>JAWWQZ010000112.1:0-1244790 GCA_033815515.1 Cryptocheilus praepositus | reverse complement strand
TCTTCAGAGAAAAATAAATATGTGACATAGATTATACTAGTTTATGAAGGAAGTTATGTACGCATAATTCAGACTGTGACCAAAATATTTTCTACACTGTCGAAGCTGTGAAGCAGCAGATTACAACAATATCATACGTATGACAACATATACACATATTCATGTATACATAAATAAGCACATCTATAATTAAATGTAAACTATCTCAGTTAAGTTACATGCTGCCACGTTCACACATCATTTTTCCTGTGCTTTTAAAAATACAAAAGTAGTTTGGACCTACGAAAAGTTATATTCTAATTTTTCCACCATTACTACTCTTCACGTAACAACATATACATGTACTCTATATCTTATCCTTTACCCCATATTTTTCATACCTATTCGCAGCCAATATTTAGGACCCCACAGTCATAAGCATGTTCTGGCCACATAGAATCAGAATACATTACTTGCAACGCACAATTTTCCTGACTGCTTCCTTACCACTCCACGTCTGCAAACAATCCTTGCCCAACGTCACTGCACTGCCTATCAAAACATGTTACATCCAATTTTCCTTATTTTTCCACAACTGTACTTACTTACCTCTGTAGATTCACAAGTAGTCCTCGCCACCTAGAATTAAAACATCCTACTTGTAACGCACACAATTTTTCTTACCTCTGTACATCCACAAGGACTTCTTGCCACCTAAAATCAAAACATATTGCTCGCAACAGACATAATGTTCTTGAATGCTTCTTCGTCTCTATGGCCCCAAGGAAATGTTGCTACCTACAATGAAAATATTGCACTTGCAATGCACACAATTTTACCTGATGCCTTTTTGTGCCTTCCACTTTTGCGAGCAATCATTACTAGCCAAAACTTCTTACTTATTCACAGTCACAAGGAATCCTCGCCACCTAGAAACAAAACATGTTACTTGGAATGCATTTATGTGGTTTTCCTTACTTCTACAGAGCCAAAGGCAGTCCTCATACCCCAATATCGAAACACATGACTTCTTTACCTTCTACAGCGATAAATTGAACTAATTCAGCAGCAAACAATCCTCACCAACTACAATGAAAAGATTGGAATTGAAATGCATACAATTTAACTGACTACTTCTTTACCTTGATGTAGAAACATGCAATCCTTGGACACGAAACTGAAACGTATGTTACTTACAACGCATCCAGCTTTCCTAACTGCTTCCTTCCCTCTGAACAGCTGCAAGCACGCATCAATCTATAATCAAAACGGATGTTTCAGGTTTTATATATGCATTATTGTTCTATATGTATATTACTATTGTACAAATCATTGCTATTGTATGCATAAATTATTATTATTATTCTATGCAGGCTACGTTACTATTGCATATGCACATTAGGATTGTATGTATATGTGCATCAGTATTGCATACGCACATTATTGTTATGCATGAATATTACTATAGTACATGTACATTATTATTGTATACATACATTATTAAAATGTGTGTACATTACTATTGCATATGTAGATTAGTATTGTATACATACATTACTATTGTACACATAAATTACTATTGCATATGTGTGCTACTAATAGACATGTACATTACCCCCGTCCATGGACAGTGGCAGTATACATATATAAGACTATTGCATACATACATTATTATTCTGTACATGTATTACTATTGCATATGTACATTATTATTGCATGCAATCATTACTACTGCACACACACATTATTATTATTGCAAAAAACCATTATTCCTGCACATGTACATTGCTACATATGCACATGCAATATTATTCTATACATACATTATTATTGCAAGCAACCAGTAGTACTGCACCCACACATTTCTATAGTGCACATGTAGTATTAATTTATACATACATTAGGCTTGAAAATGTGCATTACTATTGCCCATGTACATTTATTATTGCATACGTATATTATTATTGCGTACAACCATTACTCCTGCACATGTACATTACTAGAGCACACATGCAATATTATTATATACATACATTAGGATTACAAATGTACGTTACTACTGCACACTTTAGTATTATAGCGCACATGCAATATTATGCCATACGTACATTACCTTTGCATATGATCATTAATATTGTACTCGTGCAAGACTATTGCATACATGCATTATCTTTGCATACATACATTACTACTGCAAATGTTGAGTACTATAGCACACATGCAATATTATTATATACATACATTAGTATTGCACATGATATATTACTATAGTGCATATGCAATATTATTCTATATATACATCAGTATTGCACACATGCATTATTATTGTATATGTACATTATTATTGAATACAACCATTACTACTGCAAACATTTAGTACTATAATAGCACACATGCAATATTATTCTATAGGTACATTACCTTTGCTTACATTCATTAGTATTGTACACGTACAAGACTATTGTATACAGAGGTTCCTACTGCACATGTTTAGTACTGTAGCGCACATGCAATATTATTCTATACATACATTAGTATTGTACACGTGTGTTACTATTGCACATGTATATTACTTTAGCACACAAGCAATATCTTTCTATACGTACATTAGTATTGCATTCATGCATTACTATTGTATATGTATATCACCATAGTGCATATGCAATATTATTCTATACGTACATTACCTTTGCATACATTCATTACTATTGTACATGTACAAGACTATTGCATGCGTACATTAACATACTATACATACATTACTATACAATACATACATTCATACATTATCCATACATACATTCACACATTATACACAGACAACGCTATTCTATGCAAACATTCCCATTATACCTATACAACCACACACACCCACGCCACATAACGTGGCCTCTTCTCCCACAGGCACTTCCGCTAGGCACCAGCCCTGTGATGGAAAACAGCTGGTAGCCCGCGCACTACACAAGCTACATACATTACTATTCCACATGTTCAATACTATAGCGCATATGTAATATTATTCTATATATACATCAATATTGCACATGTGTATTACTATTGTATATGTGTATTATTATTGTATACAACCTGCACGTGTACATTTTTATAGCGCATATTATATATACATTAGTGTTGCCCATGTGCATTACTATTGCACACATATATCACTATAGTGCTATGCAATATTATTATATATGTACATTAATATTGCACATGTATATTACTATAGCGCATATGCAATATCATTACATACATACATACATTACTACTGCACATGTTCAGTACTATAGCATACATGCTATATTATTCCATACGTACATTATCTTTGCGTACGTTCATTACTATTGTGCACACACAAGACTATTGTGTACATACATTATCTTTGCATATGTTCATTACTATCGTACACGTCCAAGTCTATTGCCTACAGTTCATCCTACTGCACACGTTCAGTATGGCAGCGCACATGCAATATTATTATATATGTACATTAGTATTGCACACGTTCAGTACTATAGCGCCATGCAATATTATTGTATATGTATATTACCTTTGCTTACGTTCAGTACTATAGCGCACATGCAATATTATTACATATGTACATTAGTATTGCGCACGTTCGGTACTATAGCGCATATGCAATATTATTCTATATGTACATTACCTTTGCATACATTCATTACTATTGTACACATACAAGACTATTGCATACATACATTAGTATTGCGCACGTTCAGTACTATAGCGCACATGCAATATTATTATATATATACATTAGTATCGCACACATTCAGTACTATAGCGCACATGCAATATTCCATACATACATTACTATTGCACACGTATATTACTATAGTGCATATGCAATATTATTCCATACGTACATTTCCTTTGCATACGTTCATTACTATTGTGCACATACAAGACTATTGCATACATACATTAGTATTCCGCACGTTCAGTACTATAGCGCCATGCAATATTATTAGATACATACATTAGTATTGCGCACGTTCAGTACTATAGCGCACATGCAATATTATTCCATACATACATTAATATTGCTCACGTATATTACTATAGTGCATATGCAATATTATTCTATACGTACATTACCTTTGCATACATTCATTACTATTGTACACATACATTACTACACACATACATTAATATACCATTCATACATTACTATTCCATATATACATTGACATACCATACATACATTCACACATTATCCATACAAACATACATACTACACTATTCTATGCAAACATTCTCATTATACCTATACAACCGCACGCACCCACTTCACATAACCTTCCCTCTTCTCCCGCAGCCAGTTCCGCGAGGCCCCAGCCCTGTGATGGAAAACAGCCGGGAGTCCGCGCGCTACACGAGCTACATGGGGATGATCAACGAGGACCTGTACGCGCGGCCGTCAACCTCCGCGCTGAGCGCGTCGTCGCTCGGCCGGTCGGCGGGCGCCATGTTGCCGCCGACGCCAGCGCCGTCGCGCGGCATCAAGCGGGACCTCTGCTACGAGGACGGCCCCACGCGGCAGCATCAGCAGCAGCAGCAGCAGCAGCAGCAGCAGCTGTCCGGAATGCAAATGGCGGCCGAGTGCGGCGTCCAGGAGACCATGGAGGACTTCGCCGCGATCGGCCAGAAGAAGTCGTCCCCGCCGTCCAACGGCAAGAAGACCAAGGGCAGGGTCAAGATCAAGATGGAGTACATCGACAACAAGCTCAGAAGGTACACCACCTTCTCCAAGAGGAAGACGGGCATCATGAAGAAGGTACGTACGGCGAGTCTGAGCGAGAGTGCGGGATGTAGGTCGGGAGGTGGACGCTGATTGGTCGAGGGCCGCGGACGGCCATTGGCGAGGAGGAGGGGACGGTCACGTGACCGGGGAGAACGAAGGCGCGAGTGTTTGAAAGGTCGGGGGTGCGGCGAAGTTGGATACGGGTTGTTTTGATGATTCTCGATCGATTTTATGACTAGTTAAATATTTTTGGGAACATGTTTTTTTTTGTGGATTTTATATCAACTTTTTTGTCTTTATGTCGAGTATTGTCGGTTGATATACTTGTGTCGATTTTATGACTAGTTTCGATATTTGCAAATGCGGTTTTATTGATTATAAATTCGCTTTTTCATGACAATTTTATACGGGTTTTATGAACATTTTTGTACGGGTATTGTGAACATTGTTTTTTTTTTTATGAATTTTATATTAACTTTTTTTTCTCTTTATATCGATTCTTGCCGGTTGAGATACTTGTATCGATTTTATGAGTAATTTCATTATATGTGAATTTTATAAATGTGGTTTTATTGATAATATAAATTCGCTTTTCATGACAATTTTATATGGGTTTTGTGAACATTTTTTTTTTTATGAATTTTGTATTAACTTTTTTTCTTTTTATATCAACTCTTGTTGAGATACTGTATCGATTTAATGATTAGTTTCGTTATATGTGAATTTTATAAATGTGGTTGTATTGATAATTTTATAAATGCGCTTTTCGTGACAATTTTATAAATGTGAACATTTTTATCCGGGTTTTGTAAACATTCTTTTTAACATTTTATATTAACGAATTAAATTTTATATAAATATAATGAACTTTTATTTAATATAAATATAATGATTTTATTTTATTTTATATAAATATAATGATTTCGGCATGATGAAATTTAATATCATAATTTATATAATCTAATGAATTTAATATTATAAATTCGCTTTTTATGACAATTTTATACCGATTTTGTGAACATTTTTTTTAATGAATTTTATTTTAAGTTTTTTTTCTCTCTCTCTATATCAATTCGTGTCGATTGAGATTTTTATCATATTACTTTTATATCAATTTCTTTTTATATAAAAAATCCATCGAAGCTTTTGTAAAATCGGCTCATGCAAATTTTACGATAATTTCCTTTCTATATTTTTATAATCGTGCTTCTAGTTTCATGTTTCTATATTCCTGTCTCTACATCCATATTTTTCCATTCAGCTTCTGCAGTCATGCTTCTACATTCATGCCTTTGCCAACTCCCCGCTCCTGCAGCATTAGCTTCTACTTAAAAAAAATAATCCACCCTCTCCTGTTGTAGGCCTATGGGCTCTTCATCCTCATCAGTATCCAGGCTACAGTGTTTCTTCTACATTCCTGCTTCTACATCCATGCATTCACCCTCAATTAGTCACTTTCATCCAAATTCTCTCCCAATTGTTGCACCCCCCAGCTTCAATGTCTACCTAAAAAAGAAAACCCACCCTCTCCTGTTGCAGGCCCATGGGGTCTTCATCCTCATCAGTACCCAGGCTATGGTACTTCTTCTACATCCATACCTTCACCCTACACCAGCCAATTTCTCCCAAATTCTCTTCTAATTGTCGCATCCCTCAGCTTCAGGTTCTACCTAAGGAAGATAATCCGCCCTTCCCTGTTCCAAATCTACAAGCTTTCCATCCTCATCAATCTCCAGGCCATGGTACTTTTTCTACATCTATAGTGCATGATTACGCCTTCACCCTCTGTAACATTCTCCTCCACCGCATTCTTCCAAATTCTCTCCCCAGTGCCAGCACCCCCTGCTTCACCTTCTACCTAAAATAGACCATCTACTCTCCCCTGTTCTAGGTTTACAGCCTTTCTATCCTCATCAGTGTCACGGTACTTCTTCTACATTCCAGCTTCTACATTTATGTTACATGCTTACACCTTCACCGTCCATAACATTCTCCTCCATTGATTTCTCCTAAATTCACTCCCCAACCCCAGCACCCCATGCTTCATCTATTACCTAAAAAAGACAATCCATCCTTTCTTGCTCCAAGTCTATGGGCTTTCCACATCAGTGGATGGAAGGCCCATAGACCCAAATAACCCAGACCATGGTACTCCTACATTCCTATGTCTACCGCCATGCTGCACACTTACACCTTCACCCTCTGTAACATTCTCTTCCACCGATTTCTCCCAAATTCTCTCTCCAACCCCTGTACCCCATCTTCTCCTACTATCCGAAAAGACAATCCTTCCCTTGTTTCAAGTGTACAGGCTCTCCATTCTCATCAGTACCCAAGTGCTTCTTCTACTTCGATGCTGCCTGCTTACGCCTTCATCCTCTGTCAGTCGATTTCTTCCAAATTCTTTCCCCAATCTCCACAACCCCAGCTTTAATCTCTACCTAAAACTGAAAATCCGCCTTCTCTGTTCTAAGTCTACGGACTCTCCTTGTTCATCAATCATGGAGCATCCTCTACTTCCATACTGCATGTTTACCCATTCACCTTTCACATTTTCTTCCACCCTGACCCCTCCATCAGGTGATTTCTCTGAAATTCTCTCCCCATCTTCATCTAGCACCTAAAACTGAAAATCTGCCTTCTCTGTTCCAAGTCTGTGGACTCCCCATTCTCATCAGTACCCAGGCCATGGTGCTTCTTCTACTTTCATGCTGCACGCTTACACCTTCACCCTCTACCATCCGATTTCTCCCAAATTCTCTCCTCAATCTCCGCACCCCCAGCTTTAATTTCTATCTAAAAATGAAAATCCAGCCTCTTCTGTTCGAAGTCTGCAGGCTCTCCATTATTATGAGTATCCAGACCATGGTGCTTCTTCTACATCCCTGCTTTTATTTTCTGCCAACCAATTTCTCCCAAATTCTCTCCCGAACCTCCGCACCCCTGGGTTCAATTTCTACCTAAAACTGAAAATCTGCCCTCTCCTAGGTTCTCTATTCTTATCAGGACCCAAGCCACGGTGTTTCTTCTAAATCCCTGCTTTTCTACATGCATGCTTTCACTCTCCACCACTCAATTTCTCCAGATTCTCTCCCACACCGCATCTCCACCTAGCACCAACAAAATAAATCTACCCTCCCCTATTGCAGGCGTATGGGTTCTCCATATCCTTCCATCCTCATCAGGCCATGGTGCTTCTACTTCCATGCTGCATATTTACGCCTTTGCCCTCTGCAACACTTTCCTCCACCCTGAGCCTCCATCAGGTGATTTCTCCCAAATTCTCTCTGCATCTTCACCTAGCACCTAAAAAAGAGCATCCCCCATCCCTGTTTCACGCCTATGGGCTCTCCATCCTGATTAGTACCCAGGCAATGGTGCTTGTTCTGCATTCCTGCTTCTACCCCCACGCTGCACGCATATTCCTTTACCCTCCATCCTAATTCTTCTTCAGGCGATTTCTCCCAAATTCTCTCCCCAGCTTCGATGTTTACCTAAAAATGAAAACCCGCCTTTCCTGTTTGAAGTTTACAGGCTCTCCTTCTTCATCAGTACCCATGCAACTTTGCTTTCACCCTCCGCCACCCAATTTCTCCCAAATTCTCTCTGCAATCCAGTCTTCACCTAGGACCTAAGAAAGAAAATCCACCCTCTCCTTTTGCAGGCCTAAGGGCTCTCCATCTTCATGAGGTAATGGTGCTTCTTCTATTTCCATGTTGCACGCTTACGCCTTCACCCTCCGCAACATTTTTCTCTGAAATTTTCTCCCCATCTTCACCTAGCACCTAAAAAAGAAAATCCACTTCCTCCTGTTGTAGACCTATGTTCTTTATTCTCATCAATACCCAGGCTACTGCTTCCACCCTCCGCCAACAAATTTCTCCCAAATTCTCTCCCCAACCGTATCTTCACCCAGCACCTAAAAAAGAGCATCCCCATCCCTGTTTCAGGCCTATAGGCTCTCCATCTTCATGAGGTAACGGTGCTTCTTCTACTTCCATGCTGCACGCTTACGCCTTCACCCTCCGCAACATTTTTCTCTGAAATTTTCTCCCCATCTTCACCTAGCGCCTAAAAAAGAAAATCCACCCTCTCCTGTTGTAGACCTATAGGTTCTTTATTCTCATCAATACCCAGGCCACTGTTTCCACCCTCCGCTAACAAATTTCTCCCAAATTTTATCCGCAACCCAGTCTTCACCTAGGACCTAAAAAAGAGCATCCCCCATCCCTGTTTCAAGCCTATGGGCTCTCCATCTTCATGAGGTAACGGTGCTTCTTCTATTTCCATGTTGCACGCTTACGCCTTCACCCTCCGCATCATTTTTCTCTGAAATTTCCTCCCCATCTTCACCTAGCGCCTAAAAAAGAAAATCCACCCTCTCCTGTTCTAGGCCTATTCTTTATTCTCATCAATACCCAGGCCACTGCTTCCACCCTCCGCCAACAAATTTCTCCCAAATTCTCTCCCCAACCGCATCTTCACCCAGCACCTAAAAAAGAGCATCCCCCATCCCTGTTGCAGGCCTATGGGCTCTCCATCCTCATTAGTACCCAGGCAATGGTGCTTGTTCTGCATGCGTATTCCTTTACCCTCCATCCTAATTCTTCTTCAGGCAATTTCTCAAAAATTCTCTCCCCAGCTTCGATGTCTACCTAAAAATGAAAACCCGCCTTCTCTGTTTGAAGTTTACGGGCTCTCCTTCATCAGTACCCATGCAACTTTGCTTTCACCCTCCGCCACCCAATTTCTCCCAAATTCTCTCCCCAACCGCATCTTCACCCAGCACCTAAAAAAGAGCATCCCCATCCCTGTTTCAGGCCTATGGGCTCTCCATCCTCATTAGTACCCAGGCAATGGTGCTTGTTCTGCATGCGTATTCCTTTACCCTCCATCCTAATTCTTCTTCAGGCGATTTCTCCCAAATTCTCTCCCCAGCTTCGATGTCTACCTAAAAATGAAAACCCGCCTTCTCTGTTTGAAGTTTACGGGCTCTCCTTCATCAGTACCCATGCAACTTTGCTTTCACCCTCCGCCACCCAATTTTTCCTACATTCTCTCCCCAACTGCATCTTCACCCAGCACCTAAAAAAGAGCATCCCCCATCCCTGTTGCAGGCGTACGAGCTCTCCACTCTAACCGGCACCCAAGTGATGCTCCTGGTCGCCAGCGAGACGGGCCACGTCTACACGTTCGCGACCCGCAAGCTGCAGCCGATGATCACATCGGAGGCAGGGAAGGCGCTGATCCAGACGTGCCTCAACTCGCCCGACCCTCCGTCCGGCGCCACCGGCGACCAGCGCATGTCCGCCACCGGCTTCGAGGAGACCGAGCTCACCTACAACATCGCCGACGACGAGCAGAAAGTAAGGCAACTCGTGTACGGGCCGCCGCACGGCGGCTCTCTGCATTACGGCGCGGCCGCGGGCGGCGCTGCCGGCGGCAACGCGGGGGGGCAGCACCAGATGCCGGCCGGTCACATGATCGCGCACGCCCACCAATCGCAGGCCGCGCACCTCGCGCCCTGCTCCAGTCCCGGCCCCATGATTGGCTACCAGAACCCCTCCTGCCCGTCGCCGCTACCCCCGCCCCCGCCGCCGCCGCAGCAGACGCAGCATCATTATCATCCGCACATGTCGCACTCGCACCCGCAGCGATAGGGTGGGGGGAGCGGTAGGGAAGGTCGGGGGGAGTCGGGAAAGTTCGGGGAGAGTCGGAATAAGTCGGGCCGAGTCTGCACGAGTTTGAACGAGGATGGACGAGGGCGAAATTGAATTTACGGAAGGAAATTTGGCGGGATGAAATAAAGAGTTCATGAAAATTTATTGTTTGAGTAAAGGTGGGGATTTATTGTTCGAGTAAAGGTGTATGGTTGAAATCAATTTGGCTGGAATTTTGTCCGAGCGGAGGCATATGGTAGGAAAGAATTTGGCGGATTTAAAGTAGTTATTGGAAATGAATTTGTCGGAGCGAAGGTATATCGTTTATAAAAATTTGGCCGAATGGAAGTATATAGGAAAGAGCAATTTTATATAGTGAAAATCAATTTGGCCGAATGAAAATGTATGGTAGAATTGAGTTTGTCGGGGCAAAGATATATAATTGACAAAAATATGGCCGAATAAAAGTATATAAGAAAAAGCAATTTTATATGGTAGAAGTCAATTTGGCTGGATGAAAGTATGCGGCCAAAAGTAATATGTCCGAGCGAAAATATATAGTAGGAAAAGAAAGAAATTAAAGTAAAAAAAAAAAAAAAAAAAAAAAAAAAAATGATATAGTGAAAATCAATTTGAATCAATGAAAATCAGTAGAAATAAATTTATCAGAAACAATCATTGCATTTTAGTGAATGAACGTGAATTTTTTCACCGTGACGCACACGGTGCGTCATGACATTTATATGTCACAAATGAAAATTGCAATTTAGTAAACGAAAATAAATTTTTCCACCATGACGCACACGGTGCGTCATGACATTTACATGTCACAAATGAAAATTGCATTTTAGTAAACGAAAATAAATTTTTCCACCGTGACGCACACGGTGCGTCATGACATTTAAATGTCACAAATAAAAATTGCAATTTAGTAAATGAAAGTGAATTTTTCCACCGTGACGCATATGATGCGTCATGACATTTAAATGTCGCAAATGAAAATTACAATTTAGTAAATGAAAATACATTTTCCACCGTGACGCACACGGTGCGTCATGACATTTAAATATCGCAAATGAAAATTCCAATTAGTAAATGAAAATACATTTTCCACCGTGACGCACACGGTGCGTCATGACATTTAAATGTCGCAAATAAAAATTACAATTTAGTAAATGAAAATAAATTTTTCCACCGTGACGCACACGGTGCGTCATGACATTTAAATGTCACAAATGAAAATTGCATTTTAGTAAATGAAAATAAATTTTTCTACCTTGACGCACACGGTGCGTCATGACATTTACATGTCGCAAATAAAAATTACAATTTAGTAAATGAAAATCAATTTTTCCACCGTGACGCACACGGTGCGTCATGACATTTAAATGTCACAAATGAAAATTGCAATTTAGTAAATGAAAATTAATTTTTCACCGTGACGCACACGGTGCGTCATGACATTTACGTGTCACAAATGAAAATTGCATTTTAGTAAATGAAAATAAATTTTTCTACCTTGACGCACACGGTGCGTCATGACATTTAAATGTCACAAATGAAAATTGCAATTTAATAAATGAAAGTGAATTTTTACATTGTGACGCATATGGTGCGTCATGACATTTACATGTCGCAAATAAAAATTACAATTTAGTAAATGAAAATACATTTTCCACCGTGACGCACACGGTGCGTCATGACACTTAATGTCGCAAATAAAAATTACAATTTAGTAAATGAAAATAAATTTTTCCACCGTGACGCACACGGTGCGTCATGACATTTAAATGTCACAAATAAAAATTACAATTTAGTAAACGAAAGTGAATTTTTCTACCTTGACGCACACGGTGCGTCATGACATTTAAATCTCACAAATGAAAATTGCAATTTAATAAATGAAAGTGAATTTTTACATCGTGACGCACACGGTGCGTCATGACATTTACATGTCGCAAATGAAAATCGCATTTTAGTAAATGAAAATAAATTTTTCTACCTTGACGCACACGGTGCGTCATGACATTTAAATGTCGCAAATGAAAATTACAATTTAGTAAATGAAAATAATTTTTACACCGTGACGCACACGGTGCGTCATGACATTTACGTGTCACAAATGAAAATTGCATTTTAGTAAATGAAAATAAATTTTTCTACCTTGACGCACATGGTGCGTCATGACATTTAAATGTCGCAAATAAAAATTACAATTTAATAAATGAAAGTGAATTTTTCCACCGTGACGCACACGGTGCGTCATGACATTTACGTGTCACAAATAAAAATTACAATTTAGTAAATGAAAATAAATTTTTCTACCTTGACGCACACGGTGCGTCATGACATTTAAATATCGCAAATAAAAATTACAATTTAGTAAATGAAAATACATTTTCCACCGTGACGCACACGGTGCGTCATGACATTTACATATCACAAATAAAAATTACAATTTAGTAAATGAAAGCGAATTTTTACATCGTGACGCACACGGTGCGTCATGACATTTACATATCGCAAATAAAAATTACAATTTAGTAAATGAAAGTGAATTTTTCCATCGTGACGCACACGGTGCGTCATGACATTTAAATGTCACAAATAAAAATTACAATTTAGTAAATGAAAATAAATTTTTCAACCGTGACGCACACGGTGCGTCATGACATTTAAATGTCACAAATGAAAATTGCAATTTCATAAATGAAAGTGAATTTTTACATCGTGACGCATATGGTGCGTCATGACATTTACATGTCGCAAATAAAAATTACAATTTAGTAAATGAAAGTGAATTTTTCCACCGTGACGCACACGGTGCGTCATCAATTTCGACGGCAGCAAATGTTAGAATTGAGAATTTTTTCAATGTGACGCACACGGTGCGTCATGACATTTAAATGTCACAAATAAAAATTACAATTTTGTAAATGAAACTGAATTTTTCCATCGTGACGCACACGGTGCGTCATGGCATTTACATGTCATATATAAAAATTACAATTTAGTAAATGAAAGTGAATTTTTCCACCGTGACGCACACGGTGCGTCATGACATTTACATGTCACAAATGAAAATTGCAATGTAGTAAATGAAAATAAATTTTTCTGCCTTGACGCACACGGTGCGTCATGACATTTAAATGTCGCAAATGAAAATTACAATTTAGTAAATGAAAATAAATTTTTCAACCGTGACGCACACGGTGCGTCATGACATCTACATGTCGCAAATGAAAATTACAATTTAGTAAATGAAAATACATTTTCCACCGTGACGCACACGGTGCGTCATGACATTTACATGTCACAAATGAAAATTGCATTTTAGTAAATGAAAATAAATTTTTCTACCGTGACGCACACGGTGCGTCATGACATTTACATGTCGCAAATAAAAATTACAATTTAGTAAATGAAAATAAATTTTTCTACCTTGACGCACACGGTGCGTCATGACATTTAAATGTCACAAATGAAAATTGCAATTTAGTGAATGAAAATTAATTTTTCACCGTGACGCACACGGTGCGTCATGACATTTAAATGTCGCAAATAAAAATTGCATTTTAGTAAATGAAAATAATTTTTACACCGTGACGCACACGGTGCGTCATGACATTTAAATGTCGCAAATAAAAATTGCAATTTAATAAATGAAAGTGAATTTTTCAACCGTGACGCACACGGTTCGTCATGGCATTTACATGTCATATATAAAAATTGCAATTTAGTAAATGAAAATAAATTTTTCAACCGTGACGCACACGGTGCGTCATGGCATTTACATGTCATATATAAAAATTGCAATTTAGTAAATGAAAATAAATTTTTCCACCGTGACGCATATGGTGCGTCATGACATTTACATGTCACAAATAAAAATTGCAATTTAGTAAATGAAACTGAATTTTACCCAGCGTGTGCGGGACAAATTAAAAATTGCAATTTATTAAGTAAACGTAAATTTTTCGACCATGACGCACACGGTGCGTCATGATGTTTGGACGATATTAATAAAAATTTTTTGCTCAGACTCTACTTAAACGAAAAAAAGTGCACGTAGGCCGTTTCTATGAAAAAAATATAATAATTCAACGAAAGACATTTAATTTCTCTACCTACATTAATTTTTGCTCGGACGCTTGTAGAAAAAAAAGTAAATTTCTGCCGCACCCTCAAAATGCAGCCCATTTCAATCGAAAATGCAATTAATTCGACTATATACATTCATTATGCTCCGACAAGTATTCAACAAAAAATATTTAACTTCTCTACCTACATTCATTTCTGCTCGGACCGTCCTAGAAAAAATTTCTATGGGAAAATACGATGAATTCCACTATATATGATCATTATGCTCCGACAAACATGAAAGAAAACATTCAAATTCTCTACCTACATCAATTTCTGCTCGGACCCTCTAGAAAAAAGTCGTTTTCTGCCGCACCCTCAAAATCCAGGGCCAAATCAATGCATTTCCATCTTCAGAATGGCATTGAAACACAAAAAATTCTTCCCTTCCGCAGACTCACTTTCGTCCAGTCCTTCAATTCCGAAAAGCAAGTGCTCGAGGGATCTGAACATTTCGGCGGACGTGGCGGGCGCCATGTTGTATTGGCGGGCGCCATTTTGTTTTGGGGGGCCGCGCATGCGCGCGCGGTTCGAAGGGCGCAGAGTACAAAGTAATTAATGCTAGTTAATTAGACAAGAGCCGCTACGTGCGTCGCGTCGCCGTGTCACTGACGTCACAGCCGTTGCGTGTAAAATACTCTGTGATAATATTTATACGAAACGTCGGCTCCGTCTGTCCATCGGTAGTGCAGGAGAAAAATGTACAGAGGATCACTGCGGATTTTATCGGTCACACGTTAGTCGCGGCATCATGGATCTAGCTCTATATATATATGTGTATATGTATCTACGTCTATGTACACTGATATGTGTATATGAATGTGTATGGGTAGATCATCAATATGAATTTCGATGTGTACGTCAATATGCATATGTCTATGCATTTCTATGTATATACATATATATCTCGGAATATAAATGTGCATAAACATATATATATATTTATATATATATATATATGTGTGTATATATATATATATATATTGATATATGAATATTGAATATGCATATATATACGTATGAATTTTGTATAGACATATATATATATATATATATGCATCTAGGCATATAGACACAGACGTACACATCCACAAATAAAAATCTCCATACCCGCTTATGCATATATATGTACATACGTGCGCGCGTGTGTGTGTGTTTGTACGTTTTGTATTATTTATAACGCATAGTCCTTAGTTGTTGTAAGTTAATTGCGTAATTTAACGTAGTACGCGCACGTGCGTGCATGGAGTGGAGTTCGTTGGTATTATTATTTTTTAACAATACAGATGATTCGTCAAACGCTCGTTTACTGTTTGCCGCCTTGTCTTTTGTTGTTTTTTTTTCTTTCTGCTCTCTCTCTCTCTCTCTCTCTTTCTCTTTATTTCTTTAGTAGGCTAAGCGCTTGAAGAAAAGTGTTGTTTTTGCGTCGTTGGATTTTTTTTTGTCTCTTTTCACTGCGTTGCTTAGCTGTTTTTTTGTGTCTGTGTGTGTGTGTGGGTGTTTTGCTCGAAATTTTGGCAGCAGGAGACATGAAGAGGTGGAAAAGAAAGGTAAGGACATTTTTGGTGAAGTTTGAGTAGACTAAGTAAGGATAAAAGTTAATTTTTATGATATGACCCACACGGTGGGTCACGGTGAAAATAAAAATTGCATTTAGTAAATGACAATGATTTTTCCGCCGTGACGCATGTGGTGCGTCATGATGTTCGAGCGGCACAAATAAAAAATTGCGATTCAGTAAATGAAAGTGAATATTTTGACCGTGACGCACACGGTGCGTCATGGTATTCGAATATCAGGAATAAAAATTGCGTTCAGTAAATAAAAGCAAATTTTTACGCGCTGACCCACACGGTGAGTCATGGAATTTGAACGGCAAAAATAAAAATTGCATTTAGTAAATGAAAGTGAATTTTTCCGCCATGACGCATACGGTGCGTCATGATGTTCGAATGGCACAAATCAAAAATTGCATTCAGTAAATAAAAGTGAATATTTTGACCGTGACGCACACGGTGCGTCATGGTATTCGAATATCAGGAATAAAAATTGCATTCAGTAAATAAAAGCAAATTTTTACGCGCTGACTCACACGGTGGGTCATGGAATTTGAACGGCAAAAATAAAAATTGCATTTAGTAAAGGAAAGTGAGTTTTTCCGCCGTGACGCATACGGTGCGTCATGATGTTCGAACGGTACAAATCAAAACTTGCAATTCAGTAAATAAAAGTTAATACTTTGACCGTGACGCACACGGTGCGTCATGGTATTCGAATATCGGTAATAAAAATTGCGTTCAGTAAATAAAATAAAATTTTTACGCGCTGACCCACACGGTGGGTCATGGAATTTGTGTGTAGTAAAGGAAAGTGAGTTTTTCCGCCATGACGCATGTGGTGCGTCATGTTATTCGAGCGGCACAAATCAAAAATTGCGATTCAGTAAATGAAAGTGAATATTTTGATCGTGACGCACACGGTGCGTCATGGTATTCGAATATCAGGAATAAAAATTGCATTCAGTAAATAAAAGCAAATTTTTACGCGCTGACCCACACGGTGGGTCATGGAATTTGAACGGTAAAAATAAAAATTGCATTTAGTAAATGAAAGTGTATTTTCCGCCGTGACGCATACGGTGCGTCATGACGTTCGAACGGCACAAATCAAAAATTGCGATTCAGTAAATGAAAGTGAATATTTTGACCGTGACGCACACGGTGCGTCATGGTATTCGAATATCGCGAATAAAAATTGCGTTCAGTAAATAAAAGCAAATTTTTACGCGCTGACCCACACGGTGGGTCATGGAATTTGAACGGCAAAAATAAAAATTGCATTTAGTAAAGGAAAGTGAGTTTTTCCGCCATGACGCATACGGTGCGTCATGATATTCGAGCGGCACAAATCAAAAATTGCGATTCAGTAAATAAAAGTTAATATTTTGACGGTGACGCACACGGTGCGTCATGGTATTCGAATATCGCGAATAAAAATTGCATTCAGTAAATAAAAGCAAATTTTTACGCGCTGACCCACACGGTGGGTCATGGAATTTGAACGGCAAAAATAAAAATTGCATTTAGTAAAGGAAAGTGAGTTTTTCCGCCGTGACGCATACGGTGCGTCATGATATTCGAGCGGCACAAATCAAAAATTGCGATTCAGTAAATGAAAGTGAATATTTTGACCGTGACGCACACGGTGCGTCATGGTATTCGAATATCGGGAATAAAAATTGCGCTCAGTAAATAAAAGCAAATTTTTGTGCACTGACCCACACGGTGGGTCATGGAATTTGAACGGCAAAAATAAAAATTGCATTTAGTAAATGAAAGTGAATTTTTCCGCCATGACGCATACGGTGCGTCATGATGTTCGAACGGTACAAATCAAAAATTGCAATTCAGTAAATAAAAGTTAATACTTTGACCGTGACGCACACGGTGCGTCATGGTATTCGAATATCGCGAATAAAAATTGCGTTCAGTAAATAAAAGCAAATTTTTACGCGCTGACTCACATGATGGGTCATGGAATTTGAACGGCAAAAATAAAAATTGCATTTAGCAAATGAAAATTAATTTTTCCGCCGTGACGCATACGGTGCGTCATGATATTCGATCGGCACAAATCAAAAATTGCGATTCAGTAAATGAAAGTGAATATTTTGACCGTGACGCACACGGTGCGTCATGGTATTCGAATATCGGGAATAAAAATTGCGCTCAGTAAATAAAAGCAAATTTTTACGCACTGACCCACACGGTGGGTCATGGAATTTGAACGGCAAAAATAAAAATTGCATTTACTAAAGGAAAGTGAGTTTTTCCGCCATGACGCATACGGTGCGTCATGATGTTCGAACGGCACAAATCAAAAATTGCGATTCAGTAAATGAAAGTGAATATTTTGACCGTGACGCACACGGTGCGTCATGGTATTCGAATATCGGGAATAAAAATTGCGTTCAGTAAATAAAAGCAAATTTTTACGCACTGACCCACACGGTGGGTCATGCTATTTGAACAGCAAAAATAAAAATTGCATTTAGTATATAAAAGTGAATTTTTCCGCCGTGACGCATACGGTGCGTCATGATGTTCGAACGGCACAAATCATCAAAAATTGCAATTCAGTAAATAAAAGTTAATACTTTGACCGTGACGCACACGGTGCGTCATGGTATTCGAATATCGAGAATAAAAATTGCATTCAGTAAATAAAAGCAGATTTTTACGCGCTGACCCACACGGTGGGTCATGGAATTTGAACGGCAAAAATAAAAATTGCATTTAGTAAATGAAAGTGAATTTTTCCGCCGTGACGCATGTGGTGCGTCATGATGTTCGATCGGCACAAATCAAAAATTGCGATTCAGTAAATGAAAGAGAATATTTTGACCGTGACGCACACGGTGCGTCATGGTATTCGAATATCCGGAATAAAAATTGCATTCAGTAAATAAAAGCAAATTTTTACGCGCTGACCCACACGGTGGGTCATGATATTTGAACGGTAAAAATAAAAATTGCATTTAGTAAATGAAAGTGAATTTTTCCGCCGTGACGCATACGGTGCGTCATGATATTCGAGCGGCACAAATCAAAAATTGCGATTCAGTAAATGAAAGTGAATATTTTGACCGTGACGCACACGGTGCGTCATGGTATTCGAATATCGCGAATAAAAATTGCATTCAGTAAATAAAAGCAAATTTTTACGCGCTGACTCACACGGTGGGTCATGCTATTTGAACAGCAAAAATAAAAATTGCATTTAGTATATAAAAGTGAATTTTTCCGCCGTGACGCATACGGTGCGTCATGATATTCGAGCGGCACAAATCAAAAATTGCGATTCAGTAAATGAAAGTGAATACTTTGACCGTGACGCACACGGTGCGTCATGGTATTCGAATATCGCGAATAAAAATTGCATTCAGTAAATAAAAGCAAATTTTTACGCGCTGACCCACACGGTGGGTCATGCTATTTGAACAGCAAAAATAAAAATTGCATTTAGTATATAAAAGTGAATTTTTCCGCCGTGACGCATACGGTGCGTCATGATATTCGATCGGCACAAATCAAAAATTGCGATTCAGTAAATGAAAGTGAATATTTTGACCGTGACGCACACGGTGCGTCATGGTATTCGAATATCGCGAATAAAAATTGCATTCAGTAAATAAAAGCAAATTTTTACGCGCTGACCCACACGGTGGGTCATGCTATTTGAACAGCAAAAATAAAAATTGCATTTAGTATATAAAAGTGAATTTTCCGCCGTGACGCATACGGTGCGTCATGATATTCGAACGGCACAAATCAAAAATTGCGATTCAATAAATGAAAGTGAATATTTTGATCGTGACACACACGGTGCGTCATGGTATTCGAATATCAGGAATAAAAATTGCATTCAGTAAATAAAAGCAAATTTTTACGCGCTGACCCACACGGTGGGTCATGGAATTTGAACGGTAAAAATAAAAATTGCATTTAGTAAATGAAAATTAATTTTTCCACCGTGACGCAGACGGTGCGTCATAATATTCCACGGTCAGAAATGAAAATTGAAAATAGTACATAAAACTCAATTTTTCTACTATGATGCATGCGATAATAATTTATTTCGAAAATATTTTTTTAGTGGTTTTATTTACCTGCGACGAGTTGATGAAATCGAAAGATTCTTACAAATGCAAATATTTTTATAGTAATTAATTTAAAGGATTTCACCTTTTTCTTTCTCTAGTTGAAACGAAGAAATTAAAAACATTTTCGAATGCAAGCGTTCGTTAGTAATTAATTTCAAAGAAATTTACTTCCCTTCCATTAATTTTTTTAAGGTTGAATCTTTCGGTTGACATATTGTTCTTAAGGTTGAAATTGGTTAGTAATTACATGTTTTTTATACATTTTATTCAGGTTCAATGATAGTAA
Source organism: Cryptocheilus praepositus (assembly GCA_033815515.1). Taxonomy (NCBI): domain Eukaryota; kingdom Metazoa; phylum Arthropoda; class Insecta; order Hymenoptera; family Pompilidae; genus Cryptocheilus; species Cryptocheilus praepositus. Next base: position 1,224,301 of record JAWWQZ010000112.1, on the reverse strand, counting down.
TTAAAGATTCTTTTAAATGCGAATATTTGCTAGTAATAGATACTTTTCTGTAATTTAATTAATGTTAAGTCGAAGAAAAGTGAAGAACTGCGAGCGCAGGTAGGTACATTTTTCATTTCATTCATATTTTGTCCATAGACGATCACGTGTGTTTGTCGCTTGATTTTACATTTTTTCTGTTTTTTTTTTTTTTGCCTGCATGATCTGCTATGTGCACGTTTGGTATATATATATCACGAAATTATTTTACTGTCATATTTGAATTTTACGAATTCTAAATTGCAAAATAGTAAGTCAAAGTAAATTTTTTAACGTGACGCATACGGTGCGTCATGATATTTAAATATGAGAAATAAAAATTACAATTTCGTAAATGAAAATAAATTTTTCCACTGTGACGCAGACGGTGCGTCATGCTATTCGAACGTCAGACATAAAAAATGCAATTTAGTAGATAAAAATGAATTTTTCGACAGTGACGCATGCGGTGCGTCATGATATTTAAATATGAGAAATAAAAATTACAATTTCGCAAATGAAAATAAATTTTTCCACTGTGACGCAGACGATGCGTCATAATATTCGAACGACACAAATAAAAAATTGCAATTCAGTAAATGGATGTGAATATTTTGACCGTGACGCACATGGTGCGTCATGATATTCGACCATCACACATAAAAATAGCAAATTATAAAAATCTTACAACTTACAATCAACATCGAAATCTGCAAATTTGAAATGACAATACTTATAAATTCAAATTCAAATTTAAATTTAAATTTCCCGCGGTCCGGACGAAACTACATAATTGCAAATAAAACATTCTTTTATAAAGCTGAAACTATTTCTTACTATTCTAATATATTTCCTTTCTATTATAATTCACGTAATTTCATTATTTTCATTCCTTATGATTTCAAATACGTAATTAGTTATTAGTTTACAATGCAAAACAGCATTGTATGCAGGCCATCTGCATTAAAAGATGTGAAACAATATTTAAATTAAATTATATTTATTATTACTTAATAATATTATTAAGTATATATATATTTCTTTTTCTTATCATCGGAGCTGTGACACACACGCTGCGTCATAGTTTTTTAATAGAAAAAATCTGAAATTACAATACAATAATTCAAATTAATTTTTGAAAATTCGCGGTACTCCGTTTGAACGCTTGAAATTTTGAAGATACTCATCATATTAAATTCTCTATATATTATTCGTAACAATTCTATATATTATTTTGTTATGATCGCACAGGTGACGCACACGTTGCGTCACGTTTTTATAATGAAAAAATCCGAAATTACAATAGAATAAATTACATGCATTTTTCAATTTCCCGCCACTCCGTTCGAACGCTTGAAATTTTAAAGGTACTCATATTAAATTCTCTGTATATTATTCGTAACAATTCCATATACTATCGTATTATCATCGCACAGATAACGCACACGCTGCGTCACTGCTTCAAAATACTAAAAGTCCCAAGTTACAATAAAATTCAAATTAATTCAATTTCCCGCCACACCATTTGAACGCTTGATTTATTAAAAGTACTCATCATATTGCATTCTAAATATATTTTCGAAACGATTCTACATAGATTTTTTATTATCATCACACGCTTTATACTCATGACGCACACGGTGCGTCACGTTTTTATAATGAAAACAAATTCGAAATTGCAATAGAATAATTCGAACGCATTTTTCAATTTTCCAATTTTTTAAACTACTCGTCATAATAAATTCCTAACGATTCCATATAGTACCTCATTATCATCACACAGATGACGCAGACGGTGCGTCACTGCTTCAAAATACTAAGAGTCCCAAATTACAATATAATAATTCAAATAAAATTTACAATCTCCCGCCACTTCGTTTGAACGCTTGATTTATTAAAAATACTCATTATATTAAATTCTATATATACTTTCGAAACGATTCTACATAGATTTTTTATTATCATCACGCACTTTATACTCACGACGCACACGGTGCGTCACGCTTTTATAATGAAAAAAAAATCCGAAACTACAATAAAATAATTTGAATGCATTTTTCAATTTCCCGCCACTCTATTTGAATGCCTGATTTATTAAAAGTACTCATCATATTAAATTCTATATATATTCTTCGAAACGATTCTACATAGATTTTTTATTATCATCACACGCTTTATACTCATGACGCACACGGTACGTCACACTTTCATAATGAAAAAAAATCCGAAATTACAATAGGATAATTCGAATGCATTTTTCAATTTCCCGCCACTCCATTTGAACGCTTCATTTCTTAAAGGTACTCATCATATTAAATTCTATACATATTTTTCGAAACGATTCTACATAGATTTCTTATTATCATCACGCGTTTTATACTCATGACGCACACGGTGCGTCACGCTTTTATAACGACAAAAAAAATCTGAAATTACAATAGAATAAATCAAATGCATTTTTCAATGTCCCGCCACTCCATTTGGACGCTTGATTTATTAAAAGTACTCATCATATTAAATTCTATATATATTTTTCGAAACGATTCTACATAGATTTCTTATTGTCATTACGTGCTTTATACTCATGACGCACACGGTGCGTCACGCTTTTATAAAGAAAAAAAATTCTGAATTACAATAGAATAATTCAAATGCATTTTTCAATTTTCGAATTTTTTAAACTACTCGTCATACTAAATTCCTGACGATTTCATATACTACCTATTATTTAGATTAGTGTCACGCAGATGACGCATATGTTGCGTCACGGCTTCATACAAAAATTCCTTAATCACCCCCCACGAAACCCCAATCGAAATTCCTCAAGTCCGCAGCTACTTTACTTAACACGTTAACTGCCAAGCGTATTTTGCTATGTTAGAACCACGATGCGATTAAATAATACAGAGTACGATTAAATCGTGCAAAACGAAGGTACCGCAGACTTAATGGAAGCCAAAGTATTGAAGCACCATTCCAATACCAATTGCTTCTACAAAATTGCAAATAGGCTTCATGGTGAATTCTTTACATTTTTAGTAAAATATTTAGTGTATTTTGCTATGTTAGAACCACGATGCGATTAAATACCGCAGCGTATAATTAAATCGTGGAAAATGAAGGCAACGCAGAGTTGGAAGCTAAACTATTGAAGCACCGTTCCAATATCAATTGCTTTTTCAAGATTAAGATTGCAGATAGGCTTCAGTGCGTATTCTTTGCATTTTTAGTAAAATCTTTTGCGTATTTTGCTATGTTGGAACTACGATGCGATGAAATACCGCAGCGTATAATTAAATCGTGGAAAATGAAGGCAACGCAGAGTTGGAAGCCAAAGTATTGAAGCACCGTTCCAATATCAATTGCTTTTGCAAGATTCAGATTGCAGATAGGCTTCATTGCGTATTCTTTGCATTTTTAGTAAAATCTTTTGCGTATTTTGCTATGTTAGAACTACGATGCGATGAAATACCGCAGCGTATAATTAAATCGTGGAAAATGAAGGCAACGCAGAGTTGGAAGCCAAAGTATTGAAGCAGCGTTCCAATATCAATTGCTTTTGCAAGATTAAGATTGCAGATAGGCTTCAGTGCGAATTCTTTGCATTTTTAGTAAAATCTTTTGCGTATTTTGCTATGTTAGAACTACGATGCGATGAAATACCGCAGCGTATAATTAAATCGTGGAAAATGAAGGCAACGCAGAGTTGGAAGCCAAAGTATTGAAGCACCGTTCCAATATCAATTGCTTTTGCAAGATTCAGATTGCAGATAGGCTTCATTGCGTATTCTTTGCATTTTTAGTAAAATCTTTTGCGTATTTTGCTATGAACTACGATGCGATGAAATACCGCAGCGTATAATTAAATCGTGGAAAATGAAGGCAACGCAGAGTTGGAAGCCAAAGTATTGAAGCAGCGTTCCAATATCAATTGCTTTTGCAAGATTAAGATTGCAGATAGGCTTCAGTGCGAATTCTTTGCATTTTTAGTAAAATCTTTTGCGTATTTTGCTATGTTAGAACTACGATGCGATGAAATACCGCAGCGTATAATTAAATCGTGGAAAATGAAGGCAACGCAGAGTTGGAAGCCAAAGTATTGAAGCAGCGTTCATCAATTGCTTTTGCAAGATTACAAATAGACTTCATTCCGAATATTTTGCATTTTTAGTCAAATCTTTTGCGTATTTTGCTATGTTAGAACTACGATGCGATTAAATACCGCAGCGTATAATTAAATCGTGGAAAATGAAGGCAACGCAGAGTTGGAAGCCAAACTATTGAAGCACCGTTCCAATATCAATTGCTTTTGCAAGATTAAGATTGCAGATAGGCTTCAGTGCGAATTCTTTGCATTTTTAGTAAAATCTTTTGCGTATTTTGCTATGTTAGAACCACGATGCGATGAAATACCGCAGCGTATAATTAAATCGTGCAAAATGAATATAATGCAGACTTGCTAGAACCCAAAGTATCGAAGCAAAATTGGGGTTCATTGCAAACTTTTTGCATTTTTAGTCAAATCTTTTGCACCGGTCACCTATGACCACCGTGGCAGTCAACGCGTTAAAAGTAAAATTGAACCTAAAATTCAAATTCAAACAAAGGTTTGAAGTGAACATTTTCATACGTGTTGAAATTTGACATAACATTTCCAAACAGAACTTTCCGATAAACCTAGTATATTACTCGTATTTGATTAAAATCTTCTAAATTTAGCAACGATCAACCCGTAATTCCATTCAGAATGAAAATCCCCATAAGATACCATTTTTCGCCGTTTTTACGTAATAACCAATTTCCAATACATACTACTGAAACTACGAAATCATTATTGCAGTACATTTCGATAGCGCACATAAAAATTTAATGGTAAACAAAGGTAGCCATATAAGTTCGAAGTGAACATTTTCATACGTGTTAAAATTTGTCATAACATTTCCAAACAGAACTTTCCGATAAACCTAGTATATTACTCGTATTCGATTAAAATCTTCTAAATTTAGCAACGGTCAACCCGTAATTCCATTCAGAATGAAAATCCCCATAAGATACCATATTTCGCAGTTTTTACGTAATAACCAATTTCCAATACATACTACTGAAACTACGAAATCATTTTTGCAGTACATTTCGATAGCGCACATAGAAATTTAATGGTAAACAAAGGTAGCCATATAGGTTCGAAGTGAACATTTTCATATTGTTAAAATTTGACATAAAATTTCCAAACAGAACTTTCCGATAAACCTAATACTTTGGCTTCCAACTCAGCGTTGCCTTCATTTTTCTGGTCAACAATCTGTTAAAACTAAACTTGCTTCAATATTTTGTCTTCGAACAACTCACGGTTGCCTTCATTTTCTACGATTTAATCATACTCTGCTGTATTTCATCGCATCGTAGTTCTAACATAGCAAAATACGCAAAAGATTTTATTAAAAATGCAAAAAATTCGCAATGGAGCCTAGTTGCAATATTGTAAAAGCAATTTATATTGGAACGGGGCCTCAATACTTTGGCTTTCAACTCTGCGTTACCTTCATTTTGCAGGATTTAATTATACTCCGCAGTATTTCATCGCATTATAGTTCTAACATAGCAAAATACGCAAAAGATTTCACTAAAAATGCCAAAAATTTGCAATGTTGTAAAAGCAATTGGTATTGGACCGGGCCTTCAATACTTTCTCTTCCAACAACTTTGCATTAATTAATCATACTCCGTAATATTTTATCGTGACACCTCACCGGTCAACGATCTGTTAAAACTAAACCTGAACCTAAAATTCGAATTCAAATTCAAATTCAAATTTCCCGCCACGCCGCCCGCGTCGCTTTCGTCCGCCGCGCGAGAATTTCGAAGCCAGACCCCGCGTCCTGGAAAAGGATGAAAAACTCGCCGCGAAAAAGTGCGCCGCGTTCGACTCGGCAGGAAAAGACGCACACACGCTCGTGTCGACACTTACACACGCATACAGACGCATACAGACGCACACAGACGCATTGACACGCACACAGGTGCGCCTAAGGTGGAATCGCAGGGCCTTATACGGTCACCCCTGTCAAAGCAGGCCGTTTGTCGCCATATAGAGTCAATGTTCCATTCGCCGGACCGCTCGGCACGTCTATGTGTATGTTTCTGTGTGTCTATATACGTGTGTGTTTGTGTATATGTGTAGAAAGTATCCGGGCAATTTCGAATGCCTCGCCAAACGACGACGCTTTAATGCGCGCGGAAATGTAGACGGTGGTTTAAGACGTTTCAATTGTTTCTGCTCTTTAGAAAGATTGGGGAGGAACGAAAAAATTGAGGGATGTTCTCCTGGGAAAAGCGAATCGAAAATGTTATGTATTGATTTTCGGTGGGATGCTTTGTTTAGGAGAAAAAAAATTGTTTGTAATATTTGTCCAAGTATGGTCAAAATGTGGGAAATATTTTTTGACGAAGTAAGGATGTAGAAAAAATTAGGGATGTTCTACTGAAAAAAGCAAATCGAAAGTGTAAAGTAATGATTTGTGATAGAACGGTCAGTTCAAGAGAAAAAAAATTGTTTGTAATATTTGTTCAAGTATGCTCAAAATGTGGGAAATATTTTTTGGCGAAGTAAGGATGTAGAAAAAAATCAGGGATCTTCTACTGGGGAAAGCGAGTTAAAAATGTTATGTATTGATTTTCAATGGAATGCTTTGTTTAGAAGAAAAAAAATTGTTTGTAATATTTATCCAAGTATGGTCTATATGTGGAAAGTGGTTTTTGGTAAAAGACGGATGTAGAAAAAATCAGGGATGTTCTACTGTAAAATACAAATCGAAAACGTTATATATTGATTTTCGGTGGGATGCTTTGTTTAGGAGAAAAAAATTGTTTGTAATATTTTACCAAGTATGGTCAGTATATGGGAAGTGTAGTTTTTGGTAAAAGGCGGATGTAGAAAAAATCAGGGATGTTCTTTGGGGGAAAGCGAATCGAAAATGTTATGTATTGATTTTCGGTGGGATGCTTCGTTTAGGAGAAAATAAATTGTTTGTAATACTTATCCAAGTATGGTCAATATGTGGGAAGTGGTTTTTGGTAAAAAGCAGATGTAGAAAAAATTAGGGATGTTTTACTGTAAAAAACAAATCGAAAATGTTATGTATTGATTTTCGGTGAGATGCTTCGTTCAGGAGAAAAAAAAATTGTTTGTAATATTTGTCCAAGTATGGTAAAAATGTGGGAAATATTTTTTAACGAAGTAAGGATGTAGAAAAAATCAGGGATGTTCTAATGGAAAAAACAAGTCGAAAGTGTAAAGTAATGATTTCTGATAAAACGGTCGGTTCAAGAGAAAAAAAATCATTTAAAATTATTGTTTGATTATCATCTATCGGCTTATTGTGTAGTTCAACAATTTTCCTAAAATTGTTCACTTAGACCACTTTCATAATTAACACTAAATGAATTCCACACAACGTTGAAATTACAACCAATATCTGACGGTTCGTTTTTTACTATATCGTAAATATGACATTCAATAAATTCAGTTTAAAATAATGTGCTGTGAAATAACTGATAAACTATTTTTTTTTTTTAATTTTCACATAGACGACTACCATAATCAACACTAAACGAATTCCATATAATATTGAAACTATAATCACAATCTAACGGTTCATTTTTTACGATATCGTCAAAATTACATTCAATAAATGCAGTTTAAAATAATGCGCTGTGAAAAAACTGATAAACTAATTTTTTTCTTTTAATTTTCACATAGACGACTACCATAATCAACACTAAATGAATTCCATATAATATTGAAACTATAACCACAATCTAACGGTTCATTTTTTACGATATCGTCAAAATTACATTCAATAAATTCAGTTTGAAATAATGTGCTGTGAAATAACGGATAAACTATTTTTTTTTTTAATTTTCACTTAGACCACTTTTGTAATCAACACTAATTGAATTCCATATAATATTGAAATTACAACCACTATTTAATCGTAGAATTTTTACGATATCGTAAAAGTGGCATTCAATTAATTCAGTTTAAAATAATGTGCTGTAAAATAACGGATGAACTAATCTTTTTTTCATTTTCACTCAGACCCCTTTCATAATTACGAACTCATACGTGTCCCAACAGTTTCTTTCATAATTACCACTAAATGATTTCTATATAATATTGAAATTACAACTGCAATCTAACGGTTCATTTTTGACGATATCGTAGAAATGACATTCGATTAATTCAGTTTAAAATAATGTGCTGTATAACTAATAAATTCACTTTTTTTTTTCATTTTTACTTAGACCCCTTTCATAATTACGAACCCATACGTGTCCCAACAGTTTCTTTCATAATTCCCACTAAATCAATTCTATATAATATTGAAATTACAACTGCAATCTAACGGTTCATTTTTGACGATATCGTAGAAATGACATTCGATTAATTCAGTTTAAAATAATGTGCTGTATAACTAATAAATTCATTTTTTTTTTTTTCATTTTTACATAGACCCCTTTCATAATTACGAACCCATACGTGTCCCAACAGTTTCTTTCATAATTACCACTAAATGAATTCTATATAATATTGAAATTACAACCACTATCTAACGGTTCATTTTTGACGATATCGTAAAAGTTACATTCAATTAATTCATTTTAAAATAATGTCCTGTGTAACTAATAAATTCATTTTTTTTTATTTTCATTTTTACTTAGACCCCTATCATAATTATGAACCCATACGTGCCCCAACAGTTTCTTTCATAATTCCCACTAAATGAATTCTATATAATATTGAAATTACAACTGCAATCTAACGGTTTATTTTTGACGATATCGTAGAAATGACATTCGATTAATTCAGTTTAAAATAATGTGCTGTATAACTAATAAATTCACTTTTTTTTTTCATTTTTACTTAGACCCCTTTCATAATTACGAACCCATACGTGTCCCAACAGTTTCTTTCGTAATTCCCACTAAATGAATTCTATATAATATTGAAATTACAACTGCAATCTAACGGTTCATTTTTGACGATATCGTAGAAATGACATTCGATTAATTCAGTTTAAAATAATGTGCTGTATAACTAATAAATTCACTTTTTTTTTTTTTCATTTTTACTTAGATCCCTTTCATAATTACGAACCCATACGTGTCCCAACAGTTTCTTTCATAATTCCCACTAAATGAATTCTATATAATATTGAAATTACAACTGCAATCTAACGGTTCATTTTTGACGATATCGTAGAAATGACATTCGATTAATTCAGTTTAAAATAATGTGCTGTATAACTAATAAATTCACTTTTTTTTTTCATTTTTACTTAGACCCCTTTCATAATTACGAACCCATACGTGTCCCAACAGTTTCTTTCATAATTCCCACTAAATGAATTCTATATAATATTGAAATTACAACTGCAATCTAACGGTTCATTTTTGACGATATCGTAGAAATGACATTCGATTAATTCAGTTTAAAATAATGTGCTGTATAACTAATAAATTCACTTTTTTTTTTCATTTTTACTTAGACCCCTTTCATAATTTCGAACCCATACGTGTCTCAACAGTTTCTTTCATAATTCCCACTAAATGAATTCTATATAATATTGAAATTACAACTGCAATCTAGCGGTTCATTTTTGACGATATCGTAGAAATGACATTCGAATTAATTCAGTTTAAAATAATGTGCTGTATAACTAATAAATTCATTTTTTTTTCATTTTTACATAGACCCCTTTCATAATTACGAACCCATACGTGTCCCAACAGTTTCTTTCATAATTCCCACTAAATGAATTCTATATAATATTGAAATTACAACTGCAATCTAACGGTTCATTTTTGACGATATCGTAGAAATGACATTCGATTAATTCAGTTTAAAATAATGTGCTGTATAACTAATAAATTCACTTTTTTTTTTTCATTTTTACTTAGACCCCTTTCATAATTATGAACCCATACGGGTCCCAACATTTTTCTTCTTTTCCCGCGTTTTTCAGCCTTTTTCCCCAATTTTCCGCGGAACTCTCCACCCAACTTTTTCGCCAACAAATTTTCGCGGGACGCAGATAACGCGTGGAGTCGTCCGGCTCGCAGAATTTTTTTTCCCGCCGAGAATTTCTTGCCGGTCGCTCGCCGCTCATATGGACTCGCGGAATTCTGCCTTTTTGCGGGACCGGGAAAACGCACGCACGTGTGCAACCTGGGAACCGTGCGAGCGTGGGTTACTTTGTCGATCGATAGAAAGCACCCCGACGGAAACTTCTTTGCGAAAGATTCTTCGGAGATGGACGCGACGCTTATAAGGAGAATCGTCGGCCTGGGGCGTCAATGTTCATTGTAATCGATGCTTCAGGATATTTGCGTCGATTATACTTGGTATGCATGTCAGGTGCTGTCAATTTTGATGAAGATTATAGTCGGCATTTATTACATTGTTTGCGAATATAGTAGGTGAGGGTAAAATTTGCGCCGACTATAGTCGGCGTCCACTTGAATATTTCCAATTATAATCGACGCCTCCGGATATTTGCGTCGATTATAGTCGGCATCCACTAGAATATTTGCTATGATTATAATCGACGAATGGTGATACATGCGCCGATTATATATCCACTTGAATATTTCCAAACATGATCGACGCCTCCGGATATTTGCGTCGATTATAGTCGGCATCCACTAGAATATTTGCTATGATTATAATCGACGAATGGTGATACTTGCGCCGACTATAGTCGGCATCCACTTGAATATTTCCAATTATAATCGACGCCTCCGGATATTTGCGTCGATTATAGTCGGCATCTACTAGAATATTTGCTATGATTATAATGGACGAATGGTGATACTTGCGCCGATTATAGTCGGCATCCACTTGAATATTTCCAATTATAATCGATGCCTCCGGATATTTGCGTCGATTATAGTCGGCATCTACTAGAATATTTGCTATGATTATAATCGAAGAATGGTAATACTTGCGCCGACTATAGTCGGCATCCACTTGAATATTTCCAATTATAATCGACGCCTCCGGATATTTGCGTCGATTATAGTCGGCATCTACTAGAATATTTGCTATGATTATAATCGACGAATGGTGATACTTGCGCCGACTATAGTCGGCATCCACTTGAATATTTTCAATTATAATCGACGCCTCCGGATATTTGCGTCGATTATAGTCGGCATCTACTAGAATATTGGCTGTGATTATAATCGACGAATGGTGATACTTGCGCCGACTATATTCGTGAAAATGTGGCTGACGATTTTTGCGAGTGGAACTGAGGTGGCGAAAAAAAAAATATGGGGTTTAGATGAAAATTTGGTATCGGTGAAAATTGGAATGAGGAGGTGAGAAAATTCAGGGTGGTTCTAGAATATTTGCATGAATAATCGACGGGTGAATCGAATAGTCGGCATCCACTTGAAGTTTTTCCAATTATAATCGACGCCTTATTTGCGTCGATTAAAAATCGATTAAGAATATTTGCGTGATTATAATCGACGAATGGTGATATCTCTTGCGATCTACGATATTGGTGTCTTTCTCTAATATATTGCGGTTGCATAAGTCTGTCTCTCTCACTCTTACGCAAATATTTCGTCGACGGTAAATACCCCGTCGATTAGAAATAAATGGAATGTCAACAAAAAAACATGAAAAAATCTGGGAGGTTCTGCGTGAAAAGAGAAATCGAAAGTGTTCTATGAAGTTTTTCGGTCCGACGCCTCATTAACGCGAAAAAAAATGATTAAAAACTGCTTCTATACACCTGTTCCGATCTGCGATATTGGTGTCTCTCTCTAATATGTTTCGGTTGCATAAGTCTATCTCTCTCACTCTTACGCAAATATTTCATTGACTGTAAAGACCCCGTCGCATCGATATTAGAAATAAATGAAATGTCAACACAAAAATATGAAAAAATTCAGGGGAATTCTGTATGAAAACACGCATCAAAATTGTTCTATGAACTTTTTCGATTCGATGCCTCATTAACGCGGAAAAAAATCGTTAAGAACCGCTTGTGTAATCTCTTGCGATCTTCGATATTGGCTTCTCTCTCTAATGTATTTCGGTTGCATAAGTCTGTCTCTCTCACTCTTACGCAAATATTTCGTTGACAGTAAATAACCCCGTCGCTTGGAAATTAATGGAATGTCAAGAAAAAAATATGAAAAAATTCAGGTGGATTCTGTATGAAAAGACGCATCGAAAGTGTCCTATGAAGTTTTTCGATTCGATGCCTCATTAACGCGGAAAAAAATCATTAAAAACCGCTTCTATGTACCTGTTGCGATCTACGATATTGGTGTCTCTCTCTAATGTATTTCGGTTGCATAAGTCTGTCTCTCTCACTCTTACGCAAATATTTCATTGACCGTAAAGACCCCGTCGCATCGATATTGGAGACAAATGAAATGTCAACAAAAAAATATAAAAAAATTCAGGGAAGTTCTACGTGAAAAGAGAAATCGAAATTGTTCTACGAAGTTTTTCGATGCGGTGCCTCATTAACGCGGAAAAAAATCATTAAAAACAGCTTCTATGTACCTGTTGCGATCTACGATATTCGTGTCTCTCTCTAATATGTTTCGGTTGCATAAGTCCGTCTCTCTTACTCTTACGCAAATATTTCGCTGACGGTAAAGACCCCGTCGCAATTATGGAAATAAATGAAATATCAAGAAAAAAATATGAAAAAATTCAAGTACATTCCTTATAAAAACACGCATCGAAATTGTCCTATGAAGTTTTTCGATTCGACGCCTCATTAACGCGGAAAAAAATCATTAAGAACCGCTTCTGTGATCTGTTGCGAACTTCGATACTAGTGTCTCTCTCTATTGTATTGCGGCTGCATAAGTCTGTCTCTCTCACTCTTACGTAAATATTTCATCGACCGTAAATACCCCATCGCATCGATATTAGAAAGAAATAAAATGTCAAGAAAAAAATATGAAAAAATTCAAGTGGATTCTGTATGAAAAGACGCATCGATATTGTCCTATGAAGTTTTTTCGCCCGACGTCTCATTAACGCAGAAAAAATAATTAAAACCCACGTCTAATGTTTTTTCTTGTCCTACTCTCAGATCGAATTTATATCTTGCAAATGATTATTGTGACGCACCGTGTGCATCATGCTGCATACCGGCAAAACGTGTGCGTCATATAAAATTCGTAGCAAAGCGCTGACGCATCGTATGCGTCAGGTCGAATATACATCAAGATTCGGCGCCAAATTCAAAATGATCAAAGTACAAAATTAAATTTCAAATAACTACAAATTGACAACTTGACGCACCGTGTGCGTCATTACACTTAGCAACACACTACATACAATATTCCATATCAACATTTGCTAAAAAATGTCAAAATGACAATTAAATAAAAATTCGCCACTTGACGCACCGTGTGCGTCGTCGCACTTAGCGACATACCGTATGCTATAAAATTGGCACCGAAGCACTGACGCACCGTATGCGTCACGTCGAATATTCCACATTATCATTTGGTGACAAATTAAAAATGATCAAAATACAAATGAAATTGGAATTCATTACAAATTTGCAACCTGACGCACCGTGTGCGTCATCGCACGTAGCGACATACCGTATGCTATAAAATTGGCACCGAACCCCTGACGCACCGTATGCGTCACATCGAATATTCCACATTATCATTTGGTGACAAATTAAAAATGATCAAAATACAAATGAAATTGGAATTCATTACAAATTTGCAACCTGACGCACCGTGTGCGTCATCGCACGTAGCGACATACTGTATGCTATAAAATTGGCACCAAAGCACTGACGCACCGTATGCGTCACGTCGAATATTCCATATCAAATCGCCAATTAAAACGCAATCAGACGTTTTTCAAAAAATTCGCTCATTTCTGCTTTTAAACCGTACCTTCCGGTCGACCTTTGCTCCGCACTCAAACTTGCGTCCAGCCGCGATTTTTGACGTGAGCCAAACGCACCTGAAACATAATTAGATTCTCATTAAGACATTTCTTCATTTCTTTCTTTCATTTCTTCGTTTCTTTTCTCTCTCTAACAGGACGGTGCTGCGTCTCTCTCATCTGATGTTTGTGCAAATGAGAGCGACGCCGACACGAGCGACGGAGAGAAAAATCGGAAAAATTCGATTTCCTTATAAAAACACGCATCTTGTCCAAGAATTTTCGACTCCGACGTATGTTCTGCGAAAAAAATTAGCAAATCATCGCATACTCTATCATATAACGAACTCTATATATATATATATATTCCTATATATTGAATATTCAAATCTAACGTCCATTTTAATGGAATGTCGGAATAAAAATTTGTATTATCTATTTAACGATCGAAAGTGTTCTATGAATTTTCGGTATTTAAATATATAAAATTCCGAAAATTCAGCTTTAATAATTAACATATATAATATTTCATATCTGATATATAACAAATGCGGATAACAAATCGGTATTTTAATATATATATATATATTTAAATACCGAAAATGTAGCTTTCGTTAAATAGATAATACAAAATTTGTATTCCGACAAAATGGCGCTAGATTTGAATATTCAAAAGTTCATGTTGGTTCTCTCTCTAAATTAATAATTGTCTCTCTCACTCTTACGTTTACATTCCGACAAAATGGCGCCACATTTAAATAACGAAAATTCAGCGTTCGTCAAATGAATAATTGTGAGTTTACATTCCGACAAAATGGCGCCGCATTTGAATAACGAAAATTCAGAACTCGTACATATTCACATATATATAATGTTTTGATCCTTACATTTGTATGTATATATATGTATATGCACTGTTCCATTTGTATAGCATATGTTCATGTAAACAACCGCAATATAAATATATATATGTATACCAGGGCATTAGTACAATATGCATCCATATATTCATGTACAAGTGCACTATGCACCCGCCCAAGTCTTTCAAAACGCAATCTAAATATACATATTATGCATATTCATGCGTTAGTATTACGTGTCTCCGTGGGATGCAATTTTAAATATTATACACATATATACATAATGTTTTGATACTGCATCACAGTTAAAAGTTCTTTTACAATATACATACACACAAATATATATATACCGTATTGCATCTCTGAAACATTCAATACACACGCAATACACGTGTCGACCGCTTTTGAACTTGATACCCCAAAATACGTATACCCATACATACTATATATCCATGTATCCAAACATATATATCACATACTTCGCCTGAGCAAACGGCGTTAAAGTGCAATGCGTCTATATACGTTTCATTTTGCACAATAAAAATATGGAAATTAGACCTGCCGACGAACTGCGTCATCGCATCATACTGTATCCGCTTTTTCTGAGCACAAAGCACTGTCAATGCGGCCAGTCGGAAATATCCACATTATCATTTGCGACACAAAATACAAATGACGCATTTAAATCGAACGCGCCCCCGGCTTCGCCAGATTTCAGAGCTATAAAATTTTTACACTGACGCACCGTATGCGTCACGTCGAATATTCCACATTATCATTTGGTGACAAAGTAAAAATGATCAAAATATAAATGAAATTGGTGCACGAATGTGCGTCACGGCATACTGTATGCATAAAATGCGATGCACCGTATGCGTCACGTCGAATATTTCATATCAAATCGCCAATTAAAACGCAATCAAACGTTTTTCAAAAAATTCGCTCATTTCCGCCTTTAAACCGCAGCTTCACGTCGACCTTTTCTCCGCACTCAAACTTGCGTCCAGCCGCGATTTTTGACGCGAGCCAAACGCACCTGAAACATAATTAGATTCTCATTAAGACATTTCTTCATTTCTTTCTTTCATTTCTTCGTTTCTTTTCAACAGGACGGTGCTGCGTCGCCTAGATCTGATGTTTGTGCAAATGAGAGCGACGCCGACACGAGCGACGGAGACTCGCCGATTTCCAAGGAGCACCTCTCCAAGAATCACTCCGGTATGTTCTGCGAAAATTAGCAAATCATCGCATACTCTATCATATAACGAACCCTATATATATATATATATTCCTATATATACTTTTGAATATTCAAATCTAGCGCCATTTTGTCGGAATACAAATTTTGTATTATCTATTTAACGAAAGCTGAATTTTCGGTATTTAAATATATAAAATTCCGAAAATTCAGCTTTCGTACGTATATATATATATATATATATACCTACACATACATATATAATATTTAATATCTAATATATAACAAACGCATATATATATATATATATATATATATATATATTTAAATACCGAAAATTGAGCTTTCGTTAAATAGATAATATAATAATTGTATTCCGACAAAATGGCGCCACATTTGAATAACGAAAATTCAGCGTTCGTCAAATGTATAATTATGAGTTTACATTCTGACAAAATGGCGCCACATTTGAATATTCAAAAATTCAACTTTAGTCAAATGAATAATAGTGAGTTTACATTCCGACAAAATGGCGCTAGATTTGAATATTCGAAAATTCAATGATTCCTCAAATTAATAATAGGGAGTTTGTATTCCGACAAAATGGCGCCACATTTAAATAACGAAAATTCCGCATTCGTATATATTCACACATATATATATATATATAATATTTTGATCCTTACATCTACATATATATATATATATATATGTATATGCACTGTTCCATTTTTATAGCACACGTTCATGTAGACAACTGCAATATATATTTAAAAAAACAATATATATATATATATATATACCGGGGCATTAGTATAATATACATTCATATACTCATGCACCCACCCAAGTCTTTCGTCCGTATAAAGTTTTAACATAATGTGCATACGCATATTGATAAATAGATATAGCGGGCTTTTGTAGTTATTTATATATATATATATATAAATACTGTCCGTATATACAGTTTTAAAATAGTGTGCATATATATATATTGATTCGCTTTAAAATATTATGCATATATACATACTTATACATAGATATATCACGCATTTGTATAAATATAAAAAATACAAAAAAATATATATATATATATATCATATATACATATGCACGGTTCCATTAGTATAACATATATTCATGTAGACAACTGCGATATATATTTAAAAAAACAATATATATATATACCGGGGCATTAGGATAATATACATTCATATACTCATGCAAAAATGAGGGGGACGCGTACCGGCTTCGCCAGATTTCAGAGCTTCGTTTTTACCTCTGGGGACCCTCGGGACCCCCTAGGGACCCGAAGACCTGGACTTCGGTGCACGAATTAACGGCAGTCATTACGACGCAACGAAAATTGTCGGGAAATTCGTGCAGCGACGAGTTTCCAGGCAGCGACCCCAAACTGCAACGCCTGCGCGGCCGCCATCTTGAATGAGGGGGACGCGTACCGGCCGCCATCTTGGATTATTAGGACGCGCGGCCGCCATCTTGGATTAGAGTGGCGCGTCCTGCCATCCGTGGCCTCCGAACTCAAATTCGCGGTCCCTCTTTCGATTTCGTTTGTTCTCGGCTCAGCAGCGAAGCGTTTTCACCAACATGTGATGACATTTTCCTCCTGGAACTGCTTGGCCAGGGTCCCCGGGGAGTGAACTCGGAAAAATCGGGACCCCGGGTGTAAAACGTTTCATTAAAATGAGTCGGGGGGTAAGAATAAAGTGGACGAAAACCGGGGGGTTTGCGAATTTGCGGTTTAGAGATAAATTTCGAATGAGTTACAGAAATAGGACGCTGATGAAAGCGGGACTTTGCGAATAATTGCGGCTGACTCGATAACTGGCGGCTTTTTATGGATGAACTCGCGGGAAAATGGACCGGCGAGAATGAGAACGCGTGGAAATAGGATGGTGGAGAATAAATGGGCATAAAGGCAGAAGTCTTTTTGCGGTAATTGCTCATGACGGTGGGAGGCTGCTTTGGGAATAGAAATGCATCAGTTAGGATTGTTGAGAATGGAAATGCACGCAAATGGGATTCATGAGAATAAACGCTCATGAAAAACAGGGAACTTTTTTACGAATCGTTCCAGCGATAAAAACGCAGGATGGGAAAATGTCTTTTTCATAAATGACTTCTTCGGAAGTTTGTACAGTAGGCTAAAAAATTAAAAAAAAATTAAAAAAAATTAAATGGGATGTAAAAGAAATGAAAATCGTGCGTTTCAATTTACTTCCAGTTAAAAACAAGAATTCTTAAGAATTAATTATAATAATGCCCTCAGAAATGTAAGAAAAAATGGGGAAAAAATTGAAGGAGATTGAAAAGAAAGGAAAATCGAAGGTTTCGAGCGATTTTGCATTTCGAAACGCGTCCGGACCGCAGGAGTCACGTAATTTGCACCGACAAAATCATTTATGACAGGCACGAGTTTAATTGCCGGCTGACAAAAGCGGATATGGCAGGAATTTAATCGCGTCAAGTTCTGTCCCACTGCCCTCAACATTTTCTCTAGTCGCAGACGTAAAAAGCAAATGAAAGCGAGAAGGAAAATGTGCGAAAATTCGGGAATACGTCAATTTATATTTACTTGCATTTATGGAGTCTCTAAGATTAAATAGAGGGTCTATTAAATGAAATAGATAAAAATCGTGTCCATGAAATAGTGAAAATAGAGTAAAAAGGATAAATAAATCATTTTATCGGAATTTTCTGACATGACGCACATGGTGCGTCACAAAATTTAAATTAATGTTTTTAGCCGTAAATTTGTCGAATTCGAAAGTATATCATTGCAAACGTTTTCAAAATTTTTTCTCATGATTTTCTCACATGACGCACACGGTGCGTCACCATTGTCCAAATTTCACAAAAACATTTTCAATCGAAAATTCGTCGAATTCACAAGTATATCATTGCAAACGTTTTCAGAATTTTTTCTCATGATTTTCTCTGATGACGCACACGGTGCGTCACCATTATCCAAATTTCACAAAAACATTTTCAATCGCAAATTCGTCGAATTCACAAGTATATCATTGCAAATGTTTTCAAAATTTTTTCTCATGATTTTCTCACATGACGCACACGGTGCGTCACCATTGTCCAAATTTCACAAAAACATTTTCAATCGAAAATTCGTCGGATTCACAAGTATATCATTGCAAATGTTTTCAGAATTTTTTCTCATGATTTTCTCACATGACGCACACGGTGCGTCACCATTATCCAAATTTCACAAAAACATTTTCAATCGCAAATTCGTCGAATTCACAAGTATATCATTGCAAATGTTTTCAAAATGTTTTCTCATGATTTTTTCACATGACGCACACGGTGCGTCACCACTATCCAAATTGCACAAAAACATTTTCAATCGAAAATTCGTCGAATTCACAAGTATATCATTGCAAATGTTTTCAGAATTTTTTTCTCATGATTTTCTCACATGACGCACACGGTGCGTCACCATTATCCAAATTTCACAAAAACATTTTCAATCGCAAATTCGCCGAATTCACAAGTATATCATTGCAAATGTATTCAAAATTTTTTCTCATGATTTTTTCACATGACGCACACGGTGCGTCACCATTATCCAAATTTTACAAAAACATTTTCAATTCGCAAATATTTGATTGCAAAGATTTTCAGAATTTTTGTCACAAATTTTTTGACGTGACGCACACGGTGCGTCACCATTACCCAAAATTCACAAAATCCATTTTTAACCGGAAAATTGTCGATTCCGAATGATTATTTCGAACAAAAATCTAAAAAACATATAAATAAAGTGTTCCGACAAAATGGCCTCACGTTTAAATACCGAAAATTCAGTTTTCGTTAAATAGATAATATTAAATTTGTATTCCGACAAAATGGCGCTAGATTTGAATATTCAAAAATTCAGCGTTAGTCAAATGAATAATAGTGAGTTTACATTCCGACAAAATGGCGCCACATTTAAATACCGGAAATTCAGTTTTCGTTAAATAGATAATATTAAATTTCGAAATCGTCGAAAATTAACATCCAGTATCCAGTTCGAAGTTTCTCAAAATGCTCTTCCTAAAATGAAATTTCTGTACTCAACTTTCAATTCACATGAACCAAAATCTACCCAATACCAAGAACCGCGAATGTACCATTTGGTTCGAATTCGGAACCGTGATAAATTCGCAACCTTGATGAATTCCAAAAAAACAAGCGAACCGCTTACTGGACTTCCTCGGTAATGCCGAAAGAGGCGAGCGAAAAGCAGCAAAAAGCGATGAAACGCTTTACCGTCGAATTCCCAATTTCCGCGTCCCCGCCGCCATTTTGTTTCGGACGCTCAGCACGCCCAGTGCGTACGCATCTGGCGTCATTATTTATGCGCGCACCTGTTCTCTCTTTCCCTCTCGCTCGCTCTCGCTAGGTTGAGGCCAGTTGCTCTCTCTCACTCTGGCACTCGCGCACTGTCGGTCACTCTCGTTCTTCTTCGTGCGCAGTCGGCCCCCCTCTCTCTCTCTCTCTGTCTTGTTCACGTGTGGTTGCACTCTTCTATCCTTTCGCTCGGGCGCAATCGGCTCTCTTTCCCTCTCTTTCTCTCTCGTTCGTGTACGGTCGGCCACTCTCCCTCTTTCTCTTTCTTTCTTGTTCGTGCGCGATCGCACGCTTCTATCCTTTCGCTCGGGTGCAGTCGGCCGCAGTCAGCCGCTCTTTCTCTCTCTTATTCGTGCGCGTCGCCTACTCTCTCTCTTGTTCGTGCGTATTCGGCCTCTGTCTCTCTTATTCGTGCGCGTTCGGCCGCCTCTTTCTTATTCGGGCATATTCGGCCTCTGTCTTTCTTATTCGTGCGCGTTCGGCCACTCTCTCTCTTGTTCGTGCGTATTCGGCCTCTGTCTCTCTTGTTCGTGCATATTCGGCCTCTGTCTCTCTTATTCGTGCGCGTTCGGCCGCCTCTTTCTTATTCGTGCTTATTCGGCCCCTGTCTTCTTTCTTATTCGTGCGCGTTCGGCCACTCTCTCTCTTGTTCGTGCTTATTCGGCCTCTGTCTCTCTTGTTCGTGCGTATTCGGCCTCTGTCTTTCTTATTCGTGCATATTCGGCCTCTGCCTTTCTTATTCGTGCGCGTTCGGCCACTCTCTCTCTTGTTCGTGCGTATTCGGCCTCTGTGTCTCTTGTTCGTGCATATTCGGCCTCTGTCTCTCTTGTTCGTGCGTATTCGGCCACTCTCTCTCTTGTTCGTGCGTATTCGGCCGCTCTCTCTCTTATTCGTATGTATTCGACCGCTCTCTTTTTCTTAATCATGCGCATTCGGCCTCTCTCTCGCTCCCGCAATATCAGTCGCTCTCACTTCTATTCATGCGTGTCGGCCGCTCTCTCTCTTATTCATGCACCGTCGGTCGCTCTCTCTCTTATTCATGCAGTGTTGTTCGCTCTCTCACTCTTACTAATGCACTGACGAACGCTCTCTCTCTTATTCATGCGCGTTCAATTGCTATCTTTCTCTTTCGTTCGGGGGCAGTCGGCCGTTCCCTCTCTTTCTGTCGCTCGCGCTGTCGGTCGCTCTCGTTCTTGCTCGTGTACGTTCGGCCGCTCTCTCTCTTATTCGTGCGTATTCGGCCGCTCTCTCACTCTTATTCATGTACTGTGGTTCGCGCTCTCTCTTTCACTCGCGCGCGTTCGGTCGCTCTCTCTCTTATTCATGCGCGTTCAATTGCTATCTTTCTCTTTCGTTCGGGCGGAATCGGCCGTTCTCTCTCTCTCTTTCGCTCTCTCTCTCTTACTGTCGGTCGCTTCTCTTTCTCTCTCTTATTGTACGTTCGGCGCTCTCTCTCTTTATTCGTGCGTATTCGGCTCTCTCTCTCTCTCTCGCTCGCGCATTGTCAGTCGCTCTCTCTCTTATTCATGCACTGTGATTCGCTCTCTCTCTTACTCATGCACTGACGGACACTGTCTCTTTCACTCACGCGCGTTCGGCTGCTCTCGTTCCTATTCGTGCGTATTCGGTCGCTCTCTCTCTTATTCATGCGCGTTCAGCCGCTATCTTTCTCTCTCACTCGCGCATTGTCGGTCACTCTCGTTCTTATTCGTGCGCATTCGGTTGCTCTCTCTCTCTTACTTATGCGCGTTCGGTCGCTCTCTCTCTTTCTTTCGCTCGCGCACTGTCGGTCGCTCTCGTTCTTATTCGTGCGCATTCGGTCGCTCTCTCTCTTCCTTATGCGCGTTCGGTCGCTCTCGTTCTCATTCGTGCTCATTCGGCCGCTCTCTCTCTTATTCACGCGCGTTCACCCGCCATCTTTTTCTCTCTCGCTCGCACATTGCAGTCGCTCTCCCTCCTATTCATGCGTGTTCAGTCGCTATCTCTCTCCCTCCTTCGTCGCATACTATCGGTCGCTCTCGTTCTTCCTCGTGCATAATCGGCCTCTTTCTCTCTCTCTCGCTCTGTCGTCCGCTATCCCTCCCTCTCTCTCTTTCATACCCTTGCGCCCTCTCCCCTCCATCCTTCTCTCTCCATCCAACCTTCCACCACCCGCCATCTTGCTCCGACCCGCTGCATCTCCAACGACGCCGGTTTATCGTTGGCCGAGTCCGCTCGTTTGCCCTGTTAGGCAGCAAAGCGACGCTGGTCGACGTTGCTGATTTTGGTCATCGGCTCGGTGCGCGCGGAGCATGCCATATTCCAGGTCTAACCCAACCTAACTGTCGGCACAAGGCAACTGTACCCGGTGCCATGGTACGAGCCGACGCTACCCTAAACGGCATACGCCACCCCGACGGACGCGGCGCGCATTTTAATTCGACGCGCGTCGGTGTGCGTCGGTGTGCGTCGGTGAGCGTCGGCGAGCGTGAGCAAGCGTGGGGAAGGAAGAAGCATGGGGGTGCGGGGAGATTTAGAGTTGTTTCAAGTAATGCGAGGAATTACGGGAGACTTTTTGGCAAGATGGAATGATGAGGTCTTTTCAGGCATCTGGGTGAAATGTGGAAATTAAGGAAGTGGGAATATAAATGTGGAGAGAGTTGGAGCAGGAGTTGGGAATGATGGGACATTTGCGAAGACTGCTATGTTGCTGGTTTATATAATGTAACGATTATAGTGTATCTGTTTAACTATCTATCTAGCTATACTCGTATATATATCTATTTTATACACATATATATATCTATATATATATATATCTACCTATATATATATCTGTGTGTATTTATAACAATATTATGAAATATTGAAGTTACTTATATTTATATTATTAGAGTATATTATACATTCCAATAATATAAATATAAATCTACACATATGTATATATATAAATTATATATATACAGAGATAGATAGATAGATAGATAGATAGATAGATAATATCAGTAATACTAATAATATTATAAATACAATAAATAATTAGAAACTGCTAAACTTCAATATTTCATAATATTATTAAAAATACACACACATATATATATATAATATATGAGAATTCATAAGAATGTTAGAAGTCTACTTCTAATACATTAGAAAATGCTGAACTAAAAATTCAATATTTATGTGTATTTATAAAAATATGAAATATTAAAGCTACTTATATTTATATTATTAGAATATATTATATATTCTAATAATATAAATGTAAATCTGCATATATCTATGTATATATACATTATATGTATACGTAGATAGATAGATAGATAATATCAGTAATACTAATAATATAATATTATGAATATAATAAATAATTAGAAACTGCTAAACTTCAATATTTCATAATATTATTAAAAATACACACACATATATATAATATATGAGAATTCATAAGAATGTTAGAAGTCTACTTCTAATATATTAGAAAATGCTAAACTAAAAATTCAATGTTTAAGTGTATTTGTATATATGTGTATTTATAACAATATTATGAAATATTAAAGTTATATTTATTTATATTATTAGATGGTATTAGGTATTCTAATAATATAAATATAAATCTGCATATATCTGTATATAAATTATATATATACATAGACAGATAATATTAGTAATACTAGTAATATTATTAATATAATAGATAATTAGAAGCTTCAATATTTCATAATAATGTTAAAAATGCATACACACATATATATAATACATGAGAATTTGTAATAATTCACAAGAATGTTAGAAGTCTACTATACATTAGAAAATGCTAAACTAAAAATTCAATATTTATGTGTATTTATAACAACATTATGAAATATTAAAGTTACTTATATTTATATTATTATAATATATAATATATTCTAATAATATAAATATAAATCTACATGTATCCATATATGAATCATATATATATACATAGATAGATAGATAGATAATATTAGTAATACTAGTAATATTATTAATATAATAGATGATTAGAAATTGCTAAACTTCAATATTTCATAGTATTGTTATAAATGCACATATATATACACATATAATTATATATATAATACATGAGAATTCATATTAATTCATAAGAATGTTAGAAGTCTACTTCTGATACATTAAAAAATGCTAAACTAAAAATTCAATATTTATGTGTATTTATAAAAATATTATGAAATATTAAAGTTATTTTTATTTATATTATTAGATGGTATTAGGTATTCTAATAATATAAATATAAATCTAGATATATCTGTATATAAATTATGTATATATGCATAGATAGATACATAATATTCATAATACTAGTAATACTATTAATATAATAGATGATTAGAAATTGCTAAACCACAATATTTCATAATATTGTTATAAATGCACATATATATACACACATATATATATAATACATGAGAATTCATAACAATGTTGAAAGTTCACTCCTAATACATTAGAAAATGCTAAAGTGAAAATTCAATATTTATGTGTATTTATAACACTATTATGAAATATTAAAGTTATTTTTATTTATATTATTAGAATGTGTTATGTATTCTAATAATATAAATATAAATCTGCATATATCTATATATAAATTATATATATATATATATAGATAGATAATATTAGTAATATTATTAATATAATAGATAATTAGAAACTGCTAAACCACAATATTTCATAATACTGTTATAAATGCACATATATATGTACATATATAATACATGAGAATTCATAATAATTCAAAAGAATGTTAGAAGTCTACTCCTAATACATTAGAAAATGCTAAACTAAAAATTCAACATTTATCTGCATTTATATATTGTGTGTATAGATATGTGTATTTATAATAATATTATGAAATATTGAAGTTTAACATTTTCTAATGTACCACGAGTAGATTTCTACTATTCTTATGAATTTATAAAAGAGTCCTATGATATATTCATGTATGGAGATTTTATGCGTTTATGTAGTATATTGAGGTTCATGATTTAGTAATGTGTGTATGGAGAGAATTGTAGCATTTTTATGAATGATGATACGTTCATGAAGTAGCTCTTGCATAGAGTTTTAATGTATTTCTACGGTATATTGAGATTAATGAGTTGATAATATGTCTGCGGATACGGTTGCAGTATTTTTATGAATGATGATGCATTTTAATGTGTTTATGTATTGTAGCATTTGTAGAATTGTAACATTTTCATGAGTGATGATACATTTATGAATAGACCCCTATACTACAGTTTTAAAATTTCATAAATTTTATCATTTTCGACTGTGTATATGGATGTTAAATTCCATTATATAAACCGATATTGAAAGTCTATGCATAAATATATAACATGAATCTGTTTACAAATATATCATCATTAATAAAAATGTTAATACAAATAAAAAAATATTACATAAATACATTAAGTCTATAGATAAATACATTATACGTTTTTCAATTTTTAAAATGTTTCTTAGCCCTACAAAAATATATCATATAAAAGAATCTTAATGAAGAAAGAAACGTAGATATTTGATGATATGATAGTTGGCCTAGAACAGGGACCCCGGATTATTTATAGGATTTTTACTACCGTTTTACTTTTTAGTTATTATTTCTGTTGGTAGTAGAGAGATGAAAAAACGGTGTGTTTTTTGCAGGAAACGTGCCGTCGTTCTCAGCTGGAATAATGTACCAGATGCCGCAGAGTGTCATTTATTCGCCGAGTCCCGGGGTTCTTCTCGGCATCGGACAAAACGGCCAGCCGGTTCAAATATCGCAGGAAACAGGTACGTCGCTGCAAAAGTGCAAGAGAACGCGGTCTCAAGCGTCCGCTTTTAATTGCAAGATGGCGGCGCGCCATAAAAATGGCGGCAGATTTGAAAGTTTGAATTATGAACATTTTTCAACATTTTCGCATTATGAAAAGGCGGTCGCTACGAAAATGAATGGAAAACATGCAATTTAGAATCTTTTCCAATTACAATATATAAGAAGGTGGTTGGTATGAAAATTAATGGAGAATATGCAATTGAGAATATTTTCCAATTACAAGATGGCGGCGCGCCATGAATATGGCGGCAGATTTGAAACTTCGAATTATAAACATTTTCCAACATTTTCGATTTATAAGAAGGCGGTTCCTACGAAAATGAATGGAAAATATGCAATTTAGAATCTTGTCCAATTACAATATATATATATTATAATATATAAGAAGGTGGTTAGTATGAAAATTAATGGAGAATATGCAATTTAGAATATTTTCAAATTACAAGATGGCGGCGCGCCATGAATATGGCGGCAGATTTGAAACTTCGAGTTATAAACATTTTTCAACATTTTCGATTTATAAGAAGGCGGTTGCTACGAAAATTAATGGGAAATATGCAATTTCGAATCTTGTCCAATTACAATATATATATATTACAATATATAAGAAGGTGGTTAGTATGAAAATTAATGGAGAATATGCAATTTAGAATATTTTCAAATTACAAGATGGCGGCGCGCCATTTATGGCGAATTTGACAATTATAAACATTTTTCAACATTTTCGATTTATAAGAAGGCGGTTTGAAAATTAATAAATATGCAATTTCGAATCTTGTCCATTACAATATATATATATTACAATATATAAGAAGGTGGTTAGTATGAAAATTAATGGAGAATATGCAATTTAGAATCTTTTCCAATTACAAGATGGCGGCGCGGCATGAAAATGGCGGCAGATTTGAAACTTCGAATTATAAACATTTTCCAACATTTTCGATTTATAAGGCGATTGCTACGAAAATTAATGGGAAATATGCAATTTCGAATCTTGTCCAATTACAATATATATATTATAATATATAAGAAGGTGGTTAGTATGAAAATTAATGGGGAATATGCAATTTAGAATCTTTTCCAATTATAACATAGCGGCGCGGCATGAAAATGGCGGCAGATTTGAAACTTCGAATTATAAACATTTTCCAACATTTTCGATTTATAAGGCGATTGCTACGAAAATTAATGGGAAATATGCAATTTCGAATCTTGTCCAATTACAATATATATATATTATAATATATAAGAAGGTGGTTAGTATGAAAATTAATGGAAAATATGCAATTTCGAATCTTTTTCAATTACAATGTAGCGGCAGATTTGAAACTTCGACTTATAAACATTTTCCAACATTTTAGAATTATAAGAAGGTGATTGGCATGGAAATGGCTGGAAAAAATTAAATTTTGAATATTTTCGAATTACGATATGGCGGCAGATTTGAATGTTTGAACATTTGCTAACAATTTCGGATCGTAAGAAAGTGGTTGGTACGAAAATTAATGGGGAATATGCAATTTAGAATCTTTTCCAATTACAATATGGTGGCAGATTTGAAACTTCAAATTATAAACATTTTTCAACATTTTCGAATTATAAAAAAGTGGTTAGCATGAAAATTAATGGAGAATATTAAATTTCAAATATTTCCCAATTACAATATGGCGGCGCATAATGAAAATAGCGGCAGATTTGAAAGTTTCAAAATTTACAACATTTTCGGATTGTAAGAAGGTGGTTGGCATGAAAATTAATGGAGAATATTAAATTTAGAATCTTTTCCAATTACAAGATGGCGGCGCGGCATGAAAATTACCAACATTTTATTGGTAATATTAAATTTAAAATATTTTCGTATTACAATATGGCGGCGCGCCATGAAAATAGTGGCAGATTTAAAAGTTTGAATATTTTTCAACATTTTCGAATTGTAAAAAGGTGGTTGGCATAAAAATGAATGGAAAACATGCAATTTCGAATCTGTTTCAATAAAATATGGCCGCAGATTTATGACTTTGAACATTTTCCAACATATTCGAATTATAAGAAGGTGGTTAGCATGAAAATTAATGGAGAATATTAAATTTAGAATCTTTTTCAATGACAAGATCGCAGCGCGGCATGAAAATTATCGGAATAGATGCAATATCGATTCTTTTGCAATAAAATATGGCCGTAAATTTAAGACTTCAGACATTTGCCAACATTTTCGGATTATAAGAAGGCGGGTGGCATGAAAATTAATAGAAAATATAAAGTTTCGAGTCTTTTTGAATTACAAGATGGCGGCGCATAATGAAAATGGCGGCAGATTTGAAAGTTTGAACATTTTCCAACATTTTTGGGTTTATAAGAAGGTGGTTAGTACGAAAATGAATGGAAAATATGCAATTTAGAATCTTTTCCAATTACAATATGGCGGCGGATTTGAAACTTCTGTTTGAAACTCCTGAAAAAAAATGTAAAACTTGAAACTGAATTATAAACATTTTCCAACATTTTCCAACATTTTCGAATTAAAAGAAGGTGGGTAGTATGAAAATTAATGGAGAATATTAAATTTCGAATCTTTTTGAATTACAAGATTGTGGCGCATCATGAAAATGGCGGCAGATTTGAAACTTCGAACATTTTCCAATATTTTCGCATTATAAGAAGGTGATTAATATGAAAATTCATAAGAAGAATTAAATTTCGAATATTTTCGAATTACAATATGACGGCGCGGAATTAAAATGGCGACAGATTTAAAACTTTGAACATTTGCCAACGTTTTCGCATTATTAGAAGGTGGTCGGTATGAAAATGAATGGAAAATATTACATTTCGAATCTTCTGCATTTACAAGATGACGACGTGGCATGAATTTTTGAATATCTTCCAACATTTTCGTATGACATCTTCGCAGCTTGTATGTATACATATAAATGCTTTTTTTCGATTTACGGTACTCGAGTGCTTGTTCATTTTTCTTTTTTTTTCTCATTATCTCTCTTTCATCTCATTCTTTCATCTCATTTTTCTTCGTCTCGCAATATAAAGGTCTGTCTAATTTTTTTCATCATTTCTTCGCGTTGTCACTTAAATAATCGTCCAACTTTTTCCACATTATCACTTTAACGACCATTTTTCGATCATTTTTGTTCGTCTCCTTCTTAAATGTTTGTCTAACGTTTTATTCATGTTTGTCTCATGTTTTTCATGTTTGGACAGGATCGAGCAACACTCTGACGACGACGACGCCGCAAAATTCGCCGCAGCAGCCGTTCATAACGATTCCTTTGAACGTCGCGATGAGTGCAGCAGGACTCTCACTTCCTGTTTCGGCGCACAGGACGACTTCCTGTTCGCCGACCGCATCCTCGACGACCTGCGAACTGCCCTCTGACCTCAGCAAGGACCGCGAGTGACAGAGATCACCGAATCTCGTCCGACTGTTACTGAACTTCGGCGAGTTTCAATTTCCGGCGCCTCGAGAAAAATTCGAAATGAATCTTAACGTGAATTCTCAATGCTTTCATTTGAAGAGAGCAATATTTTCGAATTTTTCTATTTTTAAGAACCGGAATGGTTGTTACTGAACTTCGACAAATTTGAATTTAGCGCGGCCTGATGATGAAGACAAATTGTCAATATTTTTATTTAAAATGGCAATATTTTCGACTTTTTCGATGATTGAAAATCGGATTCGTCGTTACTACATTTTGACAAGTTTAAATTTCGCGCGGCTTGATGACAAATTCAAATAGTGAATATTTTTACTTAAAAGGATAATATTTTCGAATTTTTCAATATTTAAGAATGGGAATGGTTATTCCTGAACTTCGACAAATTTGAAATTCGCGCCTTTGTACGGAAATTCAAATTTATTTTTATCTCAAATTGTCAATGTTTTTATTTGAATTTCGCGCGGCTTGACGGAAAATTCAAATTGTCAATATTCTCGACGTTTTCGATGTTTAAGAATCGGATTGGTTGTTACTGTACTTCAGCGAGTTGCAATTTCCGGCGCTTCGAGAAAAATTCGAAATTATTCTTAATGTGAATTGTCAATGCTTTCATTTGAAGAGAGCAATATTTTCGAATTTTTCCATGTTTAAGGATCGAATGTGTTGTTACTAAACTTCGACAAATTTGAATTTTCCGCGCCAGGCAGAAAATCAAATTTATTCTTATCGCAAATTGTCAATGGTTCTATTTGACACGGCAATACTTTCGAATTTTTCGAAGTTTAAAACCTGAAATGAATGTTACTGAACTTCAATAAATTTGAATTTCGCGCGTTTTGATGATGAAGACAAATTGTCAATATTTTTATTTGAAAGGGCAATATTTTCGAATTTTTTAGTCACCAAAAAACGGATTCAATGTTATTAAATTACAATAAATTTGAATTTTCCGCGTCAAGATCTGTCCAAATTCAAATTTACTTTTATCGCAAATTGTCTGTGCTTTAATTTTAAATGGCAATATTTTCGAATTTTTCCATGTTTAAGAATCGGAATGGTTGTTACTGAACTTCGATAAATTTAAATTTCGCGCCATTCGACAGAAATTTTAATTTATTGTTATCGCAAATTGTCAATGATTTTGTTTAAATTTCGCGCGGCTTGATGACAAATTCAAATTGTCAATATTTTCTTTTAAAATGGCAATATTCTTGATTTTTCCGTTGTTAAACTCGCATTGGTTGTTATTAAATTTCGACAAATTTCAATTTCCCACGTCCTGACAAAATTTCAAATTTATTCTTATCACGACGCGTCAAAGATTTTATTTGAAAGGTCAATACTTTAGAATTTTTCGATGTTTAAGCATCAAATTGGTTGTTACTAAACTTCGATAAATTTGAATTTCGCGCGCCTCGAGAAAAATTCAAATTTATTCTTATCGCAAATTGTCAACGATTTTATTTGAATTATAAAGGGCGATATTTTCAAATTTTTTAATGTTTAAGAATTGGATTGGTTGTTCATGAACTTTGACACATTTGAATTTCACGGAAATTTCCATTTCTTAAACTTTGTTTAGATTTGAATTTCCCGCGGCAGAAATGATCATTTATTTTTACCGGAAATTGTCAATGATTTTATTTAAAAGGTCAATACCTTCGAATTTTTCGATGTTTAAGAATGGGAATGATTATTCCTGAACTTCGACAAATTTGAATTTGGCGCGTTTTTACGGAAATTCAAATTCATAACTTCGGCATATTTGAATTTCGCGCGTCTTGACAGAAATTCAAATTTATTCCATGGAAATGTCAGGAAATTTTACTAAAATTTAACCGAATTATCATCGAATTTTCACAAAATGTCGAATCGAACTTCAACAGAATTTTCTTTGAATTTTCATGGAATTTTCATGGAAAATTGAGGAAAGGCCATCGACTGGTTGTTTCGGTGTTTCAGTTCTTTAAACGTCTGAGCACGATTTACACAGCATTTAAGCCGCTTACGCAAGCAAAGTGATTTTCTAGCGGAGTACCGGAAAAGGTGAAAGCTTGGAAAGTGGAAAAGAGGAAAAACGGAAAAAAAGCTTCCCCCCTAACGCTAGACTCTGAGCTCCCGTGCAAAAAAAAAATGGCGACTGAAAAGCAATAAAGGTGCTACGGGACGACTAATAACATTAAAACGAATATTACTAGAAATATTAACGGTAACATTAACGTGATATTATCGATATTATCGAGTGAAGAGGTTATCGATGGCTTTGACGTTGACGATCTATTTTATGTGCGCGAATGTCAAATATTGTCGACTGATATACGTCTAGAGTCTATGCCTATCTCACTTTTCATTTCACTATTTTACTATTTTACTATTTTATTACACTATACGGTACACGTGTATGTTGAATTTTATGTATGCGCATCTATGCAGTCTATAAGTATATTCTATTATATATATGAGCCGTTTATTTTGAAAGTGGCCTAACTCCGTTTTTCAATATTTTCCGGTTACCATAGTTACATGTACAAATTCATGTTATTTATCAGTAAATGTGATTTATCTCGATTTGAAGATAAATGGAGTTAGGCCACTTTCAAAATAAACGGCTCATCTGAATACGGTATATATGCATATATTATTATAAATTTTATGTGAGAATGCAATACACGCGTATATTGTATTATATATATATATATATATATATGCCGCATATATCTACATTATAGAATATTTTATAAACGCATGCGGGTGTATATGTATATTTTATATTTTGTGTATATATACGGTATATATACATATAATATTATATATTTTATGTGAGTATGCATTATATATATATCTACATTATATAACATTTTATGAACGCTTGCAGTTGCAAATGTATATTATATATTTTGTATATATATACGGTATAGATGTGTATTATATTTTATCTATACGCATCTATGCATATAATATGTACATGCATATAATATTATATATTTTGCGTGAGTATACATATGTATACCGCATATATCTACATTATATAATATTTTATAAACGCATGCAGGTGTAATGTATATTTTATAATTTGTATATGTATACGGTATACATGTATATTATATTTTATCTATACGTATCTATGCAGTCTGTACGTATACTTTAAATTTTGTCTATTTTAACGGTATATATGTGTATATTATTATGTATTTTATGTGAGTATGCGATACCCGCGTGTATTGTATTTTATACGTGTACATATATATACCGCATATATCAACATCATATAATACTTTATAAACCCTTGCAGGTGTATATGTATATTTTATATTTTGTATATATATACGGTGTATATGCATATAATATTATATATTTTGTGTAAGTATGCGATACACGCGTATATTGTATTATATATATACATATATATACCGCACATATTTACAATATATATGTTTTTTTTATATAATTTGTGTACATATACACTATATGCGCATATTATATTTTGTCTAAGGATGCAATACATGCGTATATTGTATTTTATGCTCGTATTCAGTATACGCGTATATTATATATTATACACTATACCTGCGTAGAGTATATGCGTGTATTACATACCTAGTTTATATTGTTCAAATACTATCATTTTATATACGTTCATTACACTCTACATAAGTATATATACGCAATAATATATTTCATGTATGTATACAGTATATATATATACATTATATTTTATTTACGTACATACGCGTAGATTGAATACTATTAAATATACTTTAAATACTCTCATTTTAATGCTTAAATTACATTTTACATCAAATACTCAATTTTCGTATTTCGAACACTGTCATTGCATATGTACATTATATTTATACATTTATATATACGTGCATATATGTACGTATTTCAAAGACTCTACATAAACACCATATACATATGTGCCACTTTTGACACACACAATATATATATATACATATATATACACATGTCACAATGTAATAGGTACACAACTTTGCTCCCGCCGTTTTTCCCTTTCGTCCAATGCAAAAAACGGCGGGAGCAAAGTTGTACACCTATTATATACGTACACAATATATGCGTTTATTATACATAATGTGCTCATTTTAAATATTTCATTTACGAATTTTTAACACTATTATTTCACATGTACATTATATGTCATATACATGCATATATGTACATATTTTAAAAACTCTACACAAACACCATATACATATGTTCCACTTTTGACACACACAATATATATATACATACATATATCACAATGTATATACGTCCACAAAATATGCGTGTATTATACATAATGTGCTCATTTCAAATACTTCATTTACGAATTTTAAATACTATTATTTCATATATACATTATATATCATATTACTATTCGTGCATGTGCCTACATTAAATACCAAATTCACATACTTCACCCTACACATACACCATATACATATATGTCACTTTATACACACATAATAGAGATATTTATATTTATATACGTCACAATGCATATATGCCTACACAGTATGTATATATTACATTATTTCTACATGTACACTATATGCCTATATGCAATTTTATACACACAGAATAGACACATATACATATATACACATAATAGACATATTCACATATAATGGGTATGAAGAAAGTGGAATGTATGGATGTAGTGTGTGTGTACAGTGAAATATATATATGCATATTTATATAATATATATATATGCATATTTCACTGTATATATGTACATATATACATACATATGTCACAATGCATATACGTACACAATATATGTGTATACTAAACACTTAATTCACATATTTACATATTATATATATATAGATATATATATCTATATATTATGTACGAAGAAAGTGAGATGTAAGGATGTGGTGTATGTCTAGAGTGAAATATGCATATACATATATATACGTATACAATATATGCGTATATTGAATACCTAATTGACATATTTACACTTTACACTTTCTTCATACACAATATATGCATATACATATATATATATATATATATGTGTATATGCATATATACAGATATATATATATATACATAGGTCAGATTGTATATGGACATTGGACGTATATCGTTCTTCATATAAGTACACAGTATGTGCGCACATTATTTTTTCTATACGTATAGAGAATCGTCAGTGGCCATCATGCATTTGCGAGAATGTCTGTGTGCGTGTGTGTGTGTGTGCGTTCAATTTGTTACCGAGCAGTTGTTCAAAGCGGAGAGACGTTGGGTGTGAAATATAATTGCTATGGAAATGATCGCTGCTGTCAGTTCTTTCATTCGGCTCCTTTTTCAGTTTTTTCGATTATGAATTTTATGCGGCCTCGCGGATGATCGAATTGCCAATATTTTTCTTTGAAATTGCAATGTTATTGAATTTTTCGACGTTCAAAAATGAAATAGTTATAAATTTAAATTGCCAATAAAGTTTTGTTAAAAATTGCAATGTTATTGAATTTTTCGATGCTCGAAAGTAAGATTTGTTTTGTAACTCTACTTTACCGAATTCGAATTGCGCGCGTTTTCGCGGAAATTAAAATCGTAAACTTCGACATTTAGATTTCGCGCGTCTTGACAGAAATTCAAATTTATTTTTACTTCAAATCGTTAATGCTTTCGTTTGAAGAAGCAATTTTACTGTACTTGGGCAAATTCAAGATGATCATTTTGAATTTATTTGATATCCAATCAAACACGTCGTTACTTCACTTCGGCGGGTTTGAATTTCGCGCGGTTTTACATAAATTCAAATTGACATTTTTGTTCGATTTCGACGCTCAAAAGTAAGATTTGTCGTTACGTTGAACTTCGGCAAATTTGAAAAAAAAAATTTAATAAATAAATAAATATTGTTCTTTGAAATTGTAAATAAAATTTTATGATGGTCAAAATTAATATTGTACTATTCTAATCAACCCCACTAACTCGTATTTGAATTTGTGTATTTTTCATTGAAATAGTAGTCAAATTTTCACCACAATTTTTATTCACCCTACCCGCCACTTCAATTGTCTCATCTACA
Organism: Cryptocheilus praepositus; assembly: GCA_033815515.1. Lineage (NCBI taxonomy): Eukaryota > Metazoa > Arthropoda > Insecta > Hymenoptera > Pompilidae > Cryptocheilus > Cryptocheilus praepositus. The sequence continues at coordinate 1,188,556 of JAWWQZ010000112.1, read as the reverse complement.
ACTTTAAATTGTCAATATTTTGATTTGAAATTGCAATGTTATTGAATTCTCCGATGGTCAAAAATTATTTCATTGTAACTGAACTTTGCCAATTTGAATTTTAATGTGATTCGTAAATATTCGAATTGCCAACATTTTTCTTTGAAATTGCAATGTTATTGAATTTTTCGACGGTCAAAAATAAAATAGTTACAAATTAAAGTATATATTAAGTTAAAGTTATTAAAAATACTTTGATATAGAAGCATTCTACCTGTATTGATATTTTTCGACGCTCAAAAGTAAGATTTGTCGTAGGTGAACTTCGGCAAATTTGAATTTCGCGCGTTTTATGCAAATTTAAATTGTCAATATTGTTCCTTGAAATTGCAATGTTATTGAATTTTTCGATGGTCAAAAATTAGATTCGTTGTAACACGACTTTACTGAATTTGAATTTCGCGCCTAATTCGTGGATATTTGAATTGTCAATATTTTTCATTGAAATAGCAGTACTTCCAAATTCTTTGACGCTCAAAAGTAAGATCTGTCGTAAGTGAACTTCGGGAAACTTTAATTTTGCGCGTTTTATGCAAATTTAAATTGTCAATATTTTTCTTTGAAATTCCAATGTTATTGAATTCTCCGATGGTCAAAAATTAGTTTCATTGTAACTGGACTTTGCCGAATTTGAATTTCAGGCGTGATTCGTAAATATTCGAATTGCCAACATTTTTCTTTGAAATTGCAATGTTATTGAATTTTTCGACGGTCAAAAATGAAATAGTTATAAATTAAAGTTATTAAAGTTAAAGTTATTAAAAATACTTTGATATAGTAGCATTTCTAAATTTTTCGACGCTCAAAAGTAAGATTTGTCGTAAGTGAACTTCGGCAAATTTGAATTTCGCGCGTTTTATGCAAATTTAAATTGTCAATATTGTTCTTTGAAATTGCAATGTTATCGAATTTTTCGATGGTCAAAAATTAGATTCGTTGTAACACGGCTTTACTGAATTTGAATTTCGCGCCTAACTCGTGGATATTTGAATTGCCAATATTTTTCATTGAAATAGTAGTACTTCCAAATTCTTTGACGCTCAAAAGTAAGATCTGTCGTAAGTGAACTTCGGCAAATTTGAATTTCGCGCATTTTATGCAAATTTAAATTGTCAATATTTTTCCTCGAAATTCCAATGTTATTGAATTTTTTGATGCTCGAAAGTAAGATTCGTTTTGTAACTCGACTTTACCGAATTTGAATTGCGCGCGTTTTCGCGGAAATTCGAATCGTAAACTTCGCCATATTTGAATTTCGCGCGTCTTGACAGAAGTTCAAATTTATTTTTATTTCCAATCGTCAATGTTTTTATTCGAAGAAGCAATATTACTGCACTTGGGCAAATTGAAGATGTTCAAACATTAAATTCGTTGTAAATAAATTCAAATGATCCATAATATTTGGCTCAAGTCATTATCATTTTGAATTTATTTGATATCCAATCAAACACGTTGTTACTTGACTTCGGCGGGTTTGAATTTCGCGCGTTTTATGCAAATTTAAATTGCCAATATTTTTCTTTGAAATTGCAATGTTATTGAATTCTCCGATGGTCAAAAATTAGTTTCGTTGTAACTGGACTTTGCCGAATTTGAATTTCACGCGTGATTCGTAGATATTCGAATAGTCAACATTTTTCATTGAAATAGTAGCATTTCCGAATTTTTCGATGCCTAAAAGTAAGATTCGTTTTGTAACTCGACTTTACCGAATTTGAATTGCGCGCGTTTTCGCGGAAATTCGAATCGTAAACTTCGCTATATTTGAATTTCGCGCGTCTGGACAGAAATTCAAATTTATTTTTATTTCAAATATTACTGCACTTGGGCAAATTCAAGATGTTCAAAGATTAGATTCCTTGTATAATAAGTGAATTTTGACAAATTTAGACGTCGCGCCTTTTTATGCAACTTCAAGTCATCAATATTTGGCTTAAATCATGATCATTTTGAATTTATTTGATATCCAATCCAACACGTCGTTACTTCACTTCGGCGGGTTTGAATTTCGCGCGTTTTTACACAAATTCAAATTGTCATTTTCGTTCAATTTCGATTCGAATTTATTCGACACCCAACCAACGTATTGTTACGTTGCTTCGTCAAATTTATAAAAAAAAAATAATAATAAATAAATTAATGATAAAATGATAAATAAAATTATATGAATTGCATTATTAATACTGTACTATTTTATCAACCTCAATTCCCTGTATTAATATTGTATTCCTACTTTTTCCATTTTCACACCGATGTGACGCATTCAATGACGGCAAAACTGTCATGCACCAATTTACTTAAAACGACAATTTTATTAGAATGATAAAAGGCATATTTCCCTCGGCAAATTATTAAAAATAATTTAAAAAATGACAAAAAAAAGTACGTAAAATTATATTCATTGCATTACCCGTATTGTACTATTTCATAGCATCCTTCTACCTCTGTTAATATCGTGTTCCTACTTTTAAAACTTTTACACCGATTTTCTTTATACCCTACCCTCCACTTGAATTGTTTCATCTACAACTACCTATGACAAATTTAATAATGGCAAAACTGTCATGGCGGCGCATGAAAATGTCATGTACCAAATGAATTAAAACAATAATTTTAATCTAATAAAAAAGGAGACATATTGGCCCCGGCAAAATTAGTCCAATAATTTAAAAAATGACAAAAAAAGAAGATAAATAAAGTTATATCCATTGCACTTCCAGTATTGTACTATTTTATACCACTCTTCTATCTCTATTAATATTGCATTCCTACTTTTCAAATTTTCACACCGATTTTCTTTGTACCTTACCCTCCACTTGAATTGTTTCATCTACAACTACCTATGACAAATTTAATAATGGCAAAACTGTCATGGCGGCGCATGAAAATGTCATGTACCAAATGAATTAAAACAATAATTTTAATCTAATGAAAAAGGAGACATATTGGCCCCGGCAAAATTAGTCCAATAATTTAAAAAATGACAAAAAAAGAAGATAAATGAAGTTATATCCATTGCACTACCAGTATTGTACTATTTTATACCACTCTTCTATCTCTATTAATATTGCATTCCTACTTTTCAAATTTTCACCCCGATTTTCTTTGTACCTTACCCTCCACTTGAATTGTTTCATCTACAACTACCTATGACAAATTTAATAATGGCAAAACTGTCATGGCGGCGCATGAAAATGTCATGTACCAAATGAATTAAAACAATAATTTTAATCTAATGAAAAAGGAGACATATTGGCCCCGGCAAAATTAGTCCAATAATTTAAAAAATGACAAAAAAAGAAGATAAATGAATTATATCCATTGCACTACCAGTATTGTACTATTTTATACCACTCTTCTATCTCTATTAATATTGCATTCCTACTTTTCAAATTTTCACCCCGATTTTCTTTGTACCTTACCCTCCACTTCAATTGTCTCATCTACAGGTACCGGTGACACACTCAATGACGGCAAAACTGTCATGGCGACGTTACCGCCGCGAAAGAATGCCACACCGACGTACAATTCGCGACAGCAGCTGACCCCGCTGCAGACCCTCCTGCACCTCGGCTTCCCGAAGCACCGCGCGTAAGTCTCCAACCACATTTTTCTACCCGCCCGAAAAAGCCACGCACAGACTTTCTACCGCCCGCCGAAAATCGCCTGTTCTCAGCCGCTCTCAAGTACTTCACATGGGAGTGGACGGTTTGTAAACAAACAGCTGTCACTTGGTCACTTTCCTTCGACGCAAGTCGGGACCCCCGCCAAATATTTTCTTACATTTTTCTGTGTCGCAGTCCTGACATTGTGAATGGTCAGTTAGAAATTTCTGTGCGCTGTTTTCTGGAAGGGACTTCAGTCATTGAGGGACATTGCGCCTTTGATTTTCCTAAACAATGTGGCATACAAGTATTGTCAGTGGTCGGTACAGAAAAATCTGTGCATATATAAAACTATTTAATGGCAAGACATTCTAATGATTGAAGGACAGGGAGTAGTTTCTTTGTCAAAGGCGTTAGCCAAATTTTTTCCCTCAATTTCCTGTGTCGCAGTTCTGACATTGTGAATGGTCGGTTAGAAATTTCTGTGCGCTGTTTTCTGGAAGGGACTTCATTCATTGAGGGACGGCGAGTAGTTCCTTTGATTTTCCTATGTGGCGGTACAAGTATTGTCAGTGGTCGGTCAGAAATTTCTGTGCGCTGTCTTATGGCAAGCGCTTCAACGATTGAAGTACAGAGAACAGTTTCTTTGTTGCAGGCGCTAACCGAATTTTTTCTCTGATTTTCCTGTGTAGCGGTCCAAGTATTGTCAGTGGTCGGTCAGAAATTTTTGTGCACTATCTAATGGCAAGCATTCTAATGATTGAAGGACAGGGAGTAGTTTCTTTGTCAAAGGCGTTAGCCAAATTTTTTCCCTCAATTTCCTGTGTCGCAGTCCTGACATTGTGAATGGTCGGTTAGAAATTTCTGTGCACTGTTTTCTGGAAGGGACTTCAGTCATTGAGGGACAGCGAGTAGTTCCTTTGATTTTCCTATGTGGCGGTACAAGTATTGTCAGTGGTCGGTCAGAAATTTCTGTGCGCTATCTTATGGCAAGCGCTTCAACGATTGAAGTACAAAAAACAGTTTCTTTGTTGCAGGCGCTAACCAAGTTTTTTCTCTGATTTTCTTGTGTAGCGGTCCAAGTATTGTCAGTGGTCGGTCAGAAATTTCTGTGCACTATCTAATGGCAAGCATTCTAATGATTGAAGGACAGGGAGTAGTTTCTTTGTCAAAGGCGTTAGCCAAATTTTTTCCCTCAATTTCCTGTGTCGCAGTTCTGACATTGTGAATGGTCGGTTAGAAATTTCTGTGCGCTGTTTTCTGGAAGGGACTTCAGTCGTTGAGGGACAGCGAGTAGTTCCTTTGATTTTCCTATGTGGCTGTAGAAGTATTGTGAGTGGTCGGTCAGAAATTTCTGTGCGCTATCTTGCGACAAGCACTTCAATGATTGAAGGACAGAGAACAGTTTCCTTGTCAAAGGCGCTAATTAAATTCTTTCCTTAATTTTCCTGCATCACAGTCCTCGCATTATCAATGGTCGGTTAGAATGTTCTGTGCGCATTCTTATGGCAAGTATTTTAACGGTTGAAGGACAGAGAACAGCTTCTTTGTCAAAGGCGCTAACCAAATTTTTTCCCTAATTTTCCTGCGTCGCAGTCCTGGCATTATCAATGGTCCGTCAGAAATTTCTATGCGCTGTCTTGTGACATTGTCGAAGGCGAGGGAATAGTTCCTTGCCAAAGGCACTGGCTAAATTTTTCCCTGATTTTCCTATGTGGCGGCCCAAGTATTGTCAGTGGTCTGTCTGAAATTTCTATGGGCTGTCTTATGGCAAGGAGTTCAGTGGTTGAAGGATGGGGAGTAGTTTCTTTGTCAAAGGCACTAGCCAAATTATATCTCTCATTTTCTTCTGTCGCAGTCCTAACATTGTCAATGGTCGGTTGTAAAGTTCTGTGCACTGTCTTATGGTAAGCGCTTCAGTTATTGAGGGACAGTGAGTAGTTCCTTTGTCGAATAAGGAGTAGTTTCTTTAATTTTCCTATGTGGCGGTCCAAGTATTGTCAGTGGTCAATCAGAAATTTCTATGCGCTGTCTTGAGGCAAGGAGTTCAGTGATTGTAGGACAAGGAGTAGTTTCTTTGTTGAAGGCGCTAGCCAAATCTTTTCTCTCATTTTCTTCTGTCGCAGTCCTAACATTGTCAGTGGCCATTTAGAAATTTCTGTGCACTATCTTCCAGCAGGCACTTCGGTCATTGATAGACAGGGAGTAGTTCCTTTGTATGAGGCGCTGGCCAAATTTTTCCTTCATTTTCCTATGTTGCAGTCCAGGTATTGTTAGTGGTCTGTCAGAAATTTCTATGCGCTGTTTTGTAGCAAAGAGTTCAGTCACTGAAGGACAGAGAGTAGTTTCTCTAGCAGGTACTTCAGTCATTGAGAGACAACGAGTAGTTCCTTTGTCCAATAGGAAGTAGTTTCTTTGATTTTCCTATGCGGCGATCCAAGTATTGTCAGTGGCTCATCAGAAATTTCTGTGAAAAATGGTTCGAAAAATGTCAGAGAACAGTTTTTTGTTGAAGGACCAATATTTCCATTTTCTTCCATTGTGGTTCAGGTATTTGGTCGTTTAGATAGACCTCTGTGTGTTGTCTCTGTAGACTCTTCAGTTTTGAGTCACATTTTAAGTAGTTTTTTCATTGAATTGCTATCCAAATTTTTCTCTCAAAGTTTTCTTCTGTCCAAAGACATTGTAATAAAAATTTCTGTGCGCTGTCTTCTATATTTCGCTCATTCATTGAGAAACAGTGAGCAGTTCCTTTGTCTAAGGCACTGGCCAAATTTTTGCCTCCATTTTCCTATGTTGCGGTCCTAACACTATCAGTGGTTGGTCAAAATTTTCTGTGCGCTATCTTATGGCAAGCGCTTCAACAATTGAAGGATAGAGAACAATTTCTTTGTCAAAGGCGCTAGCCAAATTTTGTCCCTAATTTTGCTGCATCGCAGTCCTGGCATTATCAGTGACTAAAAATATATGCGCTGTCTTGTGGAAAGACTTCAATGATTGAAACAGTGAACAGTTTTTTTGATTACCAATTGAAAATTAATTATTCAATTTACTGATTATATACAATGAACGTTTCGAGGCTCAAGAATTGTCAATCGGACCGCAGAAAATTCTGTTTGCTGTCTTGTGGCAAAAATTTGAGAAATGTAGAAAAATGAGCTGAAAATACGTGAAAAATGTGTAAAAATGTCACTTTTTTTTTTTTGATTCTGTGACATTAAAATTCGATGTTTTGTTGGATTTTTTCTGCATGGACGACACAAAGATAGACCACTTTCCGGGTGCTCAACTTCCACTAGTTGCATTAGATACGACATTTTAAGAGTAATCGCAAAAAAACTTTTTTTTTGGTTGAATTGCTAATCGCGGATGGTCCCAGTCAAAGTCTCCAAAGGGATTAACACTTTTAACATAGATTTCGACAGTTAGGGACATATGTACAGATGTGTTTTTTGAAGAAATCGAGAACATTGAAGGTATACCCCTTGCCATTTTTAAAAAATGATGGGTCTCCGATTTGCCCCGATAGCATTGCCCTTTGTAACATATCTTAAGGGGGTCGAAAATAACTATGTAAAAATAACATATATGAAACATAAGAAAACAGAAAAAACACAGAGATGACAAAAAAAACATATGTGTGGAAAAATCGCGAAAAACGAGCCTGAAAATGGGGTCAAAAATTAAAACTCTACCGATCGACTTGTAATTGTGCAAGATGAAAGGGGGTACAAAGAGACTCAGAAAAATTGCAACCGCACTGAAAAATTCGAAATAGTTCCCGAGATATAGCTAAAAATAGATGGAAAAATGAGAAAAACATATAAACATAACATTGGTTTTTTTAACGATTAGTCACTATTGAAAAACTCAATTATTCAACTTGCTCCCCGTATTGCCTTACTATATGTAATGGAAGAGAGTTCTATAATAGAAAAAGAGGCCTTCAAGACAAGACAGCGAATCGCACCTCAAAATTCGCAATAATTACCGAGTTATGAGCAAGAATACGTGAAAAATGACGTAAATTAGCCGAAAATTGCATAAAATCCCACAATTCGTAACAGTTTCGAAGATGTACCCAAAAATGCATTAAAAAGAATGACTAAGACACCTGACAGGATGAAAAACCTGCGACTTTTCCAGGTACGTGCACGTAGAATTTCTTACCGATTCAAAGATGCACCGGATTTGAAGTTGTTGGTGGATTTCAATAAAATTGCCGTTAAATTGTACCTGTCAGACATCGTATTATGAATGAGTGTTACCTGCAAAACTGTGCGAAACAAACTGCGTAATGTAAAATGAATATGTTTTTCTATGATCGTAACATTACGCAAAGTGAAAATAGTGTTTCTAAATATTAGCACAGACCAGGCGCAAACCGTTGCATGTATCGGAGTTGTTAATGATGCAATTTTTTCATTTTTTCAGGGACACGAGGTTGGAAGGAGCACATGTACATAAAGTGACGCATGCACACAATGCTAGGCAGCAGGACGAGCTGGAATTAAGGGTTGGGGACTATATTTATATCGCTGAGGGTGCCTGCGATGCTTCCACTGACGGATGGGTTGAAGGTTTGAAATTTGCATACATGTACATTTATGCGTAGACTTACATGAGTGTATTAATGCCAACGCACCATTGAATAGACAAACTTTAATCACGTATAGAAACATTCTAAGTTTGCGTCTATTGAATGACACGTATAATGTGTTATGAAATAGTATATAAAATGTAAAGTCTAGGTTGATGATAGTTGGGATGAAAGTGCGTATTTGAATTAAATGGACAATTATGCGTAGACTTTGCATGAGCGTATGATACCCAAATAGACAAACTTTAATTAAGTATGAAAACATTCTAAGTTTGCGTCTATTGAATGACACGTATAATGTGTTGTCAAAGAGTATATAGAGTATGAAGTATAGTTTGATGTTGATTGAGTTCAAGGTGCGTATCTGAATACATGCAAAATTATGCGTAGACTTTACATAAGTGCTTGGTACGCAATGTGGTATGACAAGTATGGAATAGACAGGTTTTAATCAAGTATGAAACCATTTTAGACCTGTGTGTAGTGAATGACATGTGTAATATTGCATCATGCAAGAGTATATGATGGAAGAGCCTCAGAAAAATGCAACCGCATAGCAAAATGTACGATAGTTCCCGAGTTATAAGCAAAAATAGAAAATACGTGAAAAATGGTGAAAAATGTCAAATTTTTTTTTTGATTCGGACCGATACCATTCGATAGAGGGTAATTTGCCCTGAAGATAGACCACTTTCAGAGCGCTGAACTCTTCATAGTTTCCGAGATACGACCATTTTAAGAAAGCAAAAAAAATTTTTTTTCAAAATTGCTAATCGCGAATGGTCTCACGTGAAAGTGCATCCAAAGAGCTTTAAGAAAACCTGTATTAGTTATAGGTTTTGATCACTAGTTTAGTCGGGACAGGGCCTTGAAGAAATCGAGAAAATCTTAAGGTATACCCCTTGCCATTTTTGCCAAAAAATGATGGGTCACCGATTTGCCCTGATGGTTGCCGTTTTAACATATCGAAGGGGGTCGAAAATAACTTGGAAAAATGCAAGGCGCACCCCAAAATTCGCAATAGTTCCGGAGATATGACTAAAAATATATGCAAAAATGAGAAAAGACGTGTAAAAGAAATTGGTTTTTTTAACGATTACCAATTGAAAATTAATTATTCAATTTACTGCACTATATACAATGAACGAGAGTTGCAAGAGGCTCAAGAAAATGTAAATCGGACCGCAAAATTCGCAATAATTGCCGAGTTACAAGCAAAAATAGACTGAGAAATGTCGAAAAATGAGCTGAAAATACGTGAAAACTGGCGAAAAATGTCAAATTTTTTTTTTTATTCGGACCGATACCATTCGATAGAGGGTAATTTGCCTTGAAGATTGACCACTTTCCGGGCGCTCAACTCTTCATAGTTTCCGAGATACGACGATTTTAAGAAAGCAAAAAAAAATTTTTTTCAAAATTGCTAATCGCGATTAGTCCCACGTGAAAGTGCGTCCAAAGAGCTCTAAGAAAACCTGTATTACTTATATGTTTCGATCATTAGTTTAGACGGGACAGGGCTTTGAAGAAATCGAGAAAATCTTAAGGTTTGCCATTTTTGCCAAAAAATGATGGATCACCGATTTGCTTGCCCTTGTAGTATATCAAAGGGGGTCGAAAATAACTCGTAAAAATGCAAGGCGCACCCCGAAATTCGCAATAGTTCCGGAGATATCGCTAAAAATGTGTGGAAAAATCGCGAAAAACGAGCCTGAAAATGGGGTCAAAAATAAAAACTCTACCGATCGACTTGTAATTGTATAGGATGAAAGGGGGTACAAAGAGACTTGGAAAAATTGCAACCGCACTGAAAAATTCGAAATAGTTCCCGAGATATAGCTAAAAATAGATGGAAAAATGAGAAAAAACATATAAAAGAAATTGGTTTTTTTAACGATTAGCAATTGAAAATCAATTATTCAACTTGCTGTATTGCCTTACTATATGTAATGGAAGAGAGTCGCAAGAGGCTCAAGAAAACACGAATCGCACCTCAAAATTCGCAATAATTACCGAGTTATGAGCAAGAATACGTGAAAAATGACGTAAATTACCCGAAAATTGCATAAAATCCCGTAATTCGCAACAGTTTCCAAGATGTACCCAAAAATGCATTAAAAACAATGACTAAGACACCTGACAGGATGAAAAACCTGAGTCTCTCCGACCGACTTAATTTTGTTACCGATTCAAAGATGCACCGGATTAGAAGAAACTCAAGAATTCCCTTAAAATTGCCGATAATTACTTAGTCACCTACCTACATCCCCCTTTTCTGAATGAGAAGAAACCTACAAAATGTAACAAAACAAACTGCGCAGCATTATTCATAGTAGTTCCTGAGAATAAATTACAGTGAACATTTGCAAACGCAAGAACCGCCTCAAAATTCACGATAATTACTTAGTCACCTACCTACACCCCCTTTTCTGAATGAGAAGAAACCTACAAAATGTAGCAAAACAAACTGCGCAGCATTATTCATAGTAGTTCCTGAGAATAAATTACAGTGAACATTTGCAAACGCAAGAACCGCCTCAAAATTCACGATAATTACTTAGTCACCTACCTACACCCCCTTTTCTGAATGAGAAGAAACCTACAAAATGTAGCAAAACAAACTACGCAGCATTATTCATAGTAGTTCCTGAGAATAAATTACAGTGAACATTTGCAAACGCAAGAACCGCCTCAAAATTCACGATAATTACTTAGACAGATACCTACACCTCCTTTTCTGAATGAGAAGAAACCTACAAAATGTAACAAAACAAACTGCGCAGCATTATTCATAGTAGTTCCTGAGAATAAATTACAGTGAACATTTGCAAACGCAAGAACCGCCTCAAAATTCACGATAATTACTTAGTCACCTACCTACACCCCCTTTTCTGAATGAGAAGAAATCTACAAAATGTAGCAAAACAAACTACGCAGCATTATTCATAGTAGTTCCTGAGAATAAATTACAGTGAACATTTGCAAACGCAAGAACCGCCTCAAAATTCACGATAATTACTTAGTCACCTACCTACACCCCCTTTTCTGAATGAGAAGAAACCTACAAAATGTAGCAAAACAAACTGCGCAGCAATATTCATAGTAGTTCCTGAGAATAAATTACAGTGAACATTTGCAAACGCAAGAACCGCCTCAAAATTCACGATAATTACTTAGACCCTACCTACACCCCCTTTTCTGAATGAGAAGAAACCTACAAAATGTAGCAAAACAAACTGCGCAGCATTATTCATAGTAGTTCCTGAGAATAAATTACAGTGAACATTTGCGAACCCAAGAACCGCCTCAAAATTCACGATAATTACTTAGTCACCTACCTACACCCCCTTTTCTGAATGAGAAGAAACCTACAAAATGTAACAAAACAAACTGCGCAGCAATATTCATAGTAGTTCCTGAGAATAAATTACAGTGAACATTTGCAAACGCAAGAACCGCCTCAAAATTCACGATAATTACTTAGTCCCCTACCTACACTCCCTTTTCTGAATGAGAAGAAATCTACAAAATGTAGCAAAACATAAACTGCGCAGCATTATTCATACTACTTCCTGAGAATAATTTACATGATGACATGTCCCATTACGCAACATATAGTATACGCAGTTCTGTTTTTATCGAAGCACATGGGCACTAAAGTACCAATAATCATTGACGATTGCAGGGGTCTCATGGTTGACAGGCACCACCGGTTACCTGCCGCTGAATCACACCGAGCGGACAGCAAAATCTGATTCCTGGACGTTGCACACTAGTGTGCGAATTACTGAGAGACTGGAGGCAGCGGCTGCTGAAAGAATATCGATGCCGTATTGTCGGAAGCCACCGCCGTTGCTCTCAACGAATAACACCATTGACGTTGTCGATGGCGTTAGTAATGATGCAGAACCGGTAATTATGAAGAAAGAACAAATTACTTGCTTTCAAACAAATTACATGCGTCAGTGGGATACTCAGTTTTCATAAGTTCAGGAGGTGCAGATGTGTTCAGACGTTTTTTCTAGAATGGAAAGTTACGTTAGTGATAGACATAGCTAAGTTGTTGTAAAATTGTAAACGTACTGTATAGTCTGGAGTTTTTTCAAAGCGAGAAGCATTGGTAGTGGCACACGCATCCTAGTTTTATAAGACGCAAACATGTTTATATACTTTAATCCATGGCGAGCAGCTATATTAGCACACACCCATCTCAAGTTTTGTAAATGTAGTTTATACCCATTCACATACTACTCCGCAGCAAGAAGCTTCATTAGCGATCACATCCATCCTAACTACATCAGACCCAAATACAGTTATATACTTTAATCCATAGCGAGCAGTTACGTCAGCAACCTACTCATTTCAATTTTTCCAAACATACCTGATACTCACATACTTATCCACAGCGATGAACTTCATCATCACTACACCTGTTCCACCTTTCATCAGCCACAGACATGTTTCAGACATTATTCCATAGAAAGAAGCCTCGACAGCATCACATGCATCTCAATTATATTAGACGCAAACAATTTACACACTTTGTTCCATACTTATCCAACCTACTCATTTCAATTTTTCCAAATATACCTCATACTCGCATACTTATCCACAGCAACAAACCTCATCATAACCATACCCGTTCCAACTTCATCAGCCACAGACATATTTCAGATCTTATTCCATAGAAAAAAGCCTCGACAGCATCACATCCATTCCAACTACATCAGACGCAAACAATTTACACACTTTGTTCCATAGCGAGCGGTTACGTCAGCAACCTACTCATTTCAATTTTTCCAAATATACGTCATACTCACATACTTATCCATATTATTCCAACTTCAACAGCCACAGACATATTTTCAGGCTTTATTCCATAGAAAGACGCCTCGACAGTATCACATCCATCCCAACTACATCAGACGCAAACAATTTACACACTTTGTTCCATAGCGAGCAGTTACGTCAGCAACCTACTCATTTCAATTTTTCCAAATATACCTCATACTCACATACTTATCCATATTATTCCAACTTCAACAGCCACAGACATATTTTCAGATATTATTCCATAGAAAGAAGCCTCAACAGCATCACATTCATCCCAACTACATCAGACGCAAACAATTTACACACTTTAATCCATAGCAAGCAGCTCCATTAGCATCTAAATTTTTCCAAACACACTCCATACTCACTGCCACCCTTCTCTACAGCAAGAAGCCTCGTCAGCCCCACAGACCCCACCCACCCGCCAGATCTTCATCTGCCGCCACGGCGAACGGGTAGACTTCACCTTCGGCACCTGGATTCCCTACTGTTTCGACGCGACCGGCACCTACATCCGGCGGGACCTCAACATGCCCAAGACCCTGCCCACCCGCAGCAGCATCCAGGACTTCCAGCATGACTGTCCGCTGACCACCATTGGAGAAATGCAGGCCACCCTTCTTGGCGAAGCCATGCTCTCCTCCAAGATCCAAATAAACTTCGCCTACGCCAGTCCATCCCTGCGCTGTGTGCAAACCTTGTCCAGACTGCTGCAGGGTCTCAACTCAGACCTGGCGATGAAGATCGAGCCTGGCCTAATAGAGTGGCTGGCCTGGTACCCCAACGGGGCGCCAGTCTGGATGGACGCTGAGGAGCTCTGCACAGCTGGGTTCAGTGTCGACAAGAGCTATGAACCTATTATCAGGACTGAGGACCTGCCGTTGAAGGAGAACGCTGCGCAGTACTACGACAGAAGCCACGAGGTGGTGAGGAAGATCATTGAGGGCACCGTGGGAAATATTCTGATTGTGGCACACGCTGCCAGCTTGACAGCTTGCACGAGGCAGCTGACGGGGGGCAGGATCCCACCTGCGGTGGAAGTTACTAGGCTGGTGCAGAGGGTTCCCTACCTGGCATGCTTGAGCGTGCGGCAGGATGAAGGCAGTGGCTGGCAAATACATCCGCCTCCCTTTCCACCCATCACGCACACAGCGAATGGGAGGTTCGATTGGAAGGTCCTGATGTGAGGCGCAGTTCATTTTGATGGTTTTACATTCGTAGGAGCTAGTTGATGTGTAGTCGTCTGAAGCCTAACAAGACGTTACGAGGTTTTGGAGATATTTTGACACTTTGTCAACTGAAGCGTAATATCAAAATTCTTGTAAGATGACTGCGACGCTGGCATTTCTGAGAATTAGTACAAGAGCATTTACGGCTTAATGTTAAATTGATTTAGAAGGTGGACGATGTATGTTAGCGTTTTAATGGAGTAATTGACGTGTCTATCGTTTGGTATTGGAATTTTTGGAAACTCTATGTGTCGTTGGTACAAATTATGACGTGCCATTACGTAGCGTCTAATATGGAAGTTTGTAGCGAATTGCCAGTGCAACGTAAAGATTCTGTTGGCGTAACTGATACTTGACACTCTCAGACAACGACTGGTGCGCTACATTTTCATAAATCAGCCTAAAGTATCATCGTCGATGACCTAAACTGGGCTTCTCTTAAAAAGCGCCTACGTAATACTTAAACTTCCATAAACCGCTAATACCAATTCATCTAATATGTCTCTGTTCAACGATAAGTCCAGCTAAAAGTAATTCCAATGCTCGACGCAGTATTAAATTGAACATTAAATTCTGTCGGGCGACATCAGTTACACAGACGGAGAGTATTATTATTTTATTAAAAAATTGCCTACGCAAAGAGAAAATTGTGGCGACTCTTGGGTGGCGTGAGACTTTTGTAAGAGTCTACAAATCTCTACAAATTTGTCGACGTGCAAAAGTAGCGGATGGGGAAAATAGTGTACATTCAAATGACATATATTTTGAGACATCATTTTACTGGCGGGTTGGAGAGAAGACGCGAGAAAGTGAATTATTTATATAGCGAAATGATAGTCGGCTAAAGTTTACATAACGTAATAATAGAAGCGACGATGTTATGTACTTATATGTGTATATGACCTAGACCAATTATTAATATATTCTTCGATGAATCATTGTACAATAGGGCGACGTAATTGTGGTGAAAATATAGAAACCAAGAAAAGTTCCTTGCCATTGTTATTCGACGTATAGTTGAAAAAATCTTTGACATTCGGAAAATGATTTTTTTTTATAAAAAATTATTTCAATTTTTGACAAAGTAAAAATGATGAAACGATTCCTTTTTTTTATGAAGTAAAAGTTATCTTAGTTTCTGACAAAAGTGATGAAGAAAAATATGAAAAAATCCATTTTCCAATAAAAACCCACCAAAACAATTTCGGGACAGGTCACGAAAAAAGGCAGTTGACAATTTTCGTAATTTTATTAACATAATTCCTCTTCCCCGTCGTTTTTCGTCTCATAATTTCTCTCTCTCTCTCTCACACTCTCGCGCACACTCTCATTCTTTTGTTTTTTTTTTCTTTTGTAATAAGATACCTTTCTCACCGTTTTGCATCCTTTATCTCGACTCGCCGTCCTCCTCTCTCTCTCTTCCTCTTTTTTTTAATTATTATTATTATATCAACTTTTTGCCACGTGATAACGTCCCGCCGTTTTTATTTTAACTCTTCGTTTTTTTTATTTAAGAAACTAATTCTTTGAAATTCCAACCTTCCGACTCTCTCTCTCTCATCGCTGTCTCTCACGTTTCTTCGTTCTCTCTCGCTCTATCTAACTCTATCTTTCACACTCGCTCGCACACTTATTTACGTCGCGAAAAATTCGAAAATCGAACAGAGTCCATGAATTTCGCCCATTCTTCTTTTTCGCCGAGAGTCGAACGAAACTTTGCGGGGGAACTTTGCGGGTACCTTTTCGGCAATTTGCCCGAAAATTGCGTGTTTGTCTCTATATTTGGACCCGACAGGCGCCTGTCGTGGAAATTTCCGAAATTTCACAAATTTGCGGATTTTTACTCTTGACGGCGGCCGGCCGTTTTGCGAATTCTTCGAAAACTGGCGGCTTCGGGCCGACAGACGTGATTTGTTGCGTTGAATAATTGTCGCGAGAAATTCGAAGATCGAACAGAGTCCATAAATTTCGCCCATTCTTCTTTTTCGCCGAGAGTCGAACGAAACTTCGCGGGGGAAATTTGCGGGTACCTTTTCGGCAATTTGCCCGAAAATTGCGTGTTTGTCTCTATATTTGGACACGACAGGCGCCTGTCGTGGAAATTTCCGAAATTTCACAAATTTGCGGATTTTTACTCTTGACGGCGGCCGGCCGTTTTGCGAATTCTTCGAAAACTGGCGGGTTCGGGCCGGCAGACGTGATTTGTTGCGTCGAAAAATTGTCGCGAGAATTTCGAAAATCGAACAGAATTCATGAATTTCGCCCATTCTTCTTTTTCGCCGAGAGTCGAACGAAACTTTGCGGGGGAAATTTGCGGGTACCTTTTCGGCAATTTGGCCGAAAATTGCGTGTTTGTCTCTATATTTGGAGACGACAGGCGCCTGTCGTGGAAATTTCCGAAATTTCACAAATTTGCGGATTTTTACTCTTGTCGGCGGCCGGCCGTTTTGCGAATTCTTCGAAAACTGGCGGGTTCGGGCCGACAGACGTGATTTGTTGCGTTGAAAATTTGCCGCGAGAAATTCGAAAATCGAACAGAATCCATGAATTTCGCCCATTCTTCTTTTTCGCCGAGAGTCGAACGAAACTTCGCGGGGGAAATTTGCGGGTACCTTTTCGGCAATTTGCCCGAAAATTGCGTGTTTGTCTCTATATTTGGAGACGACAGGCGCCTGTCGTGGAAATTTCCGAAATTTCACAAATTTGCGGATTTTTACTCTTGACGGCGGCCGGCCGTTTTGCGAATTCTTCAAAAACTGGCGGGTTCGGGCCGACAGACGTGGTTTGTTGCGTTGAAAATTTGTCGCGATAAATTCGAAAATCGAACAGAATCCATGAATTTCGCCCATTCTTCTTTTTCGCCGAGAGTCGAACGAAACTTTGCGGCTGCCTTTTCGGCGATTTGCCCTAAAATTACGTGTTTGTCTCTATATTTGGACACGACAGGCGCCCGTCGTGGAAATTTCCGAAATTTCACAAATTTGCGGATTTTTACTCTTGACGGCGGCCATATTTTCACGGTTTTTCGAAATGCCTTCTAATTTTTTCATTGTAACTTTGTCGTGAAAACCGAAAAAATTACATTTCTGAATTTTGAATGCTTTTATCGTGTTTTTCCCCAAAATCTTGCGTATTGCACGAAAACCGAAACAATTGTTTTCCGGCGAAAAATGATTCCGTTTCCACGCTTATGATTCCGTTTATTGCCTAGAAACGGCACGTACCTTTGTCCATCGCGGTTTTCCGAACATCCTTCATATTGCACGAAGTTAGAAATTCTTTAACACTTTTTTCAAAAAATTGAGAAGCCCACGTAAACCTTCCATTATCGACACTAATTTATATATTATAAAACCCTTTGGATTTTATTTCTCACTAAAGACCGGTCTGTATCCACTATAATTTTTTTTACAATTTTTAAAAATTCAATGTGCATCGTATAATAATAGAAGCCTAAACCTTCCTTTCTCGAAAATAAAATGTATTAAAAAGCCAATACTCTGTTCCTAAACAAAAATCCGTTTTACTATAATTTCCTTTATAATTTTGAAAAAATTTAAGGTGCACTGTACGATATCAGTAGTACGTAAATCTTCTTTCCTCGGCACTGAAGTATCTAATGATCATTCCGCATCTGCTTTTCACCAAAGACTGGTCCTTATCCACTATAATTTCCTTTACAATTTTTTAAAAATGAAAGGTGCACTGTACAATACCACAAATACATAAACTTTCGTTTATCGAGAAATAAAATGTATAAAATCCTTCCGTTTCTGCTTTTCACCAAAGACTGGTCCTCATCCACTATAATTTCCTTTAGAATGTTTTAAAAAATAAAATGTGCACTGTACAATACCAAGAATCTAAACCTTCATTTGTCAACAATAAAGTGTACAAAACAGTCTCAATTCTGCTTCTCACCAAAGACCATTTCTTAACCACCGTAACTTCCTTGACAATTTTTTAAAAATGAAAGGTGCACTGTACAATACCAGAAGTACTTAAGCATTCGTTTCTCGACAAATAAAGTGCATAAAATCCTTCCGTTTCTGCTTTTCGCCAAAGACCGGTCCTTATCCACTATAATTCTGTTTACAATTTTTAAAAAATGAAATGTACACTGTATAATATCAGAAGTACATAAACCTTTCTTTCTCGACAAATAAAGTGTATAAAACCCTTCCACTTCTGCTTTTCACTAAAGACCGGTCCTCATCCACCAGAATTTCCTTTACAATTTTTTAAAAAATGAAATGTGCACTGTACAATACCAAGAATCTAAACCTTCCTTTCTCAACAATAAAGTGTAGAAAACAGTCTCAACTCTGCTTCTCACCAAAGACCATTTCTTATCCACAGCTTCCTCCACAATTTTCCAAAAAACGCAACACTCCGCATTTGATCCCCGGATTTCGTTCGCTCTCGCCGCACACTCTGAAAACGCAAGAAGCAACGGCAAAGAATCATTCCACTGATCCGCCAAGGAAAGGTCTGCAAAAACACGTAATCCATACCATCGCCCACGCCCTCCCACATAATCATCATCATCATCATCATCGTCATCGCCATTTGCCACACATATTTTTTTTTAATTTTTTTTTTCTTTGTTTAATCGTTGATCCCACTGGACACTATCATTAAATCGTACGGTATCAATTAATTAATTAATTTTAATAATAATAATAGACACGATAATAAAACGCCTGTTCTCTCTCTCTCTCTCGCTCTCGCTCTCGCTCTCTCTCTCTCGCTCTCTCTTTCGTACTCTACGTCAGCATCATCGATACACGTATTACGCTGCTGCGTGTGTAGTTGTTAGTGCAGGTTTGTTGGGGTAAGCCAAACGAATCAGGACTATGGTCAAGCAAATTCGAATTTTCTTAAATTCTCTCCCTTCTCACATTCCTTGAGTTTTTTTCTAAGTTCGTCAAAAACTCTTCTAAGATTCTTCTCACATCGCTCCTGAGTTCTTCCTAAGTTCGTTCCAAAGTCTTGTCAAATTCCTCCTAAGTATTTTCTAAGTTCTTAAATTCTTCTCAAGTTCTACCCACGTTCTTCCTAAATTCGTCTCAAATTCTTCCTAAGTAGTTCGAAAGTTCTTCTTCAATTTCTTTCGTGTTCTTCTCACTCTTCTAAAGTTTTTTCTTCCCAAATTCTACCCAGATTCTTCTCAAATTCCTGCCAAGTTCTTACTAAATTCTTTTCCTTCTCACATTTCATTTCAGTTTTTCCTAAGTTTGTCGAAAAACTTCTAAGATTCTTCTCACATCGCTCCTGAGTTCTTCCTAAGTTCATTGCAAAGTCTTCTCAAATTCTTCCTAAGCATTTTTTTAGTTCTTCCCATGTTTTTCCTAAATTCATCTCAAATCCCTCCTAAGTAGTTCGATAGTTCTTAAATTTTTTTTCATGTTCTTCTCACTCTTCTCAAGTTCTTCCCAGACTCTTCTAAAGTTTTTTCCCAAATTCTACCCAGATTCTTCTTAAATTGGTCCTGAGTTCTTCCTAAGTTCATTTCAAAGTCTTCTTATATTCCTCCTAAGTATTTTCGAAGTTCTTAAATTCTTCTCAAGTTCTTCCCAAATTCGTCTCAAATCCCTCGTAAGCAGTTCGAAAGTTCTTAATTTTTTTTCATGTTCTTCTCGCTCTTCTCAAGTTCTTTTCCCAAATTATACCCAGATTTTTCTTAGATTGCTCCTGAGTTCTTCCTAAGTTCATTCCAAAGTCTTCTCAAATTCCTCCTAAGCATTTTCTCAGTTCTTAAATTCTCCTTGAGTTCTTCTCATGTTCTTTTTAAATTCGTCTCAAATTCCTCCTAAGAAGTTCGA
This sequence comes from Cryptocheilus praepositus, assembly GCA_033815515.1. Classification (NCBI taxonomy): domain Eukaryota; kingdom Metazoa; phylum Arthropoda; class Insecta; order Hymenoptera; family Pompilidae; genus Cryptocheilus; species Cryptocheilus praepositus. The sequence continues at coordinate 1,168,425 of JAWWQZ010000112.1, read as the reverse complement.
AAGTTCCCAATTCAAGTTTTTTCATGTTCTTCTCACTCTTCTAAAGTTTTTCCCAAACTCTATCCAGATTCTTCTCAAATTCCTCCCAAGGTCTTGCTAAATTCCTTTCCTTCTCACGTTTCTTTTGAGTTTTTCCTAAGTTCGTCAAAAACTCTTCTAAGATTCTTTCCACATCGCTCCTGAATTCTTCCTAAGTTCATTCCAGTCTTCTCAAATTCCTCCTAAGCATTTTCTAAGTTCTTAAATTTTTCTCAAGTTCTTCCTGAATTTGTCTCAAATTCCTCATAAGTAGTTCGAAAGTTTTTACATTTTTTTCATGCTCTCACTTTTCTCAAGTTCTTTCCAAACTCTTTTAAAGTTTTTTCCCAAATTTACCCAGATTCTTCTCAAATCCCTCCCAAGTTCATGCTAAATTCTTCCTGAGTTCTTCATAAATTCCTCTTAAATGCTTCTTATACCCGTCCTAAATTTTTCTCAAGATCTTCTCACCTTTCTTTTGATTTCTTCCTAAGTTCATGCCAAACTCTTCTGAAATTCCTTCTAAGTATTTACTAAGTCCTCAAAGTTTTCCCATTTCCATCTCAAACTCTTCCCAAGTTCTGTCTAAATTCTTCTCAAGTTCTTCCCAAGTTCTTTCTAAATTCATCTCAAATTCGATCTAAATACTTCCAAAGTTCTTTTTTAATTTTTCTCAAGTTCCTCCTAAACTCTTCCCAAAGTTTTTCCCAACTCTTGTCAAGTTATATCTAAATTCTTCGCAAGCTCTTCCCAAATTCTTCTCAAATCCCTCCTAAGTACTTCGAAAGTTCTTCTTACATTTTTATGTTCTTCTCAAACTTTACCCAAGTTTTTCCTAAATTCTTCTCAACTTCTTCCCAGACTCTTCTAAAGTTTTTTCCCAAATTCTTCTCAAATTTCTCCCAAGTTTTTGCTAAATTCTTCTCAAGATCTTCCCAAGATTTTCCCAAACTTTTCCCGAATTCTTCCTAAACTCTTCCCAAACTTTTTCCAAGTTATTGCCAAATTCTTCTAAACTTCTTACTGAATGCTTTCAAAGTTCTTCTTAAATTCTTCTCAAACTCTCACGAAACTCTTTCCAAACCCTTCCTACATTCTTCTCAAGTTCTTCCAAAACTTATTCGGAACTCTTCCTACATTTTTCTCAAGTTCTCATCAAACTCTTCCGAAATCCTCCTCAAACTCTTCCTAGATTCTTCGCAAGTTCTTGCCACACTCTTTTCAATCGCTTCCCAAACTTATTCCAAACTCATTTAGAACTCTTCTTACATTTTTCTCAAGTTCTCATCAAACTCTTCCGAAATCCTGCCCAAACTCTACCTAGATTCTTCGCAAGTTCTTGCTAAACTCTCCTCAATCGTTTCCCAAACTCATTCCAAACTTATTTCGAACTCTTCCTACATTTTTCTGAAGTTCTCATCAAACTCTTCCTAAATCCTCCCAAAACTCCACCTAGATTCTTTGCCAGTTCTTGCCAAACTCTTCTCAATCACCTCCCAAACTTTTCCAAACTTATTCCGAACTCCTCCTACATTTTTCTCAAGTTCTCATCAAACTCTTCCCAAATCCTCCCCAAAACTCTACCTAGATTCTTCGCAAGTTCTTGCCAAACTCTTCTCAGTCGCTTCCCAAACTTTTCCAAACTTATTCCGAACTCTTCCTACATTTTTCTCAAGTCCTCATCAAACTCTTCCAAAATTTACCCCAAGCTCTACCTAGATTCTTCGCAAGTTCTCATCAAACTCTTCCCAAATTCACTCCAAACTACCTAGATTCTTTGCCAGTTCTTGCCAAGCTCTTCTCAATCGCTTCCCAAACTCATTCCAAACTTATTCCGAACTCTTCCTACATTTTTCTCAAGTTCTCATCAAACTCTTCCCAAATCCTGTCCAAACTCTTCCTAGATTTTTCACAAATTCTCCCAAAACTCTCGCACATCCCCAGATTCGCCTGGCTTCACCCCTTCTTGTGTACAAGACGCGTCGACTTTCTGTTTCTAGCTACTCGCACACGTTCCTGGGCATGCGATGTGTGTCTGTCTGTGTGTATGGGTGTGTGTGTTCGTACTTTGTCTCGACAACTCACGAGATCAAACTGTTATATTACACGACGGATTTTTTTTGTTGCTGGGACCCCGTTACTCACATCTTCGCGTTCGACTGGTGGGAGTGGAAAAAGGGGGCGGGTTCGAGGGTGCTGGGATGGGCTGGATTCTTTTTATAAAAGGTTCTCGCGCGATCGGGAGGATCCCTGCTGAGAATCGGCTCGGGAATCTTGGAAGTGGGACCCCTCGAGAATTTGGGGACTCGTAGAATGTGGCGAAGCTTCGAGATCGTCGGGTAATTTCAGATTTTTCTTTGCCATTCTGTATCTGGCTGTATCAAAGTAATTGAGGATAATTTAGCCACATGATTTTTACATTTCTGTAATGTTTTTTTCCAAAGTTAAGATCCTTACGAATTCTCAAGGGATTCGGTGTGGTCAAGATTTACGGGTAATTTCAGACTTTTCTTTACCATAAACGGTTTCTGGCTGTATCAAAGTAATTGAGAATAATTTGGGACGCCACATAATTCTTACATTTCTATGTCTTCTTTACAAAAGTCAAGATCCGTACAAATTCTCATAGGATTCGGCATGGTAAAGATTTACGGGCAATTTTTGATTTCTTTTTACCATAAACTGGTTTTCACTGTATCAAAGAAATTTAGCATAATTTAGAACACCACATGATTCTTACATTTCTGTAATGTTTTTTTCCAAGGTCAAGATCCTTACAAATTCTCAAGGGATTCGGTATGGTCAAGATTTACGGGTAATTTCAAATTTTTCTTTACCATAAACCGTTTCTGGCTGTATCAAAGAAACGCCACATGATTTTTACATTTCTATGTCTTCTGTACAAAAGTCAAGATCCGTAAAAATTCTCAAGGGATCCATCAAGGTCCAGATTTACGGGTAATTTCAATTTTTTTTTTTATATTATACCATAAACCGTTTCTCGGTATATCAACATAATTCAGAATAATTTGGGACGCCACATGATTTTTATATTTCCATAATTCTTTACAAAAGTCAACATCCACATGAATTATTGAGGAATTCGGTGAGTTCAAGATTTGCGGGTAATTTCAACGATTTTTTTATAGCACAAATTGTTTTTTTTTTCACGAGAATTCGAAGTAAAGGTTGTACCAATGCAATCTACAATAATTTGGAATGTCGCATAATTTTTACATTTCTATAATGTACTTTCTGTCAAAGTCAAGATCCCCTTGAATTCTCAAGGGAATCGTGGGTAAGTTCAAACGTTTCTTTTATAGCACAAATTGCTTCCCGTGTTTTTCACGAGAATTCCATCAATGTAATCTACAACAATCTGGAACGGCGCATGATTTTTACATTTCTACAATGTATTTCCGACAAATGTCAAGATCCCCGTGAATTCGACGATATCCGATGTTTCCATAGGTCTTTAATTAATCCAAACCTCTGCATTTCTCCAGAATCTCAACCCGTTCAGCAACTTCTTCAAATCCCAAATAATTTCAACATATCCTGACCCTTCGCAAACCTCAACATTCCTACGAACCCCCAAGGATCTCAACCGTGCAAATAATTTCAATAAAATTCCAATTCCAGACAATTTCCCGTTTCCACCGAATATTTTTCGCAAACATCAAGTCTCCCATGAACTTCAAGAACCCCAACCTCGCCACTAATTTCCTCGGCCACCAGATCGCTTTGCTTCAATCTAAACCCCGACAATTTCGATCCCATTCAGCCACCCAACGTCCGCAAATTCAGGATCCTCGCCTAGCTCAAATCACAGAAGGTTCGAATATTCTGTTCAAAACTGGTCTGTGCCTCCAGTCACTTTCTCCCCAAACTCCAAGATTCCGGCGAATTCTCAAGGACCCCTGGACCCCAGGATCCCAAGGACCCCAAGGACCCCAAGGACCCCTGGACCCCAAGGACCCCTGGAAAGGACCCCAAGGACCCCCAGGATCTATCTGAACAGTGTCTCCCGTCACAAAATTGTCTCGTCTGGATATGCTCTGGCTGCTTAAGGATGTCTGGGATTTCTGCGGGTTCGGGGACACGTAGGGACATAGTCGGGGACTGCGGGGGTACACTTGTCGGGCTCATAACCGAGGATTGCCACATTACGCACGTCCGCGCGGTTTCTTTCGAGTGGTGCTGGACTCGTCGGTCGACAGAATCGTCGCTGAAACTCGCTTCGGCCTGCCTGCCGTCGTGTTGCTCGCGCTGGATGACGTTGTCGTGGTCGTTGTTGTCGGTGTGGTCGATGACGGGTGCGTACTTAACGTTCCCTGTTGAGCTGAACCTGGGGAAGCGAGGAAACGCGCGGGTTAGCGTCGATAGGTCGAGTGTTTTGGGTAGAATCTTTTAGTTGAAGCATTTTGGGGCCGGGCAGCAGCTTTAACATGTTGACTGGCACGCGTATTATTAAGGAAACCCCCGTCAGGAAAAGCATACTGGTTAGAAGTAGTAAATTGAAAGTATAAGATGGATTGCGGTATGAGAATGCAAAGCGCACTACAAACAAATTGAAAGTTACACGATATCGGTGTGTAAGTAAAAGTTGCTGCTCTCGAACCCCTGCACAGCTTTTCGCTCATGCACTTTCTCTAAAACTCATTCCCTTCCCCTCTACAACCCCCCTAGCTTACAATTACAAGATACCTCAATTATCCAACAACCCCCACATTAATTTCCACATACCATTAACATCGTTCATCCCATGGAAAAATCTTCTAAATAAAAGTTACTGCTCCCGAACCTCTGCACAACTTTTCCCTCAACAAACGCAAAGTACTTGATTCTCTAACCCATTTATTTCCCTACCCCATCATTCATACAACCCTCCTAGCTTATAATTACAAGGTACCTCAATTATCCAATAACCCCCACATTCATTTCCGTATATCATCAACATCGTTCATCCCACACAAAAAGCTTCTAAATAAAAGTTGCTACTCTTGAACCCCTGCACAACTTTTCCTTCAACCACTTCCCCCGAAACACACCCGCTCCCCTTCCACAGCCCCTCTATTTGACAAATGCAAAGTATTCCAATTATTTTATAACCCCCACATTTATTTCCAAATAACGCCAATATCGTTCATTTCACAGAAAAATCTTCTAAACAAAAGTTTCTGCTCTTGAACCCCTGGACAACTTTTCCCTCAACCACTTTCTCTAAAACGCATTCCCTCCCACTTTCCAACCCCTCTAGCTTAAAATTACAAGATACCTCATTATCCAACAACCCCCACATTAATTTCCACACACCATCAACATCGTTCGTCCCACAGAAAAACCTTCTAAATAAAAGTTGCTGCTCTTGAACCCCTGGACAACTTTTCCCTCAACCACTTTCTCTAAAACGCATTCCCTCCCCCTCTACAACCCTCCTAGCTTACAACTACAAGATACCTCAATTATCCAACAACCCCCACATTAATTTCCACATACCATCAACATCGTTCATCCCACAGAAAAACCTCCTAAATAAAAGTTGCTGCTCTTGAACCCCTTCACAACTTTTCCCTGAAGCACTTTCCTGAAAATCCAGACCCTCATCGCTCGATAACCACTCTAGCTTACAATTACAAGATATTTCAATTATCCAACAACCCCCACATTAATTTCCACATACCATCAACAGCGTTCACCCTACAAAAAAACTTTCTAAACAAAAGTTGCTGCTCTCGAACCCCTGCACAACTTTTCCCTCAACCACTTTCTCCAAAACCCACCACCTCTCCCTCCACAATCCCTCTATTTGACAAATGCAAAGTACTCCAATTATCCAACAACCCCCACATTAATTTCCTCATACCATCAACATCGTTCATCCTACAAAAAAACTTTCTAAATAAAAGTTGCTGCTCTCGAACCCCTGCACAACTTTTCGCTCAAGCACTTTCTCGAAAATCCAGCCCTTCCCCTTCTACAACCCTCCTAGCTTACAATTCTATTTAACAAATGCTCCCCCAACAACCCCACATCTATGCCCTTAAAAAAGTTACCAACTTTTCTCTCAACCAATTCAACATACCATCAACATCGTTCACTCTACAAAACAACTTTCTAAACAAAACTTTCTGTACCTCAGTTATCCAACAACCCCCACATTATTTTCCACATACCATCAACATCGTTCATCAAACACAAAAACCTTCTAAATAAAAGTTGCTGCTCTCGAACCCCTGCACAACTTTTCCCTCAACCACTTCCTCTAAAACCCATTCCCTCCCCCTCTACAACCCCCCTAGCTTAAACTTACAAGATACCTCAATTATCCAACAACCCCCACATTAATTTCCACATACCATCAACATCGTTCATCCCACAGAAAAACCTTCTAAACAAAAGTTGCTGCTCTCGAACCCCTGCACAACTTTTCCCTCAACCACTTTCTCTAAAACCCATTCCCTCCCCCTCTACAACCCTCCTAGCTTACAACTACAAGATACCTCAATTATCCAACAACCCCCACATTAATTTCCACATACCATCAACATCGTTCACCCTACAAAAAAACTGTCTAAACAAAACTTTCTGCTCTCGAACCCCTGCACAACTTTCCCCTCAAGCACTTCCTCTAAAACCCATTCCCTCCCCCTCTACAACCCCCCTAGCTTAAACTCACAAAATACCTCAATTATCCGACAACCCCCACATTCATTTCCACATACCATCAACATCGTTCACCCTACAAAAAAACTTTCTAAACAAAACTTTCTGCTCTCGAACCCCTGCACAACTTTTCCCTCAACCACTTCCCCCAAAACCCATTCCCTCTCCCTTTACAACGCCCCTAGCTTAAACTCACAAAATACCTCAATTATCCAACAACCCCCACATTAATTTCCACATACCATCAACATCGTTCACCCTACAAAAAAACTTTCTAAATAAAACTTTCTGCTCTCGAACCCCTGCACAACTTTCCCCTCAAGCACTTCCTCTAAAACCCATTCCCTCCCCCTCTACAACCCCCCTAGCTTAAACTTACAAGATACCTCAATTATCCAACAACCCCCACATTAATTTCCACATACCATCAACATCGTTCACCCTACAAAAAAACTGTCTAAACAAAACTTTCTGCTCTCGAACCCCTGCACAACTTTTCCCTCAACCACTTCCCCCAAAACCCATTCCCTCCCCTCTATATCCCCCCTACAACTTTTCCCTGAAGCACTTTTCCAAAAACCCAGCCCCCCATTCCTCCGCAGCCCCTTTTCTAAGGATTCGCCGTAGGACCCTCACCGCGCAACTTCGTCCTGGGCACGACGTTGTCCTTCCCCTTCTTGTCGCTTGCCTTCTTGCCGTCTGCGACGCTGATCGTCGTGCCTGCGGTGTTCGTGTTGCTTTCATCAGCGGCGTCTTCTTTGCCGTCCGCTTTATTCCTGTTCAGGGCCCTCTCCGCCCTGCTGGAGGAGCCTTTGCCGACGGACTTGACGATCGCCAGGGTCTTGATGAGGTTCTTGCTGATGCGCTTGTTCTTGCGCTGCTCATCTTTTTGCCCACCGGCCTTCGGCTTCTTCTCGCCAATCTCGTCCTCTGAAAGAGTCTCGTCGTCCGACGCGCCGCTCGATGACGAGCGTTTCGACTTTTTCCGAGACTGCTTCTTGCCGCCGATGGTCGGTGCTTTTCTTCGCCTCTTCAGCTGCGACTCGTCTTTGTAGAGGGAGAGGTCCACTGCGGGCGAAGCAAAGGGTTTTGTCAATTAACAGATTGCTGACCGGCAATTTTCGGCGAAGTTTTCATCAAGGGTCAAAATTGACCCGGACACGATTAACAGATTGCTGACCGGCAATTTTCGACAAAAGCTATCACTTTCGTAAAGAAGTTAGGATAATTATTGAAACATATAATTTTTTAATAATACCTAAAATACTTGGGATTATACAATTTCTGAAAGTTTCACGAAAATTGTTTCATAATTATTGAAATAATAAGATAACATTTTATGAAAAATAGAAACATTTTTTTTACAAACGGTATTTGCACGTAACTAACGTACAAGTTCCGGGGACCACACGGTGCGTCATGATTTTTAATGAATCTGCGACGTTTAAAGAAAGTTCAGATATTAAGAATTATTGTTTGTACCATATTGCATGACGCATACGGTGCGTCATGGTTTCTAATGGACGTACGAAATTTGAAGAATCTTCGGAAATTAAGAATTATAACTTGGGTCAAAATTGACCCAGACACAATTAACACATTGCTGACCGGCAATTTTCGGCAAAAGCTGTCGCTTTCGTAAGAAAGTTAGGATAATTATTGAAACACGTAATTTTTTAATCATTTTAGTGCCGAAAAAGATGATAAAATACGAAATAAGAATGATGTTTACAAAATTCAAAAAGAAGCATATTACGAAATAAAAGGAGAATAAATTAATATCAATTTCATTTCAATAATTATTGAAAATCATACAAATAACATATATATAAGACATTATGAAAAATAGAAACGTCAATTTCCTTTTACAAACGGTATTTGCATATAACAAAAATCCTCGTTTGATCATTGCCTTATTTAAATCACATAGTATGAAGTGTAAATATTGCATTTTTAATCAGTTCTAATAAAATAACTAATATCGGAACGAATTTCGAAAATTAAGAATTATAATTTTTAGCAAATTACATGATACGGTGCGTCAGGATATTTTAATGGATGGGAAACATTTTAAGACGAAATTAAATTTTAAGAATTTTCGGAAATTGAGAATTATAACTTGTAGCGAATTCTATGGCGCACACGGTGCGTCATTATATTTTAATAAATGGGAGAAATTTTAAGAATATTCAGAAATTAAGAATTATAACTTGTAGCGAATTATATGCACAAAATTTAAAGAATCTTCAGAAATTGAAAATTATACTTTATAGAATATTAAATGACACATACGTTGCGTCATGATGATTTAATGGACGTGTGAAATTTGACGAATGTTCGAAAATTAAGAATTATAATTTTTCGTAAATTACATGACGCATACGGTGCGTCATGATTTTTAATGAACCTACAACATTTAAAGAAAGTTCAGATATTAAGATTTATTGTTTGTAACATACTGCATGACGCATACGGTGCGTCATGGTTTTCAATGGACGTTCGAAATTTAAAGAATCTTCGGAAATGAAGAATTATAACTTGTAGCGAATTATATGACGCATACGGTGCGTCATGATTTTGAATGAACCTACAACATTTAAAGAAACTTCAGATATTAAGAATTATGGTTTGTAATATGTTACATGACGCATACGGTGCGTCACGGTTTTTAATAGTCGTACGAAATTTGAAGAATCTTCAGAAATTGAAAATTGTACTTTATAGAATATTAAATGACACATACGTTGTGTCATGATGATTTAAAGGACGTGTGAAATTTGACGAATGTTCGAAAATTAAGAATTATAATTTTTAGCAAATTACATGACGCATACGGTGCGTCAGGATATTTTAATGGATGGGAAACATTTTAAGAATATTCAGAAATTAAGAATTATAACTTATAGCGAATTATATGACGCACACGGTGCGTCATGATTTTTAATGAACCTACAACATTTAAAGAAAGTTCAGATATTAAGATTTATTGTTTGTAACATATTGCATGACGCATACGGTGCGTCATGGTTTTTAATGGACGTACGAAATTTGAAGAATCTACGGAAATTAATAATTATACTTTATAGAATATTAAATGACGCATACGGTGCGTCATGATTTTTAATGAACCTACAACATTTAAAGAAACTTCAGATATTAAGAATTATGGTTTGTAATATGTTACATGACGCATACGGTGCGTCACGGTTTTTAATGGTCGTACGAAATTTGAAGAATCTTCAGAAATTGAAAATTGTACTTTATAGAATATTAAATGACACATACGTTGTGTCATGATGATTTAAAGGACGTGTGAAATTTGACGAATGTTCGAAAATTAAGAATTATAATTTTTAGCAAATTACATGACGCATACGGTGCGTCAGGATATTTTAATGGATGGGAAACATTTTAAGAATATTCAGAAATTAAGAATTATAGCTTGTAGCGAATTATATGACGCACACGGTGCGTCATGATTTTTAACGAACCTATAACATTTAAAAAAAGTTCAGATAATAAGAATTATTGTTTGTAACATGTTGCATGACGCATACGGTGCGTCATGGTTTTCAATGGACGTTCGAAATTTAAAGAATCTTCGGAAATGAAGAATTATAACTTGTAGCGAATTATATGACGCATACGGTGCGTCATGATTTTTAATGTACCTGCAACATTTAAAGAAAGTTCAGATATTAAGAATTATGGTTTGTAATATGTTACATGACGCATACGGTGCGTCACGGTTTTAAATGGACGTACGAAATTTAAAGAATCTTCGGAAATTAAGAATTATAACTTGTAGCGAATTATATGACGCACACGGTGCGTCATGATTTTTAACGAACCTATAACATTTAAAAAAAGTTCAGATAATAAGAATTATTGTTTGTAACATGTTGCATGACGCATACGGTGCGTCACGGTTTTAAATGGACGTACGAAATTTAAAGAATCTTCGGAAATTAAGAATTATAACTTGTAGCGAATTCTATGACGCATACGGTGCGTCATGATTCTTAATGAACCTACAACATTTAAAGAAACTTCAGATATTAAGAATTATGGTTTGTAATATGTTACATGACGCATACGGTGCGTCATGGTTTTTAATGGTCGTACGAAATTTGAAGAATCTTCAGAAATTGAAAATTGTACTTTATAGAATATTAAATGACACATACGTTGTGTCATGATGATTTAAAGGACGTGTGAAATTTGATGAATGTTCGAAAATTAAGAATTATAATTTTTAGCAAATTACATGACGCATACGGTGCGTCAGGATATTTTAATAGATGGGAAACATTTTAAGAATATTCAGAAATTAAGAATTATAGTTTGTAGCGAATTATATGACGCACACGGTGCGTCATGATTTTTAACGAACCTATAACATTTAAAAAAAGTTCAGATAATAAGAATTATTGTTTGTAACATGTTGCATGACGCATACGGTGCGTCATGGTTTTCAATGGACGTACGAAATTTAAAGAATCTTCGGAAATGAAGAATTATAACTTGTAGCGAATTATATGACGCATACGGTGCGTCATGATTTTTAATGAACCTACAACATTTAAGGAAACTTCAGATATTAAGAATTACGGTTTGTAATATGTTACATGACGCATACGGTGCGTCACGGTTTTTAATGGTCGTACGAAATTTGAAGAATCTTCAGAAATTGAAAATTGTACTTTATAGAATATTAAATGACACATACGTTGTGTCATGATGATTTAAAGGACGTGTGAAATTTGACGAATGTTCGAAAATTAAGAATTATAATTTTTAGCAAATTACATGACGCATACGGTGCGTCAGGATATTTTAATGGATGGGAAACATTTTAAGAATATTCAGAAATTAAGAATTATAACTTATAGCGAATTATATGACGCACACGGTGCGTCATGATTTTCAATGAACCTATAACATTTAAAAAAAGTTCAGATAATAAGAATTATTGTTTGTAACATGTTGCATGACGCATACGGTGCGTCATGGTTTTCAATGGACGTTCGAAATTTAAAGAATCTTCGGAAATTAAGAATTATAACCTGTAGCGAATTATATGACGCACACGGTGCGTCATGATTTTTAATGAACCTACAACATTTAAAGAAAGTTCAGATATTAAGATTTATTGTTTGTAACATATTGCATGACGCATACGGTGCGTCATGGTTTTTAATGGACGTACGAAATTTGAAGAATCTTCAGAAATTGAAAATTATACTTTATAGAATATTAAATGACACATACGTTGCGTCATGGAAGAATTATAATTTTTAGCAAATTACATGACGCATACGGGGCGTCATGGCTTTTAATATTAAACGTACCGGTACTTTACACCTACCTATTTTCTTACCATGAGGGCTCATTTGATCCCTTATCAAATAAACATTGATTTTCAGAAAGAAGTTCCTAATCTATCAAAGCCAAGGTGTTTAGAAGAAGCAGAAAAATTATGAAGAAACTCACGACCGTCGGGATGTTCTTCCGTGACCCTCGGCTTCTCAGAAACGCCGGCCTCGACGTCGATTGCCCTCTTCAAGATGTTTTCCGTGCGCAGGAGCTCGATTTTGGTCAACTGGAACTTGTTCTTGTCGATCTTGTTCAGGTTCAGGTTCGTCAATATACAATCGAAGTCTGCGAAAGATTTTCACTGCAATATTTCTACCCATGTTAAGCGTAAAGGAAAGTTAATACAGAAAGGACCTCGAAGACGTAAGAGATTTAAGTTATACAGACTGCGGCTTTACCTATGAAGTCGTAGAAATCTGGAGAATAGATTTCCCCGTTGTTCTTATCCTGCGACAGCCAGCGAATGCGTATGCGCCTGCTGGACTTGTATATGTTCTGCATCGCCTGACACACGTAGAAACTGCCCTCAGCGTTTCTCACTGCCAAAAATTCATTTCTGCAACGGAGAGACAGAGCATGAAACTTATACACAGTTATTAACGCATGCTTAGATAATTTCTTGTGATTATATGTGGAAAAGTAGTTATACAGCTTGAAAAAGAAACATTCGCTGTACCTTGGGTTGCTTATGATATGATAGAGCATAAAACTTATACACGTTTATTAACGCATACTTAGAATATTTCTTGTGATTGCGCGTGCGCTGGAAAAGTAGTTGTGCAGCTTGGAAAATAGCATTCGCTGTACCTTGGATTGCTTATGAAATTTGTGCGTAGCGTACTAGTGATATTTAGGTATGAAATATTTATATCAGAATTATTCTATAACATCTGCGTACGCATGTAATCCAGTGCGCTAATATTTACGCATACTTGTATAAGTTTCTTACAACATAACGATGATGATGTACGATCTGCATGCAAATCTGTATCTGTATCTGCATCTGTTCTACGTACAATACGCTTCCTAATAACTTACTTATAGAACACAATTAACTTGTCGTCAGCAGCCTTTGTCGCTGGACTCTTGTTTAGACTCTTGACGAGCAGTGCGATTTCTGGCAGTGGACTCTGATAGGGCTGCGTCTGCGTGCGATTCCTCTTTGGCTTGCTCGCACCATCTGACAGGCTTGACCCACCTTTCAAATCCTTCAGCTCCCTCGACTTCCTCTTACTTGCCTTTGGCGAGCCTGTAACTGAAGGGTCTCTATAAAGGTCTCAGTATATCGGAGTACACCAGTCTCAGAGAATCGAAGGTCTGAGAACGTAATGGCAGCGGCACATCTCAGTTTCAACTACTTTTATATTGATGAAATAAAAATGCGAACAAGATGGAAATAGATTTTCAGTATGCGGAGAATGGTTTAATGTAAAGCGTTGCTAATGGAAATATGTAGCGTTTAATAGGCAGAATGTGTAGTATTGCGTTTGATGCTTAACTTTATGGACTGTGCATGTAAATTCAAAACTTGAAGGACAGCGTTATTCAGGATAACAGAGTAATGGGACAACAAAACCTGAGGATCTTGAACTGTTGGGATGCTAGGTTGTCGGGGGCGCAGAATCTGGAATATACATGTTGGAACACTGTTAAGCTGTGCGTTCAAGCATTTACATTTACATCTGGAATTATATACGCAAAGACTGTTAGAGACCAAATATTGCAAGCATCTGCATTGATCAATTACATAGTTTGCAATCGTTGCTTGTCACAACGAAGACACCAGCAACTCTAATTTCCCACTTTACCTGTAATTTTAGATTCAGGCTTCGGCGTGACAGTGACAGAGGAAACCAAGGGTTCGACTCCCTGCTTGGAAGTCTGGACCTTCGCCTTTTGGGACTCCGCCTTCAGCGGTTGATCATCCTTATGCGTCAGCAGTTTATTCTGCAGCGACGTGGGACTGACCGTCATACTATCAGACTCCTTTGAACCATTGTTTACAGGTGTCTTCTTCTCTTCAACTTTTGGCGTTGGGGTGCATAGCGCTGCACAAAAGGAGACAAACACAAACGTACAATTCTATTTTCTTCACATACACATCCACATACACTGCGCACAGTGTTAGAAACGTCCCACACCAAAATTGTCCACCAACTCACCAGGAAACTCTACGGGCACCTTCGCCTTTGCTTCGACAACTTCATCCTCCTCTTCCTCCTCGTCTTCGACCTCCACCCTCTTGGTGTCTTCGCAACTGTCATTGTCAGGACTCAGATTATTGTTGCGATTGCCTTCATTCTTCCCACTCTCCTCCTCCGGCTTCTGTTGCACGTCCAACTTCTGGATCTCAAGACCGTTCGGCAGCGGCCTCTCCTCCAACTCTTTTTCTTGCGTGCCGTGGTAGGGTGGCGTCTGGTAGACAGATTGTCTGTGCTCGTGCACCAGACTCAACGGCTGGTTGGCTGGCTGTAGCGTGACGTAACTGAGACCAGTGCCTGTCAGAGGCTTCATGGGGTTGTCCGAGTTGGGCAGCACCTTTTGCGCCATGGCGCTCACTGGCATCAATGAGTGCGGGGCTGTGCTGGGTGGAGAACCACCCACACCTGGTATCGAGGACTTCACAGCGCTCATGGCTGAGCGTTATATGCCTGTGGACATATTGTGGACAAATTGCTTGAAACTGTGCTATTGCGTAGTGTATGAAGCAAATGAATATACTGAATGATGTGTGATGAAGAAGGAATTTTGGAGTTGCGTGTTGAATACAGGATAATTAATGCATAAATTATTGTATCGTACATTCTATGGCGTATAAAGTAAACATAAGTTTCTTATAACTGTGTAAACGTAGCAAATGACGGATATGTATATAATCACTAATGTATGAAGTATTATAACGCATTTAACATTATGAGTGCAGTGGAAAGAATTTACTGTAGTATGTTTGTTATCGTTTGAATGAAATTGGAAGGCAGATTATGAAGATGCGAGTATATACAAGCGTTTTGACAACTGAGGGGATATATTGTGATGTGTTAATATGGAAAGCCTTGAAAATAATTTTGTCAATCATACGTGTTCAAATGTGTATGTTGTACAGAATTATATTGTAGCACTGGTATATAGTATACTTAAATATTAACTCACAAAATGACAAGACAAGACTGGCAAATGTAACATAGCCAATATGATGTCAAAAACTTTGAGTATCTTTGATATTAGATTATTTGAATCTCAGGCATCGGAACAGATCAGTATCGAGTCATTTTGTGACATGGGCTCATCAATACTTGAATATTTGAACGTTTGATCATTTGGAATGTTGCATACTCGTGATTTTAATATTGTTGTCATGTTCATTTTGACATGTCATTGTATACTTCCATATTCTAGTACTGCAATCCTCAAACATTCATGCATCTATATATGTATTCATTCATTCATACATTTATTCACCCATTCAAATACTCGCCATATTAATTTCACCTCTGCACATCAGGGACAGTCATTAACACACCATCAACATTCCATCGCATTCCAAAACCTTATCATTAGCCTTATCAAAGCTCATTATAAGTTTGGCAATTGTAATATAGTTAATATGGCATCTGAATATTTGAATACTTGGAATATCTGACTATTTGACTTTCAAGCATCTACATATATATCATTGTTCAGTTATTGCGTCACACGAGTCTAGTAATACATGAATAATCAACCGCACAACACTTCTATATATTGCATACTTGATATCATAACACTCAGTCATTCAGATACCAGCTATCGTTCATGCTATATATTGCATACATGATATCTTAACATTCATTCATATATCTGCTATCATTCAGGTGACACGTGCGCACTTTCATACTACAGTAGAACAATACTCAAATAATTGTACATTGATACATTGACAAACGTAACGTAATCATTATGATGTCTGAAACTACGAGTATATGAGGTATCTAATTACTTGACTCTCAAGAATCTGCATATATCATTAACACTCGACCCTTCAAACATCTCAAAAATTGCATACTTGGTCCCTGAACGTTCAGACATTCGTACATCAACTATTGTTCATACCGACCTATGCACACAATAAGTTTGGCAATTGTAATATAGTTAATATGACATCTGAAAATTTGAATACTTGGAATATCTGATTATTTGGCTCTCAAGCATCTATATATATAGCATTATTGAGTGATTGTGCAACATGAGTCTACTAATATTTCAATAGTCAGCCGTTCAACTCTGCTATATATTGCATACTTGATATCTTAAAATTCAATCATTCATAGTTCTGCAACTATCGTTCATGCTTATCTACGCATGCAATAAATTTAGCAATTCTAACATAGTTAATATAACATCTTCAAATTTGAATACTTGGAAAATGTGATTATTTGATTCTGAAGCATCTACATATATATCATTATTGAGTCATTGTACCACATGAGTCTAATAATATTTCAATAGTCAGCCGTTCAACTCTGCTATATATTGCGTACTTGATATCATAACATTCAGTCATTCATATATCTGCTATCGTTCATATTATATATTGCATACTTGATATCTTAACATTCAGTCTTTCATATATCTGCTATCGTTCATGCTATATGTTGCATAATAGATATTTTAACATTCAGTCATTCATATATCTGCTATTGCTTATGCTAACATGTGCGCACTCCAACACTTCTATACAACAGTATGAAAATACTCAAATAACTGCATATTGATACATTGACAACTGTAACATAATTATTATAATATCTAAAAATGCGAGTACTCAAGGTATCTCATTACATGACTTTTGAAAATCTCCATATATCATTTTCGAATTATCCCGTCACATGAGCCTCTAAATACTTGAACCTTCGACCCTTCAAGCACCTCAAATTTTGCATATTTAGTACCTGAACGTTCAGACATTCGTACGTTAGCTATTGTTTATGCTGACCTACGCACATAATAAGTTTGGCAATTGTAACATAGTTAATATGACATCTGCAAAATTTGAATACTTAGAATATCTGATTATTTGACTTTCAAGAATCTGCATATATCATTTTTGAGTCATCCCGTTACACAAATCTGTGAATACTTGAATCCCCGACCCTTCAAGCACCTCAAATTTTGCATATTTAGTACCTGAACGTTTAGACATTCGTATGTTAGCTATTTATAGGGTATGTGTTAGGTAGTGTGTTAGGTTTATGCTGACCTACGCACATAATAAGTTTGGCAATTGTAATATAGTTAATACAACATCTGAAAATTTGAATACTAGGAATATCTGATGATTTGACTCTCTACCATCTACATATATATCATTGTTGAATTATTATGCCACACGATTCTAACAATACTTAAATAGTCAATGCTCCACTCTGCTATATATTGCATACTCGATATCATAACATTCAGTCATTCATATATCTGCTATCGTTCATGTGACACGTGCGCACTCGAATACATAATATAATCGTTACGTCTGAAAATACGAGTACTTGTGGTATCTGATTATTTGACTTTTAAGAATCTGCATATATCATTGCCGAGTTGTCCCGTTACACGAGCTTCTCAATACTTGATCCCTCGACCCTTCAAGCATCTCAAATTTTGCATATTTAGTACCTGAACGTTCAGACATTCATACATCAACTATCGTTCATATCAACCTACGCACACAATAAGTATGGCAATTGTAACATAGTTAATATAACATCTTCAAATTTGAATACTTGGAAAATCTGATTATTTG
This sequence comes from Cryptocheilus praepositus, assembly GCA_033815515.1. Lineage (NCBI taxonomy): Eukaryota > Metazoa > Arthropoda > Insecta > Hymenoptera > Pompilidae > Cryptocheilus > Cryptocheilus praepositus. The sequence continues at coordinate 1,150,589 of JAWWQZ010000112.1, read as the reverse complement.
ATTCTGAAGGATCTACATATATATCATTGTTGAATTATTATGCCACACGATTCTAACAATACTTAAATAGTCAATGCTCCGCTCTGCTATATATTGCATACTCGATATCATAACATTCAGTCATTCATATATCTGCTATCGTTCATCTGACACGTGCGCACTCAAATACTTCCATACTAGAGCCTAACAATTCTTAGACAACCATAATATAATCGTTATGTCTGAAAATACGAGTACTTGTGGTATCTGATTATTTGACTTTTAAGAATCTGCATATATCATTATAGAGTTATCCCGTTACACGAGGTTCTCAATACTTGATCCCTCGACCCTTCAAGCATCTCAAAAATTGCATCCTTAATACCTGAACGTTCAGACATTCATCCATCAACTATTGTTCATGTCGACCTACGCACACAATAAGTATGGCAATTGTAATATAGTTAATATAACATCTTCAAATTTGAATACTTGGAATATCTGATGATTTGACTCTCTGCCATCTACATATATCTCACTGTTGAATTATTATGCCACACGATTCTAACAATACTTAAATAGTCAATGCTCCGCTCTGCTATATATTGCATACTCGATATCATAACATTCAGCCATTCATATATCTGCTATCGTTCATCTGACACGTGCGCACTCGAATACTTCCATACTAGAGCCTAACAATTCTTAGACAACCATAATATAATCGTGATGTCTGCAAATACGAGTACTTGTGGTATCTGATTATCTGACTTTTAAGAATCTGCATATATCATTGCCGAGTCATCCCGTTACACGAGCTTCTCAATACTTGATCCCTCGACCTTTCAAGCACCTCAAATTTTTCATATTTAGTACCTGAACGTTTAGACATTCGTATGTTAGCTATTGTTTATGCTGACCTACGCACATAATAAGTTTGGCAATTGTAATATAGTTAATATAACATCTTCAAATTTGAATACTTGGAAAATGTGATGATTTGACTCTCTACCATCTACATATATATCATTGTTGAATTATTATGCCACACGATTCTAACAATACTTAAATAGTCAATGCTCCGCTCTGCTATATGTTGCATATTGGATATCATAACGTTCAGTCATTCATATATCTGCTACCGTTCATCTGACGCGTGCGCACTCGAATACTTCCATACTAGAGCCTGACAATTCTTAGACAACTGTAATATAATCGTCATAATCTCTGAAAATACGAGTACTTGTGGTATCTGATTATTTGACTTTTAAGAATCTGCATATATCATTATCGAGTCATCCCGTCACAAAAGCCTGTCAATACTTGAACCCCTGCCCTTTCAAATATCTCAAAAATTGCATACTTAATACCTGAACGTTCAGACATTCATACATCAACTATCGTTCATACCGACCTCCACCTACTCGCAACCCTGCAAACTTCCATACAACAAACCAACCGCCCCAAACATTTCCCATCCATTCCTCCACACACCCCAGTCCTCCACCCCCTAATTCCTGCCCTGCGCAACCAATCCCCAGTACCCCATGAACTTTTTACCCCGCAGCAAAGGCCCAAGCCCCACAATCCAAACCACAACAAAACTCCCACCCATCCTCCACGACCATCCGCACACCCACCTACAACCACAGCATTCACGGGAACCAAGTCCCAAAACGTAAACAACCTTAGAAAACTGCGTGGGTCCGCGTCCTTAGGTAAAAACTGTGAAAGTGTCGATTTTGAGGTTATGTCGTGTCACGTTCGGGAGGTTAGGCGCGGGGGGCAGGGGGCAGGGGGCGATAAGCGGGGTAAACATAAACACGTACCAGTGGGGCCAGTTTGTTGGCGGCCGAGGAAGCGTTTGAAATCTTTGAAATGGCAGACGGCGCGACGTGGGAAACGGCGGTGTGGACCTGAGAGATTTTCGGCACGGAGGTTGTTGGAGCGGACGAGAAGAGGCGGGCCGAGCCCGCGCGCGGTTGCGTTGGTGTGAGTGAGAGGGCGGGAGGTTGGCTGCGTTGGGAGGAGTGAGAGAGGTAGCGCCGCGCGTCGGTGTGAGAGAGACGGATGGAGGGAACGTGCGAGTGAGAGGTACAGTGCGTTGGTGTGAGTGAGACGGACCCATGCGAAGTGCGAGTGAGAGGTACAGTGCATCGGTGCGAGAGAGAGGGATATACCTAGCGCGTGAGTGAGAGGTACAGTGCCTTGGTGTGAGTGAGACGGACACATGCGAAGTGCGAGTGAGAGGTACAGTGCGTTGGTGCGAGAGAGAGGGATATACCTACGCGTGAGCGAGGTACAGTGTATTGGTGCGAGAGAGACGGACCCATCTAAAGTGCGACAGAGACGGATGCACCTGCAGTGCGAGAGAGATACATAGACCTAACGCGTGAGTGAGAAGTACCGAGTATTGGTGCGAGAGAGACGAATACATCTAAAGTAAGAGAGAGACAGAATGCGTCTAATTACATAGGTAAGCGTGAATGCGTAGTTGCCGAGAGAGAAGGTCAGGCGCATTGGAGCGAGTGAGAGGCAAATACTAAAGTGCAAGTGCGGAAGTGAGATAGCGTATAGTGTGTAGGTGCATAGGTGCGAGTGAGAGGAAAGTACGAGCGCGGGAGTGAGAGAGGTGTGGGGCTGGCAACGGTTGTTTTGAATGAAATCTGGAGGAAAAATAGAAGTGTAAATATTGAAGTTAGAAAAAATAGGCTGATGAGGAAAAGCAGGAAAATATTTGTGATGGAGAGGTTGGAAGAAATTGTTTCTGAATGATGCGTGGTGGAGGGAATAAGTGTGGAATGAAAGAACGTGGGAAGTTGAGAAAAATTTGGGGTGGCGAGATAATGTGGATGCTTGCGTAAGCTGTAGATGAAAAGATGTAAATAATATAATTAATGTAATTAAAATAAATGCAGGTGCGTTGTTGGCAATGGTACTTTTAAATTAAATCTGAAAGAAACGTAGTTGAATCGCAAACTTTAAAATAAGAATAAATAGCAAATTGCGGGAAATTGTTACTGAGGAAAATTTGGAACTGCAAAAGTAGTGTAAACATTTGCATACGCAGATGTTAGAACTGCTAAACATGAAAATGAATCCCTGACGTTCAAATATTCGAATGTCTAAATATCCTTCCACGTGGAAGTATTCTCACATCAATATTTTCAAAAATATTGGTATTGCCTGCGTCTATGATGAAGCGAAGGAAATGCATGACTAGAAAAACAACTTTCGAATGAAATATATGTTTGCGTAAATGTGTGTGGACATATACGATCCTAATATTCACATTTGAACATGTCAATGTTCCATGTATTGACATATACCTTATTTGAATGCTAGAATATTGAAACATTTGAATATTCGAAAAGTTATACTTCACGCATGTACGTATGGTGTCATCAAAAATAAAACATTCAGACATTTGCACACTCGCAAAGTCATACGTTTCATACGTCTTACTCGTAATACATTCAAAGATTTGAAATTTTGAGGCACCATCATATATTAAGGCTATTAGAATGTTGAAACGTTCAAAAACTTGCAGTCAGACCCTCAACGCACCTACACAACCCTTCGACTCTTTCACAATCATCAGAATATTGAAACAGAACACTGGAACATTTAACCAGTGATGCATTCCTCAAATCTACGCAGGATACATTCAAAACCCAAGCATTCAATCCTTCCGCTCTTTCCCACTCTGCGCCATCCCCGATTTGACCATTAGAATGTTGAAACAGAACATTGAAACATTCAAGCAGCGATGCATTCCTCCACAATACATCCAAAACCCAAACATTCAATCCTTCCACTCTTTCCTACTCTGCGCCATCCCCTATTTAACCATTAGAATATTGAAACATTGAAACCTTCAACTAGCAATGCATTCCTCATATCTACCTGTGATACATTCAACCCTTTGAGTCTTTTCTACTCTACGTCGAAACAGAATGTTGAAACATTGGAACATTCAACCAGCGATGCATTACGCAAATATACCTACGATACATTCATCCCTCCGACTACATTGAAATATTGATTACAACACTGAATTTGTATATCCCCAAAATTTGCACTCTCAACCCCAACCATTCCCAGATGCACTCCTCCACAATACATCCAAAACCCCAAACATTCAACCCTTTGACTCTTTCCTATGCTACCACATCCTCTACTTGACCATTAGAATATTGAAACATTGGAACATTCAACTAGTGATGCATTCCTCAGATCTATCTATGATACATTCAATCCTTCGACTGTTTCCTACGGTGCCACATCCTTTATTTGACCATTGGAATATTGAAACATTGAAACAGTGGAACATTCAACCAGCAATGCATTCTTCAGATCTACCTACGATACATTCAATCCATCGACTGTTTCCTACGCTGCCACATTCTCTATTTGACCATTGGAATATTGAAACATTGAAACATTCAACTAGCGCAGCATTCCTCAAATCTACCTATGATACATTCAATCTTTCGACTCTTTGAAATATTGATCCTACAAGACCATTACAATATTGTATATCCCCAAAACATGAAACTTCAACAATTATTCCCAGATGCACTCCTCCACATCTACCCCAAACATTCAATCCTTCAACTCTTTCCTACGCTGCCACATCCTTTATTTGACCATTAGAATATTGAAACATTGGAACCTCCAACTAGCGATGCATTTCTTAGATCTACCTACGATACATTCAATCCTTTGATTCTTTTCTATTTCGCTACATCCTCTATTTGCCCATTAGAATATTGAAACATTGAAACCTTCAAGTAGCAATGCATTCCTCATATCTACCTGTGATACATTCAACCCTTTGAGTCTTTTCTACTCTACGTCGAAACAGAATGTTGAAACATTAACAAAATTGAATTTGCATATACTGATACATTCATCCCTCCGACTACATTGAAATATTGATTACAAGACTGAATTTGTATATCCCCAAAATTTGCACTCTCAACCCCAACCATTCCCAGATGCACTCCTCCACAATACATCCAAAACCCCAAACATTCAACCCTTTGACTCTTTCCTATGCTACCACATCCTCTACTTGACCATTAGAATATTGACACATTGGAACCTCCAACTAGCGATGCATTTGTTAGACCTACCTACGATACATTCAATCCTTTGATTCTTTCCTATTTTGCTACATCCTCTATTTGACCATTAGAATATTGAAACATTGAAACATTCAACCAGAGATGCATTCCTGCACGATACATACAAAACGATACATTCAACCCTTTGACCCTTTCCCACTTTGCGTCATCTTCTATTTGACCATTAGAACATTGAAATAGAAAAGATCCAAACATTCAATCTTTCGACTCTTTCCTACTTTGCCGTTTGACCATTAGAATACTGAAACATTGGAATATTCAACTAGCGATGCATTCCTCAGATCTACCTATGGTTCAACCCTGCGACTCTTTTCTACTTTGCCATATCCTCGATTTGCCCATTAGAATATTGAAACATTGAATCATTCAACTAGCGATGCATTCCTTCACGATACATCCAAAACCCAAACAATTAACAATTCGACTCTTTCTCACTTTGCCGCACCCTCTGTTTGACCATTAGAATATTGAAACATTGGAACATTTGACTAGCGATGCATTCCTCAGATCTACCTATGGTTCAACCCTGCGACTCTTTTCTACTTTGCCATATCCTCGATTTGCCCATTAGAATATTGATACATTGAATCATTCAACTAGCGATGCATTCCTTCACGATACATCCAAAACCCAAACAATTAACCCTTCGACTCTTTCCCACTTTGCCGCACCCTCTGTTTGACCATTAGAATATTGAAACATTGGAACATTTGACTGGTGATGTATTCCTCAGATCTACCTACGATGCATACAATCCTTCGATTCTTTCTTATTCTGCACCATCCTCCATTTGACCATTAGAATATTGAAACATTGGAACATTCAACTAGTGCAGCATTCCTCAAATTTACCTACGATACATTCAACCCTCTTTCTATGCCACCATATCCTCTATTTCTAGAATATTGAATATTGTTATATATTGAAATTCATATTCAACCCTCTTTCTATGCCACCATATCCTCTATTTCTAGAATATTGAATATTGTTAGAATATTGAAACAGAACATTGGAACATTTAACCAGTGCAGCATTCCTCAAATCTACCTACGATACACCCAAAACCTAAACATTCAATCCTTTGACTCTTCTCTTACTTTGCCACATCCTCTATTTGACCATTAGAATATTGAAACATCGGAACATTGGAACCTTCAACTAGCGATGCATTCCTCCGATCTACCTACGATACATTATATCCTTTGACTCTTTTCTACTCTCCCACGTCCCCTATTTCACCATTAGAATATTGAAACATTGAAACATTCTGCCAGCACTGCATTCCTCAGATCTACCTACAATACATTTAATCCTTCAACTCTTCCACACCATCTACCTAATACAACATTGAATTTGCATATCTCCAAAATTTGCACAACTTTGAAAATTGCCCTCCTCCCCTCATCCTCCCACAAATATTCTCCGATCCAAACATTCTCACATCCAAACATGAGAACCCTAAAAACATTGGCCTTTGGGTACCCGATTCGTGGCACACGGTGCATTCACCCCTCCCCTGTGTGTTCACCTACAACTTTTTGACTCTTTTCTACGCTACCACATCCTGTATTCGACCATTAGAATACTGAAACCTTTGAAACATTAGAACCTTTAACTAGCGATGCATTCCTCAGATCTACCTACAATACATTAAATCCTTTGACTCTTTGCTACGCTGCCACATCCTCCATTGACCATTAGAATACTGAAGCAGAACATTGGAACATTCAACCAGCGATGCATTCCTCCATGATACATCCAAAACTCAAACATTCAACCCTTTGATTCTTTCCCACTCTGCCGCATCCTTCTATTTGACCCTTAGAATATTGAAACATTGGAACATTTGACTGGTGAGGTGATGCATTCCTCGGATCTACCTACGATACATTCAACCCTTTGACTTTTGGCTACACTGCGCCATCCGCTATTTGACGATTAGAATATTAAAACATTGGAACATTTAGCTAGTGATGCATTTCTCAGATCTATCTAAGATACATTCAACCCTTTGACTTTTTGCTACGCTGCGCCATCCCCTATTTGACCATTACAATATTGAAACATTGAAACATTGGGACCTTCAACTAGCGATGCATTCCTCAGATCTATATATGATTCAACCCTGTGACTCTTTTCTATTCTGTGCCATCCTTTATTTGACCATTAGAATACTGAAACTTTGAAACATTCAACTAGTGCGGCATTGGACATTGGAATATTGAAACATTGGAACATTCAGCGGGCGTTGCATTCTTCAAATCTACCCACAATACATTCAACCCTTCGCCTCTTCCATTCTCTACCACATCCTCTAGTTGACCATTAGGATACTAAAGCAGAACATTGGAAAATTCAACCAGCGATGCATTCCTCCATGATACATCCAAAACCCAAACATTCAACTCTTCGACTCTTTCCTATGCTGCGCTATCCCCTATTTGACGATTAGAATATTGAAACATTGAAACATTGGAACATTCCTCCACGATACATCCAAAACCCAAAAATTCAACTCTTCGACTCTTTCCTATGCTGCACTATCCCCTATTTGACCATTAGAATATTGAAAGATTGAAACATTCAACTAGCGATGCATTCCTCAGATCTACCTAAGATACATTCAACCCTTCGATTCTTTGCTGCGCTGCGCTATCCCCTATTTGACCATTAGAATATTAAAACATTAAAACATTGGAACATTTCTCCACGATACATCCAAAACCCAAACATTCAACTCTTCGACTCTTTCCTATGCTGCGCTATCCCCTATTTGACCATTAGAATATTGAAAGATTGAAACATTCAACTAGCGATGCATTCCTCAGATCTACCTAAGATACATTCAACCCTTCGATTCTTTGCTGCGCTGCGCTATCCCCTATTTGACCATTACAATATTGAAATATTGAAACATTGGAATCTTCAACCAGTGATGCATTCCTCAGATCTACCTACGATACATTCAACCCTTCGACTCTTTCCTACGCTGCCACATCCTCTATTTGACCATTAGAATCCTGAAACTTTGGAACATTCAACCAGCGACGCATTCCTGAAATTTACCTACAATACATTCATCCCTCCAACTACATTGAATTTGCATATCCCCAAAATTCGCACCCTCGACCCCAACCATCCCCAATTTCCTTAACATTCAAAATTACCCCCCTCCCCCTTCCCCCATCCTCCCATCCAAACATTCTCTCATAAACATTCTCGCATCCAAACACGAGAGCCCTGAAAACATTGGCCTTTGGGCACTCGATTCGTGGCACACGGTGCATTCACCCCTCCCCTTTAGTTCACCTACACGGTGGCTTGCTGGTCCGCCAGCGCGCCTAGCTGCTCATCGTCCGTGGTGCGGCGCGCACTTTCTTATCTCCGTCTCTGTCTGTCGCTCTGGCCGCCCTGCCCCCACCGCTCTCATCTCCGGCAGCTCGGCATTTCGTCGGCGCCCGTGTGTCCCGTATTTACACTCTTCCGTGGGTCGGCTGGCGCACGCACTCGAGGAACGATCCTGCCGATGCTTCTCGACGCACGGACGCGTCGGCTGGCGTGTCGCACGGGAGGTTCGCGGACGCGGGACACTGTCTTTCGGGCCGGACACACTTCGCCGGGACGTTACGTGCACACGCAGAGGGACGCGGGAGAGTGTCGTGCGCGATAAACGGGCGCGGCGGGTGCGAGAGTTTCGCGGAGAGGGGCAAACGGGCAAAAGGAAAACAGGCGGACGCGAGGTTTAGAGATGGCGTCGCTTGGCGTGCGCGGACGGGGGGAGGAGTGGGGGGCGAGACCAGGCTATTGGAGAGTGGAAGCTCGGAGGGTCACGTGACCGGTGGCGCCGGCTGGCGGTGCGATTGGCGGAGGGAAGTTCGAAAGAGGCGCGAATTTTGATGCTCAATTTAGAAAAAAGAAATTATGGTAGATGTAGGATAAATTTTACACTATATTCAATTGAACCTCAAAATTGAAAGTTTGATCATGAATAAAAAGTAGAAAAGTAACAGTAATATAAGAATAATAAATAAAAGTATAAAAATAATAAAAAGATGCTGTATACTCGAATACGAAAAATATATTTTTACAGTCTTAAGTTGATGTGAGAATATTGCATCTAAATATCGTAATACATTGAAAATTTGAACAATGGAAAATAGTTATTTGAATTTTCAGAATGCGAATTTATAGTACAGAAATAATCTGAATAATTAAAAGTTCGAAAGGGGAGACGCGCGGATTTTGAAGTTTCGGTCTAGAAAAAACAAGTTATGGTAGATATGAGGTAAAAGTTATATGGGAAATTTGATTAATGGAAAATTGTTATATGAATTTTGAGAATGCCAATTTATAGTAGTACAGAAATAATCTGAATAAATAAATAATAAAAAGTATAAAAGTAATAGTAATATAAAAACGTAAATAATATAAAATATAAATATATATAATATAATATACATAATAATAATATAAAATATAAAATATAAATATAAAAAAATTAAAAGTTTCTTTATACTCGAATACGAAAAAAATTTTTTTGCAGTCTTCAGTTGATGTGAGAAAATTGCATCTAAATATCGCAATACGTTAAAATTTTGAACAATATAAAATAGTTATTAGAATTTTGAGAATGCAAATTTACAGTAGTACAGAAATAATGTGTATAATTAACAGTTTCAAAGAGGCGACGCGCGGATTTTGACATTTTGGTTTAGAAAAAACGATATGTGTTGAATTTAATATTGAATTTAACTATATATAGTTATAATATACCTATATATACTTATACTATATATATATATATATATATGGTATACTATACCTATATTGAATTTAACCCCAGAATTGATAGTTTGATCAATGGAAAATAGTTATTTGAATTTTAAGAATGCGAATTTTCAGTAGTACAGAAGTAATCTGAATGAATAAATAATAAAAAGTATAAAAGTAATAGTAATATAAAAACATAAATAATATAAAATATAAAAATAATAGTAATATAAAATATAACATAATAAATAAAAGTATAAAAATGATGAAAAGTTTCTTTATACTTGAATACGAAAAAAATATTTTTGCAGTCTTAAGTTAATGTGAGAATATTGCATGTAAATATCGCAATACATTGAAAATTTGACCGATGGAAAATAGTTATTTGAATTTTGAGAATCCAAATTTACGATAGTACAGAAATAATCTGAATAAATAAATAATAAAAAGTATACAAGTAATAGTAATATAAAAATAGTAAATAAAAGTATAAAAATAATTAAAACTTTCTTTATACTCGACTACGAAAAAAATATTTTTGCAACCTTAAGTTGATGTGAGAATATTGCACGTAAATATCGCAATGCATTGAAAATTTAAACAATGGAAAATAGTTATTAGAAACTTGAAAACGCAAACTTATAGTAGTACAGAAATAATCTAAAATAGCGATAGAACTTTTTCGAGTACTGGAAAACTATTTCACAATTGGGAAGTAAGTTTGCAATAAAATTTCGAACCATCATACGATTATTGGTCGGGATGCCTGCACATCTGTGAAGAATCCTTGCATATATATATATAGCAGATTTAATATAATATATATTTACGTAGTTATAACATAATTCGAAAATTTTTCATACAAAACACGAGGTACAAGTGCCCAATAGCGTGCAATGCTCTGGACAACTTCGTTACGTATCGACCAATAGAATTGCGAGGATCTCATACTCGACCAATCGCAGGTATCAATGAGATTGCCGCGATTTTATGCATCATCAATACTGCACGGCGACAAAATATGCATTCTCACACCTCTCGATCTTCATTGCCGCACTTTTATGAAAGTTATTAATTGTCCATCAGTTACTAAACATTTTCTGACCAATTGCATGCCTGCGGTGCGTCATGCACTGTTAGCACGGAAAGCGGGAAATGTGAAAAGCGCTAACGGACGGTTATAATTTTCTTTTTTCTATTTCCAGACGAAAACCGAGCCTAAAAATGGGGTCAAAAATAAAAAATCTACCGATCGACTTGCAATTGTGCCAGATGAAAGAGGGTCCAAAGAGACTTGGAGAAATCGCAACCGCGTTGAAAAAATTCAAAATAGTTTCCGAGATATGAACAAAAAAAGATCGAAAAATAGAGCAAAACGCAAAGAAAAGACGGGTTTTTTTACAACCATCAACTGAATATAAATTATTCGACTTGTTTACCTATATGGAATGAAAAAGGGTCGAAGGAGGGTCGAGAAAAAGCATATATATAATTCGCATAGTTCACGAGTTATAAGCAAAAATCGAGAGAAAAATAAGAAAAATACGCCGAAAATAGGCGAAAAATGTCAAATTTTTTTTTTGAATCGGACCCATACCATTCGATAGAGGGTAATTTGCCCTGAAGATAGACCACTTTCCGGGCGCTGAACTCTTCATAGTTTCCGAGATACGACGATTTAAAGAAAGCAAAAAAAATTTTTTTTCACAATTTCAAATCGCAATTAGTCCCACGTGAAAGTGCGTCCAAAGAGCTTTAAGAAAACCTATATTAGTTATAGGTTTTGACCATTAGTTTAGACGGGACAGGACCTTGAAGAAATCGCGAAAATCTTAAGGTACACCCCTTGCCATTTTTGCCCAAAAATGATGGGTCACCGATTTGCCCCGATGGTTGCCCTTTTAACATATCAAAGGGGGTCGAAAATAACTCGGAAAAATGCAAGGCGCATCCCAAAATTCGCAATAGTTCCGGAGATACGGCCAAAAATGTGTGGAAAAATCGTGAAAACCGAGCCTAAAAATGGGGTCAAAAATAAAAAATCTACCGATCGACTTGCAATTGTGCCAGATGAAAGAGGGTCCAAAGAGACTTGGAAAAATCGCAACCGCGTTGAAAAATTCAAAATAGTTTCCGAGATATGAACAAAAAATACATGGAAAAATGTGAAAAAACGTAAAGAAAAGACGGGTTTTTTTTTTAACGATTACCATCAACTGAATATAAATTATTCAATTTTTCCTATATATACAATGGAAGAGAGTCGCAGGAGGCTCAAGAAAATGCAAACCGCACCTCAAAATTCGCAATAATTACCGAGTTATGAGCAAAAATAGAGAGAAAAATAAGAAAAATAAGCTGAAAATAGGCGAAAAATGGCGAAAAATGTCACATTTTTTTTCTGATTCTAACCGATACCATTCGATAGAGGGTAATTTGCCCTGAAGATAGATCACTTTCCGGGCGCTGAACTCTTCATAGTTTCCGAGATACGACGATTTAAAGAAAGCAAAAAAAAAATTTTTTTCAAAATTCTGAATCGCCATTAGTCCCACGTGAAAGTGCGTCCAAAGAACTTTAAGAAAACCTATATTACTTATAGGTTTCGATCATTAGTTTAGACGGGACAGGACCTTGAAGAAATCGCGAAAATCTTAAGGTTGCCCTTGCCATTTTTGCCAAAAAATGATGGGTCGCCGATTTTCTTGCCCTTGTAGTATATCAAAGGGGGTTGAAAATAACTCGGAAAAATGCAAGGCGCACCCCGAAATTCGCAATAGTTCCGGAGATATCGGCAAAAATGTGTGAAAAAATCGTGAAAAACGAGCCTGAAAACGGGGTCAAAAATGAAAACCGCACCGATCAACTTGCAATTGTGCCAGATGAAAGAGGGTCCAAAGAGACTTGGAAAAATCGCAACCGCACTGAAAAATTCGGAATCGTTCCCGAGATACAGCTAAAAATACATGAAAAAAAACCAGGAAAAAACACGAGAAGAAAGCGTCCCTTTTAGATTACCAACTAAATCTGCATCGTTTCACTTGTCTCACCATTTGAAATGAAGGAGGGTCGAAAGAGGCTCAAGAAAATGCAAACGGCACCCCAAAATTCGAAATACTTCCGGAGATATGGCCAAAAATCGATTTAATAATTATCAAAATGAGCCTGAAATGGAGTGAAAAAAACGAGAACTCTGCCAATAGACTTGTAACTGTACCAAATGAAAAAGGATAGAAAGGGACTCAAAAAAATCGTAGCAGCGCTGAAAATTCATAATAGTTTCCGAGATATAACGAGAAACAGATGAAAAAGTTGCGAAAATGTCAATCATTCTGCTCGCTCCCTGTATAAAATGAAAAAGACCAACAGTAATGTAGGAATGGGTGAATCACGATCTTGGAAAATAATTGGATTACGCATAAGACCAGTTCGGGCTAATTGACGCCTGATACTCTGATAGAAATTGAAAAGTGAAAAAGGCGAATGGGTTGAATTATCTTAAACACACAGCCTTTGGCTCGTTATGATCCACGGTAAAGTATAATTGCTTAGATCGTGGATAATAACGATTGCCCGGGTCATACCGCGTGGAGGCGCTGTGTATGGTGACCCAACCCATTCCCAAAACGATCCCATCCACCCAACCATTATTGCAAGCAAAGATTCCAAACTAAGTCATTCATCGAATCCATTTCTGCGCGGAAAAATGTGTTCGACAAGTGACTAATTTGGAATCGAAATTGACCTACCCGGGAAGAACAGTAGACAAGAGAAGCCTGTCTATTGTCCCTTACAAAATCTAATGATGATGATAATGGCGATGATTGTGTGAACTTAACACTATGATGATGCTATTTTATAGGACTTAGAATCTAGGAGTTGATGTTCTTGCGTTTACTGTAGAATGTGATACGCTTATTTTTGAGAACTGCTGAGTATCTAGCTAAAAAAGGGAAAAGCTGCAATAGAAGAACGACGTTTTAAACATTAACATGTTAAACGAACAATATATGTGAGAAGAGACAGAAATGTTAATGTTATGCAGAATGCGTATCAAGTTATCTTTTATAGTTGCTTTAATTGATTATTTATTCTTTACGTGGCTATGTAATTAAGAATTCATTTTTATTGCGTTTTTGTAGTTTTATTCATGTATTGTTCATCACGAGTTTTTGGGCATATTACGGTAAAAAATTATTGTCTTTAAAGAGTTTGATTTGTAATCAGTTTTGTAGGAAAACAGTTTTATACTTCAAAAGGTCTAATTTATGAGAAATTTACGTACCTAGGGTTTTTTAAGTTTTAATCTGAAATGGATGCCCGACAAAAAACATAAGATTTAGAAAAACACGTGAAATTATAATCTAATATATAATAATATTATCAACCCTATAGTTTAACAGAATAATTCAGCCTGATGATCGAAAGATAATACAGAAAAAAATTGGGGATTAACTTGGAAGCGATTAATATATTAGAAAAGTTATATAAATTCTTCAAAAACGTGCAGAAATAAAAACAAATCAATCATCAGTTACACCGCGAACGTTCATAAACAATAGATAAGTCTAATATTGTAAATCGATCAGAGATAACAGTAAACTTCAGTAAAAAAAAGCCTAAAATAAAAAGCAAATTGAATCAATAACGTTGCAAGAAAATAAAACTAAAAAATAAGAAGTTTGCGACTGAATATGAAATAGCTGAATGTAGTCAGAGTTCAGTTAGCATCCGGATAATGAGGAATAGCCTAAAACAAAAAGCAATTTGGATTAACACGAACGAGGGAAAAAATAATGAAGAAACAAAGAGCAATTCTTTCATACCAATGAAAGTAGCATCCGGATAATAAGGCCTAGTCTAAAACAAAAAGCAATTTGGATTAACACGAGCGAGAGAAAAAAAATGAAGAAGTAAAAAGCAATTGTCTTATACCAATGAAAGTGAAGTGGAACCTCGTCAATTGAATATCAGTACCAACAAAGTCCATCCCTGTCTCAAAATATGGGAATATAGGAACTAAACAGAAAGCAAATTGGATTAATGAAGCTGAAAGAAAAATTGATTAGACAGTTTGCCTGACGTAATGGCCGAAAAGCAGGCAAAGGAAATGAAAATTTTGAATCTTTTTTCTGAATTTATGATTTTCAAACTTGACTCTACTCAAAAATGCCCAATGACATGGCCGCTACATTGAAAAAAAAGATATAACTTGAAACACCGACAAAAATTGATTTGTTGGGTATGTGATAAATTAAAAAATTGAGAAGTGGAGTCAATTGATATCACGTCAGCATTCGCAAGTAACGTACCGCGAATAAAACAATGTAAAAATAGTAGCCTGCTTAAGCAGTGCTCAACATATTATTTGCAATCATAAGTGAGATGTACCATATATTTATAGGTACATGAAAATTGTAATTATATGTGAGATGCACCATGTGCTCATAAAAATACATAAAAATTGTAATCATAAGTCAGATATCTTTCTGACGGACGCGGTTCTAAGTTTTTATCAAAAAATATTCGCAAAACGAATAACCGCGAACGCGAGCAGCCGGGCAAAATTTATTCATTTAAAACAGTGCATAATTTTTCAACATCCAAGGAGATTGGAGAAATGAGAATATTATATTAAATTAATCAATTGAGCGGCGCTAGTAAATATATCGATCGATCATGCAATTGAAATTGATTTTATCACGAATAAAAACCGCGGACACGAGCAGTTATAAAAAAGTGATTCAGTTAAAAGAACATATTATTTTTTAATATCTGAGGAAATTGAAGAAAAATGATAAAATTATTAAATGAATCAATTGAACAGCGCTAGTAAATATATCGACGGATCATGGAATTATAAATGATTTTATCGCGAATCAAAACCGCGAACGCGAACATGTAATAAAAATAGATCAATTTAAAACAACACATCATTTCTCAATCTCCAAGGATGTTGAAAAAATGATATTATTATTAAATGAATTAATTGAGTGGCGCTACTAAATATATCGATTGATCGTGCTTCAAAACTGACTTTATCGCAAATCAAAACCGCAAACGCGAGCAGCCAAGAAAAATTCATTCATTTAAAACAACGTATCACTTTTCAATATCCGAAGAAAGTTAAAAAATGATAAGATTATTAAATGAATCAATTGAACGGCGCTAATCATTACATCGATCGATTGAGGATTTTTAAATTGATTTTACCGCGAATCAAAAGTTTACTTTCCCTACTCGGACAAACGGAAAACGGAATTTTCGCGAGCGCGAGCAACCGGCGTAAATCAATTTATCAATGATCAAAATTATTTCTTAAATCACAAGCGTGTTTAAGAGATAATGCAATCAGTGGATAAATTGACTCAGCGGTGCATTGCGATTTATCGAACGACCGCGAACGCGTTTAAGACGTAATTGCATTTACGTGGACATTTGAAATGACGAGCATAGTGACTAACGTGGTAACTAATCCCACGACGAAAGCCCTCTTCTCCGGGCCGCTTCGACTATTTTATCAAATAGCCTCTTCTTTCTTCGGACATGCATACGCAAGTCCCCACTGTTCGGGAGTTAAAACAGGTATCAGTTTTACATCGATTCATCCACTGCTTCGAAGGCAGAGACGGAATATTCAATGTGTCAATATCAAATAATGTCTCATATGCTAATATATTATACATATAATAACATATGTGTCAATTAATCGGAAATATATACACATATATTTCCGATTAATATTTTTTCGTAGTGCAGAAGGCAAAATTCCGTCTTTGCTCTCGAGAGTGAACGCGTCGACATAAACGCTGATACCTGCCCTTTGGGACACTATGGTTTTACGGTAAATGAACATTTGAGTGAAAATTCGCGAACAAGGGCTGATACGCAGGCACTGCCGAAATTAACTCTTTAATTCTGTCGTATAAAATATTACTGCGGGAGTAATACTTTATACTGTCGAAGTAGAGAGTCAATTTTCGGTGGCACGTACACGTGAACATTTAACCGAACTTCCCGAACAGTTCGAAATACGTACTTCACTTGTGCAATGAAGTACATCTCGGTAGTGCAATGAGGAATGCAACTTCAAACGCATAGCACGATACTATGTGCTTTCGTAAGAAGTTACATTCACTCCTTTGTGCAATGAGGTGTACTTCGCGTGTGCAATGTGTACGTATTTCTGCTTAAAATTAGAGTAATAGCTACCTTATAACTAAGACTTAACTCGCGCGACCATTTATTAAGAAACGCCTACTGTGATCCGTACATTTATCGAAGAAAAATGTTAGTGCACTGAGCATAACTGCTGTGTGTCTAACAATAATTTATATAACGCGGCTTCGCGGGCAAAAAAATACGGTCGCGCGAGTTAAGTGAACCCAAGTATAGGCGCATCACTTTGTAATTTCCCTAATTATGAATTAATAGAAGCTGAGTGATAGCCTATCTTGGCCCTACCTACTTATGTCTAATTCATCATTCACACAGAGAAAGTATGCTACCTGCCTGCCTAACGCTATATTTAAAAGGAGCAAAGCATTCACACCAACACATTCACTCCACGGTTCTCACACAACCGCCCGGGTGCAAAAAGCCTAATCCTAGAGAGTACGTCCCGGGACGTCTCCGACACCCGAGCTCAAAACTGACTCTTACACTTATCAACTAGTACGTACCGATGCTGAAATCGATTGTAAAGTATAATGACCGAGCAAACTAACGCGTGACTCGACTTATTAAATATTCTGTACGACCAAGTGCCATACAGAACTCTTTATTGGATATTTAAAAAAAGACGATATGTAGACCGTATGGGCAACATATCGGCGTATTGAAGCACGCAATGAGACAATCTTTAATAATTGACGAAAAACGAAAAGCAATGGTCATTTTATGCTCTAACCGACGTACAAGCCACAAATCACTACACATTCATCCAGTGGCACGTACGTCGGCAGTCATTATCACAATGCAATCGCTAATCTACGCCTTAAAACTAAACCGTACTCACCGGTCTGAAGCATGCATGTTGCACCTGGGCACATGCATGATTGCAGACCTTAGTGACATGAGTACGGGCAAAAAAAGAGTACAAACCGTGCTTGCTGAAAGAATCCTGAGCTAAGATTAGTAGTATGTTAATTGTGTACATTTCTAAGCGGACTAATGTCTTCAAATGACTCGACTTTAATTTGATTTCATAATAAAAGCAAGATTTTCATGCAATACTGACTCGACTTTAATTTAGTTTCATATTGAAAGCAAAAGTTAGCATGCATTACTGACTCGACTGTTTGTTTTCATGTTTCTAACATGGAAAAACAAATTCCCTCAAGCGATCCCACCATAGAGGCGACTTTTCTATGTCACAGGAATATCACATACAATGTCACTGTATGACGGGATCTACTTGTCGCGAAATGCCACCTTGCTCATTAAACTAATTACAAACGAGCGCAAACGGTACGTTCTTAAAAACGAACGCATTGACTCTACTAGAACGCGACTCTAACATTATACTGAAAGCCGTAATTAAACAACTTTTAGTGCAAATTTTGACTCTATTTTATCGAAGCATTTTAAACGCGGACAACTTTTTTACGTCAAATATCCAAACGCGACCGCGTACGCGAGCAAATATATTAAATTAAAATTGAGCAAGGGAGGCCTAGCCTGAGCTAATACACAGACATGAAATATGTGCCTAACAAATACCACTCGCGAGTAGAGTTCTCACATTGCGAAAAGTCTACTCGCGGTCACTATGCTCGCCATTGATAACCATTTCAAAGAATAATTACAACCAGTCACTCGTGCCGCTTCGGACCTTTCATCCTACGACATGGTTGAGTGACTGGAGGGACTTAAAAATTCACTCACCGCCTGGTCAGCATACCACTGGAACACGCACCATCGACGGATCCTTGACCCTCAGTTCCTAGACCCTCAACTTAGAGATGCTGCATTCTGAACTGTGGGGTGCGGGCAGTCGACTTTGGACTCTCAAGAACCATCAGATGGACAGAATTAGGCATCCTTGACCCTCAGTTCCTAGACCCTCAACTTCTGGATTCTGCATTCTGCATTCTCAATTGTGGGATGAGGGCAGTCGACTTTGGACTCTCAAGAACCATCAGATGGACAGACTTAGGCATCCTAGACCCTCAGATTGAACGGCTTTCGGACTCCTAGCCTCCAGTCATCCATCCTCTCAGATAGGATTAGGCATCTTCTTGATGCACTGACTCTACTACGCGTTACGCCCGAATTCATTTACGGATTTCGCGACCGAATATAATATTACCGGCGAACATGACTCTACATTCGCGAACGAAATAATTGTGAATTTCGCGACCGAAAGATCTTAAATCGGCGCAACAACACTGACTCTACTGTTATAGTACGCGATCGCGGTATATGCGTTTCGGTATACGTGTTCGCGGCCGAGGTGTTTTAATAAAAAAAAAAAAAAAGTATAATAAAAAAAAATATATATATATGTTGCGGCGAGCAAACACTGACTCTAACGCGACGCGAAAAATATAGTTCGACCGAAGGGGACTTATAACGGCGTGCAAACACAGACTCTACTTCGCGTGATTCTACATTTTAATTTTATTAATTCAAAGGGAAGAAGCTAATGAGCCTGTACGACTCTGGGGGAGTGATAGACTCGGAAGCAAATTTGACTCTAAGACCGCATTGCGCGCGATCGCAAAAATATCAAGAACGTTCTACGATACATCCCATGTTTGTCATATTAAATGAAGTGTCCAATGAATAAGGAACTTGTCAAAAATGTTGAAGCAAATTATCTTAGACGGAAAATGTGGAATCAAACTAAGAGAATCGAAAATTCAAGAAGGACTGAGAAGTCGCAAAATGTATGGGATGTGTCGTAGAATATTCTTATGCACTGACTCTAATTCGCGAGCTTCGACACACGTGGGTGGAGGCAAGCGGATTTTATCGAGCAAACACAGAATCTAAAGACCGACGAGGGGTCGCAAAGTTGCTGAAAGAAAGGGGGAGGGTAGCAAAAATAATAAAGTACACAGTTTTCGCGACCGAATTCTTTTTGGGTTACTGCGAATGCTGACGTGATGTACAAAGAATGCTTTAATCGTTACGGAAGGTTAAGTGAAGCTACGTTCTATGAAAGTTCATTGAAATTCTAGTAGGGCCATATCATTGGGTAATAAAAAACGCGAGTCGCAGCGGTTAGTCACTGTGATCCTGGATTCAGTTGAAAACAACCGATTCGAGGATAACAGTGTCCGGGTCACACCACGTGGAGGTCGCTGCGAGTTGTGACCTGTTCGCTTTTTACGAATTATGTAGTTACTGTATGATGTGCTACGCAATAATGCGGTGTTAGCGAGAAATTTTCGGTATGGCACCAAAAACTGAGGAGAGTGTTTCAGAAATGGTCAGGTAATCAAAGGAAATTAAGCGAAGCATGATGTATGTACAGATGATACTGCATGTCAGACAAAAGACGATAATGTATATGAAAGGAAAATAAATTAGGTTAAAACAATTAAGAACATGCAAATAATGTTGTAAGAAAGTAACAGCCAAATGTATAAAATGATGTATTATTTAAAGTTGGTTATGCAAGAAGAAAGCTAATGCATAATAAGAACAGTGATGACTTACCAAGTGATACGAGCAGACGGTGCGAACAAGGAAGTAGTATAAAGTTAGTAGAAGCAGACACCTGTTGCTGAACCCCATGTGAGGAAGCATGCCTACGACAACCAGTACAATACACTGCATCTGTGAACAAAACATCACCATCACTGTTAATAATTTGAATTTAAATAAAATGTTAATATTCACTACACCCACACAGTGTCATCACGCACCTTCAATATTCACAGTACATACCACCATTACGATTAAAATGGAAAATACAATTTAAAAAATGACTGTAAAAATCTTAAAAATTACTGTCAAAATTTTGTTTTGTTTTGTTGAGGGCGAAAGTTTTTGTCATTCACACTGCATGTCACACACAATCTAATAGCATTGTATAATATTAGGGAAGGTGGACGAATGTTATGTTAATGAACGTTCACCTTCAATTAGTGAACAGTGTCACAAGTCACTATCAATATGGGTAGTCAATGTTATATGTCACTGTCTACTATTAATGTTCATGTCAGTAGTACACTTCGCTTTTGCACAGTAATAATCAGTAAATCAAATGCTATACCTGTGTAGGATGCTATCGCGTTGATGGTTTAAGCAAGAATGAGCTCTCCGAACGAGCACATGGCACTTTTCGTTACTATCTGAACTTTTGATGTGGCCTCTGCGGTGGTCGACGCTAAACTGAGCTGCCTCGACCTCTGCGCATTCTACTCGGGCATGGCTTTTGTAATCGTACGATCCTCGGCTTGTGTTGTGTACATTATACAGGACCTCGTCAAATTCCTTAAACTCTGTTTTTAGGCAATACTTCTACGCACATTGTCCTGAATGTAAACAGTTCAATATCTCACGTCAATTTATACGCACCAATGCTACGAAATCGAATAACGGGTATAGAAACGGTCCTATTTATTCGAGATGTATGTCGAGAAATGCTTGTAGTTACACATTCTTTAACGTAAGACTTTAATCATGCTTTCGTTTCTATATCTATAACATGTATATTGAAAAATAGCGATCTTTCAAAAATTACGGACCTGTTTAAATGCGAATTTCTTGTTGCAGTATAATATTCGTGGCAATCATGAAGTATGAAGTAAACGTGAACCCAAACCTGTTTTCCTACAAAACTGATTAAATGCTAAACTCTTTAAAGATAATAATTTTTTACCGTAACATGCTCCAAGACTCGTGAACAATACATGAATAAAGCTACAAACACAATAAAATAAAAATGAATTCTTAATTACATAGCCTCATAAAGAATAAATAATCAGTTAAAGCAACTATAAAAGATAACTTGATATGCATTCTGCATGACATTAATATTTCTGTCTCTTCTCACATATATTGTTCGTTTAACATGTTAATGTTTAAAACGTCGTTCTTCTATTGCAGCTTTTCCCTTTTTTAGCTAGATACTCAGCAGTTCTCAAAAACAAGCACATAACATTCTACAGTAAACGCAAGAACATCGACTCCTAAATTCTAAGTCCTATAAAATAGCATCATCATAGTGTTAAGTTCACACAATCATCGCCATTATCATCATCATTAGATTTTGTAAGGGACAATAGACAGGCTTCTCCTGTCTACTGTTCTCCTCGGGTAGGTCAATTTCGATTCCAAATTAGTCACTTGTCGAACACATTTTTCCGCGCAGAGATGGATTCGATGAATGACTTAGTTTGGAATCTTTGCTTGCAATAATGGTTGGGTGGATGGGATCGTTTTGGGAATGGGTTGGGTCACCATACACAGCGCCTCCACGCGGTATGACCCGGGCAATCGTTATTATCCACGATCTAAGCAATTATACTTTACCGTGGATCATAACGAGCCAAAGGCTGTGTGTTTAGGATAATTCAACCCATTCGCCTTTTTCACTTTTCAATTTCTATCCGAGTATCAGGCGTCAATTAGCCCGAACTGGTCTTATGCGGAATCCAATTCTTATCCAAGATCGTGATGCACCCATTCCGACATTATTGTTGGTGTTTTTCATTTTATACAGAGAGAGAGCAGAATGATAGACATTTTCACAATTTTTTTATCTGTTTTTCGTTATATCTCGGAAACCATTATGAATTTTTCAGCGCTGCTGCGATTTTCTGAGTTCCTTTCTATCCTTTTTCATTTGGTACAGTTACAAGTCTATTGGCAGAGTTCTCGTTTTTTTCACTCCATTTCAGGCTCATTTTCATAATTATTTCATTGATCTTTGGCCATATCTCCGGAAGTATTTCGAATTTTGGGGTGCCGTTTGCATTTTCTTGAGCTTCTTTCGACCCTCCTTCATTTCAAATTGTGAGACAAGTGAAACGATGCAGATTTAGTTGGTAATCTAAAAGGGATGCTTTCTTCTCGTGTTTTTTCCTGGTTTTTTCATGTACTTTTAGCTGTATCTCGGGAACGATTTCGAATTTTTCAGTGCGGTTGCGTTTTTTCTGAGTCTCTTTGCACCCCCTTTCATCTAGCACAATTGCAAGTCGATCGGTAGTTTTAATTTTTTACCCCGTTTTCAGGCTCGTTTTTCACGATTTTTCCACATTTTTGCCGATATCTCCGGAACTATTGCGAATTTCGGGGTGCGCCTTGCATTTTTCCGAGTTATTTTCGACCCCCTTTGATATGTTAAAAGGGCAACCATCGGGGCAAATCGGTGACCCATCATTTTTTGGCAAAAATGGCAAGGGGTATACCTTAAGATTTTCGCGATTTCTTCAAGGTCCTGTCCCGTCTAAACTAATGATCGAAACCTGTAAGTAATATACGTTTTCTTAAAGCTTCTTGGACGCACTTTCACGTTGGATTAATCGCGATTCGAAATTTTGAAAAAAATTTTTTTTTGCTTTCTTTAAATCGTCGTATCTCGGAAACTATGAAGAGTTTAGCGCCCGGAAAGTGGTCTATCTTCAGGGCAAATTACCTTCTATCAAACGGTATCGGTCCGAATAAAAAAAAAAATTTGACATTTTTCGCCATTTTTCGCCTATTTTCGGCGTATTTTTCGTTAATTTTCTCTCTATTTTTGCTTATAACTCGTGAACTATTGCGAATTTTGGGGCGCGACTTGCTTTTTCTCGACCCTCCTTCGACCCTTTTTCATTCCATATAGGTAAACAAGTCGAATAATTTATATTCAGTTGATGGTTGTAAAAAAACCCGTCTTTTCTTTGCGTTTTGCTCTATTTTTTGATCTTTTTTTGGTCATATCTCGGAAACTATTTCGAATTTTTCAACGCGGTTGCGATTTTTTCAAGTCTCTTTGGACCCCCTTTCATCTGGTACAATTGCAAGTCGATCGGTGCGGTTTTCATTTTTGACCCCGTTTTCAGGCTCGTTTTTCACGGTTTTTCCACACATTTTTGACGATATCTCCGGAACTATTGCGAATTTCGGGGTGCGCCTTGCATTTTTCCGAGTTATTTTCGACCCCCTTTGATATGTTAAAAGGGCAATAAAATCGGTGACCCATCATTTTTTGGCAAAAATGGCAAGGTATACCTTAAGATTTTCTCGATTTCTTCAAGGCCCTGTCCCGTTTAAACTAGCGATCGAAACCTATAACTAATATAGGTTTTCTTAGAGCTCTTTGGACGCACTTTCGCGTGGGACTAATCGCGATTAGCAATTCTGAAAAAAATTTTTTTTTGCTTTCTTAAAATCGTCGTATCTCGGAAACTACGAAGAGTTCAGCGCCCGGAAAGTGGTCTATCTTCAGGGCAAATTACCTTCTATCAAACGGTATCGGTCCGAATAAAAAAAAAAATTTGACATTTTTCGCCATTTTTCGCCTAATTTCGGCGTATTTTTCGTTATTTTTCTATTTATTTTTGTCCATAACTCGGGAACTACTGCGAATTTTGCAGTGCGGTTTGCATTTTTTCAATCCTCATTCGACCCTCTTTCACTTCGTATAGAGAAGAAAGTCGAAACATACATTAGCAATCGGTGCTCGTAAAAAAATGTGTTTTCTCCTCACATTTTTCCTGATTTTATAATTTACATTTATCCCTCTCTCTAAAACTAGTGTGAATTTTCCATTTCCACTTTCGCCGTTCTTTATTTTCGTCCCCCTTCGCCGTACTAAAAACCCCCATCTAATCCGAAACACTGTTCGGCGCCTATAAGTCCCATAAGTCCTTTTTCTATATCTTTTGCTTGGCACCTTTAATTGTCTCCCAACTCTCGAATTTTCCCACCTATTTTCGACCTGACCATCCTATATTGACTCCTATATACTATATATCTATATACTACTACCCTACCGACGCCCGATCAATCAAGTGCAGTCTTCCTTATCCCGCCATTTTGCCTACCTTACCGATACTCGACCAATCACGTGCCGTCTGCTATGTCGCTCACTTTCTCCCTACCTTATCGATGAGCGCCCAGTCACGTGACCTACCATACCAATCACGCGTCGTCTGCTATGTCGCTCACTTTCTCACTACTTTATCGATGAGCGACCAGTCACGTGACCTACCATACCAATCACGCGTCGTCTGCCTACCGCATCGACGGCCGACCAGTCACGTGACCTACCATACCAATCACGCGCCGTCTGCCTACCGCATCGACGGCCGACCAGTCACGTGACCTACCATACCAATCACGCGTCGTCTGCCTACCGCATCGACGGCCGACCAGTCACGTGACCTACCCTACCGACGCCCGACCAATCACACGCCACCTGCCGTCCGCCCCAACCTCCTCAATCAGCTGAACCTACGTATGTATATCAGGCCATAGGCGGGCGGTGAGTTGACATACGCATCGAACTTCCGGTCCACCGAAAATGTGAGGCCGTTCTCTGACGCTCGACCGTTGCTTTTCGTCCACGTCCCGCGAGCGATAGCCCCTATCACGCGAGCGAGCGCGACAGAGACGGACGGGGATTTTTTTTTGGCAACACCACAGGTACGACACGGTCGAGCGCGAACGAGGCGGGCAGCGTTAAGTTCCGACCTCCGAGTCGAGA
Organism: Cryptocheilus praepositus; assembly: GCA_033815515.1. Classification (NCBI taxonomy): domain Eukaryota; kingdom Metazoa; phylum Arthropoda; class Insecta; order Hymenoptera; family Pompilidae; genus Cryptocheilus; species Cryptocheilus praepositus. The sequence goes on along the minus strand of JAWWQZ010000112.1, from coordinate 1,125,044 downwards.
GTCGCTCAACTCTCGGCGGATAACCTTAATCTTCGTGACAAATCCTCCCATCTGTCCACGTCCCGCTTCCTCGGGTTTCTTGCGTAGGGACCAGCGAGTCAGGTTGGCGAAATTAAGAGTTTTCAGGTAATAGGGCAAGATAACGGGCGAATGCGGGGGTTTCGAAGGACGGGATTTTTGGCAGGGGTGAGGGGTGGGAATTTTTTAGCAGGAATGCTAGCTGGTTTGGGGGTTTGGTTCTCAATGTCAGGCTATTTAAAGTCCGAGTTGAGGTATAGGTGGGTTCTGTCAGAATGCAGGGCTTTGGGATTGTTGGGGGCAGTAACGGGGTAGGAGATGAAAGTCTGCGTTATGGGATGTTATGAGTTAGCGTTGACTAGGCATTAGAGTCCTGTGGTGCAGGACAGTTCGCTGGGGCGAGAATGAAATCTTCGCAATTCTTGTATTTCCAAATGTTATCATAGTCGCAGCAGTTTGGAATGTACGCTTTACGTTTCAATACTGACAGTTGCAGAACTGCGTTCTTGAGCATTCCTATGTGATGCTGACAGTATGCTTCATACTGTATGTTAAGATTAGTCTGTTATAGCTTTGAGAATTTTGTATGCAGCAGCGGTGGATGAATATGAAGTCTGTGTTCTGGCATATTACGAGCTGACGAGTTGGTAGGCATTAAAGTCATGTTGTGTTGCAGGACGGTTCTTGGGTGTAAGAATGAAATCTTCGTAATTCTTGCGTTTCAAAAGTTATCGTACTAGTAGTCGCAGTAGTTTAAAATATGTACTTTACATTTCGATACTGACAACTACAGTACTGTATTCTTGAGCATTCCTATGTAATGCTGCCAGTATGCTTTATGCTGTATGTCAAAATTAACCCATTATAGCTTTGAGAATTTTGGTTGCAGCAACGGTGGTAGAAGATGAAAAGTTTGCGAGCTGGCGTAGATAGTTAGGCGTTAGAGTCCTGCTGTATTGGAGGACAGCCCATTGGTGCAAGAATGAAATCTTCAAAATTCTTCCATTTCAAATGTTATCATACTAGTAGTCGCAGTGGTTTGAAACTTATACTTTAGTACTATAGGGTTCTTCAGCAGTCATTTGTTATGCTGGCAGTATGCTCTATATTGTATGTCAAGATTAACCTCTTAAAGTATTGAGAATTTTGGTTACAGTAATGGTGGTAGGAGATGAAAAAATGTGCGTTATGGCATGTTAAGAGCTGGTGTTGATTAGGCATTAGAGTCCTGTGTAGAAGGACAGCCTGTTGGTGCAAGAATGAAATCTTCGTAATTCTTGTATTTCTAAATGTTATCATAGTCGCAGCAGTTTAGAAGTTACATTTTAAGTTTCGACATTGTCAGCTGCAGAATTAGGTTCTTGAGCATTCCTTCGTCATGCTGACAGTATACTTCACGCTGTATGTCAAGATTCACTCAATATAGCTTTGAGAATGTTATCGTAATTGTAGTTGTAGCAGTTTGGAACTTACGCTTCAAGTTTCGATACTGATAGCTGCAGAACTGCGTTCTTGAGCACTCATTAGTAATGCTGACGGTATGTCTCATACTGTATGTGAAAATTAACCCCTTATAGTATTGAGAATTTTAGTTACAGTGATGGTGGTAGGAGATGAAAAGTCTGAGCTCTGGGATGTTATGAGCTGGCATTGATTAGGCATAGAGTCTTGTGGTGCAGGACGGTCCATTGGTGCGAGAATTAATCTTCATAATTCTTGCATTTACACATGTTATAATTGTAGTTGCAGCAGTTTGGAACATATGCTTTACATTTCGATATTGACAGCTGCAGAACTGGGTTCTTGAACATTCTTTTGTGATGCTGACAGTATGCTGCTTCATACTGTATATCAAGATTAAGCCGTTATAGCTTTGAGAATTTTGGTTGCAGTAATGGTGTTGGGAGATGAAAAGTCTGCATTCTGGCATTTTACAAGCTGATACGTTGGTAGGCGTTAGAGTCCTCTGGTGCAGGATGGTCCATTGGTGCAAGAATAAAATCTGCATAATTCTTGCATTTCCAAATTTAGTAAAGGTAGTCGCAGCAGTTTGAAATGTATACTTCACATTTCAATATTGTCAGCTGCAGAACTGGATTCTTTTAGCATTCTTTTACGATATTCACAGTATGTTTCATACTGTATGTTAAGATTAACCCGTTATACCTTTAGAATTTTGGTTACAGTGACGGTGGTAGAAGATTAAAAATCTGTGTTATGGCATGTTATGAGCTGGCATCAGTGCAAGAATGAAATCTTCATAATTCTTGCATTTTCAAATGTTGTCGTAGTGGTAGTTGGAGCAATATAGAACTTACGCCATACATTTCAGTATTGACAGCTGCAGAACTGGATTCTTGAGCATTCATTTGTACTGCTGACAATATGCTTCATACTGTACCTCAAGATTATTCTGTTATAGCTTTGAAAATTTTGGTTTCATGGTGTTAGGAGTGGAAAAGTCTGTTTGATGGCAGATATTATATGTTGGTAGTTCTGTCCCATAGACGTTAGGGTCCTGCTGTATTACAAGACAATCCCATAATTTCAATAATAAAATTTTCATAATGTTTGCATTTCCAAATGTTATTATAACTGCAGTCGCAGCAGGTTAGAATGTATGCTTCACATTTTAATATTGACAGCTGCAGAACTGTATTTTCCAGCATTCCTTTACGCTTCTAATAATCTGTTCTCTACTATAGATTAAGATTAAAGCATCATGGACGAATATTGAAAGTTTCGCTATTTGTATATTTCAAGCCATTATGACATAACCAATACATCTGCGTCATCGCTCTTAAAATATGTATTTACACCTTCCTACATTGAGCACTCGTACTATACACCACCAAAAATGTACATTTATATTAGTGACCCATGCGAAACCGTTTAAATTCTTATACCGTCCAACACTCTAACATACGTAATATATTTTAGGACCTGTCATTTTACCGTCAACGCCATAACTTTCCTAAGCCATCGTGTAAGTGAAGTGCCATTACGGAAGGGAGCTGATACCGTACGACGCCTGTACATAGTCCTGTATATAGTACACTGTACATAGAAGTAAACGCCTAGTAGACGATGTCTGGAATAGAAGGAAGTAACACCAACACCTGCGTAGTCTGCTACAAGAATGTCCAGATCTACAGCATCGGCATGTGCGACCACCCAGTGTGCTACGAGTGCAGCACCAGGATGCGAGTCCTTTGCAGACAGAACGAGTGTCCTATATGCAGACAGGATTTGCCAAAGGTTTTGTTCACCAGGGACGTCAAGCCTTTCAAACAACCGAAGAAAGAAAGTCTGCAAGACATTCGGTACGTTCTGTTTTGATATTAAGCATTTACCCTTTGCGGTCGTATGTCTACTCTCAACCATCAAAGCTTTTTTACCGTTCCGGTCATATTTGAAAACTAAGTTTTTAAAACTAAGCTGCTATTCCACTTGTACTCTTACAACAAACAGAAATATATACCAGCTGTGATTAAAAAATTAGTTGTAACAAAAATAATACTGTCGCCACCTATGTATTAGGTGATATTCTATTATTAGCGCAGAAAGACAAGAAAATAGTGACCATACTAAGCAGGTACGATACCTCGGGCATAAAATCTATAAAAAGAAGGATGAAAGAAGGTGGCAACGTCAACATTAGCAAACCAAATGTTATTATAAATTATAATATGTATATAGGAGGTGTCGATAAGATCACTTAGCAAATTCATATTGTTTTACGAGAAAATCTTGCAAATGGTGGAGAACATTTTTTTATGGGGAACAGAAGTTTGCACTGTCAATAGCTACGTCTTATGTAAGGTCTAGGAAAATGAGAAAACAAGACGCCAGTGTCATATTTAATGTTTGTCTGAAAATTGGCGGAACAACTTGTAGATGATTTTTGCGAAGGATCATCTTCAAAAGTACATATGGTTACTTAATGGTAAACCATATATATTGCTGCGCTGTTAAAACGTAAAGAGTAAAGATTGTTTTGTATGTTCAAACAGAAAAATCCAGGGCAAAGACGCCAAACTAATTAGTTTTGCGACACATGTAATCAAAAAGCAGGACTTCATGTTGGATACTAGTTTGAAAGATACCATATCATGGAGAATTATAAAATATAATTTTCATATAAAAACATTACATTAAAACACATTATTGCGTAAAGATATATCCAAAGATCACGAAAGAATTAATAAATCTTGTTTATCCTTCATAATCGTGCATATTATGTATCACTCCTTGTTTAACAGAAATTAATTCCGATCAATACGACAGTCATGTCTAAATTTAATACGACCGCAAAGGGTTAATGTGCATTGCCTTTTAATTTAGATTATGTATACAAATGTAAGAATGAAAATTAATCTGCATAATTGTAACGGAAGATTGCCTTTTGTGTTATTAAAAGAATGTGCAAATGCATATGATGGGTCATGAAGTTAGTAGGGTTCTTATATATGTTTTCTGGTTCCAGGTATGATATCTATTTTGAGAGTCCATATATCCAGAGAAAATTTTATGAACTCTTAGCTGAAAACTGTACGCTGTGTCATGAGAAGAGGACATTTGAAACTTTTGAAGAGCTTAAGGATCATATGAGGCAGGAGCATCAGCTTTACTACTGTGACCTATGTGTAGAAAACTTGAAGGTACATATGCAATTCAATTTTATGTAAATTAACAGTTCCTCCTAATCTTTGTATTCTTGGGTAACAGTGTTTTGCTATAGAAAATTAAATGCTGTTATCTAGTTATTATAAAATACAAGAGACACAGAAAACTTGAAGGTACATATGCAATTCAATTTTATATAAATTAACAGTTCCTTCTAATCTTTGTATTCTTGGGTAACAGTGTTTTGCTATAGAAAATTGAATGCTGTTGTGTAGTTATTATGAAATACAAGAGACATACGTATAATATAATTTCATAATAATAACAGTTTCTATAAATCTACTGTCAAACTGCAAAGGGTTAAGTTATAACATTATTTAAAGTTATATCATTATGTTACAGCACTAAGTATTAACATACTGTTTGTTTTGTTAGCTAATTGATATATTTTTATATATATTTTCAATGTGGGAAATACCCTGCGTCGTTCAATGCATTTTATAATATTTTCTTTAGTCTTTTTATTTCTAGAGTCTTAATATTGTTTCATTCTTTATTCTTTAGTCCTTTTATTTCTATAGTCTTAGTATTTTGTTATTCTTTATTCTTTAGTCTTTTTATTTCTATAATCTTAGTATTTTTTTTATTTTTTACTTTTTAGTCTTTTTATTTCTATAGTCTTAGTATTTTTTCATTTCTGAAGACAAAAGGATGTATTTTCTGTTTCCGTATGTTTTTAGCCATATCTCTTGATTATCTGACTGATTAAACTCATGTATTATGACTCAGACACTATTAGATAATTTCCTCTAGATGTTTCGATGCCATAATTTAAAGCGGAAAACGGGCTTATGTACAATTGATAATACCGGTAGAATATCGGTGGTTGAAAGAATATTGGCACATTGTTTTCATTTTGCATCTAACTTTATATAACTTTGCATCTAATTTTATACCAGGTATATGAAGACCGAAGAATGATGAAAGAATGTAATAATATTAATAGGATATTGACGATTGAAAGAATATTAGTGTATTGCTTTCATTCTACGTCTAGCTTTTTCTACCCAGGTATATAAAGGCAGATAGATTAATGACAGTATATTGATGCCATTGGGAGTATTTTTAACACGTTGACTGCTGTACGTATTTTGCTGTATTAGAACTGCAATGCTATGAAATACTAGAGCGTTTGATTGAATTATGCAAAATGTAAATACTGTGCAGGTATTGGAGACCAAAGGAACCGCATCACTATTCTAATAATAATTACATTTATAAAATAATTATTACTGCGTATTGCGAATATTTTGGATCTTCAGTAAAATTTCTTCCGCCGGTCATGGCAGTCAAAGTGTTAATATTACGTTTAATCATTGCCCACGCAACATCATAAAGCATCAATCATACACATATGCAAGCGTCAACCATGTACAGTTCACATCAAAACACATGATTGCATGAAAAATAATTAAAGAAGTCAATCAATATCGGTGGTTAACACTTTGACTGCTATAATGGTCACCGGCGCAAGAATTTTACTAAAAATGCAAAGAATTCGCAATGAAACCAATTTGCAATCTTGTAGAAGCGATTGATATTGGAACGGTGCTTCAATACTTTGCCTTCTATTAACACATTGCGTACGGTTTTCTTGCTCACCCAGATCTCGCACATTTCTAAACGTCCTAAAAAGTTGAGTACAATACATACAAGCTTTTTTTAATACTGACTGATACGTGTACACTTTTTCGACATTCTAACATTTATTTATTTCGCAATTATACTATTAAAAATTGCCGCAAGGCTTCATTACATTAGCAACATACCGATCAACATTAAAACGGGATCTTTAAGTCTGCGGTACCTTCATTTTGCACAATTTAATCATACTCCGCCGTATTTCATAGCATCGCGGTTCTAATGTACCAAAATATGCCCTTCGCAGTCAACGTGTTAAAAGAAATGGTGCTGAAAGAGCATCGGTCCATTCTTTCCATTATGCATCTAACTCTTCCCCCTACAAACCCTTCTCATCTTCCAGATTTTCTCCCGGGAACGGCGCTGTTACACTCGCATCGACCTCTCGATCCACCGCCGCAAGGGTGACATCGACGACAAAAGCCACCGTGGCCACCCCCTCTGCGAGTTCTGCAACCAGCGCTACATGGACAACGACGAGCTCTACCGCCACCTCCGCCGGGACCACCTCTACTGCCACTTCTGCGACGAGGACGGGCTCCACCAATACTACGACTCCTACGACTACCTTCGCGACCACTTCCGCCTCGAGCACTTCCTCTGCGAAGAAGGGACCTGCGCCGAGGAGGAGTTCACCAGCGTCTTCCGCACCGACATCGACCTCAAGGCCCACCGCAGCAGCGCCCATAGCAAACAACTCAGCAAAGCCGCCGCCAAACAAGCCCGGACCCTCGAACTAGAGTTCACCCTCGCCCCCAGGGGCAGAATGCGTCGCCTGCCCTACCAGAACAGACGGGACCGCGAGTTCGACAGCCCCCAGCCCCCCCAGTCCTACCAAAACGTCGACTCCTACCATCAAACCTACCAAAACGGGGCCCAGAGCCTCCAGCACCTCCGGGACGAGTACCCCTGCTACGTGGAACCCACTTTTATGCGTCCTCAGGTCGACGTCCAGAGCACAGAGGAGTTCCCCACCCTCGGCGGGGCCCCCAACGTCGCCCCAGTCTTCAATTCCGCCCAAAAAGGTCGCGGAAACGTGACCATACGAAGTACCGTGCGAAATCAGACCCTGGCGGTCACGGACGAGAATTTTCCGGCCCTGGGACCCGAGTCCGCGATCTCGAAGACGGTCAACGTATCTCTATCTGGCAATTCGGCGGGGAATTTGGGCAATGGATCTTCAAATGTGTCCATACAGGTGAACCATGAAGGAAATGGGACCGTGATGAGGGTGTCGGGACCGAAAATTAGGATCCGGCCGTCGTTGAAGATTGACTCTGAGTTTCCGGCGCTGGGAAATTCGCAGGAGGGGACTAGTAATGCAGGGGGAAGTAATGGGGGGAATGCGCCGTGGAAGGAAGTGCTGCAGTGGACGTGCACTAAGACCGGGAACAAGGTGCCGGCTGCTGGGAAGAAGAAAAACGCGGCCGGGATACAGGGGGAGGATTTCCCGAGCTTGTCGAAGTCGAAGAAGCAGAGTACTCTGACGATGGTGCCGACGTGGGGGCCGCAGGCTGTGGGAACCAGTGGAGCGACGAAGGGGAAGACGAAGAAGAAAAAGGAGAAGAAGAGGGAGGCGAAGGAGAACGAGTGCGCTGAGAATTTTGAGAGTCTGGGCAGTTTTGGGAGGTTTGGAAGGGAGAATGCGGGGGATTTTGGGTGCTTTGGGGATGCGAGTGGGTATTTTAGGGATAATGGGAGGAACGCGGGGAAGAGTGGGAAAGCGGGGGAGAATGCGACGAGTTTGGATTATTTTGATCACCCGAAGAATGGGAAGAATGCTGAGAACGCGGAATGTTTGGATTATTTTCAGCGGGCTGGGGATGCGAAGGATTCGGTCAAGGGGGGCTCGGATTTTGATTATTGTAGGAATCCGGGGACCTCGAAAAGCTCTGGGAAAGCGGGATTTTCGAGAAATGCCCCGAATTCGGAGGATGTTGACTATTTCAATAATACAGGGACCTCGAGAAATTCGGCGAAAGTAGGAAATGCGAGGCATGCCGACAATGCTGAGAATTTCGACTACTTTAGTAATTCGGTGAACACGGAGAAGTCGAAAAACTCTGCGAAATTAGGAAATTCAAGGCACGCCGAGAACTCGGAAAATTTCGATTACTTCGGCAACTCGGGGTCCGCCGAAAAGTCGAAGACCCCCGCCAAATTAGGAAACTCGAAAAACACCGAGAACTCGGAGTTCAATTACTTTAATCACTCCGGCAACTCGAAGAACTTCCCCAAGTCTGGAAACGAAACCTCAGGTAACTTCGACAGCTCCGAAAACTTCGACTATTTTTCCAATCCGCCAACTCCGCGGAACTCCAGCAAATCAACCAGCAAGCACAGCGAAACCTCTGAAAATTCCCGCAGCAACACCCTTAAATCTTCGAACTCCGACCAGAACCCCAAGAAAGACAAGCGGAAGCTGAAACCCGAGCACAAGGACAAAGACGTCAACTGTCTCGCTTCCCTCAACCTCACCAACACCCAAAACTCCAAAACCGACCCCACCAAGTCCCCCACGTCCTCCAAATCCACCGCAAAATCCTCCCCACCCGCCACTAAATCCCAACGCAAGCGCACCGAGCTCAAAATCGCCAGTTTGCACTCAAACTCAAACCAAAATGAAGACTACCCAGCCCTGTCCTCCACCACAAAACGTCCAGGGGTCACTAATCCACCCCCTGGATTCACGAACCCACCCCCCGGCTTCAGCATAAAGTACACCCTCGACAACAACCTCACATTTACGAATTCCTCCGGTGAAACCTACTCGATTCTGCCCGAGCAGCGGGCCTACAACTCTAAAAACTACGCCTACACGCCCCCCGCCGATTTTCAAGAGCGAAATAAGCGGCTTGTGGCTAAATTGAACGGGGTCCTGCTCGCGCAGAATAATATCGAGGAGTTCCGCAGGATCAGCGGACTCTACCGGCAGGGGTCCTGCACCCCTGACGAATATTATGAACACTGTCGAAGGGTTATTGGGCAGGAGACGTTTAGGGAGATTTTTCCGGAGCTGTTGCTCTTGTTGCCGGATATCAGGCAGCAGCAGGAGTTGCTGAGGGTGTATAGAAATGAAGATGGGGGTGGAGTTTGGTTAGAAGAGTGTCCTAGTTGTCGGCAGGTGCTCAGGGCTGATGAAGTCAAGGTTCATTTCGATGGACATGAACGAGAAAAGGATTTTCCGGAGCTGGGGAAGGTCGGGGGCAGGAATAGTTGGAAGTGAGGGGCTGGGGGAAGAATCCTGGGGATGGAGAGTGTTGGAAATGGATGTACGCCTAATTTGAGATCCCTTGAGAGGGGGTGCGGATCTGTTGTAGTTCAGTTTTTGGTGATGTTGAGTAATTTGCGTTGAAGGGAAAGGCGTGAATTATGAAGGTGGCTTGGGAGAGGGAAGGAACTTTTGTATGGTAGTTTCGGGGGTAGAATAATAGTGGATGAGGAGGCAGGGCGCTTTTGGGAAAGTGGAAAGCGACTGGGAAGTTTTGTTAGAAATTCTGTAGGCCGTAATAAGGGGTTGTGTGTTAATAACGGTGGGTGTATTTTTCTGAGGCAGCAAATGTGGAAAGTTATATATAGTTCAGACGTATTAATATATTTTTCTGGGTCAGCGAATATTTGGTTGTCAGGTATTTATGTATTTTTTCGATGCAGCAAATGTGAAAACTTACAGATGTCGGTTTTTACACGTGTACTTTCTTTTCTATTCTCCAAATGTGAAAACTTGAGGATGTGTTCGGTTGTCGCAATTGCTGAATCAGGGAACCGTATCCGTACATAACGTTGATACACACCTTATTGTTATAAACCCCTAACGAGAAACATGTAGAGAGGTTCTAATAAAAGTTCTCACACGATTTCCATTTTTCAACCAAGCAAGAGCTTTTCTCATTATCCACTATCGTTTTTGAGGAAATTCTTGTTTCCTCTAAGATACGGAAACGAAAAATGGGGGGTGCTATAGAACAAATAATTGTAAAGATGTCGAGCAAACATTGTTTACATAATTCTTTTTTTTTTTGCAAATACTACATTTATAAAGAAATAACTTGAGTCCGTTTATATCGCGTAACAGTCATTTTTTTTGTATAATATATGGAATTGAGGAATGGGTATGCTGCTTTAGAACAAAACAATGCATAAATGTCGAGTTTTACATTTAGACGTTTTAAAGAAAGCAATGATTAAGAAATCCACATTTTCTAATTGATTTCTTTTTTCCGCGAAATTATATTTATGAAGAAACAACTTAAGTCCATTCATCTCGCGTAGTAGACTATTTTTTTGTAAAATATGGAAATACGAAAGGGATCTGGTGCTTTAGAAAAAAATAATGCATTTATGTTGAGTTTTAAAGAATCATTGAGAAATGATTGAGAAATGTACATTTTAGAATTGATTTCTTTTTTCCACGAAATTATATTTATGAAGAAACAACTTAAGTCCATTCATCTCGCGTAGTAGACTATTTGTTTGTAAAATATGGAAATACGAAAGGGATCTGGTGCTTTAGAAGAAAACAATGCAATAATGTCGAGTTTTAAAGAAAGCAATGATTGAGACATGCACATTTTCTATTTGATTTCTTTTTTTCAAAACAAAAAACTTTAGATTTATTCTCCCGCGCAACATTTTTTTCTATAAAATATAGAACCGTGGAATAGTTTTGCTGCTTCAGAACAAAACAATGCACTAATATCGAGTTTTAAAGAAAGCAATCATTGAGAAATGTACATTCTCTATTGATTTCTTTTTTTCACCAAACTTTACATTTATGCAGACATTTTTTTCTATAAAATATAAAACCGAGGAATAGGTTTGCTGCTTCAGAACAAAACGGTGCAAAAATATCGAATTTTAAAGAAAGCAATGATTGAGAAATGCACATTTCCTATTGATTTCCTTTTTTCACAAAACTACATTTATGCAGACATTTTTTTCTATAAAATATAAAACCGAAGAATAAATTTGCTGCATCAGAACAAAACAATGCAAAAATATCGAATTTTAAAGAAAGCAATGATTGAGAAATGCACATTTTCCATTGATTTCTTTTTTCACAAAACTTTACATTTATGCAGACATTTCTACAAAATACAGAACCGAGGAATATATTTGCTGCTTCAAAACAAAACAATGCACTAATATCGAGTTTTAAAGAAAGCAATGATTTATAAATGCACATTTTCTAATGATTTCTTTTTCTCGCAAAACTTTACATTTATGCAGACATTCTTTTCTATAAAATATAGAACCGAGGAATAAGTTTGCTGCTTCAAAACAAAACAATGCAATAATGTTAAGTTTTAAAGAAAGCAATGGTTGAGAAATGCACATTTTCCATTGATTTCTTTATTTCACAAAACTTTACATTTATGCAGACATTTTTTTCTATAAAATATAGAACCGAAAGGAATAAAAACGCTGCTTCAGATATAAAACATATAAATATATATCGAAAAGCGTGCGAAGAACAAGCAATCATTGAGAAATGTACATTCTCTATTATATATATATTTTTTCATCAAAACGTTACATATATGCACACATTTTTTTCTATATATCTATATATAAGAATAGGTTTGGTCCTTCAGAACAAAACAATGCAATAATGTCGAGTTTTAAAGAAAGCAATGATTGAGAAATGCACATTTCCTATTGATTTGTTTTTTCACAAAACTACATTTATGCAGACATTTTTTTCTATAAAATATAAAACTGAAGAATAAATTTGCTGCATCAGAACAAAACAATGCAAAAATATCGAATTTTTGGGCGATTGAAAATGCACATTTCCTATTGATTTGTTTTTTCACAAAACTACATTTATGCAGACATTTTTTTCTATAAAATATAGAACCGCTGCTTTAGAACAAATTATTGCTGCTTCAGAACAAAACAGTGCAAAATTCTCGAGTTTCACATTTTTGAAGAAAACAATGATTGAGAGATTCGTATTTTCAACATGATTTTGCTATGTTTTTTCCGAAACTCCACGAAGTACCCGAAAAATCATTAAAAATGTTTGTCTGATCCGCTCGAAATCCACCATCTTCTTTCATTCTTCTTTACTTTTTACCCAAAACATCTTCCCCAAGCCGCCTACGCCCAAAAACATGAAATTCGAAATTCGAAGATCCACCCCTCCGACGCAAGAACCCATAAAACTTTCACGATTCACGACCTGTATAAAAAGTTCCGAAAGGAGTCAAAAAACGAAACGAAAGATATAAAACTATATAAATATATACAAAAAAGCGTGCGAAGCGAGAACAAGCGGCTAAAGCAAGAAAAAAATTCGCTACGCGTCGTATATATATATGTACATCATACTTCCGTATATGTACACATATACATATATCTATATATAAGAAATGCGCATTAACACCGATTAACGTCAACCGTCCCTGCCGTTAATCGCTGATTAATCGATGTTGATTAATGTTAAGTTCACAGTGTCCCTGTTTAACGACTAAGATGTATATAATTCGCCCACTTCTGTGCAGAACAGTTTCTTTCCGCCTCTTGTAATTTATTTATCCCCCTGCCCTTAGGCCGTAAAAACTTTAACGTAGAAGACGCGATGCGAATTTCGTTGGGCGTCGGAACTTAATTCTTTTCATCTGTCAGAGAGCAAGTAAGGAACGGACAAACGATAGCGATTTATATTAATTATTATTAACGTTGCGATTATGGTTAACGAGGTTCTCGAGGCGAGTGAGTGATGGGAGGAACGAGGTTTGAGCTTTTTTTACGTGACGCACACGGTGCGTCGGACATGTGTGCTTGCCTGATGAGAGAGCTTTTGATACGTTTTGCGATCCGGGGCACACACGACGGATGGAAGGAGAACGAATCGAGACGCGAATACAGTAACTGTAACCGATCCTAAACTATTGCCGATGACGTGCTGTTTTGTACTATAAAAATAAAGTTGTACGTGAGTTGCCAGAGAGAGTTCATGAGATCGTCCTGTCTCCTGTGGGCTTTTGGGGGTTTGGGGTCTTGGGGGTTGGTCAATCGCAGATTTCTTTCGATGGGGTGGGATATGGGGCTGTAGTTATTGCTGCGAATTTTACAGATAAAAGAAGTAATGATGGCTGTTTTTCAATTTTTACTAAAATCGCTTTCTATTTTTTTAAAATTTCTGCATACTTGTGAATAGTGGAAATAATAATTGTTGTTTTTGAACTTTTACTGAAACTTTTGTTTTTAATGTGCATCGAAATTTGATATTACGGTGCTTATGCGTTTTTGCATTATTACGCATTTTGCGTTTATACAGACAGGAGTTGTATTTATGTCTGCAAATTCGCAGACAAAACAAGTGATGATGGCTGTTTTTCAATTTTTACTAAAATTGCTTTCTATTTTTTTTTTTAATTTCTGCATACTTGCGAACGGCGAAAATAATAATTGTTGGTTTTCAACTTTTACTAAAACTGCCTTTTAATTTTTTTTTTAAATTTCTAATGTACGGCAAACATAATAATTGTTGTTTTGGAACTTTTACTAAAACTGCTTTTTAATTGCTTAATCTGCAATGGCGAAAATAATAATGATATTGCCGTGTTTTACTGAAACTTTTTTTCATAATGGAGCTGAAATTTATTGTGTTACAACTTTTACGGACAAAAGTAGTGATAATAGCTGTTTTTCAATTTTTTCAAAACTCGCGAACAGCAAAAACAATAATTGTTGGTTTTGAACTTTTACTAAAACTGCTTTCTAATTTCTTTTCTTTTAAATTTCTACATACTTGGGAATGGCGAAAATAATAATTGTTGTTTTTGAGCTTTTACTGAAACTTTTGTTCTTAATGTGCACCGAAATTTGATATTGCGGTGTTTATGCATTTTTGCATACAGACAGGAATTGTATTTATGTCTACGAACTTGCAGACAAAAGAAATAATATTTCTATTTTACTAAAAGACATTCTTTTTCTTTTTTTAAAAAATTTGCAATACCGTGCAAAGGCGAAAATAATAATTGTTGGCTTTGAACTCTTACTAAAATTGCTTTTTAATTTCTATATACTTGCGAACATTTTTGCGCAAAAAAAATATGTTTTTAAAATTTAAATGTAAACTTTTTTCCTTATTTGATACTAAATTTGATATTGCGATGTTTATTAAAACGGCTTTTTAATTACTTTTTTTTTAGTTTCTACATACTTGCAAACGGCGAAAATAATAATTATTGGTTTTGATCTTTTACTAAAACTGCTTTTTCATTTCTTTTCTTTTAAATTTCTACATACTTGGTTGGGCGAAAATAATAATTATTGGTTTTGAACTTTTACTGGCAAAAAAGTTTTTTAATGAGCACCGAAATTTAAATGTATTAAAATCCATGTTTATGCATTTTTATTCGCATAGAGACAGGAGCTGTATTTATGTCTACGAACTTGCACACAAAAGAAGTGATGATGGTTGTTTTTCAATTTTTACTAAAACTGCTGTTTAATATATTTATTTTTAATTTTAATTTCTTCAAAATCGTAACAAGTGGAAATGATAATCGCTGTTTTTAAACATTTACTGAAACTTTTGTTTTAAAAAATTATTTAAATTATAAATATGTAAATATATAATTAAAATCCATAAATTTGGTACTAAACTATTTTCTATACACTTGCAAACAACGAAAACTATAATTGTAATTTTAAAGGACATTTGCTTCTCTTAAACAAATGAATCTCACTTATTTTAAAACTCGTCAAATAACCTATTTTTCAAATTTTCACCAATGTTTTTATTTGGTACAACATTTCTTATTAATTTTTGCATATTTTTGCCAAAAAAGTATTTCAATTATAAAATTATATATATACAAAGAAAATCCATACATTTGATACTAAATTATTTATCCGGTTTTGCATATAGACAGGGACCGCATTCTTTATTTCTCGGAATTTGCAAACAACAAAAATGACCACTGTTATTTTAAAACATATTTATCTACTCTTAAAAAATTCAAATTTCCGTGAACTCATCAAACGACCATTTTTTAAATTCCCAGCAATCGCCGCTTTTAAACTTCTCCGTAAATTCGTAGCCATCTTTTTAAACTTTTACCTCCATTTGATACAACATTTCTTATTCGTCCTTGCCAAAAAAAGTATTTCAATTATAAAATTATATATATACATATAAAATCCATACATTTGATACTAAATTATATATCCGGTTTTCCATATATACAGGGATCGCGTTCTTTATTTCTATGAAATTGCAAATAACAAAAATGACCACTGTTATTTTAAAAGATTCTTATTTGCTCTTTAAAAATTCGAATCTCCGCTTTTCAAATTCCCACCAATCACCGCTTTTAAACATCCCTCCCACACCATTCAAATCCCCGCCAATCGTAATTTTCGAACTCTTCCCAAAACGCACTTTGAATTTCCCGCCTTCACCAACTTCTAAACTTGTGCCATACGATGGCGTCCCCTCACCTGCGACATTTTCCACCCAACAAAACGCCCGCCTAAAAACATAGAGTAAATTTAGGATTTTTTTTTTAATTTCATGATATAACATATCGAAATTTGGTTTAAAGGCATTTAATATGCATACTTTAATCTATAAAAAACGCGAAAACTTATTTTCTTAGGCAGCAAAGTCAAAGTCTCCTTAAAACGCACCTTTGAATTTCCCGCCTTGACCAATTTCAAAACTCGCGCCATGGCGTCTCTTTCACCCGCGACATTTTCCACCAACTCTGGACTCCTCCCAACAAAACGCCCGTCCACTGTCGATTCTTTTCCCCGAATTTCATCCGAAATCCTCTTTTTCCAGGCAGCAAACTCCAGTGATAGACTCTTGAAGCCTTGCCTGCGATGAGAAGCGTCCAGAGAAAAATGGCGGCCGCTGCATCGGGCGCCATTTTCTGCACGGCCTCACGTTGTGCGTGGCCGAGGTTAAAAGTGCGTCTCCCGTCGTCCGGGTCCTTTTCCCCACCCATCCCGCGGGACCCCTGGTAAAGGATGCCAACACAGTCATATCGGTAAGCGGGCTCCGGCCCATTTCGAAAGTCCAGGGCGAGAAAACAGGGGGGTTTCGGGCAAAAAGGCGTCGCTGGCCGAGAGGACGGAGTCGGAAAAGGAAATCACGGGTCGGGCGAGTTTCTGCTCATGGCGCCCTGGGACTTCCGTTCGCGGGCGACTTGGCCGCGCCGACAGGAACAGGAAGTTCTCGGATTATTGCCGAACGGACGAAAATAAAAACATCCTGTCTCGCCCGCCTCGCGCACCAGCCACTCGGCGCATAACCAATTTCGTGGCAAAATCGGCGGAAACCGCTGGATTTGGGGTTTGCGATGATCGCCGATGCGGGTAGGTGCTAAACGGCCGGGTCTAGGTTTTGGAGGCTCGGGTGTCAGGATGGCGAGGGCTGGAGAACGCCAGGCAGACTGCCTTTTTGCCCAGTTTGTTGCATGTTTGGGGAAGCAAGGGGGCCCAGGGAATGGGAGGCTGCGGAGAGTTAATGGGGATTCTTGGATTTTAGTGAGTGGCTCGGAGAAGGAGACTGAGAGACATAAAGATGCAGGCTGAGGGCATCTGCGCAAATGATATCGAGGGTCTGGATTCGGACACTCTTATACCGGTGAGTAAAGGCACTGGGGTGTCGTTGGGGAGGAAGGAAAGTTAAGGACTGGCAGAGGTAAATGACGTTGGGCGTTGAGTTAATGTTTGGTATAGATTGCAGGATAAATGTGGAAGGTGAGAGATTGTTGTCGCACACACTGTTGACCAGAGGAAATGGTGGGAAACAGAATTGTAAGGAGTTGAGAATAAGCATTGACTGTACTGTTTATTATTATGAATAAGACTCATTGAAGGAGCGGAACGGCAATGGGTGTCGTTGGGTAGGAAGGAAAGTTAAGGACTGGCGGAGGTATATGTTGTTGGGCGTTGAGTTAATGTTTGGTATAGATTGCAGGATGAATGGGAAAGGCGAGAGATTGTTGTGGCGTAAGCTGTTGGCTGGAGGAACTCATAGGAAACGGAGTTGAGAATAAGCGGAGACTGTAGTGTTTATTATTATGAGTAAGACTTATTGAAGGAGCTGAGCAGGAATGGGTCTTGTTGGATAGGAATGAAAGTCATAGGCAATGTTGGAATTAGCAGAGATAAACAACGTTGGGCA
Organism: Cryptocheilus praepositus; assembly: GCA_033815515.1. Classification (NCBI taxonomy): domain Eukaryota; kingdom Metazoa; phylum Arthropoda; class Insecta; order Hymenoptera; family Pompilidae; genus Cryptocheilus; species Cryptocheilus praepositus. The sequence continues at coordinate 1,107,547 of JAWWQZ010000112.1, read as the reverse complement.
TTGATTTAATGTTTAGTATAGGTTGCAGGCTGAAAGTAAAAGGCGAGAGATTGTTGTGGCACACGCTGTTGGCTGGAGGATATAGTACAAAACGGAGTTTTAAAGAGTTGACAATAAGCGTTGAATGTAGGGTTTATTATTATGAATAAGACTCATTGAAGGAGCCGAACAAGGTGTTGTTGGATAGGAATGAAAGTCAAGGGCAATGTTAGGATTGGCAGAGGCCAATAACATTAGATATCGAGTTAATGTTTGGTATAGATTGTAGGCTGAAAGAGAAAGGCGAGAGATTGTTGTGGCGGTAAGCTGTTGGATGGAGGAACTGATAGGAAACGAAGTTGAGAATAAGCGGTGACTGTAGTGTTTATTATTATGAATTAGAGTCATTAAAGGATCTGAGCAGGAATGAATGTCGGATAGGAATGAAAGTCAAAGGCAATGTTGGGACTGGCGGAGGTAAATGACGTTGGGCATTGAGTTAATGTTTGGTATAGATTGCAGACTGAAAGTGAAGAATGCTGTTCGCTGGAGGATATGGTAGGAAACGGAATTTTAAAGAGTTGATAATAACCGTTGACTGTAGGGTTTATTATTATGAGTAAGACTCATTGAAGGTGCTAAGCGGTAATGGGTATCATTGGATAGGAATGAAAGTCAAGGGTAATGTTAGGACTGGCAGAGGCTAATGACGTTGGACGTTGAGTTAATGTTTGGTATAGATTGCAGGCTGAAAGTAAAAGGCGAGAGATTGTTGTGGCGAATACTGTTGGTTGGAGGATATAGCGCAAAACGGAGTTTTAAAGAGTTGACAATAACGGTTGACTGTAGGGTTTATTATTATGAATAAGACTCATTGAAGGAGCTGAACGGGGTGTCATTGGATAGGAATGAAAGTCAAAGGCAATGTTAAGACTGGCGGAGGCTAATAATATTAGATATTGAGTTAATGTTTGGTATAGACTGCAGGCTGAAAGTAAAGAATGCTGTTGGCTGGAGGCTGTTGGCTGGAGGAAGTCATAGGAAACGGAGTTGACAATAAGCGTTGACTGTAGGGTTTATTATTATGAATTAGACTCATTAAAGGATCTGAGCAGGAATGAGTGTCGTTGGATAGGAATGAAAGTCAAGGGCAATGTTTGGTGCTAGCGGAGGCAAATTACGTTAGGCGTTGAGTTAATGGTTGGTATAGATTGCAGGATGAATGTGAAAGGTAAGAGATTGTTGTGGCGAATGCTGTTGGCTGGAGGATGTCATGGGAAATGGAGTTGTAAGCAGTTGACTGTAGGGTTTATTATTATGAGTAAGACTCATTGAAGGATCTGAGCAGGAATGAGTGTCGTTAGATAGGAATGAAAGTAATAGGCAATATTGGTATTGGCAAAGGCAACTGACGTTGGACACTGAATTAATGTTTGAATAGATTGCAGGATGAATGTGGAAGGCGAGAGATTGTTGTGACGCATGCTGTTGGCTAGAGGAACTGATAGGAAACAAAGTTGAGAATAAGCGTTGACTGTAGTGTTTATTGTTACGGGTAAGAACCGTTAAAGTAGCTGAATGGCAATAAGTTTCATTGGATAGGAATGAAAGTCATTCAATGTTGGTAATGGCAGAAGTCAATAACATTAAATGTTGAGTTAATGTTTGGTATAGATTGCAGGATGAATGTGAAGGCGAGAGATTGTTGTGGCACACGCTGTTAGCTGGAGGAACTGATAGGAAACGGAATTGAGAATAAACGTTGACTGTAGTGTTTATTATTATGAATAAGATTCATTGGAGGAGAGGACTGGGATGTCATTGGATAGGAATGAAAGTCACGAGCAATGTTTGCAATGAGTGTTCGATAGGAATGAAAGTCACAGGCAATGTTGAGACTGGCGGAGGCAAATGCGTTAGATGTTAAGTTAATGTTTGGCATAGGATGAATTGTAGGATGAATGTGAAAGGCGAGAGATTGTTGTGGCAAATTCTGTTGGCCAGAGGTAATGGTGGGAAACGGAGTTGTACGGAGCTTAGAATAAACATTACCTGTAGTGTTTATTATTATGAGTAAGATTCATTGAAGGAATTAGTAATCGATACAGTTGCCATTGCATGACATGAATAAGACTTGGTATCAATGAAAATAGTACTTGAAATCTATAGAACTTTTGTATATTATGTTATTTATTATACAATGTATTGTAAATGAGAAAAATGCCCTTGTTGCCATTGGAATTCGCTTGAGAAAAAGTAGGACTTCTTATTCATCGTACATGATTTCTAATAGGGTGACAACAACGCACCACTTAACATAAAATGTACCAGAACTGACAATTTCCATTACTGATGGATATTAAATATAATACATTCTGAGTACAGTTTTTGAAACAGTTTCTTATATTACTCTTTCTGTGCAGGTGGAAATCCTCTCCTGTGACGTGTCACACCGTTCAAGATCGCAGGATGCACTCTCCATTGTTGAATTGGGGAAGCAGCTTCTGCTCAGTTCCAAGAATGGGGACACAGAAACTGTGCGCGATCTTATGTGCAGGGGAGCTCCATTTATCACGGACTGGGTAAACCAACCTACTATAACAACATTATTAACAGCTTCACACAGGCTTCCAGTTCCTTCATTAACCACATCACATATCGCTGCTGGAATGTCACAAAAATAATTTTTAAATCAGTTGCTACTTGGCCCATATTAATACCTGACACATCTACCTCTTATTATTAACAACTATAACACTCTATTTTATATCTTATCCTTTCTGATATTCCTACATGTTTGCCCAGCTTTTCAAGCGTAAATACTAATAAACAATAATAATGTAGCTCGGCACTAGTGCGTTGCATTTGGCTGCGCAAAACAATCACACAGAGACAGCAGAGTTTCTCCTTCGGGCGGGCATATCAAGGGATGCCAGGACAAAAGTGGACAGGACGCCACTGCATATGGCTGCGTACGAAGGGCACCATCACATGGCCCAGCTTCTACTCACATATGGAGCAGATGCGGATAGCAGAGACATGGTACTGACAGTTCAAGATCATACAAAGCGATAAAACTTATTATTTGACCCGCAGACCCCATGTTTGATCCAACGAAAGGAACAGTCCCCTCATTGTTTAAATTTGCACGCAGAACCACATAAACATAATAGATTCTAAACATTGCGCCTTGGAAAATTTGATGTAAACTTATTATAGCAAGATTTTTAGCTAAAGATGACCCCGTTGCATTGGGCTGTGGAAAGGGAACATGTCGAAGTGATGCATGTCCTGTTGGAACACGGTGCTGATGCAAACGCAACAAGCAAGTTTGACAAGACCCCCATAAGTCTGGCCCTCGAACATGATCGCCTGGACTTGGTGGACATATTGCAGCAAGAAAGAGAAGTCATCGGCATCCAGGCTCATCAGCAGAATCAGGCGAGCTCTGCTGAGCTTGAAGTGGCGACGCATAATTTAATTCAGTTGGAGGCGGAGAGAGAAGAGGAGCAGAAGTATGATATTCCGCAACAGCAGACTACGATACAGAGTAAAAGGAAGGTTTCGCAAGGTTCGTTCAAGTACTGTTCAATTAATACATTGACGTCTGCATATTTCAGCTAAATTTTTATGTTTGGCGAAATTGCCATGAAATTTTTAACTTTCATAGACGTTTTTTAGAAATCAGATGCAATATAGCTGTTAAGTATTATAAAAAAAACGTTTAAACGCCCAAGTTTTGTATTGAAGAGATTGTATTAAGAATGCAAATCGGACGACAAAGTATTAAAATTAAGGTGTATGCTATATCAGCAGGAAATGAAAACAATAATGCAAATAGCAACTTTAAATTCTTAATAGGAAAGAAGCAGAGGGTGATCCTTCAACAAATCCATGTTGCACAATCGAGTGACGGTGAACAGGAAAAAGAATACGAGGAACAGGAAGAAATCACAACGAATATCGCTCCGAGCAAAAAGCGGAAAGACGTCACTTCAGTTGGAAATGTGAACAAACAGTTTCGACTGTTGGAAGCCCATGGCATAACGATGATTCCGATTGACAACGATGCGTCTATCGTTGAGAATGCAATGGACAGTGGGAGAACAGTTGTTCTTACTGGTAATATGTTTTGTACTATCTTATTTTATTGTTTTGCATTTCGTATTTATTCCCACGTATAGTGCGTTAGGACTTTTAATAAAATTGAAGGTATACCAACATTTTTAACGTGATTAATAAAATTCGGAGTAGACGAATTTGAAAAATAATCAATGAAACTAATTTCGACCATGATTGCAATGGAAATACGTATTTTAACCAATTTCAACCAATTTTTAAACAGTATTTTAATTGTACCAATGAAATTTTAATGACTAAATTAAAATGCAACCGGTAAAATTCGCTCTTGGTCAACATTTTAAAAGCAATCGATCGAGTTCAGGTTGAATAAGGCCAGAAAATATTGAATAAGGTTGACAGAATTTGACTTGAACTATTTCTAATTATGACATTCAAAATAAAATCACTTTAAATGCATCTAATAAAATTGCACCTTTATGAAAGATTCAAATTTGTTTATAAATCTAGGGATTTTACAACGTAATTAATAAAATTAAATTTCAATCAAGATTTCAAATAGGATCGATAGAATTTGAATCGCACTACTCAAATTTCACCGACTTCAAATTAAATCAATTTTAAATGCAGTCAATAAAATGGCATCTTCACAAAAATTCAAATCTGTTTATAAATCCACGTAATTTGCAATGTAACTAAAAAAATTAAATTTCAATCAAGATTTCATATAGGATCTATAGAATTTCAATAGAAGTAATGAAATTTCATCGACTTCAAATTAAATCAATTCTAAATACAGCGAATAAAATTGCACCTTCAGAAAAATTCAAATCTGTTTATAAATCCACGTAATTCGCAATGTAATTAAAAAAATTAAATTTCAATCAAGATTTCATATAGGATCTATAGAATTTCAATAGAAGTAATGAAATTTCATCGACTTCAAATTAAATCAATTCTAAATGCAGTCAATAAAATGGCATCTTCACAAAAATTCAAATCTGTTTATAAATCCACGTAATTCGCAATGTAATTAAAAAAATTAAATTTTAATCAAGATTTCAAATAGGATCAATAGAATTTGAATCGATCTAATGAAATTTCACCGACTTCAAATTAAATCAATTCTAAATACAGCCAATAAAATGGCATCTTCACAAAAATTCAAATCTGTTTATAAATCCACGTAATTCGCAATGTAATTAATAAAATTAAATTTCAATCAAGATTTCAAATAGGATCGATAGAATTTGAATCGAACTAATGAAATTTCACCGACTTCAAATTAAATCAATTCTAAATACAGTCAATAAAATGGCATCTTCACAAAAATTCAAATCTGTTTATAAATCCACGTAATTTGCAATGTAACTAAAAAAATTAAATTTCAATCAAGATTTCATATAGGATCTATAGAATTTCAATAGAAGTAATAAAATTTCATCGACTTCAAATTAAATCAATTCTAAATACAGCGAATAAAATTGCACCTTCAGAAAAATTCAAATCTGTTTATAAATCCACGTAATTCGCAATGTAATTAAAAAAATTAAATTTTAATCAAGATTTCAAATAGGATCAATAGAATTTGAATCGAACTAATGAAATTTCGCCGACTTCAAATTAAATCAATTCTAAATGCAGTCAATAAAATGGCATCTTCACAAAAATTCAAATCTGTTTATAAATCCACGTAATTCGCAATGTAATTAAAAAAATTAAATTTCAATCAAGATTTCATATAGGATCTATAGAATTTCAATAGAAGTAATGAAATTTCATCGACTTCAAATTAAATCAATTCTAAATGCAGTCAATAAAATGGCATCTTCAGAAAAATTCAAATCTGTTTATAAATCCACGTAATTCGCAATGTAATTAATAAAATTAAATTTTAATCAAGATTTCATATAGGATGTATAGAATTTCAATAGAAGTAATGAAATTTTATCGACTTCAAATTAAATCAATTCTAAATGCAGTCAATAAAATGGCATCTTCACAAAAATTCAAATCTGTTTATAAATCCACGTAATTCGCAATGTAATTAAAAAAATTAAATTTTAATCAAGATTTCAAATAGGATCAATAGAATTTGAATCGATCTAATGAAATTTCACCGACTTCAAATTAAATCAATTCTAAATACAGCGAATAAAATTGCACCTTCAGAAAAATTCAAATCTGTTTATAAATCCACGTAATTCGCAATGTAATTAATAAAATTAAATTTCAATCAAGATTTCAAATAGGATCAATAGAATGTGAATCGAACTAATGAAATTTCACGGACTTCAAATTAAATCAATTCTAAATGCAATAAAACGGCACCTTCACAAAAATGTGAAAATTAAATCAATTCTAAATGCAATAAAATAGCACCTTCACAAAAATGTGAAAACTAAATCAATTCTAAATGCAATAAAATGGCACCTGCACAAAAATGTGAAAATCAAATCAATTCTAAATGCAATAAAATGGCACCTTCACAAAAATCCAAATCTATTTATAAACCTTGTCAACTCAATGCTCCATATATTTATCACTCTCTTCAACTATTTTATGTCATCTTTACCGTGCTGTTTATAGTCTATTTAATGTATTCACATTAAAAAGCAATTAAAACGTGTCCCACAAATGTGTTTAGTCACACTAAAAATGTCCAAGAATCAGTAATACAGAAAAAATAAGAATATAAAGCAAAGTATATGTCTTTATGCCTCTTGAAAATTGCAGAAGCCGGTAAACTGGCGTTAAACTTGACTCGTGGCTCGCCATTAGGAATGAAGAGGCTTCAAGTCGCTTCAAGAAGAGGAGGCACGCCAAGAAAAGTAATCGCGATACGTGCCGATCAGATCCTGAGTCAGAATCTCGGGCAGAATCTTAACCAAACGTTCGGCCAGACGTTGGGACAGGCGCTGGGCCAGAATTCGAATCAGAATTCCAACCAAAACTCGAACCAGAATTCACCCCGGGGCCCCAACATCCTCAAGAAGACGGACAACAAGGCGGGGAAACTGTACATTTCGTCGATTTCTAATAATTCCACGGCTGCGACGCAGTCGAAAAATTTCATGAGAGAAGTAAGTCTTTTTTTTTTTGGTGATTTAACACTTTATTGACTTTATTGACCGCTAGCCGATTAATCGGCTTTTTGGGTCCAACTGTTATTTACGGTATATTATATATACAATAATACGGTTAAAATAATATAATATAAAGGTTATATTAGATAAAATAAATATCAATTTATGACGATATTATGACAGTTCTAAATATTATATATAATACAATATTACTATATACAGTATTATTATATACAGTATACTACAGTACTACATATATACAGTATTATTATATACTACGTACAGTATTATTATATAATACAATATTATGACAATTCTAAATGACAATAAGATGACACTGCTTTGAAACCAAAGGATTCTCAACAACACAATCAGTATTTTTCGATTATAAAGCTTTACAAATAGACAATTCTAAATAGTGAGTGGAATCTTCAGTCAATAGCGGTCGATAAAGTGTTAATTGAGGTATTTGTGAGAATTTTATTGTACGGTCAAATATTTTAATATTAATATATTTAAAATTATTGTATTAAATATTATTAAATATTAGTATATAAAAAATAACATTAAAATATTAGTATATTTCAATGTGGCATTGTGGGATGGTATCAATTTCTGTTTTTATTCAATTGGTAATGGTTGAGGGTTAAGAATCTTTTGCTTTTTGCGCAATTAATTAAAGTATTTGGGAAATATTGGGTGGGATATAGAATGCATCCTGTGATGGTGTGAGTTTTTGTTTTTATACAGTCGGAATTGATGGGTGTTCAACAAGCTTTGCTTTGCGAGAAATTAATTAAAGTATTTAAGAAAATTTGGTACACAGGGTGCATCTCGTATTATGAATTATTATTTTTGTAGAGTTTGAAATTATTTATATTTAACAACCATCGCTTTCTAATGAGTTAATAAAAGTAGTTAGGATTTTACATGTACAATTTTTACATATCAAATTTACATGGAAAAGCTATTATTTATGTATAATCTTGTATACAACTTTTATGCACACAACTTTTTCTACGTAAGCATTTATATACAAAATTTATATTTCAGTTATATTATTATTATATTTAGTATATTCTGAACTATTTTTCTTTTTTATTTTTCATCTTTATATTATTATTTTCCTTCTTTTGTATGATTATTTTTCTCCTTTACATGTATAATTTTTACATATAAAATTTATACGGAAAAGATATTATTTATGCATAATCTTGTGTACAACTTTTATGCACATAACTCTTTAACTTCAATTTTGTTATATGTGTGCTTTTATATACAAAATTTATGTTTCAGTTATATTATTATTATATTTAGTATATTCTGCACCATTTTTCATTCTTCTTTATTTTACATATAAAATTTATATGGAAAAGATATTATTTATGTATATTCATGTATACAATTTTTATGCACATAACTTTTTAGCTTAAATACTTTTTATATGTGTGAGCTTTCATATACAAGATTTATAATTAATTTATATTATTATTATATTTATTATATTCTGCACTATTTTTCATTCTTATTTATTTTACATATAAAATTTATATGGAAAAGATATTATTTGTGTATAATCTTGTATACAACTTTTATGCACATAGCTTTTTAACTTAAATACTTTTTATATGTGAACTTTCATATACAACATTTATGTTTCAGTTATATTATTATATTTAGTATATCCTGCACTATTTTTCATTCTTCTTTATTTTACATATAAAATTTATATGGAAAAGATATTATTTATGTATAATCTTGTATACAACTTTTATGCACATAACTTTTTAACTTAAATACCTTTTATATGTGAGCCTTCATATACAAAATTTATTTTTCAGTTATATTAGTATTATATTTAGTATATTCTGGACTATTTTTCATTGTTCTTTATTTTACATCTATAATTTTCACATATAAAATTGATATGGAAAAGATATTTATGTATAATCTTGTATATAACTTTTATGCACATAACTTTTTAACTTAAATACCTTTTATATGTGAGTCTTCATATACAAAATTTATTTTTCAGTTATATTAGTATTATATTTAGTATATTCTGGACTATTTTTCATTATAGTTCTTTATTTTACATCTATAATTTTCACATATAAAATTGATATTGAAAAGATATTTATGTATAATCTTGTATATAACTTTTATGCACATAACTTTTTAATGTGAGCTTAAATACTTTTATATTTAAGTTTATTATACAATATATTTATATTTAAGTTACATTATATATATATATAATTAAAGGATTAGAAATATATACATATATATATATATGTATATACATTAAATTAGGTATTTTCGCACATTTCTTATATTTTCCAAACACTTTCAGAGCAACGTGACGACGTCGCCGACCAAAATGAATTCGGACCAGCCGATAATCCTGCAGATGGACGACGACATCGAGGAGATAACGGAGGAGGACGCCGTCGAAGAGTTGATCGAGGAAACCGAAGAACCGGTGATGGACATCGCGCTTTTGAACCGACAGCTGGCCGAGGCGAGGCGACAGGCTGCCGAGTACAGAAAGCAGTTGCAGAAGAAGGAGGAGGAGGCGGAGATTTACAAGCAGCAGCTCAAGAACATCACAGCAGCCGCGCAACGTGCCGCCAAGTGAAAGACTTTTGTTCGTGAACGATTAAATGGATTCTGCTTCAGTAACAGTAAACATTGTGTTGCGAACGTACGAAGGCGGATTGATGTTGAAGTGTGCAGGAGTTCGGGGCCTGGGAAGATAAACTCTTCGTTTGCAGGCGTCTGAACGTGTTTTGAGGGTAGAGGGTCTGAAGAGTGGAGGAGTAGGGAATCGAGGCTGAAGGTTGTTCTGTTGAAGTAATGGGAGGGGTCAGTTAAAGATTAAGATGTTAGATACTTGGGATTTCAGGAGTCCAAGGAGTTCGGTTGAATTGTGGTTTTGGAGAGAAAGATATGATGGTAGTGAAGGTAATGGATTGAATTCTTCAAATCTAATATATGTCGCACTTTTAGAGATCCAATGAGTTCGATTGTAAGAAGTTATAATGGTTAAATTGTAGCTTTGGAGAGAAAGATGTATGATGGTAGTGAAGGTAATGGATTGAACTTGATGGATTCTTCAAAGTTGATATATGTCGTACATTTAGAGATCCAAGGAGTTCGGTTGTAAGAGATTAGATTGTTTAATTGTGGTTTTTGAGAGAAAGGTGTGTGATGGTAGTGTAGGTAATGGATTGAACTTGTTGGATGCTACAGATTTGATATATGTCGTACTTTTAGAGATCCGAGGAGTTCGGGTGTAAGGGGTTAAATCGTTGAATATTGATTTTGGAGAGGAAGGCGTGTAATGGCAGTGAATTTAATGGATTGAACTTGTGGGATTCTTCAAACTTGGTATATGTCGTACTTTTAAAGGTCCAAGGAGTTCAGTTGTAAGAGATTCAATTGTTTAATCATGGCCTTGGAAAGAAAGGTGTGTGATGGTAGTGAAGGTAATGAATTGAATTTGATGCATTCTTCAAATTTGGTATATATGTTGTACTTTTAAAGTACTAGAGTACTTTTAAAGTACTAAAGAACTTTTACTACTATTTTTAGGGATCCAAGGAGTTCTGTTGTAAGAGATTAAATTGTTTAATTATGGCTTTGGAAAGATAAGTGTGTGACGGTAGTGAAGGTAATGGATTGAGCTTGATGGATTCTTAACATTTGATATATGTCGAACTTTTATAGATCCAAGGAGTTCAGTTGAAAGAGTTTAAATAGTTGAATTGGGGTTTTCGAGAGAAAGATGTATGAGGGTAGTGAAAGTAATGCATTCAACTTGTTGGGTTCTTCAAATTTGATATATGTCTTGGTTTTAGAGATCCAAGGAGTTCAGTTGTAAGAGGTTAAATGGTTGAATTGCAGTTTTGGAAAGAAAATAATGTATTGATAGTGAACAAAATCGATTCTAGCTCGTGGGTTCTTAAAATTTGATATATGTCGTACTTTTAGGGATCGAAGGAGTTCGGTTGTAAGAGATTAAGTTGTTTAATTGTGGCTTCGGAAAAAAAGGTGTATGGTGATAGTGAAGGTAATGGATTGAACTTGTTGGATTCTTCAAATTTGATATATGTCGTACTTTCAGAGATCCAGGGAATTCTGTTGTAAGTTGTTGAATCATACGATTGAGGTTTTAGAAAGAAAATTATGTATTGATAGTGAACATGATGGATTCTAGTCCGCCGGGTTCTTTAAATTTAATACATGTAATAGTTTGGACGCTCCAAGGATTGAATTGGTTGGATTCTTGAAATTTGATATATGCCATACTTTTAGAGATCCAAGGAGTTCAGTTGTAAGAAGTTAAATCATGGAATTGGGATTTTAGAAAGAAACTGATGTATTGATAATGAGCAAAATGGATTCTAGCTCGTGGGTTCTTCAAGTTTAATACATGTAATAGTTTGGAAGCTCCAAGGATTAAACTTGTTGGATTCTTGAAATTTGCTATATGTCGTACTTTTAGAGATCCAAGAAGTTCAGTTGTAAAAAGTTAAATCATGGAATTGAGGGTTTAGAAAGAAAATGATCTATTGATAGCGTACAAAATGGATTCTAGGTCGCGGGTTCTTCAAATTTAACACATGTAATAGTTTGGAAGCTCCAAGGATTGAACTTGTTGGATTCTTTAAATTTGATATATGTCATACTTTTAGAGATCCAAAGAGTTCGATTGTAAGAAGTTATAATGGTTGAATTATGGTTTTGGAAAGAAAGGGAGTTCTGTTGTAAGTTGTTAAATAATGGAACTTAGCTTTTAGAAGGAAAATTATGTATTGACGGAGAACGTAATGGATTGAGATTCTTGGATTCTTCAAATTTAATACATGTCACACTTTGAAAGTTCCAGAGAGTTCTCATGCAAAATACTAAATCATTGAATTGAGATTTTAGAAAGTAAGCTTCGTAAGAAGAGTAAGCTTCGTGCAACTTCTTGGATCTTTCAAATTGAATATATGTAATAATATTAAAAATTATAGAAGTTCTGTTATGAGATAATCATGAGACGGAGATATTAAGAACGCAAGTGTATGTTGATAGTGCACCTAATCGATTGAACTTCTTGGATTCTTCGAAATGAATGTACCTAACAACTTGAAAGATACTAGAAGTTCGGTTTTAAGATGTTAAATCGTTAAATTCAGATTTTACGAAGAAAAATGAGAATTGATAGTGCACGCAATAGATTGAACTTCTAGGAACTTCTTGGATTCTTCAAATAGAATCGATATAATATCTTAGTCTTTAATTTATACATCCAATACTTCTACATAACAACATTCAGACCCAATTGCAATATTTCTCCACTATTTGAGGATACTTTTAAGAGTTTATCTTCCCAGGACCCGAACTTTTACCGACACATCGTCAACATCAACATGAATTATTAAGTTGTTTCGAATTTGCAATTTTGATAAACAAATACCTTTTCGAGCGTTGCGTCTTCGGTGCCGATCACTAATGTTGACTTTTTAAGTTGGCACCGGTCAAATTTGTACATAAATGTTCGCATACTTTTTTTGGCGCAGTGTCTTGAATTCTTTTGTTTCGACACCTGCGCGACGAAACGAATTTCTTGAATTTCTTGAATATCACCGCTGTCGTTGCGTAAAATATTCGAACATAACTTTTTTATTATTATTTTTTTTTTCCTTTTTTTACGCCTATCATCGCAGTCAAATTTGTACATAAGTTTTTGCGGATACTTTTGGCGCAGTGCCTTGAAATGTTTTGGCACCTGTATGATGAAATTAATTTCTCGAATTGACGGACGTTGCGTAAAATGTTCAAATCGTTGTTTTTTCTTAATTTTTTTTTCAATTTCGCTCTGAACGCCGCAGTCAAATTTTCACATGACTTTTCAAATATTTTCCTTTTGCCACTAATCGATGAAATTAATTTCTCGAATTTCACCGTGTTCGGTCCATAAAATGTCCAAATCGTTACTTCTTGATTTTTTTTAAATTTTACATAACTTTAAAATGAAATTAATTAAATGAAATTAATTTCTCAAATTTTGCCGCGATCGGTGCATAGAATATTCAAAACCCCTCTTCATAATTTTTATAAAATTTCGCGCCGATCGTCTACATGATTTTCAAACATTCTTCTGGCACTAATAGATGAAATTAATTTCTCGAATTTCGCCACGATTTCTTTTCCTCTTTACTTTTAATTCTCCACGCCTCTTCCACAAAACATTTCCGAAAAACTTCGTCCCTCGAAACTTGTACATAACACCGCCACGATTTCTTTCCTTCCCTTTTATACGCAAACGTCGGTCCAAAGCGATGTATAATACATTACCTGTAAATTCAGATGCGAAGATTAGCGAATGCGGCTTGGGTCCAAAACGAAATTCACGTATTGCATTTTCGACCACCCACTTGAGGCGAATCGTAAAAATCGTAGAAAAGGCGTGTTCCTTTTGTAAGCACGTTTTGCTGATGAACTCTTTTGTAAATAAGGGCTGCGCGAGTACAAAGACATTTTTGGTGTGTAAAGAAGGAAACTGCGGAGGGGAGGGATTGTGGACGAGCGAGGTTTATTGATTAGTTCGTTAAGGGATCTAGGCGTAGGGCGATGTAACTTTCTAAGATAAGATAAGGCCAATAAAACCCGTTGACAAGAACAGTCGGCGAGTCTTCATTCAAGTTTCAGGTAAAAGGTCGAAGTAAGAATGCAGGTACATATTTCTTGTATTAGTATTTACATACATTACATATTTCTTGTATTACATATTTAGTTGTATTGTTAAAAAGGAAATTGGTGTAGGAAAGAAATATTTTGGGGGTCGCCAGCAAAGGTAGTATAAATGCAGGTACATATTTCTTGTATTAGTATTTACATACATTACATATTTCTTGTATTACATATTCAGTTGTATTGTTAAAAAGGAAATTGATGTAGGAAAGAAATATTTTGGGGGTCGCCAACGAAGGTAATATAAATGCAGGTACATATTTCTTGTAATAATATTTACATACATTGCATATTTCTTGTATTACATATTCAGTTGTATTGTTAAAAAGGAAATTGGTGTAGGAAAGAAATATTTTGGGGGTCGCCAACAAAGGTAATATAAATGCAGGTACATATTTCTTGTATTAGTATTTACATACATTACATATTTCTTGTATTACATATTCAGTTGTATTGTTTAAAAGGAAATTGGTGTAGAAAAGAAATGTTTTGGGGGTCGCCAACAAAGGTAGTATAAATGCAGGTACATATTTCTTGTATTAGTATTTACATACATTATATATTTCTTGTATTACATATTTAGTTGTATTGTTAAAAAGGAAATTGGTGTAGGAAAGAAATATTTTGGGGGTCGCCAGCAAAGGTAGTATAAATGCAGGTACATATTTCTTGTATTAGTATTTACATACATTACATATTTCTTGTGTTACATATTTAGTTGTATTGTTAAAAAGGAAATTGGTGTAGAAAAGAAATACTTTGGGGGTCCCCAACAAAGGTAGTATAAATGCAGGTACATATTTCTTGTGTTAGTATTTACATACATTACATATTTCTTGTATTACATATTTAGTTGTATTGTTAAAAAGGAAATTGATGTAGGAAAGAAATATTTTGGGGGTCGCCAACAAAGGTAGTATAAATGCAGGTACATATTTCTTGTATTAGTATTTACATACATTACATATTTCTTGTATTACATATTTAGTTGTATTGTTAAAAAGGAAATTGGTGTAGGAAAGAAATATTTTGGGGGTCGCCAGCAAAGGGAGTATAAATGCAGGTACATATTTCTTGTATTAGTATTTACATACATTACATATTTCTTGTATTACATATTTAGTTGTATTGTTAAAAAGGAAATTGGTGTAGGAAAGAAATATTTTGGGGGTCGCCAACAAAGGTAGTATAAATGCAGGTACATATTTCTTGTATTAGTATTTACATACATTATATATTTCTTGTATTACATATTTAGTTGAATTGTTAAAAAGGAAATTGGTGTAGGAAAGAAATATTTTGGGGGTCGCCAACAAAGGTAGTATAAATGCAGGTACATATTTCATGTATTAGTATTTGCATACATTACATATTTCTTGTATTACATATTTAGTTGTATTGTTAAAAAGGAAATTGGTGTAGGAAAGAAATATTTTGGGGGTTGCCAGAAAAGGTAGTATAAACTTTTGTTTTACAATTTCTTTATGGTTTTTATGCTTTTGTGGAGTATTCTTATATATGTTTCTGATGTATTTAATGTATTTCAGGACCTGCTGGGAATTTCTGGTGCTGGGATACATTGTGTCCTGTTGTATTTGACAAGAAAAATGTCACCGCAGGTTTTTTAATTGTGGACATAAGGGAATTCGTGCTTTTTCATTTTAATTTCATTTATTTTTTGTTGTATCACGGAAAGTATTTAGAATTTTGAGATGCGGTTTGCATTTTTCTAAGTCTGCTTACATCCTGTTTGTGTGATGAAACGGCTGAGATGATTGGAGAACATTTATTTCTTGATAACGCGTTAAAAGTCATTGTTCACCATTTTTTTCATGTTTTTGACGATATCTCTGGAACTATTTCGAATTTCGGGGTGCGGTTGCATTTTTTCCAAGTCTTTTTGCACCCCCTTTCATCTGGTACAATCGTAAGTCGATCGGTAGAGTTTTCATTTTTTACCTCATTTTTAGGCTCGTTTTTCGCGATTTTTTCACACTTTTTTGCCGATATCTCCGGAACTATTGCGAATTTCGGAGTGCGCCTTGCATTTTTCCGAGTTATTTTCGACCCCCTTTGATATGTTAAAAGGGCAATCAAATCGGTGACCCATCATTTTTTGGCAAAAATGGCAAGGGGTTATACCTTAAGATTTTCTCGATTTCTTCAAGGCCCTGTCCCGTCTAAACTAATGATCGAAACCTATAAGTAATACAGGTTTTCTTAAAGCTCTTTGGACGCACTTTCGTGTGGGACCATTCGCGATCAGCAATTTTGAAAAAAAATTTTTTTTGCTTTCTTAAAATCGTCGTATCTCGGAAACTATGAAGAGTTCAGCGCCCGGAAAGTGGTCTATCTTCAGGGCAAATTACCCTCTATCGAATGGTATCGGTCAGAATAAAAAAAAAATTTGACATTTTTCACCATTTTTCGCCTATTTTCGGCGTATTTTTCTTATTTTTCTCTCCATTTTTGCTCATAATTCGTGAACTATTGCGAATTTTGGGGTGCGACTTGCTTTTTCTCGACCCTCTCAACCCTTTTTCATCTCATATAGGTAAATAAGTCGAATAATTTATATTCAGTTGGTGGTTGTTAAAAAACCCCTGTTTTTCTTATGTTTTTCTCGATGTTTCAACCTATTTCTTGTCATATCTTGGAAACTATTTCGAATTTTTCAGTGCGGTTGCAATTTTTCCAACTCTCTTTGCACCCCCTTTCATCCTATACAATTACAAGTCGATCGGAAGAGTTTTAATTTTTGATCCCAGTTTCAGGCTCGTTTTTCACGATTTTTCCACACATTTTTGCCGATATCTCCGGAACTATTGCGAATTTCGGGGTGCGCCTTGCATTTTTCCGAATTATTTTCGACCCCCTTTGATATGTTAAAAGGGCAATCAAATCGGTGACCCATCATTTTTTGGCGAAAATGGCGAGGGGTATACCTTAAGATTTTCTCGATTTCTTCAAGGCCCTGTCCCGTCTAAACTAATGATCGAAACCTATAACTAATATAGGTTTTCTTAAAGCTCTTTGGACGCACTTTCACGTGGGATTAATCGCGATTAGAAATTTTGAAAACATTTTTTTTTCGCTTTTTTAAAATCGTCGTATCTCGGAAACTATGAAGAGTTCAGCGCGCAGAAAGTGGTCTATCTTCAGGGCAAATTACCCTCTATCGAATGGTATCGGTCAGAATCAAAAAAAAAATTTGACATTTTTCGCCATTTTTCGCCTATTTTCGGCTTATGTTTCTTATTTTTCTCTCTATTTTTGCTTGTAACTCGGCAATTATTGCGAATTTTGAGGTGCGGTTTGCATTTTCTTGAGCCTCCTGCGACTCTCTTCGATTATATATAGTGGAGCAAATTTAATAATTGATTTTCCATTTGTCAGTCCTAAAGGAACGCGTGTTTCTCGTATTTTCTTTAAAGCCCAAGCCTTCATATGGCCCTATTTCGACCTGGCACACTTGGAGTAGATCACCGCACATTAGTGGCGCTTGAAATGCATACTTGGAGCATTAATGGTTCTATTCCTATTTCAAAACATTTTTAAGTATGTACTTTTTGAAAACTTTACCTCGATCAATGCTTGAGAAGCACACTTAGAGTAAAGCACCGCACATCAGTGGTCCTTGAAATGCATACTTAGAGTATTAAGAATTCTATTCCTATTTCAAAACATTTAAATATTCAATTTTTGAAAACTTTACCCCAATCAATCTATAATCTTCACTCTAAAACCTCTCATTGGTTCTTTAGACCACTTACTTTCAATACCCCATTCGTCATTGGCTACCCATAAGCCCACTTCTCGTCTGCCATTGGTTACTTACTAACCTATTCCTCGCTTTTCATTAGCCACTTGCAAAGTTACTTCTCTACTGCCATTTGCTACTTGCAGAGTTATTTTTCTGTTGCCATTGGCCACCTACGGACTTATTTCTCAGTTTGTCACTGGCTACTTATGGACTTACTTTTAGGGCTGCCATTGGCCACCTGCAGAGTTATTCCTCACCTGCTATTAGTCACCTACAGAGTTACTCCTCAACTCCCATTGGCCACCTACTGCCTTACTCCTCGCTCCCCATTGGCCGCCCCTGGACAACTTCTGCACCTAGGGCCCCCAGCCCCTGCCCCTTCCCCTCTCCGCGCTCTCTCGAATCCCAGCCGCGTCGGCCATATTCCCTCCGTAAACACAGGAAAGAAACTCGGCCTCAGCCAGCGGGCCTCCGACAGAGACAGCCTTCGCCAGAAGTGGGCTCGCAGGTCGAGTAAAGGCGCCGTGTGTGTGGCGCCGTGCCGAGCGCCGCGACGCCCCGTGCTCCGCCGCGTTTGATCGTCCCTACGTGTGAAGTGCGCGCGTGCCTTCTTCGCCCGACCAGCAGAAGACGGCTCCTTCCGCCCACGCTGGGAGGCGTGGATCGATACCCCGCGGAAGATGCCGCCTGGCCGCCAGGACCGCGATCCTGCCCGACGGCCGCCCGCTAGGGCTCTGTGAGTTTTCCGCCAAGGGGCCGCGGGGTGGGGGGCGACATGTCGGACGGCGACGAGGGCCGCGTTTGATGCCGCGCGACGTCGGCCAGCGTCGACCGCCGTTCCCGACGTGTGCTCTGTTGCTGGTGCGCGCGGACTCTCGGACGTCAGGCAAAGATGGCCGCCGACAACTGCGAGGCCTCCTGCGCGAGTGACCCAAATTTCGCAGTGATCTGCTCCTTCCTCGAGTGCTTCGGCAAGAGCTGCGGAGTCGCGTACCCGGACATCGCCGAGCTGCAGGAGATGCTGGAGAACGCGCAGGAAGGTGAGCATTCCGAGGGACAGTGCATAAGAGGTGTGGGTGATGCGGACGGGTGTTGATTGGCAAGAGCGCGGGGTATCACGGGCCAGCGACGGTCGCGCGCGATTGGCGGACCGCGACGCCGGCGAGGCGTCATTGGCTGGGCCCCGAAAATACGGAGCCCCGATTGGTCGATGCGTGCGCGATGCTGTGGAGGACTGAAGCGCAAATACGGCTGCGTGCTTTAGGGTGGCTGCGGGGGTGAAGAGCGGCGTGCTTTGTGTACACTCGGTGTACTCCGTTTTCTGTAGGGACGACAATGCGTGTGTGTGATTGGCGGATGGATGCGTGTGTGGGATTGGTCTATGAAGCGGAGAGCGGAGATGCGTGTGTGGGATTGGGCTATGGACGCTTGAGGAAATGAGTGTTGGGATTGGGTAGGAGTGTGGGTGAGTTGTCGATGCACCGGTGTGCAAGCAGTAATGGGCTGAAATTTTCGGTTTTGTCAGGGGGTGATTGGGGGCTGAGAATGCGAAGATTGTTGTTCATGTTTGTTTATTAGTCAAGCTGAGCGTCAGTAGTTCAAGATTCTGATATCTAGTTTTTGCTAGGCAAAGGGGGATTGGATGGTATGGGAATGTGAGTAAAATTTTGATTTTTATCATTTGTCTATTAGTTAGCCAGAATGTAATTCATTTTTTCCATTTATTTATTAGCTGGCCTCAGTATGATTGGATTCTATGACAATGGGGCAAAAATTCTTATTATTGCAGTTTGTTTATTAGTCGGCCTGAGCGTCAGTAGGATGAGGATGGGGCTAAGTTTTTAATTTCTAGTTTGTTTGCTAGGCAAAGTGGGATTTGATGGTATGAGAACATGAGTAAAATGTTGATTTTTATCATCATTGATTTGTGAATGAGATTTTTCCTATTTATTTATTAGCTCGTCTAAGTATGATTGGGTTCTATGAGGATACTGCAAAAATTGTTGTTATTACCATTTGTTTATTAGTCAATCTGAGTATCAGTAGTTTAAGGATGGGGCTAAGCTTTCGATTTCAATTTTTTTGCTAGGCAGAGTAGTATAGTATGGGAACGTGAGTAAAATCTTGATTTTTATCATTTGTCAATTAGCTGGCCAAAATGTACGGATTTGTGAATGAGATTTTTTCCATTTATTTATTAGCTGGCCTGAGTGTGATTGGGTTCTATGAGAATGCAGCTGAAATTTTCATTTTTATCAGGGTGTGATTGGGTTTTATGAGGATGGAACGAAAATTGTTATTGTTACAGTTTGTTTATTAGTCAGCCTGAGCGTTAGTAGGATGAGGATGGAGCTAAACTTTTGATTTATAGTTTTTTTGCTAGGCAGAGTGGGATAGTATGAGAACGTGAATAAAATTTTGATTTTTATCATTTGACTGTTAGCCAGCCAAAATGTAATTGGTTTATGAATGAGATTTTTTTCATTTATTTATCAGCTGGCCTAAATGTGATTGGATTCTATAAGGATGGGGCAAAAATTCTTATTGTTGCAGTTTGTTTATTAGTCAACCTGAGCGTCAGTAGTATGAGAATGGGGTTAAGCTTTTGATTTCTGTTTTTTTTTGCTAGGCAAAGTGGAATTGGCCAGTATGAGAAGATGAGTAAAATTGTGATTTTTATCATTTGTTTATTAGTCGGCTAGAATGTAATTGATTTGTGAATAGGGTTTTTTCCATTTATTTATTTATTAGCTGGTCAGAGTATGATTGAATTGTATGAGAATATGGAGAAAATGTGAATTTTTGCAATGTTTACAGATGTAGAGTTTTGATATGAGAATTGCGGCTGAAATGTTCACATTTACTCTTTATTTATTATTTGGCTATAGTATGATTGGTTTGCAAATGCATATGATTGCAAAGTATGAGATAGTATATTCATATATGATATGAATGTTTGCAATATATTCATTAGATGCTTCCTGTATGATTGGTTTATGGATGCGTGTGTTTGAATATTATGAAAATTCTTGAGAAAATGTTCAATATTTACCGTTTATTTAATAGCTAACCAGAGAGTGATTGAAGAGTGAATGAAAATACATGTAAAATTTGATTTCTTCCAATATGTTTATTATCTGGCCATGTAGTATGATTGGTTTGTACATCCATATGATTGGACAGTATGAGAATACAACTAAAATTCGAATTTTTACCTTTTATCTATTAGCCAACCAGAATGTGGATGCATATATTTGGATAGTCTCAGATTCTGGTTAAAATTTAGATTTTTATACATATTTACGTATGTGCAATATATTAATTCACTGGAGAATATGATTGGACAGTATGAGAATACAGCTAAAATTCAAATTTTTACCTTTTATGTATCAGCCAACCAAAATGTGGACGCATATCTTTGGATAGTCTGAGATTATGGTTAAAATTTGAAGTTTCATACATATTCACATATGCACAATATGTTTATTTGCTGGTCAGAGTATAATTGGAGAATATGAGAATGTGGCTAAAATTTGAAATGTTACCTCTTATCTATTAGCCAACCAGAATGTGGACGCATAAGTTTGGATAGTTTGATATTATGGTTAAAATTTACATTTTTATACATGTTCAAGTATATGCAATATGTTTATTCACTGATCAGAGTATAATTGTACAGATGAGAATGTGGCTAAAACTTAAATTTCTATCTTTTACCTATTGGCAGGCCAGAATGTGATTAATTTATGGGCACATATGTTTAGATATTCTGATATTATATTATGTTCATTAGCTGGCCAGAGTGTGATTGAATAATATGAGAATAGCTTAAATTTGGATGCTTGCAAAATATTTATTAGCCAGAGTATGAATGGCTTGCGAATGCATGTGATAGGATAGTATTAGAACATACAGCTTAAATTTGGATACTTACAAAATATTTATTAGCCAGAGTATGAATGGTTTGCGAAAGCCTATGATTGGACAGTATAAAAATATGTCTAAAATTTGGATTCTTTCAATATATTTATTAGCTGGTCAGAATATAATTGTGATTGTGTGTGACTGGATAGAAAATGTGGCTAAGATTTTGATCCCTACCATTTGCAAAGTATGAGAATACAGCTAAAATTTAGATTTTTACAATATAATCATTAATTGGTCTCTATGTCACTGGTTTGTGGATGCGTGTGTTTGAATATTATGAAAATGTAGCTAAGATTTTGATTCCTAGCGTTTGCAAAATATGAGAACATAGCTAAAATGTAGATTTTTGCAATATATTCATTAATTGCTCTCTATGTCAATGGTTTATAAATGCGTGTATTTGAATATTATGAAAATGTAGCTAAGATTTTGATCCCTACCATTTGCAAAGTATGGGAACACAGCTAAAATTTAGATTTTTGCAATATATTCATTAATTGCTCTCTCTGTGACTAGTTTATGGATGCATGTATTCGAATATTATGAAAATATGGCTAAGATTTTGATCCCTACCATTTGCAAAGTATGGGAACACAGCTATAATTTTAATTTTTACAATATAATCTTTAATTGCTCTTTATGTCACTGATTTGTGAACACATGTATTTGAATATTATGAAAACGCAGCTAAAATTTAGATTTTTGCAATATATTCATTAATTGCTCTCGGTGTCACTGGTTTGTGGATGCGTATGTTTGAATATTATGAAAATGTGGCTAAGATTTTGATCCCTACCATTTGCAAAGTATGAGGATACAACTAGAATTTAGATTTTTGCAATATAATCATTAATTGCTCTCTGTGTGACTGGTTTATGAATGCCTGTGTTTGAATATTATGAAAATTGTGGCTAAAACTTGCTTTTTACCATTTACATATAAGCCAGTTAGAATGTGACTAATTTGCAGATGCATAAGTTTGTTGATAGTATGAAAATCTGGCTAATATTCTCATTTTTACCAATACCTATTGCCTGTCCAGAATATAATTGGGTTCTGGATGCGTGTGCTTCAATATTATGAAAATTGTGGCTAAAATTTGCTTTTTTTTACTATTTACGTATAACCAGCCAAAACGTGATTAATTCATGGATGCATATCTTTGTCAACAATATGAAAATCTGGCTAATATTTTGATTTTTACCGTTCATCCATTGCCTGCTCAGAATGTGATTGCTTTGTGAATGCATATGATTGAATGATGTGAAAATGTGACAAAGATTGCAATTTCTGCCATTTATCTATTGCCAAGAATATGATCTTTGTAAATGCATATGATTGGAAACTAGGAGAATATGATTAAAATCTCGATTTTTACCGTTTACCTATTATCTGCCCAGAATATGATTCGTTTGTGGATGCATTTGATTGAATGATGTAAAAATGTGACAAACATTTCAATTTCTGCCATTTATCTATTGCCAAGAATATGATTGCTGTGTGAACACATATGATTGAATGATGTGAAAATGTGACAAAGATTTCAAATTCTGCAATTTATCTATTACCTGTCCAGAATATGATTTGTTTGTGGATGCATTTGATCGAATAATGTGAAAATGTGACAAAGATTTCAATTACTGCCATTTATCTATTACCGTCCAGAATATGATTGGATTATGGATGCATTTGATTGAATAATATGAAAATGTGACAAAGATTTCAATTTCTGCCATTTATTTACCACGTGAAAATGTGACAAAGATTTATATTTCTGGCATTTATCTACCATGTAAAAATGTGAGAAAGATTTCAATTTCTGCCATTTATTTACCACGTGAAAATGTGACAAAGCTTCAAATTTCTGGCATTTATCTATCATGTGAAAATGTGACAAACATTTCAATTTCTGCCATTTACCTATTGCCTAGAACATGATTGCTTTGAAAATGCATTTCTTTGAATGATGTGAAAATGTGACAAAGATTTCAATTTCTGCCATTTATCTATTACCTGTCCAGAATATGATTGGATTATGGATGCATTTGATCGAATAATGTGAAAATGTGACAAAGATTTCAATTTCTGCCATTTATCTACTGTGTGAAAATGTGACAAAGATTTATATTTCTGGCATTTATCTACCATGTAAAAATGTGATAAAGATTTCAATTTCTGCCATTTATTTGTGGGTACCACGTGAAAATGTGACAAAGCTTCAAATTTCTGGCATTTATCTATCATGTGAAAATGTGACAAACATTTCAATTTCTGCCATTTACCTATTGCCTAGAGCATGATTGCTTTGAAAATGCATTTGATTGAATGATGTGAAAATGTGACAAAGATTTCAATTTCTGCCATTTATCTATTACCGTCCAGAATATGATTGGATTATGGATGCATTTGATTGAATGATGTGAAAATGTGACAAAGATTTCAATTTCTGCCATTTATCTACTGTGTGAAAATGTGACAAAGATTTATATTTCTGGCATTTATCTACCATGTAAAAATGTGATAAAGATTTCAATTTCTGCCATTTATTTACCACGTGAAAATGTGACAAAGCTTCAAATTTCTGGCATTTATCTATCATGTGAAAATGTGACAAACATTTCAATTTCTGTCATTTACCTATTGCCTAGAACATGATTGCTTTGAGAATGCATTTGTTTGAATGATGTGAAAATGTGACAAAGATTTAAATTTCTGCCATTTATCTATTACCCGTCCAGAATATGATTTGTTTGTGGATGCATTTGATCGAATAATGTGAAAATGTGACAAAGATTTCAATTTCTGCCATTTATCTACTGTGTGAAAATGCGACAAAGATTTATATTTCTGGCATTTATCTACCATGTAAAAATCTGATAAAGATTTCAATTTCTGCCATTTATTTGCCACGTGAAAATGTGACAAAGCTTCAAATTTCTGGCATTTATCTATCATGTGAAAATGTGACAAACACTTCAATTTCTGCCATTTACCTATTGCCTAGAACATGATTGCTTTGAAAATGCATTTCTTTGAATGATGTGAAAATGTGACAAAGATTTCAATTTCTGCCATTTATCTATTACCCGTCCAGAATATGATTGGATTATGGATGCATTTGATTGAATGATGTGAAAATGTGTCAAAGATTTCGATTTCTACCATTTATCATCTATTTGCCCAGAATATGATTCGTTTATACATGCATTTGATTGAATGATGTGAAAATGTGACGAAAATTCTGATTTCTGCGATTTACTTATTATTTTATTCGTTTATAAATGCATATGATTGGAAACTAGGAGAATATGCTTAAAATCTCTTTTTTTATCGCATTTCTCTATTATCAAAACTAATTCTAAACTCATTATTTTTCTCATTTTTCCATTGCCAGAATTTTCTCAACTCGTCTCATTCTTCAACATAAACCGCCGAAAACCCCGGTTTCCGTTTGTTTACTCCCCACCCTTCCTCCATTGGCCCATCTTCCAACGGCCCCGTTTCCCTCATTCCGATTGGCCGCCCTCCCCTGATTCGCAAATTCAAATTTTCGGCTCCCTTCTACCCACCCATCCATCTTCCCCATAAAAACATTCACGCGATCGGTCCCTACCGATCGATCCCTCATCGATTTCCCCTCGCGCCCCTGATTGGTCGCCGACCACGCGAATTCGAAAATGCGCTCCCCGATTGGTCGGCCGCGCGCGCCAGAATGTAAATACACTTTGGCCTGACTGTATCATCATCCCAAGATTTTGCGCGCGGACTGTACCTCGCGCCTGTGTGCGGAAACTGTTGAGCGCGCTCGTGTGTGTGTATACATATATGTGTGTGGGTAGCGTATGTGTGAGCGCGACTCCTATTGGGTGGGAGAAACGTCGCGTCGCGGTTGGAGGGAAAGACGAATGGCGTGAAGCGATTGGAGGAGGCGAGATTGTGAGTTAAGGCGTGAGAGAGAGAGATAGATGGAGTGGGAGTGAGAGAGAGGGGTGCGAGGAAATGTTCGTGTGCAGAATGCGGGAGTGCGCCGAGTGTTTTGGGTGCGGAGACCGGGGGGACGTGAAAATATATTTGCGCTCGACCGCGGGGCAGCGTTCGAAAGTGCGGGCGGCGAGGGTTGCGTAAAAGTCGCAGGCGGAAATGCGGAAATTGGGTGAGGGAGGAAGGTGGAGGAAAAGGCACGAGCGCGGAATGGAGAAGTATTGGTCGCAGGCGCACGCAGGGAGAAAAGGGAATGAGCTGGCGAGCGGTGGAATAAACAGTAGCGTAGATGCGAAACGTAGGCAATGTTTAAGGATAGAAAAATGTAGCGTTATTGTTTAAGGGTTAGATTAAGTTAGTATTTTTTGGAAATATTTACTTAATGTTAGTCAATACATTGACGTAGATATGCATAAGAGCAATGCCAAGCGTTAAAAACATGTAGCGTTGATGTTTGAGAGTTACATCAGTTATTATTGTTTGGATTTATTCACTTAATCTTAGCGCACAGACTGCCATTCCATTTTACGGACACATGTTACTGTTTATTCTTGTAAAATTGTATTCACTGATACGTTGGCGTCGATATGAATTGTAGACAATGCTAAGCGTTAGGAAATTATAGTATTATTGTTTGAGAGTTAGATTAAGCAATTATTTTTTGGATATATTAACTTAACCTTATTACTGGGAATATAACTGTGAATTCATAGAAACATGTCACTTTATTGTCAATATATTCATGCCAATACATTGGTGTAAATATGAATCATAAACAATGCTTAGCGTTAGCAAAATATAGCATTATTGCTTGAGGGTTACATCAATTATTATTGTTTTGATGTAATCACTTAATGTTATTGCATAGAATGCCATTCTGGTTTTATGGAAACATGGCACTTTTTATTCTTGTAAACTTATACTCACTGGTACATTGGCATAGATATAAATCATAGACGATTGGTAACGTTAGAAAATTATAGCGTTCTTTCTTGAGAGTTACATTCAGTGATTAATATTGTTTCAATGTAATCACTTAATGTTATTGCACAGAATGCCATTGCGGTATTATCGAAACATGTTACTGTTTATTGTAAAATAATGTTCACTGGTACATTGGCATAAATATGAATCATAGACAATGCTAAGCGTAAAAAAATGATGGCATTTTTTTTTAGGGTTACATTAAGTGACTAGTATTGTTTCGATATAATCATTTAATGTTATTGCATAAAATGCCATGCAAATTTTGTGTAAACGTGTCACCTTTTCTTCTTGTAGAATTAAAGTCGCTGGTACATTCGCATAGATATGACTGACAGGCAATGCTCAGCGTTAGGAAATTATAGTATAGTATGATGGCATTGTTTTTTGAAGGTTAGGTTAAGCGATTATCTTTTGGAAATATTAACTTAATCTTATTGCTGATCGTGTCAAAACATTGGCGTAGATATAAAGAAGAGCAATGCTCAGCGTTAGAAAATTATAGCGTTCTTTTCTGAGGGTTACATTAGGTGATTGGTATTGTTTTGATATAATCGCTTAATCTTATTGCACAGAATGCCATTCTAGTTTTATGGAAACATGGCACTGTTTATTCTTGTAAATTTGTATTCACTGATTATTGCTGGAGGGTTACATCAGTTATTATTGTTTTGATATAATCATTTAATGTTCTTGCATAGAATGCCATTCCGGTTTTATGGAAACGAGTCACTTTTTATTCTTGTAAACTTATAGTCACTGGTACATTACCATAGATATGAATTATAGACAATGCTAAGTGTTAGAAAAATGCAGCATTCTTTCTTGAGAGTTACATTCAGTGATTAATATTGTTTCGATATAAGCACTTAATGTTATTACATAGAATGCCATTTTAGTTTTATGAAAATATGGCACATTTTATTCTTGCGATATTATATTCACTGATACGCTGGCGTAGATATGAATCATGGACAATGCTTAGCGTTAGCAAAATATAGCATTATTGCTTGAGGGTTACATCAATTATTATTGTTTCCGTATAATCACTTAATGTTATTGCATAGAATGCCATTCTGGTTTTATGGAAATATGACACTTTTTATTCTTGTAAACTTATAGTCACTGGTACATTGGCGTAGATATAAATCACAGACAATGCTAAGCGTTAGGAAATTATAGTATAGTATGGTGGCATTGCTTTTTGAGGGTTAGATTAAGCCATTATTTTTTGGAAATATAAACTTAATCTTATTGGTGAGAATGTCCCTGTAAAGTCATAGAAACATGTTACTTTGTTGTCAATAGATTCGTGTCAATATATTGGCATAGATATGAATAAGAGCAATGCTTAGCGTTAGAAAATTGTGACATTATCTTTTGAGGGTTACATCAATTATTAATGTTCGGATGTATTGACTTAATCTTATTGCTGAGAATGTCGCTCTAAATTCATAAAAACATGTCACTTCATTGTCAATACGTTGGCGTAGATATGAATAAGAGCAATAATCTTGTATACTTAATCTTAGCGCACGGAATGCCATTCCATTTTATGGAAACATGGCACTTTTTATTCTTGTAAACTTACAGTCACTGGTACATTGGCGTAGATATGAATGCTTAATGCTAGAACATTATAGCACACTTTTTTGCATTTCTTGATATGAATTATTGACAATGCTGAACGTTAGAAAAATGTAGCATTCTTTTTTGAATGTTACATTCAGCGATTATATTATTTTCTAGAAATATCAACTTAATCTTATTGCTGCGAATGTACCTCTGAATTTATAGAAACATGTCACTTCATTATCAATACATTTATGTCAATATATTGGCATAGATATGAATACGGGCAATGCTTAACGCTAGAAAATTATAGCATTATCTTTTGAGGGTTACATCAATTATTATTGTTTGAATAGATTCACTTAATCGTAGCGCACAGAATGCCATTCCAGTTTTATCATAACATGCCACTTTTTATTCTTGTAAACTTATAGTGACTGGTACATTGGCATAGATATGAATGATAGACAATGCTTAGCATTAGAAAATATAGCACTATTGTTGAGGATTACATCGATTATTATTGTTTGGATATATTCATGTAATCTTAGCGCACAAAATGCCATTCTAAATTCATGGAAACATGTCACTTTTTCTTCCTTTAAAATTATGCACGCTGGTATATGAACCATCAATTATTCTTGGTACAGTGTTCAGCATTGGTGCATTCAAGTTAGGAAACAAGACAAATGCGGAAATTGGGTAGGAAAGGAAGGTGGAAGAATGTTATAGCGAAATAAACAGTAGCATAGATACGAATCGTAGATAATGCTTGGGCCTAGAGAATAATATGATGATGATATAATGATGAAATATTAATTTAATCTTATTAGAGAATGTCCCTCTAAATTCATAGAAACATGCTACTTTTTTTGCATAAAATAACAACTCTTGCATCAACTATTCTTCAAGTGTCATTTATACTTGAAGTAACATTTTAATCCCTATGATTATTGAAATATTTATCATATCCAAACATAATCTCGAATCAACATAAACAGGCAATTGAAACATTAAAATTGTCTGCTCCTATTACTTTGTATACATACAACCATCTAACAACAACTTGTTGTTTCTGTTTTTAGTGCCGCAGCAACTGATAGACCTGCACATAAAGCTGTTACGGAAAACGCGGAAAACAGTGTCGCCTGAGAAATGGGAAAGGGCACTGGTGAAGTTCTGTCATACGTATTCCAACCAGGATGGCTGGGAACTAGAAAGATTCGGATATAAGAAAGCTCGTGTAGCTGTTAAACTTCGTCTCCTAAAGGTAAATAATAAACACGCAAGTTTGTGAACAGTTCACAGTTTATCTACTGTATTACATTTACGCATCTTCTCCTTGTGATGTTTCACACTTTATCTATCGTATTCGATACATAAATGCATTTACCTTGTAAAAATCATTCTATAAAATGATATCCATATAGTTAAAATGTGAAATGATGAACAATGTTTGAATATGTTTGCGGTCCACTGAGTATTGATGTGACGTATTGTGTCTGTGATAATTTGACTGTATTAACACGTACTTGCTAGATATATACAGAACACTTTTGAATTAGAAATAGAATCTTGACTGAGATCACACGAATATCATGACATTATTGTTTATACATTCTATAACATACGAGTACAATATTTTTAATGTGAATACGGGTATTGATACCGTCAAATTATTAGTACAGAATGTATAATATACGTAAGCGTAAAGCAGGCAAGATATGTTCAAGTATTTTACAGTATTGCATATATAATATTAATGCTGCGAACATGAATATTCATATTAACGTAGCATACTAATGTATAATCATGCGTATATACATATATATATATGTATATGCTTTTCACTGTAAGAATTGCAACAGTATCAAACTAAAATATACAGTACTCGTTACAATGTACTCAGTACAATATTAATGCTGCGAACATGAATGTTCATACTAACGTAGCATACAAACGTATAATCATGTATATATATTATAAATACGTATATGCTTTTTACTGTAAGAATTGCAACAGCGTCAAACTAAAACATACCGTACTCATTATTACACAAAATTAATGTTACTATTGTTGATCGCAGGTGCTGCTGGAGACACAATTTGACTTGAATCAAAAATTCAAGAACGAGGTGAACAAACTAGCAGCGAATGAGCTGCGTGTCGAGCCTTTGGGCAGAGACAAAACAGGCCTCGCTTATTGGTGTCAGTTCGACGAGGAGTGTAACATAAGAGTCTACAGAGAAGACATCGACGAAGAAAACTGGGAACTGGTGGCCAAGTAAGTAGCACATACATATTACGTAGATACTCTTAATTTCATATTTATTATACGACATTCATAAAGTTATGTGGGCCAATTTGGAATATCATTGCCTTCGATTAGTCCCAATGCATTTATTGCGAATGCATGCTTAAAGGCACGTCAGCGAGTTATTTAATGTCTTAAAAAAAAGTTTGCCGCTTTTGATAGGACATTACAATATATCATTATATATTATTTCAAGTATCATCATCATTTCATCATTATGTATCATTTACATATATCATTTCGAATACTTCAAAACCTTGAAAAACTATGGTTACAACGTGGACTTTATTTATTTACCACATGTCCCGGGACCACACAGGTTCCTCCTCAATATATATATATACATAATATTTATAATTGCGCAGCATGCATTGCTTACTTCGTGTCCTGCATACGCCATCCCAATTAACACAAATTAGTTTCCCTCCCAACACTCCCCATAATTCATAACTGTCTTTTATATCCACCAATAAATTCCATAAAAGCTGTATCATTCCCCACATTTCAAACCCCCCAAAAAGGGGTCAAGACTCAAACTGACTAAACTCTCACCTCCCAGGGACCGCGAAGGCGTCGTGAGCCTCATAAACGCTCTCTCCAATGGGGAAGCAGAGCCGCTTCCAGAGAACGAGGACAGCAACAGCCTGGAGACCGCCGAGAAGCCCATAATCGACACCGGCCAATCAACAAACTCCCCCGTTACGGACCCCATCGTCCAGACTTCGACCCCAGCGACCGCAAACACCTCGGACCCCATACCACAAGAGCGCAGCTCCGATCCCACGACGGAGAGTCACAAAACTTTGAAAGCTGAGCTGAATTGTGAGCAAGAAGACGATTTAGAAGACGATGACGAGAGTTCGAAGGCAAATAGCGAGGATGAGGAAGACGAGGAGGACGAGGACGAGGATGATGAAGAGGAGGATGATGATGAGGTAGACGAGGAGGAAGAAGAAGAGGACGAGGAAGACGAGGACGAAGAAGAGGACAATGTCAAGCCCCCGCAGGACGCGAAGCCGAAGACCGTGGAGCGGAATTTAAAAGTCGACGGGGTCGTGTTCAAGGCTGCCGAGAATTTAAAGATGCCCCAGCATGTCAGGCCGGAGAACCTGAAGATTGAGCGGGCGGAGAACCTGAAGGTGGTCTGTCCCGAAAAACTGAAAGCTGCGGACGAGGTGGAGGAGTGTAATAACTCGCAAGTGAAGCTGTCGAAGGTTGAAAGGGGTCAGATAGGACAATTGAATCACCTGAGTCATGGGGGTCAGAGAAAGGAGCTAGACCAGGGGGTCCTTCCTTTAAAATCCATCGAGACCCCGGTCATAACGTCCTCGCCCATCAAGCTCGTGAACATCGACGCGCTGAAGGAAGACAAAGGCATCTTTGCCTTGAAGCGCGACAAAGTTGCGCAGGACGAGCCCAAGAATCTTTTATTTGGCAGCGACGTGTCCACGAGCATGGGACACAAGCTGTCGGTGAAGCCCATCGACCAGCTGGCAGCTAACCTCGTCCGTCTGCAGTCGGAGAAGCTCGAGAAACCTAAAACCCTGGAGAAAATCGCCGAGAACTTAGCCAGGGGTAATGTAGGCCTCATTTCCAACGGCGTGGCCGACGAGGACAGAAATCCCAGCGAGTTTTGTGCGAGACCAGTCCGTCAGGAGGTGGAAAAGAGTCGGCACAGGGGCATGGACCTGTCCACGTCCCCTAGGTCCTGGGAAAATACCGAGCAGCAGCGACCCATGGACTACTCCGGCATGGACTTGTCCAGCAGGAAGTTCAGCAAGCAACTAGAACATCCTGCGACTGGATACAATAGTAGAGCGCAGGATTTTCAGCAGCGGGAGATGGACCTGAGCACGAAGCGGAAGCTGATGACCGCGGACGTGCAGAATATCGGCTACGATCCAAGGACAGTAATGATGCGGAACCACGCCATGGTGGCGGATCTGAGCAAGAGGCAGATGCCGTTTAGTTACGACATGAACCTGAGCAATTATCATAACCCGGGGAGGATGCAGAAGGACGAGGGCCATGGTAGATTGCCGGGGTACGCGATTCTACCGGACCCCAGCAAAATGAACGCCCTGAGGATGGGGGCGCAGGTGAAGAGGCCGCTGGACGCGGAGCTGCAGGATCAGGAGCTGATCAAAAGGATGCGCGCGGACGTTATACCGATCAGGGGGTCCATGGACAAGAGAGTCGTAGGGAAGTGGAGGGAAGAGGTGGGGGAGGCGGTTGAGGAACCCATGATGATTGTGCAAGGTGAGGGGTCGGGGTCTGACTGTGATGCGGTGAATCCTGGACGGGACGGGTCCGAGCAGGAAGCTGTGGACAGTGGTTGTGAAAAACTTAAAGTGGAATGTGACATTTGTGATGACGAAAAATCGAGTAATGCGCCTAAGGACGAGTCTGACGTTTCAGGGGTAGCGGGGATTGAAAGCTCGAAAGGTTACAGTCTCGAAAGGCTAAGCTTTCATGAGATCGACAGGATACCGAAATCAAAAACCATTCCCACAGAACAAAGAAGTCTATCCCCACCTAATCAAAGCAGCGACCTCAAGTCTTGCACTGCAAACAATCCAGTGCCAAGGCACCTCACAAAATTCACAAATTTCAGCAACGACGAGCGAATAATTCCAATCCACTCCTGGACGAGGACCGCCCAGAAACATCTTGTGTACGTCCAGTCCACATCGCCAGACGACTACCTGCCCATCGAAGACCCCGTGCTCTACTTCCACGGCGAGGGTCTCGGGCATTGTTGCGAAACCGGGAACCCCGGAGACGAACCCTCAACCACCGACAACAAAGACACCCCCGAATCCAAGAGCGAAGCGGATTCGCAGACCAGGTTCCTCACGGACCAGAACCTGGTGCAGTCCCCTGCATCGACGCTCTGCAACAACAACCGCGGGGTGAAGTTCAAGGACAACCACATGATAGTCTCGAGCCAGGAGAAGGCGCAGGACAAGCCCGCGAAGTTCAAGCCCACGCTGGGCGTGCAGATCATCCCCAAAAGCAGCAGTGGTGCCTCTGGGGTGAAAAGAATATCGCGTTGGGATGTAGGGAAGCCTGTGGAGCAGAAAGAAGAGTGCGATAGCAGCGTGGTGACGTCAAACGACGAGGAGTCGAGGTCCTCCAAACAATTTGCCGAGAATAGCGAGCAGTTCCAGGGGTCCAGGCACCAGGAACCGGAGAGGGTCGATAATCTGGAGTCCAGTAATGTGCAGTGCGACTCTTCGATCTCGTCTTGTCAGCCGGCCGACACTTCTGAGTCGAAGACGGGGTCCCAAGAGGGTCCAGGGGCTGAGACGGGGCCGCGATTTTTTTTTGGACCGAATTGCGTGTCTTATAGCTCCACCCCGTGTTCTTCGTCGAGTTTGATGAAGGAGCAGGGGTCCAGGGATGCGGTGGCTAGCGACGTGTCGACGTCGGAGGGGTGCAAGGCGGATACGGTGCAGTTTGAGTGTGTTTCGTCGTCGAAGTCCGTGGATGAGATGATGAATTTTGAGAAAATGGGGAAGGTTGGGACGAGTTTGGAGGCGCGGGAGGAGGGGGATGCGAGGAAGACGCAGGATCTTGTGTCGCAGTCTTATGGGGAGGACGTCTGGACGTCTAGGTGCAATGGTGAGTTTTTGGTGGTTTGTTTGTAGGCTCATGTTCTCTTTAGAGAATTATTAAGTATGGAATATTATGGAATGTAGGAAGTATGGAATAATTGGGGGATTAGGTTTTTCGTGTAGTTTATATGGTGTCATGTCGATTATGTTGGAAATATTGTAAATGGTAGGGTGCGGTGTGCAATGGTCTTTAAGATTTTTGCAATGGTCTTTTAGTTTAGAAGAGGAAAAGTCGAATCGTAAACCTTCAGTAGACGGATGGAAAGGAATGTGCATTTTTATACTGTTTTTACTTTTTTCCTACCTAACTTTAATTGTTTTTCGGGTAATATTTTGAATTTTTTGAGCCTCTCTCGATCCTCTTTCATTTCATATAGGTAAGCAAGTCTAGTGATTTACATTCAGCTAGTGGTTGTAAAAAAATATGTATTTTTTTAGCGTTTTTCTTAATTTTTCAATATATTTTTGGTGATATCTCGGAAACTATTTCGAATTTTTCGGTGCGGTTGCAATTTTTTCAAGTCTCTTTGTACCCCCTTTCATCCTATACAATTGCAAGTCGATCGGAAGAGTTTTAATTTTTGACCTCATTTTCAGGCTCGTTTTTCACGATTTTTTCCCACATTTTTGATGATATCTCCGGAACTATTGCGAATTTCGGGGTGCGCCTTGCATTTTTCCGAGTTATTTTCGACCCCCTTTGATATGTTAAAAGGGCAATCAAATCGGTGACCCATCATTTTTTGGCAAAAATGGCAAGGGCACCTTAAGATTTTCTCGATTTCTTCAAGGCCCAGTCCCGAATAAACTAGCGGTCGAAACCTATAACTAATATAGATTTTCTTAAAGCTCTTTGGACGCACTTTCATGTGGGACTAATCGCGATTCGAAATTTTGAAAAAAATTTTTTTGCATTTTCTTAAAATCGTCCTATCTCAGAAACTATGAAGAGTTCAGCGCCCGGAAAGTGGTCTATCTTCAGGGCAAATTACCCTCTATCGAACGGTATCGGTCCGAATCAAAAAAAAAATTTGACATTTTTCGCCATTTTTCGCCTATTTTCAGCTTATTTTTCTTATTTTTCTCTCTATTTTTGCTCATAACTCGTGAACTATTGCGAATTTTGGGGCGCGACTTGCTTTTCCTCGATGCTTCTTCAACCCTTTTTCATCTCATATATGTAAACAAGTCGAATAATTTATATTCAGTTGGTGGCTGTAAAAAAACCCATCTTTTTCTACCGTTTTTCTCTATTTTTCGATCTATTTCTTGTTATATCTCGCAAACTATTTCGAATTTTTCAACGCGGTTGCAATTTTTACAAGTCTCTTTCTACCCCCTTTCATCTGGCACAATTGCAAGTCGATCGGTAGTTTTTCATTTTTGACCCCAATTTTTCCACACATTTTTGCCGATATGCCGATTGTACCTTTAAAATCTTTTCTTTTTCCCAAGACACCGCACCGCAGCAGAAGGACATCGAAGACTCGCAAGGATCCACGCATCGCGAAGAATCCTGCCTCGACTCGACCAGCGAAATTCTCGAGTTCGAGGGAAGTTCCTCAAATTTTCGAGAAAGCGAACCCCCGAAGGTTGAAGAACCGCACGACGATGATCCTGACGACGATCCTGACGATGACGTTGAACAGCAGGACCCCGATCCTGCGAGGGACCAGCCGGTCAGCAGTTCGGAAATTCAGGAAAATCCTGACGACAGGACGCCTGTCTCGAGCACCGATAATATTTCGGAAAGCGTCAGTCAGGACGACAAAAATGAAAAAGACAATAATGATCATGGCGAAGACAAGGATGTCGAAGGTAAAATTTTGGCATAAAATACTTTTTGTCTTTAGATTCACATAATAATTGCGGTGATAATGAAAAATGAACGAATTGAAGAAAAAGAGGAAGGAGAACAGACTTGAATTAACTGGATGTTAAGTTGTTTCATATATATATATATATATTTTTATATTTATATATATATGAAACAACTTAACATCCAGTTATATATATATATATTTTTTTTTTAACTTAACTAAATATTATAATTTTAAATTTATTTTTTAAAATTTTAAATTTTAACTAAATATATATATATATATATATATATATATTTTGTGTTGGTTAAGAATTTGCCTTCCATTAACGTCAATGGAACTCATTTAAAAATATTAAACGCAATCTGTAATTGCATATGACTTGATGCAAGTATATAGGAATTAAAAAAGATTTTAATTGGTTACATTTAAAAGTTTCTAATTCTGAATGGTTCTTAGTAAAACAATATTCATTTGTATTAATGTATTAGTAATTGCTTACAGTTTTTCTACATTACATACGTTAAGATGTCAGAAATCAATTCAATGCAATCGTTATATGAAGTGAAAGATATATATATATATATATATATATATATATATACAGGAATTATATATACGTATATAGGAATTAAAAAGGATATTATTTGGTTACATTTAAAAGTCTCTAATTCAGAATTGTTCTTAGCAAAACGATACTCATTCGTATTAATGTATCATTAATTGCTTACAGCTTTTTTATATTACATACGTTAAGTTGTCAGAAATTAATTTGATGCAATCTTTATATGAAGTGAAACATATATATATAGGACTTATATATACGTATATAGGAATTAAAAAGGATATTATTTGGTTACATTTAAAAGTCTTTAATTCAGAATGGTTCTTAGTAAAACGATTCTCATTTGTATTAATGTATTACTAATTGCTTACATCTTTTCTATATTACACACGTTATGTTGTCAGAAATTAATTCGATACAATCGTTATATGAAGTGAAAGATATATATATATATAGGAATTATATATACGTATATAGGAATTAAAAAGGATATTATGTGGTTACATTTAAAAGTCTCTAATTCAGAATGGTTCTTAGCAAAATTATACTCATTTGTATTAACGTATTAGTAATTGCTTACATCTTTTCTACATTACAAATGTTAAGTTGTCAGAAATTAATTCGATGCAATCGTTATATGAACTGAAAGATATATATATAGGAATTATATATACGTATATAGGAATTAAAAAGGATATTATTTGGTTACATTTAAAAGTCTCTAATTCAGAATGGTTCTTAGCAAAACGATACTCATTCGTATTAATGTATCATTAATTGCTTACAGCTTTTTTATATTACATACGTTAAGTTGTCAGAAATCAATTCGATGCAATCGTTATATGAAGTGAAAGATATATATATATATAGGAATTATATATACGTATATAGGAATTAAAAAGGATATTACTTGGTTACATTTAAAAGTCTCTAATTCAGAATGGTTCTTAGTAAAACGATTCTCATTTGTATTAATGTATTACTAATTGCTTACATCTTTTCTATATTACACACGTTATGTTGTCAGAAATTAATTCGATGCAATCGTTATATGAAGTGAAAGATATATATATAGGAATTATATATACGTATATAGGAATTAAAAAAGATATTACTTGGTTACATTTAAAAGTCTCTAATTCAGAATGGTTCTTAGTAAAACGATACTCGTTTGTATTAATATATTAATAATTGCTTACATCTTTTCTACATTACAAATGTTATGTTGTCAGAAATTAATTCGATGCAATCGTTATATGAAGTGAAAGATATATATATATATATAGGAATTATATATACGTATATAGGAATTAAAAAGGATATTACTTGGTTACATTTAAAAGTCTCTAATTCAGGATGGTTCTTAGTAAAACGATACTCATTTGTATTAATATATTAATAATTGCTTACATCTTTTCTACATTACATACGTTAAGTTGTCAGAAATTAATTCGATGCAATCGTTATATGAAATGAAAGATATATATATATATATATATATATATATATATATATATATATAGGAATTATATATACGTATATAGGAATTAAAAAGGATATTATTTGGTTACATTTAAAAGTCTCTTATTCAGAATGGTTCTTAACAATACAATACTCATTTGTATTAATGTATCATTAATTGCTAACAGCTTTTTTATATTACATACGTTAAGTTGTCAGAAATTAATTTGATGCAATCTTTATATGAAGTGAAACATATATATATAGGAATTATATATACGTATATAGGAATTAAAAAGGATATTACTTGGTTACATTTAAAAGTCTCTAATTCAGAATGGTTCTTAGCAAAACGATACTCATTCGTATTAATGTATCATTAATTGCTTACAGCTTTTTTATATTACATACGTTAAGATGTCAGAAATCAATTCAATGCAATCGTTATATGAAGTGAAAGATATATATATATATAGGAATTATATATACGTATATAGGAATTAAAAAGGATATTATGTGGTTACATTTAAAAGTCTCTAATTCGGAATGGTTCTTAGTAAAACGATACTCGTTTGTATTAATGTATCATTAATTGCTTACAGCTTTTTTATATTACATACGTTAAGTTGTCAGAAATTAATTCGATGCAATCGTTATATGAAGTGAAAGATATATTAAGTGGTTATATTTGAATATCTCAATTTAATTCAGGCCGTTCCTTATCATAGTTACTGTTATTATATATTTATATTAACGTGTCATTAAATGCTCACGTAATTTCTACACTACACACACACACATTAAATTGTCTGAAAACATATTTACCTCATATTCTCACCATTAAAATCGATGCCAAAATTATATGAATTCAAAAATATATTAAATTATTATATTTGGAGATCTCAATTTAACTCAAAATTCAGAATTAATGTATGCATTAATTGGTTATATTTCAAAATCTTCATGTAATTCAGACCGTACTTTATCAAAACACTACCGCTTTATACTAATTTATCATTAAGTGCTCACATAATTTCTACACTACACACGTTAAGTTGTTAAAAACATATTTACCTCATATTATCGCCATTAAAATCGACGCCAACATTATATGAATTCAAAAATATATTAAATAATTATACTTGGGAATCTCAATTTAACTCAAAATTTACAATTAAAATACGGATTAATTGGTTATATTTCAAAATATTCATGTAACTCAGACCGTATTTTATCGAAACCCTACCACTTTATGCAAACTTATCACTAAATGCTCACACCATTTTTACACTACACATATTAAGTTGTCAAAAACATATTTACCACATATTATCACCATTAAAATCATTATTATCACCATATATTAGTTGATTATATTTGCAAATCTCGATTTAACTCACAATTAAAAATTAAAATATACATTAATTGGTTATATTTAAAAATCTCCATGTAATTCAAACCGTACCTTATAAAAACACTACCGCGTTATGCTAACTTATCATTAAGTGCTCACACCATTTCTACACTGCACATGTTAAATTGTCAGAAAACACATTTACGACATATTATCCTCATTAAAATTGATGCTAACATTATATGAATTCAAAAATATATTAACTGCTTATATTTGGAAATCTCGATGCAACTCAAAATTCAGAATTAAAATACGCATTAATTCGTTATATTTCAAAATCTTCATGTAATTCAGATCGTACTTTATCAAAACACTACCGCTTTATACTAATTTATCATTAAGTGCTCACATAATTTCTACACTACACACGTTAAGTTGTTAAAAACATATTTACCTCATATTATCGCCATTAAAATCGGCGCCAAAATTATATATATTTAAAAATATATTAACTGCTTATATTTGGAAATCTCGATTTAACTCAAAATTCAGAATTAAAGTACGCATTGATTGGTTATATTTCAAAATATTCATGTAATTCAGACCAAACCTTATCAAAACTCTACCGTTTTATACTAATTTATCATTAAGTGCTCACACCATTTTTACACTACACACATTAAGTTATCAAAAACATATTTACCTCGTATTATCGCCATTAAAATCGGCGCCAATAGTATATGAATTCAAAAATATATTAAATGATTATATTTGGAGATCTTAATTTAACTCAAAATTCAGAATTAAAGTATGCGTTAATTGGTTATATTTCAAAATGTTCATGTAACTCAAACCATATCTTATCAAAATACTGCCGCTTTATACTAACTTATCATTAAATCCTGACACCATTTCTACACTAGACATATTATATTGTCAAAAACATATTTATCTCATATTATCGCCATTAAAATCAACGCCAAAATTATATGAATTCAAAAATATATTTACTGCTTATATTTGGAAATTTCGATTTAACTCAAAATTTTTAATTGAAATATGCGTTAATTGGTTATATTTCAAAATGTTCATGTAACTCAAACCATATCTTATCAAAACACTACCGCTTTATACTAAATTATCACTAAATCCTCACACCATTTCTACAATACACACATTAAATTGTCTGAAAACACATTTACCACATATTATCGCCATTAAAATTAACACCTACATTATATGGATTCAAAAATATATTAATAGCTTATATTTTGAAATCTCAAAATTAAAAATTAAAATATGCTTTAATTGGTTGTACTTGAAAATCTCCATGTAACTCAGACCATATCTTATGAAAACACTACCGCTTTATACTAACTTATCTCTAAATGCTCACACAATTTCTATTCTCTCTATTCTTCCCTTCACACAAGTCTAAATTCCGTATTCGTTTTCAGCCACCATCGACCAACGACAGGACCCCGCCGACCCCGTGGGCCCAAATAATTCCACACAGCCCCAAAACTCCCCACCCAGTCCAAGTCCAGACACCCACAACGACACCACCCACGCATCGGGTCCTTCCACCTGCCCCACCATGAGCGTGGACTCCTCGAGTGCCCAGGACAAAGTCCCAAAGCTCGTCAAAGACCTGAAGGACTTCGCCGACGACCTCTCCGAGAACATCAGTTCCTGCATAGACCAGGACTCCAACCAGGACATGGTCATCGACGAGTCCTGCGAGGAACAAGACGACGTCACCACAAAAGACAAGTCCCAGGACTCTTCTCAAGCAGAAGCGCATTTCCACCCGCAGGCCCTGTCATTTTTTCCCCCCGAAAACTCAGGGACCTCTCAGAATCCTGGGGTCCCTGACAATTCTCAGTATCCTCCCAATTCCGAGGATTCCGAGCGTTTCGCCAGACTCTCCAAATCCCAGTACGAACTCCCCAAGGACCTTGACAATGTCGATAACGCTGAGAATATTGAAAACGCAGATAATGTTGATAACCGGGAGTCCCTGGTGGCGAATTACGACAGCGATTCAAATGAAGCAGGCAGCGATGATGTGTTTGAAGACGAACCGACGTTGGATAATGATTATAAAGATGAGGACGAAAGCAGCTACAAGGATGAGTTCAAACCCCTGGGTTCCGGGGACTTTGAAAGTCCGCGGATTAAATGCACGGAGTTTGGGGGTGAAGAGGTAGGAAGAGTGGAGTTGGAAGATGTTAGTAGAAATTTGAAGAACGACGAGGCTTCGGATTGTGCAGATTTGAAGGTGGATGATTATGCGAATGCGCGATTATTGGGTAAGGAAGATGAAGTTTGCGAGGAAAGGGGGTCTGGAGTTTTTAAGGATGACAGTTGTGGGAAGCCTGATTTGATGGAAAGTGAATGTGATGCTGGATTAAAGGAGCAGAAGGGGTCTGATGGGAATACAGAGGGGGGTTTAGGAATTGCAAGTACGAGTGCGTGTGATGTTGTTAGGGACCCGTTGGATGAAAAATGCGAGAATTTGAAGGATTTAAAGGATTTGGAGAATGCAGAAATGGGGGAAGAAAATTTTACAAATGCTCATGAAGCAGATGGGGTCAAGGATGCGAGTTTAAAGCAGGAGTCAGATTGCGAGAATGCAGAGCAAAATCTGAAGAATGCAAGTACCTCAGGTGCTGATTTAAAAAGTACGGAGGAGTCTGCCAATTCAGAGGATACAACTGAGCGTAATTACAAAGATACCAGCGAGTCGGTTGATTGCAAAATTGTAGACTCTAATTTGAAGGATACCGCGGAAAATGACACACATTCGAAGGGTACAGTTTCCTTGCAAAATTCGCAGAATGACGATGATAGTTTAACAAGTCCAACAGCGTCTGATAATGATGCGAAAAATGAAAGTGAGGAGTTTAAGGAGACAATATCAAACAGCGAAGGCAAGGATCCGATAATCATGGGTCCTGAAGAAAAGGATTTGAAGGAAACGATCTCAGATGATGTGGATTCGAATTCGGCAGATTGCAAGAACGAGGATAGCAATTCGAGTGTCAAGGATGTGAATTCCACAGGAATTCAGGATAGAAAAATGGATGCGCATGCTAATTTCAATGATAAATTTTCGGAAGACGAATTGGCAGAGTCGAAGGACCTTAAGGAACTAGATCGTGTGCCAGAGGTAAATGACGTAACGAATTTTCAGGATAACGTTAATGACGATTTTAAGGACGAGGTTGAATCAGGATCCGAGTCTGAATTTGAGTCTGAAGGGGAGTCGAAAGATGAAGTCCCGCAGGTTAAAGATTCGCACGAAGAATTAGAATCTTCTGGAATTGTTCAGTCTAAACGTGAATTGAACGACGAAAATTCCAGCAAACCAGTTCTCAAGGACCAGAGTGTCCCTGTACCTGTCGACAACGACCAAACTCAATCCCAGCCAGAATTAAAAGAAGCCTTCAACACTTCTCCCATCAAAGTCGACAGCAAAGACACCGTTTCTCCGACCAAAACAGACTCAGTCCCAAAATTCGACTTTAAAGAAACGCTCATCCCGAAACTGGATCAGAAAACGAAAATGCTGACGGAAACTGATGAGGAAACCGAAGAAGACGAGGATGAGGACTATGAAGAGGATTTTATGGAGGAGAATGAGGTGGAGGAAAAGAAAAATGAGCAGGATCTGTCGGGGTCCTATAAAAAGGATGTTAATAATCAACTTCCTGCGTTTAAAGAACTGCGGGACTTGGATCCGAAGGATTGTAAGAATGTAAACGATAAAGTTGCACATTCTAAGGTCCAGAATTTGCTGGAGAACGAAAGTTTGTCGAATGAAGCAGCTCAGAAGCCAGAAGTCGAGCGTTTCGAGAAAATTCAAGACTTCGGGTCTAAGTTGCGGAGAAATTCGAGGTTCGAAGAAAATGCGTTTTTTCCGAGAATGCAGGAGCAGAAGACATCACAGGCTGAGGGTTTAACGAACTCAACGCATAAAACGAATGATCTTGAGGCAGAAGAAATAAATGCTGATTCGACTAAAGTGGCAGAGGAAGAAATTAAGGTGGACGAGCAATGCGTCAATTCGAGTCATGAGGAACAGAAAATTGAGGTGGAAAATGAGGTCAGTGATGCAAAACCAGAGGAAAATATTAGCGTCGCTGTAGATGATCGCGAAACTTCGGTGAAGTCGATTTCTGATGTCGAAGATGATGTCTTGGATCTCGACATGAAGTCTAGAGAGAGAGAATCTCCGAAAGATTTGAAGGATTTCGACATAAAGTCAAAAGGCGACAATGTGCGAATTTCGAAGATGGTGCAAGAAGATGAGGTCCAGAATTTAAAGATTATAGCGTCGCAAGAAACTGATGTGCAGAATTTGAAGCAAGGAGCTGATATACAGAATTTGAAGCAAGGGGCTGAGATACAGAATTTGAAGCAAGGGGCTGAGATACAGAATTTGAAGCAAGGAACTGATATACAGAATTTGAAGCAAGGAACTGATATACAGAATTTGAAGCAAGGACCTGATATACAGAATTTGAAGCAAGGACCTGATATACAGAATTTGAAGCAAGGACCTGATATACAGAATTTGAAGCAGGGAGCTGATATACAGAATTTGAAGCAAGGAACTGATGTGCAGAATTTGAAGCAAGGGGCTGATATACAGAATTTGAAGCAAGGAGCTGATGTGCAGAATTTGAAGCAAGGAGCTGATATACAGAATTTGAAGCAAGGAGCTGATGTGCAGAATTTGAAGCAAGGGGCTGATATACAGAATTTGAAGCAGGGAGCTGATATACAGAATTTGAAGCAAGGGGCTGATGTGCAGAATTTGAAGCAAGGAGCAGATATACAGAATTTGAAGCAAGGAGCTGATATACAGAATTTGAAGCAAGGAGCTGATGTACAGAATTTGAAGCAAGGGGCTGATATACAGAATTTGAAGCAAGGAGCTGATATACAGAATTTGAAGCAAGGAGCTGATATACAGAATTTGAAGCAAGGAACTGATATACAGAATTTTAAGGTAACTGTGTCGCAAGAAGTTGATATACAGAATTTGAAGACAGACGATGTGCAGAATTGGAAAATTACCCCAACGCAAGAAAGTGATGCCCAAAATTTGAAGATTACTGCAACGCAAGAAACTGACGTACAGAATTTGAAGATCATTCCCTCGCAAGAAACTGAGATACAGAATTTGAAGATGAGTCCCCCGCAAGAAACTGAGATACAGAATTTGAAGATTATTCCCTCGCAAGAAACTGACGTACAGAATTTGAAGATCAGTCCTTCGCAAGAAACTGATGTACAGAATGTGAAAATCAGTCCTTCGCAAGAAACTGACATACAGAATTTGAAGATCAGTCCTTCGCAAGAAACTGACGTGCAGAATTTGAAGATCGCCCCATCAGAAGACGCTAATATTGCACCTTCGCAGACTATTGCACCACAAGAAGCGAACGTTGTAATTTCCAAGACCCCCACACCCCCAGAATCTGACGTACAAACTTCAACCACTGAACATGAAGCTGAAGTTCAGAATTTGAAGACCATCGCCCCGCAAGAATCTGATGTTCAGAATCTAAAGATTGCCCCATCGGAAGAAACTGATGCTCAGAATCTGACAATTTCATCGCAAGAATCAGTAAAGGAAGCTAATGTTCAGAATCTGCAGACCCCCGGGTCCCCAGA
Source organism: Cryptocheilus praepositus (assembly GCA_033815515.1). NCBI lineage: Eukaryota > Metazoa > Arthropoda > Insecta > Hymenoptera > Pompilidae > Cryptocheilus > Cryptocheilus praepositus. The sequence goes on along the minus strand of JAWWQZ010000112.1, from coordinate 1,062,616 downwards.
AACTGAGATTCAACCTCCTAACATCGTAGCGCCGTCAGAACCTGATATTTCGATTTCAAAAGTAAAAGTACAAGAAGAAGATGTCCAGTCTTCAAAAGAATCTGAAATCCCAGTGACCACAGAAGCAGATCTTTCTCCACAAGAACCCAAGGACGCTTCACAAACTACTCAACCCATTCTCCATAAAACACATTCCACCCCCAGCCCCACTCAGCCTGAATCTTCCACCCCAACCGTCAAACCCCCCGACACCCTGGAGTCCCCTAACGCCATGGACCTCATGACCAAAAAACCGAAGTCCGAGGACTCCGATTCCGACTCTGCCGACAATTTCCACGTCGACCTGCAGGACGACCTGCAGGATTTGACGGACCAGAAGATCGAAATCCGTGTGAAACCAGTTTCTGAGTTGTTATACGACAGTTGGAAGCTGGACAGCGAGTCCTGCGGGCAAAACCCGAAGGTTTCTCGCAAAAGACGCAACAGTGGTCAGGACTCCAATTCTGAGGGTGCGGGCCAAGGTCAGCAGGATGCTGACGAAACGACCGGAGGAAAAAGGATCAAGTTGCGTGCCAAGAGAATGCCGGATCGGCAGCTGAGGAAGTCGATCGAAGAGTGTCGGGACAATAATAACGTGAGCAGTGATGAGGAGAATGAAGGCGAAGGGGATGATGAGAAGGTGAGCTTGGAGGCGAAAGTTGGGAAGGTGGAGAAGGAGAGGAAGACGAGGGGTAGGCCGCGGGGGCGGAGGAGAAGAGGAAATCGGGCGACGAAGACCAGGAGGAATGTTTTCACGAGGAAACAACAGGCGGAGGGGGTGCAGGAGTTTGAAGATGCGGGAAGGCAGAGGGAAGCGGTGGCGGAGAAGGCGGAGGAACGGGAAGGGGTGAGGACGGCTACTGCGGGGAAGAAGAGGAAGAAGCGTGAGTTTTGTTCGTTTTTAGTTGGAGGGTACGATTCCGCCCTGATGAGGGGTGTGAATAAATATGCGCCGGGATAGTGAAAAAATGCTTAGGGTTTGTTATAGTAGTAATGCAGCGTTGCTGATGGGTTACATGTAAGGAATAGAATTGGGTTTGAAGGGAGAAAGGAATCGGTAAAGATCAGATACCACAAGTGCAATAGAGCACTATTGAATAAGGACAGGAGACTAGAGACGACTTTTTGAACTTAAAATTACTGACTGAAAATTGAAATTACTCATACAAAGAGTTAAAGTTTTTTTTTTAGTATTTTCATTGAAATATTTCACTGTTTTAATATCGTTCAGTCAATTGCCTTCATATTACATTGCTTCATATTAAAACATTACACTTCATATTAAAATAGCTTAAAATGTTACTGAAGAACACATAAAAATATGGATGTGTTTAATTTATTTGCCATTATTATTTTTTAAACTCTAAGAATGGTATCAAATTTCTGGATACTATTTTGGTCACTAGTCAGTGGACAACTTTTTTACAACTCCCTTAATTTTTCTGATATCCTGTGTAATGGGATGTAGTGTAATAAGATCTTCTTTCACCATTCCTATGTCAGAAGGCTCAAATTTTTATTTGCACACATTCATTTATGCACACTTTGCAGGAAACTATTGCTTCTAACTTCACTTTTACTCATCTTAAAGTCTCATCGAAGCTGTGATTCCAGTTTAACATTTACATTAGTTACAAAACAGCTTCTTTACACCCCTTTATCTTTTCTGTTATTCCTTATAATGGGATGTAGTGCAATGAGATCTTCTTTTGCTGTTCTTGTAACATAAGGCTCGAATTTTTATTTTCACACATTGACTTATTACACTTTGCAGGAAACTACTGCTTCTTCTTTATTTTTACCCACTTTAAAGTCTCATCAAAGCTGAGATTCAATTTCAATATTTTCATTAATCACAATCACATCTTCTTTCGCTGTTCGGGTGACATAAGGCTCCAATTTTCATTTTCATACCTTGACTTATTACACTTTGAGGAAACTATTGCTTCTAAGTTTAGTTTTACCCATCTTAAAGTCTCATCAAAGCTGAGATTCAATTTCAATATTTTCATTAATTACAATCACATCTTCTTTCGCTGTTCGTGTAACATAAAGCTCAAATTTTTATTTTCACGCATTGACTCATTACACTTTGAGGAAACTATTGCTTCTAAGTTCACTTTTACCCACCTTAAAGTCTCATCAAAGCTGAGATTCAATTTTAATACTTTCATCAATCACAATCACATTTTCTTTCTCTGTTCGTATGACATAAGGCTCCAATTTTTATTTTCACACATTGATTTATGCACACTTCGAGGAAACCATTGCTTCCAAGTTCACTTTTACCCACCTTACAGTTTCATCAAAGCTGAGATTTTTCATGATATTTAACTGATATTTAATTAAGTTGATATTTTACATTTTCATCAATCACAATAACGTCTTCTTTGCCCCCCTTAATTTTTTTCTGTATTCTGTATAATGGAATATAGGGTAATGACATGTTTCGCGGTTTCTGTGACATAAGGCTCAAATTTTTATTTTCACACATTAATTTATGCACACTTTGTGGAAACTATTGCTTCTAAGTTCACTTTTACCCACCTTAAAGTCTCATCAAAGCTGAGATTCAATTTTAACATTTTCATTAATGACAAAACAGCTTCTTTACCTCCCTTTATTTGTTCTGTTATTCCATATAGTAGAATATATTTTGAGATCTTTCACCATGTTCCTTTTTATTTTCACACATTGTGATGAGATTCAAATTTTCATCAATCATATTCCTTATAATGGGATGTAGTATAATAATATTTTCTTTCACTGTTCCTGTAATGAGACCTTCTTTGACCGTTCCACTGATATAGGGGTCACATTTTTATTTTCACACATTAACTTATGCCCACTTTTAGGAAACTATTCCTTCTAAGTTCAATTTTACCCACCTTAAGTTGTTACTCCTATAATGGGCTGTAGTATAATAATATCTTCCTATTATAACCTGCTGTTATTCCCTATAATGAGATGTAATATAATAATATCTTCTTTCGCTGTTCCTGTGACATAAGACTGAAATTTTTATTTTCACACATTACCTCATTACACTTTGCAGGAACCTATTGCTTCTAATAATATACTAATAATAACTTCACTCTTACTCATATTACAGTCTCATCAAATATGAGATTGTCGATGATATTTAGCATTTTCATCAATCACAATCACATCTTCTTTACCTCCCTTAAGTTTTTTCTGTTATTCCGTATAATGCAATGTAGTGTAATGAGATCTTTCACCATTCCTGTGACATAGGGCTCACATTTTTATTTTCACACATTGACTTATTACACTTTGAGGAAACTATTGCTTCTAAGTTCACTTTTACCCACCTTACAGTCTCATCAAACCTGAGATTATTGAGGATATTTAATTAAGCTAATATTTACCATTTTCATCTATCACAATCACGTTTTCTTTAACCCTCCCCTTTGCCCTACCCAGGAAAAATGGTCCTCGGCCTCGAAATCGGTCGAGACATCGCTCCCGAAGTGCAAGGAGGCCTGGGTCAGGACGAGGCCCCCGTCAGACAATCCCGTCGAATCGCGCAGCTAAAGATCAAAGAAGAAGCAGACCGCCGACGCATCGAAGAAGAAGCCCTCTCCGAGTTAAAAGAAAAGAAGGAGCTGCTCGAGAAGAAGAAGCGGCGGAAGCAGAAGGAGAGCGACGAAGAGGCGGCCGTCGCGAAGGAAGTCGAGAAGGAGGCGAAGATGAAGAAGAAGCGGCGGAAGCGGACGAAGAAGAAGATGTCGGCGAAGTTCGACGAGGCCAATCCTTGGCAGAGCTCCTCGGGGTCCAGCAGTGATGAGGAAAATGAGAATGAGGATGAAGATGATGAGGAGGAGGACATGGAGAGCGAGGGCTCGCTGCTGTTCAAAAGCGATCATGAATTTTCACCGGAGAGCGACTTGGAGAAGGATGAAGAGTCGGAACCCTTGAGGAGGGCGAGGACTGCACAAAAAGGTGGGGTTGTCGAGGGTTTTTGGTTTTTTTGTGGGGTAAAAGTTATGGAGTAGATGTTGCTCAACAAGTTTTGTTTGTAGTATTTCTTTGCGGAAGCAAAAATAGACGAGATTACATTGGCACTCGTTAAAATATGCGATATTTTTGATATTGGCCGTGAAGAGAAAAAAGTTTTGGGTAAAAGTTGTAGAGTGGAAGCAGCTGAAAAAGTTTTGTTTAAAATATTTCTTTGTGGAAGCAAAAATAGGCGAGATTACATTGGCACTCGTTAAAATATGAAAGATTTTTGGTATTGGCCGTGGTTATAAATGCATAGATGGTTGAAGAGAAAAAGTTTCGGATAAAAATTGTGGAGTGGAGGCTACTGAGTAACTTTTATTGGTAGTATTTCTTTGTGGAAACAAAAATAAGCGAAATTACATTGGCATTAGTTAAAATATGAGATATTTTTAATATTGTTCGCGTTTATAAATGCGCAGATTGTTGGAGAGAAAAAAGTTTGAGGTAAAAATTGTGGATTGGAGGCTGCTGAACAACTTTTATTGATAGTTTTTCTTTGTAGAAGCAAAAATAAGTGAGATTACATTGGCATTCGTTAAAATATGACATAATTTTTGTATTGCTCGTGATTATAACTGCATAGATGGTCGAAGAGAAAAAGTTTAGGATAAAAAATGTGGAGTAGAAGCTGCTGAACAACTTTTATTTGTAGTATTTCTTTGTGGAAGCAAAAATAGGCGAGATTACATTGGCACTTGTTAAAATATGCGATATTTTTGGTATTGGCCGTGCTTATAAATGCATAAAGGGTTCGAGAGAAAAAAGTTTGGGATAACAGTTGTGGAGTGGATGCTGCTGAACAACTTTTATTGGTAGTATTTCTTTGTGGAAGCAAAAATAAGCGAGATTACATTGGCGCCCGATAAAATATGAGATATTTCTTGTATTGCCCGTGCTTATAAATGTATAGATTGTGGGAGAGAAAAAAGTTTGGAGTAAAAGTTGTAGAATGGATGCTGCTGAACAACTATTATTGGTAGTATTTCTTTGTAAAAGCAAAAATAAGAGAGATTTCATTGGCATTTTTGAAAATATAAGATATTTTTGGTATCTTCTCTGCTTCTAGATTAATGACTGACGGAAAAGGAAATTGTTTGAGGTAAAAATTGTAGAGTGGAAGCTGCTGAAGAATTTTTATTTGAACCATTTCTTTGTAAAACCAAAAATAGGCACGACTTTATTGACGTTCATTAAAATATGCTCCACTTCCAATACCCCACGTATCCCCACTGAAAAAATTTAGCACAAAAATCGCCAAATCAAGTTTCCTGTCCTACCTTTACCTTACCCCAAGCATTTATTCCTTCACCACAAACCCCTTACTTTCAATTGCCATCCTTAATATACCAAACCCCTTCTCATTCACCTTTCAACATCTCTTCCATCCAAATTTTTACTAAACTGTTAACGTTGCAGCACAAAGCGACGACGAGGAAGCAGATGACGAGTACGCCTGTCAGAAATGTGGCAAAGCCGACCATCCCGAGTGGATCCTGCTCTGCGACACTTGCGATAAAGGCTGGCACTGTTCTTGTCTTCGTCCAGCACTGATGCTCATACCCGAAGGCGACTGGTTCTGTCCACCCTGCCAGCACAATCTGCTGGTCGGCAAACTGCGCGAGAGTCTGAAGACCTACGACCAGCTGACGAAGAGGCACGAGAATGAGATGCTGCGCAAGAAGAGGCTCGCTTTCGTCGGGATCAGCCTCGACAACGTGTTGCAGAAAAGTGAGGGGCCGCGGAAAGGTTCGAAGGCTTCGAGTCAGGAGTCTGACAACGGTGAGAACCAGGGAAACGTTCTGTTTTGTGTCCTAGTTAAGTGGGATTTATTGGAACAGACGAAAAATGAAATGAAACTGAAATGTGGAGAGGGTTAGCAAAAATATTGAATGATAAGTTTGGAGTCAGATTAATCCATTGACTGCCAACTACGAGATATCTCGTAGTAAGCGTCTGTACCAAAAGTGTTTTTCTTTCAATGAAAATACTGTAAATGCCATACCATTTTACAATTACAATATTATATCAGTAACTTAATAATATTATGTTTTGTAAAACTTCATGTCTTCTTTAAAATAAAACTGTGACGCGCTAAATTTGCGTGGCAGTCAATGGGTTAATGGGATTAAGTTTTGTTGAAAGTTAGAAATTGGATATGCAATTAATGTCGTCCATAAATCCATATTTTGATGTATGGATATTTTTTAGCGTTTTTTACGTGATTACGAATTATTTTGCAATTTTGGTATATAACGTAGACGCTGCGATATTTTTGGGTGCGTCTGTTGCAATTTTAGGGAGAAAATGTCCGATTGCTTTATAAGGTACCAGAAGTTATATTTGCTATTTGTATTATTTGGCCCGATAAATTTCCTTGTTAAGGAAACTTCCAACTTTTCGATTCTTCTCTTTCTAACAGAGTTGACGTCATTTTTCAGTTTTGTTATATGACACATGTGTTGCCTTAACATTTTCTAATCCGGTAATCGTAATTTTACTAAGAAAATTTCCGATTCCTTCCCATCTTGCCATAAATTGTATTTACAATTTTTATTATATGGCCCATATGACACCTTATGGTGCATACCTTCCTCTTTTCACTAAAGTCTATGTAATTTTCCATTTTCATTACATGCCATATATGCTACTTTAACATTGTCAAATCCATCAATCACAACTTTATAACAAAACTTCTAATCGCCTTCTACCTTGCCACTAATTCTATTTATGTAATCTCCTTCTTTTTATATGATTTTTGCTTAGCATTACGATCTGCCATTCTTTTAAGGGGGTATTCTAATCTGACGGGTTGAAAATACCGATATTTTTTGCATTTTTTGATAGTTTATAGTCATAGAATTAATATCCCAAAGGCACAACAAAAATCTTTTTGATGGACGTAAAGCCACCAATATAATTAAACTCACAAATATTTTTAAACGATAAAAAATGTCCTCTATTGTCCTAGGCTTTACCTTTTCAAGAAAAAAAGTTTGCCCAATTCCATGCAACAGTTTCTGAGGGGAAAAAAAATGTTGAAAATTTGCTTTTTTAGGCGTTCACATTATAAAACCCCCTTAATTTAAAGTGTATTACAAAGCCACAACAAAAATCTTTTTGATGGGTGTAAAACCACCAATATAATTAAATGCACGAATACTTTTAAACGATAAAAAAATTTCCTCTATTGTCCTAGGCTATACCTTTCCAGGAAAAAAAGTTTGCTTAATTATATGCAACAGTTTCTGAGAAAAAAATCTTGAAAATTGCTTTTTTTAAGCGTTTATATTAGATTACCCCCCTCATTTTCAGTGGAAGAATTAAAGAAGATTGATACGATTGAATTGATTAGTAAGAACTTAAAAAGTTTGCTTAATTATATGTAACAGTTTCTGAGAAAAAAAATGTTGAAAATTGCTTTTTTTAAGCGTTTACATTGGAGTACCCCCCTCATTTTCAGTGAAAGAATTAAAGAAGATCGATACGATTGAATTGATTAGTAAAAGTCGTTTGATTAGAAATAATTTTTAAATAAAAGACTATCAGTTTCAAAGTTCTTGTATTCAAGTATCGAGTATCAAAACCGATCAATCAATTGTAATCGAGTATCGAAATTTTTTATAAATGTATGCAGTCTGCAATTATAGAAGTACTGTACAGTATTATATAGTAAACTGTTTTAACTGTTGAAACATACCTTCTCAGGGGAAAAAGTTTGCTCAATCATATGCAACAGTTTCTGAGAAAAAAATGTTGAAAATTTGCTTTTTTTTTAAGTGTTCACGTTGGAGTAACCCCTCATTTTCAGTGGAAGAATTAAAAAAGATTGATACGATTGAATTGATTAATAAGAGTCGTTTGATAAGTAACAATTTCTAAATAAAAGAGCATCATTTTCAAAGTTCTTGCAATCATGCATCAAGTATCAAAACCGATCAATCAATTGTAATCGAGTATCGAAATTCTTTACAAATGTATAAAAAAATGTACAGTATTATATAGTAAACTGTTTTAACTGTAAAAATATACCTTTTCAGGGGAAAAAGTTTGCTCACTCATATGCAACAGTTTCTGAGAAAAAAATGTTGAAAATTTGCTTTCTTTTAAGTGTTCACGTTGGAGTAACCCCTCATTTTCAGTGGAAGAATTAAAAAAGATTGATACGATTGAATTGATTAATAAGAGTCGTTTGATAAGTAACAATTTTTAAATAAAAGAGTATCAGTTTCAAAGTTCTTGTAATCAAGTATCGAGTATCAAAACCGATCAATCAATTGTAATCGAGTATCGAAATTCTTTATAAATGTATGCAGTCTGCAACTATAGAAGTACTGTACAGTATTATATAGTAAACTGTTTTAACTGTTCAAATATACCTTTTCAGGAAAAAAAAGTTTACTCAATCATATACAACAGTTTCTGAGAAAAAAATGTTGAAAATTTGCTTTTTTTTAAGTGTTCACGTTGGAGTACCCCCCTCATTTTCAGTGAAAGAATTAAAGAAGATCGATACGATTGAATTGATTAGTAAGAGTCGTTTGATTAGAAATAATTTTTAAATAAAAGACTATCAGTTTCAAAGTTCTTGTAATCAAGTATCGAGTATCAAAACCGATCAATCGATTGTAATCGAGTATCGAAATTCTTTACAAATGTATGCAGTCTGCAACTATAGAAGTACTGTACAGTATTATATAGTAAACTGTTTTAACTGTTGAAACATACCTTCTCAGGGGAAAAAGTTTGCTCAATCATATGCAACAGTTTCTGAGGAAAGAATGTTGAAAATTTGCATTTCTGAGGCGTTCACATTGGAGTACCTTCTTAACCCCTTTAGACCCGATACTTGAAATCTTAAATATGGCAAAACTAGTAAAATAATATGAAATAATGTTACTGAAAACTTTAAATGCGTTTTCTCGAAACTACGTTTTTCAAATTGGCTTGGCAAAACTTTCGTTATTATAAATATTTTTTTAAGATCGGTTAAAAACTTTTGTTATTATAAACATTTTTTTGATGGAAATTAGAACTTTTCTCTACATGCTCGCCATCTTTACAAAAATCAATATTTTACCATATACGCGTGTATTTGTCTAGCAAATTTAATGTAGATTACGAAAAAAATGTGCTTTTTGTGCTTAGTGAAAGTGTACAAGCCGCAGGCCATATCCAAAAATGCACTTCTACTTCGAGACCTCCAACACCGCCATTTTGAAGCAAAAACATAAGAAATGTTCTTTTTTATACATTAAAGTATGCACATCAAACGCCTTTAAACCAAATTTCGACATCTTATATTATGTAATTTAAAAAAGCTCCTAAAGTTACCCTATGTTATTAGGGATTAAGCTAGATGTTACCCCTTAAGGGGGTACTCCAATATGAACGCCTAAAAAAAGCAAATTTTCAACAGTTAAAACAGTTTACTACACAATACTCCACAGTACTTCTATAGTTGCAGTCTGTATACATTTATAAAGAACTTTGATACTCGATTACAATTGATTGATTGATTTTGATAGTCGATACTAGACGTTACCCCTTAATATGTATTTCACGACCCAGACCCAATTTTGGAACCCTTCCACTCTACAATTCAATTTTCCTCTCCCCAGAATCAACATCATCCTCCGCAGCCTCGAGTTCCGAGGCCTCCAGCACCGAAGAAAGTGAAGAACCCGTCTACCAACTCCGCGAGCGCAGATGCGCCAACACCTACAAGTTCAACGAGTACGACGACATGATAAACGCCGCGATCCAGGACGAAATCGAGGCAGTCCAAGGCGCCGGGAACCAGGGCCGCGGAAAAGACATCGCCACCATCGTCAACGCCGAAAAGGAAGAAGCCCAAGCCGAGGCCCTCAAACTCGAACTACGCCCCAAAGCCTCTCCAAAATCCGACAAAGATACCGACGACGAGTTCAAACTAGAAAAAGAGGAGTTCCCCGACGACGAGGAGGAAGACGACGACGACGATGAAGAAGAAGAACAACGAAAACGCACCAAAAAACTCCTGTCCCGCAAGAAACACCGGAAACTCAACAGCCTCGACATCAGCAGCGAGGACGACCCCGAAAGCGACGAGGACTTCAAAGGAACCAGTTCTGAGGAAGAAGAGGACTTCGACGATCATTTAACTTCCAGCGACGAGAGCAGTTTCGCAGAAATAAAACGCAGAGGCGGTCGAAAAGGAGAACCTAGGGCTGTTAGGAGAAGTACTCGTGCAAGAATGACCAGGTATGACGAGGATTTTATAAATGATGACAGTGAAGAGAGCGACCGTCCCAAGAGGAAGAAGTCGAAGTCCATGTGGGGGGATAGCGACAGCGAAGACAGCGATAATTCCTGGCGGCAGAGGAAGAAGAAGAGCAGGACCCTGCCGACGGCGTCGAGGTGCCGGACGTCGTCGAAGTCGAAGGGGAAGAAGAAGAAAAAGAGAAAGCGTATCATCGAGTCGGATAATCAGAGCGAGAACGAGGAGGAGGAGGAGAGGGTGCAGGTGGAGGTGAAGGTGGAGAAGGTGGAGGAGAAGAGCGAGAAACCAGAAGAAGCTGAGGAGAAAGTGGAGGAAAAAGTTGAGAAGGTGGAGGAGAGTGAAAATAATCCGCAGGAGGTGAAGGTGGAGGTGCCAGAGGTGGTGGAGAAGAAGAAGAAGGAGGTGGTGGAGAAGAAGAAGAAGGCGCCGACGATAAGGAGGAAGATCGTTTATGGGGGGCTCCCGGATAGTGGGATGAGGCAGGAGGAGGAAGAGACGCTGGGCAGGAGGACCAGGGGCAGGAAGATTAATTATCAGGAGGTTATTGCGTCGGATAGCGAGGAGGAGCTGAAGAAGGCGTTGAGGAAGACCGGGGAGAGCGAGGATGAATTCGTCGTCAACGAGGCGGGGGAGATGAATGAAGACGATGAGAAGGATTCGGATTCAGGTGGGAGTTTTTGAGGATGTGACTAATTGGGCGGGGTGTTTATGATTTGGGGTTTTAATGGTGCGAGAGTAGAGGATCGTAGATAGATGGTTTTGGACAATACGTATACGTATTGTTGCAAATCGATAGGATTGGGTTTGTCGAGTATTTTTGAATGGGGGTTGTTGCAGTGGACAAATTTAGTATTGCTGAGAATTTATTAAAATGTTATAGTATATTTTGTTCACTCTATTGCTGAGAATTCAGTAAAATTTTATAATACATTCTATTCATTATTTGCGTGTGAATTATTGAATCTCGAGAACCTTGTAGTTCGTGATTAATAATGCAAATGATATGGATCAAAATAATAACAAGGATTGTGATTCCGGTGGTGCGGTAGACAAATTTAGTATTACTGAGAATTCACTAAAATTTTATGGTAGTACACTCTATTCATTATTTGCCTGTGAATTATGGAATCTCGAGAACTTTATATTGCGTCATTAATAATGCAAATGATATGGATGAAAATAATAACAAGGATTATGATTCCTAATATTTTATGGTATTGCATTATTTGCCTGTCAATTATAGTAGAATCAAATCCAAGTAATTCCGGTGTTGCACTGAGAATTCACTAAAATTTTATGACAGTTCACCCTATTCATTATTTTCCTGTGAATTATAGAATCTTGCGAACCTTTATATTACGTGATTAATAATGCAAATGATATGGATGTAGATAATGACAACTTGGGTGTTATTCAATACGTGGTTAATTGACCTGAAAATCTATACATTAAGCTACTGATGTTTAAGAATCGATTGGGGTCTTTATTAATTAGTATACAGCAAAGCTTTATGCAGAATCCCAGATAGATCATAGATCCTACGTCTTATTACATAGTTCCGTATTACATCATGTTTGATCTCATTCTGACCACAATACGCACAGTACCTTTCAACATTTTCATACAGAAAAAGTTATACAGCTTATTTTGATCACAATAAGAACAATACCTCAAACAAATTTTCACACAGAAAAAGTTATCCAACTCACGCAAATTCGTATCCTACCCCTCTTTCCAAACAAAACCCCCCGTAAAGTTTCTCCAATTACTGCACCTCCGCTTTATTAACCCTTTCGCTACGGCGGTCTTTTCCCCAATTTGACTTTTCAAAATGTCATGATCATGAATTTTTTATAAATTGAACATTTCTGACAAAAGCTACGGCTGATTGAGAATAGACACATGCAAAAATGCTATGCTCTCTAACAAAAGAAAGCAACATACAGAACAAGAGCTCCATAATAATTGTGCCAAAATGGACTGTAGTCAGGCGACTATAGTCGCTTGTTGTATATAAGTGGAATAGACTGTAGTAGTGAAAGGGTTAACTAGTACCCCCCAATTCTCGACATCTTCTCCCCACCTCCACTGACTCTTCTCACTGACTCTTCCCTCAGGTGACATCTACACCCCCAAGAAGGACGCGCCAAAATTCAAGAGCAAGTCCCCCAAAACCAAGAAGCCCCGCAACAGCAAATCCCCTGCCACCAAGCGCCGGCAGATTTCGGACCCCACCACCAAACCCCGCCGCAAACCAGGTCCAAAGCCCGGCACAAAGTTGACCAAACCCCGTCGCCAGGCCCGGACCCTCCTAAACAACGACGACTGCGACAAGGACCTGCCGCTGACCCACGCCCTGGACACCCCCATGATGGACATCGCCTCAAAAATCGACGAGGGTCTCATGCCGAATACTGAAAGTCTACCAGCCGGCATCGTCGGGACTTCTTTCACCAGCGACGTCACCGAAGGCAGTTTGCCAGGCCTTGCACCCGGAGAATTGGCCGACCTGGACGAGGAACAACTCGAGCAGATGATGATGGAGGACGAGGAATATGGAAGGCGACAGCTGGAACTGGCGGCGATCGAGATCGCCAAGAAAAAGAAGAAGGAGGAGCGCGAGGCGAAGAAACTGGAGAAGGCAAGGCTCAAGGCCCTCGAGATCCTGGCTGCTGAGAGATCCAGGGACCCTAACGCACCTGAGGGCACCGACGGCGAGGCGCCGAAGAAGAAAAAGCGGGGCAGACGCAGCAAGGCGGAGATTATTGCGGAACAAATGCGCAGAGACGGGGCCCCGGCGAATCTGAATCCTGAAATGGTGGTTGGTGCGGTGGGGAGTATTGGGAGCAGTATTGGCATTGGATTGGGAATGGTGGCGAGCGGAGCATCCTCGGGGATTTTGGGGACGGATGACAGGACGATGGAAGGTGAGTGGGATGGGGGTGGAGAGGAATGGGGCATGGTGGAGGTGGAATTGATTGGAGTGATAGATTTTAGGAGGCTATGCGATGATGAGGGATGATGGAAGGTGAGTAGGGGAAGTTTGTGGCGAGGGTAGTGTAGCTGGAATTGGTTCGAGTAATACGTTTTAGGGGTCAGAGCTGCTGGGGAATCGGAGGAGGATGGAAGGTGAGTAGGATCAGGGGAAAGGTGTCATGAAATTTGGGGAGAGGGTAGGGTAATTGGAATTGGTTGAAGTAATAGATTTTAGGAGGCTACTGGGGAATAATGAGAGATGATGGAAGGTGAATAGGGGAAGCTTTTGGAAGTTTTTAGAAGGTAGTGTAACTGGAATTGGTTCGAATGATACGTTTTTGGGGTGAGAACTGCTGGGGAATGATCGGAGGAGGATGGAAAGTGTCATGAAATTTGGGGAGAGGGTAGGGTAATTGGAAGGGGTTGAAGTAATAGATTTTAGGAGGCTACTGGGGAATGATGAGGGATGATAGAAGGTGAGTGGGGTCGGAGGTGTTTTTGGAGGGTAGTGTAACTGGAATTGGTTCGAATGATACGTTTTAGGGGTCAGAGCTGCTGGGGCATTGGAGGAGGATAGAAGGTGAGTAGGATCAGGGGAAAAGGTGTCATGAAATTTGAGGAATAGATTTTAGGGGCTAGGGTAATAATGAGAGATGATTGAAGTAATAGATGTTAGGAGGTTACTGGGGAATAATGAGAGATGATGGAAGGCGAATGCGGTCGGGGGGAAGGTATCATGAAATTTAGGGAAAGAGTAGGGTAATTGGAATTGGTTGAAGTAATAGATTTTAGGAGGCTACTAGGGAATGAGGGATGATAGAAGGTGAGTGGGGTCGGGGAAGTTTTTGGAAGATAGTGTAACTGGAATTGGTTCGAATAATACATTTTAGGGATGAGAGCAGCTGGGGAATGGTCGGAGGAGGATGGAAGGTGTCATGAAATTTGGGGAGAGGATAGGGTAATTGGAATTGGTTGAGGTAATAGATTTTAGGAGGCTACTGGAGAATGAGAGATGATGGTAGGTGAATAGGGGAAGTTTTTGGAACTTTTTAGAAGGTAGTGTAACTGGAATTGGTTCGAATAATACGTTTTAGGGGTCAGAGCTACTGGGGAATGGTCGGAGGAGGATGGAAGGTGACATGAAATTTGGGGGAGAGGGTAGTGTAATTGGAATTGGTTGAAGTAATAGATTTTAGGAGGTACTGGGGAATGATGAGGGATGATGGAAGGTGAGTGGGCTCGGGGAAGTTTTTAGAAGGTAATGTAATTGGAATTGGTTCGAATGATACGTTTTAGGGGTCAGAGCTGCAGGGGAATGGTCGGAGGAGGATGGAAGGTGAGTAGGGCCGGGGAAAAAGTGTCATGAAATTTGTGGCGAGAGTGGTTGAAGTAATAGATTTTAGGTTGAGGGATACTGGGGAATTATGAGAGGATTATGGAACATGGAGGTGTTTGGGTTAGGGAATTGGAATTGGGGGAAGTAATAGGCGGTTTGGGGGTGAGGTAGACAAGGTTTGGCGAGTCGGCGTGTTTGTTCAGCATCATTCATGTTAGTGACATGATAGAGGAACGGAATGCCCTTTTTTAGTTGAGAATGCTGACTATGTAACTTTATTACTGTAACTCTTTTTATTCAGGAATCTAAAAAAAGGTATATGTTACAAAATTTGTTTCTTCACAAAATATAAACAGTGTGAAGGTTCGAACTTACAGATAGTAATTATGTCAATCACTCTTTCTTCTTCCATTAGGTTTTCGTAGTCCTGCATCCACATACTTGGTTGCTGAACTAGAGCAAGGCCAAAAGAATAATTATACACAGTTCAATACTGAAACTAATGACGAGGAATCTAAAAGTAAGAGGAAAAATTAGATTTAAAAGAATAAGATTTTTTAATAATATTAGAATCTATTTTCAACCAACAAGAAAGAAGGGCTTTCCATTTCTTTACTTTCAGCCTTATTAATCCTTTCGCCTCGGCGGTCTTGTCCACAATTTGACTTTATGCTCACTCTTAAAAATGTCATGATTATGAATTTTTTAGCAAAATTGATTGAGAATAGACACATGCAACAATGCTATGCTCTCTACCAAAAAAAAAGCAACATACGAATTAAGAGGTCCATGATAAATGTGCCAAGTTAATAAGAAAGGGTTAATAATAATCACTAACGAGATCAAGCCCTTTTTTACTGAACTTAGAAAATCGATTTGAGTACTTCTAATAAAAGTTCTCCATCTTCATGCGAACGCACATATCTGCTTCCAAGACTACTAAATCGCAAGTTTGATTGAATCATGAATTTCCACAGGTCCCGACACCCAGATCTTCAGCCCCGACGGCACGCCCCTGAAGCCTAAGCGCCGAGGTCGCGGCAAAGGCAAGAAAACCCTCGCCCTCGAAGCCGCCCGCGCCGCCGAAGCGATGATGAAAGCCTCCATCGGCCAGGACCCTGGCCAGGACCTCAAGAGCGAGCTCCCGGTCCTCCCAACCCCCGGCAGCAGTACTTCCGGTTCCTCCACCCCCCCAGCCAGCATCGTCGTCCCTACCCAACCTCCCCCAACCACGCAACCAGCCCCGACCCAGGCCCCGGCCCAGAACCAAGGCGTCTACCCCCTCCCCGGCCAGCAGTCCTCCGTCATCACCCGGATGCTGCAATCTCAACCCACCGGCAGCGTCTCCCAGTCCTTCACCGCCGCGGCCGCCGCCATGGGCCACAAGTACTTCGGCAACCCCCAGACCGGCCAACTCCTCCCACGCACCGGCTATGAAATGCCCCGAGGCCGCATCCCATCCCCCTACCGCCAACCCGGCCAAACCATGCCGCATTTCGCCGCCGTGCGGTCAGGGACCCCGCCTATGCGGATGCGGGTCAGCGGCGGCCAGATGTACCACACGCACCACCCCATGGACCCGTCCCCCTCCGGCGGGGGGCCCATCGCCATCAACAGCCGCGACCGCAGCAGCCCGCTGACCCCAGGACCCAGCCCCATGATCCCGCCAGCGGCAGGGAGCCCCCTCGCCAAGAGCGGACCCACGCCGCCCCCACCCCCATACGTGCGGGGCACCCCCCTCAGCAGGTTCGCCGAGGGCCTGGGACCCCGGCAGCTCCCCTTCAGCGGGGCCAACCACAGCCTGCCCCAGACTGCGCCGCCCGCGGCCAATCACAGCCTGCCCCAGACGGCGCCCGCCACTCACAGCCTGCCGCAGACCGCGCCCGCGACGCACAACCTGCCGCAGCCGGCGGCCGCCAATCACAGCCTGCCCCAGGCGACGGCCGCTAATCACGGGCTCCAGCAACCCTCGCCGCCGCCCAATCGCCAGCCCGGAAACTTCTCGCCGTACCATCCGCCGCCGCCGCCGAACTATCATTATGGCGCTTACCCCCCGCCGCCACCCATGTCCACGGCGGACGACGCTGCTTATCAGGGGTCCCCGTATACGGGGGAGCATTTCGCGGCTGATGGACAGCAGAGCCTGCAGGGACAGCAGCAGAGTCAGCAGGGACAGCAGACCCAGCAGGCGGCCATTAGTGCGGATCCCAATGGAAAGCAGTATGATGAGGAGGGCACTGGCGAGTTTGGGGGACTCGTGTCCTACTTCAGCAGTCAGAGGGAGGATGATCTGGACTCGTAGCATGAGTGAGCGCTTGGCCAACCGTAATTTAAGGTCGCGGACTTTATGTGCTGGGCGATTGGGGCGCGTGGGGCGGGGGAGGGGAGGGGAGATGGGTGGAAGGGGTGAAAGAGGGGAGTTTTGGGGGTTGGGGCGGCTTTGATGGGGGTTTGTGGGACTGAGGGACTTTGTGGGGGAAAAGGGGATGGTTTTTTGGAAACGCGGGGCAGAGGAGTAGGTATTTATTCGCTGGAGATGGAGGGGAATTTTTACCCATTTCTGCCATCGCTCTAAATCCGTGATTTTAGTTAAAAATCCGACTTGCATAAGGAAGAATTTTAGGGTTTATTAGCAACTGAAAAGGTTTGGATCGTGTACTGTACAGAATTTAGAAAGTTTTGGTTCAAGTGAATAATCATAAAATTCGAAATTAGAACAAAAGGTAATAATACCGTTTCAAATGCAAAACATAATAGTACGGTGGGATTTAAATAATTTAAAAATTGCAGATTTTATTTTTGTGGGATTTTAACCCATTTGTGTCTTCACTTTAAATCCGTGATCTTAGTCAAAAATCCGACATGCGCAGCTAAACGTCGTCCATACTATTAACAAGTTTTCATAGATGTGCTGATATTTGTCACATTTTATTAGATTTTGTCAGAATGGTACATTACTTTTATTTTTAGCGTTCATGCCTTTGGATGATCTATTGTCAGAGTTCTTTTACGAAGTTTTCGTATATTTGATGAGATTCGCCACGTTTCATTAGATCTTATCCAAATTTTACATTACTTTCATTGTTAACGATCACATTTTTCGATGATTTATTGTCAGTCTTTTCTTTTACCAAGTTTTCATACATTTGATGATATTTTCCACATTTCATTAGATTTTGTCGAAATCTGAGGGCTTATTGAATATTTAGAACATTATCTATAATTGCACTTTTCTATTTTCTTAACTAATTCAAGAGGGGTACAAAGGTTTTTTGTAGTAAATGAATTTGTTTCTTCGCTGTCACTATTACTTTCACTAGGTTGGGTTTATATAAAGTAGTCAATGTCATAGTTAATGTCACACTCATTAAAATTGCCATAGCTTTCTTTTTCAAACGTTTCTGATAAAATAATAATACTTTAATACTTTAAAAATAATAATAATCTTTGAATGATCTATTCTCAGTCTTCTTTTACGAAGTTTTCGTATATTTGATGAGATTCGCCACGTTTCATTAGATCTTATCCAAATTTTACATTACTTTCATTGTTAACGATCACATTTTTTGATGATTTATTGTCAGTCTTTTCTTTTACCAAGTTTTCATACATTTGATGATGTTCGCCACATTTCATTAGATCTTGTCGAAATATGAGGGCCCTTTGAATATTTAGAGCATTATCTATAATTGCACTTTTCTACTTTCTTAACTAATTCAAGATGACAAACAAAGTAAATGAATTTCTTTCTTCGCAGTCACTGTTACTTTTACTAGATTGGGTTTATATGGATTAGTTAATGCCACACTTATTAAAATTGCCAAAGCTTTCTTTTCGAAACCTTTATGATAAAATAATAATACTTGTTCTCGTTTTTACAAAAGTTATTTTTGTTGGGATTTATATCTACTGCTCCTATGTCAACTCGAAACTGAAGAACTCTTGAATAGGCGCCCTAAATTTGTAAACCTGGCATTGGTCAAATTTGAAATCAGCAATAGAAAAGGCAAAAATTGTCACTTCCACAATCAAGTTTAATTATGACAAACAAAAAGACAAGAAATCAGAGTTATAAAGTTGCCACATTCAAATAAGAATTTCTGTTACTTTAATATATAAAAGATTCCATGAAGAATGATGGACAGAGCGCAAAAAAGGGTACCTTTATTTTCTAGCAACTTCTGCTGACTTTTACTATACGTTCAAATTCATGTCCCCTCAGGGTCTCAATATTAAAATTCTACATCTTGTGTAGTACCTACACATTTCTCACAAATTTAACGTTAAAACCATGAAACTTTACGTTAGCAAAGTATCTTTGCCTCCTCAACTGTGCAATTGAAGCTTTAGTACTTAAACAAACCCAACAATTTTGTACCAAACCCAATCAAATCAAAACGCTCGCAAATTATCCGCCCCAAACACTTAAAACACACAGTCGCAAATCTACCATTTCGCACAAAATCCGTTTTCCACCCATCACCCGGGTCTTTCGCCCCTTCGGCCAGACTTTCCAAAAAACCTCCACCGTATCGAATACAAGGAACTGAAACCCCGGTTTTCCACCAAGTCTGCGCCCCGAGGCCCAAACCCCCCCAACAAACATAACAGTGGTTTTAGCCGCATGACAAAAGCAGAGAAATCCTTCTCGCGCCCCAGCGGCCAGACTTTCCAAAAACGTTCACCGTATCGAACACAAGGAAGTGAGACCCCGGTTTTCCACCGAGTCTGCGCCCCGAGGCCCAAACCCCCCAACAAACTATCAAAAGTAATAGTGGTTTCATCCCCGTGGCATAAAAGCCGAGAAATCCCCCCGCGTTTCAAACTTCCCGCGCCCCGGCGCGCAGACAAGATGGCGGCCGCGGGACGCGTCCCTGTCTCACTTCCGCCCGGTTGGCCAAGTATTTCGGCGCCCGCGGCGTAGGAAACGAAAAACGACAGCGCAGCACCGACTTGCACCGAGGCGCAGCCTATTTTCTAAGTCTTTTTATAAGAGCCAGGCCCCGTTCGCGGCATTCGCGCGTGCGCAGGCCGAAAATGTATTCCTCGGCGTGGGCACGCGCGCGGGTCGGGCGGATCCAAGATGGCGTCGCTTAATATACGTTTAAACGGCATATACATAAGGAGGGAAGCCAACTATCTAATCTACGTCGTAAGTGGCGCTGGCGGGAGTAAGGTAGCGTAGATCTGACGTCTTTGTATGCGTAGGTAGCGGGGCACGCGGGAAAAAGCTGGCGGCGAAAACAAAACTGCGTGGGATCTTCGGGGAGCGGGGAGCCGCCGTTGTTAAACGTTGTACATAATGTAAATACCGTGAGTCCTTTTAGATTATATATATATATATTATATATATATAATATACATGTATTATATATATTACTATGCGAAGCAAGACACAGTCACCGGCGCAGAATTTAAGCTAATTATATTGTATTGAGAGGTAGAGAGCGTCTAACGGGTTTTCGGTCGGGGGAGGAAGGATGCGGGTTGGGAAAAGGGTGGAGGTTTGGGGTGGCACGCCTTTTTGTGGTATAAAATCAACATGTTGCGGTATTAAAGAAAATCTACGGTAAAATGCAATTTTGCAGAATGGAAGTTGAAGAGTTGGTGAGTTAACGCTAGAAAGACTGAAACTTATTATATGCCTATATTGCCCAGAAGCAGTCAAAATTACTCCATTTGAAGTAATAACTAATGTGCAAAGAAATTTATTTAAAATTAATGTTTAAAACTTTCTTATATTATTTACAGTTATATAACAGGTTATTAGTAAATATTAACCCCTTGACATACGAATAAAATGCGCGTCGACGCGTCCATAGGAATTTATTTAAAATTGATCTTTAATATTTTTTTATATTATTTAGAGTTATATAACAGGTTATTAGTAAATATTAACCCCTTGACATACCCATTAAATGTAACCCTTTTGCTATGGCGGTCCTGTCCACAATTTGGACTTATGGCTTATTATTTGACTTGATTTTGTAGGAAAAGAACATTTCTAACGAAAGCTACGGTTCATTGAAAATAGATACATGCAACAATGCTATGCTCTTTACCAAAAAAAAGCAACATACGGATCAAGGGGTGCGTGATAGAGCTTAAAAATGTTTCGATAACAAATTGTTGAGGAAAAGAACATTTTTAAAGGAAGGCACGATTGATTGAGAATAGACGCGTGCAAAAATGCTATGCTCTTTTAAAAAAAGGCAATATATGGGGCAAGAGATCCATGGTAAATGTGTAAATGTGCAAAGACTATAGTCCATAGTAACGAAAGGGTTAAATACCGATAACATTCAATAAGGTACCGTTGAAAGAGAAAAGCATCTTGAACAGTCTGAACAAAATAGCATCGATGCATGACCGAAACAGATAATCTAATAGTATATTTGAGCCGTTTGTTTTGAAAGTGGCCTAACTCCATTCATCACGAAGGCAGGGAGAAAAATGTCGACTCTAAAGCAAAAAATAGGTGAAACTGTGACTTTTTAGGGACAGACAGGAACATAGTAAATACAACATAATAAAAAATGGTGAAAATATGTAATTTATAATGTCCACAAACTAATTTTGTAGTCTCCAATTTGCCCCTTTGGGAATTGAAAGTGGATGTAATAAGATGCGGAAAAATTCAACGAAATTCTAAAACATTGTATCATTATATACATAATTTATTTTCTAATTCAAATTAAAAAGCAGTCAAAACGACTTCCTTGGGCAATCTAGCGTTAATAAGAGTCATTTGATTATTTAAAATTTCTCAACCAGTCAAAACTACTGTTTTTGGGCAATATACGTATAACACATATATTGGAAATAAAGGAGGACCGAGGAAACTAGAATTATTAATAAACGCATTTATGTTCTACAAAAAGTCACCAAAATTCCAACAAATTGTATCACTATGTACACAGTTTTTTTCTAATTCAAATTAAAAAGCAAAATGTCGACTCTAAAGCAAGAAATAGGTGAAAATGTGACTTTTTTGGTGGCAGACAGAAACATAGTAAATACAACATAATAAAAAACGGGGAAAATATGTAATTTATAATGTCCACAAACTAATTTTGTAGTCTCCAATTTGCTCCTTTGGGAATTGAAAGTGGATATAACAAGATGCAGAAAAATTCAACGAAATTCTAAAAAATTGTATCATTATATACATAATTTCTTTTCTAATTCAAATTAAAAAGCAGTCAAAATGACTTCCTTGGGCAATCTAGCGTTAATAAGAGTCATTTGATTATTTAAAATTTCTCAACCAGTCAAAACTACTGCTTTTGGGCAATATACGTATAACACATATATCGGAAATTAAGGAGGGGCAGGAAACTACAATTATTAATAGTATTTATATGTTGTACAAAAAGTCACCAAAATCCCAAGAAATTGTATCATTATATACAGTTTTTTTCTAATTCAAATTAAAAAGCAAAATGACTTCCTTGGGCAATCTACTGTTAATAAGAGTCATTTGATTATTTTAAATTTCCCAACCAGTCAAAACTACTGCTTTTGGGCAATATACGTATTACACATATATACATCAGAAATCAAGGAAGGGCAGGAAACTACAATTATTAATAGCATTTATATGTTCTACAAAAAGTCACCAAAATTCTAAGAAATTGTATCATTATATACATAATTCCTTTTCTAATTCAAATTAAAAAGCAAATGACTTCCTTGGGCAATCTAGCGTTAATAAGAGTCATTTGATTATTTTAAACTTCTCAACCAGTCAAAACTACTGTTTTTGGGCAATATACGTATAACACATATATACATAAAAAATGAAGAATTAAGGAGAAACTACAATTATTAATAAACGCATTTATACGTTCTGCAAAAAGTCACCAAAGTTCTAAGAAATTGTATCATATACACAGTTTTTTTATAATTCAAATTAAAAAGCAGTCAAAATGACTTCCTTGGGCAATCTAGCGTTAATAAGAGTCATTTGATTATTTTAAACTTCTCAACCAGTCAAAACTACTGTTTTTGGGCAATATAGGTATAACACATATATACATAAAAAATGAAGAATTAAGGAGAAACTACAATTATTAATAAACGCATTTATACGTTCTGCAAAAAGTCACCAAAATTCTAAGAAATTGTATCATATACACAGTTTTTTTATAATTCAAATTAAAAAGCAGTCAAAATGACTTCCTTGGGCAATCTAGCGTTAATAAGAGTCATTTGATTATTTTAAACTTCTCAACCAGTCAAAACTACTGTTTTTGGGCAATATAGGTATAACACATATATACATAAAAAATGAAGAATTAAGGAGAAACTACAATTATTAATAAACGCATTTATACGTTCTGCAAAAAGTCACCAAAATTCTAAGAAATTGTATCATATACACAGTTTTTTTATAATTCAAATTAAAAAGCAGTCAAAATGACTTCCTTGGGCAATCTAGCGTTAATAAGAGTCATTTGATTATTTTAAACTTCTCAACCAGTCAAAACTACTGTTTTTGGGCAATATAGGTATAACACATATATACATCAAAAATGAAGAATTAAGGGGAAACTACAATTATTAATAAACGCATTTATACGTTCTACAAAAAGTCACCAAAATTCTAAGAAATTGTATCATATACACAGTTCTTTTTCTAATTCAAATTAAAAAGCAAAATTACTTCCTTGGGCAATCTACTGTTAATAAGAGTCATTTGATTATTTTAAACTTCTCAACTAGTCAAAACCACTGCTTTTGGGCAATATACGTATAACACATAAATACATCAGAAATGAAGGATTGAGGAGGAAACTACAATTATTAATAAACGCATTTATACGTTCTACAAAAAGTCACCAAAATTCTAAGAAATTGTATCATTATATACATAATTCTTTTTCTAATTCAAATTAAAAAGCAAAATGACTTCCTTGGGCAATCTAGCATTAAAATGCCATGGCAAAGGACAAGATTATACATATAGGTTCCTGACAAAAGGACCCCGCAACATGTTGAATCAATGGAATGAATGGAAAGGCGTGTCATTTCAAAGACTTAGAAGGTTGAGAGAAGATAAAAAGAAATTCAACGAAGGGCGAGAGGCAGAGAGGCATCTGACTATTAATATTAACGTAACGATTTAGTCGGCTAAGGTCTACCGATAATTTAAACGCGTGCGTGTGTATGAGTCTGCGGATTGGGATTTATTTATGGCAAAGTCGACAATTCATAATTGTCTTTGGACATTGATCTTTTACGCGGGTCGAGAGAAGGTAAGGAAAACGACAGAAGAGAGGATCGGCGGGCGCAAGCTTGTAAATAGACGGGGAACCGAATGAGAACAAGATATACATAGATAGATAGATATATATACATACACGCTATATATTGTATCGCGGCGAAGTTAAAATATATGTTGGAAGAACGTCGGGGAGAGGGTCTTCGCGAAATTGACTATTAATATTAATATTATTATTATTAGCGAAACCGTGTGCAATTTTTGCAAATACAATGATTTACGACTTTTACGCATCGTCGCCCGTGTATCTTTTTCCTTTTTTTTTCTCTCTTTAGTTTATCAGAATTTTTATTTTTATCTTTTATTTATGCACCCCCCCGCCTTGCTTAGAATTCAATTTTAAGGTACTATCGCTACGTTTATTTTCCTTTTTCTATTCGAACGGATAGTGAGAACGAAAGCGTGTGAGAGAGAGAGAGAAAGATTAAAAATATATATATATGTGTACGTGTGCAGAGATGCGTGTATGAATCAATAAACGATTTTTTTTATAAAAAAGAAAAGATGGCCTTAACTGTGCTGTGGAGTAAGATTTTTTCTTTTTTCGTCCGTCGATTTAATGCGAGAAAGCTTTTTTTTTGATAGTATAAGTATGTGCGTAGAAATTAATTTTTATTCTGATTATATCTATTTGGTTTCGAATATTTATTTACTTAAAAGTGAATAGTTTGGGTGGAGATTCGATTGTGTCAGAAATTGAGGAAAGTGGAGATGTTGTTTTCTTTTCTTCTGAAGGAAGTAGATAAAGAACTGAAGGGCGGATCCTCCTTTCTGTCGTTCAGTATAAAAAAGGTAGAAAAATGAAAAAATGAGTGAAACAATATATATGTATATACAGGATGTCGCAGAGTTTACCGTTCAAACTTTGGTGGTATACTCTATGAGCAGTATGAAGCAAAAAACATATGCATACAGATTTTTAAGTTTTTTTCTTATTAAAAGCTAATAACAAATGTGAAGGGTGCAAAGCGCAATTTTAATTAAATTTGAACTTTAACAGTGGAGTCTATGTTCAGATATTAGCAAAAATATTATATGAATACACATTTTTAAGGGTTCTTTTTTTAGTAAAAGCTCTAATAAAATATTGAGGGTGCAAAATGCAAGTATAAGTAAATTTGAATTTAAAAATGGCGGCCAGTGAAGTCAATAGAAGCTTATAATTATTTTACCAACATACTTTATGATCAAAAGTAAGCAAACAATATCATATGCATATAAATATACAAGTCTTTTTTTATTAAAAAGCTATAGCAAAATATGCATGCAGATTTTTAAGTTTTTTTTATTAAAAGGTAAAAATGGCGGCCATATGAAGTCAATAGCGCAATTTTAATTATTTTAACTTTAATATACTTTATGATCAGATATTAGCAAAAATATTATATGAATACACATTTTTAAGGGTTCTTTTTTTAGTAAAAGCTCTAATAAAATATTGAGGGTGCAAAATGCAAGTATAAGTAAAATTGAATTTCAAAATGGCGGCCAGTGAAGTCAATAGAAGCTTATAATTATTTTACCAGTACACTATGATCAGAAGCAAGCAAATAATATTATGCGCATACAAATTTACAAGTTTTTTTTATAAGAAAGCTATAGCAAAATATTAAGAATGAAGAATGCAGAATGCAACTTTAATTAAATTTGAATTTAAAAATGGCGGTCAGTGAAGTCAATAGAAGCTTATAATTATTTTACCAATATACTTTATGATCAGAAGTAAGCAAACAATATTACATGCATACAAATTTACAACTTTTTTTTATTAAAAAGCTATAGCAAAATATGAAGAATGAAAAACGCAAGTTTATTTAAATTTGAATTTAAAAATGGCGGCCAGTGAAGTCAATAGAAGCTTATAATTATTTTACCAATATACTTTATGATCAGAAGTAAGCAAACAATATTACATGCATACAAATTTACAAGTTTTTTTGTATTAAAAAGCTATAGCAAACTATGAAGAATAAAGAATGCAAGTTTAATTAAATTTGAATTAAAAAATGGCGGCCACTGAAGTCAAGAGAGGGTTACAATTAGTTTACCAATGTACTTTATGATCAGAAGTAAGCAAACAATATTACATGCATACAAATTTACAAGTTTTTTTTATTAAAAAGCTATAGCAAAATATAAAGAATGAAGAATGCAAGTTTAATTAAATTTGAATTTAAAAATGGCGGCCACTGAAGTCAACAGAAGGTTACAATTATTTTACTAGTATATTCTATTATCAGAAGTAAGCAAACAATAATGTACGAATATAGATTTTTAAGATTTTTTTATTAAGAAGCCATAGCAAAGTATAAAGCATGCAAAATATAACTTTAATTAAATTTGAATTTTGAAGTGCCGGCCACTGAAGTCAACAAAAGCTTGCAATTATATTACTAATACATCGTGTGATCAAAAGTGAGCAAAAATATTATACGAGTCTAGATTTTTAAGATTTCTTTTTGTATTTTTTATTTATTAAAGAGTCATAGCAAAATATGAAGTGTGCAAGTTGTGACTTTATTTCAAGTTTAATTACAAAATGGCGGCCATTGAAGTTAATTGAAGTTTGCAATTATTTAACTAATTCTTTGGTCCGAAATATGCAAATATCCAATTCTGTGACCCGAAATAAGCAAATAACTCGAACTTTGCTAATTGCGGCTTTATTTAAATTTGAATTTGAAAATGTCCACTGAAGTCAATAGAAGCTTGCAATTTGACTACTGTATTCCAAGATCAAAAGTGTGCAAAAAATATAATATGCATCCACATTTAATTTTCTATTACGAATACAGCAAAACATGAATTGTGCAAATTGCGATTTTATTTAAATTTGAATTTAAAAACGTCGACTGCTGAAGTTATTAGAAGCTTGTAATTTGACTACTATATTCCATGATCAAAGTAAGCAAAAAATATGATATGCATACACATCATTTAATTTTCTATTACGAAATTACAATAAAACTCGAACTGTGCAAATTGCGCCTTTATTTAAATTTAAATTTGAAAATGACCACTGAAGTCAATAGAAGCTTGCAATTTGACTACTGTATTCCAAGATCAAAAGTGTGCAAAAAATATAATATGCATCCACATTTAATTTTCTATTACGAAGCTACAGCAAAACATGAATTGTGCAAATTGCGACTTTATTTAAATTTGAATTTAAAAACGTCGACTGCTGAAGTTATTAGAAGCTTGTAATTTGACTACTATATTCCATGATCAAAGTAAGCAAAAAATATGATATGCATACACATCATTTAATTTTCTATTACGAAATTACAATGAAACTCGAACTGTGCAAATTGCGCCTTTATTTAAATTTGAATTTGAAAATGACCACTGAAGTCAATAGAAGCTTGCAATTTGACTACTGTATTCCAAGATCAAAAGTGTGCAAAAAATATAATATGCATCCACATTTAATTTTCTATTACGAAGCTACAGCAAAACATGAATTGTGCAAATTGCGACTTTATTTAAATTTGAATTTAAAAACGTCGACTGCTGAAGTTATTAGAAGCTTGTAATTTGACTACTGTATTCCATGATCAAAGTAAGCAAAAAATATGATATGCATACACATCATTTAATTTTCTATTACGATATTACAATGAAACTCGAACTGTGCAAATTGCGCCTTTATTTAAATTTGAATTTGAAAATGACCACTGAAGTCAATAGAAGCTTGCAATTTGACTACTGTATTCCAAGATCAAAAGTGTGCAAAAAATATAATATGCATCCACATTTAATTTTCTATTACGAAGCTACAGCAAAACATGAACGAAAAATTAAAAATTTAAAAAATTTAAAAACGTCGACTGCTGAGTGTTTAAAAGTTTGTAATTTGACTACTATATTCCATGATCAAAGTAAGCAAAAAACATGATATGCATACACATCATTTAATTTTCTATTACGAAATTACAATGAAACTCGAACTGTGCAAATTGCGCCTTTATTTAAATTTGAATTTGAAAATGACCACTGAAGTCAATAGAAGCTTGCAATTTGACTACTGTATTCCAAGATCAAAAGTGTGCAAAAAATATAATATGCATCCACATTTAATTTTCTATTACGAAGCTACAGCAAAACATGAATTGTGCAAATTGCGACTTTATTTAAATTTGAATTTAAAAACGTCGACTGCTGAAGTTAATAGAAGCTTGTAATTTGACTACTGTATTCCATGATCAAAGTAAGCAAAAAATATGATATGCATACACATCATTTAATTTTGTATTACGAAATTACAATGAAACTCGAACTGTGGGCCTTTATTTAAATATATTTGAAAATGACCACTGAAGTCAATATTTTGCAATTTGACTACTGTATTCAAGATCAAAAGAAAAATCGGATATGCATCCATTTTAATTTTCTATATAAACAAAACATGAAACGTGATATAACATTTAAATTTGAATTTAAAAACGTTGTTTCTGTAAAAAAAATGATTTTGACTTTATATTCCATGATCAAAGTAAGCAAAAACATGATATGCATACACATTTTTTTTCTATTACGAAATTACAATGAGAAAAATCTGTGCAAATTGCGCCTTTATTTAAATTTGAATTTGAAAATGACGAAAACGTAGAAGCTAACAATTTGACTACTGTATTCCAAGATCAAAAGTGTGCAAAAAAATAATATTCCATAATTTTCTATTACGAAGCCAAAAACATGATTTTTTTTATTTAAATTTGAATTTAAAAACGGCATAAGAAAAAAGCGGCTAATTCTTCAGCACGAAACAAAACGAAAAAAATATAATATTTTTGCCATATAATTTTCTATTTTTGCAAAAAAACTCGAACTGTTTGCGCCTTTATTTAAATTTGAATTTGAAAATGACCAAAAAATATGACATTTTTTTATTCCAAGATCAAAAGTGTGACACAAAAAAATCATCCACATAATTCTCTATTACGAAACTAAAAAACAGAAACGTGCAAAATAACATTTTTTGAAAATGACCACTGAAGTCAATAGAGGCAATTTGTTTCTGTAAAAAAAAAAATGATTTACTTTAATTCAACGACCAAAAACATTCAAACATTGTTTACTTTTTAAAAAAATGTTGCCACACTTTCGACAATATTTAAAACTTTCCTTCTTACCAATGTTCGACTTTTGAACATTTGCACTCACCGTTTCAAAACCTTTGCGTTCTATTTCTTCTCCCTTCCTATGATTAGTTCCAAAAATTGCACGGCTAACATTTTGCGACAGTCTGCGAATATTAACAAACGAAAGGTGCTTGAGAACGAATAAATGCGACGTCTGCTGGTCAAGAAGTATCAAGAGCGAATAAATGAAAAGCGAAAATTGCGGGGGGCTAGAAAAATGGTATCGAAGTGCTTGAGGATTAAATCTAGGATTAGCCGAGCTTCTGCGAAATCGTTTCCTTACTTTCGCCCTTCCCTAGAGAAAACACACGAAAAATTAAAAAATTAAAAAATGGTGGTGAGTGTTTACACGTTTGCAAGAATTTTCTCGGCCGTTTATACAGAAAACGTTTAAGCGTGTGCGTGTGAGTAAGTGGTTGGGAAAATAGAAAATGAGAGAAAACGTGCGAAGAGTGTATGAGCATGGATTAATTATGAGCGAATTTTGCAGTATTATACTTTTGGTGTGAATATACAAAAGATTAAGGAAATTTTGAGGGAAATTAATGAGTTTTTTGCGGAAAGTCGAGTGTGGAGAATTGGAATGATTCTTCAGGATTAAACGGAATGAAAATGTGGAATAACATTTTGTCAAGCAAAGTTTTGTTTTCGTCAGAAAAATGTGTTTCTATAATTCGACGGAAATATTTGCGTACGAAATTAAGTATAAGAAAAATCGGAATGATTCTTCAGGCTTAAACAAAACAGAAACGTGATATAACATTTTGCTGGATAAGGCTTTGTTTCTGTAAAAAAAATGATTTTCTTTAATTCAACGACCAAAAACATTAAATTTTTTTTTTTGAAGAAATGAGGCATAAGAAAAATCAGGCTAATTCTTTAGGATTCAGGAAACAAAACGAAAACGTAGAATAACATTTTTTCCTACGACCCTCTGTTTTTCCCAAAAAAAATGTTCTATAATTCGAGTACGACCAAAAACACGGATTTTTTTTTTAATAAATAAGGCACAAGAAAAATCAGGTTAATTCTCCAGGACGAAACAAAACAGAAACGTAAAATAACATTTCGTCGAACGAGGCTTTGTTTCTGTAAAAAAAATTATTTTCTTTAATTCAACGGCCAAAAACATGAAATTTTTTTTTCAAGAAATGAGGCATAAGAAAAATCAGGCTAATTCTTCCGTACGAAACAAAACAAAAACGTGAAATACCATTTTGCCGGACGAGGCTTTGTTCCTGTAAAAAAAAATGATTTTCTTTAATTCAACGGCCAAAAGCATAGAACTTTTTTTTAATGAAATAAGTCTCGAGAAAAATCAGGCTAATTCTTCAGGACGAAACAAATCGAAAACGTAGAATAACATTTTTTCCTATGAGGCTTCGATTCCACAAAAAAAATGTTCTATAATTCGATTATGACCAAAAACACTGATTTTTTTTTTAAACGTGTCACAAGAAAAATCAGGATAATTCTTCAGGACGAAACAAAACGAAAACATAGAATAACATTTTCTCCTACAAGGCTTCGATTCCACAAAAAAAAATGTTCTATAATTCGATTACGACCAAAAACACTGATTTTTTTTTTTAAAAACGTGTCACAATAAAAATCAGGATAATTCTTCAGGACAAAACAAAACAAAAACGTAGTATAACATTTCTTCTCACGACGCTTCACTTCCGCAAAAAAATTCACCAAATATCTTCGCTTTTCACAAAAATAGACCCCGCCCCAAAAAAACGCGTTTTACGCTTTTGCCTTTCAAATAATCATGTACGCGCGTTTATTTCTGCTCATACACTCTCGCGTGCACGTGTACGCGGGTGCATTTACATAAACATTGCTACAGAATTGCATTATTGTTACATAACTACTCCTCCAACCGGGACCGAGCGATTTTTGTCTGCAAACTCTTTACTCAAAGCACACGAATTCAACGACAAAGTGCTCTTCCCACGTTTGCGAAACAAAAATTTACGTACACATGCACCCGCACGTTGTCGAATAATTATTTAATTTAAGGCGAAGAATTCCGCGAATTCCTGCATTTCGACCGCCGAACAAGACGATACCTCGATCCTTCCTCCTGCTTTCAGATTCTTTTCCCTTCGATTCCCCTCGTTTCCCTCTCAATTTCCATCTCGTTTCTTTCGATTCTTTGAATATTGCTTTCCTCCCACGCACCCAGTTTTTCTTCCTCATTTTTGATAAGGGTCTAGACCAAACGCAATTATATTAAATGTTGTAGCCTAAAGTACACGAGATTTTGTAATAAAATTCAATATATATTGAAACCTGGCGACTTCTGTGTGTTTATTCCTTGGGGGAAGAAGTTTGGATGGGATGGGAGAGGGGAATGTGTAGGAGAAGGGTATTTTAAGTGGTATGATTAAGGGTGGTAGGAAAATACCTTAAATGGGAATTAAAAATGGGAAGTGAATATGGGCAGAATAGAGTTTAAAGTAAAGTTTGAAAGGAAATTGTAGTATTTTCATTTCTTGCTTAAATGAAAATTGTAGCATTTTTATTTCTTGCTTAAGTACATTTTTATGGACAAGGTTTAAGGAAGCAAAGTATGATACAAGTTTAATTTAAATATTTTGATTGACTGTGTTATGTTCAGTGGAGAATACTGATATTAAAATACCAGTTTAAAATAGGAAATGAAAATAATCAAAATAAGGTTTATTGTAAACTTTTCAAGAAAATTGTGGCATTTTTATTTCTTGCTTAAATCAGTTTTATGGACAAGATGCAAGAAAGCAAAGTATAATGCAAGTTTGTTTTTAATATTATGATTAACTGTGTTATGTTCAGTAAAGAAAACAACTACTAAAGTACGACTTTCAAATCAGAAATGAAAATAATCAAAATAGGATTTGTTATAAACTTTGGAAGAAAATTGAAATTTATTTTTATTTCTTGACATAAATAAGTTCTTATAGACAAAGTATAGGAAAGCAAAGTATGACACAAGTTTAATTTAAATATTTTGATTGACTGTGTTATGTTCAGTGGAGAATACTGATATTAAAATCCCAGTTTAAAATAGGAAATGAAAATAATCAAAATAAGGTTTATTGTAAACTTTCAAAAACAATTGTAGCATTTTTATTTCTTACTTAAATCAGTTTTATGGACAAGCTCTAAGAAAACAAAGTATGATACAAGTTTAATTTAAATATTATTATTAACTTATGTGTTATATTCAGTAAAGAAGACTATTACTAAAGTGCCAATTTCAAATGGGAAATGACAATAATCAAAATAGAATTTATCATAAACTTTAGCAGAAAATTGTAATTATTTTTATTTTTTTACATAAATAAGTTCTTATAGACAGGGTATAAGAAAGTAAAGTATGACACAAGTTTAATTTAAATATTTTGATTGACTGTGTTATGTTCAGTGAAGAAAACAATTATTAAAGTACCAGTTTCAAATGGGAAATAAAAATAATTAAAATAGGGTATATCATCAACTTTAAAAGGAAATTGTAGTATTTTTATTTCTTGCTTAAATACATTTTTATAGACAAGATGTAAGCAAAATGTAATGCAAGATTGTTTTAAATATTATGATTAACTGTGTTATGTTCAGTGAAGAAGACTCTTACTAAAATCTCAGTTTAAAATAGGAAATTAAAATAATCAAAATAAGGTTTATTGTAAACTTTAAAAAACAATTGTAGCATTTTTATTTCTTACTTAAATCAGTTTTATGGACAAGCTGTAAGAAAACAAAGTATGATACAAGTTTAATTTAAATATTATTATTAACTGTGTTATATTCAGTAAAGAAGACTATTACTAAAGTACCAATTTCAAATGGAAAATGACAATAATTAAAATAGAATTTATCATAAACTTTAGCAGAAAATTGTAATTTATTTTTATTTTTTTACATAAACAAGTTCATATAGACAGGGTATAAGAAAGTAAAGTATGATACAAGTTTAATTTAAATATTTTAATTAACTATGTTATGTTCAGTGAAGAAAACAATTATTAAAGTACCAGTTTCAAATGGGACATAAAAATAATTAAAATAGGGTATATCATCAACTTTAAAAGGAAATTGTAGTATTTTTATTTCTTGCTTAAATACATTTTTATGGACATGATGTAAGAAAGCAAAGTGTAATGCAAGATTATTTTAAATATTATGATTAACTGTGTTATGTTCAGTAAAGAAAATTGTTACTAAAATCCCAGTTTAAAATAGGAAATTAAAATAATCAAAATAAGGTTTATTGTAAACTTTAAAAAACAATTGTAGCATTTTTATTTCTTACTTAAATCAGTTTTATGGACAAGCTGTAAGAAAGCAAAATATGATACAAGTTTAATTTAAATATTATTATTAACTGTGTTATATTCAGTAAAGAAGACTATTACTAAAGTACCAATTTCAAATGGAAAATGACAATAATCAAAATAGAGTTTATCATAAACTTTAGCAGAAAATTGTAATTCATTTTTATTTTTTTACATAAATAAGTTCTTATAGACAGGGTATAAGAAAGTAAAGTATGATACAAGTTTAATTTAAATATTTTGATTAACTATGTTATGTTCAGTGAAGAAAACAATTATTAAAGTACCAGTTTCAAATGGGAAACCAAAATAATTAAAATAGGGTATATCATCAACTTTAAAAGGAAATTGTAGTATTTTTATTTCTTGCTTAAATACATTTTTATAGGCCTGATATAAGCAAGGAAAGTATAATACAAGTTCATGTTAAATATTATAATGAACCACGTTTTGTTTTGTAAAGAAGACTGCGTTACTGATAAAAAGCAGTATAAGATGGAAAATGAAAATAATCAAACAAAAGTTTCTCGTGAAGGTTAAGAGAAATTTTTGTTTTAGTTTTTTATGGTAACAAGATTTTATTTTCCATCGTTTAATTATAAAGTTTACCGCAAGATTTGACAGTTTAATTATGAAAAAGAAACTATGCGAGCAAAATATAATTTAATTGCAAGGAATAAAAGCAAATTACAACTTTTTTTTTTCAAAAATTACGACTATATATTATCTGATTACTAAAAATAATAATTTACTAATAATTGATTACTAAAATAATAATTTACTATTAAAATACATTTTATCATGTTCATAACTTTATTTCCATTTTATTTTACAGAAAGCAAGATTTTACTTTGAATTATTCCATAATCAGATTCACCACAAGGTTTGTTCATTAGTTGTGTAAGTTTTATTATATTCATAAAAAGAACCATATTTTAATTATTAACAAAATCCTATTTAATTAAAACATCACTTATCATTCTTATTATTCAATAAGTTCCTTCAGTATTTAGCAAAATAAATTTTGCCTTTGGACTATTCTACTAAAGTGCACATTTTGAAATATTTAATCGAAGTAATCAAAATACATTTTATCACGTTTATTACTTCATTTCCATTTTGTTTTCCAGAAAGCAAGATTTCATTTTGAATTATTCCTTATTATTTTATTATTTTTATTCATTCCTTATTATTTTTATTTAGTACTTTTTATTTAGTAATATATTTAATATACTTTTATATATATTATACTTTTTATTTAGTATTATATGTAATATACTTTTTATTTAGGACTATATTTAAATTTTGTCTAGTAAATGAGAATGAAAGTTGAACTGAAATATATTTTATGTACGCAAAAATTAGCGTTCATTTAAATTTTGAATTGTAAATCAGAATGGAAATTGAACTGGAAAGTATTAAAAATTATTTCAAAGTCATTATTCGTTCAAATTATGTGTAGTAAATTAAAATGGAAGTTGAACTCAAATATATTTTATGTACGCAAAAATTAGCGTTCATGTAAATTTTGAATTATAAATCAGAATTTAAATTGAAATAAAAAACATTTATTGTACGTTAATGTTATCGTTTGTTTAAATTTTGTGTTGTAAATAAGGATGGAAATTGCACTGTAAAAGATTTTATGCATTTAAAAATAATTATTCGTTTCAATTTTGCATTGTAACAGAGAATGGAAATTGAACTAAAAAATATTTTACCTATATAAAATACTTTATATTGCACGTTACGCCGTGAATATGTTACATATATTTTGCAACATTTTACGTACTTGCCAAACTAATATAAAACATGAACCTAAATAGACATACATAAAAAGTCGGAATCATTCAATTATAATCAGAAATCTTGATCAACTGTATTGCACGGTTCGAAAGTGTAATTATTAACACATTAACACACTGGACGATGTTTTTTTCCCTTTATTCGAGATTGCAGTGATAATATTAATAATAATGGTAACAATAAACTGTGCACCACGACACGTTTGCTTTCTTTTACATTTGTTCGTTCTTCTCCCTTCCTTTGCAACTTTCGTGCAAAATTGATTTATTAAAAAATGAACATGGTGATGACGATGACAATAATAATAACAATAATAACAATCATATACTAACCCTAACGATGACGATGAAATTGCATTATTCTACATACCGTTCTAGTCGCTAATTTTTATTCATTAATCAGTCTAAAACGCGGCTCCCTTTTTCTGTCGCCTCGTGACCAATATATTTTCTTTTTTCTCAACTTCAATATTTCGCTATACATTGCGTTGTCTAAAATGTTCTAACGTGCGATCGTTTCGAAAAATAAGCGTACGTAATTACACTGAACTGTTTTTCCTCGCTGGAAAAACGTTTTTAATTGAACACAATTATACGTTCATTCTAAGAGGTTCGATACTCTTCCTAATTCTGTTACGCTTTAGTCTTTGTTCACGTTGCGGATTCAAAATACTAGATTCGGTCTAACATTGAACTTGTTAGAGCGTTTGGTAGTCGAAAGGATTAGGTTCCTAGTATGTAGCCGGATTCTTGTGTCAGCTGCGCCTTCAGTTGGGAATTTTCTTTCCTCAGCTGGCCAACAACCTGTCGCAGGGTCCTTGCCTCTTCTAGCAGCTGCGCGTTCTCATCCAAACTCTGCGTGAAATTTTCCTGCATCTCACGGAGCTCAAGTATGTACTCGCATGCTCTTGCCAGGATTCCGCCTTTGCTCTGCGGAAAAATATCCAATGAATCCTGCTGTGTTGGCGCTAATGTTTTGCGAAGCGCTATCTTGGAATTTACTGATTTGTAATCTGGC
This sequence comes from Cryptocheilus praepositus, assembly GCA_033815515.1. Classification (NCBI taxonomy): domain Eukaryota; kingdom Metazoa; phylum Arthropoda; class Insecta; order Hymenoptera; family Pompilidae; genus Cryptocheilus; species Cryptocheilus praepositus. The sequence continues at coordinate 1,026,414 of JAWWQZ010000112.1, read as the reverse complement.
AACGATCAGTTTTGCGACTTGAGATCAGGGAACAGTTTACATCCTTGTAATTGCGGAACAACTTGAAATCTTGGAATAATCAGATTGCATCGCTATGTTCTTGAATTATTAAGCACAATAACTCCAAGTCTTGGTACGTTTAGTTTTCTAACATAACATCTTGCAGCGCTCAAGTCGGTACATCGAAATGTTTCAAAATTCAACAATGCAAATTTTATCAGAACAAGTTCTACATCCTTAAACTGAATCCTGCTGTATTGGCGCTAATGTTTTGCGGAGCGCTATCTTGGAATTTACTGATTTGTAATCTGGCAATGATCAGTTTTGCGACTTGAGATCTGGGAACAGTCTACATCCTTTTGCGAAACAACTTGAAATCTTGGAATGATTAGATTGCATCGTTACGTTCTTGAAATATTAAGCGCAATAACTCCAAGTCTTGTTACGTTCAGTTTTCTAACACGTCTTGAGGCGCTCAAGTTGGTACATTGAAATGTTTCAAAATTCAACAATGCAAATTTTATCAGAACAAGTTCTACATCCTTAAACTGAATCCTGCTGTATTGGCGCTAATGTTTTGCGGAGCGCTATCTTGGAATTTACTGATTTGTAATCTGGCAATGATCAGTTTTGCGACTTGAGATCTGGGAACAGTCTACATCCTTTTGCGGAACAACTTGAAATCTTGGAATGATTAGATTGCATCGTTACGTTCTTGAAATATTAAGCGCAATAACTCCAAGTCTTGTTACGTTCAGTTTTCTAACACGTCTTGAGGCGCTCAAGTTGGTACATTGAAATGTTTCAAAATTGAACAATGCAAATTTTATCAGAACAAGTTCTACATCCTTAAACTGAATCCTGCTGTATTGACGCTAATGTTTTGCGAAGCATCTTGGAATTTACTGATTTATAATCTGGCAACGATCAGTTTTGCGACTTGAGATCAGGGAACAGTCTACATCCTTGTAATTGCGGAACAACTTGAAATCTTGGAATAATCAGATTGCATCTTTACGTTCTTGAAGTATTAAGCGCAATAACTCCAAGTCTTGTTACGTTCAGTTTTCTAACATATGATCTTGCAGCGCTCAAGTCGATACATCAAAATGTTTCAAAATTCAACAACGCAAATTTTATCAGAGCAAGTTCTACATCTTTAAACATCGATCACGTATGATAATACATTAAGAGACGCAAACTCAAGACCCGCCACATACCTGCGACTCAAAATTGGACTTTGCGTCTTCCCCGTTTGAAGTCTGCTCGCAGTCCGGCAGCAACTTTCCCAGCTTAGAGATCCAATTATTAATTTTATCCCTCCTACGCCTTTCCACTTCATTGTGCGTCACTCTTCTCCGTTCATCCCTCTGCGCATAAAGTATAAATATACATACAAATAAATAAGAGAACAAAGCATTATAGTTTTTATCCCTGCGCACACCTTCTTGATCCCCGTAATGATATTCTGCGAAGTTTCGATTTGCAGCTTCGCCACTCTCGGACTAACGCTCCTATTTTCGGACGCAATAACTTCATTACCATTGCTCAGCACGTAAAACTGTCCGTTGATCGGACTCGTCAACACCTGCACTGTGTTGTTGACGTTCGCAAGGGACAGTTCGTTACTATCGTTCGCAGTCGCTTCATTCTGCACCTGTACAACGCGATACGATACAGAGTTGTCGTTTCTGTTGACTTCGCACAGTTGATACTGAATGTTGTCTTCTTCCGATATGCCGTCAATCTCCGTATCGCAATCTACGATCTCTGCTTCCTCTAAAACGACACCGACATTGTCCTCGGTCATCGTACTCTCTTCTGTACTGTAAAAATATCGAGCGTTTGTAAACGAGTACATGTATATTAATATAATACTATGGGTTGCGATAATTGTGTAGGGAAGAATATCGCATTGTAATGTAAAAATTTGACGTCGCTGTATCGTTATTAGAATTCGCTTGAGAATTGAATGTATTACGATAACTATGTAGTTTGAAATTGAGCATATTAAAATTGAAATTGAATGTATTAAGAGAACTATCAAGTTTGGTAGTCGATTACGTAACGCATATTGGAAAAATATGAAAATTTGGTAATTGGTTATAGCGTATAACTACATGTGAATATACTCTAGCATTATACTATGTATTTTCTAACATTTCTTTATGTAGCATTAAAATGTTGACACTTGTACCAAATCTGATACGGAAGACAATAAACAGTGTCTCAATATATGATTATGTCTTACAATAATTTTAATGTCGTACATAATTCACATACATAAATCAGCGAATAATTCTCAAAAAATTGAAAATGCAACATTTCAAACGAAAAAGAATTAAAGAAACGTTTGATATAAACGTGGCATTGATAAAATTGCAATTCCTAACCTCAAAATTTGAGATCACAGAAAGCATTATATTTTTCATCGCTAAGGAATATTGTTAATATCAGTAAAACAATTTGTGTAAACATCAGGTCAGCATAAGAAAGGGGTTGAAGTTATTTGAGAGATAAATGCAGACGCTGGAAAAACAATTGACTAACCCCTCGTCGATTTGCTCGAAATTATTCAAAATCTCCATTTTTCGACGCTGCCGTTCGGCAAAAAGATAATTTGCACTTCACGATGTTCCTGTTGTAGTTTTTTAGCTGAGAATTCACATAATCGTAGGTCAGCAGACGCCACTGAAAGTGGAAATGTTGGATTGAGGCGAAATGTGGGGGTGACGAAGTGAACGAGTGGCGGAAAATACGAATTTTAGTACAATTTGGAAAAATGTCATTTTTTCAGGTCCGAGGCAAAATTGTGTAGAGTTTTGAATGACTACTTTACTTTGATGACATCTATTTTGCTGATTACTGAAGGAACTTATTGAATAATAAGAATGATAAGTGATACTTTGGTTAAATAGGATTTTGTTAATAATCAAAATATGGGTATTTTGTGGATACAATAAAAATTACAAAGCTAACTATCAAACGTTGTCGTAAATCTTATTACTATAATTAAACGAATGATGAATTTAACATAAATTAAATACTTTCTAGTTCAACTTTGATTCTAATTTATAATTCAAAATTTAAATGAACGCCAATTTTTGTGTGTGAAAAATATATTTCAGTTCAACTTCCTTTCTCATTTACAATACAAAATTTAAACAAATGATGACTTTGTCATAAATTAAAACATATTTTAGTTCAATTTCCATTTTAATTTACTACACAAAATTTAAACGAATGATGACATTAACATAAATGAAATACTTTCATTTTCATATACGTAAAATCTTTTCCAGTTCAATTTCCATTGTAATTTACAATTAAAAATTTAAATGAACGCTCATTTTTGCGTACGTAAAATATATTTGATTTCAACTTCCATTCCCATTTACTACACAAAATTTAAACAAAGGATAACATTAATGTATAATAAATATTTTTCAGTTCAATTTCCATTCTGATTTATAATTCAAAATTTAAATGAACGCCAACTTTTGTATACGTAAGATATATTTCATTTCAACTTCCATTCTCATTTACAACACAAAATTTAAACAAATGACGAGTTGACCATAAATTAATTACTTTTCATTCTCAATCTCAATTCAAAATTCAAATTATCCGCGCCAAATTCAATTCATCGACCGTTTTCCCGCGCAAGCGTATTCTAGTTCGAAATCTCTTTACAAGATGGCGGCACCCTTGCGGCGTACGTTTCGAAAACTTAACCCACGTCGGTCCGAAGTTCAATTGCTGAACGTCAGCCGTAACCTTTGCTCTCGCTACTTTACACTAATCACTCGTCTGTCAGGCTGCTCGCACGCCTCGGCATTAAACGAATTTTTCTCTCGTCAGGTCTCGAAGTCGACGAAAATCGGGCATCGCCGAAAGCGACATGGGAAACAGGTCGAGTCTGTTGTTGCGGGAGGAGGAAATCGCGCAAATACAAGAAGCGACTGGCTGTGAGTAATTGCTGGCGACTAATTTTCAATTAGGCGCAATTTTTATGCTTTTCTGTAATTAAAGTTAGTTTTGTACCTGAGCACTTAGAAACTAAAAATAGTTTTGTACCTAAGCACTTGGACATTAGTAACAATATTTTTTTTCATGGGAAGCAACAGACTGTACTTAGTTTTAATTTTTTGTTTTTTATGTTTAATATTTAGGAGTCAAGAGAAATAAATTAGGGAAGCGACAAAAGCAAAGCATGTACAAGAATGTAGAGATCTTTGTCAATTTTTAATTTTTTACCTTTCATATTTAATATTGAGGAGTCAAGAGAAATAAATTAGGAGAGCGACAAAAGCGAAGCGTGCATAATAATGTGTAGAGGGTTCGTGAACTTATCAATCAATCAAAGAGATCCTTGTCAATTTTTTATTTTTTATTTTTACTCTTATGTTTAGTATTGAAGGGTCGAGGGAAATAAATTAAGGGAGCAACAAAAGCGAGGCATGCATAATAATGTATACAATTTATTAACCGATCAAAGAAATCTTTGTCAATTTGTCATTTTTAATTTTTTATCTTTTATATTTCATATTGAAGAGTCAAGAGAAATAAATTAGGAGAGCGACAAAAGCGAAGCGTGCATAATAATGTGTAGAGGGTTTGTGAACTTAGTAATCAATCAAAGAGATCCTTGTCAATTTTTCATTTTTTATTTTTACTCTTTTATGTTTAGTATTGAAGTGTCGAGGGAAATAAATTAGGGGAGCGACAAAAGTGGAGCACAATAATATGTAGAGGTTTTGCAAGCTTATTAACCAATTGAAGAGACCTGTGTCAATTTTTAATTTTTATTTTTCATCTTTCATGTTTAATTTTCATTTAGGCGCAATTTTTACTTTTTTCTATAATTAAATAGTTGGAGACGACAATGGTTTTGTACCTGAGCACTTGGACGTTACTAACAATATTTTTTTTTATGCGAAGCAACAGAGGGTACTTAGTTTTAATTTTTTGTTTTTTATGTTTAATATTTAGGAGTGAAGAGAAATAAATTTGGGAAACGACTAAAGTGAAGCATGCACAATAATGTATACAGCTTATTAGCTAATCAGAAGAGATCTTTGTCAATTTTTAATTTTTAATTTTTTATCTTTGATATTTAAGGGTCAAGAGAAATTAATTGGGAGAGCGTCACAAGCGAAGCGTGCACAATAATGTGTAGAGCTTATTAACCGATCAAAGAGATTTTTGTCAATTTTTAATTTTTTATTTTGTATCTTTTATGTTTAATATTTAGGAGTCAAGAGAAATAAATTAGAAGAGCGACAAAAGCGAAGCATGCACAATAATATCTAGAGGTTTTGTGAGCTTATTAACCCGTCCAAGAGATCTTTGTGAATTTTTAATTTTTTAATTTTTTTTCTTTCATGTTTAATATTCATTTAGGTGCACTTTTTATTCTTTTCTATAATTAAACATTTGGATTCGATAATGGTTTTGTACCTGAGCACTTGGACATTAGTAACAATATTTTTTTTTTATGGGAAGCAACAGACTACTTAGTTTTAATTTTTTATGTTTTATGTTTAATATTTAGTAGTCAAGGAAAGTAAATTTGGGGAGCAACAAAAGCAAAGTATGCAGAATAATATGTACACCTTATTAATCAATTGAAGAGATCCTTGTCAATTTTTTATTTTTTCTCTTTTATGTTTAATATTAAAGGGTCAAGGGAAATAAATTAGGGGAGCGACGAAAGCAAAGCGTGCACAATAATGCGTAGAGGTTTTGCAAGCTTATTAATCAATCGATGAGACGTTTGCCAATTTTTAATTTTTAATTTTTTATTTTTTACCTTTCATGTTTAATATTCGTTTAGGCGTACTTTTTATTCTTTTCTATAATTAAACAATTCGATTCGACAACGGTTTTGTATGTAAGCACTTGGACGTTAGTAACAATATTTTTTTTTTATGGGAAGCAACAGATTGAACTTGGTTTTAATTTTTAATTTTGTATGTTTAATATTTAGGAGTCAAGGAAAGTAAATTTGGGGAGTGACAAAAGCAAAGCGTGCAGAAAAATGTATAGAGCTTATTAATCAATCAAAGAGATCTTTGGCAATTTTTAATTTTTTATCTTTTATATTTAATATTTAGGAATCAAGAGAAATAAATTAGGGGACTGACAAAAGCGAAGCATGCATAATAATTTGTAGAGCTTATTAACCGATCAAAGAGATCTTTATCAATTTCTCATTTTTAATTTTTTATCTTTTATATTTAATATTGAGGAGTCAAGAGAAATAAATTTGGGGAACAATAAAAGCGAAGCATGCATAATAATGTGTAGAGCTTATTAACCGATCAAAGAGATCTTTGTTAACGTAAAGAACTTTTTCTTAACTGTGTTTGGTGATGTTATCTGTTGTTTGAGCGAACAGTGGGAGATAAGTGGGAGGATCAACATTGATAGGAGCGCTACCTGTTACCTTGATCGCATTTTAATTACTGGGGTTTGGACTTAAGCTATTTTTGGAGCGTCTGAATAATTATGGGCTCTAATGTTTTGAATATCGATCGGAGAGTTCCTTATCACGCAACATCAATATTTCTGTATTTATATATGTTATTTAAAAGCACCTTAGTCTAACGTCAAATAACTTTCTGTGCACATATTCGAAAATCATAATAACGAGAACAAAAATAAATTCTCAGATTTGTAATAATGAATCTAGTTCTTATTACATATGTTACATGTTAAAAATTGTATACAATGATTAGTTATAAATACTAAACAAAAGTCAATAAAACTTTTGTTTAGTTACGCCAAACCAAATTGAGCGACTCTACAGTCGGTTCACAAGTTTGGACCGTGGCGACTGCGGGACTCTGAGCAGAGAGGATTTTCTACGCATTCCGGAATTGGCCATAAACCCACTAGGCGAGAGAATAGTGAATGCCTTCTTTGAAGAGAGTGGCAATGACAGAGTGAACTTCCTGCAATTCATGCAGGTGCTCGCACACTTTAGGCCCATCAAGAAGAACAGTCCAAACAGGCTCAATTCCAGGTCGGAGAAGTTAAAATGTGAGTTTTAGAGATATTCTTTAAGTGGAACAAAGGAAGAACGTCCCATAAACATACTTAGTATATTTAATATTTTAATGATATTATATATTATATATATTTATATTATATAATTATATTATATATATTTATATATATATATTATATAAAGTACTTCACTAGAACATCATAAGAAAAACATGAAACTCATTAAAAGTGATTTGTTCGATTTTTCTAATCTCTTTTATTCTTACTATAAGTTTTTAATGTAGCATTTTTGTGTTTGTTATATAATACTTTTTATTAATTCGTTATCACAATATATATATTACTGAAATTTGCATTGTAAAATTTTTCTTTTATATGCATGGTCCCAGATCAAACTCATGTGTTTATCGTAGATGCAAAAAATGCTGATTTATAAATAATAAACTGCACTCATTAATCTGAATGAATGAATAAATTCCTGTTGTTTTGCAGTTGCATTCAAGATGTATGACTTGGACAATGATGACCTCATTTCAAAGGAAGAGTTGCTTGCCATTTTGCACATGATGGTGGGTGCTAACATTAGGTGCGTACTTGTTTGTAGATTTCAATGGTTTACGTGTAAGTGGTGTGTTGATTATCTGCAATTTATGCTGGTGGATGCGGGAACATAGAGGAAACTCATTCTGACTGGTCTTGGTAGAAATAGGTATACATTAATTTCAATTAAATCTTCTCCTGTTTCTTTGTTTTAGTGAAGAACAACTGACCAGCATCGCCGAGCGAACGATCGTCGAAGCAGACGAAAATGGCGACGGCATGATTTCGTTTGAAGAATTCTGCAAAGCCCTCGAGCGAACGGACGTCGAGCAGAAGATGTCGATAAGGTTCCTCAGCTAATTCACATGCAACTCCGGGCATCGCCGAGTTCAGAATTTGCCTTATTCGTAAGGGACTGAGGGTGCTTAGACATTTTTTTTAACGAAACCAAAGAGGTCGAACACTTGCCGTGGCACCGGGTGCAGGTGCATGAGTTAGCGTCCTACGGAAGTGTGCATAATAAAAGGCCTTTTTTCGTTGGAACTTGGAAGTTGATTGAAAACTTTCATTAAAGCACATATGTGAGGGTGTATTGTTATGATTCAGACAGTGGGAATAGTTGTGGTACTATTAATACACCCATACGTAACATTAATGGGCACCTTATTGTTATAGATTCTATATGATGGGGTACTGGGTGCTTGTATTATTATAATTCAGTTACTGTGAAAACTGGTGGTAATATTAATACACCCACATATAAGATTAACGTACACATTATTATTATAGATTCTATATGAGGGGGCAGTGGGTGCTTGTATTATGATTCTGTTACTGTGAAAACTTGTGGTACTATTAATACACCCATACGTAACAGTAGTGGGCAACTTATTATTATAGATTCTATATGAGGGGGCAGTGGGTGCTTGCATTATTATAATTCAGTTACTGTGAAAACTGGTGATAATGTTAATACACCCATATATAACATTAATGGGCACCTTATTATTATAGATTCTATATGAGGGGGCAGTGGGTGCTTGTATTATGATTCTGTTACTGTGAAAACTTGTGGTACTATTAATACACCCATACGTAACAGTAATGGGTACCTTATTATTATAGATTCTACATGAGGGAGCAGTGGGTGCTTGTATTATTATGATTCAGTTATTGGAAAAATTTATGGTACTATTAATACATTCACACATAACACTAATGGACACATTATTATAAATTTTACATCAGGGGGTACTGGGTGCTTGTATTATTATAAATCAGTCACTGTGAAAAGTTATGATACTATTAAAACAACCACACATAATACTAACGGACATATTATTATAGATTCTACATGAGGGGTTCCTGGGTGCTTGTATTATTATAATTCAGTTACTGTGTAAACTGGTGGTAATATTAATACACCTGCTCATAACACTAATGGGTACCTTATTATTTTACATGAGGGGCATTAGGTGCTTGTATTATTATAATTCAGTCACTGTGAAAAGTTGTGGTACTATTAATACATCCACACATAACACTAATGGACACATTATTATAGATTCTACATGAGGGGGTCCTGGGTGCTTGTTTTATTATAATTCAGTTACTGTGAAAACTTGTCTTACTATTAATACACCCAAACGTAACATTAATGGGCACCTTATTATAGATTCTACGTGAGGGGGTCCTGGGTGCTTATATTATTATAATTCAATCACTGTGAAAAGTTATGGTACTATTAATACATCCACACATAACATTAATAGGCACCTTATTATTATAGATTCTACATGAGGGGGTCCAAGGTGCTTGTATTATTATAATTCAGTCACTGTGAAAAGTTATGATACTATTAATACACCCACACATAACACTAATGGACACATTATTATAGATTCTACATAAGGGAGTACTGGATGCTTGTATTATTATAATTCAATCACTGTGAAAAGTTATGATACTATTAATACACTCAGCATACATATATTATTTATTACACATACTTTGTTATTATAGATTTCTAATCAGAGGATGCACTGAATGCCTGCATTGTTTTAATTACTCATTATTTCATTAATCATTTCTAATTCACTCAGATATAACACTGATACACACCTTTTTATTATAGATTTCTAATGAGAGTTAAATAAAGTTCTAATATAGTACTTGTGAAAATTTATGACACCATTAATACACCCACACATAACACTAATATACACCTTACTATTATAGATATTTGATGAAATACTACTGGGTTGTCTGTATTATTCTAATTCAGCAATTGTGAAAATTGATAATTCACTTTATTAATATATGAAAATGCACTTTATTATTCACTATTACATTTTATAATACCATGAATACATCCACACATAATACAGAAACAGGTCTTATCATTACTAAAATACAGCAACTGTGAATATTTATGATATCATTAATATATTTAAATGATAATCACTATATATATTTTAATAATTCAAATTTTAATAATAACACAAAAACACACCTTACCATTATTTAATACAGTAAATGTTGAAATTTATGGTACCATTACCATAACCATGGTTAAAACATACCTTATCATTACTAAAATACAGCAACTGTGAATATTTATGATATCATTAATATATTTAAATAATAATCACTATATATATTTCAATAATAGCACAAAAACACACCTTACCATTATTTAATACAGTAAATGTTGAAATTTATGGTACCATTAATATGCTCACTTTATATTACCATGGTTGAAAACATGATTCCTTATCATTCGGTAACTGTTTAAAGCTTATATATAACTAATACATCCACACATAACACTGAATATTACTATGATTGTCAAAATTTAATAATATATTCAATTATAATAATCATCTATATATATTGTTAAATCTTATAGTAGCATTAATACATAAACTGAAACACAACTTACCATTATTTAATACAGTAAATGTTGAAATTTATGGTACCATTAATATACTCACCTTATTATCACGGACCCCTGATGAAAAGGTATTGATTATCTGTATTATTCTAATTCAGTAACTGTTCAATTTCATAATACTATTAATACATCTTCATATAACACTGAAACATACCTCACCATTACTTAATACAGCAACTGTGAATATTTATGATATCATTAATATATTTAAATAATAATCACTATATATATTTCAATAATTCAAATTTCAATAATAACACAAAAACACATCTTACCATTATTTAATACAGTAACTGTAAAAATTTATGATAACGTTAATATACTCACGTTATTATCAGGGCCCCCTGATGAAAAGGCATTGATTGTCTGTATTATTCTAATTCGGCAACTGTTAAATCTTTTAATACCATTAATACATCCACACATAACACTGAAACATACCTTACCATTAGTTAATACAGCAACTGTGAAAATTTATGATACCATTAATATACTCACTTTATTATCACGGACCCCTGATGAAAAGAAATTGATTATCTGTATTATTCTAATTCGGGAACTGTTAAATCTTATAATACCATGAATACATTTACACATAATACAGAAACACACCTTAAGATTAATCTAATACAGGAACTGTGAAAATTTAGAATACGTTAATATACTCACTTTATTATCACATACTCTTGATGAAAAGGCACTGATTTCCTGTATTATTCTAATTCGGCAACTGTTTAAATCTTATAATACCATGAATACATCCACACATACCACAGAAACATACCTCACCATTATTTACTACAGCAACTATGAAAAATTATGGTACATAAAACAAACACACACCTCATATTTATAGTCTCCTATTAAGAAGAAATCTAAAAGAAATCTAAAGAATCTAAAATAATAAGGCTGTCCCAAAGCACGTACAGAAACATTAATGAAACTTTTCAATCCACTTCCAAATTTCAACCGAAAAGGTCTTTTATTACACGCTATTATTAAAAAGGCTGAAAATAACATACCACACTACGGAAGTGCTGAACGGGTGAAGCGTCAAAAGAACAGGAAGCGGAAGAGGAACGTGCAAATGTTTCAACAATGCAGTCGGCGTGAAGAGAAGTGAATTGTTGGACGATTGACTAACGTTTTAAATTGCCGGCGACGGCTCGCAGGTGTTCCATTGTGTAACATGTTTACCGTTCTTTTTAGTAGACGTATTACAATAGACACAGGAGGTACGAACTGTTGTGCGACGTTTTCTTTTGAAGAGAAGAAGAGACAATCCGTTCTTTAAGATGCAATGTAAATTGTTGGAGATGAAATAAGTCAAGAAAATGCGAATATTGGAAAATAAATAAGAATATCGAATGGACTTTGTTTCGTAAAAATTACTTGAGAATTTCATTATTTTAGTCATGGCAGGAAAAGAATTGAGCGTAAAATTAGATGAAAATTTGTGGAAGATTAAAGGATGAAATTTTCGTAGAATTTATTTTTTTACAGAAGAAATTAAGTTTGGAAATGGAATGCTTAAGATATTAAGACGATTCTAGTATTTAATGCGCAATGAAAAATGGTTGGAAACAAGATGATACGTCGAAAAATTCGAATCTACATTGGAAAATAAAATGGGAATATGGAATGGACTTTGTGTCGTAAAAATTACTTGAGAATTCTATTATTTTAGTCATGGCAGGAAAAGAGTTGAGCGTAAAATTAGATGAAAATTTGTGGAAGATTATAGGATGAACTTTTTGGTATAATTTATTTTTTTACAGAAGATACAAAGTTTGGGAATAGAATGCTTGAAATATTAATAAGATTCTAGTATTTAATGCGCAATGAAAAATGGTTGGAGATGAAATAAGTGAAGAAAATGCGAATATTGGAAAATAAAGAAGAATATGGAATGGACTTTGTTTCATAAAAATTACTTGAGAATTACATTATTTTAGATATGGCAGGAAAAGAGTTGAGCGTAAAATTAGATGAAAATTCGTGGAAGACTAAAGGATGAACTTTTTGGTATAATTTATTTTTTTACAGAAGATACAAAGTTTGGAAACGGAATGCTTAAAATATTAAGACGACTCTAGTATTTAATGCGCAATTAAAAATTGTTGGAGATGAAATAAGTGAAGAAATGCGAATATTGGAAAATAAAATGATTATATGGAATGGACTTTGTTTCGTAAAAAAATTACTTGAGAATTCTATTACTTTAGTCATGGCAGGAAAAGAGTTGAGCGTAAAATTAGATGAAAATTCATGGAAGACTAAAGGATGAGGTTTTTGTAGAATTAATTTTTTTACACAAGAAACAAAGTTTGGAAACAGAATGCTTAAAACATTAAGATGATTTTAGTGTTTAGTAAGCAATGAAAAATGGTTGGAAACAAGATGGTACGTGGAAAAATGCGAATCTACATTGGAAAATAAAAGGAGAATATGGAATGGACTGTGTAAAGCTTTGTTTCATAAAAATTACTTGAGAATTGTATTATTTTACTCATGGCAGGAAAAGAATTGAGCGTAAAATTAGATGAAAAGGATCGATGATAATTTGTGGAAGACTAAAGGATGAACTTTTTGTAGAATTTATTTTTTACAGAAGAAATAAAGTTTGGAAACGGAATGCTTAAAACATTAAGACGATTCTAGTATTTAATGCGCAATGAAAAATGGTTGGAAACAAGATGGTACGTAGAAAAATGCAAATCTACATAGGAAAATAAAAGGAGAATATGAAAAGTTTCCTAGAAAAAGGTTTTTTGAGAATTCCACTATTTTAGATATGCCAGCAAAACAATTGAGCGCAAAATTAGATGAAAATGATCGTGTGGATTATTCATAAAGCAAAAATGTAGGATAAAATTCGTACAATGTTTTGTTTTAAAGAAAAAAATGTTTGGAATAAGCTGATGAAGAAAATGAAGACAACTCTTATAATTAATGCACAAATTAAAAATGGTTGGAAACAAAATGGTACGTAGAAAAATGCAAATCTACATTGGAAAATAAAATGGGAATATGAAATGTTTCATAAAAAAAGATTACTTGAGAATTCCACTATTTTTGCAATGTCAAAAAAAAAGTTCAGCGTAAAATTAGATAGAAATGATCGTTTGGATTATTTATGGAAGACTGAAGCAAAAATGTAGGATAAACTTTGTATAATGTTTCGTTTTAAAGAAAATAATACTTGGAATAAGCTGTTGAAGAAAATTAAGACGATTCTTATAATTAATGCAGAAATTAAAAATGGTTGGAAGCAAAATGATAAGTGGTAAAATGCAAATCTACATTGGAAAATAAAATAAGAATATGAAATGTTTCATAGAAAAAGATTTCTTGAGAATTCCACTGTTTTATTACAGACATATTGAAAAAAGAGTTAAGCGCAAATTAAATAAAAATGATCGTGTTGATTATTCGTGGAAAATTAAAGCAAAAGTGTAGGATAAATTTTGTACAATGTTTCGTTAAAAAAAAAATATTTGGAGTAAGCTATTGAAGAAAATGAAAGCAACCCTTATAATTAATGCAAAAATTAAAAATGGTTGGAAGCAAAATGATAAGTGGTAAAATTCGAATCTACATTGGAAAATAAAATAAGAATATGAAAAGTTTCCTAGAAAAAGATTTCTTGAGAATTCCACTGTTTTATTATAGACATATTGAAAAAAGAGTTAAGCGCAAATTAAATAAAAATGATCGTGTTGATTATTCGTGGAAAATTAAAGCAAAAGTATAGGATAAATTTTGTACAATGTTTCGTTAAAAAAAAATATTTGGAATAAGCTATTGAAGAAAATGAAAGCAACCCTTATAATTAATGCAAAAATTAAAAATCGTTGGAAGCAAAATGATAAGTGGTATAATGTGAATTTATGTGTAAATAGAAGGTGCATATTGCGATAAAATTCGGAAGCCCATACACGCATTGGAATTAAAAATTCTTGAAAAATGATTCTTTCGTGAAATCATGTTTATCTTCGCCGACCACACAGTTGCTGTACTTTGTATGAATAGATAAGAACGTATTTGCGGAAGTACTTCGTTATTTTCTTTACTCGACACGTGTTTCATTATACAATGCTGCGAACTTCGTTTTCAAGAAGGAATTAAGTCGGCCGTAAATCATTTTTTCTTCTCTAATATTCATTCGTTGGAATTCTCGTTACTCAGATATTTCAAATAATCATAATGACAATAACTGTATTAATTATTATGCATTTCATTTAATCGAATAATAATTAGTATAGTTCTTATTGTTACGTGTTAATAATAATTATACATTACTTTGAATTTGTTCATACTGATTTATCGCTTAAATTGCAATAATAACTGTATTAATTATTATGTATTTAAACAAATCTAATTATCATTGGTATAGTTCTTATTGTTACGTTTTAATAATAATTATACATTACTATGAATTTGTTCATACTGATTTATCGCTTAAATGACAATAATAACTGTATTAATTATTATGCATTTAAATTAATCTAATAATAATTAATATAGTTCTTATTGTTACGTGTTAATAATAATTATACATTACTTTGAATTTGTTCGTACTGATTTATCGCTTAAATGACAATAATAACTGTATTAATTATTATGTATTTAAATTAATGTAATAATAATCAGTCTAGTTCTTATTGTTACGTGTTAATAATAATAATAATTACTTTGAATTTGTTCCTACTGATTTATCGCTTAAATTACAATAATAACTGTATTAATTATTATGCATTTAAATTAATGTAATAATAATTAGTATAGTTCTTATTGTTACGTGTTAATAATAATTATACATTATTATAAATTTATTCGTAATAATTTATCGCTTAAATTAAAACGTGTCGAGTAGGAAATAAACAATTATTTGAATGAGAATTTACTCGGACAATCATCTTAGATATTTATTCGAAATCATTCAAATTATTCAAATCATTCTAATCAGTGCGCATTATTATTTAAATGTATTAACGCAATATTATTTAATCTTCAGGCACACTATGTTTAATTTTTTAAACCATAATTATTTTCATTGACAGGAAAATGAAAATTGACGAACTGAAGGATGAAGATATGTTTTATTTTAGTTTTGCCGATTAATAATTCATTTTTAAGGAAATCAACACTTTCAGTTTCTATGAACGAATTTTTAAAAAGGATGAAGTGGTTTAATAAAGGAAGATAACATTAATAAATAACTGAAGCTAAATTATAGACTATATATACGTACACATACATACTCAATTATATTTTTACTATATAACATATAATTATAAATAATTAAAGAATTAATATTACTTCCAGAAAAATCTATTAATGAATATTTTGTGTAATCACAATTATGATAAGATTATTAAAATAATAAACATGCGTTTTATTAATGTTTAAGCAATAATCGATACACCAATGATGCAAATTTAATTTACATTAAAAATATCTATGTTTAT
Source organism: Cryptocheilus praepositus (assembly GCA_033815515.1). Lineage (NCBI taxonomy): Eukaryota > Metazoa > Arthropoda > Insecta > Hymenoptera > Pompilidae > Cryptocheilus > Cryptocheilus praepositus. The sequence continues at coordinate 1,010,439 of JAWWQZ010000112.1, read as the reverse complement.
ACACTGTTAAATGCATCATATTATTGTACAATTCATTAATCTTTATATGATTTAAAAACAAAGTTGAATAATGTTATTAGTTTAAGAAATAAAGGAGTTACAAATACTAAGATTTAAATTTTCGCGACTTTTCTTCGGATTTGATTCGTGGCGCCATCTTACCAGTGTTCCTGGAAACCACTTATAGTACGAGAAGTTTGCGGCAACAATTGTAAGATGGCGCCACAAGTTAGTCAAAGTGCACACTAATAATTTAAGTGAAATATTTATCCTGTTAATTTAGATGCACAATAAAACGCTAGTAAATCAAATACTGAACTAAATTTATTTATGAATAATAACAAAGTCGATTGTATGCAGTTTAGATTATATTAATAAAGCTTTGTTTTGAACTACGATTCCCGGGTTAAGTCGTATTGTGGCGCCATCTTACAAGAAAAGCCGCAAATTTCTCGTACTACGAGAAGTTTCCGACATCTGTGGAAAGATGGCGCCACATGTTAGTCAAAATACATACTATTAATTTAACTGTAATATGTATTCTGATAATATAGGTACAAAATCATGCGTGTATAAAACAAATTTCGATCTAAGTTTATTTTACAAATAGTAATAAAGTCAAAAGTATGCATTTTAAATTTTATTAATAAAGCTCTGTGTTGAACTACGATTCCTGGTATTAAGTCGTAATGTGGCGCCATCTTACAAGAGAAGCCGCAAACTTCTCGTACTACGAGAAGTTTGCGGATTTTCATGTAAGATGGCGCCACATGTAAGTCAAAATACATACTATTAATTTAAATGAAATATGAATTATGATAATATACATATATAATCATACGCGTATAAAACAAGTTTCGAATCAAGTTTATTTTACAAATAGTAATTAGGTCAAAAATATGTAGTTTAAATTGTATTAATAAAGCTTTGTTTTGGACTACGATTCCTGGTGACAAGTCGTAATGTGGCGCCATCTTACAAGAGAAGCCGCAAACTACTCGTACTACGAGAAGTTTGCGGGTTTTCATGTAAGATGGCGCCACAGGTAAGTCAAAATGCATACTAATAATTTAAGTAAAATATGTTTCCAAATGATATGCATACATAACCGTACGTGCATAAAACAAGTTTCGAATTACGTTTATTTTACAAATAGTAATAAAGTCAAAAGTATGCATTTTAAATTTTATTAATAAAGCTTTGTGTTGACCTACGATTCCTGGTATTAAGTCGTAATGTGGCGCCATCTTACAAGAGAACTCGCAAACTACTCGTAGTACGACCAGTTTGTGTGAACACTGGTAGGATGGCGCTATTAATTTAAGTAAAATATCCGAAAATATAGAAGCATACGAAAACAAGTTTAAATAGTAGTAACAAGTCATTCTGTTTATTTTATGTATTAAAAGCATTATGTGACTCTATTTAATATTTTATTTTATTTTACAGACACCTAGAGTTCATTCACTTTATCCTAAATTACATTTCTGATAGAAGAAATAGTTTTAATAAAAATCATTTGCATAGTAAACGGTAAATGTTAAATTGCCAAAATTTTGAGATGCATATCGCCACTTCCTCAAACACAAAATCACTTTCAACTCAAATTTTTTTAATTCGTCACATTAACACAAAAAATTCCTTTTGTCCCATACCATCATCCCTAAAACATCAAAACCAAATCAAACGCAGAAGGCATTCTCACAAAATTATTGTATTCCAATATTAAAGTTACAATTAAAGTTATTGTATTCCACAAATAAAAATTGACACGCTACCTCTGTCCAACTCTCGAAACTCGCTATAATTACTGAATATTAACTTATTAAGCACCTTCTACATCATATTTAACTCGGTAAAAACCCAAACATTTATTCCAATTTAAAACCCTTCCTCCACAATCGATAATCGACCCCCTTCCTAAAACTAATTTTGAGGTTATGTTTCCCTCAGGTCGTGTCTCATCACAAACAATCCCCTGCACTGCATTCTCAACCAAAACAACATTTAACAACGAGGACAGCCAAAACTGTTCGTCATGCTGGCCCGCCAAATCCTCAGAAGGCAATTTCTGCCCCAAACAATCTCCAACACCAGATATCTACAACACCAAACATCTGAGACTGCCACAACAACCCCAAACCACGAAGTCCTGCTCTTTGCTCCGCACTCAGACAAGAAGCCCAAAGTGAACCCCTTGATGAAGGTAATGGTCTCCGGCAAGATAGAGTACGACCTCCTGCAATTTCCAGAATCCATCTCCGCTGAGCGCTACAAGGACTTCTTCTTCTGGCTGAAGCGAGTCAGTGACTACGTGCAGCAGAACGAGCACGTACCCAGAGCGGAACTCATTTCTGAGCTCTCGAGGCTGGGCGTCTTCAAAGGCGCTCTTGACCTGCAGTACGGCGGACTAAATTTCTCAGAGACGGAGCTCACCAAGCTGATCGACACGCTCAGCTACGTTCCCTGGCTGGGGGGCTTGTTGGCGAAGACGAATATCCCTGTGGCGAAGATCCTGCAGGCGCACGCGTCTGAGCGGATCAAAGAAACGTACTTGGCGAAGATTGGGAGCGGCGAGCTGCAGCCAACGCTGTGTTATTTGGAGAGCGCGAACAAGTGGAATCTGGACGAGGTGGAGGCGACCTGCGTCTTGTCGGATACGGGGGATCATTGGCTGGTTAATGGAAAGAAGGTGTACGTGGCGAACGCAGAGGACGCAAATCTGTTCCTGGTCTTCGCTAGGCAGACAGACCCGAATGCGTTGAATTTTGGGGACCTGGACACTAAGCCGCTGTCGATGTTCTTGGTGGAGAAGGATGTGGATACAATGATTGTTGAAACGGCGGAGAAAGTTGTGGGGCTGAAGGGCATGAAGTACGGGACGGTGACGTTTAAGAACACGAGAGTGCCAAAGGCGAACTTGATCGGGGCAGAGGATGTGGGACGGGCTGTGTTTGTTGATTTGCTGGCGCCGCAAAATCAGTATATTGGGGGGCAATGTATAGGGTTGTTCAAACGCTGCTTGACGAACTTGATAAACTTTACGCTGTCGAGAAAGTATCTTGACAGGAATCTGCATGAGTCGCAGATGGTGAAGGCGACGGTTGGAGAACTTGCATATGAACTGTTTGTCATGGAGAGCGTGATGTACATGACGACTGGGCTGGAGGACATCTATCAAAATCAAGACGTGGAGATAGAAAGATGCATAGCGAACTATCATTGCGCCGATCGCTGCGTGGACAGCATTCTGAAGTGTATTAAGCTTGTGGGACCGGAGAGCGTCTATGGCGAAGACACAACGATGGAATACCTAAATGACGCTTTGCCGTTTGTGACGTTTGACATCAACCAGGATAGCACCAGGAATCTGCTTGCGCTGCTGGCAATAAAGTTCTACGCCAAGGGTATCAAGGACCTTAGCGTTACCAAATTGAGTCCTTTCGAGACGCCTGGAAGTCTGTCGGAATTATTTTTTGGGATACAGACCCCGAACACGTGTCTACCAGGCCAGATGCATCCGTCGTTGAGACCCGGACTGCTGGCGTTGTCCAGAATAGCCCACAAAATAAACAGTGCAATGAATCTTGTGGTCTACAGATACGGACAGAAAGTGGCGCAGGAGCAGGTTGAGTGTGCGAAGTTAGGTGAGATGATGGTGAACTGCTACACGCTGGCGACTAGCTTATCCAGGGCATCCAGATCGTATTGCATCGGGCTGAGAAATTCTCAGCACGACATCGACATGGCCTTGACCATGTCTATCAGAGCTGAACGCATCGTCAATAGGCTCTATGCAGATATCGATGACGGCACTCATGTAGCAGGCACAACCTACTTCGAGAAAATCGCTGAAGAGCTTTATCAAAAAAAAGGTTACTACGTCGAGGACGCTCTGAAAAGAAACTGGTGAATTTAGTTCTGCGATTTTAGTGATGTGAATCAGGGATAGATCGGAAGTAAAAGTGGGAGGCTGTCGTCATACGTGCAAGAACTCCTAAATATCTTGACATCTGAAACTGAAATTTTGCGTGCAGAAAATATGATGATGTAGTGATTAAACTTTTTGTTCTTGAACAGAGTAACGTCGCAAGTCACATCTGAGATTTTGCATTAATAAGATTTATGTTCAACGATCTCAGTAGTCGAAGCTTCCATTCTTGAGCAAATATGATTGCGATGAATTTTTAATCTTACGCCTGTATGGAGTTGCAGATGTTTCGAAATACAAATTCTACACACAAAATATCTTCGCATTACAATTGCACAGCTCATGAGTCTTTCCCTGACAAGGATAGATCACAAGTAAGTCTGGGAGGCTGTCGTCATACGTGCAAGAACTCATAAATATCTTGACATCTGAAACTGAAATGTTGCGTGCAGAAAATATGATGTCGACGTAGTAATTAAACTTTTTGTTCTTGAACAGAGTAATGTCGCAACTCACATCTGAGATTTTGCATTGATAAGATTTATGTTCAACGATCTTAGTAGTCGAAGCTTCCTTTCTTGAGCAAATACGATTGCGATGAATAAATTATGTCATCAATTCGAGCTAGGAAACAAGCGACAATCGGCGAGGAATTTTGTCCCAAAATTATTGGCACCCCGAAATTGAAGGACCCTCAAATTTTCTAAATCAATTCAAGCAGCTTGGAAGTAAAATTGTTGAATATTCTTTGAGAATAGGACTTTCGGATGCGCCAATAATTTTGCGGACTACCGTATATTTTCTCTACTGCAGGGAACTGCTTCTTGTTACGTCGCTAAATGCAACAAATGACTTCGCAGTCGAAAATGTACGAGGACGGCGTCTGATGATATAATCTGATGAACTAATTGGAACCTATAGAACGTCGACGCTCCGGATGAAATATAAATATATTGTATATCATAGGTGTATGTAGAATTGAACGTCGAAATTTCGGCATGCAGGAAGACATAATCAAAAAACAACGGAGAGTAGACAAAATCTTGCCTTCAAATAATTGTACTAAAACATAAATTTCGTTAGCAACAGTATCGCATTTTTTTCTGGAATGGAAAGTTGTATTTTTCAAAATTAAAATTCTTGCAATAAAATTTTTCGGGATTCAGTCCTTTCAATTCTGTTCAAATGATTGTAAAAAAAAAAAAAAAAAAAATTTCGTTAGCAACAGTTCTGTATACAAAAGAAAAAAATCGAAAGGATTGTTAGACCAGAATTGGAATTCTGTAACCATAACGTTTTTGTAATGGACACTACATTTTTACAAAGTGGTTTTATTAAACCTACGGACGTTGATTGATTTTTTTGCTGAAATAGACATTTTTATAAATAATATTTCTGTAATGAAATGTCCATTTGAAATTAAAAAAATTGCGTCTGAATATACTGGCCGTATTTATAGTAAATATCAGTAAAGTAAATTCTTTTAGATTTGTCTCCTCCCGCAAAACATATTTTCCATAAATACCCAAGAGGAGAAATCTGGCAATGTAAGTTCGGTATTTTCTCGCACTATCTTATTCTAGTATTTGTGGATTCCAAAAAATTGACAAAACAATTGGAAGCCCCTTTAAATTCTGCGCTGCGGAATAGAAGAAAATCGAATGTGTAGAATGAAATGCCAAGATAAGTATTGGAACACGCTTTTTCTGGCCACAAGTTCGAAGCATTCAATATTTTGTACAAAACTTCTGAAATGTTTGCATTTGATATGTCCCGTAGTCGAATACGAAATTTGTTTGCTGCTGTCTTATTGTAATTAGAAAAAAATAGATACGTAAATTCCAGTGTCTAGATTCCATGTAAAATTGAGAGTAGAAATGCTCCGAACTATTTGCATCTTTCATTCTTACTACAGGATTCATTCAGGATCCAATATTTGCTACCCAACAAAATCCCAAATTGGAATCTATTTAAAAATGATGTAGGAATTCTCCGAACTATTTGCATTTTTCATTCTTACTACAGGATTCATTCAGGATCCAATATTTGCTACCCAACAAAATTCCAAATTGGAATCTATTTAAAAATGATACTCAAAGTTGTTCCAAACTTTGTGCATCTTTACTTCTACTTCTTACTATAGAATTATCCAATATTAGCTACCAAATAAAATTGAAAACTGGTCTCTACTTAAAAATGATACTTAAAGTGCCCCAAACACTTTGCATCTTTCTTTCTTCCTTTCTTACTACAGAATTCATTTAGTATTCAATATTTGCTACCTAACAAAATTACAAACTGGTCTCTACCAAAAAATTATACTTAGTGGCCCTAAACTTTTTGGGTTTCTCTTACTTACTACAGAATCCATTCAGTATCCAATATTAGGTATCAAACAAAATCGCAAACTGGTCCCTATCTAAAAACAACACTCAAAGTTACCCCAAATTCTTTGCATTTTTGTTTCTTACTACAGTATTCATTCAGTATCCAATATTTGCTATCAGACAAAATCGCAAACTAGTCTGTACCTAAATACAATATTCAAAGTTATCCCAAACTTTTTCCATGTTTTATCTTACTAGAGAATTCACTCAGTATTCAATATTTGGTACCAGACAAAATCGCAAACTAGTCTGTAGCTGAAAACATTATTTAAAGTTCCCCCAAACATTTTCCATCTTTTTTCTTACTGCACAATTCATTCAGTATCCAAAATTATCTACCCAACAGAATCGCAAACTACTTTGTACTCAAAAACAATATTCAAAGTTACCCTAAACATTTTCCATCTTTTTCTTCCTGCAAAATTCATTCAGTATCCAATATTTGCTACCAGACAACATCGCAAACTAATCTGTATTTAAAAACAATATTCAAAGTTACTCCAAACGTTTCCATCTTTTTGTTACTACACAATTCATTCAGTATCCAATATTTGCTACCAGACAAAATCGCAAACTGGTCTGCACCTAAAAACAATATTCAAAGTTACCCCAAATATTTTCCATCTTTTTCTTACTGCACAATTCATTCAGTATCCAAAATTATCTACCCAACAAAATCGCAAACTAGTCTGTACCTAAAAACAATATTCAAAGTTACCCCAAACATTTTCCATGTTTTTCTTACTACACAATTCATTCAGTATCCAATATTTGCTATAAAACAAAATTGCAAACTAGTCTGCACTTAAAAATAATATTCAAAGTTATCCCAAACTTTTTCCATGTTTTTTCTTACTAGAAAATTCACTCAGTATTCAATATTTGCCACCAGACAAAATCGCAAACTAGTCTGTACCCAAAAACAATATTCAAAGTTACCCCAAACTTTTTCCATCACTTTCTTCCTACACAATTCGTTCAGTATCCAATATTTGCTATCAGACAAAATTGCAAACTAATCTGTACCTAAAAATATTATTCAAAGTTACGCCAAACTTTCTATATTTTTCTCTTCTTACACAATTCACTCTGTATCCAAAATGATCTCCCCAACAGAATTCCAAACTAGTTTGTACTCAAAACCTATATTCAAAGTTACCCCAAACATTTTCCATCTTTTTCATCCTACACAATTCACTCAGTATCCAATATTTGCTACCAGACAAAATCGCGAACTAGTTTGCACCTAAGAACAATATTCAAAGTTCCCCCAAACTTTTTCCATCCTTTTCTTCCTACAAAATCCCTTCAGTATCCAATATTATCTATCCAAAAAATTGTAAGCTTTCTCTACCTAAAAACAATATTCAAAGTTACCCCAAACATTTTCCATCTTTTTCTTACTGCAAAATTCATTCAGTATCCAATATTTGCTACTAGACAAAAAATCGCAAACTAGTCTGAACCTAAAATCAGTATTCAAAGTTACCCCAAACATTTTCCATCTTTTTTTCCTGCAAAATTCATTCAGTATCCAATATTTGCTACCAGACAAAATCGCACACTAGTCTGCATCTAATATTCAAAGTTACCTCAAACTTTTTCCACCTTTTTTTCTTACTACACAATTCATTCAGTATCCAATATTATCTACCCAACAGAATCGCAAACTAGCCTGTACCTAAAAACATTATTCAAAGTTACCCCAAACATTTTCCATCTTTTTCTTACTGCAGAATTCCTTCAGTATCCAATATTATCTACCCAACAGAATCGCAAACTAATCTCCACCTAATATTTAAAGTTACCCCAAACTGTTCCATATTTTCCTTCCTACAAAATCCCTTCAGTATCCAATATTTGCTACCAAACTGGCCTCAGCAATCAAACCCCGCAATCCCTCAATGGCAAATTTCATTCTACACCTCCGTTTGAACCTGTTCCGCGTTTCTCGCATTCTTCCATCCAACATCAGGGTCTGTGAACTTTCGACATTCGATTCTGCACCGGCCCAATCGTGTTTGTCGTCGACTTTTCTGCGTCCCACTTGGAAGACCATTATAATCTCTCGGCCTGGACGACGACCCGCTCTTCTTTGCAGCGATCCAGCGTGGACCAGCAGCTCTTGGAGCAGCTGAAAATGAGGACGGTGCCGAACTCCAGCTGAAAATGATCGTCGATCCTCGGCAACAAGATAAGCTTCGGTATGATGGTCGGGAGAACTTGCAGCTCGAAGAGCAAATCTTCGCCACAGTGCTTGCATCTGCCGACACTGTTGATTGGACAGAGCAGGAGAGGTGCGCGATTATCCCGCGAATACCTGAAAAGAGAGAAAAATACAATATTTTGCCCTATATCCCACAAAGGGCTAATTGGGCTAATAAATAATTGGGTGGTGGGTGCATAAAAAAATGGTAGAGGAAAAAATTGCATTTTTTAGTGGAACTGCATATATGCGTTTGCATAATCTGTTATCTTCAAGTATTTTGCACGGAAAAGTATTAGGGCAAGGTGGTTGGAAAGTCAATAATTTAAGAGATATTCGACCTTTTTGGTGAGAAATTAAATAATATAAATTGAATTATGCAAATACGATGTGCTGCAATTGATTATTAAAGAGATACGGAAAAATATCGCCAGAAGAAGTTACTTCTGTCGAAAATTTAACGATGCACTCGAAGCGATTTAACATTTCAATAATCCCGATTCCTGAGTTAGAATGGCACTATTTAATATTTAATTCTATATTATTTAATAATATATAATAAAAATTTAATAATATATAATATTTAATTAAATATTAAATTACTGAAATAATCGAACTATCGTTTTATGCATACGTATACGTTTTCCTGCAAAATAAACTCGGAAACAAATATGTAGTCATCGCTATTTAACGATCTGTCCTGGATTCCTGTGGTATCTACTGATAAACCCATGTGATAACACATACTCCTACATACTAAACTCAGAAACAAAGTTAAGGATATTGGTATCTATGAATCTATCCTGGATTCTACTATATTCTGACAAGGAATGCATGTGACAATTTATATCTTTACATACTAAACTAGATACATCGCTATCTACAATTAACGTGGATTTGTCGGTATTATAGTAATTAAACTAATGCCATGTTTTATATTTATACGTATAAAACCCCACAAGAAAGTCAAAGGTACTGCTTCCAAAGATTATTCTACATACTGCTATATTCTAATAATACTCTAATGCACCGTTTTATATTTCTACATACTAAACCCAATAAAAAAGTCAAAGGCATTGCTAGAGAAAATTATTTTGGGTTCTGCTCTATACTATCTAGTAAAAAAAAAAAGCAATGCAACGTTTCATATGCCCACATACTAAACCCAACAAAAAAGTCAAAGGCATCGCTACCAAAGATTATTTTAGATTCTGCTATATTCTAATAATAAACTAATGCAACGTTTTATATTTCTATATTCTAAACCCAACAAAAAAGTCAAAGGCATCGCTACCTAAGATTATTTTAGATTCTGCTATATTCCAATAACAATAAACTAATGAAACGTTTTATATTTCTACATACTAAACCCAGCAAAAAAGTCAAAGGCATCGCTATTTCAGATTATCTTGGATTTTTCTGTGTTCTACTAATAAACCAATGCAACGTTTTATATTTCTATATTCTACAACCTAGCAAAGAAATTGGAGGCATGGCTACATAAGTTTATCTTGAACACCTCTGTATTCTGATAAAAAAAAAAGCAATGCAACGTTTCATATGCCCACATACTAAACCCCACAAAAAAGTCAAAGGCATCACTACCAAAAATTATTTTAGATTCTGCAATATTCTAATAATAAACTAATGCAACGTTTTATATTTCTGCATACTAAACCCAGCAAAAAATCGGAGGCATCGCTATCTCAGATTATCTTGGATTCTTCTTGAATTCTACTAATAAACCAATGCAACGTTTTATATTTCTATATTGTATACCTAGCAAAAGAATCAGAGGCATCGCAACCTAATATTATCTTGGACACCTCTGTATTCTGGTAAAAAAAAAGCAATGCATCGTTTCATATGCCCACAGACTAAACCTCACAAAATGTCAAAGGCATCGCTACCAAAGATTATTTTAGATTCTCCTATATTCTAATAATAAACTAATGCAACGTTTTATATTTCTGCATACTAAACCCAGCAAAAAAGTTAAAGGTATCGCTACCAAAGATTATTTTAGATTCTGCTATATTCTAATAATAAACCAATGCAACGTTTTATATTTCTATATTCTAAACCTAGCAAAAGAATCGGAGGCATCGCTATCTATGATTATCTTGGATACCTCTGTATTCTGGTAAAAAAAAAAGCAATGCAACGTTTCATATGCCCACATAGCAAACCCCACAAAAATGTCAAAGGCATCGTTACCAAAGATTATTTTAGATTCTGCTATATTCTAATAATAAACTAATGCAACGTTTTATATTTCTGCATACTAAACCCAGCAAAAAAATCGGAGGCATCGCTATCTCAGATTATCTTGGATTCTTCTGTATTCTATTAATAAACCAATGCAACATTTTATATTTCTATATTCTACACCTAGCAAAAAAAAATCGGAGGCATTGCTACTTAAAATTATCTTGGACACCTCTGTATTCTGGTAAAAAAGAAAGCAATACAACGTTTAATATGCCCACGTACTAAACCCAACAAAAATGTCAAAGGCATCGCTACCAAAGATTATTTTAAATTCTGCTATATTCTAATAATAAATTAATACAACGTTTTATATTTCTGCATACTAAACCCAGCAAATAAGTCAAAAGCATCGCTATCTCAGATTATCTTGGATTCTTCTGTATTCTACTAATAAACCAATGCAACGTTTTATATTTCTATATTGTACACCTAGCAAAAAAATCGGAGGCATCGCTATCTAAGATTATCTTGGACACTTTTGTATTCTGGTAAAAAAAAGCAATGCAACGTTTTATATGCCCACATACTAAACCCCACAAAAATGTCAAAGGCATCGCTACCTAAGATTATCTTGTATACCTCTATATTTTGGTAAAAAAAAAAGAAGAAAAGAACCAATGCATCGTTTCATACGCCCACATACTAAACCCAACAAAGTCAAAGGCATCGCTACCAAAGATTATTTTAGATTCTGCGATATTATACCAATAAACTAACGCAACGTTTTATATTTCTATATTCTACACCTAGCAAAAAAATCAGAGGCATCGCTACCTAAGATTATCTTGGACACCTCTGTATTCTGGTAAAAAAAAAAGCAATGCAACGTTTCATATGTTACATATGTTCATACGTTACATATTCACATAGTAAACCCCCCAGAAATACCATAGCATCGCTACCTAAGGACCTGTCCCGGATTCTTCTGTATCCTGGTGATGAAGGCGTGTGACAACTCATCCCCATGTATCGGCACGCCTCTCTCATATTTTTCCTCTCCACCTCCGCAATTGTCAACATCAACATCGCGTTGGCCGATCGTCTCGCAGTTGGTCCGCCTCTTGTACTCGGCCATTAATTCCCTGACCCGCGGCGAAACGTCCTCCGACACGAATTCTTCTTCTTCCTCGACCGACAGGAACAGCTCGTGGAATGTGAACTTGCAGCCAGAGGGGTCATCGAGGACGACAGGCAAGGAAGCGGACTCGTTCAGGAGGTGGATGAGGTTGCATCTGGGTTTCGTCGGGGAGTCCATTCTGACGACTTCGGTTTCCTCGCCGTCTATTTCTGCGTAGGCTTCTGTTGTAGGGTCCAGCTTGCCTACTGCTCCACTGGCTGCGATGGGGGACTCAGCCCCTGGGAGGCTAAAATTAGAAGAGGGTTGGTGACGTAAGGTCTGTGGCAATGAATTAATGGGGAGACGAGTAGTAGTTCATAAGGGGTGGTGGTTTTGTGGAAGTAGGATGAAAAGTGCAGGTTGAGTCAGCGGTTCTGTGAGCGTGAAATAATAAATGAAGCGTAGACTGTACATTGCCTGGGGGATTGGTAAGTATAGTGTATATCTTGCGTACGCTGTGTTAACAGTTTCTATAGAATAGTATATATAGTGCTTTCCATGCACACAGCGTACCGTTATCCTTGTTATTAAAATAAAATACATCGCTTCCCACTCAACGCTTTCAAACAATACTCACCAATTCGCATTAGGATCATCGAGCCTCAGGCTCATCAGCTCGTCCCTTAGGTACTCTCCCTCACTGCTTTCCGGGGTGGACAGTCCAACGGTTGGTTCATTATCAGCGTCATTCCCATTGGTCTCAGATTTATCCTCAGACGGGTCGTTCAAGTCGTCGTCATTTTGATCGTCCCAGTCGTCAGCATCAGCCAACCAAGCCGCAGAGGATTCTGTTGACCTCTGGGATTCATTCCCAACCCCGTTCCCTTCAAATGTTTCATCGAGGGACTGTACCCTCAGACAGGTCCAACTCTCATTTCGGTTCCAGCACTCTGAATTTATGCAGGCAAAGACGTAGAGGGTCCTGTGATACTTGGATCCTTCAAGGGGAGCGTATACTTGGAGGACTAGTAACTGGAAACAGCTGCAGAGCTTGCATTTGGGTAATGGTAAGGATGATGCGTCGGTGGGCCAATTCTGAAATTGCAAGGGGAATAATTGATTTGAGTGAATGTGATCAAATCCAGTTCGTACGATGGTAAATTTGATTTTGAGATATATTTATGGAGGTACCCAAAGATACATTGGGAAAAGTGTAAATGCTGCTTTGTTATTATTGAAGTAGGAATAAATGTAGAAACAGGAATTAATTCAGTCTTCTCTACTGGAGTTTTCTTTACAACAGACTCCCCAGAATGTAATACAAAATTCTAAGATCCTAATTGTCATGTCACAAAAATATTAGCCATAATTAAAAATCTTAAAAAAAAATCTTAAAAAAAATGTTTATATGTGCATGAAACCTAAATTGGAAAAAAAAATTGTTCAACTAAAATTTAAGTGGTACCTATAATACAAATGTTTATGATAACATACAGAATCCCAATGACTAAAAAAATTAATTTTAAACAGAAAAGTTACACATACGCAATAAATATTTTTAAATTACAAACATTGCAATAAACATGTGCCCACAAACTTTTCTTTCTCAGCTATATCTAAATAATTTCAATTCAGATATACAAGGTAATTAAAAAGTAATCATAACATTGCACATGATTTACATGTCAAGAGACCAAAAAGTCCATAAACATGTGACCACCTCATAATTTTACAACCCTAACTTAAACCCCCAACAACCAGAATCTTCTTTGGTACCACAACTGCCTTGGTCCCCATTGAAAATAACTATTAATCTATTTTTTTCATCCTACACCCATTGATCAACATGTACACAATGTCCCAAGAATCTTAATGAAATCCTTGCACATGAATTCCAAATCAAAACAAACTACATCAAATGCAATAAACATTGCACATCATACAAATTTTCCCTTTCTCTATTATATCTAAATAATTTCAATTCAGATATACAAGGTAATTAAAAAATAATCAAAACATTGCACATGGTTTACATGTCAAGAGATCAAAAAATCCGTAAACATGTGATCACCCCACAGTTTTCCAATTCTAATTTAAATCTCCCAACAACCAGAATCTTCCGAATTCCTCTGTGGTATAACTCCCTTGGTCCCCATTGAAAATAATTGTGATCCTTTCCTTCCTTCCTACACCCCTTAATTGACATGTACACAATGTCTCAAAAATCTTAAGCAAAATCTTCTGTATGAATTCTGAATCAAAACAAATGCAATAAAAATTACACATGTATACAAATTTTCCCTTTTTTAGCTATGTCTAAAATAGTTTCAATTCACATGTATAAGATGACTTAAAAATAATCAAAACATTGTATATGGTTTACATATCAAGAGAGCAAAAACTCCATAAATACATGATCACCCCATAGTTTCACAATCCTAACTTAAATCTCCCAGCAACCTGAATCTTCCAAATTCCTTGGTCCCCATCAAAAATAATTGTCACCCTTTTCTTCTTTCCTACATATATTAATTGCCATGTATACAATGTCCCAAGAATCTTAATAAAATTCTTGCACATGAATTCCAAATCAAAACAAATGCAATAAACAAGTGTCTACAAATTTTCCCTTTTTTTAGCTATACCTAAATAATTTCAATTCACATGTACAAGGTGCCTAAAAATAATCAAAACATCGCCCACGTTTTACATGGCAAGAGATAAAAAAGTCCATAAACCCATGACTGCCCCATACATAAATTTTGCAACCCTAATTTTAATCTCCCAGCAACCAGAATCTTCCAAATTCCTTGGTCCCCATCAAAAGTAATTGTGACCCTTTTTGTCTTTCCTACACATATTAATTGGCATGTACACAATGTCCCAAGAATCTTAATGAAATCCTTGCACATGAATTCCTCATCAAAACAAACTAAAACGAATGCAATAAACATTACACGTGTATAGAAAATTTCCCTTTTTCAGCTATATCTAAATAATTTCAATTCAGATGTACAAGATAACTAAAAAATAATCAAAACATCGTTCACATTTTACATGTCAAGAGATCAAAAATTCCATAAACACGTGATCACCCCATAGTTTTACAATCCTAATTTAAATCTCCCAGCAACCAGAATCTTCCAAATTCCTTGGTCCTCATAAAAAATAATTGCTACCCTTTCCTTCTTTCCTACACATATTAATTACCATGTATACAATGTCCCAAGAATCTTAATGAAAGCCGAATCAAAACAAAATACAATAAATACAATAAACATTACACATGTATATACAAATTTTCCCTTTTTTAGCTATATCTAAATAATTTAAATTCACATGTACAAGGTGCCTAAAAATAATCAAAACATCGCACACGGTCTCTATGTCAAGAAATCAAAAAGTCCATAAACAAGTGATCACCTCATAGTTTCACAATTCTAATTTAAATCTCCCAGCAACCAGAATCTTCCAAATTCCTTGGTTCCCATAAAAAATAATTGTGACCCTTTTCTTCTCTTCTACATATATTAATTGGCATGTACACAAAGTCTCAAGAAGCTTAATAAAAAAAATGCACATGAATTCCAAAAGAAAACAAACTAAAACAAATGCAATAAACAAGTGCCTACAAATTTTCCCTTTTTCAGCTATACCTAAAAAATTTTAATTCACATATATAAGGTGACTTAAAAATAATCAAAACATTGCATACGTTTCACATGTCAAGAGATCAAAAAGTCCATAAACACATGACCATCCCATAGTTTTACAATCCTAATTTAAATCTCCCAGCAACCAGAATCTTCCAAATTTCTTGGTCCCCGTCAAAAATAATTGTGACCCTTTTCTTCTTTACCTACACCCATTAATCAACATGTACACAATGTCCCAAGAATCTTAATCAAAACCCTGCACATGAATTCCTCATCAAAACAAACTAAAACAAATGCAATAAACATTACACATATAAACAAATTTTCCCTTTTTTAGCTATACCTAAAAAATTTAAATTCAGATATACAAGGTGCCATAAAACAATCAAAACATCGTCCACGTTTTAGATGTCAAGATCTCAAAAACCCCATAAACACGTGCCTGCCGCATAAATTTTGCCACCCACCAAATCCCCCAGCATCTTCAAAATTCCTTCAGCCCCAGCTGCCATAGTTCAGCAATTCCGCAAAACCCTACAAGATCAATCTCCCATCAAAGCCCAGACTCTCCAGAAAAATAGACTCACCGGGTGTCCGCCGATCTTGTTAGTCGTGAAGTTGACATTGTGCCGATGCTTGTCGCCGACGTATTCGTCGTCGTAGCCCAAGTAGACCCTGACGCGATTGTTCGCAGCCATGAATTCCGGGCGGCATGCAGCCGGACACTTGGAAATCTGGAAAATGTGGAAAATGCAAAAATCGCAAATCCGCCGTGCGTGCCGACGTCGCCGAGGTGTGAACAGCTGACGGCCCGAGACATGCGCGCTGATTGGTTGGTTTATCGATTACGCACGCGTAAAAGAAAACCCTCATTTCTGCCATTTCGGGCCGCAAATTTGCGTTTTCGGGGAAAATCTTCGGTGAAGCGATGCTCCGGCGTGGGATGGCCGATTAATTTACCATTTTGCGGCTGATAAATGAGTGAAGAAGGCGCAATAAAGGGGGGAATGAGTTTGGAGCGACCGACGCGACACCTGGCGGCGCGTTGCTGAACTTGCGCGGGAAAATTCAAAATGGCGCGATTGATTAAAAAGGATTATGCCTTTGGAATCGGCAAAATTAGATGATTTTGAAGATTTTTTTTTGGCATTTTAGTGAGTATTAATTAAAATTCGCAAATTACTACCAAAAAGTACGTATTTAGTGGTACTTGTATAATATATATTTTTTTATGAGAATATATTAAAAAATGGAAGAAATATAGAAATATATCTTCTCCTAGAGCTTCCGTTTATTTTCATCATTTGCTGTGACCACAATATCGTCGGAACGGCTTATCTAAAATAGAAAGAAAAGAATACTGTGTTTGTATATTGCATGATAAAGGACCTGAACGAAGGATTTGGAAAAATTTTAATTTTTACAAGAATGACAGCAATTTTACAAAAAACTTCGTCTTTCGAAGTGAACTGGCATTCGTTTTTATGTTGTAACTTTTTTTTTATTACCGAAATAAAAAATCCTTCGTTCAAGCCCTGCCTATTGTAATGACAAATAAGTATATAAAATTAGAGTCCGATCAGTGAAGTAGTTTTTAAGAAATTTTGGTCACCGCAACCGTATGTTTTAACAAACACAGTTTCGAGATAATCGCTGTTAATAATTATTTTTTTATATTATTATTAAAGTTTCAAGTCTATGTTTTTCATAGTTAAAATTATTTTTCTTAACTTACACAGAATCATATATTCCAGGGCCATAAATGGTCCCATCCGAAGCCTAATGCTTCAAAAATTTTCAGAAGGGCTATGTTACCCTTGTTAAACATACATGCAGATATCTATGCTGCAATTTGAACGGATTTTCCAGATGAGTTGGTTATAACTTTCATTATTGTTCTTGTATATAATTTTATAATTGCCTAATTGTCTCATTGTCGATATTTGTATAAAATTCAAAATTCAGTATTCGACCAAATAATCAATCGACACGGTCAACTTCGTACTAAGCCTTATTTTCTTCTAAAACGTACTGAAACTACTCTCGTCGGTCTCTGCAATTTTTGGATTAAAATATTGCTTCCTTTTCTTTGGCCTGGATTTACATGATTTTTTAGATGTTCTGTCATCACGAGTCTCTTTGTGATGATCCCCGGCCATAATTTTAATACTTCAAAAAGCGGCAAAAACTTTAGTAAACGTAGAGAAAATGAAATTAACTGATCGTAACTTCCGAACTTGCATGTTTGAATGCTAATACACAATTGCTACAAACCACGCTTATCAAATGTATTTGAAAGTATACAATATATGCATCTGAATCTCGAATGACATAAAAGAACGTTGTCTGGAGAGGGAAAAAGACGTTCTCGTATCATTTTTGAACGTGTGCTCCGATTCTTACGTAGTTTTGAGGAAATATTCCTAAAATGATGTACATTAAGAAAATGCAATAAAAAAAAGTCGATTTTTTTCACCAATCCAAGTAGGCATTAATTAATTATAACAGTTGTCTTCATTTTCTTGCGAATAATCAGCATGATCCTTTTTATCTAATTTGCGCTCAACTCTTTTCTTGCCATGTCTAAAGTAGTGGAATCCTCAAGTAATTCTTTTATAAAACAACGCGTCACATCATAGTCCATTCCATTTTCTCATTTTATTTTCCAATGTAGATTCACATTTTTCCACTCATCATTTTCCTTTCAACCATTTCTAATTTGTGCATTAATCATAAGAGTTGTCTTCATATTCTTCAACAGCTTATTCCAAATATTTTCTTCTCTAAAACCAAACATTATACAAACTTCATCCTACATCTTCTAAAATGAAAACTAAAATAAAAATAAAAGATCAAATCTATTATATAATATAATCTATAATATAATTAAAACTTTATTCTACATCTAGTAAAATAAAGAATTCCATACTGAGTAATTTATCTTCAAATTTTCATTTTCCTGTAAATGAAAATAATTATGGTCAGTATCAAAGGTTTAATGTCGAACATAACCTCAAATTCTCAGACCTGAATCTCGACATCGAGATTTTCAGTTCGCGTGTCGACCGTGGGTGGCGTTGTTTAAAAAAGCATTTGGACTTTCGATTCTCGATTCTGCGCATCGATAGGGGGTCTTCCAACGTGCTCCTTCGATTGCTGCGTGCCCATTTATACTCTCGTATATCGATACGCCATGGACTTTACGCTCATCCGCGGGCCGTGTATCGATAGCAAATGCGGAAGATCGTCTGAAAGTGTCGAAAAACTCTCGCCCGGAACTCCGCCCGGATCCTAAACCTTGCCCGACGATGGTTTGATATTTTCGACAAACGCCTCACCTCACACACATTTTGCGCACTTTATTCCTCACACGTTATCACTCTGGCGCTTTGTTCTTGCCACGTTATTTCTTCCTCTGCATTTCACGCATTTCCTGGCACGCAAGCTTTGGCTCAGCTGGGATGGGGAAATGCTGGTGTCTGTATGTATGGGGAGATGATTCGCTGGTTTCTGTCAGGACGCGGGGACTGGGTGGTAGACAAGAACAAGAGCGTTGTCAGTTGTAGATTGCTGGCGTTGTTTTCAGAGATTATGATGGGAGCGTTGTTGTCCTGAGCTTGGGACGCTAATGTTGGAGAGGATATTGTTCTTGGCGTCTTGTGTATTATTGTCAGATCTAAGCGATTGAAGGCGCAGGCGTAACTTACATATCGTTTCTTTGTCACGCTTTGTTTGCCATTCACGATTTCTGTACAGTTTTCATTTGGCTATTAGCACTGTTTTCATTGATGATAGAAGCGTTGTTGTCCTGAGCTTTGGGCGCTAACGCTGGACAGGATATTATTTTTGGTGTTTTGTGTATTAATGTCAGATCTAAGCTGTTTAAGGCGCAGGCGTAGTTTACGCATCATTTCTTTGTCATGCTTTGCTATTCATAATTTCTGTACAGTTTTCATTCGGCTATTAGTACTGTTTTCATTGATGATGGAAGCGTTGTTGTCCTGACGCTAACGATGGACAGGCTATTATTCTTGGTATCTTATGTATTAATGTCAGATCTAAGCAGTTCACAACGCATCATTTCTTCGTCATGCTTTGTTTGCTACTCATAATTTCTATACATTTTTCAGTTGTCATTGTTATCGTTTGAATGTTTTCAATTGGCGCCAGTTGTGAATTTTAATTTGCATATGTTGGTACATTGAATTTTCTGTAGGCTGGGTGATAAATAAGAACAAGAGCGTTGTCAGTCATAGATTGCAAACGTTGTTTTCAGAGTTGATGATGGGAGCGTTGTTGTCCTGAGCTTGGGACGCTAACGCTGGAGAGGATATTGTTCTTAGCGTCTTGTGTATTAATGTCAGATCTAAGGGATTCAAAACGCAGGTGTAACTTACGCATCGTTTCTTTGTCACGCTTTGTTTGCCTCTCATCATTTTTGCATAGTTTCCAGTTGTCATTGTTATCGTTTGAATGTTGTATGTGGGCATAGTTGCAAATTTTGATTTAGATATGTTGGTAAATTGAATTTGCTCTACACAAGAACATGAACGTTGTCACTAGTAGATTGCAAACATTGTTTTTAGAAGCGTTGTTGTCCTGAGCTTTGGACGCTAACGTTGCATAGGATATTATTCTTGGCGTCTTGTGTATTAATGTCAGATCTAAGCGATTCAAGGCACAGGCGTAACTTATGCATCGTTTCTTTGTCACACTTTGCTACTCATAATTTCTGTACAGTTTTCATTTGACATTGTCATCGTTTAAATGTTTTCATATGGACCGAGTTGTCAATTTTGATTTGTATATGTTAGTAAATTAAATTTGCTATAGACTGAATGATAGATAAGAACAAGAGCGTTGTCATTGGTAGATCGTAATATTTTCATTGGCGATGATGGAAGCATTGTTGTCCTGAGCTTTGGACGCTAACGCTGATCAGGCTATTGTTCTTGGAATCTTGCATATTAATGTCAGATCTAAGCAGTTCACAACGCATGGTTTTTTTGTTATGTTTTGCTACTTACAATTTTTGTACAGATATCGTTTGACACTGTTATCGTTTGAATGATTTAATATGGGTCAAGTTGCCAATTTTGATTTGTATATGTTGGTAAATTGAATTTTCTGTAGACTGAATGGTAGACGAGAGCAAGAGCATTGTCATTGGTAGATTCTTAATAAAATTTTCATTGGCGATGATGGAAATGTTGTTGTCCTGAGCTTGGGACGGTGACGCTGGACAGGCTGTTTTAATGTATGCATTGTTTCTCTATCTCGTTTTATTTACCACTCACAATTTCTCTACATCTCATATTTCACATCATCATCATTTCACTGTTTTCATGTGGGTTAAGTCGTAAATACTGATTTCTATTTCTTAATTAAGAAAATTTGCTCATTTCTGTCAGTACATGTAAACTGGATGATAGACGTGTACTAGATTATTCTCATTAGCAAGTACGCTGTTCTCAGGATTACTTGTATTCACGACAGACCCAACCATTTCATATCACAGACTTATCTTAGTTAACATATCTATCTCGTGCTCTGTCTGCCACTGACAATTTCATCTATCAATTCACATAAACTAGATGGAACACAACAATAACAGCGTCACTCATAGATTATTAGCATTATTTTCATTGGTAAAACCAGTAGCATTTTTTTTCTGAGCGCAGGGCAATGAAGCTGATCAGTTGATCATTAATGTCAGACCCAAGCCTTTTAATTCACCAACATAACTCACTCATTATTTCTCATTCTCGCTTTATTCTGCACCTCCAATTTTTTTTCCCTCATTTCATACTTCCATCGTTCTGCTAATTTCTGCCAGCTCGACGTAGAGTGTTCAAAAGACAAGAGCAACAACGTTGTGACTGCCACATTGTCAGCAGTGTTCTCACCCGTAACACTGCCATCGTTCTTGTCCTGAGTGCAGGACATTAACACTGTCCGAACTGTTGCTCTTGGCACTAGCAGTATTAACGTCCTGGCGCCCACCGCAGATCGCTTAACAGTGAATTTTCCTTGGGTTCATATCGCAGCACAGAAAGGTGAGGCAGTTTTTTTATTTGATCGGGTGGCACGAAGTTCCTAATTTGTCATATTTTACACGCACCAACTGCGCATGAAATTTATTTCAATGCAGTGACCTGCGTTTTTGTTTTGGCAGATCTAGCGAGTGAAGACTATGGGTCGCTACACAGGAAAGAAGTGTCGCCTGCTGACGATGCTCTGGCTCACCGCTCTGTTCTTCCTCGTGGAGATTGTAGTTGGCTACGTGACGAATTCAATGGCATTGATAGCGGACAGCTTTCACATGCTGTCAGACGTGGCAGCGTTGGTGGTCGCTTTCCTTTCTGTGAAGGTAAGTATCCGTGAAATGAGAAAAGTGTACCGAAACTGGCACCATCTGGCCTCGCAACTGTATCAATACTCAAAATGCAATGTAGCAAAAGTATTCAATGTTGTAAACATGAATATTCTGACAAATATTCAGGAAATAAATAAATTGTACTTTATTAATATTGTGTATTTATTTGCATTTACTATATATATAGCGCTGTATACTTCATTCATTTGTTTCGCACCAGTATTTCATTATATCAATTCCAATTTGCTAGCGTAGAATAAGATACAAATGTACATGATGAACGTAATGTTTCGGTGTGTCCAGATGTCACCTAAAAAATGGTCCAAGAATACTTTTGGCTGGGCGAGAGCAGAAGTGCTTGGGGCCCTGGTCAACGCAGTGTTTCTAGTAGCGCTATGCTTCAGCATAACAGTTGAGGCGTGCAAAAGGTTCATTGAGGTGGAGGAAATACACGAGGCAAAATTGCTGGTTGCAGTCGGAGCACTGGGACTGTTGGTCAATGTTATTGGCCTCTGCTTATTCCATGGTGAGTCGTTATCTTCTGTGTCTTGATACTTTGATGAACAGGTCAATAATATATAAAATGTGTAGTCGCAGAAAAATTCATAACAGTACCAGCTAACGCAAGTACAAATAAAAGCAAAACAGATAGTACCGATACCAACAAGTTACAACATTTTTACAAAAATACTACTTGCTGCGATTCAACCAAAATTTTTCTACGCCCCTCTTAAAATTAACAAATCGCATTGATTCAATAGCTGCCAAAATTTTTTTGTCGTCATATTAAATTCTGTGCGCAGCAGCTTTATTGTTGAAAGTGCTTGCGTTAAAACTGTATTTTTCCATGTTTATGTTGAACGCTCCTTATAAAAGTTCATTCGCAGAACACGGGAGTGGTGGTCACGGACATTCCCATGGCATTTCGCGAAGTCACAATAGATTGAGTACTTTGGTGGGCACGGACGACAACGAAAATGACTACAGACCGCCAACCCCACAGGTGAAGAGGGGGGCACACGGTCACAGCCACGATGCCAGCCAGATGAACATGAGAGGCGTCTTTCTTCATGTCCTGTCCGACGCACTTGGTTCGGTCATCGTCATCGTCTCGGCGTTAATCGTTTGGCTGACCAAGTGGGAGTACAGGTATATAGTAATACTAAACTTTTGCTAAAGAAATTAGACACCCTTGTTGCGATTGAAGTTTGTTAAATATTTTTGCTAAAAAGTAACGGCAGACAGGCTGTCGCAGCAAATATTTCTTCTCCTACCAAAAACTTTGTAAGTTCCTTCGCAGGCAGTACGTCAGTGTTTTTTACTAAATTATCTAACTTCCCAATGACGTACATATTCTGCAATAATGCAGTCATTTGCGAAACATTGTGGTAGCGATGAGCTATACTCCTAAAGAAACTAGACATCCTTATCGCAGTTGGAGTTTGTCCTTAAATATTTTTGCTGAAGCGTAATAGCAGACAGGACTCTGTCTAAATCTGCTGTCGCAGTAAAGATTTCTTCTCCTTCCAAAAATTTTGAAAGTTCCTTTATGTGTGACTATGACTCATTATATGTGACTAAGTTACTAATAAGAAGCTGACGTATAAATCCAGCTACATTGTTCCGTAAGCTTAGCATTATTAAATTAATCGCTTAATCCTTGAAATTCATATCAATAATTAAAATTCATTATGTTCATCATTTGCTTTGCAGTTTGATATTGTGATTAACTCCACTGCGTCACATCAAATTTTCTTCACATATCGATACAGATGAAATCTAATATGAAATATATTTAAATTCACATAGTTTCTGAAGATTAATATCCCTCTATAAGGACATGATATTTCATTGCCAAGTTTCTCATGAATCATTACCAAGTTCATTACTATGGGTTTTGTAATATGAGTTGTAAAATCAATATTTACCCGGAGGAAATATTTTAGTTCTATACAAATTAAAATGTTTCGCAAATGTTCAATGCAATATTGTCTATTATGCTTTGCCAAACATTTGTGAGGTGGCTTATATATAATAGAAGCTTATATTGTGATAGTTACTTGTATAGTTTTTTATTATTATTACTTGATATTATTATATATTACTTCATAGTAACTTTGTGAAGTTATATATTTGTGAGCTTATATATATAAGCTATATATAATATAAGCTTAATATAAGCTGAATTTAAATGTAATATTGTCCCGTGCAAAAGCTTGTAAAAATTTGGCTTCGGATCTTATGCTCAAAATGAAAAGACTTTCAGTTTTCATAACGTTTTGTATATATATATAGAACATTCTTTGGTCAGGTTTCCGTCTCATTTAAAATTTTTTCTCGTTCAATTCCGAGAAATTCCAATCAGATGTAAAGAGAATCACACTAGCAACAAAATGTTTTATTCGAACGAAACTTACTGCGGAATATTTTCAATTGTTATATTTACGTATTAGTTTACCGATTCTGTACATTGCTATTATTCGAAAATATTTCAGATAATTTATGGTGACGAAAATATTTCAAAGTATTCAATATTAATATACAAATGTGATATGTACGTAATAGAAATAGTATATTTTAGTATAATTTATATATTATATAAAATATACTATATAGTATATAATTATATATATTATACTATAATTAAAATGATATATAATTATATATAATATACTATAGTTAGTACGTTTTTTTATTTATCTATAATATTTTTGATCTTTTCATATAAATCTACTATGTTTATGTCCTTGATGTTTGACATCAATTTTTTTATTCGAAATTTTTTATTATTTGTCTCAAGAATTTACCATGAAAATCGATACGTTTTTTACAGATTCTGTATCGATTCGCTGTTTTCTTTGTTAATCGAATCCAAAGATACGATTCATTACTTCGGAACGTCTTATATATATGTTAGGACCTTGCTTGGTCAGTTTTCCTTTACATATAAAATTTTTCCTTGTTCGCTTCCGAGAAATTCCAATTAGATCTGAAGAAAATCACACTGGCAATGAAATTTTATTGATTCTGTACATTTCCACTGTTCCACCTGCTTAAAAATATTATACATAAATATAAATATTGATTTTGAACATTTTAAACATCTTCACCTCAGATTCTCTGAGATATTTTTAAATATACGTACAAATAATGGAAATGTACATAATCGATGAAATTATACTATATGACGTATATTTAATAATTGAAAATGAATTGATATGAAGGAAATATATAATAGATAAAAAAATATTTGAAAACATTCAAAATCAATCTAGACATATGATATGTGTAAGAAATTATGTGCTAAAAAGCAAAGTAAAAATTATCTATAATATGTTTGTGTTTTTAACATAAATCTGATACAATTTGTGTAATTAATGTTGGACACCAATTCTTATTATATTATATTCGGAACTTTCAGTTTTCGTCTCAAACATTCATTATGACAATTTGTTTCTTTTTTATAGATTCTACATCGATCCTGCGCTTTCTTTGTTATTGGTCATTCTCATTCTTCGTTCTGTCTGGCCACTGCTTCAGGAATCAGCATTAATTCTCCTGCAAACAGTCCCGACACACATACAGGTCAGCTGAAATTATTTTTGTTTACGTAAATTCTTCTTTTTTTAAATTATATTTTTTTATATTTTTTATTTTCTATTTCAATTCATTGAACATTGGTTTTTTTATACAATATCTACCTTTATTAATCCTAGCTTTACAGCCATTGAATGTACTTAGTTCACAGTTATAATTCAGACATATAATTTTGTTTCAATTGAGCTATTATTCTATGCTCCTATTTTTTTTATTTTCTGTTTCAATTGATTATGCTTTGGTTTTGTTAATTATTAAATATTATATATATATATATATATATTGGTTGACGCGATACAGCAAAGACTTTTAGAAAATGTCGACGGCGTGCTGGCGGTGCACGAGTTTCACGTCTGGCAATTGGCAGGCGACCGAATAATCGCGTCAGCCCACATAAGATGCAGGAATCTGTCGGAGTACATGAAGATAGCCGAGCAGGTGAAGGAGTTCTTTCACAACGAAGGAATTCACTCCACGACGATACAGCCGGAATTCATAGACGTGAGTGTTCAACAAGGTCGTCGGTGATGTGAACAGTTTACTTTGGCGGCAGTAGGGGTTTCTTGTTACTTTACTGTGCTCGTTGTGTAAGTGATTTAATGAATGGGTGTACGGAGTGCATAATAATAGCAATTTAATGCAAGGATTAGTAATGATGTTTTTGAAGACGATGGGATCTGATATTTTTGTGTGGCTATAAAGGGCTTTGATGCAAGTTTGATATGTGAAAGCAAAGTCACTAAATTGGTGTCCAGTGTGGAATAATTAAAATTGAATAGTTGAGATAGTGACGGTTTTTGTATGGAGACAATTAAATCTGATAGTCTTGTATGACGGATACATTTTTTTAACGCAACAGTAATTCATGGAAAAATTGGTAAATTCGGTTGTGTAATTGTCGAAATTGTTTGAGTATGTCGGGAGTTAGTGTTTAATATTGAATTGTTTTTTGTATTTTAGTATCACTCTAATAGTGAAATTAAAGAGACTCCCACACAGGATTGTGTTCTCGACTGTCCAAAAACGGACAAACCTTGCAACCACGCCACTTGCTGTGGCCCTTCGAAACAGGTATTGTTGGCATATATTTTTATTGTTAAATACCATACCTCATTTAAAATACCCATCAAGGCCAATGTACCACAAATACACTTTGTCCAATTTAATATTCTGCGTGAACCACCTGACAATTACCCTAAATTCAATGCATTTGTGATATCATACACTATCTGCAGTACATTTTAATTTTTAATATACTGCACATACACACTGCCTACAATACATATAAAATCATTTGTGAGTTAATGCAATTTATTACACTGCAAGAACCATGTACCATTTATCCTAAATTCAATATATTTGTGATATCATATACTATCTGCAGTATATTTTAATTTTAAATGTACTGCAAATATACACTGTCTACAATATATATAAAATCCAAAGTACCACAAATTTTACGTGCAGCTTACAATATGTTTTGAGATAAATATTCCACAAGTACCACACCAAATTTATCCAATTTATTATACTGCAAGAACTGCGTAACATCTACCCTAAATTCAATACATTTGCGACTTTATACACTGTTTACAATACATTTTAATTTGAATGTACTGTACATTACATACACTGTCTACAATATATATAAAATCCAACGTATTACAAATCCCACATGCAACTTACAACATGCTTTGAGTTAAATATTCCGCAAGTACCATATCAGATTTATCTAATTTATTATAATGCAAGAACTATGCACAATCTACTCTAAATTCAATACATTTGTGATGTCATGTACTATCTGCAGTACACTTTAATTTGAATGTACTGTATATATACACTGTCTATAATGCATATAAAATCCAACGTACCACAAATTCCACATGCAGCTTAGAACATGCTTTGAGTTAAATATTCCACAAGTACCACACCACAATATCCAATTTATTATACTGCAAGAACTACGTACCATTTATCTTAAATTCAATACATTTGTAATATTATACATTGTTTGCAGTACATTTTAATTTTGAATGCACTGCACATATACACTACCTACAATACATGCAAAATTCAATGTACCACAAATTTTACATGCAGCTTACAATATTCTTTGAGTTAAATATTCCACAAGTACCACACTACATCTATCCAATTTATTATAATACAAGAACTACGTTCTATCTATCCTAAATTCAATACATTTGTGATGTCATACATTGTCTGCAGTACATTTTAATTTTCAATGTACTGCACATATCATACACTGTCTATAATACATATAAAATCCAACATACCACAAATTCCACATGCAGCTTACAACATGCTTTGAGTTAAATATTCCATAAGTACTACACCACATTTATCCAATTTATTATAATGCAAGAATTACATACCATCTACCCCAAATTCAATACATTTGTGATATCACACACTATCTGCAGTACATTTTAATTTTTAATATTCCACATATTATACACCGTCTACAATTTTATACAAAATCCAAGGTACCACAAATCCTACATGCAGCTTACAGCATGCTTTAAGTTAAATATTCTGCAAGCACCAGACCACATTTATCTAATTTATTATAATACAAGAATTACGTTCTATCTATCCTAAATTGAATACATTTGTAATATCATACACTATCTGCAGTACATTGTAATTTTGAATGTACTGTATATATTATACACCGTCTACAATTTTATACATCTTTATACATACGTACCATCTATCCTAAATTCAATACATTTGTGGTATCATATACTATCTGCAGTACATTTTAATTTTTAATATACCGTTATATTACATATCATACACTGTCTACAATTTACACAAAATCTTGGGTTAAATATGCAAATACCACACTCCATCTACAATACAAACTCGTGTATACCACACACCACCTACAGTACATCCTAAATTCAATGTACTATTAAATTCACATTAAATTCACATTAAATTCATCATACCGAAACCCTGTAAGTCTGCACTGCACACAGAACCCCACATATTCCAAAGAAAATACATCATCCAGCAAAATTCTGCGCCCATTAATTCACAAACCCCCTCCTACTCCAGCAGTACCAATTGAATCCCGAGACGATCGCTTCCCGCTGCTGCCAAAAATCGAAATGCCTAGGCTGCTGCCGGGAGAACACCCTGTCGATTTCCACACCTTCCTCGACCACCTCCTGACCCACATCCTGCGGATTTAGGCACTAAGGCAAGGTTGCGTTGTTCCCCAGGACCGTGAGACCCCGTCTCCAGGGGAGACGCCTTACATGTGCCGTCAAAGAAACAGTCTCGCCAGGTCGACGGTTTCCATTGGAAGTGGAACGACGGCCGAACAGCAGGAAGTCAACGAAATGGAACGGGGACACTTGCTTTCCATACCGGCCAACATCTCCGTACAGCTTAATCAAGCTTAGGCGAGCTTGGTGGGGTCCCAAAGGCGTGAATGCGAGATTCCGCAGGATTCTACGGGGTTCTGAAGGATTCTACAGGATTCCAGAGGATCGCGACGATTTTTTGTGGCGCAGGATTGGGCGATTGCCGAGGATCGACGATTCGCGGGTTATTGAGTTGGGGGTTTTGGTGATGTTGGGTGGTTGACGAGGATTGTGGATTGGCAGAGATAATGGAAGATGAGAGAACTGGACTGATATGCGAGGATTAAGGAGGAACGCTGACAAAGAGTATGGATTTAGTTTAGTTAGAAGATTTTTGGGGGGTTTTTGACGATTGTCAAAGACTTATGAGACTCATGGAGTATTGTGGATTAGTTGAAATAGTGGAGAAAGCTTCGCTGATTTGCGAGGATTCTTGAGGAATGTTAATAAAGTGGAAGGTGTGGAAAGTTTTGGTATTGGAAGACTGGATACCTAATGAAGATTTTAAGTGTGTGGAAGATTTATAGCATTTTTGACGATTGTGGATTAGCAGAAATAATGGAAGACGAGAGAACTCTATACTGATATGCGAGGATTGCGGAAGAACGCTGACAATGTGGAAAAAGTATGGATTTAGTTCTGAAGGACTGGATACTGAAGATTTTTGGGGGTTTTTGACGATTGTCAAAGACGTATGAGACTTATGGAGCATTGTGGATTAGTTAAGATAGTGGAGGACTGGAGAAAGCTTTGCTGATTTGCGAGGATTCTTGAGGAACGTTGACTAAGTGGAAGATAACGAATGAAGATAAAGGTAATGATTGTGGATTGGCAGAGATAATAGAAGAGACGAGAGAACTGTACTGATATGCGAGGCTTGTTAAGGCACGCTGACAATGTGAAAAGAATATGGATTTAGTTCTGAAGGACTTTGGATGGTTACCGAAGATTTTGGGGGATTTTTTACGATTGTCAAAGACTTATGAGACTATGGAACATTGTGGATTAGATGAGATAGTGGAGGACTGAAGAAAGCTTTGCTGATTTGTGAGGATTCTTGAGGAACGTTGACAAAGTGGGAGGTGTGGAAAGTTTTGGTATTAAAAAACTGGATGCCTAATGAAGATTTTAAGTGTGTCGAAGATTTGTACCATATTTAACGATTGTGGATTAGCAGAGATAATGGAAGACGAGAGAATTGTACTAATTTGTGAGGATTCTTGAAGAACGTTGACAAAGTGGGAAGTGTGGAAAGAATACGATTTTGGTATTAAAAGGCTAATGAAGATTTTAAGTGTGTTGAGGATTTGTAGAATTTTTAACGATTGTGGATTAGCAGAGATAATGAAAGATTAAAATGATATTTTGCTGATATGCAAGAATCCGCTGTTTCATTGTCAAAGGTTTGAAGAAATACAGACGAACCTCAATGACTTTTGACAATCTTGTGATTTTGGCTAATTGCAAGTGACTTCTAGACACAAAACAATTTTTTGACAGTATTTTATACTTTTCATGAACAATGAATGACTCTCGCAGCAACTTCCAGACAATATTTTACAATTCTCAAGGACTGACAACTACTTTCGGCGTATTTAAAAAATTACGCCCACCTCTTAAGGATCGTTAAATAAGCTTCAAGAATGACCACCGAATTCTACAGCTTTCCAATAATTCTGTCAAGATTGTTGGCGATTTTCACTGACCATCAACTAGTCTCACCGATTTAAAAACATATTCCATGATCGCTAACAATTTTCGGCGTATTTCAACAATTACGTCCAATTTTCAAGGATCATCAAATAGCCCTCAAGAATGATCAACAAACTCTGCAGTTTTACAATAATTCTATCAGGATTGTTGTGATTTTCATTGACCATCAACTAGACTCTCTGATTTCAAAAACTACTTCACGATGGCCAACAATTTTCGGCGTATTTCAATAATTACGCCCAATTTTCAAGGATCATCAAATAGCCCTCAAGAATGATCAACAAACTGTACAGATTTTCAACAAATTCTATCAGGATTTTTGGTGATTTTCACTGACCATCAACTAGCCTCACCGATTTTAAAAAGTACTCCATGATCCCCAACAATATTTGGGGCGTATTTCAACAATTACGCCCAATTTTCAAGGATCATCAAATAGCCCTCAAGAATGATCAACAAACTCTGCAGTTTTACAATAATTCTATCAGGATTGTTTGTGATTTTCATTGACCATCAACTAGACTCTCTGACTTCAAAAAATACTTCACGATGGCCAACAATTTTCGGCGTATTTCAATAATTACGCCCAATTTTCAAGGATCATCAAATAGCCCTCAAGAATGATCAACAAACTCTACAGCTTTCCAACAATTCTATTAAGATTGTTGGCGATTTTCACTGACCGTCAACGTTTCTTGATCCCCAACAATATTCGGGGCGTATTTCAACAAGTATGTCCAATTTTCAAGGAACATCAAATTTCATTGACCATCAACTAGACTCTCTGACTTCAAAAAATACTTCACGATGGCCAACAATTTTCCCTGAAGAATGATCAACAAACTCCACAGCTTCCCAACAATTGTATCAGGATTGTTGGCGATTTTCACTGACCGTCAACGTTTCTTGATCCCCAACAATATTCGGGGCGTATTTCAACAAGTATGTCCAATTTTCAAGGAACATCAAATAGCCCTGAAGAATGATTAACAAACTCTACAGCTTCCCAACAATTTTATCAGGATTATTGACGATTTTCACTGACCATCAACTAGCCACGCCGACTTTAAAAAATACTCCATAATCGCCAACGATTACGCCTAATTCTCAAGGATCATCAAATCGTCCTCAAGAATGATCAAGAAACTCTACAGCTTTCCAACAATTCTGTCAGGATTATTGACGATTTTCACTGACCATCAACTAGTTTTAGCTGACTTTAAATGATACTCCACGATGTCAAGTGTTATCTGACGCATTTCCAGATTCTCTGACAATATCCTGCACATTCCAAGCATCACCAATTTTCAACCCTCGCGATAGATCCTCTACAATCGTCCAGAACTGCCGAAATCGTCCATCATCCGGCAGTCATCAACCCGAAGCCCACCGGATCCCGTGTAAATGTGTATACCGCGAAAAATTAGCAGCGAGTGCGAGACTCTACCTCCATAGTTAGAAGATATGCGACGAGTAAGATAAAGTTTTATTTAAGAACGATTCACCTTGCACAAAAGTCGGGTGCGTGGCATCGAGTCCATCCATTCGTTCGTTCATTGACGTCTCGAGCACCTGCGAACTGGATTGTTCTGAATTGTTCTGGATCAAGAAGTATTGCTTTTAGACGAGACGGTTACTTCTGAGAAGTAGTTGGCCGAGACTGAGCGCTGCGACTCCGTTACTTCCTAATTTATACTTAACTTTAGCGCGTCTGATGGACGATTAATGTGTGCGCCTGGCATTTTTCTTTTTCTTTTTCGTTCGCCTTGGGCTGGAAACAGGCGGAGAGTGCTGGGTGTGATTGGTGTTTCGTTGGCAAGGAGGAGAAATGTGCTGAATTGTGGAGAAATGTCAATGATGGATTGATTTTCTGAAAATTCTGACGTCAATAAATTTATTGTGAAAGGATGGGGAAATATAGACGGATGGCCCAGGCGACTCAGATTTTCTGACCTGAAGTCAGGGGTTTGATAAAAAAATAGAAAAATAAATGGGACGTGTCATGCAGTGTTTTAGGTGACACAAATTTTCTGTGGATTGAGAGGTTTGACTAAGGAATTTGGGAAATTGAAACTTGTACGGTGTAGCAGATGTCTCAAGTTTGCTGACGTAGACTCAGGAGTTTGGTTTTAAAAAATGGAAAAATACAGTGTACCAAATGACTGAAATTTCTGAAGTTTTGGGTGCGAACCAAGTTACAATTCACCTGTTGCACAGTGAAAATTAAAAGTGTTCGAAATTACACAAAGTTCCTGACGTAGAATGAGCAGTTTGACTAAGTAATTTGGGAAATTGAAACTTGTACGGTGTAGCAGATGTCTCAAGTTTGCTGACGTAGACTCAAGGGTTTGGTTTTAAAAAATGAAAAGATGCAGTGCACTAAATGACTGAAATTTCTGAAGTTTTGGGTGCGAATCAAGGATGTTGGTTACAGAAATATGAAAAATTGAAACTTGAATGGTGTGCTAATTCGGTTACAATTCACGTGTTGCATAGTAAAAATTAAAATATGTTCGAAATTACACAAAGTTCCTGACGTGAAATGAGGAGTTTGATTGCAAAAATTGGAAAAATGCAACGCAGTGAATAGTGTCCCAAATGATTTGCAAAGTTTTGGGTGCAAATCGAGGAAGTTCGTTAATGAAATTTGAACATTGAAACTTCTGCGATATTTTGAATGTTCTGCAAAGTTTCTGACATGAAGCGAGATTGGTTAAAAAGTTTAAAAAACCAAACGTATTCAATGGTATTCTCTAGAATTTAAAAAGGTTCTGACCTCAATCGAGAAATTTATTTTAACAAACTGGAAAATTTTAACGAGTTATATAGTGCTCCAAGCGACTTATATTTTCTGACAAGGGTTCAGGGATTTGGTAAAAAAAAAGATTCAAAATGAAATTTCAAAATGATTTTTCTGACATAAATTGAAGAGTTAAACTAAAAAAAAAATTGGTGCCCCAAACAATCTACGTAGTTTTTGACGCGAATTAAGGATTTCGGTTAAACCAACGTTGTAAATACCGTCTTGAATGACATCCACCTCTCTAACATCCATCAAAGGTCTTAAAAAATGTGTTAAAGGTATTAAAATGCGTTAAAAAATGTAATACTTAGCCAACCGAATGAGAATATCTCCCACTTTTTCCTTATAAACGCGTGGCTTTTTATTTTCTTCACTCTCCTCGTATTATTCAGACAATCTTGAACTAAACTTGTGCACAAATCATCAAACCCTTTACCCTTTTGCAAGACATCATTTTTAATGAAACTTGTTACGTAAATTTAGTTAACGTTAATGGGAAACGTTATAGCTCCCAGTAGAAAATTAATTTCGTAAAAACAGAAATAAAAAAGTACGTCACATACTTTTAATTTTATAGTCAAATTATGTAAGTTTAGTTAGTTTTAGGTTTTGCATAAACTACGAAAAATACTTTCCATGTTTTTTTTTTTACCACCTGCACCACAGGATTTGTTAAAATAGCATTTATACCTTTTTCCCATCTTTCAATCATCTGCGAAAAATGTTCGGCAACAAACATACAATTCTCAGTAAAGTATGTGGTTGGCTAAGTGTTGAAAAAATCCGAAGTCGCCTCCGAAAGCAAAGCTTCCATTACGAAACCATCTGAGTCGCCTCACTTTATTCCTTTACCATGTAAATAAACGTTTTTTTACACCATTATCATTTTTACATCGCCGTTTATTAACACGTTGACTGCCACTGTGTTATAAATGCAAAAATATTCGCCATGAAGCCTATTTGCAATCTTGCAAAAGCAATTAATATTCGAATACTTCAATACCTTCATTTTGCACGATTTTTAACCGTTTGAGTCCCATGTTTTATCTTAATACACACATAATTGTACTGATAATCATTCATCGCATAGTTACTGTTTTGGTGTGAACCGTGGGAACAAAATATTTTGTCTCTAATTTCCATTACTTTAAATGACACTTATTTGATAAACACAACTGCTGTTGCCCCGACATAAATTGGTATTTCTCAACTAGATTTTCTGAATTTCTGGGATCCAAACGGTTAATCATACTTCATACTATTTCATCTTATAGTGGTTCTAACATAGCAAAATACAAAACGTTTGGCAGTCAACGCGTTAAACTACATTTTCGTTCTCCTCCACCGACGACTTAAACAGTATTTCGTGCTTCTGCACTTTTTCGCCTTCATCCTCGAGGTCTACAAAAGATGTGAGCCAAATTCTGATGATTTGTCAACCCATGCTGACTTGTTGACTTATCCACGGAATGTAATTGAAAACGTTGACGTAGACACCCGGCACTCTTCCGTTTGCACATCCGATGCCCCATGCCACCATTCCGACGACTTGCCATCGACCATTGTTCTCACAAACCAACGGGGACCCGCCGTCTCCCTGCGAAGCAAAAAGGAAAGCCGTAAGAAGTAAGAAGTCACTGACGACGACGATCATGCGTGCAACTTTTGTTTAAGGAAAATAATAAGCGACATTAGCCGAGAGCGGTTGTTAATTTTTTATCTATTGTAGATAGAACGATCTTCTAGCTTTATACTGAAATAAAGAAAAAGTCACTTGGAATTCAGTGTTTCAATATGTGTGCGTGCGTGTGTGTGTGAAAATTGAGACATTTTTTAGTTTTGTGATTTTGTTAGAAGATAACATGATTTTCGCGAGAAATGATTTGCGTTGTAGGCGGAATAAATTTGTTTAGCATTTGAAATTATGTTACATATAGCACATTTTGGAACACGCACTGCGTGTTACTTTCTTTTATTTTTTTGTTAGTTTTTGATCTAAGGAGTTCTAGCAGAAGTTAAAGTGAATCGACGAAAATTGTGTGGAAGAATAATTAGTTTGATGTAGGATGAATAAAGAGTAAATTGCGAAGTGGTAATGAAGTTTTTTTTTTTTTTTGTTAAACTCGCGACACGCGTATTAAAAATATTATATTGAAAAAAATTAATTGTCTAAAATATATTTTAGTCTACGTTGCATTATTCGGAGTCTGTTTAGTTATTTTCCAAATTCTCCAAAGTGCAAATCAATCGAAGAACTCTCATTTTTATTCCAATATTTTAACTTTAACTGTTACTTAGTATAATTA
Organism: Cryptocheilus praepositus; assembly: GCA_033815515.1. Taxonomy (NCBI): domain Eukaryota; kingdom Metazoa; phylum Arthropoda; class Insecta; order Hymenoptera; family Pompilidae; genus Cryptocheilus; species Cryptocheilus praepositus. Next base: position 974,738 of record JAWWQZ010000112.1, on the reverse strand, counting down.
TTTAGTATTTTTCTATTTAGCATGCTTTTTTATTTTTTTATATCTTTGGACGTTCTTTCATATTACAAAAGACGTATCATATATTATTTGCATATATAATAATTAATATAGAATAATACAAAATTCGTGTATTATTCTTGGATAACTTCCACATAACTTGCATAAACACACACCTACATGAAATAATCATAATTCAATAATAATAAATCAATGAAATCAATCAATAATAATAAATAGTTCAATATGAAATAAGAAATGTTCCACTTTCGAAATACTGGAATACAATCAACGTGTTAGAAGACAAAATATGCGTCAGTTATATGATTATATTAAAAAAACTTAGTGCTTACAGTGCAGGCGTCTTTTCCAGGTTCTCCTCCAGCACATAAAAAGCTAGTTCGATCCAGAATGAACATCCCTCCAAGTCTGGTGTTCCGCAGGAAGGTCTCACAATCTGATTGACTTTGTATCGGCACGTCCACTTCTTTCATTATACTTTGGTACCTTCCTGTAGCTCCGAATGCATCTTTTCCCCAACCAGAAACCCAGCATCTGCAAACAAATCGACCAATTTATTCTTGTTCGTCATTAATAGTCAGAGGCTGCTTACTGGTACTCTAATATATGGTGGAACATCTTTGGTAATTATATTGTCAAGATATGAAGAAGCATATTTAATTGAAACAATATTAAAAATGAGTTTCGAGATTTTATAGATAGAGTACTGCAAAATTTTAGAGAACCTGATGCACCATAAGAAATCTCTTTCATTTGATAGCAAATGTATTATACGTCTTACTATGCAAATTCTGTATTTTAAAAATGTATATTATCTATGTTTTATACAAGGTTTAGTTGAAGTCGGATTTAATTTTGTCATTTAAATATATGTACATATTATGTACTTTTAATAGCGAAAGATTGCATATATATATATATATATATATATTTCTTATTGTTGATGACATTAGTAATCATGAATGCTAACTAAATTACTTATTATCGGAAGTAAATATAAAGTCTCTTTCCAAGAAATTAAAAATGCATTCTTCAATACGTGTTCCACGTCAAATAATTCGTTATATTTGTGAATGCAGCTCAAAAATCAATAACGACTTTTCCATTTCATATCATCATTTCCAATAAATAGCATTAATATAATAATTTTCAAGAAATAGCATTAATACAATACTTTTCAAGGAATACCATTAATACAATACTTTTCAAGGAATACCATTAGTACAATAATTTTCAACGAATACCATTAATACAATCATTTTCAAGGAATAGAATTAATACAATAATTTTCAAGGAATAGCATTAATACAATAATTTTCAAGGAATAGCATTAATACAATCATTTTCAAGGAATAGCGTTAATACAATAATTTTCAAGAAATACCATTAATTCAATAATTTTCAAGGAATAGCATTAATACAATAATTTTCAAGGAATAGCATTAACGCGCTTTTAAATTAATACCGACAAAACTTTGTCATTCATTCATGCTCCATTTATTCCGTAATATATTCCCCTTTGATTTGTATAAATATCTTTATTTTGGTTACTTGTATTTTTATACTTACTCTTATGTACTCTTATGTCACCTGCTAATTTTTGTTTTTACACTTACCTTGTTCCTGCATTTGGCATTGCACTCGGCAAACAAGCAGTATTAATATTCGGACTTTCTGCGATCGGCACGTTTTCGCTTAATTGAATAACAGCAACGTCGTTTTGCAGATTTTGTGCGTTGAAAGATGGATGCACGAAAATACGTGACACCCCATATTCTCGGTAAGGATAAGGTTCGTCGAGAGTTTGTGCATTCCACTCACCAAGTCGTACCTAAAAACAAGGAAAAAAATTCGTGGTAAGAATTACTACTTTTATGTAATTGATACATGAAAAGTTACAATCTTTACATGTAAAGATACAATACAATTACAATGAAATGTTACAATACAATTACAATGAAAAGTTACAATATTTTATTCTTCTCAAATTAAAACCTGTCCGCTCAAGATGTCTTAGAATCAGAAGTTCAAATTTATTTTGGAACTTTATGTAATATTATGTGTAATATTTATTATATAATATATTTGGAATACTTTTTTATAAGATTAAATTCAATATTTATCTCTTTGTAAGTAACTTTATAAATACAGAAGACCTTCGAAATGCTTTTATATTTAGAAACGAAATTCGAAATTGTATGATGAGAATCTGAAGTTTTAACGAACAAAGAATCAAAGAGTACCTTGAATCCGCCGTTTGGATATGCTGAGATTTTATGGGCGACTGTCAAAAGGTGTCTTTGTCCGATGAGGACTCCGGATCCGAAGTAAGTGTTGTCGTTGGTGAGTAATGCTGCTTGCCAGGGATATTCACCGAAACTTGCTCTACCTTGTGGTTGATCGACGATGGGAACTTTACGAAGTCCACATTCGCTGGTCCAGAGGATATTGTCGCCGGAGTTGAAGCAACAATAACTGAATCCACTGCTGCAATTTGACCCCTGGAAATAAAGAGGTTTGGGCGTTAGAAGTAGCGGTGAAGTGAAAAAATTAATGAGGCTCGTTATGCATTAATTAATGAGAATTATTGTGGACGAATTAATGGGAATTATTATGAATTAATTAATCAGAATTATTATGTACCGATGAATGGATTAAGAAGAATTATTATGTACCGATGAATGGATTAAGAAGAATTATTATGAAAGAATAAATGAGGATTATGATAAATGAATTAATAAAAATTATTATGTACCAATTAATGGGAATTATTGATATGAATGGATTAAGGAGAATTATTATGAACGAACTAACGACAATTATTATGAATTAATTAATGAAAGTTATTACGAAAGAATGAATGAAAATGATTATGAAAGAGTTACGGAGAAATATTATAAATGAATTAATGAGAATCAATATTAATGAAAATTGATGAGGGCTGCGTATATTTTAGGTGAATAGTGGAAGGGTGAGAATGAGATAAAGGTGGAATTAAAATATTGAAAATAAATATTGAAGAATATTAAAAATATTAAAAATAATAAAATAATAAAATAAAAATATTAAAAATAAAATATTAAAGAATTGAAAACTCAAATATCGAAGAATGCAGTAAACATATTAAGATTTTCCATTGCAAGAGTTCCAAAATTTCAGTTGTGATTCCAAATGCTAGAGATTTGAAAATCAAAAATTAATAACGTTACAGTTAAAAATTTTAAGACGGATGGTTGTGAAATCGGAATGTTGAAGAAATTGAATGTAGCAGGATTAAAAAGTGTGACAAAAATATTAAGTTTACACATCGCAAAAGTTTTCTGGGAGAAGTACAGAATTTAATTCCACTACAGTTGGAAATATATAAGTTCAATGATTGGAAAATTGAAAGTGGTAGTAGAATTGTGGGACACAACACAAATATGTTAAGATTGCACATCCCAATCGCAAAGTTCTAGTGTGATGCTAAATGATGCAAGGTTGCGAAATGCAGGATTCAATACTGGCATAATTGAAAAGTACAAGATAGATGGTTGGAAAATCGGAACACTGAAAAATTGAAGGTGGCAAAATTGAAAGATGCAACAGAAATATTAAAATTGAATATTTGAATCACAAAATTCTAGTTGTGATGCTAAATTATGTTAAATTTAATATTGCCATATTATTATAAAATATCACAGAACAATTACGAACTTACTGTATTAACGATTCGTATGTCAATGTTGGGGTTGTTGGTCTGGCAGGTTCCAGTAGGTACACAAACGCATATTTGATTTTGTGGAGCGGCTGAAAAAGAAATTGGTTTGTTATAAAATTATATAAATTTCAAATAACATTAAAAACGGATACTAAGCTATAAATATCTGTAATAGTATCCTAAAAATAGTGCCTTATTAAAACTATACAATTTTAAATACATTAAATACATTTACACACATTTAAATACATTAAAATTGATATAATTTATCATTGTGTTTTGGAAGAAAGTTATATTTACTTAGATATTTTATTTATTGCAAATGATAGCAAATAATAGCAGCAGATGATAGCAAACCATGTAAATGTTACATTATGTAATATAACTTTCTTTTAAACGTAGTGATAGCAGATATCAATTTTCAATACCACTAAAATGTACATTCATTACAATTTCCATAGTTTATCATTATGTTTGGAAGAAATCCACGTTAATTTTACTTTCTTATTATCAACCATGAAGGACTACTATATATACCACATATTTGAGTCTATTACAAAGGTCTGCAATATTTTCTAAACGTCATAAATGATAGGAAATAATGTAAATGTTACATTATTTAACATAACTTTCTTCTAAACGTAGTGATAACATATATAAATTTTCAATACGACTAAAAATGTACATTCATTAAAATTTACATATTTTACCATTATGTTTGCAAGAAATTCACGTTAATTTCCCTTTCTTATTTATCTCATTGTCCCCTGAAGGGAGAAACAATGCTAAATATGCAGAATAAAATAAAAAATGCAAATAAACCTCAACCACTATGATCTATGCCATATTTTTTCAAAGACACCCACACGTGGTCCGCATAGTAGTTGTGCTGGTGGTGCTGTCGACGAAAACGATGGTGTTCGTGGCCTGGGAGTCGATCAATGCACTCTGCCATGCAAACAGAATCAACAAAAGAGTCCACATCGTCACTTCTGCGATCCCAAATACGTCTATGCACGAAATAACTGTCCACCTACGCCTGGACCGATTTATAAACCGCGTCCGTTTGGAAAAAAAACTCTCCCCTGACGCTCCGTTTTCCTTCATCCTCTTCGCGCTTTTTACAACAGGAAAGGAGCATTAACTCGAGAATCGAGCCGCGACAGTCATTATGCGAGCGACCTTCCGTACAGCTTTTATATTCGGACAATGTGCGGTCATTTGGTTAAACGTGTGTGACGTGACATAGACCCAACGTTAGACGCTATTAATATCGGTGCGCGTTTGGTTGGCTCTATGGCGAAATAGGTTGAAAACGCATTTGTCGGCGGGGTCTCAGAAATTTGTCTGACCTTATTTTTTTAAAGCGTATTTCAAAGTTTTATGATTTAATTGCAAAGGGTGTCTATGCTTCAACAGGAAAAGACATCTTGCAAAAAAAAAATTGTATAAGGTCACACAAGTCATAAAAATGTTAAGAGCGCAGTTATTATTCTTTTTCTAATGGATACTTCAAGCTTTCCTTGAAGTATTTGCATAAGTCTTTTTTAATTTAAATGTGTTGAACTGGCAAAGAGTTTCTATGCTTCAACAGAAAAAGACACGTTGTAAAAAAATTGTACAAGATTGCATAAGTCATAAAAATATTAGTAGTGCAGTTGCTGTACTTTTTTTCTAATGTATACTTCAAGTTTTCTTTGAATTATTTAAATAAGCCTTTTTTAATTGAAACGTGTTGAGTTGGCAAAGAGTTTCTATGCTTCAACAGAAAAAGACACATTGCAAAAAAATGGTATAAATTCGCATAAGTCATAAAAATGTTAAGAGCGCAGTTATTGTACTTTTTTTCTATTGTATACTTCAAGCTTTCCTTGAACTATTTGCATAAGCCTTTTTTAATTGAAACGTGTTGAGTTAGCAAAAAGTTTCTATGTTTCAACAGGAAAAGACACATTGTAAACAAAATTGTATAAGATCGCAGAAGTCATAAAAATGTCAGAAGTGCAGTTGCTGTACTTTTTTTCTAATGTATACTTCAAGTTTTCTTTGAATTATTTAAAATGCAGTTGCTGCACTTTGTTTATAATATATACTTCAAGTTTTCTTTGAATTATTTGCATACGCCTTTTTTTATTGAAACGTGTTGAGTTGGTAAAAAGTTTCTATGTTGCAACACAAGAAGAAATATTGCAAAAAGAAATTGTATAAGAACGCACAAATTATAAATATGTTAGGAGCGCAGTTACTGTACAGAAAATAAGAATAGTTTTGTATGTACTTGTGAAGACTATACTTAAATCTACTTGAATTATCAAGAAATATATATAAAGCTCTTTTTTTAAAATGGTAACTACACAATTTTGTTACTGTAATTCAACATATCTCTGCAAAGAGATGTGTTTAACAATATTTATTTCTTCAAAAAATATGTATAATGTAAAGATTCGAATTTACTGATAGATATTACATCAATTACAAATCTTTGTATTATACATAGTTTTTAAATAAACAAATTGTGTAGCACACAGTTATTTTTGCATATTCCTGAAGATAAACGTTGAATTACAGTAATAAAGTACATTAACAAAATTTACAGTAATAAACTTCCAAAGTCAACATTTTCAACAAAAAAAGGAACCCTATATTCCTGAATTATTTTAGCAAATTACAAAAAGGTTAAAATTAACACATTAACTAACATCTACGAAACGGAATGGCACGTGTGCTGGTATGAATAATCATATCAGTAAATCTGACTGCCAATTGTATTGGCATGACTATGAATACTGAGAATTCGGAATACCACAGGAACAGGCATGAGTAATCATAACATATCAGCAAATCGGAAAATTAGTTCTATTGGCACGAGTATTCATACTAGAAAATCGGGAAGTTAGTTGTATTAATATCGATATTCATATTGACAGACTAGAATTCCGGTTATATTGATATGAATAACTATATCGGCGGATTAAAAAACTTGTTTTAATGACAAGAATATTTATGACAACAAATTTGAGTGGAAGCCGTATTAGTATGAGTATTCATGATCAGTGTAGTATCAGTGCTAGTCAACACAGTATTAGTGCTAAATCAACATTAGCATCAAGAAATTCTAATGCTGATTGTATTGCTACGAATATTCATACCGAGAAATCGTTATGTCAGTTGTATTGGTATGAATAATTATGTTAACAGATCAGAATACCACTTATATTGGCATGCATAATTATTTTACTAAATTTCAGTTGTGGTTTTGAAGCAGATATAAATTTCCATAAAGATGCAATTTTTACCCATGAATACGCAGTTTACAACCGGAGGAAATAAAATTGAAAGCACTAACATCCACTCAATACTATCTCAACATATAATATTATTGCAATATTTTGCATTTAAAGTGTCAGCTTTTTTCAAAGCCCCTTATACGCCACCCCTACAATTGATGTGACGTGAATGAATCAGTGTTTCATTTTATCACCCAAATTTCTTGGCTGGTAGTTCAAGTTGCAACATTTAGTACCTGATATTCTGTGATTGGATATCTCAGCAAAAATTTGTCTTGGCAAGTGCTTTCACTTTTATAACGCGATGCATTGGAATTGATACGTATTAGTTCCACTAAGATTTGTCTTTTGTTCATCACCCACACAATTGACCCTGGTTTTCCAGGAAGGCCAACAAAAATGCCGCATGACACATCGACAATTTCGTCACAGCAGGTGACGTTGCTTAACACTGAACATCATTCCGGGAATCCCGAAGACAAAAATGTAAAAGTGCAGATAACGTGCATGTCGACTAACGACAATTGTAAAGACAATGTTTAGAAACATAAAAAACTACAGGGTAATGACGATATTACTATTCAATGAAAGGTGCGTCTGTATTTTTCTGCTGTGAATTCGGCAATATGCATTTCGAAGAATTTGTGGATAATTTTCAAGTATTAATGAAGAAGTATTAAGATATCTTAAGTTGACTAAGTAGCTAGTTTGTTCGTTGATTACTCCTGTTTTATGGTTCGCAGTCTGTCGTACAATTATTGCATACAAATGTTTATAGATATTCACCTGCAAAAATTTAGGGTTCAACTTCAAACATTAATGATAATTAAAATACCTCCAGTTGAACAACTTTGTTCATAAAATTCTTTAAAAACTTCAATTTTCATAGACCAACAGCCGTACTACCATTACTAATTCCTAAACATGAATGAAAACATACTAAGCTGGTTTAAATTGGTCGATCAACTACTATTTCGTTAAATTCTCTTAAAAAACCTATTATAACAGACTATCATCCACAGTATCATTATTAATCTTCAAACACCAACGACGATATACTAAAATACCTTAAGTTCATTGACCGGGAAGTTTTACATTAAATTTTCTGGAAACTCCTGTTCTGACATATCGCTATTTACTCCATAATTTTTAATTGTCAATGACAACATCCTAAAATGTCTCAAATAAATTGAACTGAACCAAAACCCTTATTTTACCACATCACCCGCATTACCATTATTAACTTTTCAACATCAATGAAAACATACTAAGCTATCTTCAAAATAGATCATCTGCTGAGTTTCTTCATAAAATTCTCCTAAAACTCTTATTTCATCAGACTGTCATCCACAGTACCATTATTAATCTTCAAACATCAACGACGATATACTAAAATACCTTAAGTTCATCGACCGGGAAATTTTACATTAAATTCTCTGGAAACTCCTATTGTTTCTGATCGCTATTTACTCCATCATTCTTAATTATGAAACATCAATGACATCCAAAAATGTCTTAAATAAATTGAACTGAACCAAAACCCTTATTTTACCACATCACCCACATTGCCATTATCAATTTTTCAACATCAATGAAATACTAAGCTATCTTCAATAGACCATCTGCTGACTTTCTTCATAAAATTCTCCTAAAACTCCTACTTCATCCACACTACCACCACCATTCAACATTCAGACGTTTGAAAAGGATCAGTGTATTTTTATTGCCTCATAATCCGTACACATAGCCATATGCACGTACGTGCCATTAACTATCTACTCGTCGGTCATCCATGCATATCGACACTGCGCAGGTGTTGGCCTTTAAGGACGACTGGGAGGATTGTCTAACTGAGAGTCGATCTCTGCTGCGAGGAACGAAGGTCTGTTATTTTTGCTAGGCCTGGATGTTCATCTTCTTGGCCTCTTCGAGCATCTTCGCGACCAATGCTTCCCATTCTTCAGGTCTATTGTCGTTGTACCACTCCACCAGGAAGGCGAAGTTCTGCTTCTGCTTGTCTGTGCACTTCTTGCACTTTGTCACCATGGCTTCCACCACGTGGCCTAAGGAAGAAAGTTTGTTAGAGGCCGTTCTTGACGTTTTCAATTTCGTTTGCATACCATTTTACCGACAAAATTATTCCAAGGCATTATTCTAAACCCAATCGAATTATTTAATCTTAATACCACAGCGGGTCTCCAGATATAGACCATATTCAACGACTTGAGTTCTATTTATGCAATTGTCTTCTACTATAGACTTGTATTCTAGTATAAAATGTCCCTTTATTTTTTGCATTCTATGTATTCATATATTCTATGTATTTCATGTATTCTACTATTGTATGGTAGACTTGTACTCTATTATACAATTTTCCTATATTTTTTGCATTAACCCTTTACACTTCGAATTTTATTTCAACTTCGTTACCAGCAGCTCTCAACGCTTTTAAGTGTTTTATTTGAAATTTACTTTAAGTAAAAAAAATATTCAACGACTTGAGTTCTACTTATACAATTGTATTCCACTATTGTATAGTACTATATAATTTCCCTTTATTTTTTGCATTCTATGTATTCATGTATTCTATGTATTGTATAGTAGACTTGTGTTCAACTATACAATTTCCCTTTATTTTTTGCATTAACCCTTTGCACTTCGAATTTTATTTCAATTTCGTTACCAGCAGCTTACAATGTTTTTAAGTGTTTTATTTGAAATTTACTTTAACTAGAAAATAAGGCAATTTGAATAAATAAGTGACCGGAGTGGATCAAACACTTATATTCACAATTTCGTTTGCACATCATCTCACCGACAAAATAATTCTAAGATATTATTCTAGACCCAATCGAATTATTTGATCACAATACCACCCCCGGTCTACACATACAGATTATATTCAACGACTTGAGTTCTATTTATGCAATTGTCTTCTACTATAGACTTGTATTCTAGTATATAATTTCCCTTTATTTATTGCATTCTATGTATTTCATGTATTCTACTATTGTATAGTAGACTTGTATTCTATTATACAATTACCCTTTATTTTTTGCATTAACCCTTTGCACTCCAAATTTGATTATAGTTTCGTTACCAGCAGCTCTCAACGCTTTTAAGTGTTTTATTTGAAATTTACTTCAACTAAAAAGTAGGCACTTTGAATAAAGGAAGAAACAAATTCACTTAACACGTTAAATGCCACGGCGGTCATATATAAATCAAACACTTATAATTGTAAACGTTTAATGAAAATTTGCTAATTAGACAGTGGTTTGAAATCAAATCTGCAGTACAGAAAAATTAAAAGATCCTATTAAATCAAAAATTGATTTTTATTGAATCTTTTATCCACCGGTGCATTGTATTGAAGCGTTTTAAACATAAATGTGGCTCGTTAATAGAGCCTTGGCAGAATTTAATGACCTTTTCGGTCCGATTTTTTGCACTTTGTGTTTCGAAGCTTGCAACATTTTATTGGTAATACTGGTTGTAAAATTTGCGTACCAAATACGTTGACCCTTCCTTCTTTTGCAATTCATACTGTATTCTTATAAATAACAGTGTTAACAAAATAAAGTGTTAATATGTTGGACTATGAAATACTACAGCATTTGACTGAACTATGCAAAATGTAAATAATGTGCAGGTATTAGAAACCAAAGGATTGCATCACTATTTTAACCCATTACTAACCGCTATTGACTGAAGATGCCACCCACTAACGACCGACTCTGTTTTGGATATCGCCCAGGAAATATACTTGTAATGTATTTGTAAAGCTTTACAACTGAAAGATACTAAATGCGTTCTTGAGAATCCTTTGGTTTCAAAGCAGTGCCATTTTATTGTCGTTTAGAATTCTCATAATATCACCTGATATTTATTTTATCTAATATAACCGTTGACCAGTGAAAATCCGATTAATCGGCTACCACTAAATAGCAGTTGGAACCGAAAAGTCGTTTAATCGGCTAGCGGTCGTTAGTGTTAACAATAACTGCATTTACAAAATACTTATTGCTACCCACTACGATTATTTTGGATCTTCACTAAAATCTTTAATACTATGAAATACTGTAAAATACTGCAGCGTTTTACTGAATTATGCAAAATGTAAATAATGTGCAGGTATTAGAAACCAAAGGATCGCATCACTATTCTAACAATAACTGCATTTATAAAATAGCTATTGCTACCCACTGCATATATTTTGGATCTTCACTAAAATCTCTAATACTATGAAATACTATAAAATACTGCAGCGTTTTACTGAATTATGCAAAATGTAAATAATGTGCAGGTATTGAAGACCAAAGGACCGCATCACTATTCGAACAATAACTGCATTTATAAAATAGCTATTGCTACCCACTGCATATATTTTGGATCTTCACTAAAATCTCTAATACTATGAAATACTATAAAATACTGCAGCGTTTTACTGAATTATGCAAAATGTAAATAATGTGCAGGTATAGAAGACCAAAGGACTGCATCACTATTCTAACAATAACTGCATCTATAAAATAGCTATTGCTACGCACATATATTTCGAATCTTCACTAAAATCTGGCAGTCATCACCGCAGTCAAAATATTAACGCAACTACCCTTCTACCCCCAATTGAAACATCGCAATCACATCACCCCTGAGGCCACAAATTTCTACCAAATCCCTCAAAAACTTCACTCGCACTCCACCACCTCACCTCTGAAGAATTTCGCGTCCTCCGTGACGCAGGGTCCTGTGTCCATGAAGCAATTGTAATACTCATTGCGCAGCTTGTCGTTGCTCACGATATTCGCGGGGTCGACGTAGTCGTACTTGTCCGAGTACGTTTCCCCGTCGTCGGCCATGGCGGTCGCCACCACCAGGACCACCATGGCGAAAATTGTGGCGCGCATCTTTCCAGACTCTGACTCTGACACTGGCCGGAAAACCTGCGACGTTCGGATCGCGGGTTCTTTTATACATCCGGCAGCGGTCTCAGTAGAGGCAGGCGCATTACGTAAATTGTCAGGATTAATTGCAGGGGCTGCGGCCGATTAACCTGTCGCTCGTAAAGGATTAATTGGCGCAGATTTATGCGTATGCACGCGGCGATTTCCGTTGATGCTGAATCATGCGCAGATGCGCGCCTTGAGGAGGAGTTTTTAGTGTTTTAGAGTTTCTTGCGGGTCTTCTTTTTGCAGAATCGGCGGTAGTTGGTGAATATTGAAGTGTGAATTGATTTAGGCACTTCGGCGGAAGCCTTTTAGCACTTATGGCATGGTGGAAGAGCAAGTCAATGGGGGTGTAGCAGAGTTTTGACGTAGCTGTTATGACAGGAAAAATAATAGTGATAATATAATCATTTCTTAGATACATGCACATAAATATGTGTTTATATATAGTTATGTTATGAAATTATTATGCAGCGAGTAGTATGCAGGGATATTAAGTATATGTTTATGAAATTATTATGCTGCGAGTAGCATGCAGGGGAAATTATAGTAATGATATAGTAGCGCGACATAATAATTTCATATATGTATCAGTTCATATAATCATATCTTTAAATATACCATATAAAATGTTTGAAATCTAGTTTCGGATGTCTTGTAATACAAATATTATAAAAATTGATACATTAAGTATATATATGGTATTCCGACCATTAATACTATTACAAATGTTATTACATAATAATTTCATATATGCATCAATTCATATAATCATATAATTAAATATACAATATAGAATGTTTGAAATTTGGTTTCGGGTGTCTTGTAAAATCATAAGAATTGATACATTAAGTATATGTATGGTATTCCGAGCATTAATACTATTACAAATATTTTTACATAATAATTTCATATATGCATCAATTCATATCATTAAATATACCATATAAAATCTTTGAAATTTGGTTTCGGATGTCTTGTAATACCGATATCATAAGAATTGATACATTAAGTATATATATGGTATTCCGACCATTAATGCTATTACAAATATTATTACATAATAATTTCATATTTGCATCAATTCATATAATCATATCATTAAATATACCATATAAAATGTTTGAAATTTGGTTTCGGATGTCTTGTAATACCGATATTATAAGCATTAATACATTAAGTATATATATGACATTCCAACCATTAATGCTATTACAAATATTATTACATAATAATTTCATATATGAATCAATTCATATAATCATATCATTAAATATACCATATAAAATGTTTGAAATCTAGTTTCGGATGTCTTGTAATACCGATATTATAAGAATTGATACATTAAGTGTATATATGGTATTCCGACCATTAATACTATTACAAATATTATTACATAGTAATTTCATATATGCATCAATTCATATAATATCATTAAATATACGATATAAAATGTTTGAAATTTGGTTTCGAATGTCTACAAATTTGTTGTCATATACCGGTAAATTATGTATAGAAATTAATTACTTGAAAATCTGATATTTTGACACTAGACCCACTATTAAAAGATGAAGTACTTTTGTGTGACTAATGTCATTAAGTTTACGTACCTTACACAATTTCTTGGACGTCATTCAATATTTCAGATGAGAGTCGTCAGGTAAAAACTCCTCTGCAACTTTCGTCTCAACTCTCATATTTTTTAAAGACTAGTAGATGGCATGGACAAAAGCATGGACAATGGCACGACACTCAATAAATTGTAGGCTGCTCTGGAGATGAATGCAAATGAGATGTCGCCCGTGAAATCACTGTGATCGTTGCTTGTTGGTTTGACTAGGAAAATGATACGTAGCGCGTTCTAACAATCATCTCGACGATTATCACGCCCATGATGACGAGCAGATCGGCTGTTGTGCTCCGCGAAATGTTCGACAAACAACGCAGTACTTACGTAGGCTGTTCCAGGTACAGTTTTTTTCGGGAATTGGGCAACCTGTTTTCTTCCATTGTTGTTCGACACTTTATGAAGTGTTGGTTGATTATTAAAATTTTCGCGGAGCGTATCTTTCGACTTTCCTCCTTATGCGAACTGAAAGAGGATCGAATATGGCTTGAGACAATGCAAATCGCACTCCAAAAGTCGCAATAATTACCGAGTTATGAGCAAAAATGTATTGAGAAATGATGTAAAATAGCGAAAAATGTCAAATTTTTTTTTTATTCACACCGATCCCATTCGATAGAGGGTAATTTGCCCTGAAGATAGACCACTTGCCGGGCGCTGAACTCTTCATAGTTTCCGAGATATGGCGATTTTAAGAAAGTGCAAAAAAATTTTTTTCAAAATTTCGAATCGTAATTAGTCCCACGTAAAAGTACGTCCAAAGGGCTTTAAGAAAACCTGTATTAGTTATAGTTTTCGATCACTAGTTTAGACGGTGCAGAGCCTTAAAGAAATCGAGAAAATCTTAAGGTTGCCATTTTTGCCAAAAAATGTTGGGTCACCGATTTAATTGCCCTTTTAACATATCAAAGGGGGTCGAAAATAACTCGGAAAAATGCAAGGCGCACCCTGATATTCGCAATAGTTCCGAAGATATCGCCAAAAATGTGTGCAAAAATCGGTGAAAAATGACTTCAACAAAGCGGATGATAAATAAAATTCTTCCAATCAGTAACTCATTGAAAATTTTTACAGAAATTCGTATAATCAAATATATAATAAAAAATATGTGAAAGAATGATGGAAACCCACCTCTAAAATGGGGTAAAAAGATTCTTCTAATCAGCTTATGTTTTTACATCATTAAAACAGATGTAAGTAGACTCAGAAAAATGTCAGTCGCACCGTTTCCAATATTTGATCAAACACACATTAATACAGCGAGAAAAATGCACATTTCTCTATAACAAACGATGGGTTTACTGTATCAACAGTTCTTTTGTAAAATGAAAGTAAATCCAAAAAGACAAAGAGGAAAGAAATAATGCGATGAAAAAATGTGGTAAAAAATGTATCTTTTCTAACGGACCTACCTACTATTCAATGAAAAAAGATGCGTAAAGACTAAAAGAGATGCAAACCGCTTGTCAAAATTCGCCCTAACATAGAATATATGAAGAAATACGTATGGAAACTACCAAAAAGCACCCTTGCATCAGGGTGCAGCACAAATTCTCACTGCTTCATTCTTTCATAAATAGAAAAGACCCAAGAAAATCGCAAAAATAGCAAAAATAGCAAAGCACCGAGGATTCGCATTACTTTCAGCAACATCGTCAAAAGAGGAAACAAATAATGTGATAAAAAATATATCTTTTCCAACAGATCTGCCTACTACTTAATAAAAGAGGATGTATACAGACTAAAAATGCAAACCGTTTGTCAAAATTCGCCTTAATATAGAATATATGAAGAAATACGTATGGAAAGTACCGAAAAGGACCCTTGCATCAGAGTATAGCACAAATTTCCCATTGCTTCATTCTTTCATAAATAGAAAAGACCCAGAAAATCGCAAAAATCGCAAAAATAGCAAAGCACCGAGGATTCGCATTATTTTCAGCAAGATCGTCAAGAGGAAAGAAATAATGTGATAAAAATGTATCTTTTCCAACGGACCTGCCTACTTGCTCAATAAAAGAGGATGTATACAGACTAAAAATGCAAACCGCTTGTCAAAATTCGCCTTAACATAGAATATACGAAGAAACACGTATGGAAACTACCAAAAAGCACCCTTGCATCAAAATGCAGCACAAATTCCCCACTGCTTCATTCTTTCACAAGTCAAAGAGGTCCAGAAAATCGCAAAAATTGTAAAACACTGAGGATTCGCATTATTTTCAGCAACATTGTCAAAAGAGGAAAGAAATAATGTGATAAAAAAATGTATCTTTTCCAACGGACCTGCCTACTTTACATAAAATAGGATTCGTACAAACTAAAAGAGATGCAAACCGCTTGTCAAAATTCACCCTAGCATTTATACAACAAAACACGTATGGAAACTACCGAAAAGCACCCTTACATCAGGGTGCAGCACAAATTCTCCACCGCTTGATTCTTTCGTAAATCGAAGAGATCCAGAAAATCGCAAGAATCGCAAAGCACCGAGGATTCGCATTATTTTCAGCAACATCGTCAAGAGGAAAGAAATAATGTGATAAAAAATGTATCTTTTCCAACGGACCTGCCTACTTATTCAATAAAATAGGATTCGTACAAACTAAAAGAGATGCAAACCGCTTGTCAAAATTCACCCTAGCATTTATACAACAAAACACGTATGGAAACTACCGAAAAGCACCCTTGCATCAGAGTGCAATACACAATACCTCGCTGCTTCATTCTTTCATAAATAGAAAAGACCCAGAAAATCGCAATAATCGCAAAGCACAACAACAACACACAAAAATGGGAAAATTCGCATTACTTTCACCAATATCCTCAACCCCCGCCAAATGTACAAGGGTGCAAAGAAGTTCGCGTTACCAACAAAACGCATGCGTAACAAAGCTAAAGATTCCCGAGTGCGTCGTTTCTCATGCTTTCAAGGAAACGTGGAAAGCGCGGAAGAGAAAAAAGCGAAGGCGAAACAACTGACACGCCTCAATTTCGCGGCAAATTGAGAGACTTGCGACGATAATGGTCGGCTACTTAGCTTCCTGTTACCACCGTCTATTATCGCTAACCGCCCTGTCTTCCACGAAACTCAGGGCACGTGTGCTAAACACTCCTTCGTTTCACAGCAGAAGCGAGAATTCTTTTGCGACAAAACGTGCGTGTACCTTTAACTACGAATTGTGACGTTCGTTTGTCGTCAAAAAAGGAGACGTAACAATACAGGGTACTTAATAATCGGACGATAACACACTAGAGGCATTAATTCCCACGATGAAAAATACACAGCAATTTTTGTCCGAAACGAAACGGTGGAGAGTTTGAGAAAATATAAGTTTTATTTTCGTCTTAAGTAGATACGGGAAACTGTAATAGATGAGATGCTAGAATTTATAGTTTGTCAAAGACCCTTTGTGTCAACGTAAACTAACTAAATTGTCCGTTTACAATTTTGTTGGAATGGAAATTTAATGAATAGACGTAAAAGTTTGAGCTGGCTTATTGAAAAAGAAAAGAGAAAATATGTCACGCTAAAGAAAGTTTTGCCATTATCGTATTTCCTATTGCTTTATGCCTGAATGTAACCTATTGCGAATCTATTGCTAATCTAATAATAATCTAATCTATCTATCCATTGCTAATCTATTGCTAATCCCTAAAACTACTTCATTGAGAATTTCGCTGCGATGCAAAATATCTTATACTTTGCCACTGCACATTATTAAATTGTCAACCACTCCCTATATCATCGTTAATTAATTTGACCGACAAAATGAAACGCATAACCACGTTTCTTCCACGTCAATTTCAGGCGGCTGTTGTGTTCGGCACACATTAGTGTGATTGGAATTTCCGGATGATAGAAAAAAGCGAACGTACCGACGATGATATCTTCGAATCCGACTACTTCAGCCTGACGAAGAGTTTGATGAATGGAATCGGCATCTGGCCGCACACATCAACGTTCAGAGACTACATCATCAGGTTCCTCTACATGTTCTTGCTTTATAGCGGCATACCCTTTATGGTGAGTGACGTTCGATGCAAAATGGTCGATCTGCAAAGATGAAAGTGATTAAATTAACTTTGCAAGTTTCTGGGACCACGTACCTTAGAGAATTTAAAGAAATTGTGGTCGAATGAGCTTTGCAATTTTCTGGGACTACGTACCTCAGGGAATTTAAAGAAATTGTGGTTGGATGTTGTTGCAGTGGAGAGCTGCGTCTGCGGATAATTACGGGAATAAGGCGAAGTTAATTCAGTGCATCCCACCAATGTTGACCATACTCGTGTGCACCATAAAATTCGGTAGTTACATCGTCTATCAGGAAGAGGTGAGAAGCTGCATAGGCGGCAACATCTTGAGTGTCGTAATTCGACTGAAAAATAAAATTTCTTTTTCAAATTTTACGAAACAAAATTGTAAGTGAACGTAACTGAAGTATGTGAATTTTGATGTGGGTACAAAACAACAGAATTATGTATTCTATAATTTTGCAAGTGGTTCAAAACAATTTCATTAAATACGTCAAATCGTGAAAGTAAATTCGAAATTAATAATGTAGTGATTGTAGTTAACGATTTTTCGTATTACTAAAAATGTCGAAGTGTATTCTTAGTATTTTTAGTGTCTATTTTAACTATGCACGATTAATAATTGCATTTTGTATTTCTTCATTGATTTTTTGGAAGGCTTAGAAAAAGTTAATTATGTATTTAGTATTTCATATTGGCAGCACGTTTCTTTTTGCCAGCCAGCTTGTGACATTTTGTTCGACACCGATGCCAATTCGATTTTTAGTTCAGGCAAATATTGCTTCTGATCACGAGAGACTGGGCGAATAATACGGACGGCACGGAGCGACAGATTTTGGAAGATTACGGGAAGAAGGGACAGTCGTTAACACGTTTTTACGCATGTACGCTCGAGTAAAATATAGCAACTGCACCACCCTTGCAATTCCCTCATCATGAGTTTGTATACGTAATGAGAAAGAATTTATCATTCATCATAATATGGAACCACAAGAGTCCATAGAATTTTTCAATAGTATGTTTTGTAAGATTGATCATTGGTCATAATGTGGAACTATAAGAATCCATACAATTTTTAAATATTATATCTGGGAATCTTGTGCTTCTGTCATTAGAAAATTGCGTAATACAAAGAAATTGATCAGGGGTCATTATATGAAAGTACAAGGTTCCATAGAATTTTGAAATAATATGCTTTGTAAGCTTAATCATCGGTCATATCGTACTACAAGAATTCAAATAATTTTTAAATATTATGTCTTGGAACCTGGAGTCTACGTAATAAGGAAAAAATGATATATGAAACCACAAGAATTCATACAATTTTCAAACATTGTACATTGAAACCTTGTTCTTACTTCATCATGAGTCTACATAATGACGAAATTGTTCATTACACAGACCAAGGTTCCTCAACAATTTTCTCAATAACTACCCCACCCTAGAAACCCTTCATTTATATCCGCACTTTTTCTTTAACATTAGCAATTTTACTTTAACTTCCAACGTCGTCGGCCGCTATTTGTCGTTATTTAATTGACATATTTCAGTTTACATGTACGTCAGCGTGACGATCTTCATGTCGCTGCCGCTTTTGCCATTGCTTATGGATTTTGTCAATCCACTGAACGAGTCTCGTCCCCTGGAACTTTTGTATCCAGCTGACTATGGTGTTGAGATTGCTCCATATTACCCATATTTCTTTCTTCACGCTTCCGTTTGTTCGGTCGCCGCTATTAACATTGTTGTGACCGCCGATAATTTCTTCTTTGTTCTCATCTGCCACGCTTGCGGACTTTTTTCTATAGTCAGGTACAATGCTGATGTTTCAAGAAGTACTACTTTATAAAATAATGCAAAATTATACAATTTGCCAGAATACTAGTATGAACGCAATAATTTATTGTACATATACGTGTAAAAGCTGATTGAGAAAGCTTATTGGATAGAACAAAATAAAATAAGTAAATATTATTTAAAATTATAAAATTAATTATAGCTATATACTAGTGTGAACACTAATCACTAACATCATTAATATCATGAGTATTATATATACAAATTTAGCTTTAATTAAGTTTCTAATTTTAAATGGTATTCACTTATTTTATTTTATTCTATCCAATAAGTTTTTCAATCAGCTTTCACACGTACGTGTACAAGAAATGATTTTGTTCACACTAGTATTCTACTAGTGTTAGTGATTAGTGTTCACACTAGTATTTAGCTATAATTAATTTTATAATTTTAAATGATATTTACTTATTTAATATAATACTCATGATAGATCAATAGAGTACTATGAGAAATTGTATCGTGACTAGTATTTCGGCCAAAATTATATAAAATTATATTATTTTCATCGGCATACTAGAATTGACATAATAATGTTTTACTATTACTTAAATTTACTTAACATCTTTAAGTCTTATTTCTTTTATGGATGCTTTCACATTGTCAACTGTATAACAGAAGCAGGTATTGTCAACGCAATAAATAGCAAAAGAATAAAAATTCAATGTAGTTGCATTAATAATACCTGTTTCTAATATAATAATTTCTGATAATATATTATATATTGCCAATAATCCTAATTAGAGGCTAAATTCTAAATTACAAATAAAATCCTAAAAGAAAGCTTATATTTAAATTTAATATAATTTATGTTAGCAGTTGTTTTACGACGCATTGTTTTTTTGTCGAGGCATGCTTCATCTATACGTCAATAATTGATTGTTTTGCAGGTATCAGTTGGAACAGGTGAGCCACGTGGGGAAGGACTTGCAAGCACACAATTATTACGTGTGTAATTCGAAGCAGACGGCTATGGACACGTGGAATTACTTGGATATTTACTGTCGAAGAATAGGTAACTGCGTCATGGGGCACGTAAATGCTATTAGGTTCGTGTTTACAATCGATTGACGATGTTCCGTATTTTCCCATGTATTTTTCAGAGTTGAAAATATTACTATATAACATATGATATATCCTGATAAATATTACTAGAAATTTTGTTGTGGCACAAACGTTGTACTAATTATTAATCCTTCATACTGCAATTTTATGGAGACTAAAACATTATTATAGAGTTTCACATAACATTATATAAAATATAATGTATTATATAGAATACTATACATGTATTATACTATATAATGTATTATATATAATATCTAATACTGAACTGTGTATAATAATTAATGCAGGAAAGTTGCCCTGTTTAGTTTGAGATTCTATTTATGCTTCTCAATTTTAACTTTTCTACTCTATATGTTCTGAAGTACGCAAATATTATATTGTTATATAACACTTGTACTCTATTATATATAATTATAATACCGCATTTACATTATACAATATATAATAGAAATGTTATGCCCTTTTTATTCAATTTGGGAAAAAATGGTAAAAGCTTAAATAGTTTTATATAAATATATTTTTCGGGGTACAAGTATTATATTACTATATAATATATCATATATCACCAATATTATATTACTACATAATATCTGTATAAAATTAGTTACAATTTTTAAGCACATTGCCACATATGTGCACGTTTACTTTCTTTAAGGGCGAAAGTATAATTACGTTATATAAAATAATATAATAGATAATATTAATAGATAAAAGAATGAAAATTCGATGGTAAATTTATCCTGGCAAAAATTCCTTAGTAACAAAAATACGTCTTGTTTGCTGACATTCTTTTCTGGTATACAGTTGAAAATATGAAAGCATTCATAAAAGAATCGTGCCTGAATATGTTGAATTCTAAGTTGGTGGAACCTTTTCAGGTACACCGAATCGTTGAACAACTGTTGCACTTGGAGTTTGTTTATGGTCCTTGGTGTAAGCATGATCCTCGTAAGCACAACTGGACTCGAGGTGAGTATGTTGAAAAGTTAAACAATGCTTTTCTTCTTGTTCGAGACACATAATAGTCAATTTTCTTTGGGTATATTTGATTTCGCTATCAGGAATCTATACATTAACCAATTGATATGATTTTCAGCAAATATTAAAGTACAATCGACATTAATTTATTTCTAATATGCTTCTTTTTAAATTTTGTGAACATCATTCTTATTTTATTTTCTTTTATAAGCTTTTCCCAAACTACGGTACTTTCGGTCGGTACTAAAAGGATTAACCAACTTAACAATTTTGATTTTAATTTTAATGGAAATATGTCGGGCAGATCCTGACGATGCAGGATAATTTCGCGGCCCTGATGACAGCAATAATTTACACCATCGGACAGCTTCTGCATTTGTTCCTGCTCAGCATGCCGGGGCAGTATTTGATCAACGAGAGCGAGAAAATCCGCGTTGCCGCGTGAGTTTCGTCGCAAAACAAATTGGCGGGCGGGGTTGCTGATGAACTTTGGCGCAGATATCAGATGCTTTGGTATAATATGCCGGTGAGGGCACAACGTATGCTGATTTTGATACTCCTACGAAGTGCGGAACCCTGCAAGGTCCTGGCTGGAAGGTTTTTCGTTATGAAGATGGAAACGTTTACTATGGTAGGTAAACTTAAATGGCAGAAAATGGCAGAAAGTGACAGAAAATGGTAGATCCTTCCTTGAACATTGAGATATGATAATTTGGAACTGAATACAGGGTTTCTCAAGGATATTCTACGTAAAAGAATGACAAAAATTCTTATTATTCTAAAGTATATATCCTATATTCTAAAAGGTCTTATTATCATTTGAAGGGGAGAGAAAGTATAATAACTTTATAGAGAACTCTATCTAAGAAATGCAATTAATTTTATTCTGACACTTTTTGTCGACATTATGAATTTCATGGAAAATAAATAACGAAGTTTTGTATATTTAAGGTCATGCAGACGTCCATGTCGTACTTCACGATGCTGGCCAACTTCCAATGAGACATTCGAGTGTATTGAAGAAAGTTTAGTACGCGAGTACATTATTTCAGAAGACTATTGTAAGTTAAAAGAAACGAGTGAGATGGAAACAGAAAATATATCGTTGAAGTAGAGTGGTTCTTTTCGTTATTTCACAGTCAATTTTCTGGTAAGCTAAAAACAAACTATTATACGCTGCACAATGACCAAAATGAAGCAGAAAAATAACGAAAAATACACCGAAAATGGGCGAAAAATGGCGAAAAATGTCAAATTTTTGTTTTGATTCGGACCGATACCATTCGATAGAGGGTAATTTGCCCTGAAGATAGATCACTTTACGGGCGCTGAACTCTTTGCAGTTTCCGAGATACGACGATTTTAAGAAAGTAAAAAAAATTTTTTTTCAAAATTGCTAATCGCGATTAGTCCCACGTGAAAGTGCGTCCAAAGAACTTTAAGAAAACCTATATTACTTATCGGTTTTGACTACTAGTTTAGACGGGACAGGAGCTTGAAGAAAATGAGAAAATCTTAAGGTATACCCCTTGCCATTTTTACCAAAAAATGATGGGTCACCGATTTGATTGCCCTTTTACTATATCAAAGGGGGTCGAAAATAATTCGGAAAAATGTAAGGCGCACCCCGAAATTCGCAATAGTTTCGGAGATATCGCTGAAAATGTGTGGAAAAATCGTGAAAAACGAGCCTGAAAATGGGGTAAAAAATTAAAACTCTGCCGATCGACTTGTAATTGTGCCAGATGAAAGGGGGTACAAAGAGACTTGGAAAAATTGCAACCGCGCCGAAAAATTCGAAATAGTTTCCGAGATATGACTAAAAATAGATGGAAAAATGAGAAAAAACGTGTAATAAAAATGGGTTTTTTAACGATTACCAATTGAAAAGTCAATTATTCAATTTGCTCCACTATATATAATGGAAGAGAGTATCAGGAGACTCAAGAAAACGCAAATCGCACCTCAAAATTCACAATAATTGCCGAGTTATGAGCAAAAATAAATTGAGAAATGACGTAAAATAGCTGAATTGTGGCTAATATGCGAAAAATGCGAATACCTAAAGTATTCGAACTTGGACGACAAAATTGAATAGCACGAAATTTGTTGGAATTCAATTTAAAAAGGCGTCGAACTATAAACTGCACATTTTTTAAATATATTACAAAAATAAATAAAATAAAATATATCATATAAATAAAATACATTTTTCAAATAACGCGTTTGCATCTTTCATCTACTATTCTTTTTATAACTTTCCATACGCACTTTTGCTTTATCTTTTTTCTTACTAGGATCCCGTTATCTACCTTATCCTTCTCTTCTACCATTATCTACTGTACTTTTTGTAACTTTTCATATGCACTTTTGCTGTTCCTTTTCTTGCTAGGTTCCCATTATCTACCTCATCCCTTTCTTCTACCAATGAACCATTACCCATAAATTTAACAAATATACAACAATTACATAAATCCCACTGACTGTGAATTTTGTTTTAGATCGAACTATAGACTGCACATTTTTTAAATATATTACAAAAACAAATAAAATAAAATGTATTTTTGAAATTACGCATGTGGCACTTGAATTAAAGTATTCGAAATAGGACAACAAAATTGAATAGCATGGAATTTGTTGGAATTCAATTTAAAAAGGCTTCCAACTATAGACTGCACATTTTTTAAATATATCACAGAAATAAATGAAATAAAATATGTCATATAAACAAAATACATTTTTAAAATTACGCATTTTGGGGGTGCTTTATATCTTTTATCTACTACCCTTTTTTGTAACTTTCCATGCATACTCCTGTTTAATCTTTTTTTCTTTTTAGGATCCTGTTATCTACCTTATCCTTTTCTTTTGGCAATGAATCATTTTCCGTGAATTAGCAAATAAATAAACATTATAAAAATGACACTGACTGTGAATTTTGTTTTGCCATCCATCGATCTAATTTTTCCACTTCCTCTTTTGGCCGGGATACTTGAATTAATGTATTTGAATTTGGACAATAAAATTTGATAGCACGAAATTTGTTAGAATTCAATTTTAAAAGACGTCGAACTATAGCCTCCACATTTTTTAAATATATCACAGAAATAAATAAAATGAAATACACCATATAAACAAAATAAATTTTTGAAATTACGCATTTACATCTTTCATCTACTATTCTTTTTATATCTATCTATACGCACTTTTGCTTTATCTTATCCTTCTCTTCTACCATTATCTACTATACTTTTTTCCTACTAGGATTCCATTATCTACCTCATCCCTTTCTTCTACCAATGAACCATCACCCGTGAATTTAACAAATACATAAATATTATAAAAATGACACTGACTGTGAATTTTGTTTTGCCATCCATCGATCCAATTTTTCCACTTCCTCTTCGCGCGAATTATCACCAAACGGCAGAGTTTGCAGGAGGCGGTGGTGACGAAGGACGAGCACGGGATACGATTGATTAGGTCATCCCCGAGGCAACCGATCGCCAAACACTTTCGAGCCTCAGACGATGAGACCTGCGTCGTCGAGCACTGTCATCGGTGTCATCAGTTATCCTGGAATGCCGCCCGCTTGCGACACCTTCGACACCTTCGACATGCAGAACACGCGTGTGCTCTTACTCTGCGCGCTCCTGACGATTTCCCTGGAAACGACGGAAATATTAGCTCAGTCGAGTGCCGGCAAAACACGGGGAGTGAATCTGTGTAAGTTTTTTTATGCTTTGGTTAAAAATGATGGAGAGTCTGATGTCATGGTTGAATGCGACGGTGGGTTCTGTAGAAAATTGCGTGGGTTTCAAGGGAAAGGTGTTTAGTACGTCTTACAGGTGAGTATTTGCAAAGTAGAGGAACGTGTAGTTTCTTCTTTTTTGTAACATTAATATTAAATTAACGTCTGGAAGTTAAACATGGCAACTAACATCTGCATTTAATGCAACTGATGGTCTGTTCTATGAAAAATTGCATGATTCCCAAGTTTATCTAGCAGATTTGTTTTGTCAGGTGAGTACTTGCAATGCAAAGGATGTGAATCTACGTGTAATTTCTTTTTCTTGTAACATTAGTATTAAATTAACGATTGGAAGTTAAATACTGCAACTAGCATCTACATTTAATGCAACTGATGGACTTTCTTGTAACATAATTTAACGTGGTGCCAAACATATTCATCTGGTAAATTTGTTTACTAAACAAGTTAAATTAAAACTAATGGAAAGTACACATAATGTGAAACTATGTGTATCATTTTTTTTTTTTTACATATTATGGTAAGATGTAGTATTAAATTAACGTTCCTGGATTAAACATGATACAACAAACACTGCATTAATGATAACTGATGGTCTGTCTATGAATAATTGCCTAAAGACGTTAATTGATATCTTGTGGTAAATTTGTTATATGTCAAATGAGTACTTTTAAGCAAAATAAAACAATGAATCTGTGTATATATTCTTTTTTACTAAACAAGGTTCAGCTAATATTAAAAATGAACATTTGAAGATATCAAATACTGCAACTAGTGTCTACATTTAACGCAACTAATGATCTGTTCTGTGAATAATTGCATGGTTCCAAAGTTCGTCTGATAAATTTGTTTTGTCAGATAAATACTGGTAAAACAGAGGGTGTGAATCTATGTGTCATTTTATTTCTTTTAATAATGCTAATATTAAATAAACGTTTGGAAGTTAAATACTGCAACAAGCATCTGCGTTTAATGTAACTGATGGTCTGTTCTATGAATAATTGCATGATTCCCTA
The DNA here is from genome assembly GCA_033815515.1 of Cryptocheilus praepositus. Lineage (NCBI taxonomy): Eukaryota > Metazoa > Arthropoda > Insecta > Hymenoptera > Pompilidae > Cryptocheilus > Cryptocheilus praepositus. Next base: position 948,437 of record JAWWQZ010000112.1, on the reverse strand, counting down.
GATCTTCTGGCAGATTTGTTTTGTCAAGTGAGTACTTGCAAAGCAGGGAATGTGAATCTATGTGTAATTTCTTTTTTTGGTAACATTAGTATTAAATTAACGTTCGGAAGTTAAACATGGCAATTAACATCTGCATTTAATGCAACTGATGAAATGTTTTATGAATAATTGCATGGTTCCCAGTTTCGTCTTATAGATTTGTTTTCTCAAATGAGTACTTGTAAAATAGAGGATGTGAATCCAGGTGCCTTTGCAATTAATATTGTATAATTAAATATTATAATGCCTGATATTTTATTATAAACCCATACTCACTAGTGAATTATTTTCCACACTACACCAAATAAAACACATTCAACCACAGGAGACACAGATTTCTTAATACTAAACAAGGCTAAACTAGAACTAATCAAATGAATGTGTCACTGCTTTATATAACAAAACAACAAGATGTCACATATTTTTTTTAACAAACTATTATCGTCACACTTAAAATGTATATGCTTCTTCTTATTATAAATATGCATACTTATTAGTCAATTATTTTGCACATTGTACATAATGGTTCTGATAAGTACCAGGAACAAATTAGCTAAAAATGTAAATACAAATTGAAGATGCCATATGAAAGACTATATGTTCAAAAATAACACATTAAGATCTTCATCTTAATCTATTACAGCAGGTGAAAAATGTTTTATTCTAAAGACGTTAATTGATATCTTGACATAACTAAATCACACACATATGTTAAATAGGCTCCTGACAAGTTTTAAAAAACAAAATAACACATATTCAACCACAACAGGTGTAGATTCATTAATATTAAACAAGATTCAACTAGAACTAATTAGCTGAAATGTAAAAAAATTGAAGATATCAGGCATATTTTCCTACTTAAATTACTTATTATAGTAACACTTAAAATGTAGCACACTATCTTCTTCTTCTTATTCGTTTCCTGGATCCACAGAACGATACACCACAATGAATACACTAATGAGAAATAACACCAACATACCTGCTGTCAACTAATGACGTTAATTGATATTTTGCATGTAACATAACTAAATCACACATATATGTTAAATAGACTCCTGACAAGTTTTAAGGAACAAAATAAAACATATTCAACCACAGGAGGCACAGATTTCTTAATACTAAACAAGGCTAAACTAGAACTAATTAGCTGAAATGTACTTCTTCATATAGTGTAAAACAATTGAAGATGTCATTGGCATATTTTCCTACTTAAATTACATATTATGGTAACGCTTAAAATGTAGCACACTATCTTCTTCTTCTTACTCACTTCCTGGATCCACAGAACGATACACCACAATGAATACACTAATGAAAAATAAGTCATACCTGCTACTACCTAAAGACGTTAATTGATATCTTGCACGTAACATAACTAAATCACACATATATGTTAAATAAACTCCTGACAAGTTTTAAGAAACAAAATAAAACATATTCAACCACAACAGGCATAGATTTCTTAATACTAAACAAGGTTTAACTAGACTAATTAACTGAAAAGTAAAAAAATTGAAGATGTCATGAGCATATTTTCCTACTTAAATTACATATTATCATAGCGCTTAAAATGTAGCACACTATCTTCTTCTTCTTATTCGTTTCCTGGATTCACAGAACGATACACCACAAGGAATACACTGATGAGAAATAATACCAGCATACCTGCTGTCAACTAATGACGTTAATTGATATTTTGCACGTAACATAACTAAATCACACATATATGTTAAATAAACTCCTGACAAGTTTTAAGGAACAAAATAAAACATATTCAACCACAGGAGGCGCAGATTTCTTAATACTAAACAAGGTTTAACTAGACTAATTAACTGAAAAGTAAAAATATTGAAGATGTGATAGGCATATTTTCCTACTTAAATTACTTATTATAGTAACGCTTAAAATGTAGCACACTATCTTCTTCATCTTATTCACTTCCTGGATCCACAGAACGATACACCACAAAGAATACACTAATGAAAAATAAGTCATACCTGCTACTACCTAAAGACGTTAATTGATATCTTGCACGTAACATAACTAAATCACACAAATATGATAAATAAACTCCTGACAAGTTTTAAGAAACAAAATAAAACACATTCAACCACAGGAGGCGCAGATTTCTTAATACTAAACAACGTTAAACTGGAAAAAATTAGCTAAAATGTACTTCGTTACATAATCTAAACAAATTGAAGATGCCATAGACATATTTTCCTACTTAAACTACATATTACGATAACGCTTAAAATATAACACACTATCTTCTTCATCTTCCTCACTTCCTGGATCCACAGAACGATACAGCACAAGGAATACATTAATGATAAATAACACTGTCATACCTACACCACCTAAAGACGTTAATTGATATCTTTCATATAAACAACACCATTCAGCCCGGAAATGAACAAAAACTCCAATTTGCATCACATTACTGCATACGGCGGCCATTTTGTTAAATATCCTAACATACATTATTACAAAAATACCCAAAAAACCGTGGACCGACGAAAAACACATTACAACAAACATTAGCTTATACACAAACCAACATACATTAGATTATACATAAGATTATGTATAATACAACATACATTAGATATAATAACGTTAAATGCAAAAATCATAAATCGGCACCCACACATATCGCAGGACGCAAATACAAATATTAACAAAAGGTACAAAGAACCAGACATAATCCAAAGTTCAGCGCGAAGTCAGGAATTGAAGAGTAATATAAGTAAGTTTATTTACCGTTTAACGCATCTTGGAGGGCGGTATTCAGAAAATTCTCAGGTAAAATGGCGGGTGATCGAATATTTTTCGTGGCGGAGATCGACGATATTTTCGATGCCAAACGAGTAGTGATGTGCAGACTGCAAAAACTGCAAAAACGATTGAAAATTGAACGAATGAACGACGAATGAAATTTTAGGGGTAAACAACAGAGGAAGTAAGTTAATAAGTAATGGTGGTTAATAAGTATACGTACCATTTACGACGCGATGCAGGAGTGAACTGAAAATCGGAGAAGGAACACACACGCCACGTAGCGGCGAATTGCCGAACTTATTTGGGTACAGTCAGTGTCAAAAACTTTCACGTATACAATGATTTGCGAAGTTACAAATTGCGGTGTGGGATTTTAAAAGTTTAAATTGGTTGCATTACACAAAAAAATTCTAATTTTTATTGAAAACGAATCGAAAATGAAGCGAAACGAATAATTCAAATGATACCTAAAACTTCGAACTTTATATTATTGGGTACAGTCAGTGTCAAAAACGTCCGACTTTATATTCTTACGTACAGTCAGTGTCAAAAACTTTCACGTGTATAAGTAAATACAAGATTACTTACACCTTAAAAAATGTATAATTATACATATTATGGAAAAATTCCAATTTTTTTTTTAAAACGAATGGAAAATGAAGCGAAACAAATAATTCAAATGATACCTAAAACTTCAAACTTTATATTATTGGGTACAGTCAGTGTCAAAAACTTTCACGTATATAATGATTTGCGAAGTTGACAACTTGAGGTGTGGGATTTTAAAAGTTTAAGTTGGTTGCACTATTTCATAAAGAATTGCGCCAAGTAAAGGATTTTATCTGAAATTTTAATGCGCTCGTAGTATATATTTTTAATTATGCGGAAAAATTCTAATTTTTTTTTTTAAAACGAATCGAAAATGATGCGTAACAAATAATTCAAATGGAACATAAATCGTCCGACTTTATATTCTTATGTACAGTCAGTGTCAAAAACTTTCATGTGTATAAGTAAATACAAGATTACTTACACCTTAAAAAATGTATAATTATACATATTATAGAAAAATTCCATTTTTTTTTTTAAAACGAATGGAAAATGAAGCGTAACAAATAATTTAAATGACACGAAAATCGCCCGACTTTATTTTCTTACGTACAGTCAATGTCAACAATTTTATCGAAATTTTAATGCGTACATGATATATTTTTACGAAAAATTCTATTAACAACGAAAAAATTAAAAAAAATGTTTAAATTAAATCGTATTTATATTCTTACGTACGGATGTCAAAAACTTATACCGTGTATAAGTAAATAAAAAAATTATAATTATACATATTATGGAAAAATTCCAATTTTTTTTTTTTAAAGTAATCGAAAATGAAGGGTAACAAATAATTCAAATGGCACGTAAAACTTCAGACTTTATGTTCTTCCGTACAGTCAGTGTCAAAAACTTTCGCGTACATAATGATTTGCGAAGTTAACAAAAAATAATAAAAATAAAAATAAAATTATAATTACACATATCATGGAAAAATTCAATTTTTTTTTTTAACACGAATGGAAAATTAGATGTAAGAAATAATTCAAATGACATGAAAATCGTCAAATTTTCTATTCTTAGATACACTCAGTGTCAAAAACTTTCGCGTATATAACGATTTGCAGGTATAAAAAAAAAATGTTATTTCCAAGTATTTGCAGGATTATTTATACCATAAATAGATCATTTATTTTATGGAAAAATTCTAACATCGAAAATAGTCTAACAAATAATTCAAATGAGAGAAAATCGCCCGAAAAATTATGTCAAAACATGTCGAAAAACTTTCACGTTAACAATGATTTGCAGAAACAAATTATAAATCAATTTATTAATTTAATTATAATTTATAATAATTTATTATAAATTAATTTAATATAATTTAAGTATAATTTTAAAAGAATTCCTTCCTATTGCATTTATTTGAAAGATTTTCATCTGGATACATAAACCCCGTTTACTAAAGGCAGTTATTAGTAAAATAATAGCAATTATATAATTTATAAATATAATTTCTTCCCCTGCATTTATTTGAAAGATTTTCATCTGTACACATAAACCCCGTTTAGTAAAGTCAGTTATTAGTAAAATAATAGCAATTATATAATTTATAAATATAATTTCCTCCCACTGCATTTATTTGAAAGATTTTCATCTGGATACATAAACCCCGTTTAGTAAAGTCAGTTATTAGTAAATTAAAAGTAATTATATAATTTATAAATATAATTCCTTTCCACTGCATTTATTTGAAAGATTTTCATCTGGATACATAAACCCCGTTTAGTAAAGTCAGTTATTAGTAAAATAATAGCAATTATATAATTTATAAATATAATTTCTTCCCACTGCATTTATTTGAAAGATTTTCATCTATATACATAAGTTTAGTAAAACCAGTTCCGGCAACATAAAATAAACGAAATTATTGAAAGTCAAATATTTTCTGCGTTGACTGTACATAGTTTGATCGGAATGTACTAAGCTTCCGATATTTGCCGCTACGTGGCGCGCAAGTTTTTAGTCCGCCATCTTGAACCGCTCTTTTCCGTGGAAGATCTTGCCGGGGCCGGACGTGTTGCGTTCTCCTCCAATTATTTTCAACCAAGCACAGTAAGTCTCTTTCCCATCAAATTTTATTCGCCCTGTCGCCTTGCATGCACAACCCTAATTCTTTTCTTTTCTCAATTTTCTCTTCTTTGTCGGTGCACGAGGACAAAGTAAAAATTGGTTTCTTCAATAGTTTTGCACTGCTTGATGATCCGCTGGTGAAATGGTGGTCTACTTTGGAGTGGATTGTCGAAAATTGGCCGAAGATTCTTCGGACGGTAGGTACCTGATATTTTCCTGTATTTGCTCAATTTCTTTTTGTGTTATATTTCGATTACTTCAATTCTTTTATTATGATTATTCCTGCATTTTGCCGGCTCAGAATTGCTTGCGTATTTTTTGGGCATATTTTATTTTGGCGTCTGTGTGTAATGCGTGTGTATGTGTGCGCAGCACTGTGACAAAATGGCCGCCATGGGCCTTTTGCACCTGTGGTGTAATTTGGACTGTGTACGATGTGAAGAATTTACTTGATGCCGAATCTGGTATGAAGATGGAAATTGGTTTCTTCATATTTTCGGGGCCAATGATGTCGAGTTATGATGCATCGAACAGCATCGTGAATTACTTGAAGGTATGTTAAAATTACTCGATTTTAACTTTTTGATAATGTTAATTTTTGTGTCTACTGAATGAACGAAAAGTTTTGCCAAAACAAAGACCCTGGCAGATATATCTTCTCCTAAGAAAGATTTAGTCAGCCAGAAATTTTAGCCTGCTTGGCATATACAAAATATGCAGAAAATAGAGCTGAAACAGTATCCAAAAAAGTTGGAGGATATAAGGAACGTAGGACATAGTGTAATAAACATTTGAGCATAATCTCAAATGTAAAACAAATATATGAAGAATAGGTTTAAGATAGACAGACCCCCTTATATTGTACACTCCTGAGACGGAGCTTCTCCTAAGGAAGATTTAAAGTTGGCTAGAAAATCTAGCCTACTTAGCGTATGTAAAATAGGCAGAACATACAGCTGAGGCAGTATACAAAGAAAATTAGGGGATAAGAAACTTGGGAAATAGTAGGATTAAACTTTGTATATAATCCCAGATGTAAAACAAATGTATGAACAATAGATATAAGATAGACAGACCCCTTTGTATAGTAGACCCCTGAGACGCATCATAGAAAATTAGGGGATAAGGAACTTGGGAAATAGTAGGATTAAACTTTGAACATAATCCCAAATGTAAAACAAATGTATGAATAATAGGTTTAAGATAGAGAGACTCCTTTGTATAATAGATTCCTGAGATGTATCTTTTCCTTAACAAGATTCAAAGTTAGCCAGAAATTCTAGTCTGCTTAGCATATGTAAAATATGCAGAAAATACAGCTGAGGCAGTATACATAGAAAATTAGGGGATAAGCAACTTGGGAAATAGTAGGATTAAACTTTGAATATAATCCCAGATGAAAAATAAATGTATGAACAATAGATTTAAGATAGACTTTTTTATATAGTAGACTCTTGAGATGCACTTTCTAGTAGGGAAGATTTAAAGTTACCTAGAAAATCTAGGTTTAGCAAATGTAAAATAGGCAGAAAATACAGCTGAGGCGGTATACAAAGAAAATTAGGAGATAAGCAACTTGGGAAATAGTATAATTAAACTTTAAGCGTAATCTCATATGTAAAACAAATGTATGGACAATAGATTTAAGATAGACAGACTCCTTTATATAGGAGACCCCTGAGACGCATCTTCTCCTAAGCAAGATTTAAAGTTAGCCAGAAATTCTAGGATGATTAGTATATGTAAAATAGGCAGAAAATACAGTTGGAACACTATAAAAAGAAAATGAGAGGATAAGTATCTTCTCGGAGCAACTTGAGAAATAGTGTAATTAAAATTTGAGCATAATCCCAAATGTAAAACAAATATAAATGAACAATAGGTTTAAGATAGACAGACTCCTTTGTATAGTAGATTCCTAAGTTCTCCTTCTCTCGAGGAAGATTTAAAGTTAGATAGAAAATTTAGCTTCCTTAGCATATGTAAAATAGGCAAGAAATGTAGCTGACATAGTATACAAAGAATATATACAGTATGCAAAGAAAATTAGAGGATAAGCATCTTCTCAGAGCAACTTGGGTAATAGTGTAATTGAAATTTGAGCATAGTTCCAAATGTAAGATACACACACGAGCAATAGATTTGAGATAGCCAGATTTTTTTCTACAATTAGTTCCTGAACAGGATACCCATGGGCCCCATAACACACAGAATTTCTATGGAACTGAATAAAACCATGCAATCAGAACAGGCCCAGAAATTATTAACTGTACATCTTGGTGCTGGTGTTTTATTATGAAATACTAAGCTCAATACATATTTCTAGTAGAATGATATACGTGTATATGTAGGGAAAACTTTGAAAGGTAGATTTAAAATGATTTTCCCTTTTATAATAGAAAAAAAGAAACAAAATAGTTTATTATAAGAAATGTAAAGATCAGACAAACGAGCAGTTTATTTTGAAAGTGGCTTAACTCCGTTTTTCAATATTTTCCGGTTACCATAGTTACATGTACAAATTCATGTTGTTTATCTCGATTTGAAGATAAATGGAGTTAGGCCACTTTCAAAATAACCGGCTCAAATTTTGCACACACACGGGAGAAATTAAGAAAACATTGAAATGCATCTTTCGAGTTGTTCGCGTCTTTTACGTTTTTAAGTGCGTCTTTGCTCACCGGGCTTCGATTCTTTAACTACGTCTTTCGTCTTTAATCCCCCGGCTTCGACTCTTTAAATACGTCTTTCGTCTTTGATCGTCCGGCTTCAACTGACTAATATGAAAACAACATCTTTGACCTTTTGTTATATGCGTTGTCGCTCCTATTTTCGATCCTACATACATGTAGGAATTTAACCCTTTGCACTCCAAACCATTTTGGACCTTAGCTACTCATATTATTTAGTATAGTTTTGGAACCAATTAACGTATTACAATGACATTAGACTTATATGAATTGGTTGACATGGAGAAGTATATATTTGCTAAAAATCAATATTTTATTTTCTATAATTTTGTACAGTGTGATAAAATTTAAAACACTCCCCAATATGCATTGCAGGCTGATTTATGCACGTTTGACAATAATAAGTCGTTTGACACCTGCCACTAGGTGTTTTTCTGTCAGAACAGACAATGCAATCCTGTTTTCTTTGTCCTACATCGATTTTATAGCCTATGAAGATTAAAATTTTGAAGGTCCGGTGTTTTGTGCGTCGTAACAAAATGCTGATATTTTTTTTATATATCTCAGTAATTTTAGTATATTTTGAATTGATTTCTGGTTCGATTTCAAGAGAAAACTTCAGGCAAACATGCACGTTTCAAAAAGTTGCGCTGAAATGAGTTAATTTCCTGTATCTTCTACTAAACTTTAATGGCCCCTGATAGGGGACAGCGGAGTGCAAAGGGTTAATACGTGAAACTAGACAGTATAATATTTATAAACAAAAACAACACAATGAAGACGCTTTCGTCTTATTTTCTAATCTTTCGTCGTTTCGCCTTTACCGAAATAACACAATTTAATAAACTCGTAATAGAGGACCCTGTATCTGAGATAAGGATAATTTAATTATGCATAAGGATAATTTTATTATTACAGGTATCACTACTTTATTATTTGTATTATGGGTATATAATATTTATTTGTATACAATATTATTTGTATATATTATTTTACCATCGCATACATCAGGTTATCCAATACTTCTTTGCCCAAACACAAAAATATGCATTTTACGTATATTTCTACATACCTTCCACAAACAAAAGTACCCTAAGCACAACTCAAAAAACTAACTTTCCCTCTCCATCCATTTCAGTCATCATCAACGACGAAGAGAACAAGATGGCGAACCACAGCGTCACAAACGCCCTGAAATCCCTCAAAGAAAAGAACCCCGCCTCCCTGGGCCGAGTTTACGTCGTCCGCGTCAACGGCTCCAACCCCAAGGACTCCCTCGAGCGAATCTGCACCGTCTGGGACTCCGCCATAAAACCCGGCCGCGACCAGGTCCCCGACCTCCTCCTCGACACGACAAAAAGTGGCGAAGGTGCTTCCATTTCCAACTCCTTCGCCGCCGCAGTCGGGGTCCCGACCCTTTCAGGCCAATACGGCCAAGAAGGGGACCTCAGATACTGGCGAAATTTAGACCCCGACCGCAAGAACTACCTCATCCAAGTAATGCCGCCCGCCGACCTCCTGCCGGAAATTATCCGCCAGCTTGCCATACGTTTAAACGTTTCCAACGCCGCTATTTTGTTCGACGACAATTTTGTGATGGACCACAAGTACAAGAGTCTCCTGCAAAATGTACCCACGAGGCATATTATTAATGAAGCAGCACAGACCGTTAATGAGATGCGATCTCAGTTGTCGAGACTCCGAGATTTGGACGTCGTGAACTTCTTCATACTTGGAGACGATAATACAGTGAATGTGGTCCTGGATTCGGCGGAGTCGCTGAATTTTACGGGGAGGAAATACGGCTGGTTTATCGTGACGCTGAATAATGATTTTTGGCCGAGTTGTGAATGCAGGAATGTTTCGTTTTTGTATGTGAGGCCGAGGTCCGGGAATGGGGAGGATGATAAGGTCGGAGGTGGGAGTAGTGGGAATAGTAGCAATGCGGAAGAAAGGAGTTCGAGGGAGGAATCTACGATCAGGACGATTTTGGCGAGGCCGCTTATCGCTTCGGCGTTTTATTATGATTTGACGAGGCTGGGGGTCGAGGCCATGAGTCTGGCGATCCAGAATGGGGACTGGCCCATGGAGCCGAGGCATATAAATTGTGATTATTATAATGGCAGCAACACGCCGGTGCGGAATTTTGATCTGTTGGGTAATTTGAAGAAAGTTGTGGATGGAGGGTTCGTGCCCACGTTTGCGGGGTTTAATTTCTCGGAGAAGAATGGGGAGCATCGGGCGGACTTTGAGACGGAGATTTATCTGGGGACGATTGAGAATGCGGCGCTGTCGAGGACTGTTGAGAGCGGGACGTGGAGGGCGGGGATTAATTCGCCGTTGGTGGTGAGTTCAGATTTTAATCGTTTTTCATCATTTTTACATACACTTTTGGCAATGTCTCTGGAACTATTGCGGATTTCGGGGTGCACCTTGCATTTTTTGAAGTTATTTTTTACCCCCTTTGTGATACTAAAAGGGCAATTCGTTTAGAGGAATTTTATTTGTTATCAACTGTCTTGAGGTCATTTTTCACCGTTTTTTTCGCACATTTTTAGCCATATCTCTGGGACTATTGCGAATTTTTGAGGGCGGTTGCAATTTTTCCAAGTCTCTTTGGACCCCCTTTCATGTTATACAATTACAAGTCGATCGGCAGAGTTTTAATTTTTGACCCCATTTTCAGGCTCGTTTTTCACGATTTTTCCACACATTTTTGACGATATCTCCGGAATTATTGCGAATTTCGGGGTGCGCCTTGCATTTTTCGGAGTTATTTTCAACCCCCTTTGATATGTTAAAAGGGCAATCAAATCGGTGACCCATCATTTTTTGGCAAAAATGGCAATGGGTATACCTTAAGATTTCCGCGATTTCTTCAAGGCCCTGTCCCGTTTAAACTAATGATTGAAACCTATAAGTAATATAGGTTTTCTTAAAGCTCTTTGGACGCACTTTCACGTGGGACTTATCGCGATTCGAAATTTTGAAAAAAAATTTTTTTGCACTATCTTAAAATCGTCGTATCTCGGAAACTACGAAGAGTTCAGCGCCCGGAAAGTGGTCTATCTTCAGGGCAAATTACCCTCTATCGAACGGTATCGGTCCGAATTAAAAAAAAAATTTGACATTTTTCGCCATTTTTCGCCTATTTTCGCCGTATTTTTCCATTCATTTTTGTCTATAGCTCCGAAACTATTGCGAATTTCGGGTTGCGATTTGTATTTTCTTGATCCTCATTCCCTTTCCTTCCTGTTCTCATACCAAGCAAACTCAAAAGACACATTTTCAGTCCCATTGTCCCAAAAAATGTAACATTCCCCACCCTTCTGTCCAGGTAACAAACGACGCCATCCTGAACACCACCGCCGTGACCAGCTACCGCGTGGTCACCGTCATCCAGCCCCCCTTCGTGATCTACGACAAAGAAAAGGACGAGTGGTCCGGCTTCTGCATCGACCTCCTCAACGAGATCCGTCAAACCGTCGACTTCGAGTACGACATCCGCGAGGTCGCGGACAAAGAATACGGCTCCCTCTTCGAAAACGGCACCTGGAACGGCGTGATCCGCGAACTGATCGACAAACGCGCCGACATCGCGATCGGCACCCTCTGGGTCATGGCCGAACGCGAAAAAGTCGTCGACTTCACGGTCCCGTTCTACGACTTGGTGGGCCTGACCATTCTTATGGTCAAGTCCAAGACCCCCACTTCCCTCTTCAAGTTCCTCACCGTCCTAGAGAACGAAGTCTGGCTCTGCATTTTGGCCGCCTACTTTTTCACGAGCTTCTTGATGTGGGTTTTCGACCGCTGGTCGCCGTACAGTTATCAGAATAATCGGGAGAGGTATAAAGACGATGATGAGAGGCGGGAGTTCAATCTGAAGGAGTGTCTCTGGTTCTGCATGACTTCGTTGACACCCCAAGGGGGTGGCGAAGCTCCTAAGAATTTGTCCGGGAGACTAGTTGCTGCGACTTGGTGGCTGTTTGGGTTCATAATTATTGCGTCGTATACGGCTAATTTGGCGGCGTTCCTGACGGTTTCGAGACTTGACACGCCGGTGGATTCGCTGGAGGACTTGAGCAAGCAGTACAAGATTCAGTATGCGCCGGCTCTTAATTCGCCGGCGTATATTTACTTCCAGAGGATGTCGGATATTGAAGGACGGTTCTATGAGTGAGTGGTATTTTGTTTGCATTTATTTTGTAGAGGATATGTAGAATAGGAAAAGCTGAGGTCGAAGTTAACGCGTCTGTTTTTGAGGGGTAGTAGGTAAAGAAGTATGTGCAAAAGTTGTGTATTGGAAAGTAGGAGTATGCATGAGGTTAGGGAAAAAATTCATGGTACAAAATAGGGGATGTATTGTGATTGTCTCAGTTGTAATAGCATAAATTAAGTAAAGATAATGTTTTGTACGGATAAATGTTTCTGAAAGGATAGAATGATTGATAGTCTTGAGGCCGTAGGTCAGAATATGTGAAGACTAACTTCAATTGAGAATTATATGATATATACGATATATAACTTCATATATACTTACAACCGAAAATGCTATATTGAAAATATATAAAATCGTACATATATATTGAAATAGACGGTATATATATTTAGGATACCAATTTTGCAAAATTATGGTATTGTTAGTTAAAGAATAATATTCATCAAAACATAGAATGCCGAACAAATTTAGATTTGCCGCTAAACTTTGTAATATTACCCCATTAACGTATTTTCACGCGTCCCTTAATCTACCCACACACTAAAGTAGGAATATCAAAATGCTGCAATGGAAAGTTGAAACATTTATTGAGGCACTTCATTTTTCTACCCAGTAATGTCTCCTGTATTAATCTCAATTTAATTAATTTATTATACACATATTCTTTAACATACTATTGATGTATAGCAACTGATATTGCTATGCCCATTTTATAATTATTCTTCTAGCCTTTCTGCTCTAATAAAATAAAAACCTCTCCTTCATGTTGCAGGATTTGGAAAGACATGAGTCTGAACGACAGTCTGTCCGACGTGGAAAGAGCAAAATTGGCTGTGTGGGATTATCCGGTGAGCGACAAGTACACGAAGATGTTCCAGGCGATGAAAGAAGCCAAGTTTCCGGCGAACACGGAAGAAGCTTTGAGAAGAGTACGACGACTGGATTCGAAGAACGAATTTGCGTTCATTGCGGACGCGTCGACGGTCAAATATCTTGTGTTGACAAACTGCGACCTCGTGCAAGTCGGTGATGAGTTTTCTCGGAAACCTTATGCCATCGCTGTTCAGCAGGGATCGCCGCTGAAAGATTTGTTTAATAACGCGTATGTATTTATTTATACCTATTTTCGATCACTTGTGAATTTCGTTCACGAATTTTTCGTTGAAAACGGAGTCATTCAGCAGAAAACTGCATTTTATTTGAGATTTCCACGTAGCGTCAGTAGTTTATTTTTAAAAAATAATGCATTTAAATTATATTGTCATAAAATTTAAAAAATAGTAACTTTGCAATATAAGAAATACAGAATAGATTTATATGTAAAGTGAATGCAAAAAGGCGTGTTACACTTTTCCATTACAATGTTCCGTTTTCATGAAGAAAATTCCTTAGGAATCGCAGTCTTTCTTCTCCAACAAAAAATACCAGAGTTGCACACATGGAATTTAATTAAGTCTCTGTATTCGAATCAGTTGTTTTCTGTTTAATGATATATATATATATATATATATATATATATATATATATTCTTCAACTAGATTTAAGAACCGCATTCTCTTATAACAAAGCAAATTTGCCATTATTTTGGTAATTTGAATATTTAGAAACATAGCGGCAATATTTTCACGTCCAGTAAGAAATACAAGAGCCGCAGTTATGTAATTTAATTTGCAATATTTAGAAACGCAGCTGTAATATTTTCTTCTCCAATAAAAAATACAAGAGCCGCAGTTACGCAATTTAATTTTCAATATTTAGAAAAACAGCTGCAATATTTTATTCTGCCGCAAAAATTATCAGAGTTGTAGACACGCAATTTAATTAAGTTTCTGTATTCAAATCAATTTTTTGTTTACTGATGCATTATACGAGTACATATTTGTCAAGCAGCTTTAAGAAGCACATTCTCTTATATCATTAGAGAGCAAATTTGACATTATTTTGGTAATTTCAATATTTATGTAGTTTATGTAATTTAATTTGCGATATTTAGAAAGACAGCAGCAATATTCTCTTTTGCAGTAAAAAATACAAGAACCGCAGTTACGTAATTTAATTTGCAATATTTAGAAAAACAGCTGCTAATTTTTATTCTGCAATTAAAAATACAAGAGCCGCGGTTACGCAATTTAATTTTCAATATTTAGAAACGCAGCTGCAATAGTTTCTTCTCCAGTAAAAAATACAAAAGCCGCAGTTTTGTAATATAATTTGCAATATTTAGAAACGCAGCTGCAATATTTCCTTTTCCAATAAAAAATACAAAAGCCGCAGTTACGTAAATTAATTTCCAATATACAAGAGCCGCAGTTACGTAAATTAATTTCCAATATTTAGAAATACCGCTGCAGTATTTTTCTTTTCCATAAAAAAATACGAGAGTCGCAGTTACGGAATTTAATTTGCAATATTTAGAAACACAGCTGCAATACTATCCTTCTCCAGTAAAAAATACAAAAGCCGCAGTTACGCAATTTAGTTTCCAATATTCACAAAAACAGCTGCAGTATTGTCCTTCTCCAATAAAAAATACAAGAACCGCGGTTTCGCAATTTAATTTGTAATATTTAGAAACATAGCTGCAATATTTTTCTTCTGCAGCAAAAAAATCCGAGAGCCGCAGTTACGCAATTTAATTTCTAACATTTAGAAAAACAGCTGCAATATTTTTCTTCTCCAACAAAAAATACGGGAGCCGCACTTACCCAATTTAATTTCTAATATTGAGAAAAAAGGCTGCGATATTTTTTTTCTCTAGCAAAAAATGTAATTTAATTTCTTAATTATTCGTTATTATTAACATTCTGTTATTGACCCATTACATATTTTCGTCCCGCAGGATCCTGGTGCTGCTGAACAAGCGAAAGCTTGAAAAGATGAAGGACACCTGGTGGCGTCGGAACCCGATGCGGAAAAATTGCGACAAGGAGGACGACCAGAGCGACGGCATCAGCATCCACAACATCGGGGGCGTGTTCATCGTCATCTTCGTGGGTATCGTCTTGGCCTGCTTCACTCTCGCTTTCGAGTACTGGTGGTACCGCTATCGGCCGCGAATTAACGACCGTCTGCCCCCGTCCTCTAGGCCGTCGAGAAACGAGCAGGCCAAGGTCGGCAAGCCGACCACCAAGCCGATCAGATTCCAACTGCAACCCGCTCCCACACACAGATTCCACGCACCTCCGCAACCACCACCTTTGCCACAGTCACTTTTCCGATCCAGATTCTAACCAGCCCGAAGAGGGGTGATGAATAAACGAGAGAAGCAGAAAAGGTTCGTCTTTCTTTCTTACCTGCGTGATGATGGGGACTTGGACCGGCGACTAATAGGGGTCTCCGTGTTATTTCCCGAATTTACATACATTTTCTTTTAGTTGAGAACGTTGAGTTAGGGAATTTTATTGCTGGAACTCAACAAACTTAGAGCCACTGCGTTATTTTATCGAATTTACATAAACGATGAAGGAGGCAAAATGCTTGTTTTTAGTTCAAAACTGTGACTTAGAGAATTTTATTACTAGAAATCAACAAACTTAGGGCCCCGGGTGCTTTCTCTTTAGGAATCTGTCTAAATGAATGTGTGTCGCGGAAATATTTCTTGAAAATTGTATGTACAATGTAGAAATCCACACCTGCGCATAGTAATTAAGTTATATATCATTAAGTATAAATCATATAAGTTATATCTCACTTATTCCATCTTTGCTTTTTGCATATCAGAATCAGTAATCTGTATTTGATGTCTATGGATTTCTTATTTTCAGTTTGTAGAGTTGCGAAAGTGGGAGAGGGATTAATACTGTACTATGGGAGAGTTTGAGTATTTACATTGTACACATAATTTGTCAAGAAACAGATTTTATAACGCATCAATTTCTGTAGGATCCTAGGATAAGGCTTTCAAAATAGGTTGCGTGTGAAATTAAACATACTATCTAAAATTTATAGAATTTTTAGGGATTCTTATGTTCAACGTAGTGTAATATGTGTTAGTGTTGCAGTGATCAGATATTTTTGATCTTACAAGTCGGATAGCTAATTTAATTGGGCTGTATATGAGGAGTAGAAAATTGCCGATTCGATTATTTTAAAGATCTTCAAAAAGTATTGAGGGGTGCCGCTATAAAGCAGAATTTACGCGTTCATAGTTACTTTATAATTAGGCTTTTCTAATTTAGAGAATCACTCAACACTGTGTGTTCAATATTTTTTTTTTGGTATTTATAAGGTTTGCGATCGTTGCTAGACATTTTTTAATTAGATACATATAATACAGTAGTCCAATTTAGGAAGTCGCCTGTTCAAGAAACCATATCCCAGATTCCACGGTCTGTAGAATTTGATATTAATTTGTGTCTTTTTAATTATTGAACCATTGATTCTGAGTATTTGAAATATTCAGTTTTTTGTTGACGTAATTTTTTGGTGACGCATTGTATGCGCAATAATTCTGAAACTTGTATTATTTTCATGACACATTATATGCGTCACGATCACTAAATTTGTATCACTCTTACGATGCACACGCATCGAAGTTTATATAATTCGAAATTCAGACCTCGCGATTTCTATAATTCTCATGACGCACCACATGCGTCATGATCCAAAAATTTACACTTTTCTCCCCACATTTTATCATTCTCATGACGCACACGTTGCGTCGAAGTTTATACACTCCAAATTCACTCCTCAAAATTCCCCTAATTTCCATGACGCACCGCATGCGTCATGACCCTCACATCTTCCCCAAAGCAAAGTCTCACTTACTGCTCAACACAGTCATTTTATTCGTTATCGTCCTGCGAAACTTTGGTTCACAAACGAGTACCTCAGCGCATTACTCCCATAACTGCCGTTTAACGTCGACGCACCTTTATTTCTCGGCCGACGTTGAAATGGCACTCGCGTCGACAAAATGGCGCTCAGCGCCTGCGGTTCGACGCTACAAACGACGCTTTAACAAGAGAGACAAGAAGAGGGAGACAAATCGGGAACGCATTGCGTGCCAAGCTAACTCCACGACGAGAATTTCACACAAACAGTCTCTTATCTACGCATCGATGCTCCAGGCTTCTCAACGTTGCCTGGAAACCAGAATAGTTGAAGTGATGTTGAAGTGAAGAAATTGGGAGCAATAAAAAATGAGTAAAGTAGTAAAAAAGTCACTGGTCAAGCGAAGAAAGAAGGAAGAGCATGTACACTCGCAAACGCCAAGGGAGAAATTAGCGGAGAGTGTTTCGTGTGTCTTCAAGGAAATTCGTGTGTGTCAAGATCAAATGCGTATATAATAGAAGATACATCATATGTCGAGTAACATCGCATAACCCCCGTGAGATACCATGGTCTGGTTTGATTGTTAAACACGACGCTACTTCGCATATTGGCGCTAGAACCCCATTCTATGCAATCACCGTTTAACGTTTCTACTTCGCTAAAATTGCCCTTTATGCTCTGCATAGAATTGACCGCCGGTGCGCAGTTGACTAATATCCCGTCTAAAATTTGTTACAATAGAATCGAAGACTGTCGATCACCGGTAGAGTCGTGCTAAGATTCACCTAACCGCCCATTAAAATTGACCTAGGTGTCTTTGTTACAAAACTGCGTAACGTATTAATGTCTGAGACTAGACACCCTATGGGAATTTATCTACGCGTGCTTTTCTTACCCTGTGGAACGTGTTGATTAGTGGGACAGCGAGCGTACTAAATTTAACTACCTCTTATAAAATAGAAAAGTCGTAGAACGTCGAGCGTGTTGGAGCCTGGACGCTGTTCTCCGAAAATTTCTCCCGTTTTTCACGCGGTCTCTCACAGTTTGTTTACACTGGTATCTTGCGTTAGGCGAATTCGCGGTGTTGCGAAGAAGTATTTTAAATATTACAGTTTTTCGGTGTAATGAAAATACACTTAGGATGACTAATTTGGGGGTGCCGTGGGATCCGTCGGTTTTAATTTATGGTGCGTAAGATGTCGAATTTGCGGGAAGGTGGGGTTCGTCGGTTATGCTAGTTTAGGACGCATTGCATGCGTTATATGCCACACAGAAATTATATAAGTAAACCGACGAGCTCATTTTCTGACGTACCACATAAGTCGTATATCATTTTCGGTTGCTATCTAACCATCGCATTTGTATAAGCCGAGGGATCCGTCTTCTGACACATAATTTGCGTTATGCAGAAAACTCCCACACGCAACAGGCCTAATCCTCGCAAACCGACAAACCAATTACTTAACGCACCCGATGCGTCACACTCCAAATTTTGCTTCTAACACCTGCATAAATCAAGGAACCCCTCTTCTGACACATTATTGGCATCCTGCAGCACACGTAACACGCCTAATTCTCCAAATTCTGCTCCTAGCATCCACATAAACCGACGGATCCTTCTTCTGACACATCATAAGCGTCATGCAGCATACCCCCTACACGTCTAATTTTCGCAAACCGACGAACCCGTCTTCTAACACATCATATGCATCCTGCAGCACACGTAACACGCCTAATCCTCAAAATTCTGGTCCTAGCATCCACATAAACCGACGGACCCCTCTTCTGACACATCATAAGCGCCATGCAGCACACCCCGTACACATTCTAATTTTCGCAAACCGACGAACCCGTCTTCTAACACATTATTATGCATCCTGCAGCATATGCAATACGCCTAATTCTCCAAATTCTGCTCCTAGCATCTACATAAACCGATGGATCCTTCATCTGACACATCATAAGTATTATGCAGCACACCCCCTACACGCCTAATTTTCGCAAACTGACGAACCCATCTTCTAACACGTCACTATGCATCCTGCAGCACACGCAACACGCCTAATTCTCCAAATTCTGCTTCTAGCATCCGCATAAACCCACGGACCCGTCTTCTAACACATAATTTGCGTTATGCAGAACACTTCCACACGCAACACGCCTAATCCTCGCAAACCGACGAACCCATTTCTTGACGCACCTTATGCATCACCCTCCAAATTTTGGTCCTAACATCCTTATAAACCGACGGACCTCTCTTCTGGCACATCGTATGCATCCTGCAGCACACGCAACACATCTAATCTTCCAACATTACCCTCTAAATCCTGCTCCTAGCATCCGAATAAACCGACGGACCCGTTTTCTAATAAGAGTCTTGCACACCTACACGCATTCTCTACGGCATTTTCGCAAACCGTCGAACTCGTCCCCTAACGCAGCTTATTCGTCACAGCCCACACCGTACTCGTGGCACGCAATGCATGAAGATCGCAATTAATTATCCGCATCGTCCTTGTCGGCACCCATCACCTCGATCATCTCGAGCTTCTCGTCGAGGTCGTTGCTGAGCAAAATATAAGAGTCCTTCACAAGCAGCAGCCTGTGCTGTCCGTTGACGACGAACGACGAGCCTCGCCTGATGGTCCTCTTGCCCAGCTCGATGGCCTCGTGCGCGAGGGTCGTGCTGTTGTAGACCTTCAGGAAGACTGTCAGCAGGATCGTTAGGCCTGCCACGATGAGGCCGTAGGTGATGCAGGGCACCGCGAAGTCGGCGAACGTCGTCGACAGGTAAATCCAGCGTCGGATGGGCGGCGTCAATTCTTCCACGCCTTCTTCCAGCCACATGATCGGGAAGACGATGTCCGGGAAGTTGGACACGACGCCGATGTTCGGCTGGTGCTCTACCTTCAGGTTTAGCTGCACGCGTACTTTGCCTTCGACTGGCACACCGAGGCGCTGGAAATTCAATGCGATATTGAGGAGTTTGTTTACATTTGTCGATATTGTGTATGAGGGGAGTCAGCATGTTTTTGCCTGGCATTTGGAAGTTTATTTTGTATCGCGGCTTCAAGAGTGAGGCAGGAAGTGTGGAAGAAGTGTAGAGATGTGATGGGTGCTGATATTGAGGGGGTTGGATAGAATATTAAGAATTTTTTGTTGTATCGTGGTTTCAAGCATAACGCAGCGAATGCAGAGGAGTAGAAATGTGATGGGTGTCGATATTGAGGGGTATGATACAGAAAGCATTTTTTGTTTGTGCATAAAAGTGGAGTGGCAAAAATGATGGTTGATTGTACAATATCAAGAATTTGTGTGCATTTTTCAACATAGTATATGAGGGTGGTCATTATTTTTGGGGGTAACACGTGGAATCTTTTGTTGTATCGTGGTTTCAAGCATGATAGTGAAATTTGTTAACATTTTTGAATACGGTATATAAGGGTAGTCAGCATTTTTGGGAGTAACACGTGGAATCTTTTGTTGTATCGCGGTTTCAAACATCATAATGAAATTTGTTAACATTTCTGAATACGGTATATGAGGGTAGTCAGCATTTTTTTTACCTGGAATTTGGAAGTTTTTTAGTAGAGATGTGATGGGTGCTGATATTGAGGGGGTGGAAAAGAATATCAAGAATTTTTGTGATATAGAAACCGTGTTTCGTTTGTGCATTAGAGTAAAGTGGCAGAAATTATGGTTGATTGTACAATATTAATAATTTGTTTATACTTTTCAATATGGTATATAATGATATTCAGCATTTCTTTTGTGTGGCATTTGGAAGTGTTTTTTTTTGTATTATGGCATAGCGAGGATAGAATTGCATAGAATTGCAGAAGAAGGAAGTGAAAATGTAGATTAAGATGTGATGGGGGTTGATATTGCAATATGTGAGATCGGAAGTATTTTCCATTTGAACGGCAATGTGAAATTGCCGAGATGATACTTCATGAACAATTTCCTCCCATTTTTTATGTGGCCTACGGTAGTAACTATTATTTTATTATGCCCCACTTTGAACTTCTTTTCATAGTATTGTTTCAAGCATTACATTGAATTTTGCGCGTACTGAATTCCATCACAAATTTTTCATAAACTATATTATATTAAAATATATAATGCTTCGTAAATCTTATAATAAAAAAATTAGAGCCGTGTTTAATGTGTTCAATACTATATGCATTTTTAAATAATAAAAGCAAATACAATAAAAATAAAATAAAATAATAGTCAAAATATATTTTAAACGAGCATAAAAAGTCGGTATTTGATATAATGATGTAGGAAACGGAAATTTTTGAATATAACGTGGTAAGAAATGAGGGGGTGCTTTCAAAATATAGTCAGTTCTAAATGTAAATATACGAATCCATCGGAGTAAACATTTACCGGCTGTATTTTGAAGTAAGTCTCGTGTAATTCCGGAACTGGCTTCAAGCCGACCACCGCCTCCAACAATTTCGTGTCCGCTTTATAAAAATGCGGAAACGACAAGTAAACAGGTGCACCTTGGAATAAAAGAAATAAATCGTAAATAATAATAAATAAAATGTATAATAATAAGAGGATAATAAATATAAATGTAGAATAATAAGAGGACCGCGAACTGCTTTATTAAAAAGTTCTGGCAGAAATAAGGAATACATAAGAAACCATTTTACCTAAACCATATTACCCATTCAAGTGTGCATTTTAGTACATTCAATTTTGTGCATAAAATATCGTGTCACATATTTATATTCATGGACATTGCCAAATTTTTATATTTTTACCTATGATCACGGGGCTCCCTGTTAAAGTTTAGGCCCTAAAAGTGTGGATTCTGCACTGAATAATGTTGGATAACTTTGAAAGAATGTCTTACTATATTGGCACGGACTGATGTCCTGTAAACCTCTTGGCGGACAACTCGCAGGATCATCCGGACAGAAACATTCGTTTTCCGGCGCATTTCCGTCCGGCCTTTCGAAGACAACATCCGCCGGCGTGAAGAGATCAGCCTTTATCCCTGTCTTCGACACCTGCCCGCGATACTGCAAAGGTAGAGTTCTGCAGAGATCCTTGTCCCAAATATGGACGACGTCGGCCCCGGTTTTTTCTCGCGGCGGAAAAAACGAGCCTGACGATGCGAGACACAGAATCAGAGAAAGAGAGAAGAGGTTGAAGAGAGGCGTCAGAGTGTGAGGAATGTGACAAAGTGATATTGGATTAAGGCAAAGGTGTCTGCATAGCATGGATGCTATAGTAATGTAAAATATTTGAGATGATGTGGGATTACTTTAGTCGAAGAATGAGATATGATACATGTGAAGAAGGAAAGAGATAGAGAATGAGGAATGTGGTAGAAACATAATAAAGTAGTGCAAAATACCGAGAGTGAAATGAGATTACAGATGCTGAAATAGTAATGTAAAATATAAAATTATGTACGAATACTTTAGTTGAAGGATGATATGTGGTACATGTAAAGAAAGAAAGAGGTAGAGAATGAGGAATGCGGTAGAAACATATTGAAGTAGTGCAAAATACTAGGAGAAAAATCAAATTATGAAATAATATGAAGTAATGTAAAATAATATTCAAGATAGTAGTAGTAGTGTAGGATTACTTTTGTCGAAGGATGATGTATGATACAAGTAGAAAGAGAATGGAATTGGCAGAAAATGTGGAATGCGGTAGAATAATATTGAAATAATGGCGCGAAGGTGTTGTGAGTGGAATAAAAATGTCAATGCTGAAGTAGTAATATAAAATAGTATAGAAGTATTTAAGGTCGATGATAGATGATACATAAAGTCGGAGGATAAAGAAAGTAGTGCGAATGCGACAAGAATTAAGAATATAAATGCTAAATTGGAATTTTAAATAGCGTATAAATATTCTAGTCAAAAATAACTGGTGCAAGATAGATGGAGAGGCAAAAGAAGAAGAATGATTAAAGAGTAAGGAATACAGTGAATTCATATTGAAATGACAATTTGAAATTGTTGAGAGTGAAATAAGAATATAAATACTAAATTGGTAATATTTAACGGTATCTCAAATATTTTAGAAGTAACATAGCGAAGAGTAATAAAAGAAGAATCGTTAGGGAATGCGGAACGATAGTGCAAAATAAGAATATAAATGCCAACGTAGTATACAAAGTAGTATTTCTAATACAGAAGAATTTTAGTCAAAGGACCCCGATGATGCAAGATATGCAAAGAAAGAGCAAAGACAATAAGCATTGTTAGAGAATAAGAAAGACAGTAAATTGATATTGAAATAGTCCGACACTCGTAAGATTACTACAAGGATGAATACAAAATAACATTTTGGATATTACACAAGTATCTTAATCAAACGTAGAAAAATGAGATCGATATTATGAAAGACATAAAGTGACGAAAAAAGCGGAGAAACGGATACTGAAACGATATTGAAATGGCAATGGCGAAACTCTTAATACTAAAACATCACAACTGCAGATATTTACATATACGAAATTAATTTCAATACTTGAAATATTTTGGTATTTGGTCTTCCAACCCATACATTCGATAATTCAATGATGATCGACTGGCTTTTTTACAGTTTCGAAGAAATCTTTTTCACCTAATTTTCACGGTAAATTCGGCAGATAAATAAAACAGTAATGCGGTTGTTTCTAACGTAAGCATCGACTGCTCAGGAACGTGAATATTGAATACGTTAAGAGTGCTCACCTTCGGATGCTCGAATCGAATTACAAGGGGCCTCCGTCCAGTAGGGCAGGTGATCTAATCCATTCAGTCGGTTGATTATTCCTAAATCCTTGATATCCGTGTGACCCGTAAAAATTGTCGACACTTCGCTCAGTGTCCCATTTCTCTGCAAATTAATGAAGCGGTGTGTTTTCTTATTTTAGGTAGCATAAATTAGGCACTAAGGTAGGCTAAAATTTCTGCTAGACATATTTTCTTCAAACATCTATTCCACATATATTGCAGTTATTATCATATGTATAAGTTATAAATATATTTTTCATTTTTATATATATGTGTATATACGGTTATATAGTATAATAATTGTAATATACATATTTATAATATACTTATACATTGAACATGAAACATCTATTCTACATATATTGCAGCTATTATATCTATAAGTTATAAATATACTTTTTATTTTTATTTTTATATATATGTATATACATCTATACATATAGTATAATAATTATAATATACATAGATTGCATATTTCATGCTCAAAATTTCAAAGCATTTCATTTGATTTTTTACTTATTGAAGAAAAATATTTCAAGCAGAATTTTTGATGCCTACACTATATATATATATATCCGTCTATAAATTTGCCATTCGTTACCAAACTATATATATGCTACTAAACTGCCGTTGCTAAACTATATATATACTATATATATGCGTCTATAAATTTGCCGTTCGGCCAAAAAACTGGTGACACGAAACATGTTAATATGCCCGTGCATACAGTAATTGACCTTTTCGGAAGACGCTGAATACACAGGATGTTTTCGACGTAAAGAATGCTTAATACTCACGCCTAGTAAAAGGCCCATTCTGCTCATCGGTCGTCTCGTCTTCGGAAAGAATCGATATGCCAGACTGACGAGTGGGTCGTCATAACCGAAGACTAGTTCCTGAGCTGTCACTGGCACGAAAGATTTCATCTTCATTCCACTCAGGAACACCGACAGTCCGAACGTTATGATCCGAGGTAGACTTTTGCTCTGCGTCGAAAGCGTCTGCAAGAATTAAGGCTTTTTTTTTATTTTGTCTTAATGAACGATGAGTCGAGAGTAGACGACGGATGAAACATTGTTTTGCGTGTTTTGTGATTTTTAGGGGGCATTCGAGGGGTTGAAGAATGTTAACACGTTGACTGGCAAAAATTCAAAAAAGACCGAACTGGTAACATTTATAATTTAGCATAATGCAATTTATGTTACGTAGTGATTCAATTCTTTTGTCGCCGACACCTTTGGATTATTTTCAGTTTGCACAATTCAATCATATTCTGTAGTACTTTATCTTAAAAAGCTTTACTTAAAAAGCTTAAGTGTAATTTGCGGGTTTGTATTTGTGCAATTTGCAATCAGTTTTTGCGAAAAATTTGTAACTGTCGTTTTGCAGATGGTAGCATGGTAATATTTGCATTTGAATTTGTTCATTTCGAATGAACAGCTTCAAACTGGGAGTTTTCAGTATTTTAGTGGATGATGTCAAAGGCCGTAGTTTTTGCATCCCATTTCGAATTTTTCAGTATCAAAGTTTGAAGCAGTCCAATCTTCAAATTTGTATCTAATAATTTCTAAATTGTCAATTTGTCAATTTTCAATACTACAATATATAATAATAATGGTCTCCAGTTTGTTTGCATCGTATTTGGAATTTTACAGTATCAATGTTTGAAGTAGTACAATCTTTAAAATCGTATCTATTAATTTCGTTAATAATGTGTAGTTCCAAATTATCATTTTCGGTATTTTAATATGTAGTATTAAAAGCCACATTTGTTTGCACCCCATTTGGAATTTTTCAGTATCAATGTTTTAACCAGTGCAATCTTTAAATTCGTATCTATTGATTTCGTTACTAATGAGTAGTTCTAAACTGATAATTTTCGGTATTTTAGTACATAATATTAAAAACCATAAATTTGTTTGCACCCCATTTGGAATTTTCCAGTATCAATGTTTGAAGTAATGCAATCTTCAAATTTGTATCTATTAATTTCGTTACTAATGTGTAATCCCAAACTAATAATTTTTCGGTACTTTAGTACATAATATTAAAAACTATAAATTTGTTTGCACTCCATTTGGAATTTTTCAGTATCAATGTTTGAAGTAATGCAATCTTCAAAATCGTATCTATTAAATTCATTACACATTTATAGCTTCAAACTGGTTATTTTCAATACTTTAGTAAATAATATCAAGAGCGACAATTTTGTTTGTATGTAATCTAGAATTTATCCACTATCAATTCTCCAAACCCAATTTTACACTCTTTCCTTTGCAAAACAAATTACCAACGATAATTTAGTTTATTTTTCTCTGACATCATTCGATTATCTCTCCATTTAAACGATTGCATTCCAATTCCAATTTCTACCCGGTCCCGTTTGAATTTTGATCTATTTTCTCACAATATAAAACACTATTTTCTCACTTCCGATATACTATTCTTCGCTTAGTACATTTTTCTTTATTTTTTTATGATTTTCTTTATCTTTCGCCATCTCAACGAACAACACAGAAAATTATGTACATTTTCCAACATAATTCTTGTCTAATCACTTAGAATATATCGATTCACCGTCAATATATCTAATATATCATAACATTTAAAAGACGTTTCTTTCATTTCTGTTTTTCCTCCACATTTTCACTTCATATCATGACATTTAAAAGATGACTCTATCATTTCTGTTTTCCTCCACATTTTCACTTCACATCATGACATCTAAAAGAACATTTGTTCGTTTCCGCTTTTCTCTCACATTTTGCCATTTTTATTTTTTAGACCCGAGCTTAAATCCGGCCCATAACATTTAAAAACCGATTTTTTCGTTTCCGCTCTTCGCTTAGATTTTTACATTCGATTCGTTATCCAGGAGCGTCTACTCTCGACTTAGCCTAGAATTCTATTGAAACGTGGATGAGTGCATGCGTGCATGACGAGCAAATGATATCGCTTACGAGCAACGGAATGTTGGGAACCATCACTCGGAGGTCTCCATCCTTCGACATTTCCGGCACGAAGTTGAGAATCTTCTTGTGCTGATAGCTCAGGGTCCCGTTGTTGTGAAAAACGACATTCACCTTCTCCATGTCCTCCCTGTTTTGCGGAATCGACGGGAGAAGAGTTCATCAGCGTTTTGCGGTTTCGAGTTTTTGGGTTAAACGAATAAATAAGTGGGAAACGGTATTTAACACGTGCCATATATATGTGTGTGGGGTCCAAATAGATTCTATGTATAGAATCTAATTTGCACACACATATATATATATATATATATCTAAAGACAGTAATTAATATATGCAATATATATACATTTAGCTTATGTTAGGTTGAAGCTATCCTCTGTTAGGAGTAGAAAGACGTACTAGATGAGATTGCTCTTCTATTGAGGCCTAGGGGGAGATGAAAGAGAACTTTAAACTTTATTTCATGCTACCCTAGAATTTAACTCGAACTATGTATATATATATATATTAATTTCTGTAGATAGATACGGTTGAAATTTCTTAAAAATATATTAAATGCATTAAATACGGAAAAGTTGTGAAACGTTATTTAATATATGGAATATACATATATATATATATATATATATTGCATATTTTAATTTCTGTATGTAGATACGGTTAAAATACCGTAAAAATATATTAAATTCATTAAACATCGAAACAGTTGTGAAACTTTATTTAATATATGCAATATACATATATATATATATTGCATATATTAATTACTGTATGAGGATACGGTTGAAATGCCGTGAAAATATATTAAATGTATTAAATACCGAAAAAGTTGTGAAACGTTATATAATATCTGTAATATACATATATATGTTTTGCATATATTAATGTATATAGATACGGTTGAAATACCACGAAAATATATTAAATGCATTAGAAACCGAAGAAGTTGTAAGACGTTATAAAATATATACAGTATTCATATATATGTATTGCATATATTAATTACTGTATGTGGATACGGTTGAAATACCGTAAAAATATATTAAATGCATTAAACAGCGAAACAATTGTGAAACGTTGTTTAATATTTGCGATATATATATGTATATAGATGCTGTAACCGGAATCTAATTTGCATATATATATATTAGAAACCATTTCTTGTTGTATATATTAAATACTGTACCTTATTGCATACGTTAAAT
Source organism: Cryptocheilus praepositus (assembly GCA_033815515.1). Classification (NCBI taxonomy): domain Eukaryota; kingdom Metazoa; phylum Arthropoda; class Insecta; order Hymenoptera; family Pompilidae; genus Cryptocheilus; species Cryptocheilus praepositus. The sequence continues at coordinate 920,324 of JAWWQZ010000112.1, read as the reverse complement.
ACTGTTTCACAATTTAATATATAAAATAGAATTCTGTATATAATATCTGTGCAGATTCTGCATAGATTGTATACTGATTAAAGGGAAAATATATGTCAGTATAACGTAAATATTGTAAACGTGTGAATTGTAGCATGCTGCATATTACAAGTTTACAAATTACAAAAATTACAATATATATAATTAAAAATTTACATATTAAAATATATATTATTAATGCCACACTTTACATATTTGCGATATTTACATCATACTGACATTTTTTTTCTGCCAGCATTCAATGTGTACAGAAACATTTCTACTCATTTGCAAAATTAATTAAGTTTAATTTTTGCATATTTTTTGTCTTGTGGAATTGTTGTGGAAAAGAAGATATGAATGTTGCAAGCGATGATTTCGATCTTTTCGATTAAAAAACAAATCACGGCATATATATATTCGATATATATATATATATATATATATATATATATATATATCGAACAGAGAAAAATTTCACTGAATAAATGTTGAACTGATAAAAAATTATGTATCCGTATAAAGTGAATATTGTAAATGTCTAAATTGCAACATGTTATTTATATATATATGCCACATTGCAACATGTTATATATATATATATATATATATACATGTTGCAATTTAGACATTTACAATATTCACTTTATACCGATACATTATTTTTTATCAGTTCAACATTTATTCAGTGAAATTTTTTTTCTGTTCAAAATATTCACTACTTCTACAATAAGTATATGTTTCAAAATTAGATAATCTCAAACCATTAGTTTGATAAGCGGTTTACCTATATATGCATCTCAGCTTCGATTCACCCTAAAAATTCGGGATTCCGTGTTGGAGATCATTAACGTGAAACCAAGAAATTACACGCTGTAGCAAATGTGTTGCTTTTCACTTATGTTTTAGCTTTCATTTTTCCCGGTTCAAATGCTCACTACTTCCTTCAAAATTAACCACTTCCAAACCGTTTGTGTATACACGCGTCTCAGATGTTCTTCAATTTCCACTTCACATTTCACAAATCGCTCATCAAACGCCGTTTCTTTTCATTTACACGGAAATTAGAGGAAAACTGCTGTGTTTCCGGCTGACTGTCTCTATTACCATTTAATTAGATTCTTAAGAAGACGGAATAGAAAGTTGCAAGTATGCGTTAACATCTGAGATTCCGACAACCGTAATTGCTGCTGTAATTGTACCACATCGACTATCATACATTAACGGCACAATTAAATTGTTTCTCATTAAAAGAATATCTTTTAATTTTAAAAAATGTGCCACGTTATAAGAATTTTTTTTTAACATATGAATGATTTTTTTGTAAAGTTTGTTGACGATTTTTTAAATACATTTTTTTTTAATTTTAAATGAGTTTCTTTTATTTATTAGTATGTAAATGATCTTTATTCGTGTCCGGTTAAAAAGACAATTTATGATGTTTCTGGTTTTCGATTTCCTGACACACTTATTACGAAGTTACATAATAATTAAGACGATACGAATAATTTGATTCTCAATTCTTGATTCTTGATGTTTGTGGCTAACAAAAAATCGTTAATTATAATACACTAATTAACATACATACAAGACACGATTCTCGACTTAATTAAATGACTGTTAGGTAAACAAAATATTTCGATGCAAAAGAAACTTCAGTTCAGAATACTCCACATTTGAGAGATGCTAAAAAAAAATCGAAAAAAATGTTTGTTTTCGTTTCATCTGAGCACACCTTACATGGACATATTTATTTCCGGCAGAGTCGTCTGCCAGAAATTTAGTTACACAACAATTAAGACGGCCCGCATAATTTGATTCTCGATCCTCGATGCTCGCGGCGAAGAAAAAAAGTGTTTACGTAAAGCGACGAAAGGGCATCGAATTTGCATACTCTTCAGTCGTCGGAACTTACTTGTAGACGAACGGGCCGATTTCTTGGAGTTTCGGCTTTTCGTTGAGCAGCAGAAAATTCTCGGTGTTCGTGACGTTGAATATGTAGACTTTGGTCAGGCGGACGACTCCCGGCTTCTGCCAATACTGGAACGACAGGGAGCCGTTCCACAGGCGCAATTGCTGTGGGAAAATTTACGATCGGCGCTTTTTAGAAATCGCTGACCGACCAAATAGGCGTTTCGGCGCGCGGCATGCAGAACGTCCAAGAGAAAGATGTTTCGTTATATTGCGTCTGTTACTGTTTCGTAATGGGACAGGCGTGTGCGGTTGCGAAGAGAACGTGACGTTTCAGAGTACATCATTCTTTCAATTAATCAATCTGTGCGCGAATGAAAATCGGTCTAGAGGGACAGGTGAAAGTTTAGGGTAAATTGATAATCGAGCAAAATTGGCACAAATGTTTGGTAAAAATAGTAGATTTTAGCAGATTAGACCTAAAGTTGTTTTCCTTCATTAGATTAAAATCTTGCGCCATGATACTTAACGTGTCAATTACTTGCAAAGAGAAGTTGACGTTTCATCGTCCACAATTCTTTCAATTAATCAATCTAACGTGTGCGAATGAAAATGTTTCCATTACTTGCGAAGAGAACTTTTCATTTCATCATGAGCAAAATTAATCAAACGTGTGCGAATGAAAATTGGATTTTAGCAGATTAGTGAAAGTTTGTTCAATTTGATAATCGAGCAATATTGGGACAAATGTTTGTTAAAAGTAGTAGATTTTAACAGATTAGTCCTAAGTTTCTTTTTCCTTTAAATTAACGTTTAAATTAATGGATTTAATATGAGCATATGAACTGTTTTCTAACAGCACATGTCGAAATTGATAATCGAGCAAAATAAGTTAACATTTGTTAAAACGTAGCGGATTCTAGTAGATTAGTCCTAAGTTTTTTTTGTTTCTTCATTAAATTAGAATTCTGATTAAGTCGCATATGCACTCTTCTTCTACTATGTCGATTACTTGCGAAAAGAAGTTAACATTTCATCGTGCACAATACTTTCAATTAATCAATCTGTGTGCGAATGAAAATTGGTCTAGCGGGACAGGTGAAAGTTTCGGGTAAATTGATAATCGAGCAAAATTGCGACAAACGTTTGTTAAAACGCAGAGGATTTTAGTAGATTAGACTTAAGCTTTTTTTTAAATTCATTAGATTAGAATCCGGATTAGATTGCATATGCATTCTTCTTCTGCTGCGTTATGTCACTTAACGTATCGATTACTTGTGAAAAGAAGTTAACGTTTAATTATGTACAACTATTTGAATTAACGTTTAAATTAATCAATTTAACGTGTGCGAATGAAAATTCAGTCTAGCGAGACAAGTAAAAGTTTCGATCAAATTGATAATCGAGCAAAATTGGAAGAAACGTTTGTTAAAACGTAGTAGATTTTAGCAGATTAGTCCTAAGTTCTTTTTTCTTCATTAAATTAGAATTATGATGATATCATTTGGTCTATTAGGTCATATGCCTTTTTTTCTGCTGCACCATGATACTTAATGTGTCGATTACTTGCGAAACGAAGTTAACGTTTAATCGTGTATGACTATCTGAATTAACCCCTTCGGACCCTGTGCACATTGTAATGTACGTAATACTTTTCGTGCTGTATTTTATTACGAATATTATTTTCACGAATACGAATTTTATTTTTTTATACAAATATGTCTCAGGATCTCCTGAATATGAAAAATTTTACGTAAGGACCATATGTCTATTAAAATGTACATTTACAAATTATAAATAAGTATATTGTTGCCTTCATTCACATGAATTAAGTTAGTTTTAGTATAAAAAATAATTTTTCTTAAACGAAAACAAATTCGGGTCTGAAGGGGTTAACGTTTAAATTAATCATTTTAATATGTGTAAGTGAACAGTCAGTTTAGTAAGACAGGTGATGTCTTTTATTTAAATAGATGAATTAGTAAAATTACAACCAATGTTTATTCCCAAGTAGCAGAATTTAGCAAATCTGTTCTAAGTTTGGTACACGTGTAACAAATTTTATTGGTGTTAGTTTAGAATTCTAATTACTTTGCATATGCGCTTCTCTTTTCTTACTTGCGAAAATAAATTAACGTTCAATCATTTACGTTTAATCTTGTACAACTATTTGAATTAACGTTTAAAATTAACTACTTTTGTGAATGAAAAGTCAGTTCAACGGAACAGGTGAAATTTCCGTTCAAATCGATAAATTGTTAAAATATAAAATATTTATTCCCAAGCTGATTTTAATAGATCACTCCCATTTTGGTATACGTATATCTTTTATTTATATTAACTTAGAATCCTGATTACACTTATATAATTTATATATAAGTATATATAATAGAATTTTTATTTATTTTAATTATAAATATTATATATAAGTATTATAAGTTCGACAATTTAACTTTTTGAGAAATTACGTATGCGCCGAATAACGAAGCTGATTATTTGCGAAGTGAACCAACTACGTAACTTCGTTATTCAAAGACTCGTAAACGTTTCGGCCATTTTCATTGCGTCACAACATAAGAGGATAAAATCATTTAGCGCGCGTCTTAAAAAACGCATTACCCGAAAATTTCGGAACAAACGCACGGCTTCGCGGATTCCAAGGCTGACCTTTGTACTCGTTTTTCGGAAGACAAGATTCCGCGTACCTCGTCGTAAATCTGACAGTCGAAGTGACGTTTTACTTAGTAGTCCCTGGAAAAATGCACTTTCGTTCATTTGCGGCTGGCGATTGAGCAATCGCGCGGGACTCTTTTTTTTTTGCAAAACAACGTCGTTTAGTTGAGAGTGCTCATCGACGCGCGTAATTGTATATAATCAGGAATAATAATTCTACCTCGTTGCGTTTGCCCGGCATGGGAAGGAAAGAGGGGAGTAAGAATGAAATAAGAATGAAATCGCGCGACGATGGATGTGCTGCTGATTTATTCTGTAAAGTACCAGGATGCAAGTACCATATAGCAGATGAAATTGTGTTGGCGAAAAAATTGTTGAGAAACTACGGATTTGCTAGTCATGTCGTGATTTTTGGGGTGCCGGGATGGGAAAGTTGCTTCGAATTTCTTAAATTACTGTACTACACCTATTTTTGTTTGACAAAGCGGTGGAATGGTTAGAGAGACATTTCTCGGTTAATTTTGGCGTTTTCAGGAATTTCTAAACTATTTCTTATCGGTTGTTTCCAAGTATTTCCTATTAGTGGTTTAGATTTTTCGGAGTCTTCTTATGTATTCTTATATTTTACAATGTAGACAGAGAAATGGCAAATTTATAATGTGATGGAATGACAAATTATCCATTTGAGTTTTTGTGTTTTTTTTTGTCATATCTCTGATACTAGTCGGAATTTTGACGTGTAGTTTGTGTTTTTGTAAGTCTGTTTGCATCATCTTTCATCTTGCAAAGTGGTAAGCCGATCGATTATTTTTTATTTTTTGACCCCACTTTAGTCGCCGATTTTCGGCATTTTTCCACACATTTTTGACGATATCTCCGGAACTATTGCGAATTTCGGGGTGCGCCTTGCATTTTTCCGAGTTATTTTCAACCCCCTTCGATATCCTAAAAGGGCAATCAAATCGGCGACCCATCATTTTTTGGCAAAAATGGCAAGGGGTATACCTTAAGATTTTCTCGATTTCTTTAAGGTCCTGTCCCGTCTAAACTAATGATCGAAACCTATAACTAATATAGGTTTTCTTAAAGCTCTTTGGACACACTTTCACGTGGGACCATTTACGATTAGCAATTTTGAAAAAAATTTTTTTGCACTTTCTTAAAATCGTCGTATCTCGGAAACTACAAAGAGTTCAGCGCCCGGAAAGTGGTCTATCTTCAGGGCAAATTACCCTCTATCGAATGGTATCGGTCCGAATCAAAAAAAAAATTTGACATTTTTCGCCATTTTTCGCCTATTTTTGGCGTATTTTTCTTATTCTTTTCCTTCATTTTTGTCCATAACTCGGGAACTACTGCGAATTTTGGAGTGCGGTTTGCATTTTCTCGAGCCTTATTCGATCCTCTTTCAGTTCATATAGGGAGTAAAGTCGAAAGATACATTTACAATCGGTGCACGTAAAAAAATGTGCTTTCTTCTCATGTTTTTCCTGATTTTATCATTTATATTTGGCCCAATCTCTAAAACTAATGTGAATTTTCCATTTCCGCTTTAGCCGTTCTTCCTTATTTCCGTCCCCCTTCGCCATACTAAAACATCAATCTAATCCGAAACCTTCATTTTTCACCATAAATAACACCCTCGATTTCTCCAGGTCCCTCTTCCTGCTAAACCTATATCTCGGAGCCTATAAGTCCCATAAGAACTTTTTCCACATCTTCCAACACCCTTTCGCTTGCCCCCTCAATTTTCATCCATCCCCCAGAAGAATTTTGCCTCCCAACCGTCGAATTTTCCCAGCTATTTTCAACGAAGCAACAAGTTCTCAATTTTCATGCACCCCCAAAAGAAATTTGTCTCCCAACCGTCGAATTTTCCCAGCTATTTTCAACCAAGCAACAACTTCTCATCGATTTCGTTGCAAACCCCCTCTCCTCCTGACTTCAGTTCCCACACCTATCGATGCCAGAATTCCCGGCATTAAATAACAAGCCTCCTTAAAAAGTCCCGCGAACGACCTCGTCACCTGTCCCGTAGGCCTCGTCAAATAACCCGGTTACGTAACAATGCATCGACATTTTTGAAACGCGTTCACACACGCGCATCTCTTTACGAAAGAGCCGATCGCCGAAACACTTTCTCGTGCCGTAACATGCCATTAAACCGGTTTTTAAAGCTGCACGCGCGGGCTCAGATGCTCGGACGACAATTCTGGCCGCGCTTCGGCAATTAAACGCGACGCTGCAGTGTCTTACCTTCAGGATAACGTAGTCCACCCATGGAATGCTGCTAAGTACGATGCCGACGACGAGGGCCAGCACGCCGAAGAATATCGCGACTATCCTTCCTGGAAAACGGGACGGTGATTAGATGACGGAAATCGGCTTCCCGCGGAAACGGGAGTCGGCGGCGTCGTGTTTTCATGGGGTTCTTATCGCGTATTGCCAGGCGACATTTTATGCCTTTTTGTGTCTTTTTGTTTTATGCCTTTTATGCGACTTTGTGGTACTTTTGTGGTATAGGGTATTTTATGTTGTATATTATGTGCTATAGCGCATTTTATGCTACATATTTTATGGTATTTTTATGTATTGCGTATGATCTCGTATTTTATTTTTTGTGTTCCATGCGACTTTGTAGCATTTTTACTATACGCATTTTATGCCGTGTATTTTGTGTCATAGCGCATTTTATGCTATAGTGTATTTTATGCGTATGTTCTGGTATTTTATTTTATGTGTTTCATGGGACTTTGTGGCATTTTTACTTTATGCATTTTATGCTGTGTACTTTGTGTTGTAGTGTATTCTATACTATATATTTTGTAGTATTTTTCTATGTGCATTTTATGCTATGTTATGTTTTGTGCTATAGTGCATTTTATGCTATATGTTTTGTGTTATTTTCATTTCTTGCGCATGCTGTGGTATTTTATTTTATGTGTTTTATGCGATATTGGCGGATTTTTGTTTTATCCGATTTATGCTGCATTGTGGTTTTATATTTTATGCATTTTGTACTATGTTTGGGGTGTTTTATTTTTATGCATTTTATGTGGTGCTGTGGTATGTTTGTTTTGTGAATATGTCATGACATTTTATTTTATGCAATTTGTGTTATGTTGTAGTATTTTTATTTTGTGCATTTTATGCTATATTGTCGTTTTTTTTACTTTACGCATTTTATGCTGTGTGTTTTGTGCTATAGTGTGTTCTACGCTATGTATTTTGTGGTATTTTTATTTTGTGTGTATTATGTGGTATTTTATTTTATGTAGTTTATGCGATATTGGCGTATTTTTGTTTCTTGCGACTTATGCTGTATTGTGCTTTTATGTTTTATGCATTTTATGCGATGCTGTGGTACGTTTGTTTTGGGTTGTAGTATTTTTATTTTGTGCACTTTGTACGGTGTTGTCGGATGTTTCTTTTATGCATGTAATGTAGTTTTTTATATTTATGCTTTTTATGCTACGTTACGCTATTTTTATTTTACGCTTTCTATGCTATGTTGCGGCATTTTTATTTTATGCATTTTTTGCTATATTTTGGTATTTTTGCTTTATGCACTTCTGCGACATTATGATATTTTTATTTTGTGTAACTTATGGTATATTGTGGTACTTTTACTTGATGCATTTTATGAATATATTCTAGTATATTATTTCATGAAATTTATGCATAATTCTGTAGAGTCGTATACCTTATATATATTTTTTAATAGCTTGTTGTATTCGTCATGTATACTGTTTGATGATATAGTACATTGTATTCCCGTCAGACAATGTGCTAAATCACAAGTACTACAAAATATTGAAAAAATAAGATATATACATAGTGGTAGATATAGGATCGTAGTATCCAATAAGCCATAATGCATATTTAGCATTTCAATGATTTATGTGCTGTTATTGACACTATATTGATAGGAGTGTATACTATTCAAAATGTCACCCTGCATTCTTGGGATGTTAATAATGTCCATTATGAAATAATGTTAATAATAATCATGTAGTTTCCAATAGACCACAGTGCATACTTGGCATTTTAATAATTTATATTATTATACTATTATTGACATTATTGCACATAACAATAGTCAAGTAATTACGTACGTGGCAAATAAAGAAGCCGATTACTTGCGAAATGAAATAGGTCTGCAATTTTCGGATTTTTTAAATTAATCTTCGTGCAATCTTTCTGAGACATCATTACACATCTGAGTTATCATTACACATCTATTTATGGTACGCGAGTAATTACATGTATGACGAATGAAGAATTACTTATAGAATCAAAGAATCACGTAATTCTACGATATTTCTTTTCATTTTCAGAAAAATCAGAATAGTCGCGTGATTCTCATTTTCATGACAATTTTGAATATGCCACTAAGTATTTCTCAAACCCGTAGTTGTCAAAATCAGATAATTGTCTGATTCTAGGTTCATTTTCATTAATTTTCGTAAATTCGTCAGTTTGTATGTGCGAGCAATTACCCGGCAAAATACAAATAAATAACCTAGTTGATTACCTGAAAAATCAAACAATCGCCCGAACCTTGGACCATTGTTGTTAATTTTCGTAAATTCGCCAGTTTATATACGCGAGTAATTATGTCACCAAGTGCTTATATGCATGTAAATTCTGCCTTTAACTATTTCTCAAACAACAAATTTGATTACTTATTAAATCAAATAACTTCGTGATTCTCATTTTGACATATGCATTGTCAGTAAGTATTTCTTAAACAAGACGGTTGTAAAAATCGAATAGTCGAATGCTTTTCACATTATTTTCGTAAACTTCCGTAAATTATATATTACTATTTTTTTTTTCGCATATGCGCCCGAAAAAATATTTTTTTAACAACCCAGTTGATTACCTGCAAAATCAAACACTCTCGTGACTCTTAGATAATTTCGATTAATTTTCGATATTTCGTCAATTCGTATGCGCGACTAATTATATCACCAAATACTTATATGCATATCAATTTTATGCTATTTATACTTATATGCATATACTTATATACATATCAATTTTCTTATTTTCACATATGCATGCTAGTAAGAATTTCTCAAACAATGGAGTTGTAAAAATCAAAGAGTTGCCTGCTTTTCAGATTATTTTCGTGAATCTTTGTAAATTCTTATGTGCGAGCAATTATATCATCAAATACTTATATACATATCAACTTTCTCATTTTCCCATATGCATGCCAGTTAGTATTTCTCAAAATTTCGTAAATTTGCGTAAATTCCGATGCGCTAACAATTAGCTCGCGAAATATTAGCTCGGCGGGTTTTATTGGTTGCGTTGCGTCGCGGTGAAAGAGGAATCGAGGCGCGAAGAAATCGAGAATCTCGAGAGGACACGCTCGAAAGGACGCGGACGAAGTGTGTCGACGACAGGCTCGCAATGGCGTCGTGCAGAGCACTGCAGCGTCGATGCGTAACAAGGCGAACGACCCACTGGCCTACTGCACCTTGCTTGTGCCATGGCGAACCCTAGACAAGTCCTGTTACAAGGAAATCGTCTGCAAGCCACGCAACACGTGCACCACGATACGCGTCCGCACTCGCACTCTACAAACAGAAGTCGAGTTTCGAATTTCTACCGATAGCTCTTGGTTTGCAAGCGAATTTGCTTTTCTTGATTATTAAGAAAGCGGTGGGAATAATTCATGTGTTGGTTAGTGGATTGTGTAGAAACAGAAATCGATCATTTCGGGATCGGCTGCATTATTGATCATTGCCGGATCGACTGTATTTTCGAATTTCGATCGATCGATCTTGGGTTGCAGCTGAATTTTGTTCTGTCAATCGTTAAAGAAGCGGTGGAAATAATTCTTGTGTCGGTTGTAAGTTGTGTAGAAACAGAAATCGATAATTTCGAGATTGGCCGCAGTTTTGTATTTCGATCGATTTTGGTTTGCCGAATTTTCTCCTCTCGATTGTAAAAGAGGTGGTGGGAATAATTCACGTGTCGGTTGTAAGTTGTGTAAAAACAGAAATGGATGAATTTGTAATCGGCTGCATTTTCGAATTTCGGTCGATCAATCTTGGGTTGCAATCGACTTTTCTTCTTTCTATTGTAAAGGAGGCGGTGGAAGTAATTCACGTGTTGTGTAGAAATAGAAATCGATGATTTCGGGATTGGTTGCATTTTCGAATTTTAAATTTCGATCGATTGATCTTGGGTTGCAACCGATTTTTCTTCTTTTGATTGTAAAGGAGGTAGTGGGAATAATTCACGTGTCGCTTGTAAATTGTGTAGAAACAGAAATCGATGAATTCGAAATCGGCTGCAGTTTCGAATTTCGATCGATCGCTCTTGGTTTGCAGTCGAATTTTCTTCTTTCCATTATAAAGGAGGCGGTGGAAATAATTCACATGTTGTGTAGAAACACAAAGTCGATCATTTCAGGTGCAATTTCAAATTATAATCCATCGATTTTAGTTTGCAACCGAATTTTGTTCTGTCAATTTAATTTATTTTATTATTAAGCGGTATGAAATATATCATGTTCAAACAATTATTTTTTTGCGTCATTACCACATTTTTCATGTATATCACATATTTCTAAAAAAAAATATTTTGTTTAACGCCCCCCTCAACACTTTTTTTCTTTCGACAACAACATTTTCATTTGTAACCGAATTTTCTTCTCTCATTTTATCAAAAAGGTGAATTTGAACATAAATATGTTCGACCGGCGAAAAATGATAAAAGACTAGTCTTCGGTATGGTATCATTTTTTGCTTCTGAAAAATCTTATTCGCAACTTATAAATTCAGGACATCAATGACCCGCGGTTTCAACAGGGACCAGTTTGAACACGAACTCCTTGAGATTCCTGACGAGCGCGAAATACGTAACGTTATTATTCGACATTCTTGGGAATATCGCGAATTCCCCGTTTTTTCCTTCCTTTTTTCTTGTTTTAGTAAAATTCTGTCTACCTTGGTTTCTTTGTGAAACTTGCGCAACCTTCACGAAGAAGATTGCGTAACTGTCTACTGGACCATTTATTAATACGTATTAACATTTTCGAGTTAATAACATTATTTTGCTTTGCAACATACTACGTTTTTTGTTCATTCTTATTATGACTATACACAAACTTTTACGTTGGTAAAATAATGTTGCTTGACTCCAGTTTGTTATTATTTTCATTCTTATTATTACGTATTATTAAGCCTTCAAATTTTTTGCGTTAGCAAAAATGATTTTGACTGCAGTTTATTACTTTTCTTTATTTTTAATATTACGTAGAGTGCGTATTCACATTTTCAGGTTAACAAAATTATTTAGTTTCCGGTTAGTCTATTACTTTTTTTTTTAAATTCCTATTATTATGGGTCATTACGTGCACAAATTGTTACGTTAGCAAAATTATCTTACTTGATGTTGCTTTATTACTTGTTTGCATTCTTGTTGTTATATTTAACGCGTATTAAAACTATCACGTTAACAACATTAACTTGCTTTATATCACTTTATTACTTTCATGCATTCTTATTATTGCGTATTATTCCCATACAAATTTTTACATTACCAAAATTGTTTGCATTTTAATTATTGCGTACTATTAGTATATAAATTTTAACCGTCGTAAAAATACTTTGCTTCACGCCACTTTTACTAGTTTCTACCATTCTTATTATTACGCATTATTCCTATACAAATTTTTATGTTACCAAAATTATTTTGCTTTACACCACTTTATTACTTGTTTGCATTTTTATTATTGCGTACTGTTAGTATATAAACTTTAAAACCGTTTTTTTAACTTAAAACTTTATTTTTATTTATTTTTTACTTTAATTTTTATTTATTTTAACGTAAAACTTTATTCAAACTTTAAACCGTCGCAAAAATACTTTGCTTTACACCACTTTATTAGTTTCTTCCATTCTTATTATTACGTGTTATTTCCATACAAAGTTTTATGTTACTAAAATTATTTCGCTTCACAGCATTTTATTACTTGTTTGCATTTTAATTATTACTATAGTAGTATTATATATATAAGTACTATACTATATAAGTACTATATATACTATATATATAAGTACCACAATACTATTATATATTTAATTATTGCCATAGTACTATTAGTATATAACCGTCGCAAAAATAATTTTCTTCACGCCACTTCATTACTTTCTTTTATTTTCATTATTACACATTATTCCTATACAAATTTTTAATATTAACAAAATTATTTTGCTCCACACCACCTCATTCTTTATCTGCACACTTATCATCAGACGCAATACGCATTTAATTTTTCCCGTTCGTAAAATCCGTTGTTATTACTTACATCAATTCCACCCGAATTTCCGACGATCGACGCACCAAACGTGAAAATAATTAATTCGTCGCGCACTAAAGTTCCTCTTAAAGGCGTAATCTGGCCATATCGATTTTCCGTCCATAAATCACCCTGACATTCGCATAATCTGCGAACCCGTCTCTGATTCAGACGGCATTTCTCTGTTTCCGCAGTCGCGGACTTTTTGCCCGATTTCGCGACTTCTCACCTTGAGGACTGCGCGCGATTCCGCTTGAATGAAAACGACGTCCATTAATCACGGGCCCCATTCTTGCCGGGCGAGTTTCGCGCTTTTATGCAAAATGTCCTGTAGCCAGAAATAGATATAAATGGACCGCCGAAAACGCGGAAGATCGAGGCGCGTCCGGCAAATTTGCGCGTTGCGGTCTGTTTGTCTCAAGTCGCGGGTGACAGGTCGGGGAAAAAAATGAATTAGTGCGTTCTGATGCGCATTCAGCATTGAAATGCTCGGAAAAAAGGTATAAAGTAATGTAAGCGTAAATGAAATAATATTTTCAAACTGAAAATCGCTAAACATTGAATTATAATTATATACAATGTTATTACTAATTATTGTTATTATTTATTATTAATTATTATCAATAATTTGTAGTAAAAAATACAAAAAGTTGAAATAATTGTGGTGTTTGAGTAAAAATTCAATATTAACGTGGTCGAAGAATTTAAAATGTGTGATCGATATTTTCGAATCGGAATTGTTATTTTCAGGTGCCGATATTCGAAATTGTATAGATTTTAGAGAGTGTATTCAGCATTGAAATGCTCGGAAAAAAAGATATAATGTGAAGTACGCCTAAATGAAATAATATATTAAAATTGAAAATTTTAAAAAACCAAATTATAATTATATATAATATATATAATAATAATTATTATTGTTTATATGTAATAGTATTAATACTATTATTAATTATTATGAATATATAATAATTATTATAAATAATTTGCAATAATAATACAAAAAGTTGAAATAATCGTGGTGTTTGAGTGAAAATTCGATATTAATGTGGTCGAAGAATTTAAATGTGGGATCAGTACTTTCGATTCGGAAAAATATCGGATTGTTATCTTTTTGTATCATTATTTGAAATTTTATATTAATTGTTATATATTCAATAATTAAAATGGTCGGGAAGAAATTATAATGTAACATTTTACAATTGTAAGGCAAATCATATAAAGATTTTAAATTATTGTGGTGTTCGAATCAAAATTCGATATTAACCTATTCAAAACATTTAAATACGCGACCAGTAATTTGGAATCGAGAAAAAATCGAATTGTTACATTCATTCAGTTTTGAAAAGTTCGGAAAACAATTAAAATGATTGCAGTGTTCGAGTAAAAGTTTGATATTAACGTGATCAAAGCACTTAAAAAATGATGGATATTTTCAAATCAAAATAAATCGAATTTGATGTCTTCAGGTGCCGATATTCGAAATTTTACAGATTTTACGATGCGTATTCAGTATTAAAATAAACGGGAAAAGTTACAATATAAAGTAAGTATAAAGGAAATAATATAAAAAAGTAAAAATAATTACAATGTTTAAGTAAAAGTTCGGTATTAAACATAGTCGTGTTTAAATATGCAATGAATATTTCCAAATAAAAAAAAAAATCGAATTAATTTGTTTAGAGTACGCACTCACTACTGAAATTCTCGAAAAAACCATAATGTAAAGTAAAGATAAAGGAAAAGTACAAAAAATTAAAATAATTGCAATGTTTTAACTAAAAATCCATTAGTAACGTAGTCAACGCGTTTAAATATGCAATGCATGATTTCAAACTAAAATGTATTATTATACATAGTTTTAAGTTTGAATTCAATAACGACGGAGCACAATAAACATTATAATTTACAAAAAAAGCAAATCTGGGAGCAGTAATAGAATACAGAAAATTAATTGCAGTGTTTTGATCGAAAATCCGCCATTAACACGCTGAATATTGTTAAATAAAAAATCATCCAAGCGATCTAGACTGTCTGTTACAACCGAAAATAGACATATCAATAATCTTATTTTACCGACGATCGTATTCAGAAGCAAAATAGATGAGACTTTGCTCCGAAGAATTCCCCGAGAAATCTGTTATTGTCAAACTCGCAGCACTTAAATCCCGCGATAAATACTTTTACGTCAGGAAAAATTTGACGCTCGAAAAAAATAAAATCGTTATCTCGCCGTGTTTTTGCCCGCTAATGAACGTCTTTAAAAATACATCCAAAAAGCATTCACCCATGACGCCGGAAAGTCTGTTGTTGTCACATTCGGGGAACCCCAAAATATTTTAATTTGATCGTTTTATGCAGCCGTTTATTGAGAGTCGTTTATAATTTATGACAGACAGAATTTGAAAACGTTTGAAGCTAAATAAAAACGGACGAAGTCCGGAATTAGGGATGTTAAATTTTTTAATTATTAAATTATTAAATTTCGATGGATATTTTCAAATTAAAACTCGGAACAAATCGAATTATTATTAATATTATAATTAATGATTATAAATACATAATAATTATTATTAATCATTTGTTGTAAGAAACAAATGTGAAGCAGATAATACGAAAAGTTGAAATAATTGCAGTGTTTAAGTAAAAATTCGATTTTAAAACAGCATTGAAATATGCATTGGATATTTTCAAATTGAAAATTGGAACAGATCAGATTATTATTATTATATATATTATATAATTATAAATGTTTGGCGGCAGTTTATTGAGAAAGATAGAAAAAAGGAAGTTGCTATTTTAAAGTGTCAATAATTTCTTTTTTGTCTTCTAATGAGAGTGCTTAAAAATAATTTTCGTACGAGAGAAAAAAATATGACAAAAGCATTTTATAATAATACGCCCGAAAATCTTAGTTGAGGCTACTTATACGAAACTTGTAAATTCACGAATTCCTTCGCATTGAACGTGTTTAATATAGCGCATTCATTTAAAGTCGTTCGTCATGACCTACAAATTTGTCATTGAAAGAATAAGGTTACATAAAAAAGGAATGTTCAAAGTGAAATTGTGTAATGTAACTGATTTATTGCAAGCCGGTTGCAAGAGTTTACAAATTTTGTAAACAAAAATATGATAATGCCGATTTGCCGGATTTTTGCTGATTAATCACCGTATTGTTGAAATATACACCGTACAAAGCGTTTATGGATAAAAATGCACGCGAAATTTTTTCAAATTGACATGTCATATAGCACTCTATTAAAAGTCCATAAAAAATTGTATTAACTATATTGACATATTCTAATTAATTAATACGTGCATTCAACTACAAAACAAAGCATTATATTTTTTCAAATTGACAATGTTATATAGCATTCCACAAAAAGAATTTCGTATATTGTTCCTCACCAAAAAAAAAAAGTCTTAACCATATTATCACTGTATTCTTATTAATTTAATTCAATTCACAATTTCATATATAATTTGTCACTAAAAAGAAATTGTTTTCACCATATTGTCATATTCATTTATAAACGCGTTCAACTTCACAGAAAAAAATGCGTTAAAAACTCCCGAATTCCCGTACATATTTTCCCATAGGCATGTCATATAGCAGTCCAGTAAAAATCGAAATATTGTTCGACCCTCAAAAACCAGTATAACCAGATTGTCATATAATTCTCATTCATTAACAACTGCATTCAACTTTCCAAAGACGCCCTTCGCAAGAAGTTTCCAGACGACCCTCAGATATTTTTAAATTGACACTTCCTATAGAACCCCATTAAAAGTCCATGTATGGCTTGTCCCTCAAAATAATAGTATTAATCACATTGCCATATTCTCATTCATTGATAACCACATTTATTGCTATAAAAAACACCTTACTCTCAAAGCTCCAAAATTATCTATACATACTTAAAAATTGATAATGTCCCAGTTCTACATACATGATTCGTCATGAAAAAATGTATTAATCGTATTGCAATATTTATTAACAACCGCATCCGACTTTTCATGTTTCCAAATTGATAAATTATATAGCAATCCATAAGAAGTCTTTCATGTAATGTTCGTCCCCTAAAAATAGTATTAACCATTTCGCTGCACTGTTATTCACTAACCACCGCATTAAACTTTCTACTCTCAAAGCACTCGAATTGTCTCGGAATATTTTTAAATTGACAATTTCATATATCACTCTATTAAAAGTCTATATATAATTCATCCCCCCCCCCCCCAAATTCTATTAATGGTTTCGCCGCGTATTAATTTACTAAGAACCGCATTCGATTTTCCAAAATCACCTTATGTTTAAAAGTCCCATTGACATGTCATATAGCACTCCATTAAAAATCTGTATATCATCGAGAACACAAGAACACTATTAACCGTCTCACCGTGTATTCATTTATTAAGAACCGCGTTCGATTCTCGAAAATCGCCCTACGTTTAAAGGTCCCATTGATATGTCATATGGTATTCCATTAAAAATCTGTATATCATCAAGAACACAAGAACACGCATTCTGGTTCACTAACTATCGGATTCAATTATTTAAAATCGCTCTATACTCAAAGCTTCCATATGATTCCCGGATATCTTCAAATTGACGTCACATAGCATTCAATGAAAAGTCCCCCAAGGCACTATTAACCGTTTTACCGCATTCTTGTTCACTAACCACCGCATTCAACTATCTAAAATCGTCCTATACTTAATATCTTCAAATTGACGTCATATAGCATTCGACGAAAAGTCCATATATCATCGGCCCCCCATTAAAATATTTAAAATCGCCCTGTTTTCGAAGTTCCCGTATGGTTCTCAGATATCTTTAAATTGACAAGTCATATAGCACTTGATTAAAAATCCGTATATCATCAAGAACACAAAAACACAAGACCACTACTAATTTTTTCACCGCATTCTTATTCTCTAACCACCGTATTCAACTATCTAAAATCGCCCTGTACTCAAAGCTCCCGAATAATCTCAGGATATCTTCAAATTGACATGTCATATAGCATTCAATGAAAAATCCAAATATCATCCGCCCCTAAAGCACTATTAATCGTCTCACCACATTCTTCTTTCCTAACCACAGGATTGAACTACCTAAAGTCGTTCCATACTCAAAGCTCCCTAATAATCTCAGGATATCTTCAAATTGACGTATCACAAAGCACTCAACGAAAAGTCCCCCAAAGTATTATTAACCGTCTGACCGCATTCTTATTCCCCAATCATCGCATTCAACTATCTAAATTCACCCTATACTCAAAGCTCCCGTATGACCTCAGATATCTTCAAATTGACATGTTATATAGCACTCAATGAAAAGTCCAAATATCATCCGTGCTCAAAATCACTATTAACCGTCTCACCGCATTCTTATTTCCCAATCACTGCATTAAACTATCCAAAATCGCCCTATACTAAAAGCTCCTGAATGATCCCCGTATATCTTCAAACTGACATATCATATAGAACTCCATTAAAAACCCGTATATGATCAAGAACACTGTTAATCGTCTCACCGCATTCTTATTCCCTAACCACTGGATTGATCTATCTAAAATCACCCTATACTGAAAGCTCCCGAATGACCCCCGGATATCTTCAAATTGACATGTCATATTGCACTTGATGAAAAGTCCATATATCATCAACCCCCTCATTCTATTATCTAAAATCGCCCTAATTTCAAAGTTCCCGTATGGCCCCAAGATATCTTCAAATTGGCATGTCATATAGCACTCAATGAAAATTGCAAATATCCGTCCTTAAAGGCACTATTAACCGTCTCACCGCATTCTTGTTCACTAACCACCGGATTCAACTATCTAAAACCGCCCTATATTAAAAGCTCCCGTATGACCCCCGGATATCTTCAAACTGACATATCAGCACTCAACGTCAGTCACTCAAGAAATGTCCCCCAAAGCACTATCAACCGTCTGCCCGCATTCTCATTAACTAACGACCGCCTTCAATGATCACCCCGGGGTCCCTCCACGCACCCACATCCCCTTCAGTCAGTCACTCACCATGTTTGAGTCCCCTGCGATCAGAAATGAAGAAAGAAAACGGGGTGGGTATCTTCTCCGAGCAGATGCCTTCAGTATCCGGGGGTCTGACGCCGAACAGCGCGTTCCTGCCGACCTTCATATAACGCTTGCCCATGCTGTTGGGCGACCTGGCGCCGAAGATCGACGTGATGAACTTCATGGTGTGTTTGGGAAGACGGTTCGAGTCGTCGACGGAAGCAGCTTCAGCCGAGCATCGTTTGCCGCTGCTGGCCACACGCCTGGCCCGGCTGGCAGACGGTCAGTGACGGCCAGTGACGGTCAGTGACGGTCCTTCCAGAAAACGCGCCGACCGGTTTCTTTTCGGCGAGCAAAAGAAGCGCGTGCGAGGCCGATCTTACGTCATGGCGACGGAGGCCGACGAAGGGGGGTCCTGGCCACGGGAGCACGTCTGCAACAAAAGGAAAGTCAGCGATGGAGTGGTCGATGGGGTTGGAGGGGAACTGGGGTCGGGGTGCAGCGGGTGGAGATAATGCAACAGACGTTGGTAATGCAATGTCGGTTGTGGCGGATGATGATAGTGGTAAAGGTAGCTGCATTGGATGATATTGGTAGAGAAGTTGTGGGCAGTATGTAATGCTAATGCTAAAGGTGGCTGAATCATATAATATTGATATAGAAGTCGTCTGCAGTATATGATTCTAATACAAAAGGTGTCTGCATCGTACGATATTGATATAGAAGTCGTGTGCAGGATATAATGCTAATCCAAAAGGGGTCTGCATAGGACAATATTTATGTAGAAGCCGTGTGCAGTATTTAATATTAATGCAAAAGTTGTCTGCATCGTACAATATTGATATAGAAGTCGTCTGCAGCATATAATGCTAATGCAAAAGGTATCTACATCATATAATATTGACACAGAAATTGTCTGCAGCATATAATGCTAATGCAAAATGTGCCTGAATCGTGAAATATTGATATAGAAGTTGTGTGCAGTATATAATACTAATGCAAAAGGTGTTTGTATTATACTATATTGATATAGAAGTCGCCTGTAGCATATAATGCTATTACCAAAATTATCTACATTATACAATATTGATACAGAAGACGTCTGTAATATATAATGCTAATTCAAAAGGTCTCTGAATCATACAATACTAATACAAAAGGTGTCTGCATCACACAATGTTGACACAGAAATCATCTGCAATATATAATGCTAATGCAAAAGGTGTCTGCATCGTATAATATTGACACAGAAATCATCTGCAGCATATAATGCTAATACAAAAAGTGTCTGGATCGTATAATATTAACGTAGAAATCATCTGCAGCATATAATGCTAATGGAAAAAGTATCTGCATCGTACAATATTGATATAGAAATTGTATGCAGTATATAACGATAATACAAAAGTGTCTGCATCAGACAATACTAATGTAAATGTCATATGCATCATACAGTACTGATACACAAATTGTTTGCAGCATATAATGCTAATGTAAAAGATGTCTGCATCGTACAATATTGATAGAGAAGTCATTTGCTTCATACAATATTGATATAACAGCTTTCTGCATAATATAATCCTAGTGTAAACTATTGTGTACATCATATAATGCTGACATAGAACTTGTCTACATTATATAATATTGATATAGAAATCATCTGCATTGCATAATGCGGATGTAGGTCATCTGCATCATATGGTGTTGATATAAGAAACACTTGCATATCCTATGTTGATATAAGAGTAAGTCGCATAATCTTTACATAAAAAGTATTAATGGAAAAGTCATCGTCTAAATGTGAGAAATGACCTCTACATGAGGTAAAAAAGAATGAAACATCTTCAATCAATTTTCTTGCATATTAACTGCATTAATTGTATGTGTGCTTTAATCGAATTTATACGACACTCAGCTCAAACTATTGCTTCTGAAGTAAAATCATTGAACTATTTATAATATGAAGTAAAATAAATGAAATATGAACCGCATCCCAAAATTTGAAATTTTGCTTGGTTAGACGTCGATACACTGGAAAGTCTTGTGAATTTACGTACAGTTTAAGTAATGTTCCACGCGAAATTATCAGTAAAATTCGCACGATTTCGAATTGAAGTGTAATTACTGCATTCCCAGCTTTTTCATCCGTTTCCTCCGAAAGGAAGAAACGAAATCATGCATTTCCGCTCCCAAACTTTGCTGGTCTTTAAGTGGTTTATTTTGAATAACGTTTCGCATTCGTTCACTTCCGCTGCCGAACTTTCCAATCTTTTTTTCCATTCGCTTCCTTTAATGCCGATCGTTAATTGCATCGATCATCTTTGCTTCGGAAATGATTTATCTTCAGTAATTGCGACTTGCTTTCAATCGATTCTGTTTCGATCGGTATTTCGCTTTCGAAGATTTTTTTTATTCTTATTCATCGTTTCAGTGTCAAAATGATTTTATTTGCAATCGTGTCTGATTGAAGATTGGTACACTTTCAGTACATTTTTTATTGCAAATTATTTTCTTGTCAACAATTTCTGCTTTGAAATTATTTCTTAATGAAGTACTTATATTTTGTAATTATTTTATTTTCATTTATTTTTGCTCCGAAACTTGTTTTATTCTTAATTATTTCCGTTTGGAAGCTGTTTTATTTTCAAACATTTTTACTCTAAAATTGTACCATTTTCAATTGCTTTTACTTCGAAGTTATTTCTTTTTCAATAATTTTTGCTTTGAAATTATTTATTTCAATTACTTCAATTTCGTAATTATTTTGTATCTATTTCGTAATTATTTATCAATCATTTCTGTTTCGATATCGCTTTATTTTCAATAAATCCTGCTTCGAATTTATTTTCAATCACTTGCATTTCGAAATTATTCTTTTCAATCGTTTCTGTTTCAGTATCGCTTATTTTCCATCATTTGTACATTGAAATTATTCCATTTTCAAGAAATCCTGCTTTGAATTTATTTTCAATCACTTCCATTTCCAAATTATTTCCTTTTCAATCCCTTCCCTGCGGAAATTGCTTTATTTCCAATCATTTCCGTTTCAAACTTACTTCATTCCCACTCACTTGCGTATCGGTTTTATTTAATTGCACCAAAGCCCCTCCATAATTCGCTTCAACTTTCGCTTCGATAACTTTCGAACTTCCTCCCCATTTTTCCCCCCCAAAAATGTCCCCTTCACCACAGTTCCCCATAAAACACCATCAATGAACACCTTCCCCTCCACAGGGGTCCCTATCGCAATTAATTACCACCCCAGAGATTTTTCTCCCGGCGATCGGTAAACAATTTTCGGCCAAGCAATAAATCGCAATTAACTGTCGCGCGACCGGCAGATAATTCCTGATTACTTGTCGCTCGTTGACACTGATTTCGTGCGCATTTCTGTCGCTCTTTTCATTAGATGCTGTTTTGCGGTCCCGCTATCGTGACTTATTGACATTGCGACACCTCGCTGCCATTTTTGCTTCGAACGATAAACGAAATTCGCCATTTATCGGTATCGGCAAATGTTCGTTTTATTGTTTTCTTCGTGGGCTTTTAGCTGGCTGGCTCTCGGGATTTATTGCTGTTAAATGAGAAGGAAAGTCGAGAGGGAAATTGATCACAGTTCGATTGGAAATTTTTTCGTTAGGGCAGGGGTTGGTATCGAAATTGATCGATATGAATTCCAACTTTATCTTCTTCAGAATTATTTCACAGATTAATATGGATCAAAATATAAATCATCTTTATTTAATGTTCTTAAATGTCTATATTTACTATTTCTTATCGATTTTTGCTAGAATATCGACTTCGCTAGAATTACAAGAGTGGGTTCCTAAATTTTGTTTACAATTACTGAATAATCACTATAGTTAGCATCCTGCAAAAATGACTTCCATTATTTTTCTGTTGTTCATTCCACCAGACAGTTCTTGTATTACAACACAACGCTTCCGCCTTTTTTCTTGCAATTTCTGCACGTACCAGTTTCCATCAACACATTAATCATAATTAGTTAGCATTCCTGCAACATAGATTTCCACTGTTGTTTTTGCTGGCCGATGCATTAGACACTTTTTATCGATGACCTCTGCCTGATTTTTTGTTTGTCATTTCTACACGCGCCAGTCCTCATCAGCGTTTAAAAATATTTAGTTACTACGCTGCTGAAGCGTAAAAGTCGTTCTTCAACATTGAATTTTACGGTTTATCAATCATCCCGTTAAACAGCTTCCTGCGATAAAGTTGTCACCATTTTTTATTATTATAAAAACAGACCCCCGCTTTTTCACTTTTACACGTATTTTTTTATCGACGCATACCAAATATTTAATTATCGGTCTGAAGCATATAAACCGTAATTCGTTTGTATTGGCTAAAATTAAGTTTTACTGTTTCCATCAATCATTATATTAGACAGCTTTCAGCGATTCAAGTTTTGCAACTGATTATTATTCCAAAAATAGGCATCGACGTTTTTCCACGTATTATTTTTCACTATTTTTAATAGTTCATTCATTTATTATTTCACTAATTTTACACGCATCGATCCTCGTAAAAATATGAAAAGAATTTAGTTATTTTTTCGACGAATACAAATCATAATTTGTTGATATTCTGCACATTACATTTTATTGTTTTGATCCATCATCCCATTAGGCAGTTTTCAGTGATTGAATCCTCGGAATTTATCATTACTTCAAAAAGAGACATTGACCTTTTTTTCAACACTTTTACACGTTCCAATCGTTCAAAAAAATATAAAAAAAATGAGTTATTATTCCGATAAATACGAGTCATAATTTATTTGGAGACAGTGATTGAATTTTACTATTTCCATAAATCATTTCATTAGGCAGCTTTCATCGATTCAACTCTCGCAATTTAATATTATTCCAAAAACAGACATTGAATTATTTATCAGCAGTTTTACACGTTCCAATCCTTATAAAAATGTAAAAAGTATTTAAATATTATTCCGATAAATACGAGTCATCATTTGTTTGGATATAGTAATTGAATTTTACTGTTTCCATAAATCATCCCATTAGGCAACTTTCATCGATTCAGTTCCCGTAAATGAACATTATTCCAAAAACAAACATTGACCTTTTTATCAACAATTTTACACGTATCGATCCTTATAAAAATATAAAAAGTATTTAGTTATTATTCCGATGAATACAAATCATAATTTGTTGATATTCTGCACATTACATTTTATTGTTTCGATCAATCATCCCATTAGACAGTTCTCATACGATTATGTTGATAATCATTTGGAACAAGATTGCAGAAAAAATAGTCGGCAGCATGATTTTCGTGTAAACTTTAATTGCGATCATACAATTAGAACATAATCATTTGGAATACGACTACAAAGGACCCATCTCCAGCAAAACGTTTTAATAACAATTAATCGCGATTACGCGAATTCTAAAAGAATAGTCGGTAGCAAAAAAACGAATATAACAAATAATTGGCAATTAACACCGCATTCCCGAAAATCCGTTCACTAATTCAAAGGATTGAGGAACGCAAAGGCGTATTTTCGCAGTAACGGTTGACCGTAGAACTTTATTGGCGCATAAAGGCTCATAATTGCACTACAATAAAGTAAAGTCGAGAGACGTCGGAAAAAAAGCGACGGTCGACCGGTGCTTTTTTCGAGCGATCTTTTCTGCGGAAAGAAAGGTCGCGAGCAATGTTCAAGAATAGTGGCTGATTACGATATCATCGGCACTAAAAAGCGCTTAATGGAATGGTCGCGAGGAATCGTTCGGAAAGGTCGATTAGTTACGATTTCCTGCTCGCCGTCTATTTCTTTCGCGCGAGGCCGAGGAATAATAATTAATCGCCGTGCGCGATTAACAGAGGAGCCACGCTGCTCGAAATGTTTACGTCTTCGCTGATATCCCGTAAAAAAGGTCGATGTCTGTTTTTGAGGCCGGTAATCAATTCCCAGAGTTCAATCGCTCAAAGCTGTCTAATGGGGTGATTTATGGAAACAGTACAATTCAATTATTGTATCCAAATAAATACGAGTCAATTTATCGGAATAATAATTAAATATTTTTTGTATTTTTATAACAATCGGTCCGTGGAAAAGTGTTAAAAAAAGGGGCGATATCTGTTTTTGGAGTAATAATAAATTCCTATAATCGTGTTCCAAATTATTATGTTCTAATTGTATGATCGCAATTAATAATTATGCGAAAATCATGCTGTCGACTATTTTTTCTGCAATCGTGTTCCAAATTATTACGTGCTAACTAAATAACGGCAATTTATTATTAATGGAAAATGATGCTGTCGACCAGTTTTTCTATAATCGATGATGTATTAACCACATTACAGCAATTAATCATTATTTGAAACTCTTACTGTCGACTATGTTCTTTTCTAATCATTTTTCAAATGATTAATGTGTCAACTACATCACCGCGATTAATTATTATTTCAAATTCTCGCTATCAACAATTTTTTTTACAAACATTTTCCACAAGACTAATTTGACACCTATGTAATCGCAAATAATTATTAATTAACAATTTTGCTACCGACTTCTTCTTCTTACAATCGTTGTTCAAATGATTATGCATCAAGTAAAGAATCGCAATTGATTACATTTCAAACATCATGTTGCCAACTATTATATTTTGTAAATATTTTTCCGTCGATTATACATCAAGCAGGCGACACTAGTTTATTATTTTTTCTTTTCTTTTTTAATTTTAACGATTGCACGTCAACTAAAAAATCGTAAATATATCAACTATATAATCGCAGCTGATTAATACTTCGAACCCTCACTTCCGATCTTTCTGGTTTTGCAGGAAAAAAATATGTTCATCAACTAGATGGTTGTAATTAATTACTATTCTGTACTTACACTTCCGACTTTACTTCCCGCACAAAGTTTCAGTGTCCAACATCTATCAGCTTCGTAATCTACACTATATTTCATCTAGCTTCCGATTTGTCCGTCCAAACAATGCTTCCTAGTCGGAAGTCTTCGTCAGTTTCCACTTTCATTTACGAGGCATATTAAATCGTGAACAAAAGTATTCATTTATTATTGTCAGTATTTTACACTTATTCACACGTATTTATTTTATTCAAATATTCTTTTACACGTCGCAGAATTTATTTTATGATATTTTTATTTCATTATTTATTTCATTCATTTACTTAATTTCACTTTTAATTTCATAATATTTAATATAATAATTTATTTCATGATTTTTAATTTCATCTTTCATTTAAGAGCATTTAATTAATTTTCTTACTTTATGATGTTTCATTTCATATTTTATTTAATAATATTTAATTAATCACATTTTTATTTCGTAGTATTTAATTTAATTTTTTATTTCATCATATATAATTACATTTAATTTTATAATATTTAATTCCATTTTCTATTTCATAATATTTCATTTGATTTTTCATTACATATTATTTAATTCAATTTTTCAGTTCGCCATATTTAATTTGATCATACTTAGTAAGTAATTTGTCATATTTCATCATACTTCACTTCTTTAATTGTTTTCAATTTTTTTTCACGTAATCGTTTAAGAAACCACCTTATCAATCACTAAGTTACAATTATCGAACAATTATCGGGAAGTGGAATTAATTATTAAAAGACCTATCATTCGAAACAATAATCAAGAGCCCCTGAATTTTTTTAACAATTTATCATTATTAATCATTATCATTAAAGCTCGCGTTTGGAAAATTTGCAGTAATTGCATAAATCCATTAAGTAGGTAATCGTAATTTATTACGTGTACACATTTTTTTTTTCTTTGTGTGTCAAGATAATTTCCAAACGTATAATAATCAGAGCTATTTCAATATTTATAATTTCAAGGAATTGTCCAAAAATACTAAATACTAAATTTTCTAAAAGTACTATTATAAAAATAAAATTATATTTATATAATTTTATAATTATATAATATTTTCTAAAAATACTAAATTTTCTGACATTAGCGCCGGTGGTTATAATTACTTAGTATTCTCAAAAATGTTAATAAATTTACTACTGTTCCACAATTTCATTTTTGACTTTTTATATGTATATATACATATATATATACAGATAGATCGTGATTTTTTCTTATTCTGAAACCTTTATCTCTACTATTTGCTTTGTTGACAACTTTATTTGAAAATTTTGAGCAGTTTAACTGTAATTTAAATTTATTGTAATAAAATCTGGTAAATAAAATCAGAGCGATAAGTCACAAAATGAATCAAATAAAAACTCAAATAATAATCCATAAATAAAAACAAGGTTGTAAATAAAATTTGGCGAGTGCGACGATAAAATGAAATTGTTTGCAAATAACTTCTGATTATACGACTAATGAAACGACAACAGTATCTGTTGATTCAGCAAACGTAATGACCAACTGTCGTTTCCTACTTTTCTTTTTGTCAGGCCAGTTGCAGACAAAAAGCTAAAGACTAATTATCGCTTGTGACTTGCTAATTTGCCGTAGCAATGGATTCTGCAAAATGATACGTATTGCAGTGATAAATATTGGAATAAAAAAAAATGAAAAAAATGAAAATATTAAAATGGAAATGGTTTCAATTGAATCGCTTTGGACTATGAACGCATCAACTGTAAATTGGCCATTATTTCTTTTATGCTTAATGACGTATTGAAGTTAATTATCCAAAATGTCTTTGTAATACACTTGTTTGCAAACTGACAAAAAGATGTAAGTAATAAAAATAATAATAATTCAAACATTCTGTTTACTGGTTGAAAATGACTAATTTTGACGATCAGGAACCACGCTTCATTGAGATTAAAGTATTAATTAATTATTGATTTTAATCCGTCTCATGAGACATATAAATTAATTATTGAAATTCTGTAGAACTCCAAAAAATGTCGACCCATTAAATATTGGTATAATTCCGTTTAATTTGTCAAGAAATAATACCATCCCCCCTTATGCATTTAAAAATTGTTCATTCAAAAAAAATGGTCGCATCCCACTACATCGTTTCCAAAACATTCTATGTGTCTCTATTTTTTTTTCTTTAGACCGCTTCACTTATTACAACCCTCAACTTTCCTTCTATAACACGAATTGTACTATGAATCGCATGCCATGTGGATTTTAATTTTTCTGCATCTAAATCAGCAATCTAATTTCAGCAAATTCTTTTATTTCTATTATTATTATTCTAAAATCAGTAAGTAATTTTTTAATTTTAGTCAGGGATGGTATTATTTTTTCATAAATTTATTGATATTATAAGGACTTTTGTCAGGTCGATAGAAAATGTAATACGTTTTTTGGTATCCCGCATAATTTAAATGATGAACTTATATATGTATATGTACATATATATTATATAAGTTAGAATAATTAAAAATATTTTATAATTTTAACCTATATATACATTTATAAATGTAGGCTTATTAGTGACATTCTGCGGAATACCAAAAAATATATTAGATTTCTTATCGGCCCGACAAAAATACCTACAATTTTTATGAATCTATAACAAAATAATAGTTCTTCTGACTAAAATTTGAAAGTTGTTTATATCACGTAAAAATCACCCTCACCCTCACGTGATACAACTAACTACAATCTTCAATCTTTATTTTTAAGTATTGAAACACTTTGGGGCACCATTACCAAAGTTCTTACTTCTAAATAAACCATCTCTGATATTGTCCATTGGCGACATATATGCGTTGTAATACATTTTATATCCACCCTTCATATATACATATAAATGAATTCAGTAAATTTGTAAAAATAAAATACCACCCCTGATATCAACCTATCGAGTATCGCGTATTCAATATTGTCTATACCATCCAAAAATCGTACTCCACCGCTTTAAAAATGAAATCCAAACACCCTCTTCTAACGATTACATCGAATATTTCGTAAAAAAAAATAATAGGATCCCCGAACCCACATAGTCAAGTATCGTGCATTAAAAATCGTTTATGCCGCGGAAAACCCAGGGAATCGCACTCGATCGATTTAAAAATGATAACTAATTACCCTCTTGTAAGTTGCCTCGAATACTCTTCATTCCGTCATCGCTCTCGGATTGACGTAACGGAATTAATTACAATGTTTGTTTTTAACTATTCCTTGAACCGACGTATTCAAGTATCGTGCATTAAGAATTCTATACTACTCAGAACCGACACCCGATCGAATTAAAGATTATAACTAATCACCCTCTTGCAGCATTGCCTCGAATACTCTTCCTTCCATCAGCATTCTCACCTTCACATGACGCAAGTAATTAAAATCTTCAATCTTTATTTCTAATTATTCCCCAAATCCACATATTCAAGTATCGTGCATTAAAAATCCTCCAGGATGAATCGCAATTAATTAACTAATCTTTAATGCTTTAATGTCAACTCTTCCAATTAATTTCAATCTTCAAACACACATATTTAAGTATCGTGCATTAAAAATCGTTTATACCACGGAAACCCCTCGGAATCGCACTCATTCGATTTAAACACCATACCTAATTACCCTGTCGCAAGTTGTCTCGAGTATTCTCCCTTCCATTACCACTCTCGGATTGACGTAACGCAATTAATTAGAATCTTTAATTTTTACTATTCGCTCAGTCCACATATTCAAGTACTGTGCATTAAAAATTCGTTTATCCCACGGAAATCCCTCTATATCGCACTCCATCGATTTAAAGACTATAACTAATTACCCTGTTGCAAGTTGTCTCGAATACTCTCCCTTTCGTCAGCATTTTTACCATCACCTTATTTTCAACTATTCTCGGATATCAAGACGCATTAAAAATTTTATACAACACAGTAACGACACCCGATCGATTTTAAACTGATAACTCATTACCCTTTTGCAATGCTACATCAAATACTCTCTCCTTCCATTTGCACTCGCCCCCTCACGTGACGAAGTTATTTATTTAAATTATTCCCTGAAACCACATATTCAAGTATTGTGCATTAAAAATCGTTTGTCCCACGGAAACCCTCGGAATCGCACTCCATCGATTTGAAGACCATACCTAAATAGCCTCCTGCAAGTTGTCTCGAATATTCTCCCTTCCATTACCACTCTCGGATTGACGTAACGCAATTAATTAGAATCTTTAATTTTTACTATTCGCTGAATCCACATATTCAAGTACTGTCCATTAAAAATTCGTTTATCCCACGGAAACCCCTCTATATCGCACTCCATCGATTTAAAGACTATACCTAAATAGCCTCCTGCAAGTTGCCTCGAATATTCTCCCTTCCATCACCACTCTCGGATTGACGTAACGCAATTAATTAGAATCTTTAATTTTTACTATTCGCTGAATCCACATATTCAAGTACTGTCCATTAAAAATTGTTTATCCCACGGAAACCCCTCGGAATCGCACTCGTTCGATTTAAACACCATACCTAATTACCCTCCTGCAAGTTGTCTCGAATATTCTCCCTTCCATCACCACTCTCGGATTGACGTAACGCAATTAATTATAATCTTTATTTTCAGCTCTTCCCCAACCCCACATATTCAAGTATCGTTTATCCCACGGAAACCCCTCGGAATCGCACTCGTTCGATTTAAAGACCATACCTAATTACCCTCTTCCAACGATGCCTGAAATATTCTCCCTTCTCTCATCACTCTCACCCTTCCGTGACCCAAATTAAATATATATTATTTATTTTCTACTATTCCCAACTCTTCCCCAAACCCACATAATCAAGTATTGTCCATTAAAAATCGTTTATCCCACGGAAACCCCTCGGAATCGCACTCGATTTAAAGACCATACCTAATTCCCTCCTGCAAGTTGCTTCAAATCCTCTCCCTTCCTTTGAGCTGCACGGAACAATCCCCGTTGACGTAACTCGTGCACGTAGCACCCTCTTGCACTGTTCCACCCGCACAACACAGAATCGCGCGACAATTCGAATCTCCGCTGCGTGGAACTCCGTGTGCGACGGCCAATTGTCGACTGACTACGTTTTCCAGATATTCGCATCTAAACGGAGGCCCGCGAGTCCGCGGCCGCCGAGCAAAAAGGGGTCCGCGATCGAGCGAACGCACGTAGCCATTAATTGCGCTTACGCGGAATCGGCCCTGGCAAAAAGAGACTGTCGCATCGAAGCTTCCTTCAGTCAACAGCCGACGGCGTCACCAGTTTTTCCGTCAGGAAAAATTCGCCGGAGGCCGGCAAAAAGGGGAGCTGCTAGAGTCTTTGCGGAAGGTGGAAGGGTTCGTGGGGTCAGGCGGAAAGTTTGATGGAACGGCTGGAGTCGAGGGACGAAACCCTTTGCACTCCTATGTCGAGTGGGAGTCGGATGTACGTTTTGCGTAGTTGAGGCAAACGCTGCAGTATTTCATAGTATTGACGTTGTAATACAGCAAAATACGTTCGGCAGGAAACGTGTTAACAGTTTCGATCCCATTTTCAGGCTTTTTCACGATTTTTTCATACATTTTTGACGATATCTCCGAAACTATTGCGAATTTCGGGGCGCGCCTTGCATTTTTCCGAGTTATTTTCAACCCCCTTTGATATGTTAAAATGGCAATCAAATCGGAGATATATACCTTAAGATTTTCTCGATTTCTTCAAGGGCCTGCCACGTCTAAACTAATGACCAAAACCTATAAGTAATATAAGTTTTCTTAAAGCTCTTTGGACATACTTTCACGTGGTACTAATCGCAATTACCAATTTGAAAAAAAAATTGTTTGCACTATCTTTAAATCGTCATATCTCGGAAACTATGAAGAGTTCAGCACTCAGCAAGTGGTCTATCTTCAGGGCAAATTACCCTCCATCAAATGGTATGGGTCCGGAACGAAAATAAAATTTGACATTTTTCGCCATTTTTCGCCTATTTTTAGCTTATTTTTCCCATTCTTTTCTTTCATTTTTGTTCATAATTCAAGAACTATTACGAATTTTTAGATGCAGTTTGCATTTTCCTGAACCTTATTCGATACCTTTTCATTAATATGGGTAAACAAGTCGAATAGTTTATATTCAGTTGCTGGTTGTAAAAAAAAACCGTCTTTTCCTTGCGTTTTTCTCTACTTTTCGATCTATTTTTTGTTATATCTCGGAAACTATTCCGAATTTTTCAGTGCGGTTGCAATTTTTCCAAGTCTCTTTGGACCCCCTTTCATCTTGTGAAATTACAAGTCGATCCCAGAAACTATTAATCGCAGTTTTGACCCCATTCTCATAACTCGTTTTTCACGATTTTTCCAAAATTTTTGACGATATCTCCGGAACTATTGCGAATTTCGTCGCACTGCTCTTTTAATCCCGTCATTTTCAACCCACACATTGATATGTTAAAATTATCAAGCACACTTTCCATCATTTTTTGGCAAAAATGGCAATTATCCCTTAAGATTTCTCGATTTCTTCATGCCCTGGTCCGTCAAGCATCGGTCGAAACCTATAAGAATATAGGTTTTCCGTGGAAGACGTTTTCGGACGCACTTTCACGTGGGACCATTCGGCAGATTCGGAATTTTCGTCGAAAAAAATTTTTTGCGGCTTTCAAAATCGTCGTATCTCGGAAACTATTTTTGTTCAGCGCCCTGTAAGTGGTCTATCTTCAGGGCAAATTGCGCTCTATCGAATGGTATCGGTCTAATTAAAAAAAAAAATTTGACATTTTTCGCCTATTTTCGCTTCATTTTTCGTAACTTTCCTGCTTAATTTTGCTCATAACTCGGGAACTATTACGAATTTTAATGGACGCAGTATGCGCGCTGAACTGAGCCACCTCGATACCTTTTCAATTAATATAGGAAGATGTATCGATTCATACACATTCAGTTGATGGCGGTACAGATGATCGTTTCCTTAATTTATTTTTGGATGAGTGGTTTTTTGTTGGGACTTTCGGAAGGTACGATGCTATTCATTTTGTAGTCGTGAAAATCTAAAGAATGTCAATTACATCTGAAAAACATGTGTTAAAACAATACATGATAGTGTTTCATTTTACTCTTCATTGTCCAGTAGAATATAAACTATAATCGAAATGAGTCTATATAGTGGTTATAGTGGTGGTATACTATAATAATCTAAAGAATTTTTGATTTTTAAAAAACCTCATTTGAACGGTAGGCCAAGAATGTCAGATGACTACTTTTTTTATGCGTCGCACGATGCTATTAATTTTGTAGATCCTAAAGAATAGCAATTTGGCTCCTGCACTCATTGAAGCATTGGGACAATATTATCACCGATACGTATCTTTTTGTTGGCAGTTTCGAGTGATACGATCCTATTAATTTTGTAGGCGTGAAAATCTCGAATGGCAATTGAAAGCCTACCACCCAATTTCTGTCAGTTATGTTAAATCAGTGGTTTTTTGTTGGCACTTTCGGAAGGTACGATGCTATTAATTTTGTGGGCTTGAAAATCGAAAGAATGGTAATTTGACGCGTGGTAGCACTTTATTTGTAAAGTGGGACCTATCAGTTATGTCAGATGACTAGTTTTTGTTGGCACTTTTGGGAGGTACGATGCTATTCATTTTGTAGGCGTGAAAATATAAAGAATGGCAATTTTGGAGGGACCTGGGGGTATGTGTTACGGTCTACTATGGAGTAGAATTTGTCAATTATAAAGGATGAGTACTATGTGGTATAGCGGTGGTATAGAGTGAGAAAATCTAAAGAATGGCAATTTGGCGCTTGGTAGCATATTATTTGTCAAATGGGATCTGTCAGTTATGTCAGATGAATACTCTTTTGTTGATACTTTCGGGAGTTACGATTCTATTCATTATGTAGGCGTGAAAATCTGAAGAATGGCAATTTTGGAGGGACGTGGGGGTATACATCCCTGTCTATTAAGGTACCGTCAATAGTGTTTGGCGTCTAGTACCATCTCAGTTGACCAGTGAAGTCTGTCAGTTATGTTATTATAGATGAGTGGTTTTTTTATGGCACTTTCGGGGGGTATGCTGCTATTCATTTTGTAGACGTGAAAATTTGAAGAATGGCAATTTTTGAGGGACCTGGGGGTATGTGTTACTGTCTATTATGGTACCGTCAATAGTGTTTGGCGTCTAGTAGCATCTCAGTTGACCAGTGAAGTCTGTTAATTATGTCCGATCAGTAGTTTTTTGTTGGCACTTTTGGGAGGTACGGTGCTATTCATTTTGTAGACGTGAGAATCTGAAGAATGGCAATTTGGAGCCTGGTAGCACGTTATTTGTGAAATGGGATCAGTCAGATATGTCAGATGAATACTTTTTTGTTGGCACTTTTGGAAGGTATGATGCTATTCATTTTATAGTCGTGAAAATCTAAAGAAGGGCAATTTTGTAGGTGTGTCGGAGTTTGTGTTGGTACAGAGTGCTGTATATGGCACCGTCAATAGAGTTTGGCATCTAGTAGCAGCTTAATTATCGAGTGGAATCTATTAGTTATGTCAGATAACTAGTTTTTTGTTACCAGTTTCGGAAGATACGATGCTATTCATTTTGTAGGCTTGAAAATCTAAAGAATGGCAATTTGGCGCATGGTAGCACCTTATTTGTCAAGTGAAGTGTATTAGTTATGTCAGATCATTATTTTTTGTTGAACCTTTCGGGAGGTACGATTCTATCAATTTTGTAGCCTGAAAATCTAAAGAATGGCAATTTTGGAGGTATGGAAGAGTATGCTTTCGTGCAGAATACTGTATATAGCACCGACAATAGTGTTTGACGTCTGGTAACACCTCATTTGTCGAATGGAATCTGTCAGTCATGTCAGATGAGTGGTTTTTTGTTGGCACTTTCGGAAGGAACGATCCTATTAATTTTGTAGGCGTGCAAATCTGAAGAATGGCAATTTCGGAGGGACGTGGGGGTATGTGTTACTGCCTCTTATGGTACCGTCAATAGTATTTGACGTGTAGTAGCACGTCAGTTCACCAGTGGAGTCTATCAATTATGTCAGATGAGTAGTTTTTTGCTGGCACTTTCAAGAGATACGATGATATTCATTTTGTACGCGTTAAAATTTAAAGAAGGGTAATTTGGCGCCTGGTAGCACCTTATTTGACGAGTGGAATGTATTAGTTATGTCAGATCATTATTTTTTATTGGGACTTTCGGAAGGTCCGATACTATTCATTTTGTAGCCGTGAAAATCTAAAGAATTTAATTTTCGGGGGACATGAGGGTATGTGTTCCTATCTATTATAGTGCCATTAATAGTGTTTGGCTTCTAGTAGCACCTTATTTATCGAGTGGGATCTATCAGATATGTCAGATGACTAGTTTTTTGTTGGCAGTTTCGGGAGGAACGATGATATTCATTTTGTAGGCGCGAAAACCTAAAGAATGGTAATTTGACGTTTGGTAGCACCTTATTTGTCGAGTGAGTTCTGTCAGTTATGTCAGATAAGTGGTTTTTTGTTGACATCTTCGCGAGGTATGATGCTATTAATTTCGTAGGCTTGAAAATATAAAGAATGGCAATTTGGCGCGTGGTACCACCTTATTTGCCGAGTGGAATCTGTCAATTATATCAGATGACAGTTTTTTCTTAGAACTTTTGAGAGGTACTATGATATTCATTTTTTAGGCGTGAATATGTACAGAATGGCAATTTTGGAGAGGTATGTGTTCCTGTTTAGTATGGTACCGTCAATAGTGTTTGGCGTCTAGTAGCATCTTCATTGTCGAGTAGAATTTGTCAATTATAAGAGATGAGTACTACATAATATAGTGGTGGTATAGAGTGAGAAAATCTAAAGAATGGCAATTTGGTGCCTAGTACCACCTTATTTGTCGACGACAATCTGTCAGTTATGTCCCATGAGTACTTTTTTGTTGACACTTTTGGAAGGTACGATCCTATTAATTTTGTAGGCGTGAAAATCTGAAGAATGGCAATTTGGCGCCTGGTAGCACCTTATTTGTCGAGTGGAGTCTGCCAGTTATGTCAGACGACTACTTTTTGTTGGGACTTTCGGAAGGTACGATACTATTCATTATGTAGGCGTGAAAACCTGAACAATGGCAATTTGGTGCCTATTAGTCAATTGAAGAGTGCAATCTGTCAGTTATGTCAGATGAGTGTTTTTTTGTTGGCACTTTCGGGAGGTACGATGCTATTAATTTTGGTTGAGAAGTATGTGTTAGTGGGTCAATACCGTTTGGCGTCTAGTAGCAGCTTAATTATCGAGTGGAATCTATCAGTTATGTCAGACGACTACTTTTTGTTGGGACTTTCGACAGGTACGACGCTATTAATTTTGTAGGCGTGAACATTTGTGGAATGGCAATTTTGGAGGGGTGTGGGGGTATCTGTTATTGTCTATTATACTACCGACAATAGTCTTCGCCACCTGGTAGCACTTTAATTCTCGAGTGGAATTTATCAGTCATGTCAAATAACTACTTTTTTGTTGGGGCTTTCGACAGGTACGAGGCTATTAATTTTGTAGGCGTGAACATTTGCGGAATGGCAATTTTTAGAGGAGTGTAGGGGTATCTGTTATTGTCTATTATGCTGCCGACAATAGTGTTCGGCACCTGGTGGCAGCTTAATTATCGAGTTGAATCTATCAGTTATGTGAAATGAGTACTTTTTTGTTGGGACTTTCGGGAGGTAGGATGCTATTAATTTTGTAGGCAGAATGGCAATTTCGGAGGGGTGTGGGGGGTATCTGTTATTGTCTATTATGCTGCCGACAATAGTGTTCTGCATTTGGTAGCACTTTAATTGTCGAGTGGAATCTGTCAATCATATAAGATGAGTAGTCTTTTGTTGATGTGTTACTGTTTTCTATATGATGCTGACAATAGAGTTCGGCACCTGCCGGCACGTTAATTGTCGAGTGGAATTTGTCAGTCATATCAAATAACTACTTTTTTGTTGGGACTTTCGGGAGGTACGATGCTATTAATTTTTTAGGCGTGAAAATCTGCAGAATTATGTGTTACTGTCTTCTATATGATGCTGACAATAGAGTTCGGCACCTGGTAGCTCTTTAATTATTGAGTGGAATCTGTCAGTTATGTCAGACGACTACTTTTTATTGGGACTTTCGACACGTACGATGCTATTAATTTTGCAGACGTGAACATCTGCGGAATGGCAATTGGCTAAGTGTTTAGAGGGTATATGTTTCTATCCATTATATTTTGTGGGATGCATAATGGATATAGGATATATGATTTCGAAATATTTCGCAACATAAAATTTGTTAATTATTGCAGTCGGTTTGTTATTTTCGGTAGACACCAATAAACGCAAAAAAAAACTTAACGTTGCAAGATGACATCTGTCAACTCTTAGAGCAAGGCAAAATTTTATTATATCAATTGTATTAAATGTGATGATGTTTGAATTACACTTTCGTAGACTGTCTTTTACGAGACCTAAAATCGCAGTCAACCACTGCGCAACTGATCCTCCATCCCGTCCTTCGATTAGTGGAATCAGTCCGATAAATCGACTTTTTTCTCTGCTTTTTCTGTCGCCGCCATTCGATCATAAGTATCGAAGGTGGTAGACGCCTCATGAATATTCAACATCATCTGAGAATTATGCATAGACCTTACGTACATATTCTCCGTATTGTCCAGCATCAGTCTCCACAATTCTGCGAGGTGACAAAGATTTTAAAAAACGGATAAATTAAAAGAAAAATTAAATGAAACTGAGGGAATTGTAGGTGGAAGTTAGTTTAAGCTAGTTTAAGATTAATTGGCTAGCGGGAAGTGCGAGGAAATTTGCGTTTTCGATTGCCTTTTGCGTGCGCAGAACTTCAATTACCGCCGGACGTGCAATTACATGATATTAAATATGCGCTGACCGACACGGCGAATTAGAAGAACGCGGAGAAAGGTCGTTCAACTTTTTTCGAAGGCAGCCGAGCGGAACAGGAAGCAGTTGGCAATGAAGTTATCGCGGGATTTATTTCGGAAAACGAGCAGTTGTTGAGGTCGATGGAATTTAATTATGCGGTTCTCAATGTTAGCGTTTTCCAAATTTGCATCTATTGAAATAGATGAAATTAAATGTCGCCTTTCAAATTTTTATCTATTAAAATGTATGGAATTTAATTTTGCAGCTTCCAATTTAATATCTTTCGAATTTGCATGTATTAAAATTTATGAAATTTAATTTTGCGGCTCCTAATTTACCATCTTTCAAATTTGCAACTGTCGAAATTGAGAA
The DNA here is from genome assembly GCA_033815515.1 of Cryptocheilus praepositus. Classification (NCBI taxonomy): domain Eukaryota; kingdom Metazoa; phylum Arthropoda; class Insecta; order Hymenoptera; family Pompilidae; genus Cryptocheilus; species Cryptocheilus praepositus. The sequence continues at coordinate 882,153 of JAWWQZ010000112.1, read as the reverse complement.
AATACAATTTTACGGCATCATATTTAATATCTTCCAAATTCGCACATATTAAAATTGATAAAATTCAATTCTGCAGCTGGCAATGTTAGTGTCTTTGAAATGTGCATCTATTGAAATTGATGAAATTAAATTTCGCCGTTGGTTTAATACCTTTCAAATTTTCATCTATTAAAATTTATGAAATTTAATTGTGCAGCTCCCAATTTAATATCTTTCAAATTTGCATCTATTGAAATTGATGAAATTTAGTTTCACGGTACTCAATTTAATATCTTCCAAATTTGCACATATCAAAAGTGACAAAATCCAATTTTGCGGCATCTAATTTAACATCTTTCAAATTTGCATCTATCGAAATTGATGAAATTCAATTTTACAGCACTCAATTTAATATCTTCCAAATTTGCACATATTAAAAATGATAAAATCCAACTTTGCGGCACCTAATTTAATATCTTTCAAATTTGCATCTATTGAAATAGATAAAATTAAATGTCGCCGTCGGTTTAACAACTTTCACATTTTTATCTATTAAAATTTATGAAATTTAATTTTGCGGTTCCTAATTTATCATCTTTCAATTTTGCAACTGTCGAAATTGAGAAAATACAATTTTACGGCATCATATTTAATATCTTCCAAATTCGCACATATTAAAATTGATAAAATTCAATTCTGCAGCTGGCAATGTTAGTGTCTTTCAAATTTGCATCTGTTGAAATTGATGAAATTAAATTTCGCCGTTGGTTTAATACCTTTCAAATTTTCATCTATTAAAATTTATGAAATTTAATTGTGCAGCTCCCAATTTAACATTTTTCAAATTTGTATCTATCGAAATTGATGAAATTCGATTTTGCGGCATCCAATTTAATATCTTCTAAATTTGCACATATTAAAAGTGACAAAATTCAATTTTGCGGCATCTAATTTAACATCTTTCAAATTTGCATCTATCGAAATTGATGAAATTCAATTTTACAGCACTCAATTTAATATCTTCCAAATTTGCACATATTACAATTGATAAAATTCAATTTTGCGGCACCCAATTTAATATCTTTCAAATGTGCACATATTAAACTTGATAAAATTAAATTTTGCAGCACCCTATTTAATGTCATTCAAATGTGCACGTATTAAAATTTATGAAATTTAATTTTGCTGTTCCCAATTTAACATCTTTCTATCCTAGGATCCAATTTAATAACTTGCAAGTTTAAACCTTTCAAAATAATGAAATTGGAATTTTGCTGCTTCCAATTGAATATCTTCCATTTTCACACGTGCTTAAATAGACACATTTAAACTTTGCTCCTTTCAAACCGGTATACTTTAAATTTGCATCTATTTAAAATGTCCCGTTAAATTTGACATACATTTTGCTAATCCTCCGACTCGCCATGCTTTAGATTACGGTATTAAATTTAATTCAATGAACGTTTCTAATCGTAATATTAAATATATTTTAATTTTAATACCAAACATAAAGTTCTAATTAAGAACTTGCTAGTGACGTAACTGCGTAGTCGACACACTTTCAATTTGCACCGTCAAGCAGAATGTCTCTCGGCATTCTGTCCTAGCAATGCGAGGATTAGCAATGCATGTTCAATTTTGCGTTTCCAATTCGGGAATTTCCGATATCGCACCTTCCAGTGACAATTTCGAGCAAACAACTCACTTAAACGTTTCGCCGTACACTCGTCTTCCCAGAAAACACGTCATCGACTAACTAAATCTCGCCTTATCAAGCAACAGGTACTTCTCGCGTCCTGTTTCGGCGTTAAGCAATTCACTGTAAAGATTTATAGGCATAAACAGCCAAAAAGAAGAAAAAGGATCCTAAACGCCGAACGTAAAAGCATATGCTTATGTACCAACAAAAAAGAAAAAAAAACATGTCAAAGTGACTGAAAAATGCTGCAGAAGTAATTCGCGGAAATATGTATAAAGAAAGAAAATGGAAAATAAAAATAAAATTAAAAAAAATGAAGCAAAGGTGTTAATAGTATTTCGGTAGAAACTGCGTGTTGATTATGTGATAAATCGATTTCGTCGGACGATAATTAAATTGCTAAGCGGAACAGGGAAAATTGACAAAATTAAACAAAGTTAAGAAAAGATGTCAATAGTGTTTCGGTAGAAAGTGCGTGTTGATTATACATACAATAAATCGATTTCGTCGGGTGATAATTTTCTTATCAATGTAAACTGCAAAGCGGTTCAGGGAAAATTAAGAAAATTGTTTTATAGATTTGTTTTGTAGTTTTATAAGAGGTAAACGTTATGCTAGTTGAAGCCTCAACTTCTCTCCGTTTCCGGCCTCCGATGATCAGCTTACGTGAATTGAAACACGAGTCAACGAGAATTTGCGCAATCGGTGAGATTCTTCGTGCCGAAGAAGCATGGAAACTAGGCGCCTGTCGATTTCATATCTTTCCAATCTCTGCTCTCTTCAGATTTGTGTAATTAAAACTTACGAGTCCGTATTTGGCAGCATACCTATATACATGAGTTCAACTGATGTAATTAAAGTTTACGTGTTCCTATTTAGTAACAGGTGAATCGGCATCTATTAAAATTGCTTAAATCAAATACTGCAACAACTAATTCAGTAACTGTCAAATTAGCATCTATTAAAATGATTGCATTGAAATTACGCGACCCCTCATTTAACAACTGCCAAATTAGTATCTATGAAAATTGTTACAATAAAATTTGACGGCTCCTAATTTACTAAGCGCTAAATTGGGATCTGCTAAAATTATTGTAATGAAATTACGCGGTCCCTAATTTAACAATAGCTAAAATTGGCATCCATGAAAATTGTTACAATAAAATTTGACGGCTCCTAATTTACTAGGCACAAAATTGGCATCTGTTAAAATTGTTGCAATGAAATTTCGCGATTCCTAATCTAATAACTGTTAAATTGGCATGTACCAAAATTATTGCAATGGAATTTTGTGACTCCAAATGTGATAACCGCAAAATTGACGTTTATTAAAATTGTTAAATGAAACTTTGCGGCTCCTAATTTCACAACCACCACATTGGCATCCATTAACATTGCGATTATTAATATAATTTTACTAATATTTTAAAATCCAGTTTCTTATCTACACTTTCCCAATTAACATCTATTTAAATTCTGCCGATTCCTGTATAATTGTATTTAAATTTTTATATTTGTTTATTATATTCATTATTATTTTTCCAAAGCATTATACTTTTCGAATCAGAATTTATTAAAGTTGTGATAATTAAATTTCACGACTCTCAATTCAACACCTTCCAAATCAGCATTTGTTATATTTGTATTATTTAATTGTTTTGTTTTTTTGTTTAATCGCATTCAAATGTGTATCTAGTCAATTCGACATTATTCAATTTTCCATCTTCCAGTTTTTAATTTTTCAATATTTCAACATCCGACTCGATATTTTTCAAATCAGAGTTGGCTAAAATTGTGTTAATTCAGTTTTACGGCTTGCAGTTTAACACTCTTTACATCTTCATCCATTAAAATCGGCGAAATTAATATAATGCTAATGTAATGGCTGCTAATGTAATAGTTGAAAAGTGTTACATCAAGCAAAAACATGATTCAATTTCACGGCCCGCAACTCGTCATCATTCGAACATCACACCGCCTAATATCGGCAGATTAAATTCTGCCGCTCCTCACTCGCACTATTTCAAATTAACATACATTAAAATTCACACTATTTAATATTCCAGTTTTTAATGTGGGATTTACCGATTTTACCGCATCCGGCTTGGTACAATTAAATTTTGCAATTCCCAAACAAACAGTTTAACACTGTTCAAATTGGTATCTATGAAAATTGGTGGAATTAAATTTCACGGCTCCCAATTTAGAACTTTTATGTGAACATTTGATAAAATTGACGAGATTTAATGTTGCGCCTTATAATTTAATACCTTCCAAACTAGCATTTGTTAAAATTGGTGAAATTAAATTATGCCGCTCCCAATATAACACTTTTCAAATGTAAATCCATTGAAATGGTTAAAATTAAATTTTGCGGTTCCCAATTGAACAGCTCTCAAACTGTCAGCTATGATAATTGATGAAATGAAATTTTGCGGCTCCCAATTTAATAGCTTTTAAATTGGCATCTATAATAATTGATGAAATTAAATTTTGCACCTCCCAAATGGTCACCTTTTAAATTTACATCTATTAAAATAGACTACATTTCGTAACCCTGAACCTTCCAAATCGGCTTCTATAAAAACGTGTCCAATGAAATGTTACGACTCCCAATTGAATAGGTTCCAAATCGGCATCTATAAAAATTTGTCGAATCAAATTTTACGCCTTCCAATTGGTCACCTTTTAAATTTACATCTATTACATAGACTTAATTTTGCAGCTTCTCAACCTTCCAAATCGGCTTCTACAAAAATTTGCCCAATCAAACTTTGCACCTCCCAATAAAACACCTCCCAAATCGCCCATAAAAATTCCTTCAATCCGCGACTCCCGACTTATCTTCCACACCTTCAAGAATCCGCGAATGAAATTAGCACGTTCCCACCCAGCCATCCTTAAATCGCCACACGACTTAACACCTTCCAACTCCTGCCTCCCAAGTCGCCCGTGAACTCTTCCACCTTCGAGTCCCGGTCAAAATTTCACCTGGCAATGCCACTTCCGTGCTCTTTTTCCTAGAAAGCCTAGGCGAGCGAGGCATTTCGTAAGGAAACCCACTTCCCTCTCTCTCTCTCCTGGTTTTTGCGTTTTCATTTTTCCCCGCCGGCCGCGCGATGCTGAAATGAAAGTTACGCGGCTGGCACGCATGATCTTGATAATGAACGGCCGGCGAGTTTGCGGACGGTCAGATCCCAGTGAGAGTCGCCGACGAGATCAGGTGTTCGTGCGACGCTATTTGGGCATTATGGAGCAACGACTTGAAAACGAGCGGTTCTAGGACGTTTGTTTTGTGGCATTCGGCTTTCCACGCTTTCCACGGATGAAAAGCGTAGCGGAAGTGAATTGGTGATGTAATCTTTTGGGAGATGAGGATGGTTTATGATGATGTAGGAGACCGTTTTTAGAGGTTTTGTGTCGGTAAATCGGTTGGTTTTAATTTTTTACCCTATTGTTAGGCCCATTTTTGGCGATATCTCCGGAACTATTTGGAATTTCGGGGTACGCGTTGCATTTTTCCAAGTCTCTTTGGACCCTCTTTCATGTTGTACAATTACAACACGATCGGTAGGGTTTTAACTTTGGACCCCATTTTCAGGCCCGGATTTCACGGTTTTCCACATATTTTTGGCGATATCTCCGGAACTATTGCGAATTTCGGGGTGCGCCTTGCATTTTTATGGGTCATTCTGCATCCCCTTTGATATACTAGAAGGGCGACCAAATCGATGACCCATCATTTTTTGGCAAAAATGGCAAGGGGTATACCTTAAGATTTTCTAGATTTCTTCAAGGCACTGTCCCGTCTAAACTAGCCGTCGAAACCTATAAGTAATATAGGTTTTCTTAAAGCTCTTTGGACGCACTTTCACGTGGGACTATTCGCGATTCGCAATTTTAAAAAAATTTTTTTGCACTTTCTCAAAATCGTCGTATCTCGGAAACTATGAAGAGTTCTGCGCCCGGAAAGTGGTCTATCTTCAGGGCAAATTACCCTCTATCGAATGGTATGGGTATAAAACAAAAAAAAAATTGACATTTTTCGCCATTTTTCGCCTATTTTCAGCTTATTTTTCTCATTCTTTTCCTTCATTTTTGCTCATAATTCATGAACTCGTGCGAATTTTGGAGCGCGACTTGCTTTTTCTCAACCCTCCTTCGACCCTTTTTCATCTCATAGAGGTATACAAGTCGAATAATTTATATTAAGTTGGTGGTTGTAAAAAAAACCGTCTTTTCCTTGCGTTTATCTCTATTTTTCGATCTATTTTTTTATCATATCTCGGAAACTATCCCGAATTTTTCAGTGCGGTTGCAATTTTCCCAAGTCTCTTTGCACCCCCTTTCATCCTATACAATTACAAGTCGATCGGAAGAGTTTTAATTTTTGACCCCATTTTCAAGCTCGTTTTTCACGATTTTTCCACACATTTTTGGTGATATCTCCGGAACTATTGTAAATTTTGGGGTGCGCCTTGCATACCTTTGAGCGTCTTTGGACCCTTTTTTAGTTAACATAGGGAACCAAGTCCAATTGTACACTTTCAGTCCGTCCTTACTAAATAATTCGTTTTCTTCTCATGTCTTCCGCGATTTTTTAATCTACTTTTATTCATATCTCAGTAACTGTACCGAATTTTCCACTTCCACTTGGATCATTTTCAGTTAGTTTCGACCCTCTTTGATATACTAAAACTGCAACCACATCTGTGAATCATTTTCTTTTCACAAAAACGACAATTGTTACACCTTAAAATTTTCTCAACTTCTTCACGGTCCTCTCCCTGCTCAACCATAATTTTACAGATTTTTCGGCACTTCTTCACGTGGCGCCATTAATTTCCACCTTTCCCAAAAACCATTCCCGCCTCTCCTCAAAATATTTCCAAGTCCCGCCAACTCACGTTGCTCTACATTCCGCGCAAACTGGCTTCGATCGCTCAGCAAAGTTCCGGAGAAAAAAATCTTGAAATTTTCCGCCAACTTTCGCGCGCTCCAGTCGGTCAACTTCCCGCAGACTACTTCTCCGCAATTATCGTAGCTTAATTCCGTGACTTTCATGCTAGGCGAGTTGTGGCAGGGGGGAGGGGCGATAGAAAAAGTTCATGCGTCAGCTCAGACATCGGCTGGCGGGGCAGAAAAAAGAGAATTTCACAATGTCGCCGCACTGCGCTCGATCGCGGATAGATCGCGTAAGAGGATCATTGAGTTAATTGATATGTCACCGGCAGCCTTGATCCTTCAGTCCCTGCGTCTTTTCGCGTGTGCACGTCCGAGCGTCTCGCTGATTTTGTTAGCGATATTCTTCCCCGCGGCTGATACCTATTATACGTATTCATATATATACGTGCAGATACATGCACATATCAGAGATCGATCAAAGTAGGTATATGCGTTTATGTAGAGCAAGTGGCAGCAGATAGGATTCATACATATACGCATTCTTTAGTCGGCAATGTAAAGTATACGCATATACATACTTTGGTTGGCAGTATAAAGTATACGTATATATACATATATACTTTGCTCGAATTCTGTGTATATGTATGGTATTGACAGGTGTCAAAAGCTGGTATATATATATTTATATATGCATATAAATATACTTTAGTCGACAGTGTAAAGTATACGTATATATATATATATATATATATATATATATATATATATATATATATATATATATATATATATATATATATATATACTTTGCTCGGATTCTGTGTATATATATGGTATTGACAGGTGTCAACAGCTGGTGTATATATATTTATATATGCATATACACATACTTTAGTCGGCAGTGTAAAGTATTCGTATATATATACTTTGGTCATCAGTACAAAGTATACATGATGCTTTTACCCCAAAATATTTCAATCGAAAAGCAAGACGTCCCGTTTCTCAAAAAGAAAATAATTACTGTAAATCGTTATACAATTATACACCCTAAATAGAAAATATTGAAAAACGGATTATGCTGTGACGGAATAAGAATAAATCTTTGCAACAAATGACATCAATGAATTTCAATAATTATATGTATAGGCGTAAACTTTTAGTTGAGACTATACGTGTCTTATATACATGCCTACAACTATTTTATTTGAGAAACAGTATACCTATCTTACCGGTTGTACTATTTCCTAGCAAAAATGCAGTTTGCAATAAAACGCAGATATATAAACCCCGTATAATCTGAGGCAAAACTTTCGACCGATTCTTGCCCACTTCATCTGCGTCCATTGTCGGTATAGTTATCGGACGATCATTATTTCCTTTTTTCTATTGTACGTAACGTAATTGTCCGCAACGACAATATTTGTGACAACACGCTTACGCGCCTGAGCATGAATAGTCATACGTGAGATTTAATTGCATCGAATCTGCATAGTCGTCAACAAGTAACGCAATTTGTTCGTTTCCGTTGCAATGCGTTCGATCGATTATACCCATTGACACGTCGGAAACTACATCGATTTTGGCTATTTTCTGCAAATTCATCGGTCATATTTTTCTTGCAACCCCATTCATATTTCTATAAAGCAATTCCACGAATAATTCACTCGATATATACATATATATATAGTGAATTATTCATATATATATATATGTTTCGTATGTGTATGTATATATTATTGATGATATAAAGCAATATTAAGCAAAATCATCAATAATATATACATATACATATGATATACATATAAAGCAATGTTAAGCAATATTATCAATATATATACACATACGAAACACATATATATGCATATACCGAGTGGATTGTTCATGGAATTGCTTTATAGAAATATAAATGGGGTTGCAAGAAAAAGGTGAGAAAAAAAGCAATATGATATAAAGCAATATTAAGCAGTATCATCAATAATATATACATACACATACGAAACATATATATATGCATATACCGAGTGGATTGTTCATGGAATTGCTTTATAGAAACATAAATGGGATTGCAAAAAAAAAAATATGACCGATGAATAAGGCAAATGAATTTGCAGAAAATAGCCAAAATCGATGTACCGACGATTGAAAAAAGAAATAATGCATATAGTCCATCATATTCTTTGATAATATATATCTATATTATTTGGTGTAAATTAAAGTTGTCGATACAGTGGATTATTTTAACGAAACAAGTTAGTAGATAATTCATGAGTAATATAATACATATTAATATGTATATTGTATTCATATGTCTACACAGCAGTTTAAAAAATAACCCACGGGGTGAGGAAATTTTATGATATACGAATAATTCATGAGTGATGCAGTATTATATAATGGTAGATATAATTGTAGATGCAGTTGCAGATTTTTACATTGTGACGTTTGAAACTGTGAATACAATTGAAAATATAGCTGCAAATATCATTGTATTTACTACTGGAAATTTTGAGGTCGTAATATTTGGCATTAGAGATGTAATTGTGAATACAATTGTAAATTTTGAAATTATGAACTTTTCCATAGCAATATCACGTAAGACTGAGCAAGTTTTTATACGAATGCTATATTTCTTCAACCTTGCCATAACTTAAAAAGTAACATGTATATATATACGTACATAGGCACTGCCAGCCAAAAGTTCAACGTATTCACTAGTCACATTGTATTTATATGTCACATTATATACTTACATGGATACTGCTATCTAAAAGTTCGATGCCCTGGCGAGTCATAGTATAATTATATGTTATGTTACATACATATATATAACATAACTATAAATGCAATTATAAATATCAATGTAAATACAATCACTCAAAGCAATTGGAAGAGCAACTATTCCATACAATTACCATGTAAGACTCAGCAAGATTCTATACACACGATATGCTTCTCGAACCATATCATAACTTAACAGATTGCATATATATATATGTACATATATAATTTACATTCATTAGGAATTCTGAATTGAACATAAAAAATTATCAGAGTAAATATGTATAATTTTTAAGTTATAGCAAGGTGAAAGAAACATATAGTTTGGAGGGAATTTTGCAGTCTTCTTCACGTTTTGGTAATATCACATATAGTTATCTGTACAATTCTATAAAAAAAGAACAAGGAAATATCATATATATATACGTAAATAAATAAATGAATAAATATATATATGTGTGTGCACATTTCTTGTTGTTTTTTTAGTTCTTTGACTTTCAAAGTCAAATATATATACCTTTTAAGTTATGAAAAGGTTAAGAAAACATATTATTAGCATAGAATTTTGCAGTCTTCTTCACATTTTGGTAATATCACATATAGTTATAAGTACAATTCTATAAAAAAAGAACAAGGAAATATCATATATATATACATAATATTATATACGTAGTATTTATATATAGATATATATTTATTTATTTACGTGTGTACATGATATTCCCTTGCTTTTTTATAGAATTGTGCACATAAATTACCAATGCGTGAAAAAAAATGAGCAAAATTCCATACAAACGACATGTTTCTTTCACTTTCTCTCCACTTAAAAAAAAAATATATATATATATATATATATATATATATATATATACGTACTCAGATAATTTTTTATGTTTAATTCAGAATTCATAATTAATGTAAATTATATATGTACACGTATACAAATATAATTTGGCAAGTTAACTTAAATATATGTATGGACATTTCTTTTTTTGTTCTTTTTTTTTATTCTCTGACTTGAAGGGAGCCTTAAAAAATGTACCAATGCACAATTATATATGCACATGTATACATATATAATTTGTTAGGTTAAATATATATATATATATATACATACACTAATTTCTTGTTTTTTTTTTGTTTTTTTGGGGTTCTTTGACTTGGAAAGAGCCTTAAAGAATGTACCAACGCACAATTATATATGTACATATATCCATATATAATTAGTTAAATTAACTCAAATATATATATGTTTTTCTTGTTTTTTCTTTTGGTTCTTTGACTTGGATGGAGCCTTAAAAAATGTACTAACGCACAATGTTATGTGTGTATCTATATATATATATGTTTCTTGTTTTGTTTTTGTTTTCTGGGGGTTTTTTGAGTTCGAAGGAGCCTTAAAAAATGCAGCAACGCAAATTATCCGACGCACGTTCCTCCAGGACACCGTGTACACTCGGTTAGACGAAATTGAACGGGGCGCGCTCTAGATCGTTCGGAAAAAGGCGGAGTTGAAAGTTTCGCGCCGCCAGCCGGCCGGGCAGGATGTCGCAACGGACACACTCTGTCATAACGATCCGCGGCAGATAATTACGCACGAAATCCGAAAGCCGGCGCAACGAAATTTTGCCGCGATTGGCCAAGAACCGAAAGAAAGCCGGTGACTCACGGATTTTTCGAGGAGAGATCGCCCGCTAATTGCGCCGGCGGGAAGAAGAAAGGTCGCTCAACGTGTGGACCCCCACCAGATCACGGGGAGAGGAGATCCGGACGCTTTTATTCGGGTGGTACGACTTTGGATTCGGTGTTGGTGCAATTTTCTGGGAGGCGTATTGCGTTTGAGGGCTGACGAGTCAGAGTTTGCAATAGGGCATGTGTGAGTAAGGAAGCTTCCGACTATTTCGAATATGACGTGAAGTAATCTAGGACTTTTGCAATTTTTGCGATTGTTTAGGTGTGCAGTGAGAAGCCTGACAATTTGGAAGCTTTGCAATATGTTCGGAGAACTTTTGCCATTTTCTTTGGTGAATTTAAAAGTAGCCGGGTTTGACGCTTTTATTCGGAAGGTTCTGTTTTGAGATTCTCTACGCACAAGATTTCCATTAGTACAATTTTCTAATAAGCGTATTGCAGTCGAAGGCAATAAGGCATGTGTGAGTAAGGAAGCTTCCGACTATTTCGAATATGACGTGAAGTAATCTAGGACTTTTGCATTTTTTGCGATTGTTTAGGTGTGCAATGAGAATCCTGCCGATTTGGAAGCTTTGCAAGACGTTTGTGAATTAGGGAAATTTTTGCCATGTTTTTTATTATTTCGAAGGATCCCGGTTTTGACACTTCTATTCGGAGAGATTCGATTTTGTTTGGTCAATTCGAAAGAATCCGATTTTGACGCTTTTATTCGGAGAGATCTGCTTTTGTTTGGTGAATTCGAAGGATTCGGGTTTTGACGCTTTTATTCGGAGGGTTCTGTTTTGGGATTTTCTACGCGGAAGATTTGAATTAATGCAATTTTCTGGTAGACGTATTGCAGTCGAAGGCTGACTAGTTAGAGACTTTGCAATAGAATATGTGTGAGTAAGGAAGCTTCCGACTATTTCGAATGTGACGTTGAGCAATGTGGGAATTTTGCAATTTTGCCATTGTTTAGGTGTGCAGTGAGAAGGCTGACGATTTGGAAGCTTTGCAATATGCCTATGAGTTAGGGGAATGTATTGCCATTTTTTGTATTAACATATTTTGTATTCGGAGGATCTCCCAGTTTTGACGCTTCTATTAGGGGAGTTTCGCTTTGGGATTTTCTATGCGCAAGATTTACCGTTAATGCAATTTTTCGAGTTTTTTTTAATTCGAAGTTTGATGGTTTAGATTATTTTTAGGTATTGAATTCGAAGGTTGACCATTGTAAGACTTTTCAAAACGATGTCTGTAAATTCGGGATTTTCCAACAAGTTTGGATGTGATATTGAGCAATGTCGCAATTTTCTACGTATTGAATTCGGAGATTGACGATTTGGAAGCTTTGTAATATAGTATCTGCGAATTCGGAATTTCCCGACAATATCAGATGCGACGTTGATCAAAATCGAAGTTTTTTAAGTGTTGAATTCGAAGGCTACTGATGTTGACACTTTTATTCGGAGGGTTCTGCTTTGGAATTCTCTATGCGCAAGATTTTCCATTAGTGAAATTTTTGCATTAAGCATATTGCATTCGAAGGCTGACGATTTGAAGTTTTGCAACACAACATCTATGAATTTGGAATTTCCCGACAATTTCTGATGTCACTTGAAGCAATTTCACAATTATGCACTTTGCAGTTTTATAATTTTGTAGGTGTTGGATTTGAAGACTAATGATTTCGAAGCTTTTCAACTTATCTGTGACTTCAGATTTTTCTGTCAATTTTTGATGCGGCATTGAACAATCTTGTAGTTGGTCGTTTAATACTTGGAAAATTCGGTGCCGAATGCAAAAGTTTGATGCATAGTTTGATACTTAATCTTCACATACTTCACATTTTCAGAATGTGCTTATGAAGAATATGAAAATCATGCGCTTAAAAATTCCCTCGTAATAGTTTATTTTTTTTTTATTTCAACGCATTCTTGCTTTGAACGTTTCATATTTATGCAACACCCGTTTCTATGCAAATTCCAATGTCACCAAATTTGACCAATTCCAAATATACTAACGACCATTTCTACACATATGAAATTATGCGCTTATCACTTCCATTCTTACTATTTCCTTTATACTTAAATGTATTTCTGCTTCGATTTTTTTATATTTCCACTACTTCCACTTCTATGCAAATTCTATGCAATATTTCACAAATTCCAAATTTCTATTTCCCTATTTCTTTTATATTTCAGCTACTCTCACATCCATGCAAATTTCGACGCCAAGAAATTTTACAAAACGATATATACTAATGACCATTACGACGAATTTCAAATAACGCTCTTATCATTTCCATGTTCAGTATTCCTTTTCTATTTCAACTATTCCCACACCCATGCAAATTTCCGACGCCACAAAATTTTACACATTCAATATATATGTGTACTAATGACCATTACGACAAATTTCAATGAATGCTCTTAGCACTTCCATCTTCACTATTCTTTTATACTATATTTCAACTACCCACACATTCATGCACATTTCGACGTCACTAAACTGACAAATTCCCACGACCATTTGTACACATATGAAACGATGCTCTTAGCACTTCCGTCATCATTACTTCTTTTATACTTAAACGCATTCCTGCTTCAAATTTTTCATATTTCCACTACTTTACATTCACGCAAATTTCGACGTCACTGAACTGACAAATTCCGAGTACACCCACGACCATTTATACACATATCCACCGATTTCTTTCATTCTTCCCCGCATTTCCGTTTCTAATCTCTCATACCTCAGCTACTTTTGCCATGCAAATTTCCACGTCACTAAATTTAACAAATATCAAATATATTAACGACCATTTGTATACATATCAAACGATGTGCTTATCACCTTCATTATTACTATTTCTTTTATACTTAAATGCATTTCTGCTTCAAATTTTTGATATTTCCACTACTTTACATCCACGCAAATTTCGACGTCACTAAACTGACATATTCCGAATACACCCACGACCATTCATACACATATCAACCGATTTCTTTCATTCTTCCCCGCATTTCCGTTTCTAATCTCTCATACCTCAGCTACTTTCGCCATGCAAATTTCCACGTCACTAAATTTGACAAATATCAAATATATTAACGACCATTTGTACACATATCAAGCGATGTGCTTATCACCTTCATTATTACTATTTCTTTTATACTTAAATGCATTTCTGCTTCTAATTTTTGATATTTCCACTACTTTACATTCACGCAAATTTCGACGTCACTAAACTGACAAATTTCGAATATACCCACGACCATTTATACACATATGAAATGACGCTCTTAGCACTTCCATCATCATTATTTCTTTTATACTTAAACGCATTCCTACTTCAAATTTTTATATTTCCACTACTTTACATCCACGCAAATTTCGACGTCACTAAACTGACAAATTCCGAACCCACGACCATTTATACACCTATCAACCGATTTCTTTCATTCTTCCCCGCATTTCCGTTTCTAATCTCTCATACCTCAGCTACTTTCGCCATGCAAATTTCCACGTCACTAAATTTGACAAATTCCGAATACACCCACGACCATTTGTACACATATGAAATGATGCTTTTAGCACTTCCATCATCATTACTTCTTTTATACTTAAACGCATTCCTGCTTAAAATTTTTGATATTTCCACTACTTTACATCCACGCAAATTTCGACGTCACTAAACTGACAAATTCCGAATACACATATCCACCGATTTCTTTCATTCTTCCCCGCATTTCCGTTTCTAATCTTTCATACCTCAGCTACTTTCGCCATGCAAATTTCCACGTCACCACTCCTTTCTTAACTCTTTCCCCACGTTTCTACTTCGATTCCATCGCCACGCAGCTACACTTCGAAAAACTTCGATCCAACTCCCATCCCACTTCAAATTTCGCACCATTCGCACTATCAACCTGTCAAATGTCAGGACTGCCACACATCCCAGATGACAGATCTGCATTTCCCTGCTGGACTCCGAGTCCTCTGAGTCGTTGAGTTGTTGAGGCGTTGCGTTTCCGAAAGTTACGCAATCGTCCGGATTCCTGCGTGCGTTTTCTCAAGCACGCGCGTTCGCTGGCTGGGAGGCAAAATCCGAGTTTATGTAACCCGCGCCGTCCAGAGAGAAAGACAAACAGGCGCGTGTTTGCGCGTCGTCGAGAGGAGAGAAGCCGGAGAAAGAAGGCTGCGAGGTTTCACCGGTCCAAAGGTGCGCGAGGAAGGCACGCAGAGGCACACTTTTCTACTCGACACTTTTCCGCAAATTTTTGCCGGTTTGCGAGATGCTTCGCAAGATTTTCGGTCCAGCTTTCATATATGTTGTATTAATTGTATTCAATGTGGCACGGTTAAATTTTCTGGGATTTCTAGAATTCTTCTTCAAAACTTCATATTTTTCAAAGATATAATTTGAAGATACCGATATCAAATGCAGAGGTTTCGGTGTCGTACTTGTGAAATTGATAGCATTCAATGTGGCACCGTCAAATTTTGCGCAATTTCTAGGATTTTTCTTCAAGACTTCATATTTTTCATAGTTTTAATTTGAAGATGTCGATGTGGTGACAGTCAAATGCAGGGGTTACGGTTTTGTATATGTTATGTTAATCGTATTCAATGTGGTAACTTCGAATTTTCAGGATTTCCAGAATCTTTTTCTAAAACTTCATATGATGAGAAAATTCAATTTGTCTCTGTCGATATGATGATTGTCAAATGCAGGGGTTTCGGTGTCGTACTTATAAAATTGATTACATTCAATATGGCACCGTCAAATTTTCTGAGATTTCTGGAATGTTTCTTAAAAATTTTATATTATTAAAAAATTCAGTTTGTATCTGTCGATATGACCATTGCCAAATGCAGGATTTACGGTTTCGTATATGTTATATTGATTGTATTCAATGTGGCACGGTCAAATTTTCAGGATTCCAGAATCTTTCTTTAAAATTGCATATTCTTTTTAAATTTAATTTGAAGATGTCGATGTAGTGACTGTCAGTAAAATGTAAGGGTTTTGCTTTCATTTATGTGAGATTGATAGTATGCAATGTGGCACAGTCAAATTTTCAGCATTTCTAGAATCTTTCTTTAAAACTTCATTTTTTTCAAAGATTTAATTTGAAGATTTCGATGTAGTGACTGTCAAATGCGGGGTTACGGTTTCGTATATGTTATGTTGATTGTATCCAATGTGGCACTGTCAAATTTTGTGCAATTTCCAGAATTTTCTGTAAAAATTTCATATTATTCATAATTAATATCATATCCTTCATATTCATGCACTGATTGTCAACTGCAGAGGTTTCGGTTTGGTATCAATAAATTGATTGTATTAAATGTAGCACCATCAAGTGTTCAGGATTTCCAGAATCTTTCTTTAAAATGTCATATTTTTAAAGAATTTGATTTAAAAATGTCAATGTGGCGACTGTCAGTCAAATGTAAAGATTTCGGTTTCGTGTATGTGTGATTAATAGTATTTAATGTGGCACCGGCGAATTTTTCTTGAATTTCCAGAATCTTTCATTAAAATATTATATTTGTATAAAATTTAATTTGAAAATGTCAATGTGACGATTGTCAAATACTAGACTTACGGTTTTGTATATGTTATATTGACTGTATTCAATGTGGCATCGTAAAATTTTCAGGGATTTCCAGAATTTATTATATATATAAACCTTGAATATTTTAATAATTATATATATTAAATTTGAACCTTTTGCCGTTATAATTGTTCATGTTATTGTCAGGCATTACAGTTTGCATCAAGATAGGGGTGTGTATATATATATATATCGGATGTATGCATATATACACATATATCGAATATATATATATATATATATATACATATATATGACATGAACAATCGTGGCCGCGAAAATTTCAAATTTAAAACCCACTGAAAACTTTATCATAAAATTCGACGCGTTCCAACTTAGCATTCATCGAAATAACAAATACCGAACCGGCCAGCAGAAAATTCTCTGTCCCGACATACGACTTTTCGCGACAGCGACGTCATATTTTTCAGACCCGCGAATTCCCCGACTTTTTATCGTCGATCCAACAATCGCGAATTCCTCTTCTCGCCTCTGTCTGTTAATTGCACGTTATCCCGGAGACAGCCATGAATTTCTCGGAATGAAATTTCGCACGTGTTTTTTCCCGGCCGCTTTGACGCGCGGCACTTTTTTTCGGAAGTCGCGTGTGTTTGCGATAACGCAGGTTGTTTTCGTGATAAGGCAGTTTCTCCGGGACGTATACGAAGTTGTACTATTTTTTTAATCGCGTCTCCGGTTTTTTGCCTACACGTTCTAAGCGTGTGTCATCTGAAAAGTGCGAAAAGGATATAATTCTTTGCAATGACGTATTGCCAAGACTCGTAAATATTGTTCTGAATAACAGTGAATAATGCAAAAATAAAAATTGAAATAAAAAAATGTAGTAATGGCTAAAGAACTTGATTTGAAGATTTGATTTATGGGTGTGCACTGTGTATATAGTTAGCGGTGTTTTATGGTATTTTATCCAATTGGGAAGAAGTAGAGAAAGCTGCTGGGTAACTGCATACGTGTGTAGATTGCGTCAAAAATTATCTATGACACCACTTATTATGACACAACTATATATATATATATATATATATATATATATATGGGTGGGTGTGTTGAAAATATTTTTTGTTTAAATATTTAAGCATTTACTTCACTTTGTGAAGTGTAATTTAATTAAATTTCTGTCATTCCCACAATTTTCTCTACCCTCGTCACTTTCATTAAGCACGAAATAAAGTAGTGTCAATTCAATTAAGTTTCTGTCATGTGAATAATTTTCTTCCTCCCAATGCATTCATCAAAAATACCATTTCCAACTTCCAGTTTATTAATCCCCCCATTATTTATCGCGTTGCAAATTTAATCGCCAATAATTTTGCCATTTAATCGCAAATAATTTCGACCAAACATACCATTTTCAATTTATTTAATTTTCCATCGTGCGAATAATTTTTTTCATCCTCCATACTTTACTGGAAATTACATTTTCAACGTTTACTTTATGAACCCTTGTTATTTCGCACCTTTCAAATGTAACTACTAATACAATTTGTCAGAAACTACATATATATTATACAATGTTGAATTTATTTCATTTTGTACCGTGTGAATAATTTTTTTACTGCTATACTTTCCCCAAAAACTAATAACAAGAAACTAATCATTTCTATCCAAATAAAATTTCTATAAATTCTAAGAAAAAATAATTTCTATCTTCCACTTTATTAATTTCCATTACTTATCACGTTGCAGAGCTAATTGCTAAAACTATTTTTTAAGGAATATATATTCCATTTTGAATTTTGTTTAATTTCTTACGGTGTGAATCATTTTCTTCATCCTCCATACTTTTCCCAAAAACACAATTTCCATCTCTTTTATATTAATCGTCATTATATCCCATATGAGAAACATAATTACTAAAACAACTCTACATAACCAGATATACCATTTTGAATTTATTTAATTTCCTACAATGTGAAACATATGTCCACCCCCATACTTTTACTGAAAATACCGTTTTCACTTTCATATCACGTTGCATACGTCCCCATCATTTATCACATTGCAAATTTAATCACTAAAATAATTCCACAGTACCGAATATACAATTTTTAATTATTATATATTAATATATCAATATATTAATATATATATATATATTATATGTTAATTTGAATTTTCCGTGGTATGACTAATTTTTTCCACCCCCCATACTTTACTAAAAATGCTACTTTCAACACCAGTAAAAATACCAATTACAAATATAATTACTAACATAATCTCTAAAGACTAAGTTTTTTCACCCCCCTTACTTTACTAAAAATACCATTTCCAACATTTAATTTCTTGCAAAAATCATTTTTCAAACATAACTTTACTAAAAATACCATTCCCAACTTTATGAACCGCTGCTATTTCGCACTTACTTAATTTTAAATTTATCTAATTTTTTACGCTGTATATTACTTTTTGACCCACAATATTTTTCTTAAACCCATCAAACCCCCCATTACTTACCGCAACTCAAGCGTACCCACTAAACCAACTTCGTAAGAACAAAATCTACCATTTTTAATTGATTTCACTTTCCGCTGTACAAATAATTCCTTTCCCCCTCATACTTTACTGAAAATACCATCCTCAACATCCACTTTATGACATATATGATAACTGCCATTTATAATTATTATGATAACTGCTATTCCCACTTACTTCATTTTGAACTTATCTCATTTTCTACACTATGAATCACCTTTCATCCACAATATTTTCTCAAACCCATGAAATCCCCCTCTTCTCATACAACATAATTTCAGAAAGACCACATATTCCATTTTTAATTTATTTAATTTCTTGCGATGTCAATAATTTTTTGCACCCCCCATACTTCACAAAAAATGCAATTTTCAATACCAACAAAAATACCAGTTTCAAGTATAACTACTAACATAACTTCCAAAGATCTACATATTTAATTTTGTATTTATCTAATTTTCTACACTATGAATCACCTCTCACCCATAACACTTTTTCCAAAAATATGAAATCCTCCTCTTCTCATACAACATAATTTCTGAAGGACCACATATTCCATTTTCAATTTATTTAATTTCTTGCGATGTGAACAATTTTTTTTCACCCCCATACTTTATTAACGTTCAATTTCTCAACGTTCACTTATGATTATTATGAACCCCTGCTATTTCGCACTTACTTAATTTTGCATTTATCTCACTTTCTACGCTGTAAATCACTTTTCCACCCACAATACTTTTCCCAAACCCCCTCTTCTTATTCAACCCCCATTACTTACCGCACATCTCCGGTACCCACCAAACCAACCTCACAAAATCCAATTCTACATCCCACATTTGTCATTTTCCATATCAAATCTTGCATATGTACTTTCCCTCACCATCAGCCGCATAACCTGTATACCCACCAAAGCAACTTGTGCCCCGTTCGCTGAAATGGGCCGACACCCCCGCGAAGCACCTCTGAAAACACTGTGTAAGTCACGCGGGTCCTACAAACGGCGGTCCACGTCGGTCCACGGCGGTCGACGTCGGTTCGGCACGAAAGCGTCGCGAAAAACGGAAAATCGCAGGCGTCCCGGAGAGTTCGACGCCGACGCAACTTTACGAACTGCCCGCCGTTAGTGAACTTACTCGCAGCCGCGGTCCCCGTTCGGCAGAAAGCCGCACGACGTGAGAGGCGAGAGGGTTGACTGAGGGAAGCCAGGTAGGACCTGGTAGGAGAAAGAGAAAGAAGGGGAAAGATAGTAACGGTATTACACGTAAGTAGACGTGTGCTGCGCGCTCTGACCAGCGGCGAGTGGAAGGGAATGCGGACTGTTTAGGTCAGCCGACGAACGGCCGATCCTAGTTTCGACCGCTGCGAAACTTTTCGGACGGACTGCGCAACCTGCAGAACCGAGACCGAGCATATGTCGACGCAAGGGAATCGAGAGTGGTGGTTCCTTTGACAACTGTCAAAGGCTGCCATTGGTATTTCTATTTCTTTTCTTTTAAATGGGAAGTGTGGTACCGGTACTTGTTTTATGAACTGTAAAAGTGTAGTACTGGTACTTGCATTCTAGAATCTATAAAAGTGTAATACTGGTATTTGTTTCTTATTTTAAATAGAAAGTGTGGTGCCGGTACTTGAGGTTTCACGAACTGTAAAAGGTAGTACTGGTACTTGCATTTTAGAATCTATAGAAGTGTAATACTGGTTTTGTTTCTTATTTTAAATGGAAAGTGTGGTACCGGTACTTGAGGTTTTAAGAACTGTGAAATTGTAGTACTGGTACTTGCATTTTAGAATCTATAAAAGTGTAATACTGGTATTTGTTTCTTATTTTAAATGGAAAGTGTGGTACCGATACTTGTTTTACGAACTGTAAAAGTATAGTACTGGTACTTGCATTTCAGAACCTATAAAAGTGTAATACTGGTATTTGCTTCTTATTTTAAATGGAAAGTGTGGTACCGGTACTTGAGGTTTTAAGAACTGTAAAATTGTAGTACTGGTATTTGCATTTTTTTAAACTGGTGTGGTACCGGTATTTGCCATTTTAGAATCTGTAAAAGTATAGTACAAGTGTTCGCATTTTTTAACTGTATAATGTGGTACCAGTACTTGACATTTTACGAACCGTAAAAGTATAGTACTGGTATTTGCATTTTTTTTAACTGGAGAGTGTGGTACCGGTACTTGCGGTTTTACGAACAGTTAAACGTAGTAGTACTGGTATTTGCATTTTTTAACTGTAATTTGTGATACCAGTATTTGTCGTTTTACGAACTGTAAAAGTGTAGTAGTACTGGTATTTGCATTTTTTTTAACTCTGAAATGTGGTACCGTTATTTGCCATTTTAGAATCTGTAAAAGTGTACTATTGGTATTTGCATTTCTTTTGATTTATCTGGAAAGTCTGGTACCGTTACTTGTCATTCTAAAATCTGTAAAATTGTAGTACTAATATTTACATTTTTTAAAATGGAAAGTGTGGTACGATTACTTGCCATTTTAGGATCTATAAAAGTGCAGTACTGGTATTTGCATTTTTTTAAATGGAAACTGTGGTACCGATACTTGCATTTGTTTTGAATTGTAAAAATGTGGTATAGGTGCTTGTCGTTTTACGAACTGTAAAAGTGTAGTCCCGGTATTTTCATTTTTCATGTGATACTGATACTTGTCCTTTTACGAATTGTTAAAGTATAGTATTGGTAATTTACTTTTTTTTTTAACTGCAAAAATGCGGTACCGATACTTCTCATTTTAGGATCTGTAGAAGTGTAGAACTGGAATTTGGAATTTTTTTGAGCTATTAAAACGTACTGGCATTTGAATTTATTGACCTGCAAATTGTGGTACTGGCACTTGTCATTTTACGAATTTTGAAAGCATAGTACTAGTATTTGGAAGTCTTTTAATCTGTAAAAATGTACTACTGGTATTTATGGTTTTACGAGCCGTAAAAGTCTAGTACCAATATTTCACATTTTTCCCAAATGTAAAAATGTCGTACCATTTTGTACTTGCCATTTTAGAATCTATAAATATGTAGAATTTGAACTTTTTCGATCTGCAAAAATGTGGTACTGGTACTAGTCGTTTTACTAACGGTAAAAGTATAAGTATAGTACTGCCAGTTGGAATTTTTTCAAACCATAAAAAATGTGCTACTAACACTTGCCATTTTACGAGCTGTAAAAGTATAGCATTGCTATTTGTCATTTTTTCGAACTCTAAAAATGTATTTAGTACTGTCACTTACAATTTTATATAGTGCATTTGTACGATTTGGGGCATATTAGAAATTGTAATTTAGATACGGCACAATGCCATTCAACCTCTTGATATCTTTATAACTTATTGGGATATACAAAAATTCTCATGTAATAGTTGGCATCATGGTATAACTGCATTCGAACTGCAGACGTGTTTAGACATTTCTTGCACATTCTGTAAACGTAATCTCGACAATACTGTCACGCCTAAGAGCAGGAAGAAGGTTGCGACGATATTACGTGTTGCTTGACCAGCGGCCAGTGGAAGGGAATACTGCCTGCGTTAGGTCAGACAACAACTTAAGGACGCATGCCGCAAAAATTTCCAACACGGTCTACCATTAAAACGTTGGGATTAGAATAGGATCAAAACTTCAATTACGTCAGATTCGAATGAATAAAATTAACACAAATTAACATAAATTAAATGAAACTTTTTTTTAAGAATAAAATTAAAATTAACTGCGAGCCATAAGGAAGTCTCTTGAAGATCATGAGTTTTTTTAGTTTTGTCCTCGTAACCACTTTATCTCTACTTGATGTGAAATCGAGTAAAATTGATTTTAAACAACATCAGCATTTGATTTGATTTAATTTAATTTTAGTTTGTTTCCATCAAATTTCAATTGACCGACATTTAATTGAAATAAAATTAAAAAGAACAGAAATTAAGATAAATTTGATGAAAAATGTTTTTCCGTTGAAACTACAATGTAACAATTAATGCAGAATTACTATTAGATCAAAGTTTTTATTAGAATAGACGAAAATTAAATAAATTCATTTAAAACAAAATAAACTGAACATCTACTGAATTAAATTTTCTTTTATATTACAGATTGTCCTTTTTGTTTACTTTTTACAGTTTAAAATTAAAATATTACTATTATCATTGGATTACAGTGCAGTAGACCCTGTGGAGAAGTTTGCTGATGATCTAGTTTAAAACAGAAATTATATGAATTTGGATATTAAAATTAATTTTATAAATACATAATTGGAATGTTACAATTGTTACAGAATTACTATTAGATCAGCGTTTTAATTAAATGTTTAATTTTTGCCTTTCTAATTAAAATAAAAATGTCACTATTATTATTAGATTACAGTACATTTACTAATGATGTCGTTTAAAAGAGAACTTTTCCCGAATCGTCAAAGATTAAATTGAAATTAATTCAATTTTAGTTAACCATAATTTAATTTAAATCGAATTAAAAGGAACTTCAATTAAGTTAAATTGGATACTGAAATTAATTTTTTTAAAGCGAGAATTGCAATTTTACAATTATCACAGAATTAGTATTAGAATTCAAATTAAATTAACTGTAATTAAATTGTATGTGAATCAATTAAACTGTATTTGAATCAAAATAAAAATGTCACTAATTATTAGATTACATTAATTTGACATACATATATGTAATTCTCCAACTACGGACCATTAACATTTAGTATATTCAATTCAAAATTAAATTAATCCGTATTTTAATTATATTATTACGTTCAATTAAATTAAATTGGACACCAAAATTAATTTTTTTCGAGGTAGAATTGCAATTTTACAATTATCACAATTATCAGCATTAACTTTAATTAAATTGCATTGTACGTATTATATTGTATTTGAATTCAAATTAAATTTACTATAATTACATTAATTTGGATACCGAAATTAGTTTTCCAAATACAGAATTGGAATGTTAAAGTTACAAAATTAGTATTATACCAGTGTTTCAATCAAATGATGAATTTTTATCTTTTTCAGTTTAAAACAAAAATGTCACTATTTTCATTAGATTATAATTAATTTTCCAACTACAGAGAACTATGCTTAATCAATTACAAAATCAGTATTAGATGCGTGTTTTAATTTAATTATTACTTTTTACCTTTCTAATTAAAACAAAAATGTTAGATCAGTGTTTTAATCAAATGCTTAATTTTTATCTTTTTAAATTTAGAACAAAAATATCACCACTTTCATTAGATTACAGTACATCAGACCCTAGGGAGAAGTCTGCTGATGATCTAGTTTAAAACGGAACCCTCCCGGTCCATTAACATCTAATATACTCTAATTCAAATTAAATGAACTGTAATTAAATTTAAATCAACTTAAAATAAACTTCAATTAAATTAAATTGGACACCGAAATTAGTTTTTCAAATATAGAATTAGAATTATTACAAAATTGGTATTAGATCAGTGTTTTAACTAAATTATTAGTTTCTACCTTTCTAATTAAAATAAAAACGCCACTATTATTATTATATTACAGTACATTAGACCCTACGGAAAAGTCTGCTGATGATCTAGTTTACAACGGAACCCTCCCGGTCCATTAACATCTAGTATATTCTAATTCAAATTAAATGAACTGTAATTAAATTTGAATCAACTTAAAATAAACCTCAATTAAATTAAATTGGACACCGAAATTAGTTTTCAAATATAGGATTAGAATTATTACAGAATTGGTATTAGATCAGTGTTTTAACTAAATGATTAGTTTCTACCTTTCTAATTAAAATAAAAATGCCACTATTATTATTAGATTACAGTACATTAGGCCCTACGGAGAAGTCTGCTAATGATCCCATTTAAAAGAGAACCCTTCCCGGCCCGTCCCTTTTCACGATCGACAGTCGTCGCACACTTACGCACCCACACCGGCAGCAGACGCAGGCGTCGCAGGGGCTTTATTAATAGAGCCTCGCCGAATTTACACTCTGGCAAGGCTCCAGTCCCAATGCGCGAGCGGAAGGAACGAGCGTGTGCGTACTTCGTCTCGGAAACGTTCAGATCAGCCTCTGATTTTGCGATGGCACACGCGCTGCCGTTCGTCGACTGGCGCGATTGAACGATTGCCCTAATCAAGCACGAGTGCGCGCCCTAAGATGAACGTGAATAACGTGATGAACGTGATAACGCCGAAGTGAGACAGTGAGACATGCATCACGCGTACTCCTCGAAAAAAGGCGACCCCCTTTGCCCGCTTGGCTTCCATCCGCAAGTGCGATGGCCGACAAGGTGCAAGCGGTGCTTCAGGTGAGCAAGTCGATGGTTAACGCACTGGGGGGTACAGGGTTGTGTGGCAGGTGGTGTACGTGAAGATTGTTTTACGGTGAGATTTTTGGATGGTGGAGAAGAAAGCGTTCATAGTGGTGGATTACGTTGAAATTAGTAGAACAGGCAAATTTTTACAGTTATGTGTTATGTGTAGAAGATACGAGAGGTGCTTCAGGTGAAGAAGTGAATGGTTAGGGGTCTGTAGCAAGTGGTGTTGGTGAGGATTGCTTTTGCATAAGATTCTTGGAGTGGCAGAAGAGGGGATCGGTAGTGATGGAATACGCTGAAACTATGTGAATAGGCAATTTTTCACAGTTATGTCGAAGACCCCAGAGGTCCTTCGGGTGAAGGAGTTGATGGTTAGGGGTCTATGGCAGGTAGCGTCGGTGAAGATTGTTTTACGGTCAGATTTTTGAAGTGGTGGAGAAAAGAGCATCCGTAGTAGCGGATTACGTTGAAATTAGGTGAACAGGCAATTTTTCGCAGTTATGTAGAAGATGTGAAAGGTGCTGCAGGTGCTGCGGTTGAAGAAGTGGATGGTTAGGGGTCTTATCAATTGGTGTTGGTGAGGATTGCTTTTGGATAAGATTCTTTGAGTGACAGAAGAGAGAATCTATAGTAATGGATTACGTTGGAATTAGGTGAACAGGCAATTTTTCACAGTCAAGAGTGTGGAAGATGCAGGTGAAGAAGTGGATGGTTAGGGGTCTATGGCACGTGGTATGGGTGAAGATTGTTTTACAGTAATATTTTTGGAGTGGTGGAGAAGAAAGCGTTCATAGTGATGGATTACGTTGAAATTAGGTGAACAGGCGATTGTTCAGTTATATAGAAGATGGAAGAGGTGCTTCAGGTGAAGAAGTGGATGGTTAGGGGTCTATGGCAGGTGGTGTAGGTGAAGATTCTTTAAGGTGACGAAGAAGAGAATGTCTATAGTGGTGGAATACGTTGGAATTAGTTGAATAGTAAACTTGTGCTGTTATATAGGAGGTGCAAGCAGTGATTCAGGTGAGGAACTCGATGGTTAGGGGCCTGTATCAGGTGGTGCCGGTAAAGATTGCTTTTGGATAAGATTCTTGGAGTGGCAGAGGAGGAAGTCTGTAGTAGTGGATTACGTTGAAATTAGGTGAACATGAACAATTTTTCACAGTTATGTAGAAGATGCGACAGGTGCTACAGGTGAAGAAGTGGATGGTTAGGGGTCTGTATCAGAAGGTGTTGATAAGGATGGTTTCCAATAAGATTGTTGGACTGACGGAGAAGAGAGCGTCTGCAGTGGTAGAATACGTTGAAATTAGGTGAACAGGCAATTTTTTCACAGTTATGTAGAATACGAGAGAAGTGTTGCAGGTGAAGAAGTGGATAGTTAGGGGTCTGTGGTAGGAGGTGTTGATAAGGATGGTTTCCAATAAGATTTTTGGAGTGACGGAGAAGAGAAATGTCCATAGTGCTGGAATACATTGAATTTAGTTGAATGGTAAACTTGTGACATTATATAGAAGACCCAAAAGGTGCTTCAGATGAGGAACTCGATGGTTAGGGGTCTATATCAGGTGGTGTCGGTGAAGATTGCTTTTGGATAAGATTGTAGGAGTGGCAGAAGAGAACATCTGTAGTGATGGATTGCATTGAAATTAGTAGAATAGGCAATTTTTCAGAGTTATGTGTTATGTGTAGAAAAAGCCAGAGGTGCTTCAGGTGAAGAAATGGATGTTTATGAATCTGTAGCAGGTGGTGTCGGTGAAGATTGTCGGAGTGGCAATGAAGAGAAACTCTATAGCAGTGGAACACATTGAAATTACCTGAATAGTGAACTTCTGCTATACTATAGAAGACGCAAGAGGTGCTTCAAGTGAAAAACTAAATGGTTAAATAATTCAAAGGGCAAAGAATATATGGGAAGTGGCATTGGTGAATACTGCATTGGCTCATATTTGGAGTGTGCCGAAAAAAACGACATTTTTTTGGGATTGGCTACATAAAAAGTTGATTGTAAAATAAACATGTATAGTTATACGGAAATGCAAGCCATGCTCCAGGTGAAGATAATTTTGTGGAATGGTGGACTGTATGGAAAATATCAATGATAAAGACTCTTTTTGGCTGAGATTTTTTAAGTGACGAACGAGATATACAGTTCTATGAAAAATGCGAACAATGCTTCAAGTAAGAGTGATTTTGTGAGATGAAGGGCTCTATGATTAGTGGCATTGGTGAAGATCAGCAGAAATTTTGTGACGGTAGAATACATAAAATGTTTAAACTATTTCGACCCGAAAAAAGCTGTTTTATACCATTGAATCACAACCAAAGATAATAAAATTGATTAGAAACAAAATGTGTGCAGTTACACGAAATACTTTTATAAGACGAATTTTATAAGAGACTCGAAAAATAAATTGCCAGTTGGTTGGGTAAAATATCACGATGCCTAACAGAGAATTTGTCGGCATGTTAGATTAAAACTAATAAAATTAATTAATATGAAATATTGGTAGTAAATACGAAAAGGTATAATATTGGCGAAGTCATTGACTTCGCGAAACTTGTTTGTTGATAGTGTTTTTGTGTTGCATAAGACACTATATATGTACATCCATTCATAAGACACGGTTTATTAAATATTATACATGTCCCACTCTGAAAATACGTGCTACTGAAATTTTACTATTTTATCTTATTAATTTTAATAAATGTAAACGTGAATATGAAACGCGATTAATACATGCAGATTAAATCTACGGAAAGTAGATGACTTTTTTTAATTTATCTCAATCCCATTTTTTGCAATATTATTATATATCATTATAATATATAAGTATAATTAAAATAATTGTATATTTCGAATGGAAATAATGTTGTAACACATAAATGTGTTGTACATTATTTTATATTTTTATTAAATACCTGTTGAGATAAATTAAGAAAATGTCTAATATATATTGATTTAATATCTTACCTGTGTGTCTATAGGGACTACAAGGAGCATGGCGACAGGAAAGGAAGTTTAACTGACATTGCTTCATCATCACCAAGCTTAGCATCCTGGAATGCATCGTCTTCCTTATCTTCTGGCCGGTAACTAGAAAAAAACGCATAATATTAAATTAACGGACCATTTTACAAAAACACGCGCAGAACAAAAAAGTCACCTAGACGTTTAAAGAAATATGAATATGCATTGTGTGAAACGTCTGTCAGCTGCGAACCTAAAACAACAGGGGGATCGATTTTTCTGATCATTGGAAAATAACAAAATTGTGTATTTGTTAAGTGTACTATTATTATACTAAAAAATTATAGTGCATATAATATAATCATACTATATACTGCCAGATTGAAACCAACTGAAACTGATTTGAATTGAATTACATTTTTTAATTTTCGGAGGATGGAAATCGAAGTGTAAACTTAGAATTACATGTATAATATAATCATTACTACAATATAATTAAATTAAATGTGTTAATTTCTTCAGATTGGCAGAAAAATTGGCATTTCATTCATTATTCATATATTTCATATATTTCATTATATATTTCATAAAACATAAAGCATGATATATAACAAATATCCATTATTCTCCACTTTTCGCACCAACTTTTCTAATAAATGCTTTGTTCTCTGACCAGTTCAACAGACAATGGTGACCATGGCAAGCGGAATTGGGCGTCGGCGACGAATTTGGCGGGAAAAGACGAGTACGGGAAGCGTGGGCGTGAGAAAGAGAACACTGCCCCGGTTTCGACATCTCTGCTCGATCTTTCGTCGCGCTCGAAGGACGAGGAGTCTGGCAGGGCCAGTCATCCGCAAAAACTGCAGATCAAGGGGGTCATCAACAGCAGCAGCGTCGGTAATTCCGAGAACGACGTTGCGTTTATCATCCAGGTAAGGCGGATTTTCACCAGACATGCCAAAAAATTTAGATTGGCCTCTGGGATTTTTTAAAAATTCATATTATGGAGGGTAGCAAAATGTTGGGATAATATATTGTAATGATAGGGTGTAGTATCTCTTTATTAGTCATTGTGGTGTTTTTATTGATATTTGATGTCAGTAATAGTAAAGTTTGGATTTTGGTATTATATGAGAAGCATACATTGATATTTTGTGGCATTTATAGTACCATTTTGATGCCATTAGTAGTAAGCATTTGAATTCTGGTATTATGTCAGAGTGATGCATTCATATTTTGTACCAGATGTAGTAGCATTTGGATTTTTATATTATGTTAGAGATAAACATTGGTATTATAGGCCATTAATAGTAAGCGTTTGGATTTTGGTATTATGTTAGAGACATACATTGATATTTTACTGCATTAATAGTAAGGGTTTAGATTTTGGTATTATGTCAGAAGCATAGATTCATATTTTGTGCCATTAATAGTAACGTTTGGATTTTGGTATTATGTTAAAAGTATACATTGATACTTTGTGCCATTAATAGTAAGGGTTTGGATTTTGATATTATGTTGGAGACAAACATTAGTATTTTATACCATTAATAGTAAGCGTTTGAATTTTGGTATTATGGCAAATGCATACATTGATATTTTGTGCCATTCATAGTAAGCGTTTGGATTTTAGTATTATGGCAAATGCATACATTGATATTTTGTGCCATTCATAGTAAGCGTTTGGATTTTAGTATTATGTCAGAAGCAAACATTGATACTTTGTGGTATTAATAGTAGCGTTTTGATTTTGGTATTATGTCAGAGCCGTATATTGATAATTTATGCCATTAATAGCAGCATTTGGATTTTGATATTATGTCAGAGACATACATTGATATTTTATGCCATTAATAGTAGCGTTTGAATTTTGGTATTATGTCAGAGACATACATTA
This sequence comes from Cryptocheilus praepositus, assembly GCA_033815515.1. Taxonomy (NCBI): domain Eukaryota; kingdom Metazoa; phylum Arthropoda; class Insecta; order Hymenoptera; family Pompilidae; genus Cryptocheilus; species Cryptocheilus praepositus. The sequence goes on along the minus strand of JAWWQZ010000112.1, from coordinate 851,819 downwards.
ATATTTTATGCCATTAATAGTAAGCGTTTGAATTTTGGTATTATGTCAAAAGTATACATTGATATTTTGTGCCATTAATAGTAGCGTTTGGATTTTGATATTATGTCAGAAGTATACATTGATACTTTGTGGTATTAATAGTAAGTGTTTAGATTTTGGTATTATGTCAAAAGTATACATTGATATTTTGTGCCATTAATAGTAAGCGTTTGTATTTTGGTATTATATTAGAAGCATACATTGATATTTTGTGCCATTAATTGTAAGCGTTTAGATTTTGGTATTATGTCAGAGACGTACATTGGTTTTTTATGCCATTAATAGTAAACGTTTGGATTTTGGTATTACATTAGAGGCACACATTGATATTTTGTGGCATTAATATTATCGTTTGGATTTTGATATTATGTTAGAGACATACATTGATACTTTATGCCATTAATAGTAAACGTTTGGATTTTGGTATTATGTCAAATCCATATGTTTGTATTTTTGGGAATTGAAAATATCGTTTCGTTGATAATTTTATAAACTTTGGGAATTGGTATTATCTAAGAACAGTGTATATCTATTATTTCTTTTTTAATATTTAGAGTAGCGTTCAGATATTAGTGGTTGGGCCAAATCGTATATTAGTACTTTGCACCATTTATAGCATTGTTTAATCTATGATTTTGAAAATGTTGCTATAATATCGGAGTAATCTATAAGTATTATGTATACAAATTATGGTACAGAAATTTGGAAACCGTAATAATTCTTATTATATCAAATAATGTATTAGCATTTTTGTTCCATTTATTTTACACATTTCTACACTGGTGTTATGTAAAAGTCATATATTGGTATTTTAGGGAATTTATAATATTGTTTCATTAGCAATTTTGTACATATATACCATAATAATGACATAATACAGTAAAATAATGTATTACCGTTTCAGCACAATTTACATAATATTTTTGAATGTTCATATTGCAACTAAATAATGTATTGGTACACTCTAACATTTATAATATCACATAATTGGTAATTTTGCTACTGTTAGAAATTGGAATTAAGCTCAAAAGAATGCATAAAAACTTTTGTATTAGTATTTCTCTAGTCTATATAATTTAGTACCCGGTATTATGTCAAAGCTTGTATTATTATTTCATATATCAAATTATTGGTGTTACATACAAAATACTGATATTTTTTTAGTATTTTTGTAGTCTATATCATTTGGTACCCGGTATTATGTCAAAGCTTGTATTATTATTTCATATATCAAATTATTGGTGTTACGTACAAAATACTGATATTTTTTTAGTATTTTTGTAGTCTATATCAATTGGTACCCGGTATTATGTCAAAGCTTGTATTATTATTTCATATATCGAAAGGTGTTGCGTACAAGATACTGACATTCTCTATTTCAGTCACACAACCAACAAATTTGGATTTGGTTCACGTTTACCTAATCTTTCGGATCTAACTTATTTGTCTCATTCATCTCAGTCACTCTCTTTTGCTTGTCTTCTGTATTCCCAAGTTACTTCGTTCTACCCACTGCCCTGTCTCTTGTCTACTGTTTACTATTTTATTAATTTACCATTAATAAATTAGTGTTTACATACTTTGCCTGTATATATGTACTACACAGGAATACGTACTATGTACTATAGTAATTCATAATTGCTACTTCATCCAGCAATCTTTGTCCCTTTTACTTGCCCCTCTCTTTTCTTTGTATTGGCATACATATTGATAATTCAGTAAGATCAAAATGATAAAAATCGGTCCGACGTGCAAATTTATAAAAAGATTTTTCTATATATTTGTCAGCAATTTTGCCAAGGAAACGGTAAAGCTAGTGTATCTGTAAAATTTGAATGAAAATAGTAAATAGGCTGATACTGTATATTTAGAACATTTTTATGAAAATTGTAAATGAGTTGATACTGTGCATCTAGAAAATTTTAATGAAAATAGTAAATAGTTTAATACTGTATATTTAGAAAATTTTATTGACAACAGTAAATGGGTTGATACTGAGTATCTAGAAAATGTAAATGAAAATAGTAAAATGGGTTGATACTTTATATCTAGAAAATTATATGAAAAGCAGTAAATAGGTTGATATTGCATACTTAGAATATTTGTATGAAAATAATAAATAAGAAAATTCAGATTTCAGAAAATTCAAAAGTTGTCTATTAGAATATTTAATAGATTAGTATTTAGCAAATTCGTAACTAGCAAATTCAAAGGTTTCGTATTAGAATTTCCATAAAATGAAAATTCTACATATTCGAAAGTTCAGTATCAGAATTTTCATGAGTAGCAAATTCAAAACTTCTGTATCAAAATTTTCATAACTAGCAAATTCAAAGATTCAGTATAAGAATTTCCATGAAATCAAAATTGTGCAAATTCGAAAGTTCAGTTTCAAAATGTTCATAAGTGCAAGTGTTCAGTAAATTCGAAGTTCAGCATCAGAATTTTCGTGACTTCGGAATATAAACAAAATTCAAAAGTTCGGTATAAGAATTTCCAAGAGTTCCAACATTGAGAAGTTGGGCAATGAACGAACATTTTTTTTTCCCCCGTCAGGTGAGAAAATCTCGCCAAACTTCGGATAAAACTACGGACTCAAACGTGCAAAATGATCGCGACCAATCGGACAGAGAGAAGCACGTGTCCGTTGGAGAAAAAAAAGACGGCGACGACAAGGTAATTTTGTCAGCGAGAAAAAATTAGTCGGCGAATAAAGATGACGGTAGAATAGAATAGTGGCGTAGAATAGATAGTAGAATGACATTAACGAGCTGTTTAATTAAGTCGAGTCAAACGCAATAATATTAACGAGCTGCGTTAAAATGAATTAAGTTGAGGTACCGCAGATTTGCATATTTTAGATAGTCTCCGATGATTTAATTAATATCGCGTAATTTTTGCTTGCTTCTTGTGTTGCGGCATATGTGCATTTTTGGCGATTAACATTTTTTTTATCGGGATTTCTAACTTTTAAGAGACACAAATTATATTTTATGTTGCGATAAATATGCATTTGAGTCATTAATATTTTTTTCAGTAATGAATCCCCGGATCTTACATTTTTGTGGGAATGCAAAAAAGAATTGAAGATTCTATTATGTTGCGATAAATATGCATTTGAGTGATTGATATTTTTTTTCAGTAATAAAACTAAGGATCTTAAATTTTTATAGGAATGCAAATAAAATTTAATATTCTATTATGTTGCGATAAATATGCATTTCAACATTGTTTCTCTAATAAATCTCGGGATCTCGAATGTTCATGAAATGCAAACGAAAGCTAATATTTTGTTTTTATATTATCGTACACGTGGATTTTTGCAATCAATCTTTTCTTTTAATTAACAAATTTTCGGGTTCTAAACTTTCCAAAATTACAAATACATTTAATAATGGTTCGTCACATCGCAATGAACCTATGTTTATAGAATTAAAATTTTCCTACCGGCAAAATTTAATATTTTGCTGTTATATTGCAATACACCTGCATTTTTGCAATTAATATTTTATTTCAATAACAAGTCGCAGGATCTAAAGCTTTTGAGAAACGCAAATAAAATTTAATATTTTGTTGTTATGTTCCAAACCATGAAAATGTTTCCAATTAAAATTCACCTTCAAATAACAAATTTCTCGCAATCCATGTGAATTTTTTCCAACTAAATTTCACTTTCAAATAACAAATTTCAAAACCTTAAAGTTTTTTAAACAAAGATAAAATTAACAAATATTAATGTTATCATACACCTGCACGTTCGCATTTTTTTTTTTATTTCAAGCAACAAACCTCAGGCCCTACAATTTTCTCGTAATGCAAATTTCTCATAATATCATGGCGATCCTATATAAACAATATAATACATATAGCTTAGCCGTTGACATTTGTCGGTGGAAAGGAAATTCGTATTGTGAATGTATTCAGAACGTATTCGATGTTGAAATTTCAGGATTTCAAATGAAATTTTATTCTGAACAGTATTCTGCATGTATTCGGCATTTATTCAAAAGAACTTTCTGCTTATATTCAGAATTTATTCAAAAGAGCGTTCTGCTTATATTCAGAATTTATTCAAAAGAGCGCTCTGCTTATATTCAGAATTGATTCAAAAGAGCGTTCTGCTTATATTCAGAATTTATTCAAAACAGCGTTCTGCTTATATTCAGAATTTATTCAAAAGAGCGTTCTGCTTATATTCGGAATTTATTCAAAAGGTTCTGCTTATATTCGGAATTTATTCAAAAGAGCGTTTTGCTTATATTCAGAATTTATTCAAAAGAGCGTTCTGCTTATATTCGGAATTTATTCAAAAGGTTCTGCTTATATTCGGAATTTATTCAAAAGGTTCTGCTTATATTCGGAATTTATTCAAAAGAGCGTTCTTCTTATATTCAGAATTTATTCAAAACAGCGTTCTGCTTATATTCCGAATTTATTCAAAAGAGCGTTCTGCTTATATTCGGAATTTATTCAAAAGAGCGTTCTGCTTATATTCGGAATTTATTCAAAAGGTTCTGCTTATATTCGGAATTTATTCAAAAGAGCGTTTTGCTTATATTCGGAATTTATTCAAAAGGTTCTGCTTATATTCGGAATTTATTCAAAAGAGCGTTCTGCTTATATTCGGAATTTATTCAAAAGGTTCTGCTTATATTCGGAATTTATTCAAAAGAGAGTTCTACTTATAATCAGAATTCATTCAAAAGGTTCTGCTTATATTCAGAATTTATTCAAAAGAGCGTTCTACTTATAATCAGAATTTATTCAAAAGAGAGTTCTACTTATAATCAGAATTTATTCAAAAGGTTCTGCTTATATTCAGAATTTATTCAAAAGAGCGTTCTGCTTATATTCAGAATTTATTCAAAAGAGCGTTCTGCTTATATTCAGAATTTATTCAAAAAAGCGTTCTGCTTATATTCGGAATTTATTCAAAAGAGCGTTCTGCTTATATTCAGAATTTATTCAAAAGAGCGTTCTGCTTATATTCGGAATTTATTCAAAAGGTTCTGCTTATATTCGGAATTTATTCAAAAGGTTCTGCTTATATTCGGAATTTATTCAAAAAAGCGTTCTGCTTATATTTAGAATTTATTCAAAAGGTTCTGCTTATATTCAGAATTTATTCAAAAAAGCGTTCTGCTTATATTCAGAATTTATTCAAAAAAGCGTTCTGCTTATATTCAGAATTTATTCAAAAGTGCGTTCTGCTTATATTCAGAACTTATTCAAAAGAGCGTTCTGCTTATATTCAGAATTTATTCAAAAGAGCGTTCTGCTTATATTCAGAATTTATTCAAAAGAGCGTTCTGCTTATATTCAGAATTTATTCAAAAGAGCGTTTTGCTTATATTCGGAATTTATTCAAAAGAGCGTTCTGCTTATATTCAGAATTTATTCAAAAGAGAGTTCTACTTATAATCAGAATTTATTCAAAAGAGCGTTCTGCTTATATTCAGAACTTATTCAAAAGAGCGTTCTGCTTATATTCAGAATTTATTCAAAAGATCGTTCTGCTTATATTCAGAATTTATTCAAAAGAGCGTTCTGCTTATATTCAGAATTTATTCAAAAGAGCGTTCTGCTTATATTCGGAATTTATTCAAAAGAGCGTTTTGCTTACATTCACAATAATTCAAAAGAGCGTTCTGCTTATATTCCGAATTTATTCAAAAGAGCGTTCTGCTTATATTCGGATTTATTCAAAAGGTTCTGCTTATATTCTGAATTTTTTCAAAAGAGCGTTCTGGTTATATTCAAAATTTATTCAAAAGAGCGTTCTGCTTATATTCAGAATTTATTCAAAAGAGCGTTCTGCTTATATTCAGAATTTATTCAAAAGAGCGTTCTGCTTATATTCAGAATTTATTCAAAGGAGCGTTCTGCTTATATTCAGAATTTATTCAAAGGAGCGTTCTGCTTATATTCAGAATTTATTCAAAACAGCGTTCTGCTTATATTCAGAATTTATTCAAAAGAGCGTTCTGCTTATATTCAGAATTTATTCAAAAGAGCGTTCTGCTTATATTCAGAATTTATTCAAAACAGCGTTCTGCTTATATTCAGAATTTATTTAAAAGGTTCTGCTTATATTCAGAATTTATTCAAAAGAGCGTTCTGCTTATATTCAGAATTTATTCAAAAGAGCGTTCTGCTAATATTCGGAATTTATTCAAAAGGTTCTGCTTATATTCGGAATTTATTCAAAACAGCGTTCTGCTTATATTCAGAATTTATTCAAAAGAGCCATCTGCTTATATTCAGAATTTATTCAAAAGAGCGTTCTGCTTATAATCAGAATTTATTCAAAAGAGCGTTCTGCTTATATTCAGAATTTATTCAAAAAAGCGTTCTGCTTATATTCAGAATTTATTCAAAAGAGCGTTCTACGTATATTCCGAATTTATTCAAAAGAGCGTTGTGCTTATATTTAGAATTTATTCAAAAGGTTCTGCTTATATTCACAATTTATTCAAAAGAGCGTTCTGCTTATATTCAGAAGACAAATTTCATTTCAATCGACAAACGTCGTTCGCCCGAAGGTTTGTTCGTTTTGACAGATCTATAGATGCGTGAATAGGATTTTCGGGGTTGCAGAGTGAGGTTGCACGACTGAAAACTTTGCTGAGCGAGATGAAAGCACGTTGCGAGAAGGCGGAGAAGGAGAAAAGTGAAATATTGCTCCGTCGACTGGCGACGATGGAAACGATCTCGAGCAAAACGTCGGCAAATGAGGCGAACAAGTTGCAGAAACTGACAAAAGAACTGCAGGCCAAGAACGAAGGTACCAAATATTCCTATGCCAACGATAAACGACTTCATTTTCGAGTATTCGCTCTTCCATTTGCTAATCAGACATTGTATTTATACATATATATATATATATATATCTAGATATGAATCACGTAAATACAATAAGCAGAATGACAAATATTTGTAAAAATTGCAGAATATCACATATATATATGTTGCAATATATTATATGCAATGTATTACGTGTACATATAAATATGTATATATATATACGTATATATACGCAAAAGAATCTAGTTTATACATAAATTAAGGCAAACATCTATATTTAAATAACGTAAATACGATAATATCATATTACAATGATAAAGCAATTAATTAGTTACTAATTTAGATCACTGAAGATAATTTAATTTTATGTACTCTTAATGAGAACTTCGCACTTTAGCCCTTAGCGAGGAAAAAGCAAGACTTTTAACGAAGATAAAGAATCTCGAAGAAGAGACAAACGGAAAATTTCAACGCGGCGAGAGGGACAAAGCGAACAACGAGCTCAGGTCAAAGTTGAGAGCGGCTGAGACTCTCTGCGAATCGCTGATGGACGAAAATGAAGACATGAAAAGAGAGATCAGGGAACTCGAGGAAGAAATCTATGAATTGCAAGACAATTTCCGGTAAACCACCCATTTTTTCACTGTTTTTCGCACATTTTTGGCCATATCTCCAGAACTATTGCGAATTTCGAAGTCCGCCTTGCATTTTTCTGAATCACTTTGCACCCCCTTTGAAATACCAACTTGGAAATTTAATCCGAGAACCCCCACTTTTGGACAAAAACTACAAAGGGACCTCAAGATTTTCTCAATTTCTTCAATTTCTCCCTTTCAGTCGTCATATTTCCGAAACTATTCAGTCTTCAAAACAGTTAAAGGACTTCCAGAAGATTTTCGTCGCAATAAACAACTGCCCACTTTGCGTACAAATTACCCTAACAAACGTCAAGTTTTTATTAAACGATTTAAGGATTTAACAAACGAGGTTTTGTTAAACGATTTAAGGATTTAACAAACGAGTTTTTATTAAACGATTTAAGGATTTAACAAACGAGTTTTTATTAAATGATGTGTTTTATTAAGGGAGGAACAAGCCGACGAATACACTAGTCTACGCAAGAGTTTGGAGCAGTCGAACAAAAATTGCCGGATCCTCTCCTTCAAACTGCGAAAAGTCGAGAGGCGGGCAGAGACTTTGGAAAGCGAGCGAGCGGATTTCAAGCGGAAATGCGACGAAATGAGCGGTTTGGAAGAAGTGATCAAGAGGATACGACGCGATTACGAGGCCAAAAGTCAGCAGCGCAAGGGTTCGGACCTGATGACGAAAGTGCAGATGAAGAAGATTCTGGATGACTACAACAAGGAATTGGGTCAGTCAAACTCTAACATTTTTTAAATAAAATTATCAGCGACGAATTTCATTTATACTGATTGATCTGGGACTGAAATTAGCAAATTTGTGTGTTTGACGATAAGCGGTTCTTTAAGAAATTATATATATATACACATAATTACATATATTAATATATATGTATTATATATGTAAATACTATATTTAATTTATATTATATATTACTATTTATATATATATTATATATTATAATTACATATGTATATATATATATATATATATACTTAAAGAACCACTTATCACCAATATATAATGTGTTAAATATTATATACGATCCAATTGATGAAGCACTATATATCTTTGGTAAGATATTGAAATTTAGTACTTTTCCCTCATTTCCATATTAATTTAAGTTTTCATGAATTATATTGAAGTGTATTTAAATACATATTAATAATGTAATAACAAAATAATATAATACTAAAGTACTTGTTTCTTGAAACAGCTGGTAAATTTAAAAAAAATTACTTGCTACTAAAATTATTTGTTGTATACATTAGGAGTTCTCTTGTAATAATTTTATATTAATTTCAGTTTTAATCAATTATATTCAAGTGCATACTATTATTTTTCGATTTTTCATGAGTTTGCATACCGATATTTTATGTATATTATTATATTTTACATATCTGATGATATGTAACATATAATATCTATGAAGCCACCAAAGATATATATATATATATTATATATTTTTATGCATAACCAAATCTCTAAAATGTACGGAAAACCACAAAATACATAAAACGCTTTATTAAAGCAATATATCTTCAAATCGAATTTAATATGAAATCATAATTTCATATTAATATCATTTAAAGTGAAATGAAAGCCAATTACTCATATTTAAATTATTATTCTATACTAATATGAACTATTTCAAACTATGCCATACCAAGTATATTTTATTGAACATATATTACGGATGAAAAACATGCTTTTATTATTATTTAGGCAAAGCTCTCAAAGGAATATATCTTCAAATCGAATTTAGTACGAAATTATAATTTCATATTAATATCATCTTAAGTCCAATGAAAGCCAATGACTCATATTTAAATGATCATTCTATATCATTATTAATAATCTCAAACTATGGCATACCAAACATATTGAGCACATATTATAAATAAGTGATGTGCTTTCATAATTATTTAGGCGAAGTTCTCTTTAATTTATCATTCTATACTAATACAAACGGTCTCAAGTTATACAATACCAAGTATATTTTAGTGGACGTAAATTACAGATGAACAATATGCTTTTATTATAATTTAGGCAAAGCTTTCAGAGGAATATATCTTCAAATTGAATTTAGTACGAAATCATAATTTCATGTTAGTATCATCTTAAATCAAATGAAAGCCAATGCTTCATACTTAATTTTTCATTCTATATTACTATTAACGATCTCAAACTATGCCATACCAAACATATTGAGCGTATATTAGAGATAAGTGATCTGTTTTTATTATAATTTAGTCAAAACTCTCAAGGGAATATACCTTCAAATCGAATTTAGTACGAAATCATAATTTCATCTTCATATCATCTTAAGCCAATGAAAGCCAATGACTCATATTTAAATTATCATTCTATATTACTATCAACGATCTCAACCTATGCCATACCAAGCATATTTTATTGAATATAAATTACAGATGAACAATATGCTTTTATTATCATTTAGGCAAAGCTCTCAGAGGAATATAACTTCAAATCGAATTTAATATGAAATCATAATTTTATATTAATAAGTCAAATAAAAGCCAACAACTCATATTTAAATTATTATTCTATACTAATATCAACGATGTCAACCTATGCTATACTAAGCATATTTTATTGAATGTAAATTACAGATGAACAGTATGCTTTTATTATAATTTAGGCAAAGGTCTCAGGGGAATATATCTTCAAATCGAATTTAGTACGAAATCATAATTTCATCTTCATCTTCATCATAATTTCATCTTAAGCCAACGAAAACCAATGACTCATATCTGAATTATCATTCTATGCCAACATCAACAATCTCAAGCTATGCCATACCAAACATATTGATCGCACATTAAAGATAAGTGATCCGCTTTTGCTATGATTTAGGCGAAGCTCTCGGAGGTGTCGACGGCGGCAAGAGCACGAAGAATGTCGACAATCGGGACATAAAAACGGACGGCGCGAATTACGAGAAATTATCGAGGGATTACGAGCAGCTGAAAGAGAAACTGGCGAGCACGCTGAACGAGCTGGAGAAAGAGAAGGACAAAAAGAAGGACAAGATCGGCCGAGGCGCCGACGACGACGACAAGAAGAGCAAGGAATTAATTTCACGTAATTAACTCTTGCTTCGCCCGCAATTAGGCGCAATATCAACGTAATATGTTCGCATGCTCGAATATTCCTTCTATGTCACTTGCTTGTGTCCTGTCGTGTGGTTTTAAGAGAGTTTGCCTCTGTTTTCAGAGTTTTTGGTGTGTCTTTCACTTTTCGAACGGACGAATATTAGAAATGCTCCCAACTTTTCCGCGTGATCTTTTAATGATTTTCCTGGCTCCGGTAAGTAATAGTAAAAGTAAAGTCAACGTTGCGCTTAGTGTTTTTTAAAATTAATTTTGGAACTGTCGGAATATTCATGATTACGGGTCCAGCGGGAAATTTTTTATTTTTTGTCAGGGTTTTCAGTTGTTTTTGACGGGAGCTCTTGATTTTTTCTCGGCCTTTTTAAACCTTCATTGATATTGCAAAAAGGAAACACAACAAAATGTTTAGTTTGTGTACATAATGGAATCCCTGATTTTAATACGCTTTCAGCCAATTTTTGATCATATCTCAGAAGATATTGAGAATTTATGGGGTGAAATGGCATTTTCCTGTGGTCTTCTAAATGTTCCTTCACATTGCAAAAGGACAAACAAAACAATACATTTTTAGTTTGTATACATAATAAAATCTGGGGTCTTCATGTTTTCTTTACTAATTTTTGGCCATATATCAGAAGCTGTTGATCATTTATGGGGTGCAAATTGGATTTTTCTGTAGCCATTTACATGTTCTTTGATATTGCAAAACGGAAAACAAAACAATACATTTTTGGTTTGTTTACATAAGCGAATCCCAGGTTTTTATACTTTTTAATCAATTTTTGGCTATATCTCAGAAGCTGTTGATAATTTATGGGGTGCCAATTGTCTTTTCTTGTAGCCTTTCGCCTGTTCTTTCATATTGCAAAACGAAAAACAAACCAATAAATTTTTGGTTTGTCCATATCACCGAATCTCTGATTTTAAGCTTTCTCATCCAATTTTTACTCACACCTCAGGAGCTCTAAAGATTTTTGGGTTGCAAATTCTATTTTTTTATGGTTTCTCACCTCTTCTTTCATATCGCAAAACAACGAGTCATTAATTTATGTCCACAATAGAATCTCCAATTTTTATCTTTTCTCAACCTATTTCTGGTGACATCCGACAAACTATTTTTTCGGATTTCATGTTTTCTTTATTAATTTTTGGCTATATCTTAGGAGCTGTTGATAATTTATGGGGTGCCATATGTCTTTTCCTATGGCTTTTCACCTGTTCTTTCATATTGCAAAAGAACAAACAATACAATGAATTTTTGGTTTGTCCACATCACAGAACCTCTGATTTTAAGCTTTTTCATCCAATTTTTACTCACACTTCAGGAGCTCTCAAAATTTTTGGGCTGCGAATTGTATATTTTTATGGTCTTTCACCTCTTCTTTCATATCGCAAAACGACAAGCAAAACCTCAAATCATTAATTTACGTGCACAATAGAATCCACCATTTTTATTTCTGGTAACATCTCACAAACTATTACGTATTTTCTGCGTCACTTCGATATACCGTTCCGCCGACCACTAGATCCCCAGTTTTTCTCATTCTTGCATAAATCGCTTCGGCTGCGCCTTTCTTAATATATAACCGTGCCAATGCCATACTCAGCAACCCGACTATCCAGCATTTCCCATTAAACAATTTCCACCAGATCTGCATCGCATATTCCAGCTCTCCCATTACTCATCCAGTTTCCAACGTAAACAAACCTTCGATACATCATCCGCTGACACCAGATCTGCCATCCGATAGTCTTCATCCGCTAATTCGCAGAAGAATTCTTCGCGATTGTTTGGACGAATCTTTTTCCGTCTTCCGCAAATCAGAGCGGCAGAAGAAATTGACCTCTTCCACCGATGCACATCGCAATTATCGTCGCCTAAGGCAAGAACGACGGTTGAAACGTCGTCCTTTCTGCGGAAAAAAGTCCCGACTATTCTAGTACACAGCGCCATTACGTATGAAAATCGCCGAGTTAATTAATATGTCACCGGCAGCCTTGATCCTTTAGTCCCTCTGCCTTGTTCAACACGTTCGTGTCTGATTATCCGGCTGATTTTATCCGCGTCATCCTTTCCGGGTGGTGACACCTATTTTCTGAGGTGTGTATATGCGTGCGTAGATGGAAATTGTCGGGGAGTCGATGCCTCAGGTAATTGAGTAGACAGTTTCCATTTTCGCGGAGTAAAGGAAAGGAAAATGGCACTTTCTGTACGTGTGGATATGTAATTATAGTAAAGTTTGTCGGGTCTTCAATTTTAATATTTGAACGTGATGGTGATATAAGAGTGATTGTGTACAGTGGGAAATCATTTGTGAGCATTGGAATTATTAGTGCCTATAGCGTTATTATTTCTCTATACGTATATATAGTTACCACCTAAATTTGTGAGGAATATAAATATTTTGTTATCATTTTCCTAATTTATTCGAATACTAGGAAACCCCCGCTTTGCATTTTTCTGTGTAGATATATAATACTAAAATAACTATTAATATATATAGTGGGAAATCATTTATGAGCATTGGAATTATTAGCTCCTATAGTGTCTTTATTTTTGTATACGTATATATAGTTATCACCTAAATTTGTGAGCATTAAGTATTCTGTTTTTTTCACTTCCATAATTTATTCGAATACTAGGAAACCCCCTCCTTGCTTTTTGCTATATATATATATACATATAATACTAAAATAACCATTAATATATACAGTGGGAAATCATTTGTGAGCATTAGAATTACTAACTCCTATAGTGTCTTTATTTCTGTATACGTATATACATATAGTTATCACCTAAATTTGTGAGCATTATAAATATTCTGTTTTTTTCTCATTTTCCTAGTTTATTCGAATAATAGGAAACCCTCGCTTTGCAGTTTTCTGTGTATATATATATAATACTAAAATAACTATTAATATACACAGTGGGAAATCATCTGTGAGCAGTTTAATTGCTAGCTTCTATAGTGTCTATTTCTCTATACGTATATATAGTTATCACCTAAATTTGTGATGTACATATATAAATATTCTGTTTTTATTATTTAATATATAAATATAACACTAAAATAACAGTACCGGTATGCCACAGTAAGCAATTTCGCATCTGTTTTTATATATATATATATAATACTAAAATAACTATAAATATGTGTAAATACAGTAGCAGTATGCCACATTTAACAATTAAGCTTCTAAACATTATAACTGTTCTATCCACTCGTTTCCAATCTATAATTTACATAGTTAACATAATTTCTAATCCATAATTTATTTTAACAATGGCCAACTCCTGATTTGCCTTTTGCTCTGCATGCACATATATAATTAAAATACAAATTTGCATATATCTAGTATAAAAGTATTTTGAATATTTATACGTAATAATAACATGAAACAATAAGCATTATAATTATTTCTACTAATCTACTATCTCTAATCTCTAATCTACTAATCTACTAGTTCCCATAACTTATTCAAATAGCCATGAACTCTGTTTTTTTCCGCCATATGCGCATATTTTATTCTAATACCTAGTTTTATATAGTCTATATACACAATATTAAAATGACAATGATATTTTACTACAGCGAATAGTTTCTGAGTATCATAATTATTCTATCGACTAATTTTCATAATTTACTTATCCTTATTACTTATTTATCACTTTTATTATATTTATTTATTACTATTATAGTTACTTTTTTTCTATATTTATGCTACTTACTTTATTATTTTTATTATACTTATTTCTTAGTACTATAATCACTTATTATTTTTTCTATATTTATAGTACTTACTTTATTACTTTTATTATACTTATTTATTACTATTATAATTACTTATTTACTGTCATTCTTTCTATACACGCATATATAATTAAAATGAAAATGTTATATGCAATAGTAACATAATAACTATATATCATTCCATTCAGAAACTTCTGTAATTTATTTAAACGACTGATTCCTGGTCAATTTCCTTAACAAACTGCCAATGGAAATACTTAGCTCAGGAAAATAAACGCTTATAGGCTTTTTAGCGATATTACGTCTGTCAACCGAATTAAACGTTGTTCGATAACGATTCTGTTTTAGTCAGAAAGAAACTGGAGGAGACCACTTCGTTGCGCGAAGCCGAGAGACAAGATTGGGAGAAGGAGAAAGCGAATCATTACGAGGAGAAAGAGAAGCTCAAGTCGAAACTCCTGTCGCTTTCCGCGGAAAAGCTCAAAGTCTACAATGAAGTGCTGCAGTTGAACAAGGATCTCGGTGAGAGAAGCAATTTTTAAGAATCGCAACGTTTTGCGTAAGACATTCTTCGGTTTTAAGTCATAGATTGCCCAAGGAAGTCATTTTGACTGCTTTTTAATTTCAATTAGAAAAAAAATTATGTATATAATGTTATATATATATAAATATATATTACGTTTATAAGGAGGTAATTAGAATTATTAATAAACCCATTTATATGTTGTACAAAAAGTCACAAGATTTTAAGAAATTGTTTATATAGATAATTATAATTTATGTACGTAATACATACTATGCACATAAATTATGTATATAATTATGTATATAAACGATTTCTTCGAATTTTTGTACATATATTATTATACATATATAATTATAATTTATAATTATATAACATATAAATATTATATAATATATAATATTATATATATATATTATATATATATTATTATTTATATATTATTATTATTATTATTATATATATATATTATAATATTATTATATATATTATAATAATATTATATATTATATAATATATAATATTATATAATATATAATATTATATAATATATAATATTATTATAATATATATTATAATATATATAGAATATATTGAAAATGTTATTCAGAAATTCTGTAGTTTTAAGTTATTGGAAAATTATATTAAGAAATGGGTCGTGCAAACTTTTATTATATTCTATATATATTCTATATTTACTTTGTATAAGAATGAATTTACTTTATAATATGTTATAAAGTTATATTCTATATTATAATATATATAGAATATATTAAATCAATGTCAATTGCTTTTACAAGATTAGGAATAGGCTTCATTGCGAATTTCTGTATTTTTCACCAGTGCAAAAAATTTGACTACAAACGAAAAAAATCGCAATGAAGCCCATTTGCAATCATGTAAAAGCAATTGGTATTAAAAGATTTGAAGATTTTACTAAAAATGCAAAAAATTTGCACAGGTCACCAGTGCAAAAGATTTGACTACAAATGAAAAAATATCGCAATGAATCCCATTTGCAATCTTGTAAAAGCAATTGATATTAAAAGATTTGAAGATTTGTAACGTAATATTAAGTCAACGTATTAAATAAACTGCCCAAATTTTTCTCGCCATAAAATAAATTCGCCGAACACATAACCTCAACCCCAGACAATAGTTTTCCCGCCGACCATTTTCCGCCGCTAAAAAATTGTCCCGCCATTATGTAAAATATTTTTTCCACTCACCCTTCAGCCGGCTTCTAAAATTCGCCATTATATAAGTACCGCAGGTATTGATATATCGCCAATTTCCAGAAGCCGCAAAGGCATCCGAGAAGGAACGGCAGGAAGTGAAGAAGAAAAGTGGAGAGTTGAAGGAGGAGTTGGCTGCGGAACGGCAGAAAACGAAGAAGCTGCAAGAAGAAGCCGCTTTAAGCGAGGAGCGAGAGAAGACGACGAAAGAGAAGTTAACCGCGTTGGAACGCGGAAAAACGAAGCTGGAAGGCAATGTCGAAGGTAAGTAAGTAAGAAGGAAAGAAAGGAAGAAAGTGACACTCACCCTGCAGCTTCGGGGACCAGCGGCGACTGAGGCGGGAATTCAAAGATGGAAGTAGAGACAAAAAGAGGGCGCTGTGTCATAAGGCGGGAAAATGTGGTGCGGATTTTCGCCGATAGGTGAAGAGGCGGGATATTTGAAATTTGAAGGGAAATTGTGAATAGTGGCGGGGAAGGAAAGATGGAGAATGAATGTTTGAAATTAAAATGTCAGTGTAAAATGTGAATAAAAGGAAAAAATAAAAAGTAAAGTGACGATT
Organism: Cryptocheilus praepositus; assembly: GCA_033815515.1. Lineage (NCBI taxonomy): Eukaryota > Metazoa > Arthropoda > Insecta > Hymenoptera > Pompilidae > Cryptocheilus > Cryptocheilus praepositus. The sequence continues at coordinate 835,127 of JAWWQZ010000112.1, read as the reverse complement.
TTAAATAATAATATGAAGGTTGTGATAATGTCGTAATTGTATTAATGTAATGGTGAAATAAAGATAAAGAATGGTTGTTTGAAATTAAAATGTGAGTGTAAAATGTCAGTAAAAGGAAAAAATGAAAAGGAAAATTACGATTTTAAATATTAACGTGAATATTGCAATAATGTTGTAATTGTATTAATGTAATTGAATAGTAATAGTGAAGTAAAGATGGAGAATTGTTGTTTGAAATTAAAATATCAGTAAAAGGAAAAAATAAAAAGTAAAGTGATTATTTTAAATAATAATATGAAGGTTGTGATAATGTTGTAATTGTATTAATGTCATTTGTAGTAATGTAATTAAATAGTCATGGTGAAGTAAAAACAAAGAATGGTGGTTTGAAATTAAAATATCAGTGTAAAATGTTAATAAAAGGAAAAAATAAAATGTAAAGTGATGTAATAATAATGTAATAATAAAGTAATGTAATAATAAGAAGGTTGTAATAATGTTCTAATTGTATTAATGTAAATTGTATTAATGTAATTGAATAGTAATGGTGAAGTAAAGATAGAAAATGGTCGTTTAAAATGAAAATGTCAGTGTAAAATGTGAGTAAAAGAAAAAGATAAAAAGTAAAGTGACGATTTTAAATAATAAAGTAAAGGTTGTGATAATGTTGTAATTGTATTAATGTAATTTGTAGTAATGTAATTGAAAAGTAATGGTGAAGTAAATATACCGAATGGTTGTTTGAAATTATAATGTCAGTGTGAAATGTGAGGAAAAAATAAAAAGTAAAGTGACGATTTTAAATAATAACGCGAAGGTTGTAATAATGTACAATCACGTAAAGGAATAAGAATTTTTGTTTAAATGAGATAATGAAAACAGAATCAAAATTAAAATTGAAGTTAAAAGAGAAAAATAGTAATAGTAAATAATAATGTAAGGGAAATAGAGGCAATAAAAAGTAAAAAATGAAAGTAAAGTGACGATTTTAAATAATAATGTAAATGTCAGTATCGTGATGTAAAAGTAAAAATAAAGAGTGATGGTTTTAAATATGGTGTGAACATCATAATAGTCAAAACAAGTTTCATTCAAATACGATAATGAAAATACAGTCAATAAAAAGGATAAAATAAAAAGTGAAGTGACGATTTTAAATAATAATGTGAATGTTACAATAATGTACAATCGCGTAAAGCAATAATAATTTTTGTCTAAATGCGATAATGAAAATGGAATCAAAATTAAAACTGAAGTTAAAAGAAAAAATGATAATTTTCAATAGCAATCTAAATATTGTAATAATAACTCTAAATCATAATGTAAATATTACAAAAATATGCAGTTTTTAAATCGTTTAATGACAAATAATTGTTTATTTAAACTATGAAGACACAACAAGTTTCGTTTAAATACGATAATGAAAATACAGTCAGGAAAAAGTAAAAAATGTAAGTAAAATGACGATTTTAAATAATAATGTGAATGTTAGAATAATGTATAATCGCGTAAAACAATAATCATTTTTGTCTGAATGCGATAATGAAAATAGAATCAAAATTAAACTTGAAGTTAAAAGAGAAAATGCTCATTTTAAATAACAATGTAAATATTGTAATAATAACTCTAAATAATAATGTAAATATTGCAAAAATATGCACTTCTTGAATCTTTTCATAACATATAATTGTTCATTTAAATTTTCGCAACAGTACCTTATGCACAACTTCTTAACATATGCAAATATTCTGAATATTTTTATAAAATACTAAAATACCCGTAACAGTAGACTATAGTGTCAAGCTTCATTTTCATTTACATTCTCATTTAACCGCAAAAATAAAATGAAAGCCAATAGATGCCCAAATGTAAACGAAAATCTGGACAAAAATTGAATTTGTTTTTACCTTAACTGGGGGAAAAATCTGGTGAGAAAACAAATTATCACTTTCCGAACATTTTCTTCTTTTTTTCTATGTGTTGGCACCACTGACGTTGGGCCCTAAACACCCTTAACAACCCTAGTCCTCAGTACCATAAAAGCCCTTCTTCAGTGAACATCTTGAAGTGTCCAAATATTTCAAGCAAATTTGTGCCTCACCCAACAAGTACCAGGAATCTGCAACAATAAGTTAGTATCAGCACAACGTTACGTTAGAATCTATTTTTCTCATCTTTCCAACCTTTCATCGTAAAATGTTTACGCCGCGTTGTTGCAATTTCATCGCGCAGTGGTGCATCCCGCAGAAATTTCACGGAAGGCAGAAACAAGAACATCCTTCCTTCCTTCCTTCTTTCCTCTCTGCGAATCGAATCCGCAATCCGTTGTAACCGCATGAATAAAAGAAAATGTAAATTATTTTACCTTAGCGGAGGAGTTGGCGGGTTTTTTAGTTCGAGTCTTTGCCACCAGGGCGCAGTTATGTTGTCTCCCGCCAAATGGTAGTTCAGTGTTTTGCCGCCAGAGTCCGCGGCGCGGCAAATCTTTTGATTATGAATGTTTCTGGAACAAGTTGGGTTTCCCGTGAATTTATGGCATTTTGACGATGTTTGCAGCTGGTTAAAGACACAAATGTGTGATTAGATGCACAAACAAATAACAAATAATGCGCATTCTCAAATTAATGTATATTTTTTTTAAATTTTTATATTATAATATATATTATAATTTTTTATTATTAATATCAACCGATTAATCAGTTGAGCCAATTTTAACGGTTGACAATTTTATTTCATTGCCTCATCATATATATGTTTATGAATGTTTCTGAAACAATTCGGGTTTTTATTAAATTTATGTAATTTTGACGATGTTTGCAGATGGTTAAATACGCAAACGTGTGATTAAATGCACAAATAAATAACAAATTGTGCACATTCTGAAGTTAATGTATACATGTATGTATATATTTTTTTTTAAATTTTTATATTATAATATATATTATAATTTTTTATTATTAATATCAATCGATTAATCAGTTGAGCCAATTTTAACGGTTGACAATTTTATTTCATTGCCTGATGAAATAACGTATATATATATATGTATATATAATATATGTATCATGAGTCAATGAAATAAAAATATATTTTATATATCACGAGGCAATGAAATAAAATTGCCAACCGTTAAAATTGACTTAAGTGATTAATCGGTTGATATTAATAATAAAAAATTAGAGTTTACACGGAAATATTAAATTATTTGTTTATTATTTTCTAATCGTTCTAAATTAATATATATATAATGAGCAAACAAATGGAAAGTTATTAAAATTTAATTAATTGTTCAACATCTGTAGTTAATAAATTGTACTTCACATAAAAAGAATAATTTACTTCTAATTTAATAATTCTAATTATTTAATACTTATCTATTATTATTATTATTAATAATTGACAATAATAATTATTTCTAACTCAGTTTTTAACCATTTTAAATTATCACGAAACAATCAAATACAATTGTCAATCATTAAAATTAGCTTTACCGATTAGTCGTTTGATATTAATAAAGAAAAATGGGGGCTTCCACAAAACTATTAAACCAGTTATTAAAATTGTATTAATTCTTCAATAACCATAAATCTCAATAACCATAATTGGTTAATAACCATAAATTCTACTTGGCATTGACGAAACAATTTTTTTCTAATTTAGTTGTTAACAATTTTAAATCATCACGCAACTATCAAATATATTTACCAATCATTAAAATTGACTTAACTCGTTTAAAATTAAAATTGACTTAAATCGTTTAATATTAAGAAAAAAAAACTACAGTTTCCACAAAACCGTTTAATGAATTTTGAATTGTTTCTTCAATTATTTTTATTATTTCTTTACTGATATTTCGAAGGTCTCAAACAAGAATTGGAGAGTCTGAAGTCCTCGACGACCGAGAAGATATCTGATCTGACCAACGAACTGACGAAAGCGAAGAAGGAGAAAGAGAAGCTGAAAGTGCAGCTGGACAAGGAGAAAAAGTCCCGAGACACCGAAGTGGCCGGTCTGAAAAAGAAGATCGCGACTTTGGAGAGGACCGACCTCAACTCCAGGCGCATCGACGAAGTCAAACAATCTTTCACCGAAAAGATTCAAGGTGAGCGTTGGTCTAGCGAGCTTCCCCCGGTTCTTTTTATACGTAATAATAAATGGCCGACGTTTGACTCGCAGACCTCGAGAACGCCGTGAAAGCGGAGAGAGAGAAAAAGGAAGCTGTAAGTAAAGAGTTGAACGAGACGAAGGAGGCCAGGCAACGAGTCGAGAAAGAAATCGAGACGCTCAAAAGGTGCGCAGGGTTTTTCGTTTTTACCTTCTCTCGGGGATGACCAGGAAAATCGATGAGATAGATTAGTGAATGTCCGAGCTAACAAATTTGGCCGGGTGCTGGTGTGAATAAAGGATCCTCTTGGTAAAACGCGAAAATTTGCGATGCTGGAGCTTTTTTTTCGTTTTTTAGAATGGTTTTGGAGTTGTGGAGAATGTTAGGAGGTATATGATATGCAGATTTATATGAGGAAATTCGTTTGGGTATGCTTTATTAACGTTCCATGTTGAAAGTCAGTAAAAATTGCAGAAAAAATAATAGGGTTCCTGTCATTTTTGCTTGAAAATCAGGCAGCACAAAGGATCACTGCTTTTAGTTTGAAGCCTTATAGTGATTGAAGTCATTTTCTTATTTGTTATAATGTCTGAACCATAGATTCACTAATGAATATATAGATATATGACACAGAAATTAATTTAAATATATTTTCTTATCATTCTGTCGATCACAGTCAGTCAAAGATGCAAAAAGGTAATAGTAGGAGTTTCTGTCATTTTTGCTGAAAATCAGGTAGCATAAATAAAGGATCACTGCTTTTACTTTCGAACTCTTATAGTGATTGAAGTCAATTTCCTCATTTGTTATAAAATCTTAACAATAGATTTATGGACGAATATATAGGTATATGACACAAAATTAGAAAATGGCAAGCCAGTGGCAGCAATTCATTTAAATATATTTTCTTATCAATCTGTCAATGAAAATGAGTAAAAGATGCAAAAAAATAATAGTAAGAGTTTTTGTAATTTTTGCTCCGTAATCATTGCTTTTAGGTCGAAGTCTTATAGTAAATGAAATTATTTGTTGTAATATTTTAACTGAAACATATAGGTATGTGGTATAGATATTCATTTATATATATTTTCTTATAATTTTGACAATGAGTCAGTAAAAGATGTAAGCAAATAATAGTAAGAGTTCCTATCATTTTTGCTGAAAATCAAGCAGCACAAAGGATCACTGCTTTTAGTTTGAAGTCTTATAGTGATTGAAGTCCATTTCCTTATTTATTGTAACGTTTTAACAGTAGATTTACGGATAAATATATAGGTATATGACACAGACATTCATTTAAATATATTGTTTTATCATTCTATCAATGATAATATAATAAATATAAATAAGTGTTCCTATTATTTTTTATGAAAATCAGGATTACTGCTTTTAGTTCGAAGACTTACAGTGGATATATTCGTATTATCCCACCAATAAAATTCGTGAAATCCGGAACACATCAAATAGATAGATCCCTTAAATTTAATATTAAATTCTCCACATATCTGAAGACCTTTGGGTCTAATCAGGGAAACCAGAAATAGTTCAAATTATTACAAAGTGTAAGAATGTTTGTGTGAAAATTTGTTGTGAAAATTTGAAATGTGTGTACATCCTTTATAACTTACGTGTATTCAGTATTTTAGAATAAGTGTTACACAGCAATACACATCTACTTAAAACATTGTAACACTTTGTAATAATATAAAACATTTATAAACTGCAGGCATGTTTATTGACATTATTGCTCAATATATAAATCAACTGTAAAAGCAGTTTAAGATAAAAAATTCCAAAGAATTCCACAGGATTGCATTGACCCTCAATAATCTTAAATTTAACTTCTAACACTACAATAATTTGAGAATCAAATCTTTCACATTTATTGAAATTGTCGAGACGGTCTAAACCAACCCAACAAAAGCATAGAATTATCGAACACTACTTGTTAAAATGAACAGTGCAAATAACTGCATAAAGAGCCTATAGTTATTTTTAGCCCCCATGCCTTTGCTCAAACCGACGGTCAACGATAATTAATTACACCGCATTATTTGTCCACAGCCAACTGTCTGCCGAAAAGAAAAAGGCGACGGACGCAGAAGCGGGGCAGAAAAAAGTGGAAACACTTCTTCGCTCGAAAGAAGAAGAATGGCGATCTGAACGGTCAACTCTTGAGGTACATCAATGCAATTTTTTAAAAATATTCCAGCCAAAACTTTAAACAAAAAATAGGGAAGTAAATTTGCTTCTCACAAAATGACTTTGAAACTACCTATATACAGTGTTTCAAGAGTATACTCCGAATATAGATATTTCCAATAAAAAATCCTGAAGACAATTGACTTATTGTGCGCAAGTAAAAAATGGTTGAAAGTATTAAGTTTAATTTTTTAATAAGAATTGAATGGAATGGAGAAAAAGTTTGTGTCGCGAGCATACTAAAAAATGTTTGGATAGAATAGTGTATATAAGTAAATATGATCAAAAGACAGATTTGTATGTCACGATATATAATGATTGTATTCTATGTTTTTAGGAGAGAATTCGTGCACGAGATGCAGCAGCAGCGGATAAAAGATTAATGAACGAGGCCAACGACAGGATTGAGAAGCTGACTCGCGAAAATAAGCATTTGCTTGAGCAATTGGAAGAAGCCAGACGTTTGGTGCGTACTTTCATATTGACCTTTTCTACTTGTAATTACAACACGTCAGCGAGCTAAGCTTATTAACATCAATCCACCAGGAAATTTCGTCATAAAAAATTACGAAAAAGTTACACTTTCTAAATCAATGAAATAAAAATGCATTTCAATAATAATTGCAGCAGGGCCTGGCCAATAAACAATCTACATAAATTTACATTAAATTACAATCTACATTAAAAGTACTAAAATTAAATTAAAAATACTAAAATAAAAAATCTACATTAAATTAAGAATACTAAAATTAAATTAAAATACTAAAATAAAAAATCTACATTAAATAAATACTCTATATAAAATACAATCTACATTAAATTATTAATATAATGATTTAATTATTTCAGCACTAGGACCCCACCAACACACTAAATAAATCCAATAAAAATGTATTTATTCCAGCACGAAGACCTCACCAACAAACTGAAGGACTACGACGCAGTTTCAAAAGTGCAAAACAGCCTGTCAGCCGACACGAGTGCCCTGGAATCTGAGATCAAGCAACTGAAGACCAGAATTGCCGAAGCTGAAAAGACGAGAAAAGCAGACTTGGCACAGTGCAAGCTCAGGTACGAGCACAGGATCACAGCGATTAACGACGAACTCCAGGCGATACAGAATCAACTCTCTCGACACAAACGAGAGAGGGACACCTATAAACATATGCTTGAAGGTGCGCAGAAGACAATTGCGGAATTCAAGAACGTCAAGCGCAAACAGATTCAGCAAACTGCGAATTCTCCCGGAAATACGTCGTTTGAGAAGGTCAGCTCGATTATCCATGGACAAAAATGCGCATTTTCGACAACTGCATGGGTAGAAATTTTAAATGAGGATGATTATACAGGGGTATCATGGTAGAAGGCGATTTTGTAATTCAATGATCACGTATTGATACGAAATAGGTGATTTTCTTAAGGGGTAACATCTAGCTTAAATTTTCAAAAAATCGAAAACAATTTTTTATCTTATATGATACTTTAGAGCCTTAAAAATAAGGTGCAATTTGTCTTATAGGGAAAAATATTTTTTAAAGTGGTTTTACAAATTGATAAAGCAAGTTAATTATGAAAATTACATGGTACCGATTCTAATATTCTGAAGGGACATAAAATTGATGACGCAATCCGTATTCCCTCAAAAAATGCGAAACGAAATTTTGGCAAAAATATTAATGACTTGACATCATTAAAATTGATGAAATATTAAATTTTCAAATTTTCATAATAATGAATCAATTAAATTTAACATCATCAATTTTAATGAAATTTTCATTATGATGATGATGTTAAACTTTTCATTATAATGCATCAATTAAAATTTAACTTCATCAATTTTAATGATTTCAAATATTAATATTTTTCAAATTTTACTCATGCCGCATACGGTGCGTCATCAATTTTGATGCTATCAAATATTACAATTTTCAAACATTCATAATGATGGATCAATTAAAGTTTAACATCATCAATTTTAATGAAATTTTCATTATGATGCATCAATTTTAATTCTTTATTATAATGCACCGATTAAAATTGATGCATCATTTTAATGATGAAAAAAAATTTTTCAAATTTTTTCATGACGCTCTAAAGCGTATCATATAAGACTCCAAAAAATAGTTCGATTGTTATATCATTTTAAAAAAAATTTAAGGTATGTTTTTAGGTGTTAAGCTAGATGTTACCTCTTAATGCAATTTGTTATAATCGATAAACTCGATAGAAAAATAAATAAACACAAAAAAGTCTTTTTTTACATGTTTATACGAGGTCGAGTATAAAAATCTAGAAAAATAATTATGTTTTACGCCTTGAGGCGTTAAATAGTTTGAAGTCAAACGAAAGTGCGCATTTTGCACGGATGTCAGGTATCTTCGAAGGTTGATGATTTCACGGAACGGAATGCGGTGGACTTATTTTGCAGGAGGAGGACGACAACGGCACCTACGTGGCGATACTTGAGAAACAAATAAGTTGTATGGAAGACGAATTATCGGAAACGAGATTGGAAGCGTCGACTGCCAAGGCGGAACTTGTCTCGGAGAAATCTGCGGCGCACATTAAACTTTCAGAGATGCAATCGAGGATAAACGAGGTAAGAAATGATCTTTGGGTTTCAAAGATTTAGAGTCCGTATAATAAAATGATTGCAGTTATTGCGCGGCCAAAAATCATTTTTTTTACAACTTAAAGTTTCTGAGCAATAGTTTAACATTGCTAATGTTCGCAAAATTATTAAAGAATTATTGAATATATATTTATTATTAAAGATTATTAAAGAATTAATAATTATTAAAGAATATTAAATAATTCAATAAAAATATAACTTCAATAAAAATCAGAGATACCATTATACATACTAAGTAAAAATTTATTGCTTTGTTTGTCCTTTTGTAATATGAAAGAAGATGTGGAAGACCACAAAAAAATACAATTCACACCCCATATTCTCAACTACTCCTGAGATATGTCAAATATTGAATTCAAAGAAATACAAAAAGTAATATAGTTAGCAACAAGTTTATGTCTCCATAAATATGGCAAAAATTAGCCAAAACCGTGATTAATGTTTACTCTAGCAAGCACTAAAGCTTCAGCAATAATAAGGGACTTAAAAAAAGTATAATCCACAAACGTTTTAAATATTTCTAAAGATCCACCCGAAAGAAATATTATAAAAATATTCAACAATTCCTTTATGACAAATAACGACTTTTTCAGCTTGAAGAAGAAAGGATGCTGAACAACAGAAGAAGCAAAATCCCAGGTTTGAAGGTCCGCATGGAATTGGCTTGGCAGAAGGAGCGTGAAGAACAGCAAAGACTGCTTCAAGAAACTGCAACTCTGGCCAGAGACCTGAGGCAAACTCTTTTCGAGGTAGAACGGCACCTGATACAAACTAGCAAACAATTCCACCGTTATTAGCCGGCGGTTGCTTGACTTTTTGTTCCTCTAGATCGAAAGAGAACGCGTGAATGAACGGGTCGAGTACAAGCGGAAGCACGATCAGCTGAAGAAGGTGCTGGACGAGGAAAAAGAAGAGAACAAGAAGAAGCTGGTCGAGGTAGGAAATGCAGAAAGAACTGAATACGATTCACATTCACATGATTCAGAACGTTAACATTTACTGATAAATAACATGAATTTGTACATTCCTATATTGAAAAACGAATCTATAAATGACTATAAATGAGACCCAAAAGATGCATTTTTTAAAATCTAACACCGTGTATGGATCATTCACTGTTTGTGAACAAAAGAAATAACTCAGTCGGATATTAATTTTACCTTAAATTTCATGTTGGACTTTGTCAAGTGGCATAAAATGTTCAACATGTGCATTTAGTCGAAGCAATTTTTTTAAAATTGAGTTTTGTACTAGTATTTGCTAAGTAATTCATTGTATAAATATTTTAGGCAACAAAATTCTATATTGGACTTCATCCTAGCATTTGCAAACAATATTAGAAATCCCGCATATAAATTCTGCGTTGAATTTTATATTAATGCTTATTAGGTAATATAGGAAATTCATTGTATAAATATTTTAGACAAGAAAATTCCATATTGAATTTAATCCTACCATTTGCTAAGCAATATAAGAACCCCGCGTATCAATTCTACGTTGAATTTTATATAAACGCTTATTAGGTAATATAAGAAATTTATTGTGTAAATATTTTAGGCAACAAAATTCTATATAGGACTACATCATAGTATTTGTTAAGCAATATTAGAAATTCCATATATAAATTCTGCATTGAATTTTATATTAACGTTTATTAAATAATATGAGAAATTCATTGTGTAAATATTTTAGGCAACAAAATTCTATATTGGACTTCATCCTACCATTTGCTAAGCAATATAAGAAATCCCATATATAACTTATTAACAACGTTAAATTTTATATTAACGCTGATTAGGTAATATGAGAAATTCATTGTGTAAATATTTTATGTCGCAAAATCCCATATCAGACTTCATCCTAGCATTTGCTAAGCAATATTAGAAATCCCATATATAAATTCGTTGAAATTTATTGTACAAATTGTTGTAAAAATTATTGTATATATTATACGTTGAATTTTATATTAACGTTTATAAAGAAATATGAGGAATTCCAATATTTGATATTTTATACCACAAAATTCCGTATTGAACTTCATCCTAGCATTTTCTAAACAATATTAGAAATTCCACATTAAATTTTACATTAACATTTATAAGGAAATATGAGGAATTCGAGGGTTTAATATTTTATGCCACAAAATTCTATATTGGACTTTATCCTAGCATTTGCTAAGCAATATTAGAAATCCCACGTATAAATTCTACGTTAAATGTTACATTAATGCTTATTAGGTAATATGGGAAATTCATTATATAAATATTCTAGGCAACAAAATTCTATATAGGACTTCATCCTAGCATTTGCTAAGCAATATTAGAAATCCCATATATAAATTCAACGTTGAATTTTATATTAACGTTTATAAAGAAACATGAGGAATTCGACGGTTTAATATTTTATGCCACAATATTCTATACTGGACTTCATCCTAGCATTTGCAAACAATATTAGAAATCCCACGTATAAACTCTACGTTAAATCTTATAGTAACGCTTGTTAGATAATATGAGAAATTCATTGTATAAATATTTTAGACAACAAAATTCTATATAGGACTTTCTCCTACCATTTATTAAGCAATATTAAAGATCCCAAAATTCAACGTTGAATTTTATATTAACGCTTATTTAATAATATGAAAAATTCTTTGTGTAAATAAGAACTCCCGCGTATAAATTCTGCGTTAAATTTCATATTAATGTTTATTAGGAAATATGAGAATTTCGGGGTGTAGATATTTTATGTCACAAAATTCTACATTACATTCCATGCTAGTGTTTATTAAATAACACAAGGAACCCCACGTATAAATTATACCGCGAGATTCTACGTTAAACCCCATATTAACACTTACTAACTGATCGCACCTTTACAATGATCTCCCAACTTATTAACCGACCGCACCTAAACAATAACATTCCAGCTGCAGTGCGACTTGCTAGAATTGCGGGACGCGCATGCAAAGTTGCGGACGAGCAACGAGAAGATGCGGCGCGAAAAAGAGCGGCACGAGAAAGAAAGAGAAGAACTGAAGAGCGTGATTATTCGCCGCAACAAACTCGAGCAAAGCGAGATGCGGAATGTAGACGCGCTGCTGCAGCTCGTAGAGAATCTGCTGAAACTTTTACCGGAGGCCTCGCGAGAAAACGGAAGTGTGCCGGATGATTACACACCGACGCCTCCCAGGAGACTGAAGGTGCGTATTTGAAATTCTTAGGCCTTGGAAAAGTAAAGAAAATAATTGGTTTACACGCCTCTTTCCGGTTGATATGTAGAAACTTATTATGTGACACCGCGCAGATTCCCTGTACAGCAGTCCATAGTAGTTAGGAATGACGATTGTTTATTAATAGACTAATCTGATGTACTTGTGAATGGATTTTTGATATGTTTATGTAATATATTGAAATTAATGATTTTATAAGAGGTTTATGCGTAGGTTTCTATAATATTCATGCATAACGATTATTTACGAATAGAATATATTGAATAGAATATGATTCAATATATATTGAATGTATTGAATAGATTATGAATTCAATATATATTGAATAGAAAATGAATTGAATAGAATGACGATTATTTACGAATAGATTCCTGGGATATATTTGTAAATAGATTTTTTATATATTTGTAGAATATATTGAAATTAATGATTTTATAAGAGATTTATGCATAGATTTCTATAATAGGCTCCTATGATATATTTGTGAATCAATTTTTAATGTACTTATGGGTGGACTTCTATAATATTTATGAAAGGACACGTGTATTATATTCATCTTCCTGATTATGCAATCTTTAATATTTATAAATGGATTAGTGTTTGCTGAATGTGTAGTATCCTTTCATTAAGAAACTTCACTTGAAAGAAAATTGCACAAATACGTCACAGGTAGCAGGAAACTTAAAAAATGTTAAGTAAAATGCAGCATTCCAGCTTGGTAAGCTCTTCAGAAAATTCTGAAAACAATTACAATTTGGTCGCCACGATTTTCCTGACTGATATCTGACATGAATTAAAATTTCAACGAAAATGAAAATCATTTTAAGAACTTTGATTTGTACATATAATGGGACATATGTATTTTGTGATGTAGTACGTATAATAGTATGCTAAAATGCAAATATGAGATGAGTAATCTGGCATTATGGAATTTGCAGGGTCCTAAATCAAGAGAATCCTCGCCGATGATCGATGCAAAGGAAATCGCAAAAGGTAAAATATGCAGGAATGAAACAAGAATACAAAATCATTTACATATTACATTACAATATCTATGCGAAACATACTAAAACAATTACATAATATAATAAGAGAATGTTAGAGTATAGTCCTACTAGAATTTTTTCGTAATCCGACTAACAACTTTAATTCAAATATTAACAATTCCAAAATATTGAAAAATTGAATATATACATAATGTAATAATAGAACGTTAGAATATAGTCCTACTAGAATTTTTTCGTAATCCGACTAACAACTTTAATTCAAATATTGAAAATTCCAAAATATTGAAAAATTGAATATATACATAATGTAATATTAGAACGTTAGAGTATAGTCCTACTAGAATTATTTCATAATCCGACTAACTTTAATTCAAATATTGAAAATTCCTAAATTGCGATACCCCGTAACTTATTATTAAATTTATAGAATTTCCTAATCTGCCACATCAGAGCAAAAATATGTTTCGCAGCAAATAAGTTCACATCCTACTGTTATTTACTGCGAATTTAACTCATGATTCACGACTAGGTTCCAACTCGCTGCTGGAAGACAGAACGGAAAAACTCAAGAGCACCGTCGATCGACTAAGAGAAGTGGCCAGAGAGTTAGAAGAATCAAAAAGAGGCCTGGACGAGGCCCGTATGTCACGACTAAAAAAATTCGGCAAAAGGTAACCGGCTCTCCTTCTCACAAATCAAAAAATCACAAAAATCAAGAACTTCTGTATGGGAGGATTTTTCTAAAAAAAAAAGAAAAAAGTGACGGTACACGTCTTCGAAAGACTGAAACTTAGTATATATTAATAAGAATATAGGTATATATAAATAGAAATTATAAAGAAAATAAAGAAATTTGCCTAATCGATTCGAAAACAATTTTAATAACATTTTCGAATCATTTAAAAATTATGATGCCATGTATATCTTAAACTCAAAGATATTGAACGACGCAACATTTGCTTCATAAACAATTTCTTAGAATTTTGTGACTTTTTGTACAACACATAAATACGTTTATTAATAATTGCAGTTACCTCCTTACATACGTAATATATATTTGTCTATATAATATTATATGCACCATTTTTTTCTAATTGAAAATAAAAAATGACTTTCTTGGGCAATGTAATGTTAAGTAAATGTGTTTTTTTTCCGCAGATCGACGTCTGTTGAGACGAGCGAGCCAGGAAAAGTGATCGTTTCCACCCATTCGAAGACCCGTTTGAAGAGAAAGAGCGTTTCGTTGGAACAAACAAGCGGTCGTCACGAGGAAGTAAGTTTCGTGCCGCATTTTAAAATGGAAATGCTAACCGCGCAAACACGTTATTTTTAACCCATTGTTTTGAAAGGCGTAACAGGGAAACATAATTGCCGCGATGCTATCTGCGCAAATTAATTATGGAAACACGCGCTATCGCTCGTAAATAATCGAGGAACGGCACTTTGAATAGAATATCTGTGGATAGGCGACTTTATGTGTTCAAAGTGGTTGTATTATTTAACGATCGGTTTTAGGCAGACGTTATAAAACGACTTATGCTGAAACTTGTCATTTAAAACGTGTTCTGCAGAAAAAAAACTGCATTGAAAGTGTATAAGTATTAGGTGAATTTGACGAAATCGAGTGGGAGTCCGTGTGCAATTAATGGCATTAATTTTTCTGACGAAAACGTTTTAGACAATTATAAAGTAAACTATTGAATAACTTTTGTCTGAAACATTTTCTTCTAAAATAGAGTGTTTCTAAAATGTACATATATTACACGATTTCAATGGAATTTATAGGATCCATGTATAATTGACGGCATAATTTATTTAAAGATTGATTTTTGGCAAAAATGTTTTAAGCAAAAATTGCAAGGTAAATCATATTAACTTTTGTCTGAAACATTTTTTCTTGAGAGCAATTATTTTCAAAATTCTGTAAATGTTTGATAATTACAGCGGAATCGAGTGGGATCCCTGAGTAATTAATGGCATTAATTGTTTAGTTTATTTAACGATTGCTTTCCGACGAAAATGTTTTAGATAATTATAAAGTGAACTGTATTAAATCATTTTTGTCTGGAACATTTTCTTCTAAAGTAAAGTATTTCTAAAATGTACAAATATTATGATGAAATCGATAGGATCCATGTGTAATTGACGGCATTGATGCTATAATTTATTTAAAGATTGATTTTTGGCAAAAATATTTAAAAAAAAATTTGCAAAGTAAATCATATTAACTTTTGTCTGAAACATTTTTTCTGAAAGCAATTATTTTAAAAATTCTGTAAACGTTAGATAATTACGGCGGAATCGAGTGGGATACCTGAGTAATTAATGGCATTAATGGTTAAACTTATTTAACGATTGATTTTAGACAAAATTATTTTATACAGAAATTATAAAGTAAGCGGTACTAAGTAAGTTTTGTCTATAACGTTTCCTTCTAAAGTAAGCATTTTAAAATTATTCAGAAAAAATGACAATATTAAATAATTGCGGTGAAATCTAGGGGACCCCTGTGTAATTAATGGCATTAATGGTTGAATTTATTTAACGACTGATTTTAGACAAAATTATATTAAACAAAAATTATGAAGTAAGCGATACTGAGTAAGTTTTATCTATAACTTTTCCTTCTAAAAGCAAGCATTTTAAAAATATTTGAAAAATGCCAATATTAGATAATTAGGGTGAAATCGCCAGGAATCCCTGTGTCATTAGTGGCATTAATGGTTAAATTTATTTAACGACTGATTTTAGATAAAATTATTTTAAACAAAAATTATAAAGTAAGCGCTACTGAGTAAGTTTCATCTACAACTTTTCCTTCTAAAAGTAAGCATTTTAAAATTATTCAGAAAAAATGACAATATTAAATAATTGCGGTGACATATACAGGGACCCCTGTGTAATTAAAGGCATTAATCGTTCAATTTATTTAATGATTAATTTTAGACAAAATTATTTTAAACAAAAATTATAAAGTAAGCGCTACTGAGTAAGTTTTATCTACAACTTTTCCTTCTAAAAGTAAGCATTTTAAAATTATCCGAAAAAAATGCCAATATTAGAAAATTGCGGTGAAATATACAGGGATCCCTGAGTAATTAATAGCATTAATCGTTCAATTTATGTAATGATTGATTTTAGACAAAATTATGTTAAGCAAAAATTATAAAGTAAGCGATACTTAGTAAGTTTTGCCTATAACTTTTCCTTCTAAAAGTAAGCATTTTAAAAGTATCCGAAAAAATGACAATATTACATATTGGTGAAATCTACAGGGGTCCCTGTGTAATTAATGATATTAACGGTACAATTTCTTAGTGTACCCATTTGTTCAACTCTAGAAAAGATGCTTAATCGATCCGAAAACGTTCAATGCCAAGATAAATAAAAATCAAGGAAGTTGCCGCTGAATTACCGATAAACCACCTTGAGAATAAACGACTGATGCGTTTTCCCACGATCTTGTTTCAGTCCCCATTCATCTGGAGCACGCACAGCAATGTTTCAAGCATGCAATCGCTCGAAGGATCGGAAACTGGCTCGCAGACGTTTAGCCTTCAGCGAGACTCGAGTGTCGACAGGTATTCGCCATCTTCTTTTTAATGCTAATTTTAATAACCTCTTTTTTACCACCCTCAATTATTTCCGCGTGCTCCGCGGCCGGTTAATTGTTTCAAAACAAACCTTTTTTGCCACAAAATCGTATACGACGTCACTAAATTCCAATTATGCGTGCAGTATAATGGACACGATTCAAAAGAGGCATATAATGGAAGTGTTGGCGTCTTCTAGTTTAGACATCAAATATTTCCACGAATCAATTAGCAGCTTAAAGAAACTTTTCGGCAAAACACTGACGTCTGGGATGCGCACGCTAAATGAAAGGAATAATATTTTTCTGCCCAAATCGCAGGGTTTGTGACGTAAAACAGTTTATGGGGCAATGGTGGTGATAATTGGCGTTTGAGGGTGGTCTGAATTTTCGTTATTAACGTTTTGTATTGGCGATTTTATTTCCAATGCCGTGACGCCTGCGTCATCAAATGACGCATGATATTAAACGCTGCGTCATGAAAACAAATGTCAATAATACCATCATGAAAACGCATATCATCCCCAACAACATCAATGTATTACATTATGAAGTTTCAGTTATATATTCTGAATACCAAACCGCATACGGTGCATTAATAATTTAGATATATCATTTCAATAGTTCAATATTCATATATTGCTATATTAATTAATACATTGCTATATTAATTTGAAAACTGCACGTGTGTCATTAGGTATTAAAGTATCGCTAATATCATGACGCATAGGTTTCCATAAAGATTTAAATATGTCCACTTTCAGTATTCATGTATTGAATTTGCAATTTAAATACTACCAATATCATTTTGCATCTGCCTTATTATCGATTTCACACTGATTATTATGGTACTTCATTTCCACTGTTCACGGCATCATTCCGCACCCCTTCATAATAAAAATTTACATAATTTGCAAAGTGTACAACTCTATTTAATACATTTGATAGTTAAGTGAGTGGATATAACTATTATTAAATATATATATTATAATATGACTTATACATATTAAGTCAATATTAAATATCTAAATGCAGGTATGAATAGTTAGATTTATTAATTGACAATTTCTGAACTGATTAATAAATATAGAATATTATCATAGGGTTTATAATGCAAAATTAAGAATTTATAGAAATTATGGACTGTGAAATTAGGATTACTAGATATGACAGTTAAATGATTGATATAACTATTATTTAATGTAATGTAGATGTATGTTTAGGCATTTCAGTTCATCAGTAGAAATTTCGTGAACTAATATAATGTATATATTTATTATTATGCACTCTGTAGGATAAATGAACGCTTTAGACAACTCATAGACCCTCAGCCTACATTTAACAGATGTAACAGTTAAATAATTCATTTAAATATTTCAGTTTATCAATAGAAACGTCCTGAACTTCATTTTATAGGATAAGTGAACCCTTTTAACAACTCATAGACCCTAAACCTGCATTTAATTGATGTGAATGTCCTGAACTGGATTTTATAGGATAAATTAATGCTTTAGACAACTCATGGACTCTAAACCTACATTTAGCAGATGTGACAGTTAAATGATGGCTACAAATATTTCAGTTTACCAGTAGAAATGTCCGAAACTTCATTTTATAGTATAAATGAATGCTTTAGATAACTCATAGACCCTCAGCCTACATTTAACAGATATAACAGTTCAATTATTGATATAAATATTCGAGTTTATCAGTAGAAATGTCCTGAACTTGATTTTATAGGATAAATGAATGTTTTAGGCAACTCATAGACCCTCAGCGTACATTTAACAAATACAACCGTTAAATGATTGATTTAAATATTGCAGTTTATCATTAGAAACGTCCGGAATTTGATTTTATAGGATAAATGAATGCTTTGGATAACTCATGGTCTTTAAACCTGCATTTAACAGATGTAACAGTTAAATGATGCATATAAATATTTTAGTTTACCAATATAAATATCCTGAACTGAACATTATAAGAACAATGAACGCTTTAGGTAACCCATAGACCCCAAACCTTTAACAAATGTGACACTTAAATGATTAATATAAATAGTCCTGTTACTACCTACTCCCCCTAGTAAAAAGTCCTGCACTGGACTCTATATGATAAATTACTGCTTTTAGTCAACTCATAGACCCTAAACCTCGACCTAACAAATCTACCAAACACTCTCATGACCCCACAAACCTCTTTTCTCACAACCCCCATTTTCCAGCCGACTCTCCGGCGGATCCACGAAAAGCGAGATGCTCCCCCGCGAGAAGCGCTACGGCAAGTCCATCATCCGGAAGCTAACAACCAAACTGACCAAGTCCGCCAGCTTCGACGACCCCCAGGGTCCCCTGGGCTACTACCAGTCCTCCGGCTCCGAAGCCAGCGTCGCCGACGCGTCCACGGGCCACACCGAGAAGAAGAACCTGAAGAAGAAGCTCACCGACATGTTCAAGCGCAGCAGCAAGTCCTCCACCTCCAGCAGGTGCGTGCCCTCCGATTTCGGGAAAAACGTCCCCACCGGGTCAAGGAAAACGCGTCCGCTTTTTTTATTTTTCGTCCGGCCGCTGACTCAATTTTCCCCGGCTTTCGCCTCCTCGTCCTGGGCATGCGTCAGCAGGCAAAGTCCTTGGAGCCGGGAATCCGGAAAAGTCGCCGGCCGTGAGGGTCTCTATAAATACGCAACCGGCAGGATCTTCTGGCAGTTGTCGCGCGCGTTACCGTCTGAGAAGTTAATTTTGAGGCAAAATCGAGACTTCGAGGATGGGTGGTGCGTGGATGGTCTTGTGTTTAATGGTTGTGGGGGTGGCGTGGGCGAATCCTGCCGAGGAGGGGGTGGTCCTCTATTCTTCTAAGTACGACAGCATCGACGCTGACGCGATCCTGAGGAACCCGAGGCAGAGGACCAATTACTTGAATTGCTACTTGAACAAGGCGCGGTGCTCGTCGCCGGATATGAGATTCTTCAAAGGTGACGGGTCTTCAGGGGTTTGAGATGCTGTTCGGTGGAAGTTTTTACTCTTCGGTTACGGATAATATGCTTTGTTGTACATTTCCTGGACGGAAAAAACACGGAAGCTGTTTATTCAACCCTTTGACTGCTGAAACTGCTGAAATACTTTTTACTACTGTGAACCCGGTTAATTGATTATGTAGGCCGTGAGTTAATTATAATTGTAATTCTGAAGTTACGACAAATGAAATGATGCAAGAAAGTTTTTTGAAGTGTATTCATGTCGTACATTGATTATTGTGGGTGCAGTATGTAAGAAATTCGAAAGATTGGGATAGATTTCGGTAGAGGTATATATCCATAGCAGTCAAAGGGTTAAATTTGCAATTTCTTAAGTGAATTTCTGTCCAGTATCCATTCGACGAAAGTAATGCGTAAACAAAATTAATGTACTTTTGGTCTCAAAGTTCTTTATATGGTATACTTAAATAATTGTGCATCAATTCATAGTAAAACGGTTTCACACATGAAAACACGGAAGCTGTTTATTGAATCCTTTGACTGCTGAGTATTATCAGCTGAAGCATTTGCTGACGATGAAATACTTTTTACTACTGTGAAGCCGGTTGATTGATTATGTAGGCCGTGAATTAATTATAATTGTAATTCTGGAGTTACGATAAATGAAATGATGCAAGAAAGTTTTTTGAAGTGTATTTATGCCGTACATTGATTATTGTGGGTGCAATAGGTAAGAAATTGGAAAAATTAGGAAACGTATATATGCGCCCATAGATTTCGGCGGACGCATATATGCGTCCATAGTAGTCAAAGGGTTAAATAAGCCGTTTATTTTGAAAGTGGCCTAACTCCATTTATCTTCAAATCGAAATAAATAACATTTACTGATCATGTTATTTATCATAATTTGTACATGTAACCATGGTAACCGGAAGATATTGAAAAACAAAGTTAGGCCACTTTCAAAATAAACGGCTCAAATGCCTCTTGCATTTTTTTAAGTGAATTTCTCTCCAGTATCCATTCGATGAGAGTAATGCATAAACAAATTAATGTACTTTTGGTCTCAAAATTCTTTATGTAGTATACTTAAGTAATTGACCATCAATTCGTAGTAAAGCGGTTTCACACCTGAAGGTAATTTATTAGGTAATTTAAGAGGTTCTTACGAGGTAATCGTCAAGTAGTGTAAATCTAATTATCTCCAATTTGCAGTAGTTGGGGCGACGAACCTGTTGATTTTCTTATCTTCGTATTTACATAAATGATTATTTAAAAGACATAAGAAAAATTAAATTAAAACATTTACATTAGAGAGACAAGACATTAATTAAAAGAGATACATTAAAAGTTTCATTTTACAGTTTTTTGCATTGCAAAAGAAAGTACAGGACAGTTGTCTAAGAAAATGTTTGTCAAATGTCGCGAATGTCAAAAATAGGCATAAACCTGGTGTTAACACGGTGGTTTTAGGTAGAATTTGTTCAAGAAGTGTCAATAAGTAATTCTTCTGAATTGTACTCTTAAATTTGTTGAGACATAAAATATTTTGAGAAGACACCGCAATGTTAAATTAATGAATCATTTTTTCTGATTAATTAGACATTATTTGCACTTTTGCACTTAATAAGAACCTTAATACAACACCGTAGTCGCAAACAATTTTATGAACACGGTCTCCATAATAATATTACAGTATTATCCGTGAAATAATTTATTTTTTAAATTATAAATATTTTCATTGATATTACCAACTCTTCTAGAGTTACTTAAATCTAATTATTTCCCCACTAAAATAATTCATTTTTCTACCAAGTTTACTTGAGCATTTTAGCTGAAACTCTAACTTACATTCATCATTTTCTACCCAGTTCATTTCATTAAATTAGCAATGATAGTCAAGACAAATTACATTAAATTTATTTTAAAATGTTTCATTTTAAAATAAGAACGCTGTCATCGTATCCTTAAAAAAAGCAGAGTCTTTGGCCTATGAACGTCCCTAAAATTTCACCCGCAATAAATTTTAATAAGTCTATCGTATATTTCCTTTTGCAGAAGTATTCCCGGAGGCACTGGTAACCAGGTGTAAACGTTGTACCGAGAAGCAGAAGGAACTCTTCGAGAAGGTGACGGTTTGGTACACTGAAAACGACCCCGAGACATGGAACCAAGTGGTCGCAAAGACAATCGAGGACTTACAGCAGAAGAAACACTGAATTTGTTCAGCGAGCGAGGAGGGTGTATCGAATAAATCACTTCTTTATTTTCAATTTACAACGAAAGCCTTCCATCCGCCACACTTCCTCACACACTCTCGCTCCATCGAATAATTCACAAGTTTCCATCGCAAAATCTCGGCTAAGTATAACGCTAAATGCGACTGAGTGTAACGTAGAAAATGTGCATAGGGCAGAGTATAAAAGTATGTAACGTGTATTACGTGAGTAGAAAAGGGGGAGAAAAGGTAGCCGACATTGGACCGGGTTCTGGTAATTGTTTTAACCAGTTGCCTTGGGCAATATAAAATTATTCCTTCACTTTTACAAAATTCCCAAGGAGTTAGACAGGAATCTGGGACCGGAACTTAAGTTAGACTATATCTAAGCCTGATCCTTCGGATTTGCATTGGAAGGTTCACCGGATCAGTCATTTTAACACAATACATCAACAATACAAAATCGCCAGTGGGCAATAATTATTTGCATACGCTTCACAAAGTTTTCGAAGGAACCACAAGGTGGTTAGTTTTCGAACGAATCTTAACATCTATTATGTTTGATAACGATATTATTTTGAATTGTTTTCTAATGTGTGTTGCAGCTTAGCGTTTGTTTCTTCAGTCATTTTAGCGAGTAGAACAGTAGAAATTATCAGTTTGCCTTAATCTTGTATTGGATGCTAACTTAAACCAGCTTATTAAGCTTAACAGTGGTAATCTTGTTAGGTTTAATAAGTGTATTCCGATTTATCATTCAGCCGCTTAGTAAATTACACAGAAGGCATTTAAAAAATTATCAAATAATTTTACATCCATTGGATCCTAGCTTAGACGAACGTACAACCAACAGTGGTGATCCTTTTTTAGTTTTTAACTGAAGACACCTCAAACAACAAAAAAATTATCATTTTGTATTCATAATTAGCATTAATCTTGCATTGGATGCTAACTTAAACTCGCTTAATATATCCAACAGCAGTAACCTTGTTAATTTGAATGAGTGTATCACATTTCATCATTTATCTGCTCAGTCAACTTAACAAAACACATTTCAGATGATCTAACGCACCATTTTACATCTAACTTGCATTAGATCTTAACTTATACCAGCTTATATCCAACAATTAGCATAATCGGGCTTTGGATCCCACTTTACCCTGGGTTTTTAGAACCAACAGTGGTAAATTTTGTTAATTTCAATAACTGTATTACAATTTACCCAATTACTTTGAGAGAAGTCATCTCAAATAACAGAAAATGATCACTTTGCGTCCATAATTCACATTAATCCTGTATTGGATTCTAACTTAGACCCAACAGTGGTAATCTGGTGCGTTTTAATAAACACTATATTCTACCATTCAGTTATCTCTTAATAGAACACATCTCAAACAATCTAAACAAAAGACTTCTTTGCATTGGGTAACTTACGCCAGCTCATTATATCCAACCCTAACAATCTTATTTCATTTCCAACAAGAGTATTCGCAACTTTCACCCATTTCCTCTCACCGTCCAGAAGCCAGGTCCAAAATCAGCTACCCTCCAGGTTCTCCCGCGCACTCCTACGCTCCTAAAGTTCAAAAAACGTATGCGCTGGTTCGCTAACAGAATCGTGCAGTCCGGTCGTACGCTCAAAGGCTTTATCTACACATCCGTACACCGGTATATACATGACATATCCGTCTGACTCTTTTACACCGTGGAACCTGCGCTCGTCGACAGACGATGCCTCGCTACAATTGCTCGTCCTGGTAATTTAAGTTCTGCAACAACACCATCCCCTTTACACACGTCCTTAGGTATGTGGGAGTGTCAGGGTATGAAGTTTAATGTTTCGAGCCCACGACGAAGGCCCGAAGGCAACGCAAGTTTCTCGATTCTTAGCTTTCTTTTCAGTCTGCGCGACTTGGTGGGAACTTTGCGTTATGAAGAGCGAGTTATGACGGATGAGTGGGATTTGACTAGGTGTGCCGTTACAGGTGCCCTGATTTTTGTACCTTTACTGCCGCTTTCACGGCGTATGTGGCGAGAATGCCGAGGCCGAACATGATCAGGTGCGGCAGGTACTTCATGCCGGGGATCCCCTTTCTTTTGCGCAGCAGAGTTGACAGCAGCTTCAGCTTCTTGTCGGTGTATGGAGGGTAACGAATGCTGTAGACATGAAAGGGTAGGTGTTTCATTTTAGGGTGGTTGGAGATCAGAATTAATGGTGTCGAAGAAAGCAGATGTAAATGCAAGACGCTGAGTAGAAGAATATCAGTGTTGGGCATTGAGCGAAGGGATTTGAAATATGTCTTTAATAGAATAAGAGAATACAAGGATGAATGCGTAGTTGTATGATTTCAAATTTAATTGTTTGCGATAGCAATGAGAAAATGTGGTGTTGAAGAGAGTAGATGCTAACGCAAGAATGTAAGTTTGCGACATTGAGCAAAGAGACTTGAAGTGTATATTTTAATTGAATAAGAAAATACACGATGAATACACAGTTGTATGACTTCAAATTTAATTGTTTGCGATAGCAATGAGAATGTGTGGTGTCAATAAAAATAGACGTGAACGCAAGATGCTGAGTAGAAAAATATCAGTTTCAAGAATTAAGCGAAGGGACTTGAAATGTATATTTTAATTAGATAGGAGAATATGGGAATGATTTAGTACTTGTGGAGTTTGGACGATGACAATTTATATTGTCGAGGAATATAGATGCTAAGTAGAAGAATAAATTTTCTCCTTCAAGCGAACTGCAAATTAATAAAACTAATTAAAGAAGTGTCAAACTACCTTGCCACTGCTTCTGCTATCGAGTTGTAGTCCTTGATTAGACAGCTCTTTCTATGAACAAACGTATCGAAGGTGTCCTTTCCATGGTATTGTCCCATTCCTGAGAAACCTACTCCTCCAAATGGTAACGTATCAACTGCGGATGGTTAAACATAATCTTTGAATGCCACTTTCCTCCGAAATATGCAGTTACACCTACACACTCCACTAATTTCCAAACAAGTGCAATTCCTTTCAAAATGTTTCACAAATTCACACATTGTTTCACAACATTCACAAATGATACAAGTTAATAAGGTCCAAAGTATGGAAAAAATGCTCATTATGCATATGTCAAGATCGCTAATTCTGCAATGAATAGGAAGGGTGAATAAAATGTCAAATTTTTTTTCTCTGGAAACCCTTACCATTAAATAAAGGGAAACTTGTGCTGAAATTAGACCATGAATATTTTGGGAGGTATAATGATTTAAAGAAAATACAAAAAAAAAAATTGTTGAGATATCTAAATCGGTAATTCTGAAATTAGTAGGAAGAGTGAAAAAATGTCAAATTTGTTTTTTCTCTCAAGACCCTTACCATTAAATAAAGGGAAACTTGTGCTCAAATTAGACCACTGAATATTCTCAGAGGTATGACGATTTAAAGAAAATTAAAAAAAAAATCTTGAAATAGCTAAAAATGAATAGTCCCCTATGAAAGAACGCACAAAAATCTTTATGTAATTTATAGTATTTGAGTAGCAATTTAACTATGAGAGTACTGTGAAGAAATTGGGAAAATCTTAAGATTTTTGCCAAAAAATTAAAGGTCCCCGATTTACTTCTTATTTTAGTATATCGAAAAGGGTGTAAGTTGACTCAGAAAAATGCCAACTACACCTTGATATTCACAAAACTTTCGAAAATATGACCAAAAAGGTGCATACAAATGCTGCAGAACATTAAAGTTACAACATTAAAGTTGCAATAAAACAAACGAGTTTTATGCAATTGATTTGCCGTTTGGAAATTCGTGGAGAATCCTACGGTACATAGGTAACACACACCACGATGCAAAATTCACACTATTTCATCCTAGAACCGTAAAAAACATAAAAGAATTTTCAAAACATTAAACAATCTTCGCCGAGCGTTTCTCTCTTCAATTTTACTTACTTATAACTATTCACAATTAAATTCTTGTGTGAAAACAATGACCACTGCACTGAGTACATATTAAAAACAAAATAATACACCTTAGAGAAAAGATGAAGACTTTCTGTACTTGGCGAAAATTATTAGTAAGAAAAATATCATTCTAAGCCTATTAAGAAAACGTCTGATTTGCGAGTTCAACAAACATCTAAACTTTCCTTTCCATTTCTTGCAAGTTAAATATTGGATTGTTCAGATTGTTCTTTAAAAACTGACAAAGTTACAATTTGCACCCATAGAACTTGAAAAATCTTAATTTCTATAATTTCTATATTCGAAAATTGATGGAAAATACAAGGCCCCCCTGTAAAAATAAAATCTAAGAATTTGTGCCAACATTCTGCAAGTTTGTTGGACTCAGAATCAAATGTTTACTTAAATCTACGTTTTGCATAATTATAATACAAAGCAGCGTTATGCAAAATAGGCGAAAGTTCGCAAAGCCACTATACTACAAGCTGGACTCGGACATATCATAGAAATACATAGTACCTTTAAGATGCATGGCAATATCGTTAACACAAACCCCGCCACAAGTCGTGTTCTCGAGAAAGAGAGACGCCGTACCACGTTCTTTGGTAAATACATACAATGCTAACGGCTTCTCCCTGTAGAAAACATATTAAACTGACGTACGCAGGAGCAGGAGCGAGGAAACTAACAAAATCGGGTTTATTGTCAGAAGAATTCCTGCAGTCATCAATTTATAATGAAACATAATATATCAGACAATATATCAATAATGTGTCAGTAATGAATTTTGATGAAAAGAATATTCACAGGTGATAAGCTAAACTTGGTATTTAGTGTTATTAGATTTGCAGTGTTAAATTTTGGTGTAACAAAATATTGAATAATAATAAATTAAATTTAGTATTGAAAGTCGGTATTAAATGTTGACCATAAGTAATATTAAATAATAATTAAAAGGTCAAACAAAAGGCCAAAAAGCTACAAAAATGGAATGCTTAATATATACATAGTTTGCTAGAGTATTTTATATTTTGATTATTTATGGCAATTTTATTGTGCAACCAAATAATAATTGTGCTTGTTTTGCAACAAGAATTGAATTGTATTAGAATTGCAATGTTATTATTATCACAGATTAAGTCAGTGTTAAATTTTGGTGTAACAAAATATTGAATAATGATAAATTAAATTTAGTATCAAAAGTCAGTATTAAATGTTGACCGAAAGTAATATTAAATAATTAAAAAGTCAAACGAAAGGTCAAAAAGCTACAAAAATAGAATTGTTAATATATAGTTTGCTAGAGTATTTAATATTTTATAATCATTTGTGAGATTTACGTTAATAATAATAATTTTGCGTACTTGCTTTGCAGCAAGAATTGAATTTACATTATTTTAATTGTAATTTTACATTATTTACATTATTTTATTTATTATATTAATATATATTTATTATTATATTATTTTAATTATCATTATTATTACAGTGAAAGAATCTAAACAAGCATTAACAAACTTTACCTACTCATAACGAATTAAAACAAATTGAAACGAAACTTAAGACATATCTTTTACAAAACTTGCAATATTTCCTTTCACCAATTTCTATACTAGATCCAATAAAATTTCTTTCAAAACAAGCTATGTATAATTCATTAAAAAATCTTTTATACAACCTCACAACCCTAAATACCAAGAGAACTATTCTAATTTTTAAATACCAATACCTTTTAATTTTAAATACCAAGAGAAAAATTCTAAAGAGACTAAACTCTAATATGACAAAATGAATAATGTTCATAAATAATAATTTCGCTTGAAATCGATCACTGTAAGGATTCTTCTCGCAGAAATTGTCCCCTACACTTGAAACCATAAACGATCATTTGCAGATATTTACATGTGTCAGGATAATACTTGCATATATATACATGCGTGGGAGAAAGTTGAGATGCGAGTTTTCCTACAACCTACCCAGGCACCAAATTAAAATACGGTATACCAGACGCAGCAACAAACGTTTTCCATAACATCGCACAACGAAGTCGATCAGGGGTCATTAATTACGGTCTGACGTTAATCAACACTAGATTTACGAAAATCATAAAATTGACGCTCCTCTTTTATGTGTGTCGACTTTTATCCATTTCGCAAGACTAATATGCGTTCAAACCAGTTTTTGTACACTTTATGCGCAGTGTATAATTAAAATGCGTCAATGGATTGACGTAGGAATTGTTTGGTGATGCAGCTTTGCATTTATAAAATAGTCAGAAAAAGCCAGGAGAAAAAATCCGCGTTCTTCATTGCCAAGGATCATTTTTATATGTACAATCTTAACAATATGTAACGTGTCGGTGAATAAAACATTTCAAAATGCAGCCGTGTATAATTTTTTTTACTTTTTGTAGCTACCTATTTTTTGTAGCTGCTTACAATGTGTCGACATTTTTTTGGCACGGTTTTTTTAAGCACAAAAACAGGTTTGCGTATTTACATGATTTGCAAAGATCTTTATATGATTTGCAAATATTCCACATGGAAGTTTTTTGTGCGGTTCCCGACACTGTATCAAATGTTTTTTCTTAAATGCTTGGGAATGCATTCAGCATCCTTTCTGTAATTATTTATACTTTCAGTATATTTCCTTTTGCACGTTTTCTTTTATGCTCTGTAGATTTCTTCTTCTGAGTCTTATAATCCGGAAGTTCCTTACGTATATCTATCTCTATGAATTCGTATAATTTTTATATGATCGTGTATTGAACATTAATCCTAGTAAATCCGCTTCACATTGGACAGCACTCATTCGAAAATAAATATTAATTTTATCAAGAAATGTTTACAAAGTAATTCTCAAAAATAAATGCATACAATGCAACGCAGATGCTGTAAAACCAATATTTCAAATCTCTTTTATGTTTTCTTGGTTTTGTGTATTGAAGAACAAACTATGGAATTGTGTAAGAAGACATTGTTTCAAATCTGCTTCATGTTTTCTTGATTTTGGGCATTGAAAAAGAAACTACAAAATTGTCCAAAAAAACGTTAGCTTTCGTTTATGTGTCAAATAGATTCTTATCCATAGAGATAGATACATAATAAATGTCTATAAAATTAGTACTATAAGAAAAATATGGATCCCACTATTTCAATTGCACTCATGACATGAAGACATCTTAGAAATTTCATGTTTTCTGGATTTTGTGCATTGGAGAAGAAACTACGGAATTGTTTGAGAAAACATTAGTTTTCATATACGTATCAATTAGATGCTCATCCATAGAGATAGGTACATAAGAAATGTGTATACAATTAATGTTATAAAAAAGAAACCCGAATCCCACTATTTCACTTGCATTGAAGAAGAAACTATGAAATTGTTTGAGAAAACATTAGCTTTCATATACGCGTCAATTAAATACTTATCCACAGAAATAGATACATAATAAATATCTATAAAATTAGTACTATAAGGAAATATGGATCCCAGTATTCCAGTTGCACCCATTATATGAAAGCATCTTAGAAGCTTCATGTTTTCTTGGTTTTGTGGATTGCAGAAGAAACTACAAAATTGTCTAAGAAAACGTTGGCTTTCGTTTACGTATAAATTAGATGCTTATCCATAGAGATAGATATATTAGAAATGTCTATAAAATTAGTGTTATAAGGAAATATGGATCCCAGTATTTCAGTTATACTCATGATATGAAGACATCTTAGAAGTTTCATGTTTTCTTGGTTTTGTGCATTGAAAAAGAAACTACGAAATTGCCTAAGAAAACATTAGCTTTCATATACGTGTCAATTAGATACTTATCCATAGAAATAGGTACATAAAGAATATTCGTAAAACTAGTGTTGACCACACCGCATTCTACACAAAGACATTCCCCCAATATCTTAACTGCGTTAGCACGATGTTTCACCGAAACGCTGTACAGAACTTCATCGTCATGCGCTACAAGTTTGTTACGAAAATTACGTTTACTCTGCCTAAACCAACCACTCCGAACGACCGAGCCCTGACTCACCGCAATATTGCATAATCGTATCGTTGATGCACACCGATCCGCTGCGAGTCTGATTTACTACCAAATCAGAGAGTCCTTTGTCCTTGGAAAATATGTACAGTACGAGCGGTATGTCGCTAGGTGTGTGCAAAAAATTCAATTTAATAAAAACTCGGCCTCCCAAAAAGTGCAACAACGTGCAGATTTCGTGTTTGTCAATTTGTAACTTAAAGGAGATTTATCTGGAACCTGTTTCCTCATAAAGTAAGTATATAATTTCCGCTAAAGTTTTCCTGCTTACGATCTGCACGGTGACAAATTAGTCGTAAGTCGTAAAACTCGAGTATGGAAAATATTTTCCGGGTCGACGAAGCATTTTCTCTCTTACGCTTCAAGAGTTATGAGAAGAAAATTATATTAACAGTGTACGAAAAATATTAAAAAGCAACTTTGCTGGAACAGTTTCTAGATATTAAAGTAAAAGTTGCCTGGGTCCGTCACAATTTTATTACACTGCTTCTATAGTGGAACTTTTGTCAATTTATCTTCAAGAATAACAAGAAAATGATTTTCATACCTCAGAGTATTAAGTAACAAGGAACCCAAGCGACTTTTGTCCAAAAAATACTTTTTGTACACATTCCTATCATTACTCCACCCGGATTTTTATGCTCCTAAAATTGTCTGCTTTCACACAGACTTACTTTCCTTATTTTATGTGCCTCAACATCTGTTTCTGCTTCAACAGAAAACTAGGAAATTCTATAAATTAATTGCGAAGAAAACTTACCGGCTGTTTATGAATCTTATCGCCTCATACGCGTTGGCAACGTTAACTATTGGCAGAATTGGCCCGAATATCTCGTCCTGCATCACAGGATCCGTCGGTTTCACATCTACGAGTATCGTAGGTGCAATATATTTGTCCGTAGGATCGCAGGATCCACCATACGCAATTTTTCCACTGTTGGTCAAGTACTCGGCCACTCGTCTGTAAATAAAAAAGAATGAAAAGTTGAATTTCTCAGTTTTGTAGTGGTGCAAAGTGTAAGAAGGTATAAAAATGCATGTGATGGCAATTTGCTGTTGGTTGATACCCTAAGTTTTCAAGTTGAATATTGTAAACAGTGTTCACGATCTGAAGTTTCAAATTGCAGAATAAGAAACTGTGAATCGAATTCTGAAGGTGAGGGTTTCAGTTGGAAAATTGAAAATTAACATTAATTGAAATTTAAGGACCCAAAAGAAATCTGTAAGAAATAGGCCTGGGACCCCACGTTTTTGTGGAACTTGGATGTTACAAAAAATGTGTTTATGAAACAGAATTTTGAAATGAAATGATGAAATCTGTTTATGAAACTTGTATGTTACAAAAAACTGTTTATGAAGCAGTTTTTGAGAAACTTTCAGAAATTGTATAATTTGAAGTATTTTAGGTACGACCATAAAAAATTATGTTTTTTTAATCATTTCTATCTAATTCTATTTTCTATTTCTATTCTCATTTCCATCTATTCTAATTTCTATAATTATAACTTTTTTACTTGGAAAATAACTTATAGAAATAAACTTATAGAAACTGTAAAATAGGATGCATTCGACTTTGTAACATTTTATTTAAAAGTCAATTTTATCAGACTTTCTATACAAAGTGATTCTAGATAAAAAAATGAAGGCAATCGAGTTTAACATATTGAATATTGATGTAAATACTTAATAGACAAAATAAAGTAATAAGTAACAAAAGTTATAAATAAATACAAAATAGACAAAATAGATAGAATGTATCAAAGTTACATCTAAAAACAGCGTGTAGAAAACACAAGAAAACTCGTGAACTTAAACTCGGTCCTTAAAGTGTAAATTCTCGGTAGTTGGGATAAAAAAATGTATATGCCACAATTAAAAATACCTGTAGTGCTTGTCACTGATGAGTCGGCAATAGTCAGGACTGCTCTTGGGATCGTCGCCGTAATAATCCTTCAGAATCTTTCGACTATGTTCCAAGAGCTTGTCCTCCACCTCTTTTGTGCACAAAATGTAGTCGGGTGCAATGCAGGTTTGTCCTGCGTTGACACATTTGCCCCACAATATCCTCTTGGCCGCTACTTGCAAGTCTGCAGTACTGTCCACGTAAACCGGACTGGAAACCAATAAATTATTTTAAGCCGAAATGAAGAAATTAGAAGTAATTTGCACGTTCCTTTACTACTGCCGATTTTCTATTTATGCAATTGGTACCAAAGGCACCATATTAGAGAACATATTTTGTAGAGTCTAATTATTTGCTTAACACAATTATTTATACATCTTTTTTCTAATAAAATTATTTATATTTTTTTTATTAAATTTTCTTTCGATTCCTTTTTCTTACCAAAATGACCAATAGCCAGTTTATTACGGGAATTATTTTTAATTTTCTTCCTATGTAAATGATTCCTCTTTTTCGTATCAAGATTATTTCAATTTTATTTCTCATCAAAATTATTTCCAATCTACTTCATACCTATACTATTCTTAATTTTTTCCTTAATAAAGTTATAATCTAGACACTTCCTGCCAGAATTATTATTACCAAAATTAGTCGTATTTTTTATCAAAGTTAATCCTATCCTTTTTGCCAAAATTATTTCTAATTTTCTTCCTACCCTGGTGATTTCTCTTTTTTTTTATCAAAATGATTTCAATTTCACTTTCATCAAAATTAATCCTACCCTTTCTGCCAACATTATTTCTAATTTATTTTCATTACCAATTTATTTTTGCCATTAGTTGTCAAGGTATATGTCACATAGAACATTCTTCACTCACCTTTTACCTCCCAACTCGAGTGTTACCGGTGTGAGATATTTATTTGCAGCTTCACGTACAATTCGGCCAACAACTGTCGAGCCTGTGTAGAAAATGTAGTCGAACCGCTGCTGAAGTAATTCTGTCGTTTCCGGCACACCTCCGAGGACTACACGAAAACATTCCTGCATCAGAAAAAAGTACTCGTTAACTAAATTGAACACCTAAAAATTCAAGACGTCAATAAGTTGATGCACGAGTTAATTTTTTTAATTTTAAGACCCCATTTAATGAAAATTTTCTTGTAACTTATCGCAGGTGCTTTGACTACTTGAAATTTTGCTAAAAATGTATCAAATAAGCATACGATAAATATAATACATAAAAGAAGTAAAAAATGTCCACTATTGGGTATCATGATTCACTCTAATTTAGGATCCCAAGAATATTATATCGCGTAAACATATTTATAATGTTATAAGGCTATGTAAATACTTGTCTACGACTTTATACTAACAGGGTCCAAGTATCTGGGTACAAGTTCAGCCAAGAGTTTTGCTGACGCAGGTGCCATTTCAGACGGTTTGATAATAACACAATTTCCTGCTGCTATGGCACCGATCGCTGGCACCAAAGACAACTGCAGAGGATAATTCCAGGCACCCATCACCAGAACGACACCATATGGATCCTTCCTAATCTCCACTACGTCAAAAATGTTGATGAACGTTTTGGCTGGCTGAAAAGTAGCGTAACATGAAGTCAAAAATATAAAATGAAATTCATTCAATTTCTCTGTGTATTAAATATAAGCGTACCCTTTCTGTTTTTGCCCATTCGTCCAGATTCATGATCATGTGATTGGTTTCCTCGATTGTGAAGCCTATGTCCATTAAAATGCCTTCGAACTTGGGCTGAAAGAAAACATGACATGCGTGTGATAGAATGGCGAAAGTAAAAATGTTTTGGTAATAAGAAATAAGGCGCATATCTAATATTAGTTAAAACAAACCTTGTGCAAGTCATTGGCCAAGGCGGACAATAATTCTGTAGTGTTTTCCTCCAGCATTTTGATGAGTTGCTTCAACTGTTTCAGCCTCCATTTGATCGGCCTGGTTTTTCCACTCGCAAATGCATTTCTTGTGGATGCCACAATCTGTGACAGAGTTCATCAGTTATTTTAGATGAATTCACACACTAATATAATTATTTAGATTAAATGCTATCGTTATCAGCAACTTACATCTGCATAACTGACCATCTGTCCCTTTCCATTGGCTTCGGCTGCAAACAGATCACAGTTCATATGAAAGTCATCGTCTTTAATGGCAACAACATTAAAAGTGTCAACTAAATCAGTAAGTCGCATTTTATCGTAGCTATAACAGTTTCCCTGTTGACCCAGCTAATTCATGCAGTTTTCCTGCCGCTTTTATTATTGCATGAGTTGACAACATTGAAACGTTTTCCTGCTTTTTGTCCTTTATCATGTACGCAATTTTAGTATGTGTGTAAGTGCATATCTCGAAAACAGCCATATCATTATCATAACGACATAAAGTACGTACAGATAAAATACACTGACGAGTGGCCATTGATAAAGATTGTACTTAAGCATTCAATGCTAAGTAAAAATATAACTAACAATGTATATAAATAAACCTGGCAATAGAGTAACACTTAATAGGCTGAAACATGGTTGCAAAAATACTATGTAATGGAACGTATAATGTATGCACAGATAAAATGTTCACCACACACGTCAATCAAATGTTTTCCTTTTTTTTGTCGATAACACTTATCTGTGTATGAGTGCTTTGCATCTGTTTGAACACAAAAAGCATGAATACCGGTTTTTAAATGTGACTTATATTTCACTCTGTTTCTTCACAAGAATTTTTCAACCCTGTTTTATTTCCTACCAACCATATTTCCTAATTTATGCGAAACCTACACCATTGCATTTAAGTTTAATTTAAAAATATAAAAATATCTTTTAACGTTTCCTTTTTTAATCTCATCGACAAAAGACTATTTTATACAATACAAATTTATATAAGATATAAGATACAAATTTAATTTAATTTCATCCGACAAAAATCTGAAACCCTCCGTTCTCGTAACCCATTCTTTTCTCACTTTCTCATTGTATCAACTTCTGCATCATGCATTGCAGTCTCTCTGAGCCTAATCATAAAGCACTGACTTATGTTTTCTACAACTGACAGAAAAAATACGAGTTTTTGCCCTTGACATCTTTGTCAATTAACTCATAAAGCGAGTCAAATGATAAATGCGACATTCTGTAGATTATTGTTTCATTCATGTAGTTGCGTTTCAACTATAGAGTAACTGTTGCCATTAATTTTTTGTTGCATCTATTGGCATCAGGTTCCATTATTTTTCAATTCAATTTTTACTTTCCAATTGTTATGTAATTATAAATTTAATGTCTAAACACTGAACACTACCAGTCTGATGTTAATTTAACAGTGCAATTATACTCTACTTTTGTATTTGTGCTTATTCCAACTATTATGTAATTATAAATTTGATGCCTAAACATTGAACACTACCAGTCTGACGTTACTTCAACAGTATAATTGTACTCTACTTACATATTTGTGCTTATAATTACATACTGTTGTATAATATCAAAGCAGCCAGCAAATATAACACACCAACGACTTTAACAAAGAACAGTATGCAATTAAATATAGCAACTTTTGTCACTAACTTATTACTGAATCTATTGGCAAGTTCCATTATTTTCCAATTCAATTTTCTCTTTCCAACTATTATGTAATTATAAATTTGATGTCTAAACACTCAACGCTACCAGTCTGACGTTAATTTAACAGTACAATTATACTCTACTTTTGTATTTGTTCTTATGATTACATACTGTTGTATAATACTAGATTAGCAAGCAATAAGTTAGTGTGACACATCAATGAATTTAACAAAGAATAGTATGCAATTACATAGAGAAACTTTTGTCACTAACTTATTATTGAATATATTGGCAAGTTCCACTATTTTCAAATTCAATTTTCACTTTCCAACTGTTATGTAATTATAAATTTAATGTCTAAAAAAGCAACGCTACCAGTCTGACGTTACTTCAACAGTATAATTGTACTCTACTTACATATTTGTGCTTATGATTATAAATTTAACAAAGAATAGTATGCAATTACATAGAGAAACTTTTGCCAGTAACTTATTGTTGAATCTATTGTCCAGTTCCACTGTTTTCAAATTCAATTTTCACTTTCTGATATTGATGTCTCAACAGGCAATGCTACAATTACTCCAGCAGTACCCCAACAAGCGATAATCCAAACAAATAATTAACACTTCGACTGCCATGCATATTTTGCTGTATTAGAATGGTGATGCTATGAAATACTACAGCGTTTGACTGAATTATGCAAAATGTAAATAATGTGCAGATATTGGAGACCAAACGATCACATCACTATTCTAACAACAGCATTTATAAAATAATCATTGCTATTGCGAATACTTTGGATGTTCAGTAAAATCTCTTGCGTCTGTGTAACGTAAACAGAAAACAAAAGTTTTAATATTGAAGGCAAGTGTGGTATTTCTCATAACATGCTTTCTCCTTTCATGGTGGATTATTGCATATACGTAACGTAAACAGAAAACAAAAGTTTTAATATTGAAGGCAACTGTGGTATTTCTCGAAACATGGTAAGTAAATAGAAATTGATGCTCAGCAGTCAGCAGTGACCATCACTGCAGTCAAAGTGTTAATACGTTGACTGCCAAGCGTATTTTACTATATTAGAATGGCGATGCTATGAAATACTACAGCGTTTGACTGAATTATGCAAAAAGTACATAATGTGCAGGTATTGGACACCGAAAGATCGCATTTCTATTGTAACAAGAACTGCATTTACAAAATAATCATTGTTAACCATCGCAAATGTTTTGAATCTTCAGTAAAATCTCTTACATTGGTCAACAGTGACCATCACAACAGTCAAAATGTTACCACTTTGACTGCCATGCATATTTTGCTACATTAGAACGGCGATACTATGAAATACTACAGCGTCTGACTGAATTATGCAAAATATAAATAATGTGTAGGTATTAGAGACCAAAGGATCGCATCACTATTCTAATAACTACATTTATACTACATTTATACAGCAAAATAATGATTGCTACCCATCGCAAATATTTTGAATCTCCACTAAAATCTCTTTCACCGTTCAGCAGTGACCATCACCGCACTTAAAGTATTAACTCCAGCCTCCAACATAAAGTACAAATTCCATTCCTCTGCATCCCGAAACCTATCCTCTTTGTACAAAACCGTGCGTCATGACACTGGCCATCAGATTAATCACCGGTTGCCACATAATTACAACCTCGCCTAAGACCTTCAGCCTGTCTGCACTTGAAACCTTTCCGGTAACGCCTATTTAAGATACTCGTTGATCAGCTTGGCTAAACACTCCTGATTTCGCAAAACACCCGCATATGGTACCCCCGGGGGGGTCCTCGAAAGTGTGGCAAGAGAGTTTGACAGCTTACCCATCTTTCCGCGTCTGCACCGCTGGTTCCTGCCACAACGAGGGTCCGCGCGCAAGTGCCGTCGGCCAAGATTTTCTCGACCGGCGGCTACACACGCACACGGAGACAGAAAGTTATCTCCTGGGCGCGGTTATCTGCGCGCGAGTGCCTCGTTCAAAGTGCGGCGGAAAACAACAGGCCATTAAACCAATTAGGTGCCCGCGCCGAGCGTATTTGGCATGACAAAAGGGCGGTACTTAAAAATACTAAGTACAATAAGTACAACTACAAGTACAATAAGTAAATATCGACAATGATATGGATAAGTACATTTGTTGCAGGTTATTAGTGGGTATACCCGTAACTGGGAATAAGCGAAACAAGATAAAAATAATCAGTTACGGAATTGAATTAGTTTTGGCGGGTAGGATGATTCGACGCAGCGATTTATCATGAGCGCATTCATGGTCGGGGGTCGGTACTAAAGTATGTCGATACAAATACGCTTGTGTCAAATTACGAAGTTGGGAGATGGCTTGAATATTCGGCGCAGGAATAAGCGAAACAAGATAAAAATAATCGGTACGGGGTTGAATTAGTTGGCGCATTCATGGTCGTGGGTCAGTTGGTAAGTCCTGTCAAAAATAAAATTAAGAAATAATCATAACGTTACAACATGTTACTATGTTACAACAGTCAGAGATTCTGTGACGAATATAATCGCAAATTTTTACTTGCGACATATTTAAAATGAGCACGTAACAACTAACTTGTAACCTGAAGTCATTTGTGCAGTACTTTGATACAGCGTCGTCTAGTCAAGATGGCGGACGCGTCATTGATTGGCTACGCGGGTCACGTGATCAGATGAATAACCAATGAGAGCGCGCCGCACTGGTCGCTGACCAATGGAAGCGCGCTGTCAGTTTAAGGACAGATATGTGTGATCAAAAGACTTTTTGTAAGTTGACCTTTTATCGGCTTGACAAGAATTGTTGGTGGACGGAAATATTTAAGGGTTTTTTGTGATGATTTCTTTTGATGGTATTTTTTGCGGGTGATATGAAAGAAATGGGTTGCGGGGTTTGCGGGTAGATGGCGAAGCGATGGGGTTCCTGGATGCGTCGGTATGGGAGATTCAAGATGGCGGATGTAATACTACTTATTCAAATATTTGAAAATTTGAAAAATTTGAATAGAAAAATTAAGGAGATTGTATGAAATGGAGAGAAGTTTGAAAGAATGGCAATAAACTATCTCATTTTTCATCCGAATGCATAGAATAAAACGTTCTGAACCTAATAAGTACACGCATAAATGCATGTGAAAGAGTAGAAAGTTTATACGTCATTGACAATGCAATTAAGTTAATCGAGGTATTACGTTTTAGTCGTAATTCATACATTTCCGGCATGTCGTAAATACCATGAAATTGTTGAAAGATTAAAGTATATGTGACTTTTTTCATCTATACGTATAATATAAGACGTCTTAAAAATAATAAGTAAAAGTATATAAAACGCGGATAAAAGATTAGTGGACTATTTACGTTGTTTATAGTTTAATTAATTAAACCAGGTTATTACGTTTCTTTCGTAATTCGTAAATGTTCAGCATTTAGCAAATACCATAAAATTACTTTATATTTTACTGCATTAATGCTCAAATAAGTTGTTCTTCGACATAGAAGTAATATCGAACTAAATAAATTGTTCTTCGACATAGAAATAAAGTGTCGTCTTTAGTTTCTTCTCCAAATAACAAAAAAACTGTCCAATGCATCATTTCTTTAGGAGAAACATAAAAAATTTAAAAGACTCTGACCCTCAAAGCCGCGTCCCCGAAGAAAAACAAATATTTGTCTAAACGAAGTAGCCGTCATGTTCATCTGCTTGTTAACAAGTAGCTCGTTTAAATTACAAATTGCCTCCTGCGTTGTTCCTTTGATGAGAATTCTTTCCTGTCGATCACTGCACAATATTGGCATCGTGCACAAAACGGCGAACAACGATGCAGTTGAAGAAGACTTGTTTATTTGACCGTTGATCATTACCGATAACCATCGAATTGCGACATTCGCTTTCTAAGAGTATCAGAAAGCGCATGCACAGTTTACTGATTACTTGACCAGGTCGTCTTGCGTTTATTACGTGTTTCGTTACGTATTATAATATTTTCGGCTGTATCTCAGGAATTGTTGGGAATTTCGAGATACAAGTTCGATTTTGTAGAGTCTGCTGGGGGCCTCTGACATAATGCAGGGATACAAGAAAAAATTAAATAATCTTTAAATTAAATAATTTTCACAAAATTAAATAATTTTCACAACTTTTTGAAAAAGTTTGCCTATATCTTCACGGAACTTTTGCCAATTTTGGAGTGTGGTTTACGTTGTTTGGGGCTTTTGTTGATACTCTTCCATTTCGTGTAATGGAGCAAGTCGAATGATTTACTTTTACTTGGTGGTTTTAAAAAATCGCGTTTTTCTCGATTTTTTTGATGTATTTTTTGTCATATCTCGGAAACTATTGCGAATTTTTCAGTGCGGTTGCAATTTTTTCAAGTTTCTTTGGACCCCCTTTCATGTTGTACAATTACAAGTCGATCGGTAAAGTTTTAATTTTTGATCCCATTTTCAGGCTCGATTTTCGGCATTTTTCCACACATTTTTGACGATATCTCCGGAACTATTGCGAATTTCGGGGTGCGCCTTGCATTTTTCCGAGTTATTTTCAACCCCCTTTGATATGTTAAAAGGGCGAGCAAATCGGCGACCCATCATTTTTTGGCAAAAATGGCAAGGGGTATACCTTAAGATTTTCTCGATTTCTTCAAGGCCCTGTTCCGTTTAAACTAGCGGTCGAAACCTATAAGTAATATAGGTTTTCTTAAAGCTTTTTGGACGCACTTTCACGTGGGACCATTCGCGATTCGAAATTTTGAAAAAAATTTTTTTGCGCTTTCTTAAAATCGTCGTATCTCGGAAACTATGAAGAGTTCAGCGCCCGGAAAGTGGTCTATCTTCAGGGCAAATTACCCTCTATCGAGTGGTATCGGTCCGAAACAAAAAAAAAATTTGACATTTTTCGCCTATTTTCGGCGTATTTTTCTCATTCTTTTTCTTCATATTTGCTCATAATTGGTGAACTCGTGCGAATTTTGGGACGCGATTTGCTTTTTCTCGATCCTTCTTCAACCCTTTTTCATCTCATATATGTAAACAAGTCGAATAATTTATATTCTGTTGGTAGTTGTAAAAAAACCCGTCGTTTCCTTGCGTTTTCCTCCATTTTTTATCTATTTTTTGTCATATCTCGGAAACTATTTCGAATTTTTCAGTGCGGTTGCGATTTTTCTGAGTTTATTTGCTTCCTCTTTGTCTGGTTGATTCGATTGAGCACGTTTATTTTTATCCCATCTGGGAGATCAGTTTCTATAATTTCTTAGCCTATTTTTGGTCATTTTGCGCATCTACTCCTAATCTTAAATCCGAAAAACAATCCAGCAACCCTACCACACATCTCATTCACCCGCACGATTCCCGTCGGCTCCACCTGGATCGTCACACTATTTGCGAACATCTTCCTTCCGCTGGTGTGTTACTTGCAACCTTATTAAAAATAGTGTGAATGAGACAAAGGCCTCCTGTTTTAACTGAAAGTGGAAATCGACTGAGAACTTTCGTTTGCCAGTTTGTTAGCTGTCAAATTGAAATACAGCGGTTGACAATTTTATAATAACTAACAATCCATTTAACGATTGGTGGCATGAAAATGCTGATGGCACAAAAATCGGAAATTGGTCATTTTCAAGCAAGTGAAATTGGAAAATCATAAATTCAGCAGCCAATAATATCCAAATTCTTAATTCTGTAACTATAAATCAATTGTTGCATAATTATTTTGATGGCGACAATTTTAAATGGGAGAGTCATAAATTCAGCAGCCGACAATTTCATACTTCTTAATTTTGTGAATATAAATCAGAGTCGTTAATTTAAAAGTCATATGCATTTCGTCAAATGGTTAACAATTTTGATGGACATAACAATTTTAAATTGAACGTCGTAAATTCAGCAGCAGACAATTTTATAAATGCAACCCAATGTCACTCATTGAAAGAAAAATGCCGCATATATCACGTAATAAATTGTGGCATGCTAATTTTGATGCTGCAAAGATTGAAAATTGCCAATTTCCAAGCTGTCAAATTGAAAATCATAAATTCAGGAGCAGGCAATTTTATGATTGTAACCCGATGTCATTAATTTGAAAAACATCACATGTGTATCACGTAATAAATCATGGCATGCTAATTTTGATGCTGCAAAGATTGAAAACTGCCAATTTCCAAGCTGTCAAATTGAAAGTCCTAAATTCAGCAGTACACAATTTCACAACTGTAACCCAGTGTCGTTAATTTGGAAAAAAAATCACGTTTATATCATGTAACAAATTGTCACATCTTGATTTTGATGAGGCAAATACTGAAAACTGCAAATTTCCAAGCAATCAAATTGAAAGTCATAAATTCGGCAGCAGACAATTTCATGACTGTAATCCAGTGTTGTGAATTCGAAAAAATACACATCTATCATGTAAAAAATTGTCATATTTTAATTTTGATGAGGCAAATATTGAAAACTGTCAATTTCCAAGCTGTCAAATTGGAAGTCAAAGTCAATTCAGCCGTCAAAAGTGACCGATTTTGGAACTTCTACACTATCCCATAAAATTTCCGGAAGCACCCAGATCCTCAACCGTAACTTCCCAGTCGACTTCCGTGCTCAGTCAAAAAGCGCCTTTATCTCATAACCCCGTCCTTTCACTCGGCACGCACTTTCTCTTATCACCGGCGTTCGCTTCCGGCACGCTTCAACGACTGATCGTTACGTCGTTAGCGGGTGCAAAAGTTGGCACGGTTTCAACGAGTTGGGAACCGGACAGGTGGAGGGTCGGAACTTTGTGCTTTATGCCTTGTTCATTATGATTACGAGACCATCGATTTTTCTGCAGGTCACCACGGCCTTGCCCCACACCTAAGTCTAAACGCATACGTCATAAGTCGAGTGGCCAAACACCATAAAGCATCCTGCAGACATAATGAGAAGATGAAACAGAACTGCCTAAGTTCAGACGGTCTTGTCCTTCAAGAAGAATCTTTTCCTGAATCCTGCTTGAATCGTCCACTGATTATGAGAATCTAAAGAAACGTTACTTTATGGTGGGTACTTGAATGAAGAGGCTTTCACCGTTGGTCGCTGTCTTCGAATAAAATAGTTATTCCAATAAACAGTTGATTAGGTGGACGGTGTTAATTGCTGGAGATTGTAGATGTGGAGTACGGTTTGGGTATTTGGTGTTTTGAGAATTGGCGATGTCTTCTAAAGTTTGGAGTTGTGGAAGTGTAGGCTAGTCAATTCGGATCTTGTTGGTGAAGTGCTTGGAAGTTGGTGAATCAATTCTCGCGCCAACAAAGTTTTCATACTATAAATTGTTGGGTGATACACTTAGTATTTCTTCAAATCAGCAGTTCTTTACAGTATCAAAGTTAGGAATAACGAAATTGTCTGCTGCTGAATTTATGATTTAACAATTTGATTGTTTGAGAATAAGCAATTGCCATTTTTTACACCATCAAAGTTTTTATGCTACAAATTGTTGGGTGACATATTTAGAATTTCTTCAAATGAGTGGCTCCTTACAGATTCAAAGTTAAGAATTACGAGATTGTCTGCTGCTGAATTTATGACTTACCAATTCGATTGTTTGCGAATAAGCAATTTTCATTTTGTGCACCATCAATGTCTTCATACTACAAACTGTTGGGTGATGCATTTGGAGTTTCTTTAAATTGGCCGTTCTTTATAGTCTAAAAGTAAAGGATTATGAAACTGTCTATTAATGAATTTATGACTGACCAATTCGATTGTTTGCAAATAAGCAATTGTCATTTTGTACACCATCAAAGTTTTCATACTAGAAATTGTTGGGTGATGCATTTGGAGTTTCTTTAAATTGGCAGTTCTTTATAGTCTCAAAGTAAAGGATTATGAAATTGTCTATTGATCAATTTATGACTGACCAATTCCATTGTTTGCAAATAAGTATTTGTTAATTTGTGCACCATCAAAGTTTTTATACTAGAAATTGTTGGGTGATACATTTAGAATTTCTTCATACTAGCGGCTTTTTACAGTCTCAAAGTTAAGGATTATGAAACTCTCTATTGATGAATTTATGACTGACCAATTCGATTGTTTGCAAATAAGCAAT
Organism: Cryptocheilus praepositus; assembly: GCA_033815515.1. NCBI lineage: Eukaryota > Metazoa > Arthropoda > Insecta > Hymenoptera > Pompilidae > Cryptocheilus > Cryptocheilus praepositus. The sequence continues at coordinate 791,569 of JAWWQZ010000112.1, read as the reverse complement.
TGTCAATTTATTCACCGTCAATATCTTCATACTAGAAATTGTTGGGTGATATATTTAGTACTTCTTCAAATTAGTGGCTTATTACAGTATGAAAGTTAGGAATTACGAGATTTTCTACCGGTGAATTTATGATTTAACAATTTGATTGTTTGCAAATAAGCAATTGTTATTTTGTACACCATCAAAGTTTTCATACTAGAAATTGTCGGATGAAAGATTCAGAATTTCTTTAAATTAGCGGTTCTTTATAGTCTCAAAGTTGGGAATTAAGAAATTGTCTATTGATGAATGAATGGCTTTGAAATTTTGCTGCTTAAACATTGATAACTGGTTTGCATTTTTGCATTTGCAATTGCATTTTTGCAAATTTGCATTTTTCAAGTGTTAATCTGCGAAATCTTGCCCTTCCAAATTTGCTATTTCGTAATTAACTTCAAGACTGAAATTAGTGCAGTCATTAAATTCGCAATTCTTTAGTCGGATTCGGCAGGAATTATGACTCCTTAATCAGCATTACATAGATATGCATTACAAGCATATTTGTGACGCATGCAAAGGACAAAGAAGAAACTCTGGACTTTAGAAGTTGAAATAAAAAGTGTCACTGAACGATTCTCTAACCATTAAATCAAATTAACCGAATAATAGACTGTCCAATAAGATATACAAATGAAATCATGTATATAAAATCTATATAAACCAACAAATTAAATTATTAGAAGCTAAATACTCTTCTCACACATAATCAAATTTGTGTAAACTCCTGAACTAAAGTTATCGTGCGAAAGTTGCAAATAAAAATGTTTTTTGTTTCAAATAAATTAGATAATAATTATCAAACAGGATTTCCGATTGTAAGCGGTAAAAAATATTGCAGTATTTTTAATGTCAACGGCCTCGAGCATTCTTTGCATAAAATTATCATTGCCCCAAGCACAATATTTTCTGCTGATCTAAAGAATTACGTTTTCCTTTGTCAACAAAACTCTCAGTTTCCACCTGATCGCATTTCTGTCGTATGCTGAAGTATTCAAGCTGCCCGGAATATTCGATTTTGTCATTATACGCAACAGGGAACATTGTGCATATAACATACATCGTAAAAAGCAGAATGTAAGCATAATCATGTTGTCCACCGTCTGGAGTAATGGAAACTTTGCATAACAGATCGGACGATTTACTCCACAAAAAGTTTTAATTGATTGTTTTACTACGGAACGTACCGTGATATTACGATAAGTTTCCTTGATTCCGTAATTGAGCTTTATATCACTCGTTGCAGTAAAATATTCGCATGACGCGCCGTATGTAAAGAGAAATGTTAATTGATGATCGGCGCCAGCCTTTAGTTTAGTCACGTAGGTAGTTACTATCCAGTCATTTGTTTGATTCGACATTTTTAATGCGGTAATACGACATTTTAAATCATTTAATTTATTATGTATTATATAATTTGGCATATTCATTTTATTCATGACGAGCACCGATATTTGTCCAAAAATCAAAACTCGAAGATCTTGTCTTTCAGTTACCTAATAATCTGTGTTTTTGGCATTTTTAATTCACAGCATTCGATTATTGTATTATTTAATTTGTTAGTTTATTTATATTCCAAAGAAATCTCAAGGATCTCAACCTTTAACTCCCCTAATAATGTGTGTTTCGGTATTTTACATTCACAGCAGTTTATTTGCAATAACTAATTTTTTTACCTTACTTGCATTTGCATCAATTTGAAATATTCCAATGGAATCTACCCTCTAAATGTAAAGCACACCCATTTCCCAAAGAACATCAACGTATGAATCCTTTTTTTCAGTTACTTAATCATTTATGTTTTTTAACATTCGACTTGAAATAACTTATTTTCTAAATTTAGTTTCATTCGAATAAATTTAAGTCATCCTAATAGAATCCACCCTGTTTTCCTCAAGCAAACCTCACATACTCCTATAAGAACTTACTGGTTCTTCTACTCACGGATCTGAAACCTTCAATTATCTAATATCATTTACGCTTCTTGCCATTCGGTCTGCAATCAATCATTTTCCTCACTTAACTACCTTCTTGTGAATTGGCAGCATCTAAACGTCTTCCATCCTAACTCATCAGCATAAAGCATACATATTTCACTAAAAATCCAATCACACAGATGTCAACTTTAAATTATCAAATCATTTATGTTCCTTAGCATCCGTTCTGTAATAATTATTTTTTTCTATTCAACTACATTCTCGTGAATTGCTAGTATTTGACCAGCTTCCACCCTAACTTTCCCCACGATGTATAAGAATCCAAGAATCCAATCACACCTACCCCGACTTTTAGTTACGGAATCATTTACATTCCTCAGCAACTGCTCTACAATACTTTTATACCTGTAAGAATTCTATCACACGTACCCCGACGGAATCATTTACATTCTTCAGTAACTACTCTACAATATTTAACTTTCCCCACTCAACTACATTCCCACAACGTCCAGCTTCCATCCTAACTCGCCCACGTGAAGCATATATACACGTATTTATTTGAAACTCCAATCATACAGATCTCAACTTTAAATTACCAAATCACTCATGTTTCTTAGCATCCGTTCTGCAATAATTATTTTTTCCCATTAAACTACATTTTCGTAAATTGCTACTACCTGACCAGGTCCCACCCTAACTTTCCCCACGATGTACACATTATACCTGCAAGAATCCAATCATACCTACCCCGACTTTTAGTTACGGAATCATTTACATTTCTCAGCAATCGCTCTACAATACTTAACTTTCCCCATTCAACTACATTCCCACAACTTCCAGCATCCGACCAGCTTCTATCGTAACTCGCTCACGGGAACATACATATTCCTCTAAAAATCGAATCACAGATCTCAATTTTAAATTGCCAAATCATTCGTGTTCCTTAGCATCCGTTCTGCAATAATTATTTTTTCCCATTCAACTACATTTTCGTAAATTGCTACTATCTGATCACGTCCCACCCTAACTTTCCTCACGTATATAGATACTTCCAAGAATCGAATTACAGCTACCCCGACTTTTAGTTACCGAATTATTTACATTTCTCAGCAATTGCTCTACAATACTTAACTTTTCCCACAACTTCCAGCATCCGACCAGCTTCCATCTTAACTCACCCACGTGAAGCATACATATTTCTCTAAAATTCCAACCACACAGATCTCAACTTTAAATAACCAAATCATTCATGTTCCTTAGCCTAATTATTTTTTCCCATTCAACTACATTCTCGTGAATTGGTAGTATCTAACTAGCTCCCACCCTAACTTTGCCCACGATGTACACATATACTTCCAAGAATCCAATCACATCTACCCTGACTTTTAGTTATCATTTACATTTCTCTGCAATCGTTCTACAATACTTAACTTTCCCCACTCAACTACATTTCCACAATTTCCAGCATCCGACCAGCTCCCACCCTAACTTTCCCTATGATATAAGTATTATACCTCCTAGAATCCAATCACACCTACCCCGACTTTTAGTTATCATTTACATTCCCAGCAATCCCTCTACAATACTTAACTTTCCCCACCCACCTACATTCCCACATCTTCCAGCTTCCACCCAATCTCCCCCACGCTCCACACTCCTCCAAAAACGCAATCACTCCCATTCCTCAGCATCCGACCCGCACCAATAAACTCTCCCACCCCTCACATTCTTGCTCCTCGGCATCCTTCCAGCTTCCCTCCCCCCACAACCCACGCACATTCCCGCGTCCGAACTCACGTGCTTCATCGTCCACCCCCTGAATCTGTATCCGGCAGGCCTGCTCCTCCATGTCCTTCTGCACTTCCTCGGCCGCCGCCGACAAATCCACGACCACGTCCGCCTGCAAGCGAAACCGCGACTCGCTGAGTGAAAGAAGCTCAGTGAAAGAAACCGGGAAAGTGGAAAGACTTCCGCGTACTCACCATTTCACTCTCGATTTCCGTCGGGTTCGTTGCACTTTCTCGCGGGTCCGCTGAGCGATTCGCGGCCCGAAAAACTCGGACGCGTTCGTCTATCAACCCGGCGCAGGCCAGGCTGAAAGCATCAGTGCGCTTGCAGGTGCTGGAAGCCTGGCCGGACGCGGAGAAGGAGTGGGCGAGAAAACAGCAAGTTCATCGCGGCGATTCCCAATCAGAGCGCGAGTGGGTGTTGCGTAACTTTTGTCCGAGCCGCACGTCGATGCTGGTCAATCCGGGCGTGGATAGAGGGCCGCAGAGGATGGCGTGGGATTTTGAGTCTGGTGGGCATTGGAGTCGGTTGAAGTCGAGGGGCTGCGAGCTGTTTTGAGGAAGGGGTTGGAGGTGGGACAAAATTAGTGGGTGGGAGATGAGTGTTGAGGTGTTATAAGAGTATTGTATTTGGTGAGTTTGGATGTAGTGAGGAAATGTTATGGAATTTGCGATGGAAAAAGTGCACTTGGTGTTAGTTGATAAGAAAATCGCTGCAGTAGATGGGAGATGAATGTGGGGGTGTTATGAGAGTATTGTATTTGGTGAATTAGGTGAGTTATTTTGGATGTTGGTGAGTTAATGTTATGCAATTTGTTGATTGGAGAATCGTATTTTGTGATAAGTGGGAAAAATCTGTGTTAATTTGTGGGAAGGGGTTGGAGGTGTGACCAAATTAGTGGCTGGTGGGAGCTGAATGTTGAGGTGTTATAAGAGTATTGTATTTGGTGATTTTGGATGTTAGTGAGAAAATGTTATGGAATTTGCGATGGAAAAAGTGCACTTGGTGTCAATTGATAAGAAAATCACTGGGGTATGATGATATATTGTATTTGGTGACAATTTCGACAGGTATGTGGTAGATGGACTGGGGTCCACGAGGATGTCAGTGAGAAAATGTTATAGAATTTGCAATAGAAAAACTGCACTTAGTGTTAGTTGGTAAGAAAATCGCTGGAATATGTGGGAGATGTTGAGATGTTATAAGAGAATTGTATTTGATGAATTATTTTGGATGTTAGTGAGGAAATGTTATGGAATTTGCAAATAGAAAAAGTGCACTTGGTGTTAGTTGATAAGAAAATCGCCAGAGTAGGTGAGAGTTGTGAGAGAATTGTACTTGGTGAAAATTTGGTGGGATAGATGAGAAATGGATGGGGGTTGAAGAAGATGTTGCTGAGTTAATGTTATGTAATTTGTATACTGAAGTATCATATTTTGTGGTAATTGGGAAAAATTTACGAGGTAGATGCGAGACGAAAGTTTGTGAATTTATATTATAGAGGTATTTTGTTCAGTGATAAATGGTAAACATTTGGCAGGGTATGTGGGAGGCAAATGTCGATAAGTTAAGGTTCTTGTAGAATTGTGTTTGGTGATAATTGGTAAAGTTTCCAGGATAGGTGGGAGACTATTTTTTTTAGACGAATGTGTTTGGTAATAATTGGTAAAAACTTGCCAAAGTGGGTGAAAGACAACTTGTTCCGAGCAGGATGTTGATAAGTTACCGTTATGGTCGAATTATATTCGGAAGACCCTTCCGCGGGGATCCTTTAGAAAGTATTAATTGCTAGTAACAATTGTCATAGTTTTAAATTCTTTACATCAAATATTTTTAATTCTGTTAAGTTAGAATGTACGTACCGTAAATTTGTGTCCACTTTAAGACCAACGAGACCAGCTTTCCAAGATTTTGTAGCTTTTGATTAAAAATGTTCGAATATCGCTTTCTCCAGTGTGTTAGCTTCTAACTTGAATACTCTAACTTGAATTCTATCTTCTAACACGAACAATTACATTTTGTTTCAATTAAAACAATGATAATGTACAATATTACAAAATTAGAATTACATTATTGGATTTTGATGCCAATAAAATAGCTTTAAGTAAAAACGTGTTTCCTTACATACCAATAAATTCATGTCCAATTTTCCAAGATTTTGTAACTTTTGCTTTAGAACTTCAGAATCTCGCAGCTTCTAATTTTACATCTTCAAAATGTACATCTATTAAAATTGTTATCTTGATATCTTGAGAAACTCTTACTAAATTCTCGAACTTCAATCTCTGACGAAACATTTCAATCTTCCATCTCCACACCGAAGACATCTGACATTACATTAGAACTTTCTCCTTAATATTTGTCATCGATACATAACTCTCCCTCTCTCTCTCTCTCTTTCTCACACACACATTACATAACATCTATTCGCTTTCACCGCCTCGATACTTTCGCTGCAATAAAACGCATACCCATTCTCCCAGGATAGGAACACCACACATACAGGTTTTGCATCCTAAATGAAACCACGTCTCCCGTTTACTAGAAAACTGTACTGTACCCATAAATTACAAACAAAGTACATACTAAAAAGTTGGAAGGCTATACTTTTCTGTGAAAGGTGGGGTCGATTTCGGCAGGGTGAAAGAAGGCACGTGGCAAAGGCGTCGGAAAGTCCTTCTTTCCGTTTTTGTACTGATTGCACGTTCCAACCGGCGGTTAACTTATGTCCGTCAGTACCATTTCTTGAATCGATCCACAGCACGCAGCCACTGGCTCATCGTCTCTTGATAAGGAACCTGCGAATCTTCAGTCGGTTGGAAAGTCTTTTCCACTCGACGCAGGCGGCTCAGCTCGTCTTTGTTCTTCCAAATGCCTGCGAACAGAACAGAAACTCACACTAACATTCAATAAAAACGTGCGATGACACTATCTCGAACCTGCTCAAGCTTTTATGATGTCGAAATCTGGAAGATTGGGCAATACGTGATTTTATTAGTATACGGGTGATATGAGCTCGTTTAAAATGACCGGAGAGTCGGGTTGGAGAACCAGTTTATGTACTGGATTCTGGAATATTCGGGGGAAATTAAAAAATGTTTTAGGTATGCATGTGGAGAATATGTAAAGTATGGAATGGCGAGTGTTATTTTATGTGGACTGCTTCATTGATTAATTGCGTTGCAAGATTTCTGGGAACTAGTCAGTTTAAAATTAATGTTTTATGTTGTTCCATTCCGTTGTGTTGTGATTGATTTATTGTATAGCGAGGTTTTTTTTGCGGAAGAAGTCACTTTATATGTATAAGATTAATATTTCATGCTTTTGTAACTTAATATTTTATGTTACTTTATTTCGACTGTTTTGTTCCTTAAATTGATAATATTTGATGAATATTTGACGTAACTGATTACTTAAAATATATAAAATGAATGCAGAAACGTTTGGATTTTTCTTCACAAGAAATGATAGTATTTGATGAATATTAAGTGTTACGACAACATAATTTAGCAATACAATTAAACTTCCGGACTATTTTTAGTGAATAGAAGCAATTCCCAAACTTTGGTATCCACTCGAAATATTCAAGTATATCAAGAGCCTGCTATTAAAAGTAGTGAGTTATTATAATTTGCAATAAAAAATGGGGTCCATTATTTTTAACAATCAAGAAACTGAAGTATTGAGGTATTGAAGTATCAAGAAACTATTACTGTATGTAGAAAGTTTTATAGTTTGCCATAATAAACATTTCATTATTTTGAACTAGCAAGAAACTGCAGCTGAGCTATTGAAATATTAAGAAACTATTACTGTAAATAATATACTTTTATAATTTACCACAAATAATGATTCATTATTTTTAACTGGCAAAAAACTGAAGTATTAAGCTATTGAAGTATCAAAAACTATTACTTTTGGTAGTGAGTTTCTACAGTGTGCTACAAAAATATGGTTTATTACTTTGAACTATTAAGAAATTAAATATTGAAATATCAAGAAACTATTACTGTAAATAATATACTTTTACAATTTACCACTAACAATGATTCATTATTTTAAACTAGCAAAACTGAAGTATTGAGCTACTGAAGTATCAAAAAACTATTACTCTTGTTAGTGAGTTTCTACAATATGCCACAAAAATAGGGTTTGTTACTTTAAACTATTAAAAAACGAAATATTGAAATATTGAACTATCAAGAAACTGAAGTTTTGAGGTATTGAAACATCAAGAAACTATTACTGTATGTAGTAAGTTTTATAGTTTGCCATAATAAACGTTTCATTATTTTGAATTAGCAAGAAACTGAAGTATTAAGATATTGAAGTATCAAGAAACTATTATTGTAAGAAGTAAATTTTTACAGTTTACCACAAAGAATTCATTAGATTCATTATTTTGAAAGGGCAAGAAACTGAAGTATAGAGCTATTTCATATCAAGAAACTATTATTTTGGGTATCCTCTATAAATATGCCACTACAGAACATGAATTATGACGGCATTTGACATGTAAATTGACAGCCAAAAAAACGACACACTGATTTATCGTTAATACCCATCAGTGAAACAGGGATACAAACTACGAAACCGCAAATATATTGTAGTTGATCTTTGAACTGAACACACTTGACACATTTAGAACACCTTGTGCATCCACTACGTCTGGATCAAAGTTCAAAGATGCGCGTCAGCGTAATAAATGCACATGCGTTCAGAATGTTTGCATTACTCCAATGCGGATATTCGAACCGATTATAACGCACAAAGAAACGCACCGGAATAAATCTGCTATTCTTAGACATAGTACTACTAAATGACTCGGATTCTGAGTCTGCAATCGCAGACTTTAACGTATTTCATTATGTCATAGACTTGGGCACTTCTTGGTGAGAGAGTTATCTTGTTTAACACATCGAACACGTTTAACATAACAACCAAACATGGGTGGAGGACGAGTTATCACACGTTTCGAAGAGTTCATAACAGAAACAGCACACAGTGCTTACAAGAAGTTTACACGCGAAAAACAGAATATGACAGTTCTTTTTTATATACTCCTCGAGAGTTTTTAAATTATACTATTATATGTATAATAAATTATATAAATAAATGTATGTGTTTATGTTGTATTAGTACAATAAATGTTATGTGCGATTATTATAATATTAGAGATAATATATAGGTATATATATAATAGGCAATAAATATATATATATATATATATAAATAGGCATCTAGAGTTCGAAATTCAAATGTATATGTGTATCATTACACTAATAGTGGAAGTTGCCAAAAAATAATAGTTCCTGTAATTTTGCTCATGAATATCGAAACTAGTCGCATTTTCATTCCATAAATCTATTATTGAAATCTCATTCCATGATGCGCTTATTCTCCTGCATTTCTGTATTCCTTCTTGTATAAAATGCATATATAAAGTGCATATTAATTCCGCATCCTTAATATAAAGTAAAGTTCAACCTGTTTTATTATGTCATACAAAGACTTCGTCTCTTCTTATCGTGGAATTCATCTCATTGCAAATGTCATTCCAAAATTCTGTGGAAGTCGCCTGTTTTTCTGCATTCCTTCATGCACAAAAATTAATTTGTCTTGATAATAAGTCCGTATATTATGTCATATAGAGACTTTCTTCTTATCGTGGAATTCATCTTATTGGAAATGTCTACACAGTTACACTTATTTTCGAACTTTTCTTCCTTTCTTCTGACACAAAACGGTGGGTGCCAATTCCTTCGTTTTCATATTGATTCCGTCCAATACTACTAGTATAAAATAAGGTGCTAGACTACGTAGAATTTGAAAGGCATATTTTACGCAGGTCTAGCGGGTCAGAACGCAGGAAACGTCGGGCTTCGAGTGTTTGTGAGGTGGCAGGAGAATTCCGCTGACCTATCGAGCACCACCACAAACTTGTCTGCGACACTTTGCACTTTCCCGACGTGGTGTGCGTGTCCCGTTACCTTTGGATTCACCTTGTCACGATCAACTGACGTGGTTCTACGGGACGTTTCATTTGGAGTCGCAAAAAGTAATCATGACGAGGGTCTTAAAAAAAATTATCTTCAAACATGAGAGGACGCTTATTTTTTTATCATTTTTTTCCTATCTTCATTTTTCGGTCGCAGCGCAGAAAGTATTGCGCATTTAGGGATGCCATTAGGATGTTTCTGTGGCATTTGAAACGAGATGCTATAGTCCAGAACTGCGAAGCAAATAGAAAAGTATATTTTTGTCAAGATTGATTTTTCCCACGTGTTTTTGAGGATTTTTGTCGTATTTTCTTCCATTATTCTGAATCTTGTTGCACTCTCTCTTCAATCACAAAAGGATAAGTCAGTTGGGGAACTTCTATTTTTCCACCCCATTTTCGGCCAATTTACGTCATTTTTTCACGTATTTTTGCTCATAACTCGTGAAATTTTGAGGTACATTATTCTGAATCTCTTGTACTCTCTCTTATATATAGTGCAGCAAATTAAATAATTGATTTTCAATTGGTAATCGTTAAAGAAACCAATTTCTTTTATATGTCTTTTCTCATTTTCCATCTATTTTTAGTCATATCCCTAATTCATTTTCAAGCTCGTTTTTTTCCAAGTCTCTTTGATTTTTCTTGTACACAAGTCATTTCTAACGACCCCATTTTCTCGTTTTTCACGATTTTTCCACATTTTTGGCGATATCTTCGGAACTATTGCGAATTTCCGCATTTTTCCGAGTCATTTTGCGACCCCCTTTAATATACTAAAAGGCCGACCAAATCGGTGACCCATCATTTTTTGGCAAAAATGGCAAGGGGTATACCTTAAGATTTTCTCGATTTCTTCAAGCTCCTGTCCCGTTTAAACTAGCGGTCGAAACCTATAAGTAATATAGGTTTTTTTAAAGGCCTTTGGACCCTCTTCCACGTGGGACCATTCGCGATCAGAAATTTTGAAAAAAATTTTTTTGCGCTTTCTTAAAATCGTCATATCTCGGAAACTAAGAAGAGTTCAGCGCCCGGAAAGTGGTCTATCTTCAGGGCAAATTACCCTCTATCAAATGGTGTCGGTCCGAAACTAAAAAAAAATTTGTCATTTTTCGCCATTTTTCGCCTATTTTCGACTCATTTCGACTCGATTTTTCCTAAATTTTCTGCTCCATTTTGCTCATAACTCGAGAACTACTGCGAATTTTTAAATGTGTTTTGCGTTTTCCGGAGCCTCTTTTAACCCATTTCCACTTCCTATGGGAGAGCAAGTCGAATTACTGACTTTTATCTTGTGGTTAGAAAAATAAACATTTTTTTTCTTCGTATTTTCCAGATATTCTCACGTATTTTTAATATCTCGGAAATTATTCTGAATTTTTTCGTGCGGTTTGCATTTTTGTAAGTCTCTTTGTATCCCTTTTATATGATCACACGATCGATCATTTTTCATAATTTGTATTGGTTGTTATATTAGAGCATGCGACAAGAATGAGAAAAATGTTTTAGACTTCCTAATTTTGTATATTAAATCCGGTGTATTATTCTTAACTTGTACTTGTGTACTTGTACCTACGTTGCATTCGAAGTTAAAAGAACGTCACTATCCAAGTTAACGATATTTAGCTTCTAATTCTAACAGTCTATATACTTTAACCAGAATGAAAACCCCCATACAGTAACATTAAAACTATTTTCCGCTGACCTCCTGCACACAAAGCATCGAACCTACTTTATAAACTGATTTCGACATTTTCAGTCTGTGAGACAAGATAATCATAAATTAACTACCTAGCAACAGATTATTTCAAATTCATATTCCACGCTGAAACCTCAAGATTCCGTCCAGAAACATGACAATATTTCATTCTGGCCGTAAACGCATTACACAAGGAAGGAGGTCAAGGGAAATTCTTTGAGCGAGAATTAAATTCACTCATTTTGTCATACCGCAATGTAATCCGGAGAAAAAGGCAACTCCGAGAATGGACATCTCTGTACTCGTAGGCCTCTCCACTGGCAATCCCGTCAAGTCAGCCAACAGTTGCATCACGAAGTCGTTCTTGGATACTCCACCGTCAGCACTATGCACATAAGAAAATAATTTATTAATTATACAATATATAAACCTTCAAACATATATGTACATTGCATTCTATTGATTCCTACCGGTTTCCACTACATTATTATACTACAATTCTATATTCTTATACTACAATTCTATCCACTATAATTCTATATTTTTATACTACAATTCTATCCACTATAATTCTATATTCTTATACTACAATTCTATCCACTGCAATTCTATATTCTTATACAACAATTCTATCCACTACAATTTTATATTCTTATACTACAATTCCATCCACTACATTTTTATTCTTATATTCATATTTTTAAAAATCAACTGGTTTATGCAGCTCTAGATGAATCATGATAATATTTCCGTTTTAAACGCGACTTTTTTAAAAAAATAAATTCATATTTTCAACCGTATGACAGAGACAAATATCGTCAGTGGAGCTACATGATAATATTTTCATTTTAGTTCTTGATGAAATCTATGATAATCTATGATTGAAAAGTACTAAACTTACATATACGCGGCACTGTGCTTGAAAATTGTCTTGCTTAAAAATATTCTATCAAAATTCTTACGAAATTATACCTATTCCAAATGAGTATATCCTACGCGACAAAACTGACATTTTTCTAAAGTGTTAAAATTTTTGCTTTAACTTATACAATATTATCTTTAACCCGTCTCCACTTTCAATTGTTAGATTCGGTCTTGTTCTCATTTTGTTCTCTATTTATTGTAAAGTCGTTGTTGAAGAGATATTGAAAAGCTGTTTCTGAAATGAAAATTTGTATTGGGTCACTTGGAAGTAATCTGTAAACCATTTTATCACCGACCATAAACCGAACGAATGAGGTAATTATTTAGGCGCATACACGGAAGTCTACCTTTACCTAGTCACTGAAGGAAATGAAAGAAAGTTCGAGTGATGGATTCTCGCCGATAGAACAATTGTTGCTATATGCCGAGTGGAAATAATATTTGTCGAACGTGTGCATGAATCATATTTGTAAAAAGCATACAATAGGTACTAGAGCAATAAGTATTCATATATTCTATTTTGTAGATAAGAATTTATATATGTGTCAAATGTAAATCCCTAATATAATATAATAATGTAGCAATAAGTATTTATATATTCTATTTTGTAGATAAGAATTTATAGATATGCCAAATGTAAATCCCTATCCATTCTTTTAGTCAGTAAATTTTTATCAAAAGGTGAACAATAGGGTGTCATATAATCGTACGTAATTCTAAGTAAAATATAATCTTATTTACGCATAACAAAATTTATAGTTAAATTTAGTTTTTATGTATTTCCACCCAAAATGTGTTCAATTGAAAATTACCGTTTTTTTATATGTACGTTAAAACTATACTTTATATATATATGAGGAAACAGTAATTTCCAATTGTACACATTTTGGACGAAAATACATAAGAATGAATTTAACTATGAATTGAGCTACGCCGTAAATAAGATTATATTTTACTCTTACGTGCTTCATGTATTCCGGGTAATCATTCTACAGGCTGAATGGTTAACCATCCGGCATCCTTAATGAATACTTGACCACCGAATTTTCACTGTTTCGTCAATGAAAACAATTACAATTTGAAAAAACTAAATGTATACATACGCGGCGACGTAATTAAAAAGTATATATCAATCGGATCCTGCATTGAATTGCATTCCTCAAAAGTATTCTACTAAAATTCCTATAGAATCTTGCTTATTCCAAATTATTGTATCCTACCCGACAAAATTGACATTCTTTTACCACCTTTATGAACTCCAGACAACTGGCTATCAATATATTACAGCTTCCTACAAAAATCCTACCGTACTTGAAAAGTATATATCAATCGAAACCTGCATTGAATTGCTTTCCTTAAAAATACTGTAATAAAATTCCTGTAGAATCTTGCTTATTCCAAATTACTGGATCCTACACAACAAAACTGACATTCTTCTAACACATTTACGCATTCCAGACAACTCACTACCAATATATTTCAACTTCCCACAAAAATCCTACCGTAATTCTCACCGTATCTTGGTATACGTGAACCGCGTCTCATTCCGCAGCGACCGGAACAAAAGCACCATCCTGAACACAAGGCTCTCTAGCAGAGAACGAACAATGTGTGCCCGTTGCGTCGTCGGCTTAATGCCCAGGAACCCAGTTGCTGCCAGGTGATCGTTTATGGGTGCCTGGAGTCCACTGAAAGCCGGCACGAAGTAGACGCCGTCAGAATTTTTCACCGAATTCGCCAACTCTGAAGTTTCCTCCGGGTCGTCCACGATGCCCAGGGTTTTTGTCCATTCGATCAAAGTTCCGGTGTCGTTCGATGCACCTTCTACTGTGTAGACAAGTTCTTTGCCCACACGCCAGCCGACAACCGGATAGAGACCTGCACATAAAGGATTTATGTTAGAAGTGCAGAAAAATATGTTTATGAAACATGTGTGTTGAGGTGGGGTCTTTGTGTTAAATAAAGTTATGGGAGATGATTATTGGTATTATGTAAATTAATACAGGGTGTTAGGTTTGAATGAAGGTAAGAAAAAATATGTGAAAGTGTGATATATAAAATAAAAAAGAATAATACAAAAATGTGTGAATATAAGTATAATGATTATTGGTAAGAAAATGAATGACAAATAAGGTGTGCATGGAGAATTATAAAAAGATAAAATGTGATATATAAAATATGGAAGTGTAATACAGGAAATAAATAAGTATAACATGTAAGAAATGAAAGTCGACAAACAAGGGTTCATAGAATCATAAGATAAATCGTAAAATCGCTTGCCCTCTACTTGAAAGTTCTTTATTCTCTTTTAATATATATAAACAAGTAAATACAAAATATGAAATGGAAGTGAGAAAGAAATGAAAGTAGTATATGAATGTTAACAGACCTTCATAGAATTATAAGATAAATCGACGGCACTCTGTGCAGAACTATATGCTTTTCCAATTTATATTATAGTTTTATAAGGAAGCCCTATTTGTCATAACGTAACATTTTATTTATTTTCATGCGGTAAAATATATTTGTAGAATTTTGTAGATATATGTAAATATTGTTATATTATATATATTGTATTATATATTATATATATTGTATATCAATGTAGATATTATTACCTACCGGTGACCGAAGCATGTGGTTGGGTTCCTGTATTAACATCCACGAATGTTCCTGTGCCCATGGTCACCTTTAAATCTCCTGGATTAAAGCATCCCGAGCCAAATAACGAAGCTGCTTGATCCGCCATCTGAAATTCATTTTTCTCTTAGATACTTGCATATTTTCATTCATCCACTTTGTGCATTGTAAACTACGGCCGTATATTATATGCAATAGCATCTGATATATTTTGGTTTTAATATAATCTAATATCTATATACCTATATATCTATAATATAATCGAAGTTAGTTACAAAAATATAATAGTGCAATAATAAAAAGTGGCATACTGTCTCTGAAAACTTTTAATATAGAATGACTAATAATTGATATGCGTATGTGTTATCATAAAAAATAGCATATTAATTTCCAGCATAGAAAAAGATTCGTTTTAGTTGATGTGAGTAATTTAAATGAACTATTATATGTAGTTTGAACTGATCAATATCATTTTTGCGATCTTTTCCTGGTGAAATAAAACAGCTGCAAATTTTTGATGAAAAAAGTTGCGATCGTTTCTTATCATTCACGAATTTCTTGTACAGTATGCGTGCTTTTTATCTTGTTTATAATGTGAGTAATCCGGAAAAACCTGATCTTTTTCAACGTCGCATTTTTTTATGAAACGTCGCGACCGCACAACTATAAATATCGCCACACAAAAAGTCGAAAGTCTTCAAACCTCAATATAAGCGTTTCAAAAAGTTTCGATTTATCAAGTGTTTTTTGGTGTGTTCATAAAAAATAGATATATATGTGGACTACGCACCAGACGACTTTAACATGAGATTTGTGGTTTGACAAACAAAATGATAGGAAATATTACTACTACATTTTAAAATTGGAATCTGGAATCTTCAAAGTTGAATCGGTAATCGTGACTTTTGCGTCTCAAATCCTGATTCTCAAACCTAGAAACTGAAATCTGAAATATGGAATATGGCGTATGGAACCTAGAGTCTGGAGTACAAACCCCAGTATCTAAAATTTTGAACTTGGGATCAAGAATCTCGAATCTGGAATTCAGAATCTCGGATCTAACATCTAGAATCTCAAATATGGAATACAGGATCTAGAATCTTAAAATCTGGAATCTAGAATCTTGAAATTAGAATCTGGAATCTGGGATCTGTAATCTGGAATCTAGAATCTAGAATGTGGATCCATGAATCTGAAATCCGGAATCTAGTATTTGGAATCTAAAATCTAGAATCTCAAAATCCGGAATCTAGAATCCAAAATCTTCAATATCAAATCTTGAATCTAGAATTTGGGATCTGGAATCTAGAACCTGGATTCTAGAATGTGAATTCATGAATCTGAAATCCGGAATCTAGTATTTGGAATCTAAAATCTAGAATCTTAAAATCCGGAACCTGCAATCCAAAATCTTCAATATCATACCCAGTTCTCAATTTTCAATTCGGAATTCTCTTTTTTTACCACACCACATAAAGGAGATCGTAAACAGAATGTGTTTTAAACAACTCAATGTTTCCTAGATGACTAAACGACTGATATTAGAAATCTTGATATCGTAGGTCAGGGCATATCAACGATAACAGTTCTTGAGAGTTATAATACATATACGATTTTGTACAATGAAATCTATTAATGCCCATATCTTTCCAACAAATCATTTTTGAACATGACTTTACATGAATTCTCATCTATATGATAATACATAGTCAAAATCTGGTCTGAACCTTTTCGAATACCCAATATTTCTGTTAAAATTGACTTACCGAGCAAACAATAGGTATTTCGGCGCCGAACAAATTTACTGGTGTCTTCCCAAAATCGCCAACCGTGTCGACGACTTCCGGAAACATGTTGCGGGGTAACTTTAATATACTCATTGCCCAATCTGCCCAGCGCATCGTAAACGGATCGAAAAGACCGGTTGCTGAGGCACTGGAAACGTCGGTTACGTGTTTTCCTGCAAGGCAATAAAAATGTTGAGTAAACGATGCGGGTACAGTTATTCAAGAGGAAAAGATGCAAAAAAAGGATATAAAACGGATGCATGCACAGTTATAATTGCACGTTGGAACGAAGATGTCATGAACTGAATCTCTTTTTTTTTTTATTGATTGATTAGTATGTTGACCCCAAGCGCTATAGAAGCAGAAAGTGAATTCCCATTAATTTCTAATTTGAAAATAGACGCGAGGAAACAAATGTAAGCATAGAAAGTAAGATATAAAAATGAGATATACAAAGGATGCATGTTATAATTACACAGTTATAATAATTATAATATTAATTATAATTTCATAGTTATAATTGCACGTTATTGAGATGAAAGTGTCATGAACTGAATCTCGTTTCTTTTTTTTTTTATTGGTTGTTTTGTATGTTGACCCCAAGCGTCAGATAAACATGGAAGTGAATTTATATTTATTTTTAATTTGGAAATAGATGCGAGGAAACAAATGTAAGCATAGAAGAAGAGACCATAAGGTTTTAAACCATTATAAATGGTTTTGAAAGATATAGAGCAAAACTTGATTTTAGTAAGACATCAACAACAGATAACAGTTTATAATATACTATCAGGCAAAAGGTTTTGTTTAACACAATTTATAATTAGTACTGATAAACTGGAAACTGCATTTTGATGGCAAAAATAACAACTTTCCGAAGTATAGATATTAGTGGTGTAAGTACAAATACAAAACCATAAGGCGTATTTTTTTAAGACGGTGAGTGATGGCAAAATTAAGTTCTAAATCATACAAGTACAATTATTACAATTCCATCGATAGTAGTGAAGTAAATATAGATAGAAGTGAAGTAATAATGATGAAATGCAAATACAAAACCATGAGATGTATTTTTTTAAGAGAGATGTGATATTTTTAAAGTAAACACATTGTGAGAGATCACAAAAATAATAGTCTGATAATAATTGGCATATTCGAGATATCTCGTACGTGACGATAAAAATAAAATCGCTGATTTTGGATAATATTGATAAGTTCCACATACGATTATGTACTTCTTCAACTGTGTGTACGTAATTGTAATAAAATAAATAATCGTAATATTTTACACTACGCCTGATCAACCACAGAATTAAAGCAAGATAATTGTATTTACCAATCAAAAACTAATGGCGAGAACTAAAAAATTGACAATCATACCTGTAAGTTTATACAGGAGCCAACTATCGACACCACCGAATACTGCTTTATTATGGAGTGCATCTTTTTGCAGTTCAGGAATGTGTTGAAGAGCCCATAACAAGCGCAGTGTCATCTGAAGATTTATGTGAACAAACAAAAACGAAGAAAAATAACTATATTAACTTGCTTTCTGTAAAGTATTGCAGCATTTTAAGTGAGTGAAATTACTATAGCGATAAAGAAAACCGATTCAAGTTAATTAAGTTAAGGTTTGTTGTCAGTAATTACCGTACAAGATAGCGTACTATCAATAATTAGTGTAGCCTGAATAATTATTACTAATCTTTACTGTAATATAAGATAGTGTCACCAATAGTGTTATCAATATTTACTGTGCTATAAAATATCGTCAGACATAATTATTGCAGTATGAAACATTATTATCATTGGTTCCTGCTGTATATAATACTATCACCAATAATTACGGTATTACACAATGCTATTAGCATTAATACCGGATTATGAAATACGTTAAGTTAAAAATTGTTACCCATGGCTACTCTATAATGAATATTGTACTATAATATACTATTTCCGATCATTTCTACCGAATAAGATACCGTTATCTACCTCTAGTATGCTTTAAAAACCTATTAGAAATGTTTACTACAACATAAGATACTGTCGTTAATAATTACTGCATATATAATGCTGTGATCCATAATAAATACCGTATTATAAAATACGGTATTATAAAATACGGTACTATAAAATAAAATGAAATAAAATACGGTATTATAAAACGATAAAATAATATTATAATACGGTATTATAAAACGGTAAAATAATATTATAATACGGTATTCTAAAAAACGAACCTGTGTATTCATGAACTTGAAGACGCTACCAGCCAAAAATCGATTGCTTCTTGTAATCATATACAAAAGATGGGCCCCCGTGCGTAGAGATTTCATAGTTACAGAATTGTTCCATTCTTTGACTAGTGTGTCCGCACGCAGATCCTTCCATGTGATAAACCTGATCACAAATGAGAAAAAAGAATTGAATTATTTAACAGATATGATTTTGTAACGTTGTTACAAACGGATCAAAATACAATGCGTGTACATATATGCGTAGAATAAAAGATATATATATATATATATATATATATATACGACATGAACAAAAATATATATAGAAATTGATAAAAATAATGCGTATAATAGTAGTCCCATTTTTACTACTTCAATTACAATTGACTAAGCACAGTTTCTGTCCATTACAAACGGATAAAAAATATATATGCAACATGTTCAAATGGATAAAAAGTAATGCGTATAATACTCCGATTTTTAGTACTTGGTTACAGTTTATACAGATTACAGATGAAAAGAATTCCCTTTTCGACCATACGTAGTGTATTGCATGTGTTAAATAAATTATAGTTTTCAACAGAAGAATAAATAATAATAATAACCTGTGATAATGTTGTCCTGTTTTAATGTTCCAACTCGTAAAGCTACATCGTTGTGTGGATATTCCGAGGCAGGTGATCGATTGTGGAGCCAAATTGCTTGCTGCAACATTTCTTATAATTTAGTTTTTACCGAGTCAGAAATTAAGGTCGATATTCAATTTCTAACTTTTACATTTTGCACTGTCCGTAATTAAAAAAACATGAGAACTTTTAATTTGAAATTATATGCAAGATAATATTTTCCCTGATATTAAATTAAGTATTCGTTATACTGCATTTTTACTGCTTTTGGGTAATATACGTATATACTAAGTTTCAGTCTTTCTAGTGTTAAATACCTATCATTATCATCCTATATATACCTATCATTTTGCTTCCTGTACGGATTACTAAGTACTTGATTCTGTTCTCTGCTTCGGATGGGTTAGACAATGGATTAATTTTGACTGCTTTTGGGCAATATAGGTATATACTAAGTTTCAGTCTTTCTAGTGTTAAATACCTATTATTATCCTACTGCAATACTCTGAAACCCCAAGAATTCTAATTCATCATACATTTCTTTGACGTAAACAGTCGATGCATTTTGCTTCCTGTACGGATTGCTAGGTACTTCATTCTGTTCTCTGCTTCAAATGGGTTAGACAATGGATTAATTTTGACAACTTTTGGGCAATATAGATATATATATACTAAGTTTCAGTCTTTCTAGTGTTAAATACCTATCATCATCCTATTGCAATACTGTGAAACCCCAAGAATTCTAATTCATCATACATTTCTTTGACGCAAACAGTCGATGCATTTTGCTTCCTGTATGGATTACTAGGTATTTCACTTTGTTCTCTGCTCCGGATGGGTTTAGACGATAGTAACTATGCTCACCTTTCATCGCATCTCTGATAACCTTAACAACGATGTCCCAGAGTCCGTCGGGGTCGATCTCAACATAGCCGGGCCTCGGATAGAACAGTTCCACCTACATGCATATATACGCGCTCGCTTTTCATTAACTCACGCTCACATTCGCTTCTCATACGAGTTTATCGTCCGCGACCCGCATCGAATTACGAGGACGTGTGTCCGTTACTCCGCGAAGTGCATTCGTGCATAATTTCAATTTACTGCCTAACGGCCGGCGAATTAACCGTATTGAATATGTATGCCTGATAAAAGTTGCGGGTTCTAACATCCGTGCGTGACAAGACAGTATTGAGTTGACAGAACGCGGATTATAGTTTGCTAATGAACATTTCGAATGGTGGCAATTTACAGCTGTGATTAGAGTATCGAATCACTTTAGGTGGTCATGGTGAAATTTTCATATATTATTATATATATTAAATATTTTCATATATTTAGTTCAATATGCATTTGTGAGGAAAGTATTGTACTACGTAGGTGTAAAATCTGAAGTGACTTCAATTGTAATTATGTGTACATAAAGAAGTGTATGTATATGAATATCGCTAATTATCTAAAGCTGTATATATGACGAAAGTATTGAGTTACGCGGATTATAGTTTGCTAATGAACATTTCGAATGGTGTAAATATACAACTGTGATTAGAGTGTCGAATGACTTTAGGTGGTCATGTTGAAATTTTCATATATTATTATATATATTAAATATTTTCATATATTTAGTTCAATATGCATTTGTGAGGAAAGTGTTGTACTACCCACACGTAAAATCTTAAGTGACTTCAATTGTAATTGTATGTACATAAAGAAGTGTATGTATATGAATATCGCTAATTATCTAAAGCTGTATATATGACGAAAGTATTGAGTTACGCGGATTATAGCTTGCTAATGAACATTTCGAATGGTGGCAATTTACAGCTGTGATTAGAGTGTCGAATGACTAGGTGGTCATGGTGAAATTTTCATATATTATTATGTATATTAAATATTTTCATATATTTAGTTCAATATGCATTTGTGAGGAAAGTATTGTACTACCTACGTGTATAATCTTAAGTGACTTTAATTGTAAGTGTATGTACATAAAGAAGTGTATGTATATGAATATCGCTAATTATCTAAAGGTGTATATATGACGAGACTATTGAGTTACGTGGATTATAGTTTGCTAATGAACATTTCGAATGGTGTAAATATACAGCTGTGATTAGAATCACTTTAGGTGATCATGGTGAAATTTTACACGGCTTCAAGTAAATTAATATGAGCATAATGATATGATGTGAATATTTGAATTTATGAGGAAAGTATTGTAGCACCCACGCGTAAAATCTTAAATGACTTCAATTGTAATTGTATGTACATAAAGACGTGTATGTGTATGAATATTGCAAATTATCTAAACTTGTTTATATGACGAGAGTATTCAATTTAGTTTTAAGTACCGCTGTGCAAAATCTTGAATGACTATAATCACAACTATGCACACCCACCAAATAAAAAAAATAAAAAAAAAATTGTATGTAATTCAAAAATCAATCTCGCAACAGCAAATCAAAAATAAATCATAAACAACCATCGAAGCGCCATTAACCCATTTGCATCATTTGATGGAATAATCCACAAACAAAAACTAACCATTATCACCGGGACCATAATAATTTTTGTTTTCAGCTTATCAGCAATCATTAGAATCTGTACGATAAACAAACAATAAAGAATTTTATGTAAAATATTATTTTTCTTACTTTTCTGGTCGTAAGTTCAAAATGATAAAAAAATAAAAAAAAATAATAGATAATAAAATTTAACAAAATTAGGTTACCATAACGAACTACAGTTCGGATTCGGATTCAAGCATAAAAATGCAAATTTCCCATAAGCGTAAACGTGTTATAGCTCTAATAGATAATAGTGAAGCAGACAAGATGATAATATTGAAACTGGAGATTTCTTATGGGAAAAACGAAATTGTACGCCAACATTACATGTTTTCGAATTATTTTTCAACGTGGAACAAGTCCAAAAAATAGTTCTGGAAAATACGACGAATATACAATAACTTGAATAACCCTACAACACTATTTCTAATGAGAATAAACACTAAAAGTCTTCCTTCCGCTTTTTCAGTAAGATTGCGGATTTAGAGCGATGATGCAAATGGGTTAAAATCCCACAAGAATAAAATCCACAATTTTTTAATTTTCTTAAAATTCGGCTGTACTATTATGTTTCGCATTTGAAATCGCATTATTATCATTTGTTTGCATTTTAAATTTAATGACTATGTACTTGAATGAAGCCTTTTTTAATTCTGTACAGTACACGATCCAAACCTTTTCAGTTGCCAATAAACACTAAGAGTCTACTAAACTAAAACAAAACAGAATTTTTGAGTAAGATTGTGGATTCAGAGCGATGATGCAAATGGGTTAAAATCCCACATGAATAAAATCCGCAATTTTTGAATTATTTAAATTCCACTCTACTATCATGTTTTGCATTTGAAATTGTATTACTATCATTTGTTTTAACTTCGAATTTTATGATTATTTACTTGAATGAAAACTTTTTAAATTTTTTACAGTACACGATCCAAACCTTTTCAGTTGCCAATAAACACTAAAAGTCTACTAAACTAAAACAAAACAGAATTTTTGAGTAAGATTGCGGATTCAGAGCGATGGTGCAAATGGGTTAAGATCCCACAAGAATAAAATCCGCAATTTTTTAATTCCTTTTAAATTCCGCTGTACTATTATGTTTTGCATTTGAAATTGCATTATTACCATTTGTTTGCATTTCGAATTTTGACCATTTACTTGAATGAAAACTTTTTTAATTCTGTACAGTACACGATCCAAACCTTTTCAGTTGCCAATAAACACTAAAAGTCTACTAAACTAAAACAAAACAAAATTTTTGAGTAAGATTGCGGATTCAGAGCGATGATGCAAATGGGTTAAAATCCCACATGAATAAAACCCGCAATTTTTGAATTCTTTTTAAATTCCGCTGTACTATTACGTTTTGCATTTGAAATTGCATTACTACCATTTGAAAGTGGCCTAACTCCATTTATCTTAAAATCGAGATAAATAACATTTACTGATAAATAACATGAATTTCTACATGTAACCATGGTAACCGCAAAATATTGAAAAACGGAGTTAGGCCACTTTCAAAATAAACAGCGCATTTGTTTGCATTTTGAATTTTATGACTATGTAGTTGAATAAAGACTTTTTTAATTTTGTACACTACACGATCCAAACCTTTTCAGTTGCGGACGCGACACAGGTAGCCCGTTCGTCCAAAATGTGACATCGAACGGTGGTGGTGCCAACATCGAGTGCCGCGACGTATTTCATATTTTACCGCTCTCCTCCTGCCACGTTTCTCCACCTTCTGCCGGCCACCAGTCTTTGCTATCCGCGTGCCGTTTTATCGCGGACCCCTTCTCTGAGCGAACAATCCGATAACGCGTCTCCTACCTAAACTCTCCGCCCTGAAACCGGCAGATACCGCAGTTCATTAGACACACCACGCACGTATCATATATCCATTACGGTGCTTGTCGAGGCGTAAGTAAATTTTCACACGCGTGGGCGGTGGGAAGACAACACATCGTCAATCTATATCTACACTTTGTCGAGATATATTAGTTGCCAAGACAATGTGTACGTGCTACTGTTAACTACAACCTACTGTTAATGTATCTAGTCTCATCAAATACTGACTACTGGCTACTGTAAACAAGTTTAGTCATACGACGTGTATACGGTTTGCCAAATCAATGGCTACAATGTAATTCTGTAACTTTTGTCGAGATACATGAGAAAGTGTATATTGTAAACAGAGTCATTAGTCATGTTGGCTGTATACTCGTTGGCAAAGCAATGTGTACTTATATCCAGTCACATTATATACTGGCTACTATGTTGCAATATATAGGGTTGGAGGGAAAGTTCTGTCGTATTTTTAATAGGCAGGTAATTTTTCTTGTAAATAAAAAAAACATCTGGCTAGTGACTCATTCGTTTTTTTTTTTTTATAGCTGCTGTATAATATAAAAGGAGTCCTTTTTTACTGTTCATCATTTACTTGTGACATTTAAAGGGAAAAACATGTCAGTAGATAAAGTGCATTTACGATACTGCATTTTGTATGAATTCCAAAAAGGAAGCAACGCGCCGGTTGCATGTAAAAATTTATGTGCGGTATTTGGAAAAGATATTGTAAATGTTCGTACTTGTCAAAGATGGTTTAGCAAATTTCGTTCCGGGGATCTGAGCCGCCAAGAAAGTTATCGATCTGGACGGCCATCCAAGATCGATAATGATGTTTTGCGATCCATGTTGGAAAATAATGCACATTTAACAAGTCGAGAAATTGCAGAAGAGTTTGGCATTCATCATACAACACATTAAATGTATTATGATTAATATTAAACACATATTTTTATAAATTAATTCAAATATTTTCTTTAAAATACAACAGAACTTTCCCTCCAACCCAATAGATACTTATTCGTGTTACGGGTATACTGGTTATTAAGACAACGTCCACGTTAAATGCGGAATCGGGGATATAGCGCCTGGAATTTAGAACGTCCAATTCTCAAGTCTCAAGTATTAATTCTCAACAGGCAATTCGCTATTCTCATCTCTGAATGAGTCAGCCTCATTACTCATATTACGTGTATGCTGATTGCCAAAACAATGTGTACGTTGAATGCGGAAACTCGAATCTTAAATGTTGAGTCTCAATTGGAGATCTTCCAATTTTTAATTCTCGACTATAAATTCTAAATTTCGAATCAAAGAACTCATATATTATTATAAATTTTGAATCAAAGAGCTCATGTATAATTATAAATTTTGAATCAAAATACTCATATTGGAATCTGGAATGTTAAATGTTGAAATTGCGATCTGCAACGTCGAATTCTCAATTCTGAACACCAGATTCTCAATTCTGAATCAAACAACCTCAATACTCATATTAGAACCTGGAATGTTAAACGTTGAATTTGCAATTTACAACGTCGAATTCTCAATTCTGAATCAAAGAACCTCAATACTCATATTAGAATCTAGAATGTTAAATGTTGAATTTGCAATTTACAACGTTGAATTCTCAATTCTAAACACCGGATCCTCAATTGTGGCTCGATCTCATTACATATTTTACACGTACACCGGTTACCAAGAAACAATGTCTACTCCACCTTCTCTAGATTCCACAACATGTACTAGAGACAATGCTAAACCCCAATATACAGCTTTCCTCATATTACATGTATACTGATTGCCAAAACAATGTGTACATTAAATGTTGAGTCTCAAATCTACATGTTCCAATTCTCAATTCTTGACTCTGAATTCTAAATTTTAAATTCTCAATTCTGAATCAAAGAACCTCAATACTCATATTGGAATCTGGACTGTTAACCGTTGAATCTGGAATTTGCAACGTTGAATTCTCAATTCTGAACACCGGATTCTCAATTTTGAATCAAAGAACCTCAATACTCATATTAGAATTTGGAATGTTAAACGGTGAATTTGCAATTTACGACGTCGAATTCTCAATTCTGTATACCGGATCCTCAATTGTGCTCGATCTCATTACATATTTAACACGTACACCGGTTACTAAGAAACAACGTCTACTCCACCTTCTCTAGATTCCGCAACATGCACTAGAGACAATGCTAAACCCCAATATCCAGCCTTCCTCGATTACGTGTATACCGGTTACCAAGACAATGTGTAAAATGCTATACCCCAAATTTAGATCTTCCGATTTTCAATTCTCGACTCTGAATTCTAAATTCTCAATTCTGAATCAAACAATCTTAATACTAATACTGGAATCTGGAATGTTAAACATTGAATTTGCAATTTACAACGTCGAATTCTGAATTCTGAATCAAGGAACCTCAATACTCATATTAAAATCTGCAATGTTAAACGTTCAATTTGCAATTTACAACGTCGAATTCTCAATCCTGAACACTGGATTCTGAATTCTGAATCAAAGAACCTCAATAGTAATATCGAAATCTGGAATGTTAAACGTTGAATTTGCAATTTACAACATCGAATTCTCAATTCTAAACACCGGATCTTCAATTCTCAATTCTGAATCAAAGAACCTCAATACTCATATTGGAATCTAGACTATTAACCGTTGAATTTGCAATTTTCAACGTCGAATTCTCAATTCTGTATACCGTTCCCTCAATTGTGCTCAATCTCATTACTTATTTCACACGTACGGTTACCAAGAAACAACGTCTACTCCACCTTCTCTATATTCCTTACAACCTACACTAAAGACAATGCTAAACCCAATACCCGCCTTCCTCGATTACGTGTATACCGGTTACCAAGACAATGTCTACTACACCTCTACATCGCAGACCCCCACAGCACTGCACAACAGAAGGGACGCCACCTACACTTTTAATATCGTTCCCGTCGCGTTCTTATGTGGTTTCTTTGCGGCGCCGGATTAGCACAGCCAGCCGGGCCTTCGTGGGAGAGTTTGACGGATAAAACGGCACTGACTGTTGCGCACTAGTTTCAGTTATCGCAGACTATCGCAGACTATCGCGAGAGGTACCGGGGCACATTTGGCGAGCGTGTGTTTGTGGAATTGGTGAACGAGTGTCGCGATGTTGATAGCGATGAGATGGGCAGTAATCTGCGTATGTGCCTTCGATAGCGTGTAAGTCTGCACACTGACTGTCGGAGCTGTGGAACGCAGACTTGGGTCACTGGCGTGTTGTGTAGGGGGAAATGCGATTGGAACGGATGCTTTTCCAGGTGATCTGCAAACAGTGCTTTAATAAAATCGAGAAGAGCGGGTTGGGGACGATAACGAAGTTGAGAGTGGATTAACACTTTGAGGAGTGCTGAGAAATAAGAAACAGGCCCGGGACCGCAGGTTTTTGGGGAACTTTACAAAAAATCGTAGCTTTGTTATTTGTGAAGCAATTTTTGTGACTTGTGATGATTGAAACTTACAGAAATTTTATAATTGGAAGTATTTTAGGTATTATACAAAAAGATATGATTTTTATTATTAAAAAAGTTATTATTATAGTATACTTATTATAGTATTATACTTATTATACTATACTATACTATACCATAGTATTATACTCATTATAGTATTATTTAAAAAACTATTCAAAGAAATTTGAAGAAGGTTTTTTAAATATTATAGGATGTTAATAATATAAAGCAATTTTTATGAAAAATTGTATTTAAAAAAAATTGTTTAAAAATTATTTAAAGAAATTATCATAAAATTTTATCTAAATGTATAATTGATGATGATTGAAACAAGTATTTTAGGTACTATTAAAAAAATTTATGATTTTTAGTAATTATCACAACTTTTTTACTTAAAAATTAAATTTGTATGAAATTCATAGATATTGTAAAATAGGATGCAATTCAGGTATTATTTAAAAAATTATTTAAAGAAATTTGAAGAAGTTTCTAGTAGGATATTACTTATGAAGCAATTTTTGTGAAACTTGCCCAAATTGTATAATTGGAAGTATTTATGTACTATTAAAAAAAATGATAATGTTTAATAATTATCATAACTTCTTTACTTATGATATAAATATGTATTTAAAAAACTCTCAATTATATAACAATTGCAATTTTATTAATTATTAATTTATAAATATATTAAATTTAAGTTTGTATGAAACTATAGAAACCGTAAAATAGGATGCATTCGATTTTATACAATTTTATTTAAAAGTCAATTTTATCAGAATTTCAACTAGTTTTTTAAAGTGTGATATGGCGTGAAGCATTTTTGTCTATGGAACCATACAAAATTTATTTATGTATTGTGATTCGCTTCATTTTCCATTGAATATTGATGTGAATACTTAAATAAACAAAATTGATACAATGTATCAAAGTAAGTGACATCTAAAAACGTGTAGAAAACACTAAAACACTCGTGAGCGGTCCTTAAAGTGTAAATATAAAAATTAAAATAACAATTTCGATTATATTGAAAGGCTGCGAATATATTAATTTGACGCATACGCGGAATAGGGCCCAACGCAATTTTAAAAACAAATGCCATGAGAAATGGTGTTTGAAATAATGAATGAGTTAAACGAAAGTGAGGTATTTATGTGGAAGTGCTGTTTGAAGTGACAAGGAAAAAAAAACATATAGAAGACGTTGCATCTTAGTAACAAATTTGGAGTATATTAACAATTTGCGTTGCATGCGAATCGGGAAATTTGAATTATATTAACAGCTTTTAAATTATTAAGCTTATTAATTTGACCTATACGAAGGGACCACAGAATAAGGCAGAACTCAAGAATAAATAAAAGTTATAATAACCGATTCGAGAAATTTCGAGGTAAAACCGAAATATGAAATATTAATGACGGGTGGTTCATTAACATATTGCGCAAATACTGAGCACTATTCCAATTCGCTGCACGTGTATGGTCTGGTGCAATCGAAATTGCACAAGCGACTTGACGAATTCTTTGAAAATAAATACTGACTGCAATTATCCTGCACTGCGTGTCTATCGCGATATAAGAGACTTCATTCCTTCATCCACGTCATTCTGTACGATTCCATAACACGGATTATGTGTAATTACAAGAGAAACTTCCACCTAGAGAACCTTTGAACCAAACGTCCAATTAAATCGCATCCTTTTGCGTTCATTACTAGACCTATTTCGCAAAAAATATGCAAATACACTAAGAAAACGGGGTTAGATGATACATTATTTGCATTGACGTATTTCGATAATGGTATATAAAGAAAATTAGTGTATTATGTGCATTGATGTGTAATAACTAATATAGTTCAGCTAACAATATGAAAAAAAAATTAATATATATGTGTATATATGTAATGTAATGATGAAAAGTATACATTGGCAATGTATAATATTTAATACATGTTTAATTATTAATGTTTTTATCGAATATACATATGTAATGTATACTTATATCACGGCAATACACATATACGTCTTGCATATAAAATACAAGAATTGCATATATGATAATTAGTTCCATGTTACAATATTTGCTATATTAAATGCATATTTAACTATTAATGTTCCGTTTACTTCGAACATTATACACATGGAATGTATACTTATATCACAGCTTTAGGTACATCGAATACACGTTGCGTATAAAATGGAAGAATTGCGTATGTGATAAGAGAGATTATTTAGCTTACTGGGACATTGAATTGCTACTCGATAAAACAGCATCCGCCAAGTCCATAGTTTAAGCGTATTATCGTGTTCTGGATAGAAAGTGCCAAAAAAACTAACAGCTCAATATATATGCCTCCGACAGACTGGACAAAAAGTTTCCTTAACTTTTTACTCGAACACAACGGATAAACAGATAAACGGTGAATAATAAAGATATTCCCTGCAACTTGTTCTAGATCCAGTTTTAAAGCATTCTGCATTCAATACTTGTACTTTTAATTCCTTTACCTAAGTCCTAATGTATTATATTTTACCTAATGTATTTGACTTACTTATTATGTAATAATGCAAGCAAACAGAACATGATTTTTCTGAAAAGTATTTTAATGAGTAGGTTGATGAATTAAGGATAAGTGAATTAGAAATGTCGAGGAAAATAATAGTTGCGTAAGTTAAGTCGTCTCAGTATGCCTACGCATGAGTACAATTTGGCTAAGAATAGATGTAAGCTTGAAAATGCCACGTGAGGATTAAGACGGAACTAATGGCAGGAGACACACTTTGGGTATGTGGTCAGAAATAGGTGGCGAGTTTCAAATTTTGTTTTCGTCTGGAACTCTGCCATTAATTACGAAAGAATAATAAAGAGAAACGTGAAGATTGGAAAACCGAGAATGAAAAAATGCAAACCGCACTCCAAAATTCGCAGTAGTTTCCGAGTTATGAGCAAAATTGAGCAGAAACTTGAGGAAAAATAGGTCGAAAATAGGCGAAAAATGGCGAAAAATGTCAAATTTTTTTTTTGTTTCGGACCGATACCATTCGATAGAGGGTAATTTGCCCTGAAGATAGACCACTTTCTGGGCGCTGAACTCTTCATAGTTTCCGAGATACGACGATTTAAAGAAAGCAAAAAAAATTTTTTTTCAAAATTGCTAATCGCGAATGGTCCCACGTGAAAGTGTGTCCAAAGAGCTTTAAGAAAACCTATATTACTTATAGGTTTTGATCATTAGTTTAGACAGGACGGGGCCTTGAAGAAATCGAGAAAATCTTAAGGTATAATACCCCTTGCCATTTTTGTCAAAAAATGATGGGTCACCGATTTGATTGCCCTTTTAACATATTAAAGGGGGTTGAAAATAACTCGGAAAAATGCAAGGCGCACCCCGAAATTCGCAATATTTCCGGAGATATCGCTAAAAATGTATGGAAAAAACCACAAAAAGCAATCTCTAAAATGGGATCCAAAAATGAAGCTCCTTCAATATGCTTATCTTCTTGTATGATGAAAGAGGGTACAAGTAGACTTCAAAACATGCAAACCACACTCAAAATTTTCATAAAGTTACTGAGATATGGACAAAAACATAATGGAAAAACATGAAAATCGCATAGCCTATTATATATAAAAGAGGATCTAAACTGCTGAGCAAAATGCAAACTAGACTAGAAACTTGGCAATAGTTCTGAAGGTCAATAAGAAGTGGTACAGATAAAAAATGCTCATAATGTCTGACTACACGAAAGAACGCAATTGCTAATAACTGTAATTTCTAATTACATATCTCACTACAGTACTTAGAACGTCAGTCAACTGTGAATGACATAGGTTTCATTCGACTAAAAAATTACAAAACCTGCACATTGCACCTACTTAACACAACTTAGGAAAATATCTTATAAAATATAATATAAGATTGTATTAATGTTTATGTTATTAACATAAGATTGTATTAATGATTATGTTTACGCAACAAAAATATTGAAACCTCGCACTGATGATCTAGCTAAGTTAGAATTTTTCAATCACAAATTGCAGAATAAAGTATGGTACACATAAATAAGAAAACCTAGTCCGAACATGCAGAATACCAACCAAGAAAATAATATACTACCACTCATACATGGAATCTGCAGAATTTGTCTAACATTATTTCGGAAAACAAAAAACAACTACAGCGACTAATAATGTGCTAGCAACCCATAATTCTTAAAGCTGTGTTGCAAAAGTCTGTACTTCATTGAACTGAATTATATTAAGCGACATAACATTGAAAAACATTTTCTTAAAGCTGCGTTGCAAAATTCTGTACTTTGTTGAAATGAATTATATTAAGCTACATAACATTAAAAAATATTTCTGCATATTATTACATCTAAACACCTATATCGGATGGCACAAATTGTTCAACGAGTTATTAGATGGAGTCAAAAATCTCACTCACCAGTGTTGGCTTGTCTGAATTCTGGACGAACATGCTGCGTTGAACAGGTTATCAGGCTCTCTGACTTTTACGCCTTCAGGACACTGCATCCTGAAGACTGAATCCTCGAATCGGGTCCCCAGGCTATCGATGATGCATCATTCGATCGACAGAAGTAGTTGTCATCTTGAAGCACTGACCGGACATCATGTAATATAATTAATTGTTTGTATTATATAACACATTCAGCAAGCACCGTCTCCAATTCGCAACTTAGTTACATATAATGAGAAAATGATAACAAATGCAAACTGTGGACCATGTTGCTGTATTTTGTAATTTGGAATGATGTAAACTTGGCTAGCATGCAAAATATGACTATGATTCTTACCAATGACATTTTAAAGAACAAAAATATAGCACGCGGTACGCAGCCTTTAGCCCAGCATAATCCTTGATTTAGATTAACTGCTTCAAGGCTAATACCGGTTACCAAGTCACACCTTCGTGGAGGTCGCTGCATGTGGTGACCCTTCATCGTTTAGAGTTAACAAAATACATAGAAAAGTATAACATTGTACATGCAAGAATAATGATCAATAAATAACAAAAATGCATACAACATACGTAGTTTTACTGCGCCTGTTTATATTATACATTAAAACATACCTGAAGGCCTGTGCGCCCACCTCCGAATCCTAACAACCAACAAAATCTTATCGTTAACATTAACTTTTTGCCGACCACACGCGCCACAGGTAACTGTTTGGTTTCCACCGCTCTTTTTGCATTTCCCGCCTGGAAAGCCAACTGCGCCTTCAAAATTAGTTGATTTTATTATATGTCGTGCTCCACAGCAGCAGTCCGTCAGCAATTGCAAAAAAATTCAGGTCAAGGTAGTTAACAATGACGGAAAACGAGAAACACATTGCTAAAGTCAAAATGGGAGATCTCCTTGATCGGTCGGCAAAGTGTTAATTAGGAGTCCTGTCATAAAAATTGCTAACGCCATATTCAAACTATTAAAATGGTATATGTGTACATTCTTACCCACCAAATTTCAGCGTAGAATTATATTTTCAAGCAATCCGTATGTCTAACAAATTCAATGTGCATTATTGATGTATTACTATGGCAATCATAGTACCTAGATGAAATTGTGAAGAATAAAATACTTACTAAACACAATTGTTTAAGTCCACGACGTCCTCGACTTGCCGGGTTGTGGGAAGAAAAATCAGCGCCAGATATTTGGAATAATTCAGTTTGTCCTGTTAAACCAATTGAATAATCACATCCCCCACTGCTCAATGTACACCTTCATTGCAAATATATAGACGTAACAGTGAAAATTCATAAAATATAAGAGTTAAAAGTACGAGCTTACGTCTTTCAATGCCAACGCCGATGATGCCGCCGCCATATTGCCGAGTCCTCAGCGTCGACCAATCACAGCGAAGCAGGCGGACGCCATCTTGGAATTCCTGAATCCGTGTACATGTGTATACACACATTCTCACTCGCCACTGAACAGAAAATTTGCAGACCAGACATTAAATACCTACGATAAACCTCATGTTTATTACGCATTCGATAATCCTATAAGTCTAGCACAAAAATCAATTCTGACTGAAATGAGACATATCGAAATTTGTGTGGAAACTATGAAAATTGACTGGCCACGGGGTTCTTCGATTTGCCGGGTTACCAAAACCATGGAATAATGCCATTAATTTATAGAAACCAATAAAAATAAACTTTATGAACGATAATAAGGATAATTCGATGATGATGTGCAAAAATATTGTACTTACATTAACCGGTGTGAATCTTGTTGAGGGGCCAGCGCCATATTGCCGAAATTTTCATGTCAGCCAATCAGAGCGCAGTATAGAGACGCCATCTTGAAACCGTTGGAATTGCATATGTGTGTATTCGCACACACTCTTGTTTAATATTAAAAAATACAATAATCGCTTTTTTATCATTTCTAAACCCAATGTTTATGACTAAGTAATTGCTACTAGGATCCTAGCAGCCTACAAGCTCATAGTAATGGCGGATTTACCAAAATTGAAGTAAGCACTGCAAATCTTCGTTTGGGTCCATGGGGGCTGCTGATTTACCGGGCTGCTGAAAGAAAATTCGTGTCAGGTGTAATTTATGTATGCATATGTTGCTTGGGACACAGATTACGAGATTTTTAAGAATTTATGAACGGGACGGTGATAATTGGTCAGGAAATTAGGTATGAAATGTGAGCTTACCTCTTGTAATGTTAACCCTGGTAGTGCCTGTGGTAGACTAACTAAGAAAGTAGAAGCGACCAATCACAATATGGCGGCACTACAGGCGCCAGATTTAAACGGTTAAAATTGCAACATCGTTAAAAAATTCTCTCTTTTTTGTAATTCTTTGTATATAGATATATACTTATATATATTATTACTATATATATATATTATATATTATATACTATATATATTGTATATAGATAGATTCTTTGTATATAGAATAGAACAAATAACTTTGTTAAAATTGTAATAAACAGATAGAGTGCATCCCTCATGCTTGGAAATATATTTAGTTTTCGAAATATGGGGTAATATTGTATTATTGAAATTTTAACCGTTTGTTAAGATGCAGAGAGTTAGTATTTAATTTGTATACTATCTATTGTATATATAATATGTATATATCTAAAACTATTGTATAATTTGTATATATCATGCATGCGTGTTTTATAAACAAAACTAAACTACTGCAAACAAACCCAAAAGTGTCGTAAATGTTGCAAAATACGGGAAGCGTTAAAAAACGTATTGGTCTCGTTAACATTAAATTATCGCATAATTCTATTTCATTTAGTGTAATGTTTGACATTGCTAATGACCATGATGCAATATTTTAGCCCTTCTTTGCATGATTTTTTCTTTATTGGTGAAACAAATCAAGGTGATATAATTCATGTTCAAAATTAAAGGAAAAATAGTTCAAAAAATCTTAGTATATATTTATAGTATAAATTTTGCAAAAAACAATATGATGGAAATTTCCATCATCATGCAAAGTTAGATTAAAGTGAACTTGTTCTTTTATATCATTTTTGGGCATTCAATGTTATGATGGAAATTTCCACCATCATTCAAAGAAGGGTTAATTGAAATAAAAATTTCCATTGGTTTTCTGCACCCATATCTATGTAAACAAATCCAAAAGTTTCTTAAGTATATCGAAAAACAGGAGACACTAAAACACTTCCTTGGAAATAATAAACTATCGTATAATTCTATTTGCAATTTCTAACTGCAACAGAAATAATTAAATTCTTGCAGAATACGACCAATAACGATCACATTTCTTACTCCCCCATATTTATGCAAAGATTAAAAGAAAAATACGCGGTATCATTGCAAATAACAAACTACCGCCAATTCTATATGATTAATTGTGCTGTTAATGCAACATTTTGATTATGACAAAAACTCAATAGCCCCTTGTCCGATACGTCCAATGTTGATCAGTTCTACCTCATGCATATCTGTGCAAACAAACGCAATAGTATCCAATTATTAAAAAACTTAGGAAATATGCAAACAACTTGTATAATAAATAACAAGAAGTAATAAGACCAGTTATAAGTTTGATATCACTAATGATTGTCTTAATAATGCAACATTCTAATTGTAACAGCAACTTCTACTCTATCCACTGACGATCTCAATCCCTTCTCATCCATGTCCACGCTCTCATCAATTCCTTGCTATCCACTCCTCTTTTCCTTACATTTAAAATAAAGCACCCTTCCTTCCAACAATGAAACAACTGAAACAACCTACCTTGACTCCCCCATCAGGCATTGAAACGCCAAACCAGGAGGCAGGAAACTCGCAGGTCCCTGCACAACCCCCATCGCGCAGAATCGTCCAACAGAGAGAGACCCCGAGCAGGAAAAAGACGGTTGAAACGCTGGGGTGAAAGGAGAGCACGCTGGCCTTCTTCCTCGGCGCTTCATTCGGGGGCGGTCGGTTCTCAGGGTGAATCTAGAGTCCGCTCTAGGGGTAGGCCCCACACACAACGCAGGGGAGGGCAGCGAAGCGGAAGTCGAGTGCGAATATCGATTCAGTGTCGCGTCGACCACCCTTGCGCCCGTTTCGCGCCTTACAACCGCCGATTTCTGCCTTTCTGCCGTCCCTGGGATCCCAGAAAACATCACAGAACACCTCTAAACTCGCAGAACACGGTCTTCTGTCCATTAGTGCGATTCTTGTCGGTTGTGTGCATCAAATGTGGTTCGGTGACCGACGAAGACCTGCGGCCCCTAAAACATAGAACCCTGGGTCAGCGAGTTTAGACTCAAAGTCTGTCGACGACCCCCAGGCATCTAGAGGGTTCTTGAAACCTGCTGGCCGAATCCGTGGAAGCCGTGGGGCCCTGGAAAACAACTAAGCCTCGTGTAATGGCCGATCCGATCGATCCTCCGCTTACAATACCCATTGGCCGGAGCCCAGGGCTGCAGACCGTGGATTCCAGACTCGCGTAATAAGGTGCCCCATAGACGACGGCATTTTTCACGGGGAAACCGAGCGGCCCGGGGGAGCATGAGTCTAGGGGTGCGTTCGGGATAAGAACGAGGGTAAAGAGAGAGAAAGAGAGAACGCGAGAAAGAGCACAGAGGGAGGGAGTGCGAGATATGTCATCGATATCGGCGCAAGGCGTCGTCGAGAGAGCAAGCGCCGAACTGACAAAGAGGATCAACGGTTTGGGGCTGCGAGCTTCGAAGTACCATGGTTCGTCGATTCTCAGTTTATCTGTTTAGACCAAAGACACTTTCGCCAGTTTCGGTTCGATATTGGGTGCAGTAAAAAGAGATTCAGGGGCTGGGGGTCGAGCTGGATCCCAGAATGGGTTCGTCTGGTTAAGTTAAAGATTGGTGACTTCTGGGTTCATTTAAACGCAGTTTTATGGGGCGTGTGTTTGATTTTAATATTCGTTGCGATGATTAGACAATTATTATTAACATCGACATTATTGGCGATGGGGATGTGTATATCTTTGTATAGCAATATTTTCTAGTAGATCCAGTGAGATTCGATACTGACTTCGTCGATTATGAGATTATCTATTCAAACGAAAATTATAATACATTTTTGTAGATGGGTGGATTTCAGTTGATATTGGTTGCAGTAGAAAAAGTTTGTAGTTACTGGACTCGATTCTAGAATGGGTTCGTCTGGTTAAGTTAAAGATTGGTGACTTCTGGGTTCAGTTAAATGCAGTTGTTTTATGGGGCGTGTGTTTGATTTTAATATTCGTTGAGATGATTAGAGAATTAGATCATTACTGTTCGTTAATATCGACATTATTGGCAATGGGGACGTGTATTTCTATAGCAATCTTTTGCAGTAGATCCAGTGGGATTCGACATTGACTTCGTCGATTCTGAGATTATCTGTTCAAACGAAAATTACATTTCAGTTGATATTGGTTGCAGTAGAAAAAGTTTGTAGTTATTGGACTCGATTCTAGAATGGGTTCGTCTGTTTAAGCTAAAACCCGTCTGGTGACTTCTGGGTTCATTTAAACGCAGTTGCTTTATGGGGCGTGTGTTTGATTTTAATATTCGTTATGATTAAAGAATAAGCTCATTAATGTTCATTAAGTTCGACAATATTGGCAATGGGGACGTGTATATCTTTCTATAGCAATCTTTTGCAGTAGATCCAGTGGGACTCGACACTGCCTTCGTCGATTCTGAGATTATCTGTTCAAACGAAAATTACATTTTCGTAGATGGATTTCAATTGATATTGGTTACAGTGGAAAAAGTATCTAGTTATTGGACTCGATTCTAGAATGGGTTCGTCTGTTTAAGCTAAAAGAAATATGATCAGATCTTTATTCAAATGCAGTTGAAGGGGCGTGTGTTTGACTTGAATATTCGCTGTCACGGTTAGGTAACAAGCGATGGGTTCCTCGATTTTTCGGTTACTGTTCCATGGAAGGGACGTTATTGGCTTCTGGGGACGTGGATGTCTTTTTATAGAAATATTTTGCGTTGTCAAGTGGGACCCTACGACGGTTCTTCGATTTTACGTTTATGCGTTTAAACGCAAAAGACACCCCTTGGTACCGATACATTTCATAGACGGGTGGATTTGACTTTGATAATTATTGCAGTAGAAAAAACTAAGTTTGTAGTTGTCGAACTGAAAATCTAATGAACATGGGTTCGTCTGTTTGAGCTAAAAGAAATGTGATCTGTCACCGTCATGATTAGATAACAAATGGATTCCTCGATTTTTCGGTTACTATTAATTGAAATGTAAATTATTGGCAATGGGGACGTATATATGAATATAATATTGTCTGCTGCATGTAATGAGTAATCTTTTGCAATGTTGTGTCTAGTTGAACCCAACCCTGTCTTCGTCAATTTGGCAATTATCTGTTTAACAAAGAAATCCAACTTCTATGATTAGATAATAAAGGGGTTCCTCGATTTTTCGGTTACTATTAATTGAAATTAAATTATTAGCAATGGGGACGCGTATATGAATGTAATATTGTCTGCTGCATGTAGTGAGTAATCTTTTACAACGTTGTGTCTAGTTGAACCCAACACTGTCTTGATCAATTTGGAAATTATCTATTTAACAAAGAAA
Source organism: Cryptocheilus praepositus (assembly GCA_033815515.1). Classification (NCBI taxonomy): domain Eukaryota; kingdom Metazoa; phylum Arthropoda; class Insecta; order Hymenoptera; family Pompilidae; genus Cryptocheilus; species Cryptocheilus praepositus. The sequence goes on along the minus strand of JAWWQZ010000112.1, from coordinate 752,879 downwards.
TCCAACTCCTATGATTAGATAATAAATGGGTTCCTCGATTTTTCGGTTACTATTAATTGAAATTAAATTATTGGCAATGGGGACGCGTATATGAATGTAATATTGTCTGCTGCATGTAGTGAGTAATATTTTGCAATGTTGTGTCTAGTTTGAACCCAACGCTGTCTTCGTCGATTTGGCAATTATCTGTTTAAAAAGAAATCCAACTCCTATCTACTTAAAATCAAAGTGCACTTTACATTTGTTCCTCCACGGAATTGAGCTGTGTAACGAACAGGCCTTAATGGTGTTTTCGATAGAATATATGTAGAGTAATGACGTGCGTATGACGATCGATGGCGACTGAGTGCCTTTGGTATCACAATATCGAACTTGCGTAACATTAACGGACCCTGGACACTAGCTATAAAATCCTATAAGCCGCTGCCAAGAGAGTCGAAAATTTACGTTTAGTCGATTCTCGTTACGAATTCCTGTGTAGACCTTCCATCGAAACTTTCCTCGCTCGCATAGTTCAGTGCTGAGCAACTGAAATACTAAAATATAACCGATTAATAGAACTTCCTAATAACAGAATGTATGCATCAGTAAATCAGTATTCCTACCGAGACACGTATGTTCCCTATGCAGCACTGAACGTACAATCTTTCTATTAATTCATTTCCTAGAAGCACTCCTTATTCAAATTGTAGACACCAGACATGTATCTAGAACAAAAATTTTAATTTGGATAACGTATGTCTATCCATTAACCTTTTCGCTTGTCTCCGGAAAAGTTCGTATATCTATATTTCCCTCAGTCTTTGCTTTTTCAATCATAATAAAGAGATTACATGAACATGTTTCGCGTAACTGCATGCTTGGTATCCCGAAATTACATTTCTGACGGAATACATAGAGAAACGCATGTCTACTTGTATCCATGAACTTTTTGTCTTGTTTCCACCTAGAACCCCACCTTGTTCAACATTCACCAGAACCCCAATCCAAACTAAACTCTTCCATTTTAAATGATTCGCCTTCTTATGCTTGAAATGTGGACTTTATTTGTTAACTCAGCATATTTCGGGACCTTACAGGTTCCCTCCTCAAAAGTGTGTACCCCAATTAACGGGTTCCCTCCTCTGGAATCTGTAATATTTACAACTGTATTATCGTATGCTGACTATATTGTGTCCAGCATATACAAACACAATTATAAATATTATAAACTGACGACCGAATCCACACAGTGTCGAATGTTGCGTTAACAAATAAAGACCAAATTTCAACCATAAAAAGACCTATCATTGCAATACTTTGACAAGAAGAAGAAAATTCCAATTTGAAACGGCATGTCTTTATGTTCGAAATATGAAGTTTATTTATTGTGTCCAACCTCGCGGGTTCTCTTCTCAGGCATATTCCGGTTTCAATCCCTTGCCAAAGGTTTGTCGTGCCAAAATGACAAATTACTCGTTAACAAATAAACTCCGCATCTCGACCATAAAAATGCCCTCTAAGTACATTGAAAAAATAGAAAATCAAGTTCCAATTAGCACGACGACTAATCTTTTGGCTGCTAGACCGTAGCATCTCATGTAAAACTGACTGCTCGTCACGCTTATGCATCTTTGATGCCTTTTTGCAGGGGGTGGAAAGGCGAGCGTCATGGAACGTGTCACGAACGTCTTCTGCGGGGGTGGGAGTGGGAGCGGCGGGGGTGCCGGTGGTGGAAGCCAAGGCACAGGAGGCGCAGGCACTGCAGGTGGCTCGACAGGGGTGGCTTACTCGAACTCGCCGCTGAACAATGCGAACCCGACGCCGGACAAGCCCACGAGAGGTTCAGGCGCAGTCAATTCGTCCAACAACAAAGTCCAGAACAGCAACAACCTCGGCAACGGCAGGTCCAGGCTGGCCAGGAGCGGCCAGAGAACGAGAAACGTTCAGCCGCCGATGGTCAACACCTGGGAGCAGCTGATGCTGGATGATCAGTTCCTCGGAAAGTTCTTCCTGTACTTCAGCGCTACCGAGAGAAGAATATTGGCGCAGGTGAGTACGGGAGAGAAAGATATTAGGTAATATAGGAAAACGAAACATTGAACCATGACAGAAAACAGGAAGAGGGTAGATATTCCATCTTTGCACTTCCATTTTTGGCATAGAAGCTGCGTAAAGGAAGAACTAGAATAATAGTTACGTGGCATTTTCGAAATTGGTGAAATGATGTGCGAAGTACTGGAATGAAAGTAAAAAAATATATACATTGTGTTAACACATTTGATGAAATACTGCAGAGTATGATTAATTTGTGAAAAATGAAGGTAATTCGTGCAAATGTTAGAAGCTGAAGTATTGAAGCACCATTCCAATAACAATTGCTTTTACAAGATTGCAAGATTGCAAATAGGCATCGTGACGAATTTTTTTGAATTTATGGTAAAATCTTTTGCACCGGTCCCCGGTGGCTACCATGGCAGTCAATGTGTTAAGTATAAAATTTCGTAATAGACGTACACCTTTGTTTGACACAGATGCACTTTTATATTTCAACAATCGACATCTCGACATCTTGTCACGTATTTTCTGTAGCTTCCAGTTTAGACCTTTGTTTTCCACAAAATCTAATACATTGAAGTACAATACAATCGCAACAATTTGTGGAAATAAAATATGGGGTTCCAGTCCAAGCCCGCTAATAACCTACGTTCAATAAAAGCCGCATTAGTATTCAATTCTTCATATTCTTCATGTCCTAAAAAATACGAATATACACAGGTACAATAATATATTCTATATAATAATATACTCTACCATGCTCAAGTACAATAAAATAACAACAATTTATGGAAATTGAATATGTGGTTCCTACTTAAATTTCCACAACCAACAATAGCCACGCGAGTATTAAACTCCTAATATTACTCATGCACAAAAATTCGAATATACTCAAATCCAGTAGTATATTCTGATGTACTCTTCATCAGACATTGAAGTACAATAACATATTCTAAGATACTCGAATATACTGATATACAATCACATATTCTATATCAGTAATATATTCTGGTGTATTCTTCTAACACATTGAACTACAATAACATATTCTAAGGGGCTCTAACATACTCAAGTACAATAATATATTCTAATATACCCTACATAGTCAAGTGCAATAATATATTCTAAGATACTCTAACATACTGATGCACAGTCCTATATTCTCATACACTCTACATACTCAAGTGCAGTAATATATTCTAATATACTCTAACATACTGATGCACAGTCCTACATTCTCATATACCCTACATACTCAAGTACATCATTACAATTTATACAAACCACCCTCCTGCCCCAATTCCTCGAACAGCAATACCCACGCCACTATAAAAGTAATAAAACCACGCATCCCTAGGTCTGCACGAGATGGCGAGATGCTTTGTACGCCAGGCCCCGTCTCTGGACCGGCCTGGTTCCTGTGATCCGTTGCCGAGAGACCCGAATCATTCTAAGATACTCTAACATATTGATGCACCGTCCTATATTCTCATTTACTCTACATACTCAAGTCCAATAATATATTCTAAGATACTCTAACATATTGATGCATAGTCCTATATTCTAATACACCCTAGATACTCAAATACATTATTACAATCTATACAAACCACCCTCCTGCCCCAATTCCTCCAACAGCAATACCCACGCCACTATAAAACTAATAAAAGCATGCATCCCCAGGTCTGCACGAGATGGCGAGATGCTTTGTACGCCAGGCCCCGTCTCTGGACCGGTCTGGTTCCTGTGATTCGTTGCCGAGAGACCCGAAGCATGCCTTGCGGTGCCCGTGCCCGTCTCTACGCATCCCTAGTACGTCGAGGTTTCCACTCTCTCGTCCTGCTGGGCGCCGCCGACGAAGACGTGCCTGAACTGACCCACGGGTTCCCGCTGGCCCAACGTTACGTCCATTCCCTCGCCCTGAGATGCTGCGCCGTCAGCGACCGAGGTCTGGAAGCCTTGCTGGACCACCTGCAGGCGCTGTTCGAGCTGGAGCTGTCCGGCTGCAACGAGATAACAGAGGCGGGACTCTGGGCCTGTCTCACGCCGAGGATCGTCTCCCTATCTCTGTCAGACTGCATAAACGTGGCCGACGAAGCCGTCGGCGCCGTCGCTCAACTTCTGCCCAGTCTCTACGAGTTCTCGCTTCAGGCTTATCATGTCACGGACGCGGCTCTGGGCTACTTCAGTGCGAAGCAGAGCAGCGCCCTGAGCATATTGAGGCTTCATTCTTGTTGGGAGCTGACTAACCACGGCGTCGTCAATATAGGTAGGTGGGTGCTGGGGTCCTGGGGGTGTGCTTGGGAGTGGAAGTTGAGAGTGCGGCCTGGGAACGAGAAACGAAAGAGAGAGGTCTTCTTCTTCCATTTTCGCAGTCCATTCGTTGCCAAATTTGACGGTACTCTCGCTCTCCGGATGCAGCAAGGTGACGGACGACGGCGTCGAGTTGATCGCGGAGAATCTGCCGAGGCTGCGATCGCTGGATCTGAGCTGGTGCTCCAGGATCACAGACGCGGCGCTGGAGTACATCGCCTGCGACCTCAATCATCTAGAGGAACTCACGCTGGACAGGTGAATGAGAGAATTGATGGGGGTCGATGTAGGGCGGTGGGAGTTGAGGGGGTTCCGGGGTGGAGAACGGTTTTGGGATCCGAGGAAGATGTTTTGAAACGGAAAGAAACAGGGCTGGAATATTACGACTAACACAAATTCGGGAGCAGTATAGATACTATGGTACTGCGGTACTTCAAAATCGTGTGAAAAATAGTTTGTATTACGACTAGAGAAAGATTACTGATATACTACTGTGCTATACATCAAGCCTTCAGAAAAGGGTCTGCAGTAGTATCCTTTTGCTAATGTTGCAGACGGTTTCGGGAACATCTGAAGAAAACAAGACTATAATATTATAAACAATAGAAATAGGAAAATAGTGGAGAAACTATAGTACTGCGGTATTTCAAGATCATATAAAAAATAGTTGGTATTAAGTCTTAAAACTGTGCTATACTTCAAGAAGCCGTCTGCAACATAGATTTTGTGGAAATAGATTAATAACATAGATCTTACAAATTCAAGAAGACTTTGTACAAATCAAAGACCCTGTTTAATAGGAAACCAGAACAAATTCTGGGATGAAATTAGATGGACAGTGTTTTGAATTTAACATGTGCTAATTCGTTGATTCCTGTTTTTAGGTGTGTACACGTGACAGATGTGGGCGTCGGGTATATCTCGACAATGGGATCGTTGAGTGCACTTTTTCTGAGATGGTGTTCTCAGCTGCGAGATTTCGGACTTCAGCATTTATGCGGCATGCGATCGCTGCAAGTCCTTTCCGTTGCAGGTAAGCAATTATGCACAATTACGTGTAAGAAAATTGGGTATGATGAGTCGCAGAGGTCATATTTGATTATGATGACCTCGTCACAATCGATTTTCAGCGTACACAACATAAGAAAACCTGCCAATTTCGCGATACCATCAAATAAACCTAATTCACAAAGCAGCAGTTGCTTATGAATTAATTTAACCACATCCGTGCAACTTATAATCGCCGTATCGGCCGCAAAATATTTGCATATCCAGTTATTTTCATAAATTTACTTTTGTAGCATGTAATGAAGAAATGTTTAAAGCCAGTTATTTTTGGGGACATACATTTAATTTTATTATCCAATATATTTGGTCCAGTTATTTTCCACAAAAAATTATCCTGATAACAGAGGAATATTTAAAGCCCTCTTATGGTTGGGACCCTCGACATGTTTCGGGACGCCCCCTCAGGAATCTAGACTCCTATACATTCCGTTATCATCCAACTAATTTGGGTAATAAAGGAACGTATTAAGGCCTTTGATGGTTGAAAATATTGATTATGTGAAATTCATTATTGAAACTATCAACACGTTTTCCTTTCTTCAAATAGCAGGAAATTAACATAGTCTTCTTTACGGCGAGTTGAATAACTTCAGTCACTGTCTTATAACGTAACTTTTAAACTGTTCCAGGCTGTCCATTATTAACCAGCAGCGGTCTGTCAAGTTTGATCCAGCTTCGCCACCTGCACGAGCTTGAGCTGACAAACTGTCCCGGAACGTCTCGCGAATTGTTCGACTATTTACACGAGCACCTGCCACGCTGCCTAATAATCGAATAACGCACGACTGGCGACAGGACACATAGCAGGGCTAAATTCATGGGCGCCAGGTTCTTAGTCGACGAGTTGATCTCGAGTAAAAAGAGACTTAATTCGCTTAAAGCAATACACTTTCGCAGAAGGGGCGCGTGTCCACGTGTGTGTGCGTATGCGAGGCTAGAGAAAGATTCAGGAAAGTCAGAAAGGAAACTACGATTTGTATATCTTTCGCGTTCAGATTGACATTTCGTGATTTATCAGTCCACCCCGTTTGCACGCACGCACACAGACACACCCACACTCACACACATGTCCTTTATCAATTATCTTTGCCTTCGAGGGGGCGTTCTTTAATCGAGAGAAAATTTTTATCTAGGCGCGCGCGTTTTATTCCGCATTATGTACATACGTGTGTGTGCGTGTGTACATATTAATGTATACATATACATACATACATACATGAGTACATACGTATATACATATGTATATATACGTACGCATATATATGCATCTGTATATATATATATATAAATATTGTTTTCCTTTTTGCACAGAGTGTTAAGCAAGGTGTATATATTGTACAAATAATAACTTAATACGACTTAATATAAATTCTGTTATGCCGCCGAAAGACGGATCGGGTAGGGGTCGGACGGATTGGGGAAATTTTGTGTGTGTGAGAGCGAGAGGGAGAGAAAGAGAAGAGTGTGAGAGTGATGAGACTCGTAAAGTAACTGATGATGAATATCGTGTGGAAGTAATTACAGTACCGATGGTTTTAATAGCACGGCGGAACAGTTGACGCGGAAAACACTGCGCTGTGAACGTTAATAAAAGTTTATCGATTCTAGAACGTCGTTGAGCGATGTTTGTCCTTCCCCTTTTCCTACGCCTGACAGGACACTTTTAGGAATTCTCCCACCATGTCAGCAGACCCAAGCCTGGCTCGTCTATGGCTCCCTGTTTAGAAAAAGTTGAAATATCTGGGATGTGGAGATGGATTGTTACACAGACTCACCTCTAGAATGTAAGGGGTTGTCGGTTCTGGCTTCTCAACGTTTTCACCAGCGATCGGTCCACTGGCAGGCACTGATGGCAGGGCTTCTGCGAAAGTTTCACTTACCACTCTGAACCTTATGATCTCACCTGACGGAAAGAAGAATTGAATTAGGTCTTCTTCTTTGTTTTAATGTATACGTTATAGTCATACTTTATATGCTGTTCATATTTCAAAATTTAAAGTTTCGCAACCTTATCCACTCCTTTACCATGGGACGTTAAATTAAAATAAACATACTAGATGGTATGAATCAAAATGTAAAGACAAAGAAGTGAAAATATGTGAAACAATAACAAACGTTGAATTAAATGTGGCAAAATAAGCAATACTGTTGATGGGACAAGTACGTTGGTTGATAAAATGTCTATGAGCCTTCATTCGCTGATCATATAATATAAATTTATATTCAATTGCGCATCATACAAACCTGCGTCCATGAAGAGATCATGCTTTTCACCATCTCCTGTATCGTATTCCCAGACCCAAGCCTGTTCAGTTCTGTCGAACCTTGACGGATGCTGAAGTTTATGTGACGGAATGACGATGTCCTCGAAGAATCCCAGCGTTACTGAAGCGATAGATAAAATAACTGTCAGGTACCCATTACTTTACATATCGTGAAGCAAATATTGAATCACATACCGTGAACACCGTCAATCGAACAGCTGCGTATCTTGCCAACGAGGATCTCCTCAATAAACGGTCGAAACACAACGAACCGAAATGTGACTTTGGTATGCGACGAGCCATCGCCTGGGAATATATAAGACTCGTCGATCTTCAAGATGTCGTGGAGCACAACGCACAGACCCAATTTCAGATAAACCTACGCAGGCACTTTATAGTTCCAAATATGCTCTGTAAAATTAAAGAAACGTGGGAATCGGAACAATGAATACCTTATTGGCGAGTTTTCTGTTCAATTCATCCGTCACAGCGTCGTTCAATTTCCGGTTGAATCTCCACGGTGGAATTCGCACGGTATCTTTCAATTCTGCCAGAATGAACATTGTGTCCACGTTTGTTTATTGCTACCTAACACAATACATAACCTTCTACGAATTTTAGGAGCTTGTTTTCACAATTTTAGGAGTTTGACATTAAATTTGCACAAAACGTAATATGTTCATATAATGAGTGTTCGTTTGTTTATTGTATTGTGCTGAATAAATTGCCGTCTGCGCATTCTTGTAGAGACTAATTAGCTTCTTCGTTATTATTGCCGGTAAAATATAAACACTCAATCCGCCATCTTGTATTTAATGCGCAGCAGCATATAAACTTAAATATGTCCTAATTAAATACGTTTAATTTGATTTATAATCATTTGTACACATTGTAATATTAGGTAAACTTTTCTCACGACTTGTATATTTATTTACAATTATATTTAGGAACTATTGCAAATTCTGGAGCGCCATTTGTATTTTTATGATTGTTTTTAGGCTATGTTTGATTACTGCAAAGAAGTTAATTGAAAGATATTTATTTTTTACTCCTACTTTATGATTATTTTTCACGTTTTCTTCCTATTTTAATTGAACATTGCGGATTTCGCAATTCTGATGTCCTCTAAACCCTTTATTGATCGAAAATAAACATTTTTATTGGCAGTAAACATTTTTACTCCGTATAGAAAATGTAACATTTGTTTTTATTGTATATTTCATTTAATTCTCATCATATCTCAGAAACTATCATGAATTTTGAGGTTGTTTGCATTTTTCTCATCCAATTTGGCATCCTCTTTCGTTATGCAAAAATATAAATTGATTGGAAAACTTTCAATTTTTAACCTTACTTCGCTGTTCATTTTTCGCTAACTTTTCTTACATTTTTGACCATATCTCTGAGATTATCGCAAATTTCAAAGTGCAGCTTGCATTTTTGTTAATTATTTTGAATCCCCTTTGGTATATTCAAAGGGTAATTCAATCTGAAAACCTTAATTTTTTCCATATTTTCAGATACACTTTAAAAATGCATTTGGTCAATTTTCGATGATTCTGATAATCTCAAAGTACCCAAGAGAAATTTAAAATCTACATATTTTTAATTGTATGACATAAAGATAGCATAAGTAACGATAACCTATATGAAGAATTGGATTCCTATACAATATTTTTAACAAAATACCTAATTTTCAATTGTTTTTCATTTATGCTATACAATATTTTTAACAAAAATATGAAACTGATACTTTGTCAATTTTGTCTATTACTAGCTAACATTAATCTTTGTCTATTTTGACAATTTTGTCTATTACTAGTTAACATTAAACTTATACCTAAAGAAAATGCAAGAACCTGCATTCAGAAACTGGTCTATGTGAAAATATTGTTAAAACATATACCTTTCTTACAATGCATTCTTCCTTTTCAATATTATATGCTTCTACTAAATAACAATATATAACTAGCTAGCCAAAGTTAAACGCGGGAAAATAATGAACATTGACTTTATGTAGAAATATTTCAACTCTGAAATTTTATCAACCACCGACGCCATCTTGAAGAAGAAGAAAAACTAAATAAAGTCCATATGACATTACTCCCAATTTTGTCCATTATTAGTTAAAATCATACTTATGCCTAAAGTTTAGAAATTACTCTATGTGAAAGTATTGTAAAACATATACCTTTCTTGCAATGCATTTTTCCTTTTTTTAGAAATATTTCAACTCTGAAATTTTATCAACCACCACCGACGCCATCTTGAATAAGAAGGAAAACTAAATAAAGTGCATATGACATTACTCCTAATTTTGTCCAACATCAGTTAAAATTATACTTATACCTAAAGTTCAGAAACTACTCTGTATAAAAGTATTGTTGAAACATATACCTTTCTTACAATGCATTCTTCCTTTTCAATATTACATGGTTCTGCTAACTAACAATATATAACCAGTCAGCCAAAATTAAACGCGGAAAAATAGTGAACATTAACTTTATTACAATGCATTCTTCCTTTTCAATCTTACATACTTCTGCTAACTTACAATATATAACCAGCCAGCCAAAATTAAAGCCCGGAAAGTAGTGAACATTGACTTTACGTAGAAATATTTCAACCCATTGAAATCTTACCAACCACTGCCGACGCCATCTTGAAAAAGAAAGGATACTAAATAAAGTGATTTTAATATAATTTTCGGTCATAGGGGCGTTGCAGTTTAGTTCATGCTGCCGATAACGTAGAATATAAAATGGAAAACGTATTAATGCTGTACCTATGTTAAAAATCGTCTTGGTTAGAATTCTAACAGCGTGGTTGCGTGTTTACAACGTAACCTTACTTATATACTGTTCAGTAGTTAAGTCAGGGGTCCTATATAATATATTTGATTATTTGCCTCGCGTATTTACCGAAAAATGGATATTGTTAGTTCAATTTTAAATGATACGAGTACGGATCAAGTTGACCCGTCAAAATCTACGGATGTGCAGAAAGAAATAGACGTTGAAATTGACGTCGGTCTGCTGCTGGCATCTGATCACAATCCATTAGACACAAAATTATTAAAGTAAGCGAGAATTTTGTTATTACTATTATTATATATACTATTTTATTATTACTATTAGTATATATACTATTTTATTATTACTATTAAAGAAGCACGATTTTTAAAGAATACATATTAATTAAAAATAATTTATTATTAATATTAAAGAAACACAACTGGCTTCAAGCTGTTATTGAATGATTAGAGTATTGAAAGAACTTAAATTTGATTTTTTATTGACTTTGGCATAAATATAAAAAAGTTTCCTACTATACATATCGATATAAATACAGAACTATGTAAATTTTGGTAACGTTGAGGAAACCAGAACAATTTTTTTTGACATTGGTTCTTAGTGTGTTAACGGTCAAATCAGAATTTTAGAATTCGGTCAAATCAGAATTTTAGTTTTCTCGGAGACGTCAAAGTCTATAATGGCACATGAAATGAATGACGTTTTCAAGACGTTATTGTATGTCAAGTGGTTAAGTGCACGTCGCTACTTTTTATCATGTAATTTGCGAGCTTTTATAAGTTTATGTGCAACAATACTGATGATATTGATGAATCAAAATCTGAAGGGTTAATATTTGTATCGTTGAAAAACAGGTCAAAGACAGAGAATTACCTGAAGTCACTGACCAGGGACAATGTTCAGGTATTGATAAACAAAATTTGGACCATCCCAACTGAGAGAGTTGATGATGCTATAGTGGCAAAATTACCACCACCTATGTATAAACTACCTCGTGCGCGCTGTATACCTAAGCCTAGACCATTAACAAAGTGGGAAAAGTTTGCACAGGAGAAGGGTATTAAGAAAAAGAACAAAGATCGGTCGAAGCTGAAGTGGGATGACGAATTACAGGTAAATTAATAACTAATACAATTCTCATATCAAGAGCATAATTCTATAAGAAAATCTGTACTTCGAATTAATTAAAATCATTCTACATACCTTGTCGTTACATGTAATTGACTCGAAACAGTCTTTAATATGTTTTGCTTTACTGTTTTTCCTTATATAGAAATGGATACCAACATTTGGCATGAGGCGTGCACAGAACGTCGAACAGAAAGAATGGTTGGTAGAGCTGAACAACAGTGGTGAGCCCAGCGATCCAATGATCACTGCCAAGACAGCTAAGAATGAGCGTGTTGCAAAGAATGAGCTGCAGAGGCTTCGAAATATAGCCAGAGCGAAGAAGGTCGTACTTCCAAAAGCCCCGCTACCTGCCACAGAGAGTAGATTTCCACAGGCGAAGCGACTCGCAACTGCTATCAGTGTGGCGAAGGCATCGACGGCGTCTATGGGCAAATTTCAGGATGGGTAAGTAAAAACTATGTTAGAAATCTTAGAGAACATTGACCTTTTTTGGTTCAAACATTTAGTATTTATGTTTACTAATTGTAACGTGTAGACTACCTAGATTCATGTCAGTTTTAAAGCAACGTCCCCAATGTATTTTGTTGTATTATAATGTTCTTAAGAAATGTGAAGAAACAATGCTTTGAAAACGCAGTGTTTTTCTAGGGTTACGTGGTAAGAATGTTACATATTTATTTACTTATTTATTTAGGGATCTATCTCCTGATTACAGTAGATGCGGAGTATATCTGTAAGAATTTATAAGAATTCCAAAAGATAAACATCGCTTAAAGCATATTTTTAGTAATAAGAGATAGTAAATCAGCAATTCCATATTTTTAATTTTAACAACGGCTTCTTTTCGAACACTTCCTCAAGCTTAATCACTATTTATTTTTAATCACAACAGCCTACCGAATGAGAAACCCCTTAGAGGCCCAGACAAGGAATTTATTCCTGGTACAAAAGGACGGCGCGAGAAAAAGGCTTCTCTTCCTGGTAGCATAGGAGACGAAAGTCGTAAGAACATCGAAATGGCCACAAAGGTCCTCAAAAAACGGAAAAGCAACGTTCTCAACGAAGAATCCATTACCGTGATGCCGAGGTCGAAGAAGACAAAGAAAACATCAAAGACCGCTAGAAAACCAAAACCAGCTGCGTCTGCGGCGGCAAAGAAAGGAAAACGTTCAAAAATGTCAGGTGGAAGGAAACGCAGGTGAATTATGTGTAATCATTGACTTGTCAGTGAATTCTATTTACAAGAACAATTTGCAATATAATAAACGGTGTCTCCGCGCCATTGTTGACCGAAATTTCAATTATGCATTGATTATATGATAAGAATGGAAGAATAAGAAGAATGGACTGTTATTCGTGTAAAGGTTTGTTAGAAGAAAAATTGAAGTTAAAATCTAGGCAGATAAAAAATATTTCAGCTTTTTGCATCGTAGCAGATTGTAAACGACAAGTAAATTATTGATGTACTGTTGACAGTAATATATTATTTATGTCACGTACATTGACCCAAGCAATGAGGTAATGAAATGAAATTGCTGTTACTTTGATTACTGACATGAAATGTGCTGTTACTTGGATTACTACAATCTTTTTACTATTATTTTACTACTATCTTTTCGTTAAATATCTATTTCTATTACTACTATCTTTTTGTGAATAATCAATAATTATTATCCGATTGCAAGAATCCAATAACAAACATGTATTCAGGTCATTATATTGAATAATATGTTATTCAAAGCAGAATGTATGTGATACATAAAATGGCAATGGTATTTTAACGGATCCACCAACCTTTAAAAAAGAGTAACCTTTGAAACTGTTACGTTTTTCCAGTCGCTTTCATTACATAACAGAAAACATAGCATTTCCTTAATTGCCAGTTGTATATCATTATATAACGTTCTATGACGTTATAAATGTTTTTTTTTATGTTAACATAGCACACTAGAAAGTAAGAATAATGTTTCATCCACGTTTCTTCATCATTTTATGCTAGGGGATGGTTGAAAATCTGATTTCTCTCAATAAACCAACATCCGGAATGTCCTAAAGCACATTAACTCTGTGCAGCAACATAATTAATATAATGGACACGGACACTGGTTGCAGGGTCGATAAGGCAGAATGCCAGAAGCTCGTTTCATTTCCTCGAGCGTGTAATCGAGGCTATCGCCGGCAGAAAGGTGAAAGGTCAAAGAAGGTAGCGTGACCCATAATATCGACCTTGCCGGGGGTTCGTGCAAAAAATTGGGTCACTCAGGAAAATCCATGCGCACGCATTCTGAATCTTTTGAGAATGTGTGGAGTCTAGTTCGCCATTCGTGTCGCAGCCACTGTTATCGCCCCCAATGCGCATCGCATTGTCGACTTTCAGTTATACGTACACGAGGGATGAATCTGACAGACTAAGCGTTCAACGTTTAATTGACCCTTTGCACGAACTCGGTCGCTGGTGAATGGGCTGAATATTTTGCTCGCGCAACAATGCCTTTTGAAATGTGCCTAATCTTTTTAAAGAGAGGAAATTGGATATTTAATGTCAGGCACCGAATGTTTATGTTAAGAAAGCGCGTGCGGTGGGAATACATGAAATAGGTCTATTTTAAATTTTGTCTGGAGGAGTGAGACCCGGAGTAGCATAATCGATGATGACGCACTCCGTCAATATTACCGCATTCGCTGCTCAAGCCACGTATTCTACAAAAGTATAGGTCATATCACTTCTACGTCATTGAATAACAGTGCAACTGAATTGCTGTACATATTTCAAACAGTATCAATTGGATACTGACATAGCAAGCCCATTCTCCATTATTAAATATCAGTATTACTCAATTGCCACAAATTAAATTTTTCCCTCAGATCCCAGTTCAGCTGTTTTCATGTTATACATGTTTTAGAAGTGTTAACAGGCACCTAACCATTTGCCGCTCATTCCTGGTCCATCACCAATGGGCGAAAAACAAATTAATTCTTTTGCTGTCCTTGTATTTTCGGATCCCCAGCTGTCTGTGGTATATAGACTTCAACCACTGCCGAATGTCTTCCAACTACTTTCCTATCGTTCCATATCCGACGCAAAACCGGAGGGTTGTCAAGTGTGGGTGGCATGCAGAAGACAGCCTATCTACAACCCAATTATCACAAATTCAATTTTTTCCTTACACTATATTTTAGAACTTCCAGGTTGAAAGGCAGTTCATATTTCAAGCAATGTGAACTGCGTTTCAACCACTAACTTATTTACTCCCGTCCGTTATCAAATAATGGTGACATACAAAAGGCAACAAACTACATTTTTCTCTTATATTGGATTTCAGGATTTCCCACGCTGTATGTATGTTTTCATCCTCTTGTCTCTTATTCCACGTCCTTCGAAAAAACGGCTCTCGGATTGTGCTTTTAGGGAGTTGCTAAACGATTGTGGCATAAGAAGACAATTCATGCACAACCCAATGATCCCAAATTCAATTTTTTATTTTCCGATCTCCAATTTTTCAGGTTGTGCATACCAATATTACCTGGCTCCCAACTATTTTTTTCGTATAAGCCATCAATCGTTAAACAATGCAGGCATACAATAGACAAATACAATTTCTCCCTTACATCCCATTTTCGGATCCCCAACCTTCGACCCTATACATACTTGTTCCAGTACCACCTGATTTCTAACTAGTCACCTCGTATCTTCCATCAATTTCCAAGCAATGCAGGCTTACAGTAGACAATCCAAATATCGCAAATAAAAATTCTCCCTTACCCCCCATTTTCGGACCCCAATTTTGGCCCCTATATATACTTGTTCCAATGCCACCTGACTTCCAACTATTTCCTATTGCTGGCATAGAGTAGACAATCCAAATGCAGGCATACACTAAATAATCCAAATACAGGCATACAGTAGATAATACAAACAGTGCAAATAAAATGTCTGCTTTACCCCCCATTTTGGGACCCCCAACTTTTGTCCCTATGCATACTTCATTCAGTGCCACTTGACTTCCAACTATGTCCTAATAAAGGCACACAGTAGAAAATCCAAATATGCAGGCATACAGTAGAAAATCCAAATATGCAGGCATACAGTAGAAAATCCAAACATGCAAGCATACAGTAGAAAATCCAAATTCAGACATACAGTAGAAAATTCAAATCCAGGCATTCAGTAGACAATCTAAATATGCAGGCATACACTAGACAATCCACGTACTGCAAATAAAATTTCTCCCTTATATTCCATTTTCGGACCCCCAACCTTCTACCCTGTACATACTTGATCCAGTACCACCTGACTTCCACCTATTTCTCTCATATTTCTTATCAATCGCCAAACAATGCAGGCATACAGTAGACAATCCAAATATGCAGGTATACACTAGACAATCCAAAGCAGGCATACATTAGACAATTCAAATGCAGGCGTAAAGTACACAATCCAAACACTGCAAATAAAACTTTTTCCTTACATCTCACATTGAGACCCCCAACTTTCGCCCCTATACCTACTTGTTCCACTGCCACCCGACTTCAATTATTTCCCCTCCACCCCCGTCCTCAAAACCTCCCCCACATTCCCGACAGAGGCACCCCAATCGTTTGTCCCTTACTACCCCCATCCACCCCTACCCGTGCCACCACGCAACCACCCGAAGCACCGCCATTTGCCATCGGCACCCCGTTCGCCGCGAGTTTCCTCCCCAACTCGGTCCGTTTGCGCGCACTCGGTCTCCGTCGGCAAACTTCGACCCAACCCTCGCGAAATTTCCCCGTTTCCCTTAGCTTTCCGCAAAAACCAAGCCTCGGTCTTCCGTCAGTGCCGAGTTCGTGTGAGTGCGCGATGAATCCGCCAAAACCTCAGGATTCCGTGGCTGCAACTCCGGGACGATGACGGCGACGTCATCAGCGCAAAATGTCTCGTCTGGGTCGTGGCGCGTCACTTTCCTCGGCTCCGTTTTCCTCTGCTCGATAAATCGCCGAGCGCGGGGTGGGCGTTGAGGGCAAAATCGGCCGACCGATGAGTTTGGTAAACCGTCTCGGATGCGTCGCGACGACGCGAGCGAGATACAAAGAGAAGTGTGCGTACCCCGAGTGTGTCACAGTGGTCCCCGGTGAATATGCATGATAACGAACCGACGGTAGAGGCGAAGAAGTGCGAGGTCAAAGACGAAGCGTCGCAGGAGGCGCGGTAACGGACGAGAGAGAGAGAGAGTAGGAAGGCAGTCAGGTTCCTGGTCGAGTGTCGGCGGGGGTGTGAAAGAGGCGTGCGTGGGTGTGCGTGTGCCTGAGAAAAAGAGCCTAGGGGTGCGGGGGAACTGCTGGAAGTGGGTGAAAATGCCCTCGAATTTTTCTCTAAAATTAAATGTCACTTTTCCAGCGGCTCCACACACCGGCACCCCATAGATCTGGCCTGCGTCGATGTGACTGGCTTTTTATGCGCTGCTGTTTCTGTCGTGCTTCGTGCAGGCGCAAAGAACGGTCCTGTGTTTTTTGACGGAAAGCGGTCAGAGACAGGATCATAGCGGCGCGGGGGTGGATTGGGTGAAGTTGATTGAGATTGAGGGGATGCGGCATGTATGAAGGTGTAACACCACCAGCCAGCCTCAGTGTGTTTGCGTTTCCACTTCCTTTCGCGCTCGCTTCTTTTACGCGAGAACTTGGTTCCGATTAGCGGCGGTACTTCCTGTAGTGGTAATGCTATGGATGCAGCACGTGGTTTCAGCTTGGCCGCTTGCGACCCCTTGGTTTTTAGAAAGCATGCAGTAGTGGTGGCAAAGCTTCTGCACGAGTTCACGAGGCATGCGGCAGAGAGAGAAAGAGAGACTAGAAAGGGTGAAAGTTTGTCTCGTCCGGTTACGTGCTTGCCCGGGTGCGGAAAATTGTCCAGAGGCCGCCTTGACATATTTATTTTAATGCTCTGTGTTTTCGGGGACAAGATCAGGGAGCAGAGGATAGGTGGTCGGCATTTATGGTAATGTTTATATAATATTTGTGTTGATATCTCTTCAGAATACTTGATAAAATCTGTTATCTGTTAAAGGTTTTGAAATTGAAAGTGATATAATAGAATTAGTCCAGTCATACAAGTTAGAAAATTACCGTTTCTTGCATTAGAAGCTGTATTAATGGGGTCCACCATTGGCGCCTACAAATTAATATTGAATTCGACAAGTACAAATTTAAAGCTTTTCACATTTGAAACTACAAGATACGAATTCATAATTGTGATATCAGAAATTAGTTCAAATTCTCATTCTATATTCTCTGTGACCATTTATCTTCAACTAATAAAACTTTCCTTAGCCATTAGACTTATTTTCATAATATTCAATCTTTCGTGGCCTAAATGTCTTTACATTATTAATTACCAAATTAATGCCGTTTAAACCGACCTCTGTACACGGGATGGATGGATTGAACTATCTTCCTTAGCATCTCCAACTCATTTCCACCCAATTTACAATATCACAAAGGCCAAATTTACGACTGTAAAACAAACAGATGTAAAATCCATATTAACGCCGTCTGAAAGTAGTTTAAACTGTCATTTTATATTTCACAATATTGAAACCTTTGCTGACGAAGTTTCTTACATCGCGTTGTACCAACAGGCCCAAATTACCTTTATATAATCATCAAATTATTGTAACCACGACACGATCTTACAAATTGTCAATATTCGAATGACTTTTTGCAGACGTTAGTCTACATTATCAGAGAATTGTTGTTCCGATACTGCTTCAGCAACGCCGCACCGATATGGTATCTCCTGAAAAACATTAATTTCTGTTTTAGACAACAATACCTGTTTCGCGCCTTAAAATGTGTCTCAGCAGAAATTTCTTAAACCGCATTACTGCTAAAATTGGAAAAAGAAAGGAAGAGTTAGTGCTTTGTTCCATTAGCTCTACTGATTTGTGGATGAGAAAGAAACAGTGTATATAGAACGTAGATATGCAAGTATGCCTTTTCTCGGTGACAAGCATTAATTTAAAAAAAAAGCATTATCAGTTTCGCGCTTCAAGAAACCCCACGATAAGTTTATCTGAAGTCACGCATTGTTGGTAAAATTAGAAAAAGAAAAGAGGGCTAGGCTTTTTATATCTGATTTGAACAGAATTAACGCTTGTCGACCGTAAAAACGCACACTTCCATATCCACGTTGTATATATACGTGATGATGATATTGAGATCATTATGAGAGAGATATTGACATCATTATACGATATTAAGATACAATATGATGATATTGAGTTCCTGCTGAAGCGGTATCCGGCCCACAATACACCAGTTCTGCATCTTCTAACGTCTGCATATCGTCGACAATCTTCCGCAAAGGCGTGTTAATTAACAATCGTCATCGAAAGCCACTCCATCCCTCGTTCCGCACCTACGGGCACGCACCATAGATTGTCGGACGCAACCGTAGCCTTAGATTAGCAGTAGCAGTAGCTTGAGAGTACGTACGTTACCGACCCAGTGACCGCCTTTCGCTGCCCCCCGGGCCTCTCCCCCGAAAGGCAGCAGATCATCGCCCCCTAGCAACTCTCGAGCAGCCTCCGCAGGTTCCCGGATGCGCTGTCTCAGTAGACAGAAGCAGGAGCCGCCGATCAGCAAAGCGCCCGGGCGATGTACGCCGCGGCAGGAGGCGCGAGCATTGCAAGTCGCCGGAAGCAGAAGCGTCGGAGTCGCGAGGAGCAGCTGATCAGACGCCAGCGTCAGCGCCAGCTGCAGCAGCTCCAGCAGCTGCAGCAGATCCAGCAGCTCCAGCAGTTCCAGCAGCCTGGCGCCAGACCCCCGGGGTCCCAGCCAGGGTCCGCGCGCCTCCTGGTGCCTGGGGTCCGCTGCTGTTCGCCCTACGATCGGCTATCTCGTCAGCGGCACCAGCAGCAGGTGGCCGATGCCAGGTGCAAGAAAAGGGACCCCCGCCGCCCTCGGCAGCGCCAACGTCAGGGCGCGTTTGTGGACAGAAGATCGGCCCCGGGAACTTGCCCGCATCGACACGTCTGCGGCGAGCGCGAGAGCTTCTTTCCTCGCGAATCCGACGAGCGGTTCGTCTTCTCGTCGTCGTGCGACAAGGACGATGACGAGGACGAGGCCGGGGACAGTGCACGGGAGCGACGCGATGAGACTGACGACACGGACGGTGCTGACGGTAACGATGACGGTAATGATGATGACGATGATGATAGTCGGGCGCGTACGGTCGTTGACTCCCGGTTGTCGGCTTCCATCTCGGATCCACGGGTGAGTAGATCCACGCGGGTGCTGAGGGAAGAGAGAGAGTGAGTGTGGAGTGAGCTGGTGCGGTCAGGGATGGAAAATGTAGGGGGGATGACCGTGAATGGATAGGGTGTTTTTCCCGGAGGCAGGAGGATGGCTGGCTGGCGAGGGGTCTCTTATTTGCAATGTTGTTAACTGCAAGGAAATGGGGCAGAATGCAATTGAATTCGGCGAAACTGCATTTGCAATGTTGTTAAGTGCAATGAAATAGGGTAGAATGCAATTGAATTGTGCGAAATTGCATTTGCAAAATTGTAACTGATGGTGGTAGCGGATTTTTTGGGTTCTCAGTATTTTGCCATATTACAACCGAAACGCGATAAAATACTACAGAAAATTATTGAATTGTGCAAAATGGAAAGAATGCAGTGGTATTGGCGACCAAAGCTTTGAAACGGTATTGTAAATGCTAGTGATTGCGATTTTTTTTTTGTATATATTTAGGGAAATCCCTGGTAACCACCACAGCTGTCAACGTACTAATACATTCCAGTGATCAAACATGAATATCAATACATGAATCTGAATACAGACGGTCGTAAACACATGTAACTTTCACTTAAAATCTCAATACAGATTGGGGTTACCAAGTAAATCCAATTTGGTATCTTATCTACCCGATTTTATAATTGGCCAGCTGATCAATTAAGTACAGCTAATTGGCTGGTACGCTGTTCCGTAACGTTAAACACGTCCCCTTTAGTTCTGAAGATGCAGATAAGTATACGAAACTTCGGCATCAAGTTAAGTTCAGCAGTGAATAAAAGATGAAGCCCGTTTTTGGTTGAAACTACAAATTGACTGAATAACAAAACTAATGAAACTTCTCTATCCTTGTTGATCATCAATACCTGGTTGAAATTGAACATTTTTTAATTTTTTTTGTCTTATGCGAAATCCTTGTTTGTTTGAACCTAGAAATTAATTGAACAGATATAATAAAAGTTCACAATCGATTTTCAATAGCCACCAAAAAGGGTTTATCTTATTATTCACTATTAGGTATTAGGTTGCAAATAACAGACCACTCAAGTTGAATTTAGACATAGCGACCACCGGCAGCCAACCATTCTCAGATAGGCGTGTTGTTGTTCGGTTTAAGGTGAAATGGAGATTAATACTGATGCAGAATGAACCGTAGGATGGTCAAATATAAGAGAGGAAAGACCTCTGAAGTTATTGGTAACGAATAATCTAACTGCGAACCTGTTTTTGGCAAAGTCAGAGTTGTGATGAGCGGTGTAAAATCTTGATTGCAAATTCAATCTTTTTATAGTAGTACATAACGTAACATATACGTTATATTAAATGACAAATCGATATCTCAGAGTACCAGTATTCTAACAACATTATTACATTACCCTGTTCAAAGGCTGAGGTGCAATAAAAAAATATTGCAACCAACACACACAAGTCTCGTGCACCGCAGGTACATTGAAACAAACTAAACCCACCGGACATCTCAGAGTTTAGGCCGCAGATAAGTAAACAACATTTATGCCGTTATCCAGCGAACACAATTTTGTCCGCCACTACAGAACGACAAGCATTGTTTCATCCCTGACTCTGTTCTCGCGCAAGGCTTCTGTAGATAGACCAGCGATCGGGGACTTGTTTTTCTCGAGGCCTGTAACTCTCTAGTTGCGTCGGTTCTATCTTCATCACCGTTTCTCTCACTCTGTCACTGTAATGAGACTTGTTAGCAACTGTCGCCTACTACTTTTACTACTACTACTATCACTACTACTACTTCACTAGTGATACCTGGGAGTCGCCCACACGTCGATACTTACTACTTACTGCCACTACTGCACCTTCACGCTAGTTCGCTTGCTCGGTAACTGCCCCCCTGTCTTCCGTAGTCAAGTAAACACTCGGATCTCGTAAACGCAACTTTCTGCACACGACACACCCCCCAACACCGACACCTACGTGTTGCGCTTCGTTCCGACGAGCACCAAAATTCTCGGCTGGTCTGGTGGCGCAAGTACACACGGCCCGTACGCTCAAACATGTTTTCCTGTGGGGAAGAGGGAGCGTAGGAAGAAGAATGATCTGAAACTTTGTTAGTAGGTGTTGAAAATGCTCGCAATGCGTTTAAAACAATTCTTTTAGGCACTGGATGGGGGCCGCATAGAAAATATGCCGAAACTTCGTGATTAGGTGTAAAGAATGTTCATGACACGTTCAAAGAACATTTTTCATGCGGTGAAAAAGCTTTTCCAAAGAAGATAAGGAAATTAAGTTACCCGTGGGAGGGGTTATAAATATTTCGTTCGGTTATATATTAGATATTATATAATACGTGATTACGTCAAAATTGGGATTTTTTGCATACAAATCATTCTTTTACGCGCTGGATGGGGGCCGCATATGACATGGCACATTCAAAGAATATTTTTTCATGCGGTGAATAGGGGTCGCATAAAAAGCTTTAACGAACGAGATAAGCAAATTAAGTTATGTGGGAGCATTTCTAAAGATTTCGTTCGCTTATGCATTAGATATTGTATAATACGTAGGAATATTTCTGGAATTTACACACAAAAATTATTTGCAGCCATCAAAATTGCGGCGTCTTTTGCGCTGAATTGGTCCAAAATCATTTTTGGCATTCGAAGATGCTACCACTTTGCCACGACCCCTGTTTGATCAGCCGCATATATATGCCACGGTACCAAACATACAAGATCCCAAGCTGCTTCCAGGGACCCTGCCGTTCCATAAATCTATAACACATAGATTTCCATTACATACGTTATCCTACATTATGATACATAATGATGCATAAAAATCACACATAGATTTCCATTACATACGTTATGCTACATTATGATACATAATAATGCATAAAAATCACAAACAGAATGACCGCGGCAGGACAGATACTCCAAGGTTCCATAAGTAGTCATAAAAGAAAGAATTGTTTTACACGCCGTCTTGGGACCCCATCAAAATGCTCGGAAACTGTTGTCACCTATAGATCAGAGATTCGCCAGAAATCGCAGGAAGGCCTGTTTGAGCATACGCGACCCGTTCGGGCTAGTTCAGAGACTCTGCGAGCTTAGATCGTCGACTAGCTAGGCGTAGATAGACATAGTCCGTTAGCGAGCAGTCTTAGGCCAGAAGAAGGACTCCAGGCGATGCCGCGTTCAGCGAGCGAAAGAAAGCGAGTGTGTGGATCTTGGAGCAAAAGGCGTGCGCCGCGTGCATGTACAATTAGAGGCGTGTGTACGTGCACGCGGTCTCACGCACGCGACGTGAGCGTAGGCGGACTGACGCGCGTGTCGAGGACTGAGAAGGCGAGAGCATGAAAATGATCGATTGAGGAGGGCCCACGATGCAGGCTGCTCTATTGATTAGAAGGGAGAAGCAGCGGTTGCGGGGGGGTAAGGTGGTGAACTTTCGTGAATTGCCGTCGAACTTCGCAACGAGGCTCATACCGCCGCTACCACGATATCCGCCGCGATCTTACGTTTACGGGGTAAGTAACCGTTTTGCGCGGTGCGCGCGTGCATCTTTTAGCGCACACGGCTGGCGAGCGATGTCTTTACTGTTAGGCACCAGTGGCTTGATCTTTGGCTCCTGCCGATTGCGCACGCCGCGGAAAATTCGCGGCTGGAAACGGGGGACTGGGAGGCGCCGGGGTCTTTTATGTGAAAAACACACCTAGGGTTTGCGGCATTCTTCGAATTGTAGATCCGGGTACCCTAATGAAAACGGAGGGACGGGGGTGCATTTTGTGCAATTTGCTCTGTAAGGGAAATAGGGGTAGTTGCCGTTTAAATATAGCAATGGTGTTGAATATGCCAATCCAAGTATGAAAAGGGGTAACCCGGTATTGTTGGTTCAAACGGAGGGATTTTGAATTGTTTTGCAATTTTAATGTTAATGCCATATTTATAGAGAACAATTACAGTACCTCTCGTCTACTAATAGATACGTTAAGTATTAATTTATATATATTATTTATATATATTATTATTTAACGAAAACGGATGCCGTTTGTGCAATTTGCTCTGTAGGGGAAACAGGGGTGTGAGGAATAGTTACCGTTTGAATATAGAAATGATATTCAATATATCAATTCAAGTATTAAAGGGGTAACCCGATTTCGTGGGTTTAAACGGACGGATTTTTACATATTTTACAATCTTAATGTTAATGCCAAATTTATGGAGGATAGACAATTGCAGTACCTCTCGTCTATTATTAAATACGTTAAATATTTGATGCAGAAACACGGTAAACAATCGAATTAAGTGATGAACGCGATCCAGATTAATATACACTATATGATGTAGATTATATCTATGTTTTTTTTTCATTAATTTTTTAGTGTTTTAAATTTGAATATTAATGCCGATATTAAAGAAATGCCGAAATGCCATATATAAAGAATGAAAATAAGAATTGCATTATCTCTCAAGTACGATTTACATACAGTGGCACGCCGTCATATTTGGACACTATTTTCAAACATGACTGCTGTGTACGATTACTTATAATTGAGACAAACGAATTCAGATTTGCTTATCAATTAGCATAGTTCCTGGAATTTTTTAAAACATAGTTTCATTTGTTCAGTTAACATAGTTATCCATATAACATAACATAAACGAAATCCATATAACAGAAGTTGTATTTATAAATCTAACCACGTGAAAGCATTCAGGATCAAGTATTGAGTATGAGTATTCACTGAATAAATAAAATCTATGTTTCTAAAAACTCCAAATCTGTACTATTTGATAAAAAGAAAAAATACCGAACTTGTTAGCTCAACTGTAACTAAGTGCACAAAGCAATTATATTTGAAACGCAGTGATGTCCGAATAATAAAACGAATCACTGTACGTGGATAATAATTATTTATGGGAATTTGTCGTTGTACGTACGCAGCTGCCCATATAGCTATTACTTTATTTAAATAATCAGATGACAACGCAATTCAGTAGAAAGAATGCTTAAAATTTTTGCAAAGTACTACAAAATGTCAATTTAGTTTTCCGTGAACATAAATTTCGTTTGTGTATTATAGCAAAAAAAAGTCCTAATGTTTTTTCGTACTCCTTGGCCTACATTCTTAGCAGGTATACGTCTACGATAAGCAACAAACTGTTTCTGAAATTAAACAAACTAAGTTTCTGAAATTATTTTATCAAAACAACCGGATGACAATGCGCTCCAGTGGAAAGCATAAGTAATACATTTTCAGAAATAAACCACAAAGGTCTATTTTTACCAGGCAGTCGTCTACAACGTCAAATTCCTCTAAACAACAGTGTGCCATTCACGTTCTAGCCGCCCACGCCTTCCAGCCCCCCAAATTCTGAGCCGGCGACCACCGCGTATTTTCTTCTTTCAATCACCAATCTTTTCTCACGTTCTTTCTATACCGATCTACCGCACGCCGCGACTCTCAAATTCGCCGTTACCTTGACCTCAGCATTCTCGATTCCCAACAACCCGCGTTTTCTTCAATCACCACTTTTTTCGCCACCCATATTCGCCGACAAACGCACACGTTTCCAAAATCGCGCGCGCACGCTTCGTACACAACACCGTGTTCAGCATATATGTTTCACTTACACAAGGTACGCTCAAACCTGTTTTTGTGCAGGGGCCAGAGTTTGACATAAAAGAAAACGACCAAAAAACATATTCCAAAACTTCATAAGCACCTAGAAGAAATATAAAACAAAATTAATATACGCGTGAAAACATTTTTAATTAGTTTAGTTATACGTTACACGAAAATGTTCGGAATATACCTACATAAATTATTTGAGCTTCAAGTACGTGGATTCTGTTACGGTGAATTGGTATAAAATCAGTTTTGTCGCTTGAAGACGCTATATTGTGCTCAGATTTGACTTTTCTGACTCAACGAAGTCTGTTTGATTCAAAACAAAGCAAGACACGCAAGTCTATACATTCAACATTTTGTCACTCGTGAATATATCAAAAGAAATTGATGATTCATATTTTTATAGAATCGTTTATGGTTTCAAAACAACACATCTTTGCTTTGCAAGAATTGGTTTCAAGAAAAACTGCTGTTGAGCGAAGTCGAAATACACAGTTTTCCAATACAACCCACATCACTTTCCTACGTCATCCGCGTTCTGCATTTTGAAATAATACGCCTTTTTATGGTTGAAATGTAGCATTCCTTTGTTAGTTTCAAATGTGTTAGTGTGTGGTGATTCGTATCATGTTCTTATTCTATAGTATATTTACTTACAACTGTTTTAACATCATGCAGTTCTTATTCTATAGTATATTTACTTTCAATTGTTTTAATATCATGCAGTGATTCGTATCATGTTCTTATTCTATAGTATATTTACTTACAACTCTTTTAATATCATGCAGTGATTTGTATCATGTTCTTATTCTATAGTATATTTACTTCCAATTGTTTTAATATCATGCAGTAATTTTGCTATATGCAATTTTGCCTGATTTTCAGGTATAATACAGTATCTGATACAGTATGTATGCATTGCTTAGGTGCTGGTCGATTGTTTGTTTTCCTATATTTCCTCCTGTACGTGAATCATGTCTTCGATCAATCGTGTCCTATAATTCGTTTCTATACCCACAATCTCAACATTTTTATATTCAAAATTACGGTTCTCTTGAATTTTGTACTTAGTGACACCGGTACGTGCATGTAGTTCCAATTGATCATTGTCTTTACTTAGATTTCTACCCCATACTCGATCTTTGCCCAATTCCATTCCCCCCATCCTTCGCTCCCGTATTCCAACCATAAAAAGGCGTACCTTTGAAACATTTAACGAAGATCGAAGTTAGTGGAAAAGAAAAGTGGGAAAAAAGGCGCAAAAACAGGCTTGAGCCCCTACGCAGCACCCTTTCTCTATTCTCACGGCCGCCTCTCACTCTATATTAATATCCGCACGTATGACACGAACACGTTTGCGTGGTTTGCTGTTTACTGGTGCCGGGCGACAAAGAGCGACAGCGGGCGACAATGAGAGAACGCAACCGTCACAACGGGGGACACATGGCGACCACGTGCCACTACATGTCTGCAAACGTCGTCGCCATCTCGATGCTTTTCGTCCTTCTAATCTGCAGGGCATCCTGAAACGGAAGCTACGTGCACTGCGAGCCGTGGGTCGATTACCTTCCGACAACGAGAGAGGGAGAGAGTGTCTGTGTGTGTGTGTGTGAGTGGCTGGGGGTGGGTGGAGGAGGAGAGGAGGAGGGTGCAAGCTGGAAATTGCAGAGGTGAACGATCGCGGAGCCAATTAATGGCTGGCCGATTAATGGTTTCAGTGCGGGGGTGCACAGGCAGCTGGCAAAGCAGCCTGGCAAGGCTGCAACAAGAAGAGGGGCTCGCCTCTGGCTCTGCCTCATGGACACCCTCCACACACTTGCAGGGAGTCGGACGGGTACAGGACGAAGCAGTGCGAGGCACATCGACGATGGATGAAGAAGAGGAACAGGGTGAGTTTCCGGGGAAACTAGGTCGAAGTAGGTGGCCCCGTGCCATGGATTTGCGGTCCTGTTCCTAGAATGGAAGCATGTGTAGTAGTGTTGGCTGGGGTACCATTTTTCAAGCCGAGCTCAGCAATGGAGGGTTGAACTGGGAACCGAGGTTCTTGTCCTTCGGGAAAGTTTGGCCTTTCGACATTAACAGTTGCAGGCAATAAGCTAGTGTGTGGGATAATAGAATGAAAACATTTAGGTCAGTCATTTTGGTTTGCTATTATAAAAGAATGGGTTGATTGAAAGTCTTTTTTACCTGATTCGCTTTTCTTACATAGAAAAAGAATGTGAGTGGATGTCGACTTGGATAAAGACATCTTTTGTTTGAAAATTCTTGACGTTAGAGTTTTATTATTAATGCTCTTGATAGCTGCAGTTTTCAAAATCGGTGAAAGCGATGTGCACACTGTTGGCATTGAAGAGCATATAAGGAAGTTTTATGTACCTTCATCTTCAAGAAAGTTTGTCCATTGATTCTCCATTCCCAGTTTCAGTCAACAAGCTAGTGGGTAATACTAAAATGAAAACATTTAGGTCACGAAAAATTCTGACCCAGTCCAAACATATTTCTCTTTGGTTTTGTCAATAGGCCGGTATCACAGTATGTGCAGTCAAATGGAACATGTATATTCGTGTCTATCTGCG
Organism: Cryptocheilus praepositus; assembly: GCA_033815515.1. NCBI lineage: Eukaryota > Metazoa > Arthropoda > Insecta > Hymenoptera > Pompilidae > Cryptocheilus > Cryptocheilus praepositus. The sequence continues at coordinate 724,804 of JAWWQZ010000112.1, read as the reverse complement.
GATCTACGGCCAATAGCTTGTCTGGTTTGCGTTTCGAAGGGATGTTTTTGATCCTATCTCATTTCCTGTAGCAGTAAGTTTTCAGCAAATAGGAAGAGCTTTTTATCTGACCGTTTGTACAATATATTTTCTTGCCTCTTTGGTGATGTCTTCAAAATTTCTTTTTGATATCGCGAAAAGGGTATGTTGGAGTAAGCATTTTATTTCCTATATGCAATAAAATGTGTGTTTTTCATATTTCTGAACGTAATTTGTACCATATCTCCAAAACCGTTTCGAATTTTACGGTGCGGTTTGCATTTTTTAGAATCTATTTGCACCCTTTTTTGGTATACAAGAAGACAAGCAGATTGAAAAACTTTTGTTCTTTTACATTAATATGATATTCATTTTTCGCAATTTTCTCACACATTTTTTGCCATATCTCGGAAACTATTTCGAATTTTTCAGTGCGGTTGCGATTTTTCTAAGTCTCTTTGTACCCTCTTTCATCTGGCACAATTGCAAATCGATCGGTAGAGTTTTAATTTTTGACCCGATTTTTAGGCTCGTTTTTCACGATTTTTCCACACATTTTAGGCGATATCTCCGGAACTATTACGAATTTCGGGGTGCGCCTTGCATTTTCCGAGTTATTTTCGACCCCCTTTGATATACTAGAAGGGCGAGTAAATCGGTGACCCATCATTTTTTGGCAAAAATGGCAAGGGGTATACCTTAAGATTTTCTCGATTTCTTTAAGGCCCTGTCCCGTGTAAACTAATGATCGAAACCTATAAGTAATATAGGTTTTCTTAAAGCTTATTGGACGCACTTTCACGTGGGACTATTCGTGATTCGAAATTTTGAAAAAAATTTTTTTTTGCTTTCTTAAAATCGTCATATCTCGGAAACTATGAAGAGTTCAGCGCTCGGAAAGTGGTCTATCTTCAGGGCAAATTACCCTCTATCGAATGGTATCGGTCCAAAACAAAAAAAAAATTTGACATTTTTCGCCATTTTTCGCCTATTTTCGGCGTATTTTTCGTTATTTTTCTACTTATTTTTGTCTATAACTCGGGAACTACTGCGAATTTTGGAGTGCGGTTTGCGTTTTTCGGAGCCTATTTTAATCTTCTTTCACCCCATATAGGAGAGGAAGTCGAATTATTGACTTTCAACTCGTGGTCAGAAAAAACACGTTTTCTTTCTTCATGTTTCCGCACATTTTTCAGCTATTCCTCGCCACAAATTCAATTTGTTTCCACTCCAACACTTCTCAGCGTTAACAACCTTACTTATTCCACATAGCAATGTCAGGTCTACAACATAATTCAATTCACGCACCAGTTTTATTCGTACAAAGCATCTCCCTCTTCAACCCTCTCAACGACTCTAATAATATTGCCTTGCAATATCCTTGAAATCGTCCATTTGTTCCATTTCAAGCAACTAAAACCTACAACTACACAGTTAAAATCTCTTACGTCCGTGTAGAAAATCCAAGTCGATCCCCAAATCCCTTCGTGAACTCTGCTGCGGTTACACTCTTTCTTTTTCTTCACCGCCCACCTATTTTTTTCAGATACGGGACGCCAGCAACTGCTATTACGGCAGTACCGACGACGAAGAGGACTACGACTACTACGACGATGACGACGACGACGACGAAAGGATAAATCGCAATCGCCGTCGGGGAGAAGTCAGTGCTGCGGTCAACACCGTATTATATGCAGGCTTGGGCACCACAGCTTTAGGACTCGTAATTTCATTCGTCGGCACCGGCGAAAAGGGATTCCTTAGGTACTTGAAACAGTCAATCGTTAAATACCTTCGTCAGCAGGAATAAAAACCGCAATATGACGTTTGCAAGATAGATTTCGTAATCAAAAATTTGCATGTCAAGTTTATGGAAAATATTGAGGTTGCTACCGTTGTGAATATGGCCACCGTAAAAAGTTGATGCGAAGGGATGTCAGCCCGAAATTCGGTTACTCAATTATTGATTCTTTCCTTCGGATGTTTGTATCATTGTCCATGCGTTTTGATCCGCATCTGGATGCTCATCAGCAGAAAGCAGTATATTAAAGTGGAGAGACCTCGGGTCCCAGAGTGAAAATAGCGACTATAAGCGTATTAATATATAAGAAAAGTAATGCTCGTACCGGTTCATTAACAAAACTGAATCATACCATATTGAATTTCCACTTCTAATCGTTTATAAGCTACGTTTCTTCTTACTCTGGTACACGGGGCCTTCCTTTCATTTCTTACGGCTCGAATATATTACATTCCACTGAATAAATTCCGAACTTCGGTCGATGTTTACAAACATGCGACCGAGGAGAGAGACAATAGCCAGACCCTCTGTATTTACTTTCACCGCCGAGAGCCTTGTATAATGTTTCTCATTCCCGTGTCTGCCCTCGCACCGTACGCAGCACCGAATTGAAACTCCTGGGACCCTCACTACTCTGCGCCGGCCTACTATGCTGCTTCCTGCGTGTGCTGCTTTGCATCTGCGGCCGCCAGTGTGGCTGCCGAAGATTTCTGCGTCGCCGGACGGACAAGAAGTACAACGCGAAGTCGAAGAAGCTGCCCCCAGGTACTAGGCCACAGCCAGGGACTCAGGCCTCGACTTTGCCGACCACGACGCTGCACCTGTCGCCCATAAAGCACGCCAAGAAGGAGGGCAGACAGAAGCAAGGGTCGCAGGCTCATTCCTTGCAGAGCCAGCCATCGTCAACGTTGCCACAGCAACCACCTCCGCACGCGCATATGAGTCAGCAGAGTCAGCACCAACACCACAGCCAACAGAATCAACCCCCGGGCGCAGCCAAGGGCCACGAACTGCTGCTGTCGCCCGCGCAGTTGCCCGAATGAAAATTCTCACGTTTTGTCGGTTGAACCTTTTCAAGCGAGTCGGACGGAAGAGGGGAGGAACGACGGTTCGTTGCTGCTTCGGTCCTCTCTTTCTGCCGGCTCGTCTTTTTTCTCTGGCACACCATATGCAGGCGATGAGTTGGATGAAGGAGGAATAAACGTCTTGGATATTGCGTACGCTTTATTGTCTGTCGTTGAGCTGCGTGGTACCCTTCTTCACCCCTTTTGTGTTTGTCGGTTTAGTGCACAGCGGTCTAAGCTATGAAAGGTAAGAATAGAGGGTACGAATGATGCAGGATTTATTTATATCGCACACTGGAGACGAAGTGTTCGAGATGTATCCATGACGTACGACTGGAACTGAGTGTATCTGTCAGCGCACTTAAGAACAGACTTCACCGAGCCCACAGGCGCACGTAAAAGATACCAATTTGGTCTCGTAACATTATTTTCTATTTGCAACCAGCTGTAACATACACCCATTCTCACATGTACCGCACGCACCTAGTTCCAACGTAACAAAACAAACTGATCTCAGTTCTGTCCAATTAAACCCTACCCCTAAGCACAAGGGTCCGACTAGGGTAATCAGGTAAGTTGAAACTGCATCTGATCCGCACTGGAGTAACTGTATATAACAGGAGTGTCAGTGGTGTTGCCTGCACTGGACGACGCCGTGGCGGCGATGGCGAACAGCTGGTCCTCGTAAATAGTACCCTGTGCCTCCTGTTTCCCATTTCCCCCGACTATTGTCGTCGCACCACCAGGATTGGACGGATTGTCACCCTTGGTCGCCTCTCTATATTTTTGCAGATACACCTTCAGCGGCTCCACATAATTATCGAACCCCAACGTCGTCATGGCGAACAAGATATCCTCCCCGTTAATCGTCTTCCTCTTCTCCATGTGACACCTGTCGCTCGCCTCGGACGTTATGAAAGATATGAACTCCGACACGCACTCCTGCACACATTCCCTCGCATCCTTCGCTATCTTCCCAGCCTCTGGTATGGCGCGCTTCATAATTTTGGCTACGTTCGCAATAGGTAAGAAGCGGTCCTGTTCCCTGAGCGGTCCTCCGCTGCTGCTGCCGCCGCCGCCACCTTGCAGTGGGTCGCCAGCTCCGTGATTCGAGTCATCCGTATTCTCAGGATCATCTAAACCAGCCGCAGATCTGCGTTGCATGACTTATTCATCTCCAAAACCAGTAATCAGTTAACCCTCAGCCCTACTTACTACATCTTTAACATAAACCGTCCTACCCCTATCGTATGAATTGTTTACGTAAACAATCAGTACATTCGTATATTTGTGTTGGTATTGTATAGGACCTTACCTTCAAGATCGTCAGACTGCACGCCAATATAAGTCGCCGAGACGCCAGGACCCCCTAAAAAAGCAGTCGGACCCAGCGGCCCCCCGTCATCTCCACTTTCCCCACTGTTTTCCATTCTGTAGATAATCAGCGTGAATTAATTAACGAACAACGGGGTGTAGAAAGTACACGCAGACGTGTGTCGGTCGGTGACGTTCTTCGGCAGTGTTCTGTCTCTTTCCATGCCAAGAACGAAAGTCAAAGGAGTCGAACTTTTGTAGGTTATGTTACTCGTCGTACACAACGAATGTAGTTACGGAACTTACCGTCGGTGGCGCCACTTTCTTGATGCTATGGCGGGTGTAGAACACTAGGTTCGCCGTTGGATCGGAAAGGTATTATTTATTTATTTATCGGTATCGTCTTAATGTTTGCATACCCAAAATGAGAGACACGTATAAATAAAATACAGGGGCAGAACAGATAATATTATTTGTGCTTGCATTTTAGATTGTCGAAGAATTGAACCGATTGAGCCAATCGATTCGTTGGTTATATACTTAGAAATTTTAACCGACGCATAAAAGTACGACAATCGGCATGAAAAGGATAAGAGTTTAGAATATGTGACTAAAACAAGAAGTAGTATGAGTAAAACAAGAAAATCGGGTATTAAGGGTAAAAAGTTTTGTCGAGAAGAATTTGGGTTTTTTGTAATTTGACGGTTGGAATCGGGTGCCAAATTACTAGTTGATGGGTTGGACATGTATCGAGACTTGAAATCAGGAATTAAGGAATTTTAAGGATCTTAAGTAATTAAACATTTGATTAAAGAAATGATAATAGGAAATAGAATTGATGAAGACTGAAACAAGTTTTGTCTTCAGTCCGATGTCAATTTGTTTTGGGTTAAAAGACATGGCATTGTTGTAATGATGTAAAATCAAAATTAGGTTTTCTATTTGGGACTGTGAGTTTTGGAATAATAATTTGATTAGGTTAACTTGTAAGCGCATTGATATATTTTTTTCGTTGTAACGTTGGTAGCATGTTTAAATTCATAGGGTATGCGTTTGAATTTTACGGACTTTACAGTTGGCTGCCCTGAAGATTATGGAAGTGTACAAATATATATATATATATATATATATACACATGTTCTTTTAATTTTTAAATCTAACATTTAATATTTTCTATTTAATCACAAAGTAATTCGATAAAAAAATCGTTATTATATATTTATAACATATTATTACTGTTTTTCTTGTAGCACAATTGAAACTCCAGACAGCTTCCAATAATTTCAACCGAATGGACAAAGACAGCGGATTGATGATTTACTATATGCGTAAGTTATCAACAAAGCATATAATCCAAAGAATTATATGAGCCGTTTATTTTGAAAGTGGCCTAACTCCGTTTTTCAATATTTTCCGGTTACCATGGTTACATGTACAAATTCATGTTATTTATCAGTATATGTTATTTATCTCGATTTGAAGATAAATGGAGTTAGGCCACTTTCAAAATAAACGGCTCATATATTTGTCTCAACATAATTGAAAAATTCGATTTATTGCACACATGTAGACAACACACATTTGCTATTCACTGTTAGCGTAGGATTCAGTAAAATATATATTTCGCATAGTTGCTATTTAATTACAAGTCAATTCGGTCCAGCAAAACGAAAAATGGCAGCAATACTTGACATCAATGAACGAAATTTGGTATTTTCATCACAGCCCTGTTTTAAAATTGCAGTATCACCTGTTACTTCACCAAACGTACTTATTATTTACTATTTCTGTGTAATATATGTACTGCAGATATTTCCCATTTAACTCCAAGCGAAAATCAGATTAAAAAGAGCGAAATTTTTCATTTTCGTCTCAGAGCAGTTTAAACATCGCAATATCTCAATTTACTTGAACAAAATGAAGAATAATAGGAGCAGTTTGTATAAATAAAAAAAAGTACGATTTTTATCTAAGCACAGCTCAAACGCAGAGCATCTCCCGGCATTTCACTAATTACGATTAGCCGAAATAATGAATAAACCAAACCGTCATTTATTTACATATGAATACACTTTAAAAAATGAAGAATAACGTTAGCATTTTGTATAAATGAAAAACAAGTGTGATGTTCGTTTCAGCACACGCCAAACATTGCAAAATCTCCCACCATATCTGTAATTATCATTAGCCAAAATAACGAATAAACCATGTATTCCAGACAGTCTTTTATTCAGAGATCAATTTACTTGGACAAAATGAAAAATAACAGAGATTTTCGTTTTAGCACAGTTCAAACGACAAAGCAACTCCCGCCATTTAACTAATTTTCATTAGCCAAAATAATGCATAAACCATATAGTCCAGATATTTATTTATTCAAAAATCAATTGACTTGAACAAAATGAAGAATAACAATTTTCGTCTCAGCATAGTTCAAAAGACAGAGCACCTCTCGCCATTTTACTAATTATTATGATTCAAAGTAATGAATAAACCATGTATTCCAGATACTCATTTAATCAGAAATCAGTTTACTTGAATAAAATGAAGAATAACATACATTTCCGTTTCAGCACAGTTCGAACGGCACAACATCTCCTGCCATTCATCCAATTATTATTATCCAAACTAATGAATGTAAATAACGACTTGGACAAAATGAAAGCTAACATAGATTTCCGTCTGACCACAGTTCAAACAGCACAACATCTCCCGCCACTCTCCCTCGTCACCTAGAAAGCGGACTCAAGCGGAAACGAGTCCCCTAGCCTGCAGCGCCACATTTCCAGAACGGTCCGTGCGCGCATCAGGTGTTCTGGCCTCGGGCCATTAGCCAGGCATCGGCGGCAGTGCGGGGTGCGTGTCCCGTGCCCGTGGCTTCGCCATATTTGTTGTTGTCTCCGACCGTGCCTCCGCAAGACTCTCCGACTCGAAGCAGTGCCGCCTTCGTCGCGTCGCACCGGGACGCCGACGGATCCTCGACATCCACCGCACCCGGCCAGCACCGCCGTCCCGGACTGTCGAATAATGGCGACCATCCCGCTGGACTCCCGAAACCAGAGAAACTCTCAGCTGTCGTGAGTGCGCTTTTTCTTTGTGTGCCCGTGCGCGCGCGCGCGCGCGTCTATTTACATATATACAACACAGGGACAGATAACAGTCTTTTGTGGAGGGTCCTCCGATTTCGCGGCTCGGGAGCAGGACTCGTCGATAAACAAGCGTCGCCAGTTGGGTGGAGAAGGTGTGTTGGATGACAGAGACGGGAGCCAGCTCCCTCTCGCTTGACAAGTGTCAATTTTTTGCTCGCCTCGTAAATAATCAGGGATGAGACATTGGAGCAACGCTCGTTTGGCGTCGATCTTCTTGGTGTCAGGAATAAGGGGGCTGGAGGAGTAGCGAGAGAATTCGACGGAAAGCGAGAGAAATGCGAGGGGAGGGTTGGCCACCCTGTCGAGGTCGTTGGTCGCTGGCGGCGTGTGTGCGTGTGTTGTGCTAGCCAGAGGAAAGCAAGATGGCGGACGGTGGGAGGGAGAAATGCGGAGGGAATGAAAGGAATCGAATGCGATCGAACGAAATCGAGCGGAATCGAGCGGAATCGAACGACACTGGATGTTTGAATCTTTACTTCACCTCGGCCTACACAATTTTTCCCGTTTCGTTGTTTCAATATTTGGGCGAATGGATGCGGGGCCAATTGGAGAAAGAATGCGTTTAATGAGCTGGGGTATGTGTTTTGGAGCGGGCAAGGAATATTTCGGGTGGACGTAAAAATCGGGAGTACGGACTTTAGTTGCGATTCGGTATTCGTTGGAAAAGGTTAGTTTCGTGACAAACAAATTCGTAGGAACGTACTTTTTGATGATTTTAACGGGATTGTTTAAATAATTACAGAGACGGTGTCCAGGTATAGAATGCGACTCCTTACTTCATATATTTTTCAGCGCGATTGTTTGTTGGAGAAATGTTCCATTTTTAACTTAAAAAAAACAAAGAATTCCTTTGTTTAGACTCCATTCTTAACTTGTTGCACAGGAGTGACGTTTCAATGTTTTCTTTCATCGATTCGATAATTGGGAACGTAATTTTTATTTAACAATAAATAACGAATAGAATGTGTCCAGGAATAGAATGCGACTCCTTATTTAATAAGGTTTCCAGTGCAATTGTTTGTTGGAGAAATGTTCCATTCTTAACTTTGACAAACCAAAGAATTCCTTTGTTTAGACTCCATTCTTAACTTGTTGCACAGGAGTGACGTTTCAATGTTTTCTTTCATCGATTCTATAATTAACGTAATTTTTATTTAACAATGATTTCGATTCCGAATTTACGATTTCTTTTTTGTTGGCTGGCACTTTATCATAATTGCAAATATTATACAAATATGCATTATGTATTAGAACATAGACCTTCTTAACCGCGATTTGCGACATTGTATGATATCATCATTTATTTTTGCGGTGTCTCATGATATATTCATAATACCGCATAATATTGCATATGAAAAACTTGCTATGAGCATTTTCAACTATTTATAACTGCACTCGTAATTTTTGCGGTGCGTGGCACATGTTTACAATATTGTATAATAGACTATTTTTCCTTATAAGTCACGTCGAAAAAATTACTACGAGATATTTCAGTTTTACGTACCCGCACTCGCAATTTTTCCTGAGTGCCCCATGATGTATTTAGAATATTATACAATTTTGCACATTTCCTTGTACGTCAGGTCGAAAAACTTAACTGTTTGGAATTAACATTTACTTAACTGATTGGAATCATATGATGCCCTGAGGTCGTCATGCGATTTTTTGGCGGATGCATCATATGACGCCCTCAGGGTATAAATATCTTAGATTTTATGTCATAGATGGTCTATTGTATATATTACTATGCTCCCAACCATGCTGCTAGGATATTTAACTCTTTGACTGCTATGGACGCATATATACGTCCGCCGAAATGAGATTAATACAAATGCGTCCTTTATCAAATAATTTTGTCAAAAAGTGTTTCGGCTTCAGCGGAAAGTATTCAGCAGTCTAAGGGTTAAATAGGATTACTCGGGTAATTCTTAACACTAAACGTACCAAGCCGTGTCAAATGATCCTTTTCAAAATTTACCTTAAAATCGTATATTTTCTCGCTCGTTTAACTTTCTGTAAATTCTTATATCATATCATTACTCAATGTCTCGCTTCAATAATTAGGAGTTCCTATCTGAAAATCAACGTTTATTTCATAAGGGGTCAAATTGCATTTCCTTGTAAAAATAACTAGGTATAGAGTAGCGGTAGGTTTAGTATTAATATTTGCTTCCGCGAAAACTGATGACGCACCGTATGCGTCATGGCGAAAAATTTTAATATTTATTTCTAACAAAACTAATGACGCACCGTACGCATCACCATGAAAAAGGGTCAAATGACACCTCATGATAAGCATAGGTACCCCTAAAGTACCGGTACGTTTACTGTTAAATGATACCCCAGGTCCAAAAAGACATATTTTACCTCTCCCTTTCACATGGCCTGCTAACCCTGTCATCTGTTCCCCAGGTTCTAGTCCCCGTACCCCATCGTCTTGGCCTTGGAGGATTGCTCAGATCCGAGGAGCTCGCCTAAGCCGATCCGTCACGGAGGAGGAGACGGAGAAAGTGGCGGGGGCGGGGGTGGGGGCGGGCGAGGCTGGCGACGAGGGCGACGAAGAGGACGGCTTCCGGGCGGAAGACGACGAGTCGAGCCTTGTCACCGTGAGCACCAAGGGAAGCCCGTTTAAAGTTGGCGGGTAACAACCTAGCGCGTTCATCCCCCATAGCGGTGGGCGAGGGTGGCGGCGCGGCAAGCAGCGGTAACAACGGGCCTGGAAATATCCGCAGGACGGTCCGATGTACGATTGGGACGATATCGACAAGTACTCGTTCGATGACTCGGACAGATCCGAGGGGGACTCACTTTGCAGCTGGAGCAGCGAGCCGGAGTCTCTTTCCAATAATTGGCGGGGATGGCGCAGGCCGACGATGGTCGGCTTTGGAACGTCGAAGAAGTTCGCCGAAGGTCGGTAGAACGTTCTGGGAAGTACCTAATGCTAGAATAAGTTGCGATCGGTGTGGGAGAAGATACCCCAAGTTTTCGACATATTTATTGCATGGGGCTTAACGGGAGGTAATGATGTTTCGGGAAGTACAGTTTGGGGGTGGTGCTGGAGGTAGGGTAATTGAAGCGTTTAGTCGAATCACATGAAATGAAATGTTTGGAAGTACAACAGTACGGAGGAATTATTGGCAATGCTTTAGTTTAATGAGTTCTCATGTGTTTGCTGATATTCCCTGAATTTCATTAGATCCGGTCAAAGTTTGGAGGCTCGTTGTATGTTTGGATCATTGTCTATAATGGCACTTTCAATTTTTCGGCGAATTAACACATTTTATATGAACGAAGTTAATATTGGTTGACTCAGGAACAATTTAAATTACCTAAGCCTTCTTTTTCAAAGATTTGTGTTAAAGCAATAATATTAGATATTCATTCTTCACTTGTTCGAATAGTATTACTACTTATGACTATGTTGTTTCCCAGCAAAAAGATCTGAATCATGCGGTTGATACGTTCAAGTAAAAATGTGCGTCATTCTGATACATAATAAATTCTATGAAAAACGATAAAGAACGAAACCTATCTGACCACATAAAATGACATAGTATATGAAAGTGCCGTATAAATTGTAGTGGAGTATAGTTGTAGTATAATTGTAGTGGATATCATGAATGATTTTTCATCTTTAACCAAATAAAATATTCTCTGCATTCCGCTGCGATCCTTGCGTTTGATCGCCTATACACATTAATACTTTTCCATTGACGTCTTATTTTACCACGGCCATTTATTACATGTAACATTAATGTCCACATCTTTCTACCCATTTACGTCACTTCTAACATTATTTCCTTTGTTCTCACCGTCAATACGTACTTGCCCATAGACATTATATATTGCTCGTACTTGTTTACATCCTACCAGTCTAGATTTTTTCGTTTGTTCACGCAATTGCTTCATACTTTAGTTAACGTTGGCTTTTCTTTGTTTAAGAGGGTGCAGGCAGCGGCGGAAACGGCGGAAACGGCGGAAGGACGATGGTGCCGACGCTTTGTGAATTAGCTGCGCGGTGTATAGCATCACACATTCCCTTCGAACTCGTCGAGCACGTCTATCCGCCAGTCCCGGAACAGTTGCAGCTACGGATCGCGTTCTGGAGCTTTCCCGACAACGAGGAGGACATCAGACTCTATTCTTGTCTAGCCAACGGAAGTGCCGATGAATTCCTGCGGGGCGACCATCTTTTCCGCGCGAAAAGTGTCAAGAATCCGCTTCAGATCGGTACGTTAAATCAAACATTATATACTCAATTATTACAACATATTTATAGAGGAATATTTGCCAGTTGAATATAGCAATAATGTAGTTAAATATGCTCGTGGACTAAACGATCAAAATAATTATGCAGAATAGTCACATACATAACACATTAAATTTTGTAGGGTTTGAAATTTGCTGATTAATCGGGTATTTCCAATGAATGAAAGTAAAAAATTGCATTATCGGTCGAATACAATTTATGCACATTAAATGTTTGTAGGTGAATACTTGTAAATATCGAATTAAACGATTAAAATAGTCAACATTAATATACCCTATGTAATATATTATATTTTAAGTATTTTTTTTCATTTATTTTCTAATGTTTTCCATTCGAACATTAACACTGTATTTCCAAAGGATTAAAGTAAAGAATTGCATTACTTCTAAAGTACGATTTATACACATTAAATCAACGTTTTAATATTCATATACACTACATAATATATATTATATTAGTTTCGTGCTTTGAAGGATTGGAATAATCCTGCCGACGTCGAATAGTAAAAGATCCTTTGTTCATCCGTACTCATTCATTCGTTTGTTCGTTTCCATGTTGCAACAGGCTTTCACCTGAGCGCCAGCGTAAATCCGTTAATACTAAATGGAGTCATCGCATCGAACAATAGTGGCGGAGGTGGCAGCAATAACAGCGGGACGAGACCTCAATACAATGTGGCAGTGACATTTGATCGCCGACGGATCACATCCTGCAATTGCACATGCTCGTCTACCGCCTATTGGTGTGCTCATGTCGTCGCCGTTTGTCTCCACAGGATACACATGGTGAGTTTTTACTGTAATACAGACCCAGGGGTATACAAGGTGGAAGCGTGATCAGTTCAGGTTATTCTGCTGGAGTTGCAATAATAAAGTTTATTCCTTCATTATTCCTCCATATATATACAGTAAATTATAATGAGACTGAAATGAAATGCATCGCTTAAGATTATTCTGCTGTTTAAGATGTTTCATCAAGATCACCCTCGGTTTTTTATAGGTGAACGTACAATATTTTTACACCCTTTAACGTTCACTAGTTTTTATTGATTGATTGTGTGAACGTAACACAAATATTTTTTTTCATTTCCGCATCTTATTTTTGCGACTTTATTTATCTCGCACATTGATCATTGTGGCTGCAGTAAATAAGAAATCTCGGACGTATATATGCTAGATGGACTGGAGAGAATGTTGAAAGATAGACTGAAAATACTGCTAGTAGAAAGAATTTTATAAGCCACCCTGCTGTAGCTTTTCCAGAGTTATTGATAGATTAGTATCGGTCATTATTGACTTGATCTCGCATACTGTTTGTAAAGATTTTGTTCTGTGCCATCCTGGTTCCTTTATACCAACATAAACAAAACGGGAATTTTATTCTCCTTTATTTCCACCATGAATTTTACTTTGGGGTGCTTTGAGTTCGCATAGTTTAAGAATTTGCAAAAAGGATATGTTTTCCATGCAGAGATAAAGAAAACTCAGTTTGATTGCTATGGGTGCATATATGCATCCCCAATCGTTAGGATTTCTTACCTATTGTACCAACAATTATCAATATACGAGATGAATATAGATGCGTTCTTTATCAGATCATGTTCTTGCATTATTTTATTTGGCGTAAATGCAGAATTATTATTAGAACTTAACTCCGCTTTACACAATGAATCAATAGAGTTTACAGTAGCGAAAAGTGTTTCGTCCTCAGTGAGCATTACAGCTGGAAGTATTCAGCAGTCAAAGGGTTAACACCTTAACTGCCGTGCGTATATTGCTATGTTAGAACCACGATGCGATGAAATATTGTAGAGTATAATTAAATTGTGCAAAATAGAGGCAATGCAGAGTTGTTGGAAGCCAAAGTATTGAAGCACTGTTCCAATATCACTTCTTTTTTCAAGATTGCACCTAAGCTTTTTGCATTTTTAATAAAACCTTTTCCGCCGGTCACCAGTTACCACCGTGACAGTCAAGGTGTTAACAAAATGACCAACAACAGAGATTTTCGTCTCAGCACCTGTTAACTATTCCTCTCACACCCCTTTTCATTTCAGCCCACGCAAGTATGTCTCCGTGCACCAGTAAGCGAGTCCCTCTCCCGCCTCCACCGAGAACAACTCCAGAAATTCGCCCAATACCTCATCAGCGAGTTGCCGCAGCAGATTCTGCCGACCGCCCAGCGAATCCTGGACGAGCTTCTATCCGCGCAGCCGAGTGCCATCAACAGTTACTGCGGGGCCCCGGACCCCACAGCCGGCGCTTCTGCCCACGACCAGACGTCGTGGTACCTGGACGAGAAGACGCTGCACGACAACATCAAGAAGATCCTGATCAAGTTCTGCGTGCCCGCGCCCATGGTCTTCAGCGACGTCAACTGCCTCAGCACCACTGCGCCACCCGCGGCAACCGAATGGGCTTCCCTCCTGAGACCCCTGAGGGGCAGGGAGCCCGAAGGCATGTGGAACCTCCTCTCCATCGTGCGGGAGATGTTCAAACGCACCGACCGCAATGCGGTCCCGCTCCTGGAAATCATCACCGAGGAGTGCATGGCGTGCGAGCAGATCCTGGTATGGTGGTTCAACACGAAGGTCGCCCTGTTGAACGGCGGCGGTCATGGTGGCGGAGGGAAGCATGGCAGTGGCAACATGAATAATAATGTACACACGTCGCAGCACGCTTGCTCGTCGCTGTGTGATGAGATTGTTGTGCTTTGGAGACTCGCGGCTCTGAATCCGGGACTGTCGCCGGCGGAAAGGGAGACCCTGAGGGCGCAGTTCACGGCTTGGCATATGAAAGTCATCGATAAGGTGCGTGCTAAATTCAGTAGAATGTTGCACCTCCTATTTTCTAGTAAGGAAAGATTTATGACTGAGAGGAGTGGTTCCACGGTCTAATGAAAATGTTCTGGATGCGTCGATGCTATTTTCTGTGATGAGTTAACCGGGTCAATTATGTGAGAATTTAATGACTGGAAAGACAAAGATTAAGTAATTGTACTAACGAAGGAGGAAACAAATTTTATATTATTAACTAGCGTTATCAAAGCTATAAGTTAATTTACAAATAGAAAGGGGAAAATTAGTTATGATAAAACAAGGCCAATGCCCATACATAACGACGTACTGAAGTAGAGTCCAGTTCATAATTTCGGTAGAGACAGATTCTAATATTATAAGAACAAGGTATACTTACAGATACCTTTGACGGTGAAGTATCGATAAATCTCCTTCAATCATTTCGCGCCATCCTTCGGATCCACGTTTATATCCTTGATGTTGTTCTTGGCAGTCTTTAAACTTTCAACCCACTTTTTCAGGGCATCAAACTTGCATGCGACCCAGAGTCTACTGCGATACCTGTTGCTAAATGATCAACTTTCACTCTTCACAAATATACCATCACCCCCACTAACTAGTTACATAATCCAGTTTTCTTTTGAAATTGTCCCTGTATCTTCACTCTTTCACATAAAATGTAGATTATACTGCATTCTTGTCCTGTGTTCTGTTGTATTGCATCCTCACAAAATGTATAACTATACCTATGAATTTTGTTTTTGTGTTCTGTGCAATGCAGGTGACCAAGAGCAGAAGTGGAGGCGGTGGCACATCGGTCTTCCACAATCCACAGAATCGAAACAACAGCGGGGGTGGAGGCGGTGGTCACAGGGACTGTTTGAAGAACGACGTGACGGTGTTCACCGGCTTCAAGTCCGCACTGGAGGCCTGCTTTCTCGACTGGGAGGATTACCCTCTGCCAGGAATTACTTACACGGCCGGCAGCAATCCCCTGTATCACTGCCCGTTCACCTGTTTCCGACATGTGGGTGATACCAAGACGGAGGTCAATCAGGTTCGTACGCAAATTATCTTTCAAAATCCTTCAGAGGTCTTTACGGTAATTATAAGAATATTCTGCGGACTTTTTTATGCTGTATCTTCTTGTCGACACCGGGTTCATCGACTTTCTCAACGAAAATGGCACAATCTGTATATACTTTATATAATATTATATAAAGTATAATACATATATTATAAGTAGTATATAAAGTAGTATATACTTTATATACTACTTATAATACTTTTCTCCTATTATTTGTGCTGACGTTGTATTTCACACTTTTTCCAGAAATTTACTATTACTTATACGAAATAGCACATGTCAACAATTATTAGCAGAATTTTTTGGTCGGAATTTGCATTCCATACAGAATCTGTTTACATCCCTCTTTTTATGTTTATGCTGACTTTTATCCGTTCGACAAGGCTGATGTATATCCAAATTAATATCCTTCTGAGCCTTTTAATCTGGAAGTGTTTTATGTGGTTATCTTTACGGATGCGCGTCATATTTACATGATCATAAATTGAGCATTAATCCTAGTAAATCCTAGATAAAAAATTAATCCTAGAAAATCCTGCTTTCATGGCATGAACTTCGTAAAAGTTCAATTTTTTCCATGGTTTCTTGCATCCAAGAAGAAAGAGTTTCTTAGTTTTCAGAAATGAAGACTTTAGATAGAAGGATTAAATGAAAAATGGTATGATTAAAAAAATGTTGAAGTTTTTTCTGATTAGAATTTGATGAGGACGAAATGTATTAGATTCGATCTTGAATATTTTAATTTTCTAATTAAAAGTTGAGAAGGACCGAAACATATTATAGCTGAACCCCGTGAGAGGACATTTTTCTATCTGGCTTCACCATTATTACGCTTAAATACGAATACTGTCTTTATTAAGCATGTATTTTCCATCTGCAACCCGTTATTTCACATAAATATGTATATTAAGCCAATGTCAACACAGTCACCTAAACGCTGGACTCCGCAGAATACAAGACTCCTCTAGCACTCTCTATTTCTTACTTCCCTAACCACCCCTCTCTCTCCCCCACAGGTGAACTCCAGCTCGGCCGTGCTGAATTGCCAGCCGCCCCTGATCTTCTCAGGGTCCGTCTCAGCCTCTACAGGCCTCATGTCTTCATCCTCCCACCACCACCACCATCATCACCACCATCACCACCACCACAGCAACCGCCGCCAGTACGTGGGCCTGGTAGAATCCAGCTACATAGACCGGAACCAGCTCAACCCCCGCGAGTTTCCGGGCATCATCTGCTCTCGCACCGGCAACGGCACCTGCGTCAACAGCAACCCAGGTCCCACCAACGTCAATGGCAGCGGAGACGGTCCCGGCATCAACGGCCAAAACAATGTTGGCACCAGTGGCAACGGTGGCGACGGCAACAGGAGCAGCGTCAGTTCCGAGGGCTTCTGCGAGATCGAGACCGACATCGTCGACATCGACGAACTGTTCGGCCGCAATCCCCGAGGCCAGCAGAACCCGCAGCAGAACCCCCAGCAGAACCCCCAACAGAACCCCCAGCAGAACCCGCAGCAGAGTCCGCAGCTAGGGAACAACAGCGACACGGACTACCGGGAGGCTGGGGTCAGCGAGATGTCGCTGTCCTCGTCCTCGTCGCTGTCTTCGTCGTCGTCCTCGTCGTCGGCGTCGTCGTCCTCCTCGTCCTCATCTTCTTCGTCCTCCTCGTCGCTGTCTTACAGCGTCAGTCAGAACACGCCGGACGAGAAGGGCAGGGCCAAAATCGAGGGGAACGCGGCGGGGTCCGGGGGCGGCACAGGAAATGGGGAGTGCAAGGCTTATCCGTTAAAGAAGCAGGAGACCGCGGCGCAGGAGAAGAAGGAGCCGCGCAGGCCGTCGAAGGACGAGAGCTCGTCGTCGGGGGATGAGTATAATGTGTATTACTATGACTCGAAGACGGTGAGTAACGGGCTGGCGAAGAATGGGAAGAGCGAGACCCAGGCGCAGGCCGCCACGGCCACGGCCAACGCCGCGAATAGCACGAATGACGTGCTGGGGAACCTGAAGAAGACGGAGGACCCCTGGGATGTATTGTTCGCGAGGGCCGAAGGGCTGTATGCCCATGGACACACGCGGGAGGCGTGTATCTTGGGGGTGAAGCTGGCGGAGGAACTGCTGGCGAATCCACCGCCGCTGATGATCGAGGAACAGCAGAGGAGGCAACAGCTCCCGGCACCTGCCAAGGGGAAAAAGAAGAAGGTGAGATAATGGGATGTGTGGGAGTATAGATGTCAATCGTGTTATGTGGAATTTTGGTTGAAGGAACCAAAACCTTCATTTGGCATGTAGGAACTCTGTGTTTCGGGGCCCAGGGGTCAATCGTTGAGAAACCTATTACTCTTTAGATGTTTTTTACATTTACATCTTTTGCTGTCTATTTTATATAAACTAGTCAGTCTTTTGACACACAAAAATAGTGTGGTCGCTGAGAACTACCAATTATTTGGTTTAAGGATGTAAAGGTAGAAAAATGATAATTTCACTGATAAAAAAGTATTGGCACGTGTATGACTTTATCGTAAAGAGAAGTGTCACTCGCTTTTTTGCACCTGAATTCTGATTGTAAGTTAATTAACATAGTAGATTGTATTTATACTCCAAACAGAAATCGCAGTGAAAAAGTTTAGTGAAAAATAATTTCACCCGAAACGACACAAAACCTTGTGGTACCGATGCCCAAGCGATTTTTAAATACATTTAATTTTTGTCGAAAGGCACTTATAGATAAAATCATTGTTCTAGCAATGCAAAGTTATTGCGTGTTTTATTGACATTATTGATATCATTATTGATATAATGGTATTTTTATTTTGTATAAATATTTTATGAATCCCAAAGTTTTATAGTAGATGGATGTCAGGGTGAACTACCAGTAAACGAATGGGAAATTTTTATAGCAACAAGTGAATCCGGCATCGCATCGACTCACCTGTTTGGCATCTGCTACTCTGGCGAAGTGCGGATTTCTCTGCACTGTTCTTGCTGAAAATCCTGACCATCACAACTTGGCATTTCGCGTTGGACTGTATGGTCTCGAAATGGCAAGGCCCCCAGCGAATACAAAGCCATTAGAGGTAATATTACAATATTCACATACTCTTTAATTTAAGAAAATACGTAGATCCCTACTGTGTAACAGAATTGACTACACAGTACTTTGATTCATTGTAAAGATCTTTGATATCAATACCTATAAAAAAAGGAGTATCATCTTGCGTTTGTTTAGTATACTTACATAATTAAGTTACAGTTACCATATTTTTCCATTAGTTTTTGACCGAACAATGTCCTATATTGTTCTTAAATTAAATGTATCAGAATTCAGTATGTAGTACTCTGATTATTCGTAAAGGTATTTTATACTATAAAATTTTATACCTATAAAATAATAATAATATAATATATATATATATGTAATATAATATAATATAATATAATATAATAATATAAAATACTATAAAATGTTATGCCTATAAAATTAACAAAAATAAGTTATCTTACGCATACTAAGTATACTTATGCCACAAAATATAACGTTACACTATTTTGCCATCAGTCTCTTGACCGAATAATCTTATATGTTCTCTATATGTGTAATATAGATATATGAATAATCTTATATGTTCTCTATATATGTTCTCAAATTAACTAGGACAATAATTTGCGCAGGTAAAGTTGGCGCATCAAGAGAGCGAACTGGTCGGGCTCCTGAAGAAAATATCCCTCGGCCCTGCCGAATTGACAATGGTGAGGCAAAGGGCAGAGCAGTTAAGGGACGGAGTCCTACGGTCAAGAGGACACGCGCTTTTACCGATTATGTTGGCCAGCTTCATTTTCGACGCTCTCATTGCACCGAGTATGCAGTCATTTTTTATTAAATCGCACATACACACAACACACACTCACTGCGGATACTAGGTTACTTTATCAAATGAAAACTTTTCTTGGTAGTCCATGCATCTGTAAAAACGAGATATAGCGATTTTTGGCAAGGATGGATTTTGTTTTCTTTTAACAGAAAAGGCCATTCAATTTTTGCAGAATTTCTTGTCGACTATTGGGGGGTATGGGGGTAGATTTTTGTAGGCAGTGCTTTCACACGCATGCTTCCCGTGTGATAATAGCGGGATCAAAAGTAAAATGAAAGTAGGATAAATTCGAAAACGACAGTTTTGTAAAAATCGTAGATTCTTTCGTGATACGTAGTACATTCTTGCATGGTAGATGGTACGATTTTACATCAGTAGCTGGTACGTTTTTTTCATGGTAGTCGGAAAATTTTGACGAGGTAAACGGTTCGATTTCACATGGTGAATGGAACACTTTTACGAGGTAAATGGTCCAATTTCACATGGTACAAAGTACATTCTTACATCGTAGATGGTACAATTTTTACGTGGTAAATGGTACATTTTTCATGGCACACAGTACATTCTTGCCTGGTAGATGGAGCATTTCACGAGGTAAATTGTTCAATTTTACATGGTACATAGTACATTCTTGCATGGCAGATGGTACTGATCTTAACATAGATGATACATATTTACGCATGGTAGATGTCGACATGGCGACCAGACTTTAGTGGAGATGGGGGCTCTGTCAGCTGTGAATACTTTTTTTCGCAGGGGACAAAATGCCAACTGATCCAGCCGACGAGAATCTCGGCTTCGACGCCGCGGTTGCCGCCTTGGGATTGAAGGCGAACATCAGCGAGGCCGATCATCCTTTGCTGTGTGAAGGAACTCGTAGACAAAGGTACGTATCCTTTAGGGTATAAAAAAATTCCGCAAGCCATTTAAAGAAAATTGTGCAATGAATAGAGACAGCACAAAAAGGTCCCGCGTGGTAAATAAAAAATGTTCCGAACAAGATCAAAATCAATATTACACGTAGGGTTCTTCGTTCAAACATGATGTAGTCGGTGATTAGACAAATACACAGATTTGTTAAGCAAACAATTCCACAATCACTGATATGCATTTTTATGAACGTGTTGTTTTATATATATATATATATATTGCCTAAAAAAGGACCGCACAAAAACAGAGTTTAGTATTCGTATGAACACATTTTATGAAGTAATTTTCAATTTGCAGAGGCGACCTGGCCATTACGTTACTCGTGCATTATAAGGACGAACCCACGAAGATAGCCAGGATAATGGACAAGCTTCTGGATCGCGATGTCCATCAGTTGATAAAGTCTCCGATTCTCAGCAGCTACTATACGACGAAGCCACCGTCAAAGAATGAGGTACGTTTTGGTCAACAAATTTTATGTACCAATATGTGTATCTAAATAATTTTGGGTGCATTTAAGTTCTTCATGCATACATCCGTCCCTCAATTTACGCAAAAATTATGTTAACACGTGGACTGCTGTACGTGTTTTACTATATTAAAACCGCAAAGTGATGAAGTACTACAGAATATGATTGAATTGTGCAAAATGAAAATAATGCTAAGGTATCGGAGACCAAAGAATTGAATCACTATTCAATATTAATTGCATTTACAAAATTATAAATGTTACCGATTGGGTATTTTCTGAATTTTTTATGAGACTTTTTGCGCCAAAGTGTTAAACTTAGAAATTTGCTTTCACTTACACTAGTTGAGCTTAGAAAAATGCTTTCACTTACACTACCAACATTGGTATTACCTGATGTTCATTTGCATAAAACAAGTTTACGTAGTTACGTAGAACGACGTTTTATCAAATGTCAAGGAAGAAAGAGCGATTGCAAAAAATCATTCTTTTATTTGAGACTGCGAGGTGAAAAAAGAATTTTTTTGGTCCTTGCAGATGTCAAGATTCCATGACGACGAGAGATCCTCGCCTTTGACCGGTGCAGAATGTAACGATGGGACAATGGGTCTCGGTGGCGGAGTTAATAGTAGACCCCATAGCAGCACGAGTGCTGGAGAACTGGAGACTTCGATGAGTGGTCTGTCAGTTCAGCCGCAATTAATGTCACAACCTCAGCCCCAGCCGCAGCAGCAGCAACAGCAGCAGCAAACCGTTTCCGGCCGGAGCAAA
Source organism: Cryptocheilus praepositus (assembly GCA_033815515.1). NCBI lineage: Eukaryota > Metazoa > Arthropoda > Insecta > Hymenoptera > Pompilidae > Cryptocheilus > Cryptocheilus praepositus. The sequence continues at coordinate 703,263 of JAWWQZ010000112.1, read as the reverse complement.
GAAACCAGGTGCGTAGGTCTCCTTCATACCCCTTTCCACGTTTGCAGACATTTAACCGTTTGCACTCGGACATGTTTCTTCATGAAGTAGCGAATAGCGCAACATTTCGTTTAAAATGGTACAGTTTTGAAAAAAATACTCTGCTCAAATCATGTTTTGCATACAACTTTGCTGATACATTTATGTTGAAACAAAATTGAAATTTTATAGCCTATTCTTTTCAAATGCGTCATAGTTCATTCACTAATGTGCACTGCGGGTTTATTCAAACACATATCGCAGTAATAACTTGTTTATGATCTTTCACGTGTCATTTTTTCTTCCGAGCATATACAATGTTTATACAATAACTTGCAGTTTACCATTCAGCCTATTGCAGGAATATATAGAAGGTTGTTCTTGCAGTCGCTAGAATTCTCCTCTCAGTTTATTGACCACGAATTTACTAAATATTAAATAGCACACAGATTATTAATTCTATCTCATTGCCTTAACTTGTAACTCCCCGGAAAAATGTTAAGGAAACAAATATTTGAACAAGCGTTTTCTGTACATAAATTTTCTCAGTGATAACACGAAGAATCTTTGTGTCCCCTCAGAGGGGACAGTCGAGTGCAAATGGTTAATAGAATATCACCCTTTGTTGGCGCTTGGTTAAAATGTATGCCATTCTTTGGCGCTTTATAAAAATAACTTGATCTGCTAACTTTATTGTACTGTTGGCAAAATATTATGATTATGTTATAGGTGGTTCCTGTCATTTTAGATAACTTTAATGCAATTTTAGTATAGCATTATTACGTACGATTATCTTCGGTGTCTTTAACGTTATGACCTCTCCCCTTGAGTCAACTGAAATATAAATATACTGCCATGCTCAGAGCTTTCATTATCAATTGTGTGCCACATATTTATATCCAGTGAAAGCAAAATGTTGTAATCAGCGATTACCGGTCACTGATATTTGAAACGAAATAACATTGCTCTGTTTAGCGAAAATAATTATGTTTAGCTAATGTGACCGGTATGCACCATTAATGTCTTGCTTTCACTTGCTTAAACAGTTGACAACAAAAAATACATACAAACAATGTGAATAATTTTTATGCCTGTGTTTGGTTGGATGTGTTTTACTTAATCCTGTAGGAGCTCTACATATTTCAAGGTCCATGAGCCTTCTCTTCAGAAGTTTACCTTCATTCTATTGTTTGTGCGATATTATGTTAGATTGTATGTAAAATTGTGCTTACAATCTATTTACACTGAGTTTTTCACAGATTCCTCCGACAAGATATTCATCTTCCGATTTATTTCGTATGCATAGTAAGATACAAACTCAGTAATAGCGTAGATAATTACTATTTCATATGCATATATATATATGATAGTAATTATGACTATTATATCACTATTATTCATTAGTAATTTACTATTATTTATTCATTAATATATTAACACATTGCATACAGCGTTCTTGCTGCTCACCCAGACCTTGTACATTTTGAAAAGTTCTAAAAACTTGAGTACAATACATACAAGCTTTTTTTAATACTGATTGATACGCTTACACTTTTGCGACATTGTAACATTAATTTATTTCGATATTATACCATAAAAAATCGCCGCAAGGCTTCATTACTGTAGCAACGTACCGATGAACATTAAAACGAGATATCTCGTGACCCCGCACTGTGTTAATAGATACTGTTATTACTAAATTACTGATTAGTATTACAAGATACTCACTAGTACTCCGAGAATACAAAGTATACAAAGTATACAAAGATTCCATGGACCTCACATCTCGAGCTCCTCCAATTTCAAACAAAACCATTCAACCACCCAGAAAAATGCCCAAGTTTGCAAAACGTTTCAGTTTATAATCGAATCACCCCAATCAATACCTACTATACACCTATGCCCCTGCCCAAGCTTCCCCCTACCTGCATACTTGATGATCATAAATATGAAAGTAATGGATCAACGCGCTTGGCGTTCGAAGGGTTAAAGGCGCATCTAAAACCCGCTTCAGGTACAAGAGCAAGAGGATGTACCCGTCAATACCGAACCAGCCGTCCGAGGCGAGCGCCCACTTCATGTGCGAGCTCGCGAAGACAGTCTTGGCAAAGGCTGGCGGCAACAGTGCCACGTCTTTGTTCACACAGGCGTCCACCAGCAGGAACCACCACGAGCCGCATCGCGCGCTTCACATGTGCGCCTTCCAGCTGGGCCTCTATGCCCTCGGCCTGCACAACTGCGTCAGTCCCAACTGGCTCAGCAGGACCTACTCCAGCAACGTGTCGTGGATCAACGGCCAGGCCGTCGAAATCGGCGCCCCGGCGATCTGGATCCTCATCGACAGCTGGGAAGGACATCTTACGCCGCCGGAAGCAGTCAGCATCGCTGATAAATCCTCAAGGGGCAGCGATCCTAACATGGTCGAAGCCGCTGCTGAACTCGCCCTTTCATGCCTGCCACATGCGCATGCCTTGAATCCGAACGAGATACAACGGGCGATTCTGCAGGTGCGTCTTTTGTAAATTATGGGAACGTGTTGAATAAAGAGCAGTGGGTAAGGGGTCGACTGGATAGCAAAGGCAATTTTGTTGAATTAGGAGACTTTGGTACTGTAAGGCATAGTGGTGGGAAGAGGGTCAGTGCACCTGTGCTTGTATTTGGACACGTTTTTGGGTAGCAAAGGCACTTTTGTTGATTTAGTTGATTCCTTAATCATTCGAGAAAATTATAATACATCATCTAGCATTTGCATTATACGCATTGTCCATTTTCTCCTCTTTACAGTGCAAGGAACAAAGTGATCTGATGCTGGAGAAAGCATGCATCACTGTTGAAAACACGGCTAAGGGAGGTGGTGTCTACCCGGAAGTGCTGTTTCAAGTGGCCAAGTACTGGTACGAACTGTATTTACGGGTAAGTGTCTGCATTATTTTTATCATCTTTATTCTAACTATGGCGCGAACTATCATTCTCCGAGTAATCATGAACATACTTCATTCATTTACTGACTTTTTGCTGAAACGCAATTTTAACATGCAGAACTGTTTTCGACGTTTACTTAGGGATTCGGTTAAATAACATTTACATTAATATATTATCAGTAATGATTTACGTTATTTGGAAACACCCCACGTTTAAATTGACATCGTTTCACTGACTATTTCTTGCTAAAAGTAGACGTTTACGTTGATATTGTGACACTAATGGTTATTTGTTGCAAACACCACACGTTTAAATGCATGTTGTTTTTTATTTATGATTGATATTTGTCCGAAACAGCACACGCCTGGTGGAGAACAACAGCAAGACGAACTACTGCCACACGACCCACTTCAGTTGGACCTGAATGGTGCGTTGTTGGTTGAACAGCAGCAGCAGCAACAGCAACCGCAACAAGGTCCGCCAGTTCCTGTACCGGTTGACATGTCATCAGCGGGTCAGATGATTCCGACAGGACCTGCGCAGGGTGTAGTAGTCACCAGTTCGCAACCACCTCCGCCACCGCAATCTTACCCGGCACATCCGAGTATTCCAACGGCACTGACGCCACTAGGTGGGTGGAAGAAATCCAAATTTGTTCTGAGTACATAGTAAATTGTGCGGTTTCCCATTTTATTTCTGTGTTTTTGACTATGTCTGGGGGACTATTTGGAATTATATGGTGCGGTTAATGTTTTCCTGACTCATTTTGTGTCCCCTTTGAATTGGTATCATAAACAAGTCGATTGGTGAACTTGCATTTTTTTACAATGTTTGAGAGCGCGATTTTCGCAATTTTTTCGTACATTTTTGGCGATATCTCCGGAACTATTGCGAATTTCGGGGTGCGCCTTGCATTTTTCCAAGTCTCTTTGTACCCTCTTTCATGTTGTACAATTACAAGTCGATCGGTAAAGTTTTAATTTTTGACCCTATTTGCAGGCTCGTTTTTCACGGTTTTTTCACACATTTTTAGCAATATCTCCGGAACTATTGAGAATTTCGGGGTGCGCCTTGCATTTTTCCGAGTTATTTTCGACCCCCTTTGATATACTAGAATGGCGAGCAAATCGGTGACCCATCATTTTTTGGCAAAAATGGCAAGGGATTTTCCTTAAGATTTTCTCGATTTCTTTAAGGCCCTGCACCGTCTAAACTAGTGGTCGAAACTTATGACTAACATAGGTTTTCTTAAAGTTCTTTGGACACACTTTCACGTGGGACCATTCGCAATTCGAAATTTTGAAAAAAATTTTTTTGCGCTTTCTTAAAATCGTCGTATCTCGGAAACTATGAAGAGTTCAGCGCCCGGAAAGTGGTCTATCTTCAGGGTAAATTACCCTCTATCGAATGGTATCGGTCCGAAACAAAAAAAAAATTTGACATTTTTCGCCATTTTTCGCCTATTTTCGACCTATTTTCCTCAATTTTCTGCTCAATTTTGCTCATAACTCGAAAACTACTGCAAATTTTGGAGTGCGGTTTACATTTTTTGGAGCCTCTTTTGACTCTCTTTCATTTCATGTAATGGAGAAAGTCGAATGATTGACGTTCAATTGGTTATCGAGAAGAAACGCCTCTCTTTCCTCGCATTTTCCTGTTTTTTTCACCTATTTTTAGTCATATCTCGAAAACTATTTCGAATTTCTGAGTGTGGTTTGCATTTTTCTAAGTCTGTCTGCATCCTCTTCGCATGATTAAACGACCGAGTTCGTTAGAGAGCATTTATATTTCAACCCTATTTGGTAGGTCTGTTTTCCCTATCTCTTACATTTTAGACCTCCTTCCATATACTAAAATAGCAAATAAATCGAGTGACCTTATCTATTTCGCTAAAAAGTTTGGCTCCTTCGGCACTCTTTCACCTGCGATTAATCGCAATCAGTTATTTTGTTAAAAATTTGTTCACGCTCTCATGAAATCGATATATCTCCATAACTATGGAGACTATACTAATAGAGACTATAACTATCGTTATATCTCCATCTCTATCGCCATTTTCCACCTATTTCCCCTCCATTTTCAGAAACCACTACAAATATTCAGCATGCAGTCTTCATTTCCCTGTGCCCGTAAAATACCTGTTGTATCTCTCATTGTATAATAAACGCTTCATTACCTTATATTAATTCCACACAAACGATTGCTTCCAGGTGTTTCAGGCATCCCGTTCGCCGTGGCGCCGTACAGTTTCGTGCACCCGCACCCTCACCTCCATCACCACCATCACCACCACCACCACCATGCAGTCCCATTCGCCACGGCGAACCCGACGCCGGGCGCCGGTGCTGGTGTCGGCGTCGGGGCAGGCGTCGGCGTCGGAGCTGCGGTGACAACCGGCGGTCCGATTCCGACGCATCTCGTAGCCCTGCCACCCCCGCAACCGGCGCCACCCCCGCACGTGCAGATGTACGCGTTGGCGGCGAGTTACCCGACCCACCCGGCCCACCACCATCACCACCCACAGCAACACCATCATCATCCGGGCCCCGCGACTCAACAACCACCGCCGCCGCAACCTGTGCAGTTCTACTCGCAGCAGCAGCAACAGCAGCAGTCGCAACAGCAACAGCAACAGCAGTCGCAGCAGCAGTCGCAGAATCAGCAGCAGGGAATAGCGAGTGGACACCATCTGTTTGGAATGCAGCAACAGCAGCAGCAGCAGAACATGGTGGTGAGAAAGAAAGGTTTACTGGGGGGTATAGAGGAGAATGCAAAGGGTCTTAAGGGTTTTGGTCATTGGTTTGTCGACCAGAGTGTTTTTAACACGTTCGCGGACATTAAATGTTTCAGGGAGGTGTAAAGGTTGACAGTCATTTGTTTTTCAGTTGGTTGGGATATGCGAAATTTGATTAAACACGTTTTATAAGGGTAGTCAGATTATCATGTTTTAGTTCAGGTAGTTATTATCTTGATAGGTATAATAATTGCAAAAAGTTAAGGTTTTATCAAATGAAATTCAAAATTATTGACTTTAAAATTTGAATGCTATGGCATTCACGTCCGTGAACGTGTTAAAGTCCTATCACATGTGATACCTTTTATTATGTTTGTAAAACAGAGTTTGTAGTAAACTTTAAATTTGAATAAGTTTAGTTAAATTTAGCTAAAAAGGTTATCGCGCTTGCGGTGTTTATTGCTGGGGTGTAAAGTAGGATTGAAAGGCTATCAAGCTGTTTTTGACTATGTGTCAGGTGAGTATCTCTGAAATTATTAAGAATTTCAGTGCCATTAACGTGGTCTTAACATTTAGCCAACCGAACGAGGACACTTTTCTTTACCAACGTGTTGCCTTTTATTCAGTTTATTTTCACTTTTGTTATTTGGTCAGTCAGTCTTGAATTGTCGCTGTTCCCAGTTTATAAAATACATTGGGATTCGTGGTTTTAAAGTGCAACTATAGACATTCACCAAGCAGCACGTTTCTTAATTTTTCTCTTGCAATATAATACCGATTTCCAGCCACTGAAAATCGACACACGCGTGCAAGACATACATAAATATTGGAACAATGACGAATAATAGGATATGATTGATGTCTGTACAAACTTAGTGCCCTCCATACCCAAAGTCTGATAACAAAATGAAAAATCACAATACTCACCCATTCACCAATGAGATTTTCCATAATTTCTTAACTTCTCTCTTGCTGCAATATACAATAATACCGATTTCTGGCCACTGAAAATCGACGCACGCATGCAAATAATAGGATATGATTAATTGCTATACAAACTTAGTGCCCTCCATACCTCAAGTATAATAACAAATTGAAAAATCACAATACTGACCCACCCATCAATGAGACCAACCACACATTTTTACATTCTGTACCATTTCCCATGTATCCCGTGTACCCGTGTATAAATTCTCATTTTCCAGGTACACCGGCAGCCTCAGCAACCACAGCAACAACAGCAGCAGCAGCAACAACAACAGCAACCCCAACAGCAGCAGCCCTTCACCCAGCAACAGTTCCGTGCCTTGGTCTCGGCATATCGCGTTGGCATGCTGGCGCTCGAAACTTTAGCACGACGAGTCCACGACGATCGTCCGCAGGCGAAATACGCTCGGAATCCACCATATGGTGAAGACGTCAAGTGGCTACTGCGAGTGTCGAAACGGCTGGGCACGCAGTATTTGCACCAACTTTGCATCTGCACCGTCAACAGCATCGTCAGTCCCTACGTTCTCTACGACGTAGCGATCGAGGCCGCTCATTATTTGGCCAGAAACAACCCTGCCATGGTGCTGCAACATCTCAGGTCTGCGCTGTTGGCGTTGGTTCTCAAGTGTCAGCAAATGTGAGTATTGAAATGTAGGGAAATGGGCGAACATGTTCGGGGGACCTTAACACTAGAACTACCGACAATTCAGCAAAGTTACTTCTACCAAAAACAGTCAAAATGACTGGGTTTAAAAGAATACTTACTAATAGAATATTTTTAAATTTGTTGCTTCATTACTTGCTTACAAAAGGAAATCCGTGGTTTATGTAATACGTTTTTGGTATTATTAACTTGTTTAATGAGTTAGGATTAGCACATTTTATCAGTTACGCATTAGTACGGCATTATTACGGATTTATGTACTTTTGTAAATTTATGAACTTTAATATATTGAAATGTAGGTACTTTTGTAAATTGTGAGAAGACACCCATTTGATTTATAAAACATCCTGCGTATTCGTATGAGATTTTATGCATCTGTGTGCTTTGATGCAGTGGCAAGGTATACTGCACTTTCTTTTTTAAGTGGGATCGGGAATTTGTTTACATTTTTGTTTCGAGTGTCTTATTTGCAAACTTGAATTGTCTTCTGATATCGATCATTCTAAAGATAGCGAATTCATGTTGATAAGCCATCGTTGGAGTACAGTTTGGTGAAGTAAAGTCCTGGCTTTTTCAAACAAAGAATACTGAGTTCGCCATGCTTCGAGTTAAAACACCTACAATACCAATTGTCAGGTATGGTGTAAAGGACGGAAAAAAGCATTAAGCAATTGCACCCTGTAACTGCGTTGATGGACAAAAATGCATAAAAGTTGCACAGGAATACGTAGCATTTCATACTCTGTATACAGGGATTCTGAACTAGCACCGCTTTTGTCTTGCATTAATTCTTGTGTCTCTATTGATTGCAACTAGTAACTTGTTACAAGTATTGTATGATGTGTTTAATTTCAACCTTATTTTACTTAGGGGGACCAGGAAACATGTCGAGTTACTATAATAAAGTTCGCTAGTCAGTACTTTCAACCAAAAGGGCTTTATAATCCTTAATTATTCAAGTAAATTCTGAAAGACAAGTTATCGAGCGTCATGAGAAGAACTGAAACAACTTGAATGTACAGTTGATTGAACGCTTGTTTCATTTTCACTGCAGGTATATTCAGTGCATCCATCAGAAGCTGTATCATCTGGCGGTTCCGGATTATGAGGACTTTGCTAGCGTTGTTTGTGCGGCACGGGCAGCCTTTCATATTACCCCTGAAGGACACACGCAGTTCAAGGAGTGGTTACAGTCGATCAAAAGGTTCGTTGCTTTATGGTTTGATGCACAAACCAACGATTACGTACATTCAGAACTTCCCATAGAACCGATGTGCAAGTATGTAGGGTGTTTCAATGCAAATCCGTGCAAATGGGAGATATAAATTGACTACTGAGCGGTTGATGTTAGACTTTAACTCTTTGTTCGTGTGTCATTTTAGGTAAGTTGTATAGTTTTGAAAAAGATTAATCTAAATGGTATTTTGCATAAATGCCTATTGTTTTTTTCTTTCTGAAATGAAAGGGAAATTAATGAAAAGAACTGCAACCACGGGAATGCATCGAATTAAAAACAAGGGTCCTCATTTGATGTCATTTATGCTGTCATGATTTACAAACAAACTTACAGAAGCTATTACTATTGTTTTCTAGCAACTTTTACTGTTGTTAACTATTACTATTGTTTTCTAGAAACGCCCATGAACCTAGTGTTAATTCGAAGCCTTCCGGTGGCAATTTTCCACAGAAAATTTGCGAACAATTGTCGCTTATCAGTAAGGACCCCCGCGTTTGATACGAAACCGTCGGAAGAGTTTGAAAGTATAGGTATATAAGAAACGCTCGTAAACCTAGTGTTAATTCGAAGCCTTCCAGTGGCAGTTTTCTACAGAAAATTTGCGAACAATTGTCGCTTATCAGTAAGGACCCCTGCGTTTGATACGAAACCGTCGGAAGACTTTGAAAGTATAGGTATATAAGAAAACGCCCGTAAACCTAGCGTTAATTCGAAGCCTTCCGGTGGCAATTTTCTAGAGAAAATTTGTGAACAATTGTCGCTCATCAGTAAGGACCCCCGCGTTTGATACGAAACCCCCGGAAGACTTTGGCCAGAAAATGACATCATTACCTTCTCTCTACAGATCTCAGTCATGCAGCAAGGAGCTCTGGGCGCAGATAAACACGGCCTTACAGCAGAACGGCAAATGACACAGAGCGGAGCCGCCATCATCGGGAGGCGTCTCGTTGCCCGCTCCACTTCTCGTTCAGCAGCACCATCGTCGGCACCATGACCACCCCAGGTCGCTCATCCTCGAAACCCTCGTCCGCGACAGCAGCACCCGCGACTACCGCAACAAAGACTACGACTACGACGACAGCGACTACGACGACTACGACGACTACGACGACGACTATGACGACGACCGGGATGATGATGACGACGACGATGGTGGTGGTGGGGGCGTTATTCTGGGGGGGTCTGGGACGGCTGGCGAGGAGGTTGATGATGACGACGAAACCAACGACCAGGACGAGGCTAACGAAAACAGCAAACACGACAAGAAGGACACTGACGACAATGACGAAGACGCCGAGTTCGACGACGCCTACAGCGACGACGACTACGTAGACAGTATGTACGTACTCATGGTGGCGAGGCCCTTCTAACAGGCGACCCCCTGCCCAACGTGTGACGATGATGGGGCTGTATAGATATTAATTCCTTATTTATATCGTCGACGCGCCCGGCGCACTAACGGATAAAGAGAAAAGAAAAAAAAATACGCTCGAAAGCCGCGAAGTGCTCGCGCATTTTTGGATGTCGTTTACGTTCTTTCTTCCTTTCAGTCTGTCGTAGACCTCGGATATTTCCCGCCTCTTTCCCTATCGAGCCGGCATCAGAGATCGTCATTTCTTTTGAACGCCGCCGATCCAACAATCAAAATTTCAGCCCTTGCACAGGCAGAATATCGAAGCACACGTATACAGACCTGGTTTTCTTTCTCCCACCAGACCCAGACCCCTGCCCTTCTCTAGAGAGTAATAATTGAATCCGCAAATTAGATAGGGAATATTCTTATTTTCATTCGTGTATATATATACATATATATATATAAATATATAAATATATAAATACACACACGTACACACGCGCGCGCCTATATACATATATATATCGGAAAAAACATAGATAGGTCGAATTTCCCCCCTGTGCGCGTCTCGTTTTATTTTTGTAAAAGAAAAAAAAGGCGTTGAAAAAAAGAGCGGAACATGTAACGGGCTTTTTCGTACATATGGGAGCAGGCACGACACGAGGATGAGAACGATGGAGAGTAGACGAATGTCGCGAAACGAAAGAGACATTTAAACAAAGTATATATGTATATATATATCGACGCACGTCTATATATGTATGTATATGACCGTGTATATATATATGTGTGTATGTAGACTGTGCTCCGCGTGCCGTGATGTGTGCGTGTGTTATCTCTGCGATCATCATATTGATTAATTGATTTAAATAGGATAAAGTATCGGTGTCGTAACGCGCTGTCCGTTTTTCCCATCTCGAGATATTTTCCCCCCTTCTTTTTCTTTCTGACCCCCGCCGACTCTTTCCCAGTCTTTTTCTTCTCGGAACCGAAACATTTTTCTTTCTTTTCGAACTTTCGGTTCGTGGGCTCTGGCCATCTTTCACTTTCGGTTACTTCCGTCCCCCTTTCTATCTCTATCAACGTTTCTTCGATCCGTAGTCTATCTCTATATCCTCGTACACACACGTATGCGCATATTGTATCGCAATCGTAAGGCATAAAGTTTCATTTTGTTCTTGTCATTAACGACAATCCATATATAACGACGAATGATCTCTGTAATTTTTAAATTAAAGTAAATTTGAAATATAAATGGAAATAAAGAAGGCGAAGTTATATAGCTGAAGCACGTGCGTCTGGTGTTGGGCAAATTTTCCACATCCCGTCTTTATCCGTATGTAATATGCGAATTCATTTGTATTGTAAAATTCTGCGAAAATTCTCGCCATATTTCATCTGCGTGATTACGTACGTTGTGTATCTTTAATTTTTAAGGTACTGCGTTGGGAAAGATCTTTTCTTTTGTTTGGCCAACTGTAAATTAATGTCCGAAACTATTTACATGTTTGTAGACATCCTCCTCAGTGGAAACTGATATTTTCAAGTATGAAAATGGTCATTAGTAGTAGCAGTTTAAATGAAACTAGGAAACATGTAGTTTACGTGAAAAAAATTAATTGTATATAGAATCGAAGCGGGAAGTGTATTGATAATTCTCAAATCATTGAAGAAAGGAAATTGTTCTTTAAATATATAATTAGTACTAGGGAACTCTGTATCCCAGTGTGAGAAAAAATGTAATAATTGAATTTTGGTCCGGTCAACTAATGGTGGACATGTCGCCAACCGTAACGAAATTAATTTGCGGTTTGGCATACGATCTTCTCACTAATATCGGTTATAATTGAATTTTTACTTTTATTAATTAGTATAAAGCTTTGCATAATCATTTTCCTCCATTCTCTTCAAAATGTTCAGTCATACTTTATCAAATCATTAGTCATGTTTAGTATTCCAACTTATCCCCACAATTAATCGTTTTTTCTCATTCTGGAACATAGAGTTCTATTTGTAGTAACAGATTAATTAGTAAATTATATATGTATACTTAAATATGTACTTAAATATATACTTAAACATAATTCGTAAATTATATATTTATACCTAAATATGTATTTAAATATATACTTAAACATAATTAGTAAATTATATATTTAAAGAACAATTTCCCTTTCTTCAATTGTGTCATAATTACTAATACATTTCCGAGTTCAGTTCCACATAAAACTAATTTTTTCATGTAAATAACATATTTCCCTCTTTCATTTAAAGTGCTCTTACTTGTTAATAACCATCTTCAGACTTGAAATCTGTGGAGGATCCACATATATTTAACACTTTGACCGCCATGATGGTAATCGGTGACCGGCGCAAAAGATTTTACTGAAGACGCAAAATACTCCCAATGGGTAGCAATAATAATTGTATAAATGCAGCTACTGATAGAATAGTGATGTGATCCTTTTGTTTCCAATACCTGCATATTATTTACATTTTGCATCATTCAATCAAACGCTGTAGTATTTCATAGTATCGCTGGTCTAATACAGCAAAATACGATTGGCGGTCAAAGTGTTAAAGGGAGTACTTTCCCGGGAATCAAAGTTTGCGCCCACACCTCTTCAATATTTTCAACACATACGGTCGTAAAAATGCTTGTACCCGTACGTAAATCAATGTATTCCTCACCACAGTAGGATCTCGTCTATGTACGTACATATTTACTCACAGTACTCTTGATTTGAGTGGATACAGAGACTCCCCACATGTAAGAAGTTTCTTTTCGGTTAGCGCAACTAGATTATTTCTGTCGGATGCTAATATTGATTCGTGCGCTCCGCGAAGATTAATCGTGGGCGCTTTTTTCGAAAATGTTCAGCAAACACCGACTTCGAAATAACCGGCTCGTGCGTTTGCCATCGCTGTCAGAGATTGTAACCGACGAGATACGTCGCAAACGTGAGATTCACGTGTCAGGCGATTAAATAAACAACGCGTCCGACGATACGCATCGGCGAAAACACGCGACCTTATCGACGCCGCGCTCATAATTCTGCTCTATTTTAAAGGCATTGTCGGCGAGCGGAAATTTCCAGGCGACACGTTGGATTGCTTCTGGCAGGAGGAAAGGGCGGTGTGAATGAACGAAAGAACCGGTAGTAAAGCGAAATTTTGCGATTTTTGCGGCGGGACAGGTAAAGATGACTGTATTACGTTGAGATAATGCTGCGGAGGCTTCATTGACTTTTTTTGTTTGTGAGGACGAGTGATTTCGGGCCGCAGGCGGCGGAAGGAGTTGAAAATAGAAGTTGCGGGCGAGATTCGAGAGGTGAAGGTGTTTACGTAGGGGCGTCTGGACGAAAAGAGGTGAAAATGTTTAACGTTTCTTTTGTTTGCGAATATTTATTTGCGATGAAATTAGACCGCAAACCGTCCGGGGAATTCATGAGTAGTTTTGGAGGTACGGGCAAAAATGCGTGGATGAATGGTGAAGATTGAACCTGAAAATGGGGTCTATAATGAAAAGTCGATCGATTCATTATTGTGCCGAATGAAAGGGGGTATAAAGGGACTGAGAAAAATCGCAACCGCGTTAAAAAATTTCAAATGGCTTCCGAGATATGACTAAAAACAGTTGAAAAAATCGGAAAAAACGCGAGAAGAAAACGGGGTTTCTATAACGCCATCGATTGAATGTGTATTATTAGATGCATCTCCCTATATTAATTGAAAAGGTATCGAATAAGGCTCAGAAAAACGCAAACTGCACCTAAAAATTCGTAATAGTTCCCGAGTTATGAGCAAAATTAAGCAGAAAATTCAGGAAAAATCAGTCGAAAATAGGCGAAAAATGGCGAAAAATGTCAATTTTTTTTTTTGTTTCGGACCGATACCATTCAATAGAGGGTAATTTGCCCTGAAGATAGACCACTTTCCGGGCACTGAACTCTTCATAGTTTCCGAGATATGACGATTTTAAGAAAGCGCAAAAAAATTTTTTTTTAAATTTCGAATCGCGATTAGTCTCATGTGAAAGTGCGTCCAAAGAGCTTTAAGAAAACCTGTATTACTTATAGGTTTCGACCGCTAGTTTGTTCGTAACAGGCCCTTGAAGAAATCGAGAAAATCTTAACCTTGCCATTTTTGCCAAAAAATGATGGGTCACCGATTTGCTCGTCCTTCTAGTATATCAAAGGGGGTGCAAAATGTCTTGGAAAAATGCAAGGCGCACCCCGAAATTCGCAATAGTTCCGGAGATATCGCTAAAAATGTGTGAAAAAATGCCGAAAAATGCACACTAAAGTATGGTCAAAAAGTAAAAGTTCTTCAATCATTTTGTCTTCTTGCATGATGTCAGGGGGGACAAACTAATTCACAAAAATGCAAACCGCACCCTAAAATTCTCAACAGTTCCAGAGATATAGCCAAAAATGTATGGAAAAAAGCAGGGAAACCCATTTTACAATTTGTATCTAGTAACACTTTTTCATACGACTTCCTCTTTTAAGCTATCAAACCGGACACAATGCTGCTCAAATCAACGAGAGCCGTTCTGCAAAATGTCCAGTAGTTCCGGTTTCCTGTAGAAAACTTAGTTCCCAGTAGAAAAGCGTGGAAACACTTAAGATAATCTGAAAAGTTAGAAAACCGCATAACAGCTAAAAACTGAATTTTTACGTCTCCCCGTGGATCACACGGTCGCATATTGCAGCCTGCACTCGATTCCATCGGAAGAGACCGCTTTGAAACGGCTTCCACCGGCAGTTGATAGGTATGTATCATTCATCCTCTATTACGTAATCATCTAGACAAGCGGTCAAACGTGGGGTCGTGTCATCATTGACTCAGTTCGTCGCTTATCTATTTTTCTCTCAAATAAATCCAGCAGAAAAATAGCTAGAGACTTTCTACATCTAGTGTGTCTATTAAAAACGTTCATCAACAACAATTTGCTACCGAAAACTATTTTCTTTCACCTTTTTATTAGTTGCTCATTGCATATTTCGAAATGACATAGGATTTCCACTTCAGCAGTTCTGAAATACTGGGTTTTGTACTATCAGATAATCTGATAATTAGGTATCAAGATATAGAACACTACATTTATAGCTCAATTCATTGATTATCGGATAGTATGAAATTTAAGATTTTAGGGATCCCCGAGTGGAAACGTTATGTACTTTTGAAACATGTATAGCAAAAATTGTTCTTTAATTAATATTTAATTTCGCTTTTGTGGATTTACTAACATTAATAGATTCTCGATTAATTTATATCATGGTGCTTTCAATTTGTAAGGTTCTAACTTAAAATTTCTCAATATTACATTTTTAATATTAAAGCAGTTAAATTGCATAGTTTCCAAGTTGCTTAATTTAAATTCTGCTGCCTTCAGTTTAAAAAGTTTCAGTTTTCAAATCCGTAATTCTGAATACTTTAATATTACAGTTTTTAGTTAGATGCCTTCTACATTCGTACTTATTAGCATTATAGCAATTGAATTTGCGACATTCAATTAGACGCATTTTGTTTATAATATGCTATCACACGAAAGATCGTGTTTAGCAGAATTTTCAATTGAACTGCTATTAATTGAAGACTCAACTTTTAGCTTTGCCCTCCAGAATCATTTCCGTCGGCAACTTCTGCACATGTGTGGCTATTTGTCGAATTCACTAGATATCGTTTCCGTTATTTGCCGTTGAACGATCAGCGAAGATTCATATCCGTTATCTCACCCCATTCTCCTGTTTGTCCTCTCCACATTTGCACGCTTCAGCGGATTTATTATCAGCCCGCCCGTCGCAGCTCGAATGTCAACGATAGATAAAAAGAATCTAAAAATGATTCGGCGGCCCGATATTTGCCGGGAGCGCAAATCTTGCCGATGTGTAAGAATCTGCCGTTTGACAAACACAAACGCACGCATGCACCAGGTTTCAAAGGTTTCATGGATCGTCACAAATTTCCTTTCCTTTATCAATAATCATTTCTATTGTTGATGATGAATTTGATGTGGGCAGACATTTGTACTTTTTGGTGTACCAAACACGTTGTTACTTTAATAATTTTGCCAGTAGTTTTCAAGTTTATTTTAACGTACCTTCAAATTATAATGTACATGAAATTTGATACAATTTATTATACGTTTACGTTCATAATTTTGTTTACATCTTTAGAAATGCTTGGAAAGATGTTGAGGAAAATATGAAAGTAATAAACGTATGGCAAGGGAAATGAGATGTTTGACTGAACACAACAAATTCAATGCTATATTATTTTGAAAGAATCTTGCTTGAGGTAATTGGCTTTTATAATTTCGTTGACGTATATTATTTTAGATGTAAACTCCTGAAGAGAAAGTTGAGGAGCTTTGAAACGGATTGAGGATAATATAAAAGTAATGCAGGTGTATCAGCCAAAATAAGGCATTTGCCTGGACAGAATAATACTACATTAATATAATGTCAATAACACGTATGTATCATCATATACATTGCATCGTATAACTATATTGATACATCGTTACACTATAATTTCTAATTTATATCACCGCATACAATGCATCACATAACTATATTAACATATTACATTAAACGCATCACATTATACATTACATTTATTCTACACGTTTCTATGTAAATCTATAATATGTTATATATGATTATATGCAACGCATCATATAATTATACAAACATATGATCAGACGATCGTTACATTAAACGCATCATAATTATATGACACTGCAACCCGTCGCATATGATAATATGTAACATAGTAATACATTAATATATTTCTAACTTACATTACATTTATTCTACACGTTTCTATATTAATGCGTAATATGTTATATATGATCACATACAATGCATCACATAACTATACAAATATATGATCAGACGATCGTTATATTAAAGGTATCATAATTGTATCACACTTCAATGTGTCGCATATGATAATATGTAACATAATATTACATTAATATAATATTTTTAATTTACATTACATTTATTTTACACGTTTCTATATTAATGCATAATATGTTATATATCATCACATAATTATACAAACATATAATCAGACGATCGTTATATTAAATGCATCATAATTGTATAACACTGCAATGCATCGCTTATGATAATATATAACATCGTGATACATTAATATAATATTTCTAATTTACATTACATTTATTCTATACGTTTCTATGTTAATGCATAATATGTTATATATGACCACATGCAACGCATCACATAACTACACAAACATATGATCAGACGATCGTTATATTAAACGCATCATAATCGTATAACACTGCATTGCGTCAGTTATGATATCGCATAATGTAATGATACATTAATATAACATTAACAGTATTCAACAAATACAACGTTTCACATAACTATATCAATACATCATGAAGTGCATAACAATTACATAATACTATATTGTGTACGATAATATGTAACATAGTGAAACATTAATATAATATTTCTAATTTATATTACATTTATTCTACACGATTCTATGTTAATGCATAATATGTTACATATTACCATATGCGACGCATCACATAATTATACAAACATATTATCAGATAATAATTATATTAAACGCATCATAATTGTATAACACTGCATTGCATCAGTTATGATAGCGCATAATGTAATGATACACTAATATAGTATTTATAATTTATATTACGTTTATTCTACACGATTCTATGTTAATGCATAATACGTTACATATTACCATATGCGACGCATCACATAACTATACAAACATATGATCAGATAATCATTATATTAAACGCATCATAATTGTATAACACTGCATTGCGTCAGTTATGATAGCGCATAACGTAATGATACATTAACATAACAAATACAACATCTCACATACCTATATCAACAAATCTTAAAACGCATCACAATTACATAACACTGCATTGCGTCGCACACGTTGCTACATAACGCAACGAAACATTAAAAAACATAGAGATTACGTTACTTATCCCATAGAACACCTCACACGTTACATTACTGTCTTCAGGTATTCACTTCGCACCACTTGTTGCGCGCGCACGAGAAATTTTTGGCAAACACCCACGGAGCATGCGTGTCGGCGTTCGAGGAAAATTTCGCGCTGCGCGATTAGCCTCGCTCCTATTTCTTTTCCCGTCCGGGGCGCGCAATTGTGAATATCTCTCATCGTAAGCGTCAGTGCGAACGTGCTTGACGTCACTGATCTAGGTCGTGTGTCAGTTCAACACTCCGATGCGGCTGAGTCAGCTGACGCTGCCGACGGAGAACACCAACGCGCAAAACTGTCAAGCCACGACTGCATTTCGACCCACGTAAGTTGACTTTACTCGAGAAAACACTTTACATTTGAGACCTCACCGTCAAACTTGCGTTTGTGTTGATGCTTCATCTGGGGTCCTGAGAGTTAATTGCGGATGCTTGCATTTATGTTCAGATTTGAACGTGGGGTCCTGAGAGTTTAGATCCGGATGCTGACATTTAAACGTACAAGGTGGTCGCATAAGCTGATGTTGAGATTGAAAGTCGGATTCTGAGAATTTAAATGCGGATGCTTGCATTTATATTGACACTTGATCGTCGGATCCTGAGAGTTAATTGCGGATGCTTGCATTTAAATGTACAAGGTGGTCGCATAAGCTCATGTTGAGATTGAAAGTCGGATCCTGAGAATTTAAATGCGGATGCTTGCGTTTGTATTGACATTTGATCATGGCACCCTGAGAGTTAATTGCGGATGCTTGCATTTATGTTCAGATTTAAAAGTCGGATCCTGAGAATTTAGATGCGGATGCTTGCGTTTATATTGACATTTGATCATGGCATCCTGAGAGTTAATTGCGGATGCTTGCATTTATGTTGAGATTTGAAAGTCGGATCCTGAGAATTTTGATGCGGATGTTTGCGTTTATATTGACATTTGCTCATGGCATCCTGAGAGTTAATTGCGGATGCTTGCATTTATGTTCAGATTTGAAAGT
The DNA here is from genome assembly GCA_033815515.1 of Cryptocheilus praepositus. Lineage (NCBI taxonomy): Eukaryota > Metazoa > Arthropoda > Insecta > Hymenoptera > Pompilidae > Cryptocheilus > Cryptocheilus praepositus. The sequence goes on along the minus strand of JAWWQZ010000112.1, from coordinate 684,319 downwards.
CGAATCCTGAGAATTTAGATGCGGATGCTTGCGTTTATATTGACACTTGATCATGGCATCCTGAGAGTTAATTGCGGATGCTTGCGTTTATGTTCAGATTTGAAAGTCGGATCCTGAGAATTTAAATGCGGATGCTTGCATTCATACATGCAAATTGGACGCATCCGTTGGCGTTGATACGAATGTAAGATCCTGAGAGTTTAGGTGCAAATGTTGACATTTATATATGCGATCTGATCGCATAGGCTGACGTTCGCGACCTAAATAAAAGTGAATGAATGTTTGAAGCGCGTGGGATTGGATGCTTTTGGGCGGGAAGATCTGCTTTCAATCAAAAAGAATTAATTTTTAAGGCAATAATTTTGAACTTACCCATATTATAACTTTTAGTCAGATATCTTTCTGACACACACCTATTAACATTCTCTCTATTTTTAGTGTAAATTTTTTGACTTCTAATTTATAATTTTCCAGCATTGTTGCTGTCAATCTCAACGCATTTTTAAGTACATTCCAATTTTTTACGCTATACAAATGTTGCGGTGTCTAATTTTAAATTGTCAAGTGTTCTATCTCATACTTATCTTGAGTACATTGAACGATGATCTAATAGTTTATATTTCAATTACAATTTCGGATCCTGACCCTTGTCACTTGCCTTCAAGTATTTAAAGCGTTCGTCTCCTGTCGTTGTCAATGGAAATACCGGTTACATATCGCAAAATCGGATCCGATAAATTCGTATACCAGTTATAAGTCGTTAGAAATAAGTAACATCAATTATCTATTATCTGCAGACCATCTAACAATTAACGTTGCAACTTTAACTAGTTGCTTTTTACTATTTATACGATTACGTTAAAGAATATATTTATAGGAGGACGGAGGTTGGTGTGAAAAATTCGGAATTCCAACATTCCGAAGATGAATGAGTCACTTGAGCAAATGCCAAAAAATGATACGATCAGACTTCGAGATCGTCACATCGGGTAAGCAAAAAAATATATTGTCTTTATTATATTATTATTATATCTGTTGTATATTGGAATTAATAATATTTCGTCTACAGTACTTGATTTCAACGAATTTTATTGTATTCACATATATTATATGGGTAAAAAGGCAGTCTATCATAAATAAACATAAAATATTAAAAAAGGTATAAATATATGTTATAAGCAAACTATGAATAAATTGTATTTGAATCAATTGTACTGTATGTGCAAATTCTATGTAGGCAAAAAGGCAGCCTATTAAAAATAAATATAAAATACTAGACATAAAAATGTAAATTATAATTTCAATTACAGCCAATCGTGCAAACTTTTCTACAAAGCCAGTCCCTTGAAGATCGTCAGAGCTGAAAAGCAATACATGTACGATGAAAAAGGTGTGCGATATTTGGACTGCATCAACAATGTCGCCCACGGTCAGTTGTAACTAAATTTCATTTTTATCCGACAATTATAGAAAATTATTTCTTTCCACTGCACTTTGCACTAGACTAAGACAAATATTATAATGTTATGCATAGTTGGCCATTGTCACCCCGATGTTGTGCAAGCTGGACAAAAACAAATGGCTCTTCTTGCGACGAACAATCGCTTCCTTCACGACAACCTCGTCTTGTGTGCTCAAAGGCTGACTTCTCTTATGCCTGAACCACTGTCAGTTTGCTTTTTGGTAAATTCCGGAAGTGAAGCCAACGATCTTGCCTTGAGATTGGCGAGAGCACACACGAAAAATGAAGACGTCATCACGCTTGACCAGTAAGTCATTTGATACAATTTATTTTTGTCACATATTCCTATGAAAATATATTTGAAACATTTTAGAAGTTGTAGAGATTCAATCTTTTTCTTGTTTTGTAATGTCAAAAGGATGTTTCCTTGGTAGCAGGAATAATTGAGGTGTTTTTATTCGGGCTGAATAAAAATCAGTTGGTATCTGAATAAAAACCTAGTTACGGAATTTGGGAAGTGAAACGTTTGCTCTGCATTTACTTCTCGAATCAAAACTTATTTAGTGTACATGGAAAATTAAATTCATATTATTATTTATTTTGTACATGGAAAATAATTTATTATTTGCTATCTGAATGAAAATTTATTTAGTGTACATGGAAAATGAAACGTTTGCTATATTTACTTCTCGAATGAAAATTTATTTAGTTTACATAGAGAATGAAACATTTATTTTACATTTGCTACTCGAATGAAAACTTATTTATGCAACATGTGGAATAAAACATTCACTATACATGTAGAATAGAAACACCTTAAAATCACAAGATAAGAGTAATACTTGATATTAATTATTTTATGTGAAGAAAATATTAACTGAAATCCGCCGAAGATTGAGTTCATCAACATATAGTGTTCTATAGAATTCCTATACCGCTGCTACTGTCCAACAAGAGAAATTAAATGAAATTATTAAATAATAATTAAATAGAAGCATAATATAATATATAATAACGAGTAATAAAATAAATGCCCTACAAAAAGGCTACTTAACTAAGAAAAGATGAACTTAATTTTAAATAATTCAGTTCTATATAACATACCAACTAAAATACTTAAAAAGAAATTAATAAAATGTATCAATATCGCAGCTTTCACCTTAATATTGTTATCGGTACAAATGACTCATAAGTAGATAATAGTCCAAAATTGAATTTATTCATTGTCAAGTTTTCTAGCATATGTGACCACAACTTCTTGCCTCAATGTCATTCATTAGTATTAATTACATGCAAAAATATTCGCCGTTCAACTAACTATGTACGGAAGCGTACATTTTAAATGCACTTTCCTGCATTTTATTTCCTTTTCATGTCATTCGCTTTACCCTTGAAACGTTATTTTGTTTACGATCAATCTTGATTGACGGCGATATAAAAATAGGATCTGAAAGATGGCTTTGTCATTTGATGCCGATTTTATCTCGCACAGTATCTTCATCACAGTATCATTTTTATCATCCACAGCGCTTACCACGGCCACTTGACTACTATGATTGACATATCGCCTTACAAATTTAATAAACCCAACGGCACCGGGAAGAAAGACTGGGTCCACGTGGTAAGTGACACGATATAATCAGTATGACGTCTTAACATGTTCAGTGTCATTCACAAATACGTATATAAGTCTATGCAGTCACTCTATGCACTGTATAAAAATACCTTATATATTATACAGGGGTCCTACTTACTTTATAAATATACCTTATATACCATATAGTACAATCCTACTATGTACTGCATAGAAACTTTGATATAACAGTTTTTCTAACTTCCAGTATGAACTTCTTGGTGCATCTTGTATCACTTATTTTATAATATACGTTATACACTATATATTTCTACTATGTATGCATAGAAACTTTGACATAACAGTTTTTCTAACTTCCTGTATGAAATTGTTGGTGCATCCTGCATCACTTATTTTATAATATACGTTATACACTATACAATCCTACTATGTATGCATAGAAATTTTGATATAACAGTTTTTCTAATTTCCTGTATGAACTTCTTGGTGCATCCTGTATCACTTATTTTATAACATACGTTATACACTACACAGTCCTACTATGTATGCATAGAAATTTTGATATAACAGTTTTTCTAACTTCCTGTATGAAATTGTTAACGCATGTTGTACCACGTTTGCAGATGTATACAGTTAAATGACACTTATTTTTCGTATCATTATATATTCGAGATAATCAGAATATGTGGGTGACACTGAATTCGATAGACACGTTACTTTTCACACGTTATTCATTCTACTGAATTGTTGAACTTTTTCAGGCACCATGTCCGGACGTCTATCGCGGAAAATACCGTGACGTAGATTATCCGAATGAAGATCTGGGAGTGAAGTATGCTGAAGACGTAAGGGTCATTTGTGAGAATATCAAAAGAACGAAGGGACGTGGGGTGTGTGCATTCATCGCCGAAACTCTCATGTCGGTCGGAGGCCAAATTTTGCCACCGATTAACTACTTCCGGAATGCATATCGGTAATCAAGTATTTATTTATTCAACTAAGTACCTGTGCCTAAACAGGACACATGAAAACAGGCAAAATTAGCTCAATTTTCTTTTCTGAATTGAATTTATTAACACTTTAATTATATATGATTGTTTCACTTGCAATTTTGACATTTCTTTCTTTTAATCTCACAAAGGGAACTTGACTAACAATCCTCGTAGTCTTTATGTCATAAAGTTTCTTTACTTTTAACATTATTTTTGGGGTTTCCTGTTTACATTGCTTTACTACAGTCACACATATTTATTACAATTTATAAATGTACAAAAATACAAGTTGCTTATTTTAATTAATAATGCGTTTATGCGAACATTATTTTAGGGGTCCTCGTTTACATTATTTTTTTACAGTACACACAATATATATGCTCCTCTGCTTTGAATTCTTTAAACACGTGAGGGACATTTGTGTAGTAAAAGTTCTCGCTATTTTTTCGGTAAATAATATATATGCTCACATGTGGGCATTTGAAATTCTTAAAGACGTGGTACCGGATATTGTTTGGAAAACAATAGCAATGGACATCCAGTGCAAGTTGTTACTACTAGGTCGATCGGCGGACACATTGGGCATTTGAAATGTATTTTAAGACGTGGTACCGGATATTGTGAAACCGATCAGAAAACCAATGGCAATAATAAGTTAGAGTCATTTTTGTCAACTTTTAGTAATTTTCATGTAATATACAGCTTCAGGGACACCGGAATTGAGTATTTTAATACAGTGAGTCCGGCTGCATTATTGTGAAACCGATCAGTATTAAGGCTGGCAATAATAAGTAACAATAATTTATATCAACTTTCAGTAATTTTCATCTAATATACTAACATACCAATACATTAGTAAGACATTGGATATATCTTAAAGAAACAAACATTTAAACAAATTGTGTAACAATAGCCGACTGCAAAGTTGCCTTTTATTTTGTCCGCTTTTACATTTGTTATTCAGTTAGTCTTGAACTGGAATTGTCCAATCCATTTCAATCAGTTCTGCAAAATCTATTAAATTCAGTTAAAGAAAATGTAAAAAATCGCTGCTTCCAAATGAGACATATAAAAAGAAAATGCTAAAATACCTTATACGCTTTTAGCTTCAAGCTTACAAGCTACATTATGTAATTTATCTTTGATTTTACATTCCGCATAAATTACCTTTTGTGTCCTCTATTTTTAGGTAATTTATTTTTGCACCGATGCAAATGTTCATTAATTTCAGTATGGTGGAAACCCAGTATCCTGCGCCGTGGCCATGGCCGTGATGGAAGTGATCGAAAGAGAGAACCTTCTGCAACACACCGCAAAAGTGGGCGACTATTTGCTGCGTTCGTTAAAGGACCTGGCCGACAAAAGGCCCGAACGAAATTTGATCGGCGACGTCCGCGGAGTCGGTCTTTTTGCCGGCATCGAATTGATTCGCGACAAAAAGAAGAGGATCCCAGCATCCGCAGAAGCCAGGCACGTCGTTTCTAGGATGAAGGAGAAGAGGATTTTGATCAGCAGCGATGGCCCGGATAACAATGTGCTGAAGATAAAGCCGCCGTTGGTTTTCTCAACGGAAAATGTGGATCAGCTGGTAGCTGCGTTGGACGAAGTCTTGCAGGAGGTGGAAGCTGGAAACGAGGAACTGCCGATGGATCATGAGGTAAGTGGACTTTTGTTAAGACAATGTCAGGAAAGTCTAAATGGCTATAATAATTGATATATAATACATTCAACTTCACTGCCAAATGATAAATGTGGCTAGGTGCTTTTGATTTTAATATGACAATATATATACACTGTGGCTAAAATTTGAAAATGGACTTAAACCTAGGTAGAACAATAATGCCACTGATTCTAAAAGGAATGGAAATGGGTTCAGTGAAAAGAATTTTTAAAAAGATATGATTGAATGAGACAATAGAAAATTCAGGTAAAGATAAGATATTGAAATAATAGTATAGGGAAGTCCCGGCATAAACACGGTGCAACAAAATTGTTAATGCAGTCTACGATAGTAGGTGTAAATATGTAAGAACAGTGTCAAGAGTAGAATATGTGAAGAAAAGTGGGTGGGGGTAACAAATACTGGTTAAGTGAGGAAACAAGATAATGCACAGTATGTAAAGTATAATGTGTAAAATTGAATAAGTGAAACAGAAAGATAATAGCTTATTTAAAATAGTAATGTATGGATGAATGAATAGTTACACGCATGACTGGTAAGGAGGAACTATAAACCAGAATATTTTAACAGAAAAATCTCAATAATATGTTACAACAATTTCGAGACTGAAAAAGTTTATTTATACAATTACCAATGTTTTTTACAACAATTCATTCGATATATTACAACAATTTACAGATTGAAAAAGTGCAATTAAGCCAGTTATACAATCAACTTAATTGCATTTTTTAATTATAATTTTTAGATATTAAATTCAAATGCAATCACTCACATTTATCATATCGCAGCAGTACTTATAATATATTTTTGTCCTCTAAATAGTGTTAAGCACAGCAGTACCCAACTAAAAATGATCATAGATCCAGGCATCCATTTGCATTCTACAGAAATAACTATGAATATCACTCTTACGTGTTTCTTTCATTCTCAACTACCACCGCACAATTTCATGCACCCATCACCTTCTGCGTCATACGTTATCTCACATTTTTTCTGTTTAACTGGAAGCCTCTTGCAATCCTTTCTCGAGTTTTCTCAGAGATGCTCATTATCGGGTTACTCATTATATTACATCATTATTCAACATGCTTTTGTGTTTTGTGCCCTTTAACTGCTGTTGCACATTAATTAAATGGAAGAAAAAGAAAAAAGAAACTAATGAACAAGTTAAATAGCAGTATAAACTAAAAATTTGCATTGTACGAAAATGATGAATTTCAATCTTTACGTTTTTCTCAAGTATTCTTGCACAATTTAATGAACCCATCACCTTATGCGTCAGACGTCATCTCACAGGATTTTTCTTTTTTAACTGGAAGCCTCTTTGAGTCATTTGTAAAGTGTTGTCAAAGAACATTTTCTGTCTACTCATTATATCACAGCAATATTTAATATGCTTTTCTGCTTTGAGCCCTTTAACTGCTGTTGCCCATTGATTAAATTGAAAAAAAAGGAAAAAGAAAGTAATGAACAAGATAAATAGCAGTCTAAACTAAATATTATCATATCCATTTGCATTCTACGAAAATTATGAATTTCAATCTTTACGTTTTTCTCAAGTATTCTTGCACAATTTAATGGACCCATCACCTTATGCGTCAGACCTTATCTCATACAATTTTTCCTTTTTAACTGGAAGCCTCTTCGAGTCATTTGTAAAGTGTCAAAGAACATTTTCTGTCTACTCATTATGTTATAGTAATATTCATGCTTTTGTGTTTTAAGCCATTTAACTGCTGTCGCACATTGATTAAATTGAAGAAAAAGGAAAAAGAAACTAATGAACAAGCTAAATAGCAGTGTAAACTAAAAATTATCATAGACCGACGCATCCATTTGCATTCTACGAAAATGTCTAAGAATCTCACATTTTATGTTTTTCTCAAGTATTCTTGCACAATTTAGTGGACCCATCACCTTATGCGTCAGACCTTATCTCACAGAATTTTTCTTTTTAACTGGAAGCCTCTTCAAGTCATTTGTAAAGTGTTTTCAAAGAACATTCTCTGTCTATTCATTATATTATAGCAATATTCAACTTGCTTTTGTGTTTTAAGTCCTTTAACTGCTATTCCACATTGATTAAATTGAAAAAAACTGAATTACAATATAAACTAAAAATTATCATAGACCGACGTATTCATTTGCATTCTACGAAAATTATGAATTTCAATCTTTATGTTTTTCTTAACAATTCTTGCACAATTTAATGGACCCATCACCTTATGCGTCAGACGTTATCTCACCCGATTTTTCCTGTCCAACCGGAAACCTTTCGCAGTCGTTTCTCAAGTCTTCTTAGAGAAATGATTTATCTATCTTTCCACTTATCAGGCCGATGCACGCCGCATGCGGCAAGTTTAGAATCGGTTGTTGTCGATATTTGTAACATTGTAACTGTCCGGCTGAATATTTGTCAGATAAGCGCACGTGCCACGCTTTCTCGTCAGTTTTCTGTCATTTTTCTCAGCTCGTCTTTGGTCGCGTGCATGTGTCGTGTCAGAGGAGAGATGAAATGCACTTTTCATCTTACGCGTGCATTATCACTTTCCTTTCATTGTTGACCTTGAGGTGAAAAGAAAGTTCTTATTACTACACGTGTCGACATTAATATGTTGCGGTCCTTTGCTATTGCTCTAATGTCATAAATTGGAATATAATTGAAATATGAAGATTATAGTAAAGATTTTAAATAAAATATTAGTTGGTGATAAAATTAAATATCACAAGCAAGTATAAATAAATTCACATTTTAATAATTGATTTACAATGCCAACTTTCTAACGTAGGATATGACTCGATCAGTAGATTTCAATAATACACAGTACCTAACGTTGAAATACTCAATTTTTCATCAAAATTTTATGCATACACTTACGAATCCTCTCTAATTAAGTGTAAGTAAGAAAAAATTAAATATTAATCTATAACTACTCATCACAGTTCACATGCATGTACATATAGCAGTACAGATTAACTTCAGCAAAATATCTAATGCTCAGACATTAAATTTTCTATTCAAGTTTTGGGACATGATAATTACATCAAATATATCTAATTTTAATATATTTTTTCTATGGTACCAACGACAACTATTATAAACCTTTTTATGGTATTGCAGCTATTGAAAAGAATCGAAATATTTTATGGTCCAAACATATAATTAGAAGAAATGCTTTGCCACCTGATAATAGCATCGTCGTTAATATGTTTAAACTTTGACAATTTTCCGTCCTGCCTTTTTACAGAGGATCCAGCCAACCACATTGATTAAAGCCACCATCTCGTCCATGGATGTTGCTTTGGACGAAAATAATCGGAACAAAAATGATGGAACCTGCCTTTTACGTGCCAGCTAACGATTGATCTTCCATCGCCTCTTATTATTTTATTTTGATCTTTCTAAATTATATGTAATAACACACCTTTTCTCGGTTGAAACATAGAAGAGTTCCCTCTTCAAGAGAGTATAATATTCAGTCACCAAACAAAAATTGACCAATAAATGTTCTATGTTTCAACCATAAAAAGGCGTGTTATTTCAAATATTCTTGTTACTAGTTAATGTGTTTAGTTTCAACCTTATTGTAATTTACTTAAATAATTAAGGAATGCAAAGACCTTTTATGGTTGAAAATGCTGACTATAATTCAATATAATGCGTCTCTTCAGAAGTCTACAAAGAAATATTTCCAAACAATAATAATTATTATAATAGGATAACCAAGTTATAGCCTGCCTTTTCAACCGAAGAAATTCTGCACATTTCATAGTTATTTAATTAAATCCTTATTATCGCGTTTAGCGATATAGCCTGGACGCGCAACAGTGTATATAGGCATAGCCGTTATGGATTTAGTCTGTAGATGTCAAGGCAAGAGCATCTGTCGTTTTTGTAGAAGAAATACGAGATAAGATGTCTGCATTGATCGAAATAGACGTTAGAGCAGAATCTAGTGTAGAGAGAATCTTGTCTTAGGGTAGTAGTTGTTTTAGGATAGTCATCCAAGTGCGAGGTATGTGATACGTTTTATTAGCGATAAGGATGTTTGTGGTACAATATTTATTTTGTACGCATTATTAGTTGACTCGGAAATAATGATTTTAGCATCTAGTTTATTCTAATAGCGGTCTCGAAGACGTGAGTCTACTGTAACATATTTTGACGGATTCCAATAAAAGAAAACTGATAAATATCCGCGATAAGAAATAGATTTAAGATACCGTCGGATTTTTATAGTAAATTTTTACGGTAGAAGACGTTAGTACTGAAATATGGTACGAATTTTTTAATTGGCAACGTCAGGCGCAAAGTCTACCGTAATCAGTGACAGAGATTACAATTAAAAGAAGAGCAGATAAATATTCACTTAAAGAAGTATACGTGTTTTCATACTAGATCTTTACCGTAAGAGTTTAGTACTGACATACTATCAATTTCTCGCATCTCTTTTAATTGGCATGTGCAAAACATAAGTTATACAGTCTGACAGATTCCAATTTAAAAAAGCGGATAATACTTTAGACACTACGTATTTTCTTAGTCGATTTTTGCAGTACTGACATATACTAATTTTTCCAATGCACACCGCTTTCAGTAGCTCAACTCTTTAAATACTTGTGCGTCAGTTGTTGATGCTTTCCAGTCCGTTATCTCGCTGTTTTAAGACACATTTGATTTCATTAAGCGTCCCTGCATTATCTCACACTTTACCATGGCGGCCTTGAACCCTCTTGTCTGGGGGTCTTCCAGCGAATTCGGAAAGCGCGGAACGATCATGGCCGATTAACGAAACAAAGGCGGCGACGATTTTGGCGGCCACTTTTTCCGCGACTTTCCGTGTGCAGCAGTGCAGCGGATGCGAAAAATAACGCGGGTGCACAGTTCAAACTCCGTGCAGCTCCGATAAACAGGAAACAGCGAAAGATCTGGCGAGATGAACTCGCGTATCATCTGCTGAGCCAGCAGGTCAGGACGATGATGTATATATACATAAATCCGCGCACGATTCAGCACCCTGGACCATTCGATTGCTGGCCATCGAGCTAGGCACAACGGGTAACGAAATGCGTTCGAGTCTCTTTATCCTATTCATCGGTAAGTAAAAGTATAAAGTATAACAGACATCGCTAACTAGGATATAATCGACTGGGAGGGTAAAATAACATTGCTAGCAAATTATCGTCAGTTGAAGGCTGCGAAGATATTTTAAGCTTTAAGGTGTATTATTGTTATTGGATAAAACACCTTAGAATAGATTAAGAATCATAGAAATGGTTTATTACCTTAAGGGTGTTAGCAGAGATTATTTTGTTCGTGGTATTCATTCATAGAATATGCTGGGACACTGAGGTTTCTGTTTGACATTTGAAAAATTCTGGGTGTTCGTTTTACATGAATGAGGGTTGTCATACATTTCCTGATATTTGCTACAATATTTTATTAAGTCTTGTTGAAATGTTAAAGCTCATTGAATATTTGCAGCATTGTCTATAACAGCACATTCCAGTTTTCAGCTAATTCCAGAGCTTTACAAAGATTTTCTGCAGGGAATAGATTTGTTTTTTCTTAGACACTGTTGTATTCATCAGTATCGATTAATTCGCGATCTACTAATAAATCACTGTTATACTTATTTAAATTTCTAATCTTTAGTTAGTCAAACTCTTCTTTGCATTTTTTCAATTTAATAGTTCAATAGGTGCTAGCTGACTTCTTGATGTAGTTCAACTTTGTGTATCAGTTACAGAACCACTATTAGAACAAGTACTGATATTGTGGATAATTTTTCATCTTCATTTAGTTAGACTTTTGTTTTATATTTGTTATTTAATGATTATATAGGTGCTAGGTGACATTTTTAATGCAGTTGAAATTTAAATATTAATTACACAGCAAGTGTTAGGTCAAGCAGTGACATTATAAATCATTTCTCATCTTAAATTAGTGAAAGTTTCTTTAAGTTTTGTACATTTACTGGCTGTATAGGTACTAGGTGACTTCTTTAATGTAGTTGAAATTTGAATATTAATTACAGAGCAAGTGTTAAGACAAGTACTGATATTATGTACAATTTTTCATCTTTAATTACTTAGACTTCTCTTTATATTTTTTTCATTTAATGATTATATAGGTGTTAGGTGACTTATTTAATGCAATTGAAATTTGAATATTAATTACACAGCAAGTGGTTAGTACAAGCAGTGGCATTATCCATAATTTCTCATCTTTATTTAGTGGATCTTATCTTTAAATTTTGTACATTTATTGACTATATAGGTGCTTGACTTCTTTAATGCAGTTGAAATTTAAATATTAATTACACAGCAAGTGTTAGTACAAGCAGTGACATTATGAATCATTTCTCATCTTTATTTAGTGGATCTTTTCTTTAAATTTTCTACATTTACTGATTATATAGATGCTAGACTCCTAGTTCCATGTAAATTCACATATATGTGCATGTTCAAAATTCACTAAAGCAACAAACATTCAAACAACCATCTTTTCCACAGCGGTAGGCGTTTGTGTTGGCAATGTCGAGCAGAAGGGCGCCTGGAAAGTGAACCATGAGTACCGATACCAGGTCGAGAGTCGAACCTTGGCAACCCTAGACAACGACTATGACCCATCAGGAGAGACGACCAGCGATGAAAACCTCCGGTACACAGGAATGCTGTTGCGGGCAGGTCTCAATCTGCAAGCCATCAGCGAGGACACCGTCCGTGGACAAATAAGCGGAACACGTTCTGCGCAAATCCACACGGAACTGCCGCGCAAGAATGACGACTGGAACGAAGTCGAGATCCACGACCCCATGCTTGACTTCAAGCAGGTCCCGATGTCCGGCAAGAACTTCGAGATCAAGACCAAGAACGGCGTGGTCAAGGACCTCATCGTCGACAAGGACATGCCCACTTGGGAAGTGAACATACTCAAGAGTATTGTCAGCCAGCTGCAAGTAGATACCATGGTGAGGGGAAATGTTGTATGGATTTATTAGGTGGTTGGTTTAATGAATTTAGTACAGCACCAGGGAAGCTTTAGGTATATGCGATGTAAATTGAAACATATTGAAAGGGAATGTTAAAAGGTATTGTTAAATTTCATTGGTGTATACCAGTGATTTAAGCTAATGCAAGAGTTGGAAATTAGGAAAGAAATTTTAGGGCATCAGAAGATGCGTACCGTTTTTAAAGGAGTTCGTTTTGGTATACGCTGACATTAAAAATGCATTATCTACATTTCAATAAATGCAAGATATATTCATGTACGTTCGGTATAATAACGTATTATCGAATGCATTTTATTTGGACCTTTCCACCGTTATTGGTACTAATAACTGCATCCACTTGACTGCAAATTCAACCAATTTTTATGCCTGTTTTTGGTCAGACATTCTGTGTTTATTTGCTAGAAACCTATTGTAGTAGTAAATTTAGGTTCAACTGATTAACAACTGATTAATATTGTTACTATTACTTGAAAGGGTGAGAATGCAAAGAGGATGGATGAGGATCCTGAGGACCAGGACGAGCCCTACGCGACATTTAAGGCCATGGAAGACTCAGTGGGTGGAAAGTGCGAAGTGTTGTACGATCTGACTCCACTCGAGGAGAAGGCTTTGAGAAAGCATCCCGAGCTGGTCCCAGTACCGAAATTGGCCGATCAATTGGGACTCACGTCGGGGATCAATATTGAAATTGTGAAGACGAAGGACTACAGAAAGTGTGAGCGACGGGCTGGATATCATTTTGGCATCGATGGAATGAATAAGTGGGAACCAGGCTCGAACGATAATGGACGATTATTAACGGTTAGTACGCAATTTTCTATTCATTTTCTTTACATACTTATTATATAGACTACGGTTTGTCGTGTAAAAGTAAAAGAAAGTAAATATGATTGTATACATAATAGCGTCCATTTACATTATACAAAAATGATCAGGGGTATCATTCTTAATGTTTGTTTTGCACTTTTAACGAGGGGTCCACATTAATGAACCCATTATTTTATTAACTGATGCGTCAAATAATTGCTTGGATTATGTTTTTAATTTTAAAGCACTTCTCAAGTTCCTCTCCCTACTGAATCCAAGTTTTTAAGGAAAGTTCTTAAGAAACTTCCATCTCCTTGTGATATTTTATTACAAATCTTGTGTGTCAATGTTCTAATGCGTCAAATAATTGCTTGGACCATGTTTTTAATTTTAAATCACTTCTTAAGTTCCTCTCCCTACTGAATCCAAGTTTTTAAGAAAAGTTCTTAAGAAATTTCCATTTCCTTGTGATATTTCATTACAAATCTCGTGTATCATTGTTCTAATTACTTCTTTATTTGTCTTCTTTCAAAGTTCAACATATTGTATTAATTCCGATAACAATAATTACATTTTGTTAAACAGAAAGCAGCGATGAGCAGAATCGTGATAACCGGAAATCGCCAGAGCTTCGCCATCCAGTCGTCGGTGACGACAAACAAAATGTTCTTCAGTCCACGATTCCGTGACGATCAGGTGGCTCTGATCCAAGCAAGAGTGAACCTGTCATTGTCCGCAGTAGGCCCCATTAAACAGAAAATCGAAGGACCTAAGAGGCCACAATCGAGTGGAAGTCTTGTTTATACTTACAACGAGCCCTTCGGCGAACAAGACAAAATCAGGGGTGGAAAGGATAGGCTGGGAGGTCCTGAGGAACACAGAGATGAAGCCGTTTCAAGCGCTGAGGAGTGAGTATTCAAGTTTTATCTTTTATTACATTTTTCTGATTCACTGTTATGTTACGTTATACAATGTATATGTTATCAGAGTTTATCTTCTGTTTTTATTGCAATGGATACTGTGCAAATTGAAAGAAAAAAGGCTTTGAAAGATTAGTTATGCGAATGCAGATAGTGTGCAGCGGATAAAATTCTTATCTTGGCAAAAAGAGTAGAATGTGTTTGTGCACATGTTAGTATTTAGGCTTGCTGCAGTAATAGCATTCAATATAATCAATAGTTAACCTACTGCTCCCAGAAGTAACTCAGATAGTGTTCTCATCTCAAACATTATACTGCATTCCATTCATTGCATATATATGCAATAAATAGTTAACTCACCTACCTCTGTTCTCTAAAATAAATGTTTTCCCTCGCAGTGGATCCGCATCTGGACAATTGCACAATACAGCAAGCTGGGAAAATGACGTCGAATATTGGCAGCCCACCCCAAAACTCAGCGACCCACCCCAAACCCCTCTCCTGCCGCTTTTCGTCGGCTACAAGGGCAAGTCCATCGCAAACAAGGAGAACCCCGTGAAAATCTGCCGGGACCTCGTCCACCAGATCGCCAACACCCTCTCGGACCCCGACGAGATGCTGAAGAAACAGGGTCTCGAGAAATTCATCCTCCTAAGCGACATTATTCAAACCATGAGCCACGAGCAGATCACGAACGCAGCAGCAGGATACGACCAGAAGGACCCCAAGATGAAAGACTCGTGGATTGTCTTCCGCGATGCGGTTTCTTATGCCGGAACCGGACCTGCGCTGCTTACGATCAAGGACTGGATCGAGAAGGAACAGTTGAGGGAAACGGAAGCGTCTATCATTATGGCTACGCTGGCAAACAGTGTCAAGAACCCGACGCCTGAGTACATTGAGGAATTATTCGTGAGTGTCATTAATTGATCATTTTTCATTTTGGGGTCGGCGTGGAGAATTAAGAATTGCGGGGAAAAGAGTTAAAATCCGCAAGGTCGGGGTTTTATAGATATTTTGAGGGTTGCAACTATATAATAGAGGTCCCCCAGTGGCATATCCGAGTTAAACACCTATTCACGTTGTGTAGAAAAAAATTTAGCACTAAGGGTGAGGAGGGCCTGTGGAATAAGAAGTGAAAATACTGGTCTGTAATGATAAGTAGACCAGGATGTAAACGATTGTATATTCCTATGTGTGAGTGGACTCAGTTTGTGTTGGAACGTACAGTGTACTGAACTACACTGATTTTTCCAGCAAGGGGGTTCCTCCTTCGACACCGTTTTATGGTCTTTCCTTGAAGGAAAATGTTGAGATTATTGACATAACTAACTCTTAAACCCTTAATTCTGAACTATTAATGAACAGCTTATTGATAAATTAACGGCTTATTGAAACAGCATAGTAAATTCGTTCACACAAAAATTTGTTCTAGACTAACAGTAGAGCAGTCATCAAAAGACACTTGTAACAAAAGCACATGATACCTGTGATCTCAAAATGTGCGCATTAGGGTTTCAATGAATTTCTATTCCTTCCAGTCTATCGTAACGTGCCCGAAAATGGATGAGCAACGCAAACTGCGATCAAACGCAATTCTCGCCTTCACCGATATCGTCCGACGTGCCGCAATCGATGAGGCATCAGCGCACAATCGTTTCCCAGTGCACAGTTTCGGCCGATTCGTCTCCAAACAAGATCGCACCGTCGTAGACAAGTACATTCCTTATTTGGCAGAGAAACTGAAGAAGTCGATGGAAGAAGAAGACAGCGCCATGGCTCAGGTCTACGTTGTCGCACTTGGAAATTTGGGACATCCGGCGATTCTCTCCGCTTTGGAACCTTATCTTGAAGGAAAACTGCCGGCGACCAAGTTCATGCGACTCCTGATGGTCTCGTCTTTGAGCAAAGTCGCTCAACTTAGGCCTAAATTGGCACGATTGATCCTGTACAGGTGAGAGAAAACAAATGTTCATTTGTAAATGTCGTCCAACCTTCCATGTGCAATTTTTCGGCATAAAAACGTGTATAGGATCAAAATCGCAGTGCCAATACATATGTCGATGCATACAACGTGTTCAAAACCGTCAGGGCTTCCTTCTACAGCAGCTGATGCTTGTCTTATTCGTATTTTTTTAATTAGTGCAGATAATTCTAAAAATACTTTGAGTAATGAGAGACTTACTACTCTACCGCCATAAACCCAGTAATAATGACACTTTTCTTATTATAT
Organism: Cryptocheilus praepositus; assembly: GCA_033815515.1. Lineage (NCBI taxonomy): Eukaryota > Metazoa > Arthropoda > Insecta > Hymenoptera > Pompilidae > Cryptocheilus > Cryptocheilus praepositus. The sequence goes on along the minus strand of JAWWQZ010000112.1, from coordinate 667,614 downwards.
TTTCTTTACATATTAATTTGTGGGTTCACAGAATTTATACCAACACCCTTGAAGCACACGAAATTCGTTGCATGGCAGTGTACCTTTTGATGAAGACCGATCCATCCCTGCCAATGCTTCAACGTATGGCCGAGTTCACGAATTTCGACACCTCGCACCAAGTTAGTTCCGCTGTAAAATCGGCAATCGAGGCGATCGCCGACGTTAAGGACCCACAATGGCACAAACTTGTTGAAAAAGCGAAAATCGCTCGCGACTGGCTGACGAAGAAAGACTTCGACTCACGTTATTCACATGCATACATAATGGACTCCCAGTCTTTGGACGATGAAGACGATAAAGAGGATAGCGTCAGCAGACACTTTGACTACTCGTGAGTATAGAAGTCACATTTCAACGGGTTATGCTTTTTTATTACACGCATCTGTAATATTAGAGGGAGATATGCACAATGCAGCATATTACTAGGATAATCATTTCTCCAAGTTTTAAATGTAACATAGTTATCCATGCTAATATGAAGTAACATTGCTCCTATTATAATTTATTCATTTCTTCATAAAGTCTCCTTCGTACAAAAGAGACAATACGTTTATTATTAAACAAACATCATGTTCACATCCTCTGCTTAAATTGCTCGTTTTAGAATGGTATTGAGCTACATCGGTAGTGACGACGACTTCCCAAATGCTTGGTACATGGGCAAGTCGAAGTCCGTAGGTGGATTCAAAACGCCTCTTGAGGAAGTGGTGGCCATGGTTTCAAGTGTTTCAAAGCTAGTCAGGCTGTTTGGAAGTGACAACCCCAAGGATCGTGAAAACACGAGGACAGAAGACATTGCCAAGATGTTGGGAATTGTGCCACGATGGGAGACGCAGGCGCCATTAGAAGGAAATATACTTGTCAGGGACAACCACCACACCATGTTCGCTTCCTTCGATGAGACAACTTTGGCTAAACTCGCAAAAGGTACGCAGGTTTAGTCGTTTATTTTATTGGGCACGTAACTAACAAGACAGTTGTCGATAGAACTTCTTTGGTCCAAATTTGCATTCCATATTCTTCTAGAAATCTTATGCTAACTATTATTAATAAGGTTAAACATGACACACCACTTAACAATTATCAGCAGAATTTTTTGATCCGAATTTGCATTTCACACTCTTCCAGATCTCGAAAAGGAATACAAGAAGTGGGAACAGATGCAGCATTACCCCACAGCGAATTTCTACTACAACGAAGTCAACATCGTCTTCCCAACCGAAACCGGCTTGCCCTTCGGTGCCATGATGAAGACCCCCGTCTTCACGAAGTCATCCCTCCACGTTTCCTTAACCGAAGCGAACCTCCGACTAATTACCTCCCGACGTTCTCAAGTTCGCTCTGGCTTCCTCACCCCGTTCGATCAACAACTTTACGTCGTCGGTGTCGACAGCGACGCCTTCGTTTTCTTACCTGGAATCACAATGAATATCCGGAATACCGGTGGAAAGAAATCCGTCAATGGGCTTGAAGTAAAACTGCAGCTGAATAGCGGATATCAGCAACCACCGAAACAGCAGAAGATCCTGCATTACAGCAGCATGCCGTTTACTTCCCGACGTGATCTTCTGGACGACACACCCATGGCGACCAACAAAAACACCCACCCCATCCGTAGTGAGGACGATGAGGTTCAATTCAACCTCGGTGGATCCAACATGCCTGTGAGCCTCAAATTCAAGGGCCAGAATCTGATGGACAAGATCGAGTCGTTCGACATCTACAAGGTATATGATCCGCATCAGTTAACACGTTGACTGCCCAGAGGTTTTACTGAAGATCCAAAATATTCGCAATGGGTAGCAGTAATTATGTTATAAATGTTAATTATTGTTAGAATATTGATGCGATTCTTTGGTCTCCAATACCTGCACATTATTTATATTTCGCATAATTCAATTAAACGCTGTAGTATTTCATAGCATCAGTGTTCTAATACAGCAAAATACGCATGGCAGTCAAAGTGTTAATCCAAAAACACACGAATACAATCTAATAATAATTCATACCCCAGCAAATTTCACACTAACAGCTACCGCCACACATTTTTGTCAAGACGCTGTAAAAGTAGAAATTGATGATAGGTGAAAATGCTTGACAAAAGAAAGAGCCCGCACATATCGTTATAACGCACTTCATTCTCATAGACTCCTGGCATGTTAATTCCAAGTAAAACACATAAGAATTCGAATCACAAAAATCCTCAGAAAGGGCCTTTGACTCATTGCTCCCAATTTTCAAGATGTCCGTCGCGCCCTCGCTGTTCCTGGACACCAGCTACCAGAAGCTAGACCTCTACCTCAACCCACCCGCCATGGAGACCAGCCTCACCTTCAAAATCAGCACCGCCGAGACCCGCGTCGACCGAAACGAAATCGGCAAGCCCCAGCAAGTCGAAGAAGCCTTCGACGGTCTCCGCTCTGCCAAGAACGAAGACGAACGCAAGCAGCAGCTTCTAGACAAGGTTCCAAAAGGCATCAAGGCCCCCGTCGCCCACGCCCTGGACTTCGAGATCCAACTAGCCACCGACGACAAGAGCTTCGTGGCTGACCACATCCTCAGCATCGCCTGGGCCGGCAGCGGCATCGACGAAAAATCGCGCACGCTTTTATACTGGCGAGGCGAGATGAAGAGCGAGCACCAGCACGAGACCATGGAAATGTGCGGCAACGTGCAGGCCATTAGACAACCTACGGTCGACGAGCATGCCATGATGATGGCCGCCATGATGCCGATGACCCACGAGCACCCCATGAAGGAGTTCACGGCCAACCTGCGCTACGGCAAGAAATCCTGCATCGAGGGTGCGCAGATTTACATAAAGGGTAAGAGGGCCCAGAGCGACGAACTGAAGAAGGAACTCGAGAGGGCGGTGAGGAAGTGCCGCGAGGAGATCGAGAGGGAGAGGCAGGACGACAGCAAGCCGGTGTCGAGGATCGAGCAGTGCGAGAAGGTGCACAAGCTGGCGCAAGCTATGAATGAGCTCAAGATCAGCGTGAAGTTGAATCAGGACTCAGCGACCGCGGTGAAACTCGCCTCGGTGGCCGTGGATTCGATCAGGAACACCTGGTCGTCGTCGTCGTCGGAGGGACTGCTGTTCGCACAGCCGAGCAGTGATGAGGAAGAAGATGCTGGGGATATTGATTTGAAGGTGGAGATTGATCCGGAACTGAAGGCCGCGGATGTTTGCATCACGACGGCGGGCACCGCACCGATCACTTTCCATGATATTCCGCTTGAGATGCTCATGGATGTAGGGGATGAACGTGAAGGTAAGCTTTTCTAATGAGGAATTGTTTTTTTTGCGTGTGAGTATCTTTATAGACTAGGGAATAGTTTATCATTTCGCATAACATGGTATGTGACAATATGTACATAGAATGGTATGCATAGAATTTTTCAGCATATGCTTGAATATGCTATAAAAGTATGTTCTTGCAGTTGCTAACATTCTTCTTTCAGTTGATCGACTAAACATTTTATAAGCTTGAAACAGAACAGATGTATTTTATTTTCTTCATTGTTTTTACTTATAGTAGATCAGGAGTATCCGTAGGTAATGAATATTCGAATAAATCTTGTGGTTGCATATTTTTTCTCTATAATAATATTAAGGAATGGGTTAAATACGCAAGTTACTCAGTTTAATTTCAACCTTATGATTTCAATTGGACAATGAAGGAATACATAAAGCTTCCTTACGGTTCAAAATATTTGACTTTAAAATTCCATTGTTAAAGCTTCCGACATTTATTAAGGATTTATGCCAGTTATATTGAGGATCCCAACTATGTTGGGATAATCATTTTGTGCAATATGCAACGTTATTAAACATACATAATTTTCTGTTCCTTCAACCATATCGGTTTTTATTCTGCAGCAACCTGCGTACTTGAGGATAAACGTGCAATGACGTTCGACGACAAGACCTACAGACTGGACAAAATTGAAGACTGCTCGTTGGTTGTCATGACCACCTATCCCAAAGACAAGTCTCCAATTCCGGCCGACCAGAAAGTGAGCGTCGTTAAGAGAATGAGCAAGGACCACCGCGAGGTGGAAGTGAATCTTGGCGAACACACGATTCATCTGAAGTCGGGCAAGACGGACAAGAAAATCGACATCTCGGTCAAGGGCGAGGCGATTAAACTGGCACCTAATGAAAGCTACAGGAAAGGCGACAATTCTGATAATTTGGAATTCGAACTCTATCGGTTCAAGGACGGTTCCATCGGATTGGTCTCCACCAAATTCGACATCCAGGCTGCCTTCGATGGCGAACGTTTGATGCTCAAGGTATATAGCGCCTGCTTTTACTAACGCGCAAAATTTCACAAACAATTGCCCACTGCTTGGTTGTGCATTTTGAAGAAGGCATTTTGATCGCACAAGATAATATATAAGGTTGAACATACAGGGTCCATAAAAAAGCATTATTAGTCTGTTTTGGTTCAATAGCTTTTTATCGTGGTTCTTCTTAGAAGATCCTTGGGTCTCCTCAGAAGTTTATTTTAGAGGAAAATTGTGTGTTAATTACAGTATTATTTCTATTTTGTTTCCATAGAATATTATAATCCCATTGTACTGAAAAATGTGTTTTAGTTACAATATTATTTGGGTCTTATTTCTACAAGGTTTACAGTACATTCTCTACAGTATTATAATTCTATTGTACAGAAGAACCGTCTCTTAACTACAACATTATTCAGGACACATCGATACAATATTAAAGAAACACAAATTATTCGCATCGTGCAAAAATAAATATCTACATGAAGAAACGGAAGACTTCCTCTCCCCAATCTCTTCTTAACTTTGCATTTAATTATCTTCCAGGTCGCCGACGAATACCGCGACTCAATCCGCGGTCTCTGCGGCAACTACGACGACATCCCCGACAACGATTTCCTGACCCCCACAAACTGCGTCGTCGACTCCTCCCACAACTTCGTCCCCACCTGGGCCCTCGCCTCTGAAAACTGTCAGGACGACCGAACAATCTCCATCGCCAAAAAATCAAGACACACCGTCTGCCAGGACGCCCCCGTATCTCCGCCAAACAACGTCATCAAATCTTCAAAAGCTGGGGATGAATCAGGCGGCAGTCAAAAAGGCTGCAACATCCACGTCACCCAATACCGCATAATCCAGGACGAGATCTGCTTCACCACAAAACCAGTGCCTGCGTGTGCTAAAGGTTGTCAACCCAAGGAAACGCGGCCCAAGAAATATTCGCTGCACTGCATGTCGGCTGACAACCCCGTGGCCCAGGACCTGAAGAGGAGAGTCGACCAGGGTGCCAGACCTGATTTGAGTCAGAAGCCCACCTCGAGGTCCCACATGTTCTACGTACCCATGACATGCAAAGCTGTAGCGGCTTAGATGTTTTGTTTTGTAATTCTATGAGAGTCGTAGGTAATGAGAATGGAGCGTGTACAATGAGAATAAACGTTTCCCGGTAGATCTGTGTATTATAGTATGTTGTAAGGAGGTGGATGTTGGCATGTTGCTTTCTTCTAAATTGTGCCTTGCTTCTTTTCCGTTTCTTTTTGAAGATGCGTGAACGGGCGTAGGGACCGTTTTCTTTATTTTACTAAATTCTGGTCTACTGCGTCTGAAGCATGTAAAACGCCAGTAAATCTTATTGCTAGACTTTTGTATTATAGTACGTTTGTAATGAGGCGGATAATATTGAGCATGATGCTTTCTTCTAAATTGTGTGTTACTGTTCAATTTCTCCCTGTAGTTCTTTCTTTCCATTTCTTTACGACGATTAGAATAGTTACACTATATGTGTACATATCCGACAATATATGAAATAATATTCCGTAGAATCACTTCCCTAAGTCTGTCGACCGGGATAAATAAATATTTATTCTTGGTAGTACCGGATGTAATATTTATTTTCAGTAGTATATTAATTTCCCGTATATTTGGTATATATATATAAAATAGTAGATAGTATAGTAGAAAAGAACAGTACTAAATGTTTCTTTATTTCAATTTTGCAATCAGTTATTTAGTCAAGTAGTTGTAGTATTGCTAGTAGTTTTGTTTTAAAACGAAGTTATATGTTTTTCTTCCATTTATAAATCATCCTTCGGAGAAAAGTTCCTCAGAACAGTCTTTACAATTAAAATCATTATCACATAATTTTCAAAGTTTCGTAATGGCATACAGTATTCATGCTATGCCTTCTATCGAATTCATCATTAATTGAATACACTATAATACATCACATACGTAATAAAGTTCTACCGGATGTAGAATAGCTATCGATCAATTTATCAGTTACGTTGATTACTAGTACATTTTTTGTTTCCACACTATAAATATTCGTGTAATGGGAAAATACTATCTATCACCCTTCGACCCGACTAATTCTGGTATCTTGCAGAAACTTTATCACGACTACTTTGAACGGGATGGCAGATGTGAAACATCTTCCTTGATTCAATGGCGTGGATACTTGAGAATTAAATATCTAACCGAACAATGAGTTAAAACTTCGAGTAAAAACTATGTTTTAGTATTTTATAGTACAAAGCATTTTATTTATTATATTTTTCATATACATTTATTATACATATTATATATTATTTTAGCATTATATGATTATATCACAGGAGATAAGCATCGTTCACCCTCCTGCTCAAAAACGGTGAGACCCCATTTTCATTTATAAAATACATATAATTATTTCAACCAATTCTTCTATTTAATTTTTAGTCATCTACGCCGTTGTATCAAAGAAGATGTAACACGACGTCATGAATTCTTCTGTATCTTCATTTTTCTACAGAACAGGTCCTACGTCTTGACGTCACAGACCGTATTAGTTTCCCCCACTATTATCCGCCTTATTCCACATTTTCCTCGATCCAGTCACACCGGAGTTCACGATCAAACATTCGATCATACGAATCTTGTGACGGCAGACGTAAATTCCAAATTCCGAGAACCGCGGCGATAAACAAGAAAACGTCAGGGACCCGGTCAGATGAATTCCCGTGACACTTGCTGTGCAAGCAGGTTCACTGGATTCTCAGTGCACGCGTATAAATCTGAGTCGGTTCAATCATCCTGAGCTATTCCTTTGCCGGCCATCGAATCAGACAAAATGCAAGCCGGGAAGCATTTGTGTCCGGTCATCTTCTTCGTCGGTGAGTGCAAGATTAGCAGACAGCGCGGCGGTTTCAAGAGGGTGGCATTTTTTATCGCTACGGAATAGTTAAACAGGATGGTATAGTGCTCGAAGGACGACTGTTACGATTTTATGTGGTGAAGATTTTTTATTTAGGGCGATAAAAAACGTACCCCTGGCTATGGACCGCTACAACTTCTTTTGATGGAATTGTTTGATCTTTGGAATAGTGAAATAGGATGGAATAAGGTTCGAGGAATATGTGTGTATTGTGTGGTGAAGATTGTCTTATTTTATATATTTTCGTGTATTTTTTAATCGGACTCAGACTCGGTTGTGACATTTGTGGAAAGTTGTAACGGAATGACTGTTTTATTTTTTAATTTTATTACTGGCAGGGTTTTGGATGACTATCTTGGAGTGACGAATGTGTGATTTTTTTTTTTAGACAAAATTATTTATTAAAACTTGTTGTCGAATTTTACTATAATAAATGACTGACCGAAGGCGTACGTGGGATAACTACCCCAATGTTTTTCACGATAACTATTAATACTTCTTTATTTATCCCTTCTACTTCGACTTGCCCTCCACATATTCAGCACATCTTAAATTCACGAATATTGCCCCCTTTTCACAGAAAGTCCAATTTATAGAACAACTTACAACTATCTTTTACGCACTTTACTATAACTGTACTCGTTATAAATCAAAAAATGTTTCTCCGCGAGGAACCTATTGTTCGAAAACAGTCAACTGTCCAAATTCAAAGCGACCATACGAGCCTATTTAATCATCTTCAAAAAAGGCAAAAGGCCAGGACCCGCGACAAACACAAAACATAAAATCCGCCGTCAATTTATCGGAAATCCCACTGCACCCGAGTTCATCAGTGTACTATCATATTGCAGTGGCAAGCGTTTATGCACATGACAGACCGCAAGAAGCCTGGCAGGTGAATAATGCATATGAATACTCTGTCGAGAGCCGGACCCTCGCAACCCTTGATAATGAATACCAGTCGACATCAGACAAAGTCCTCAACTACACTGGCATCCTGCTGAACGCGACTCTCACCTTGTACGTTGTCGACGAGGAAGTTCTACGCGGGGAAATAAGCGCTGCACATTATGCACACTTCAATGAGGAATGGTTGCGCAAAGGAAAGGACAGGGACGATTTCGAAATCGACATCGCGTCGTTGGATTCTCGGCGACTGCCGATTTCCGGGAAGAGCTTCGAAATTAAGAAGACGCAGGGGGTCCTGACGGATCTGCTCGTCGATGGGGATACGTCAACTTGGGAAGTGAACATAATCAAGAGTTTTATCAGTCAACTGCAAGTGGACATGATGGTGAGGGGGAAATGTTGTATGGGTTTATTTGGTGGTTGGTTTCATGAATTTAGTTCAGCACGAGGGAAGCGTTGCTTAGGTATATGCGATATAAATTGAAACATATTGAAAAGGAATTTTAAAAGATATTGTTAAATTTCATTGGTGTATACCAGTGATTTAAGTTAATGCAAGAGTTGGAAATTGGGAAAGAAATGTTTAGTGCATCAGAAGATGCGTGCCGTTTTAAAAGAGTTCATTTTGGTATGGGCTGACATTAAAACTGAGTTATCTACATTGCAATAAATGCACAATGTATAATAACGCATTATTGAATGCATTTTGTTTGGACGTTTTCACTGTATGCACCGATATTGATATTATTTACTGAATCAACTTGATTGCAAATTTAATCAATTTTTATGCCTGTTTTTGGTCAGACATTTTGATGATGGTGAGGGTAAGGGGTATTATTAGGATCCACTTGTTGGCTTCGAAATTTGGTGATTGGGCTGATTAACATTAAACGTACCGAGTGTTTTAACATTTACTTTAAAATCGTACGTTCATTGTTATTTCTTTCACTCATTTGACTTTCTGTAAATTCTTATATCATCTGATTATTCAATTTCTTTCTCTCTTTAATGAAGTAGGAATTTCTTTCTCAAAATCAACGTTTATTTTGTAATGGGTCAAACGACCCCTCATGGTAAGAATAGGTAGATGTAAAGTACCGGTACGTTTAGTTTTAATGTTTGCTCTGGTAAATGTGACTAGGTGGGGAATACGTGTTATTTTGTAACGGTATTTTGTGTTGCGAATGTATGGTGAAACAGTTATGCTGAACATAAGTAGAGCCGGGAATGATTAGGGTTTATTCGTTACGCACAAAGTTTTCTTATGTATTCTAAGAGATCAATTCTACTTGGGGTGGAATACACGTTATTTTGTGGATACGTTGGTAATATGCTGTATATGTATATAGAAATGGAAATTATGGGTAGGATGACCACAGAGTTTCCAGAGATTCCTTTGCACAATTTGTAAGATTAGATAGCTATGCTGCATATAAATAGAACCGCAAATTATAAATGCTTATTACTTTCCTTCAACGTTGCCAGAATTTCATTTACGTACGTCGCGATGATGAATTCTATTTGACACGAAATATACGTTATGTTATGGGCACGTTACTAATACACTATCAAACGATAAGGCTGATATAAATACAGCCAGAAATTATAAATAGTTGACCGCAACGTTTCCGGAATTTTTGCACCGCAGTTTATGATGATAAACTCTTGTTGGGACAAGGTGCACGATACTTTTTGGATGCACTGTCAAATGGTTGTCATAACTTTAAACAGAGCCGGCAATTATGAATAGTTCGACACTTGTCTACAAAGTTTCTGGAATCTATCTTGTGCAGTTTACAACGGTAAATTCTATGTAAGAAGAAATACACGTCAAACTAATAACCTGTTAAACAGTTATGCTGCATATAAATAGAACCGGAAATGATGAATACTTGTTTACAGTTTCTGAAATTTCTTTCACGTTTGCAACGATACATTTCTCTTGACACGTAGGATCTTGTGCAACACTATTACGTGATCGTCCGAGATACAAGAGTTCATTTCATTGATCCCTCTACTTCAGTTATTGAACTACTTGGTTATTGAACGTTATTGAAAAATCTCACATTGTCTCAATTGATTTATCGATTGCAGGACAAGAACGCAGATTGGAAAGATGCAGCTGCGGATTCGTGGGAGAAGCCGTACGTCACTTTTAAAACCATGGAGGAGACGGTGGGTGGAAATTGCGAGGTGACTTACGACATCATGCCCTTCGATGAGGACCTTCTGCAAATGAATCCCGAGTTGCTGCCACTCCCGAATTTGGCAGAGCAAATGAAAGATGCGTCAGCGAAGAATATTGAAATCGTGAAGACGAGGAATTATGAACGATGCGATAGGCGTCCAGGATATCATTTTGGCATCGATGGGACAAGCAAGTGGGAACCTGGCGCAAATGATAATGGAAAATTACAATCTGTTAGTACTCTCCTTTTTCTATGGCAATTCACATTTTCATTCCGTGGATTTTTTAAAAATAAAATATAATGTGCCTTTTGTATTTAATATAATGACATTTTTGTACTTTAAATCATTTAATTTCAGTCGAAAATAATATAGAAATTCTTATTTTGTCATTTTCTTGGTGATCAGGCATGTAAATGTTGACGGTTTTTAAGTGTAAAGAAACACGCCGGTACTTTCATCATTTTTATGATGGTTGATGTCATGGAAATTTTAATTTAAAAAAAAATAGAGTTTCTAATATTAAATAAATATCTATTTCACAATTGGAGAATATTTCATAAATATTCTTATCTGCATCGAAAATAAATATTACATGCATACTTAAATATATGAAAGAGATTCGATATTGTTTTAATATTGGAAACATATGTATTCAATATTTTGTTCTACTAGCGTACAGTTTCCTAATATTAAATAAATACTTATTTCACCCTTGGAAACAACATTTTATGATTTAATATTCTTCGAATGACATATTTCTGGAAAAGTTTATATTTCTTTTCTCTATCTGAATGTTTATATTGAATATTTTGTGCTATTATGGGACAGTGTCCTAATTCCGCTATTTTGTTGTTGGCAGAGGTCGTCGACAAGCAGAATCATAATAACCGGAAACCAAACATCCTTCGTCATCCAGTCTTCGACGACCAGCGGCAACATCTTCTTCAGACCGCGATTCCGTGAAGATCAGTTAGCAGTGGTGCAAAGTCGCGTGAACTTAACGTTGGCCAAGATGACGCAGATTGAAAATGTGATCGCAGGTCCTGCGAATCCGCAATCAACGGGGGGTTTTGTTTATTCGTATAACAAACCATTCGCCGGTCAGCAGATACCAAGGACTCAATGGAGAAAACTGATCTTTCCTCGCACAAACGTAGATACAGGGTGAGTATCGTTACGTCGAATTAAGTCGAAAAGTTACAAGAACGAAATACATCATAATACAAATATATAAGTGCACATTGCACAATACTAAAATAGTACTATTAATAATATTACTAAATTAATTTTAAAATTAATATTACTAAATTCTACAAATTTTACAATGCGCAATATACAAGTAGGCAAGAAGGCAAAACACAAATGCAAAGATAATTAAGTAAAAATTACATAAATATAAACTACATGTTATGCAAAACTTATGTATGCGTGTAAGAAATTGTTTTTAATTGTGTTCGATTTTTGTGCTCAAATTCGCATCGCCTATTATACACATAAAGGTTAAGCATAAAAAAGCGTAAAATAAAAATTATACAGGCGTGCAACAAATGCATATGCCAATTTTTCACATCACATATAATACGAGTTTGAGCATAACAATTTATAAAACCCCTTGTTACACGCATACGTATATTTTTTCCTGAATAATGTATACAATGTAATAATATCAAGTATCGTCGTATATACTGTAACAACAAGTAACCATTGAAATAATCACCATTAATTCTAGAAACATTTTCATTCGCCCACAGCAATTCGCCAGAACCCTTGAATAAAGAAAGATGGACAAATGGTTCAGAACATCTGCAGGCCACCCCCAACTTGATCAACGCCCCAGAAACTCCACTTCTTCCACTTTTCACGGGCTACAACGGGAAATCCATCGCCACGCAAATGGATCCCGTACAAACATCTCAAAATCTCGTCGATCAGATCGCAGACGAACTCGCCGATCCCAATAGAATGATCGCAAAACGGACCCTTGAAAAATTCAGCATGCTATGCGATTTACTACGGACCCTGAGTTACCAGTTGATGACAGACACAGGTGCTGAGTACGATGGGAAAAATGTGAAAAGCAAAAACTCGTGGATCGTCTTCCGTGAAGCAGTGTCTTATGCTGGAACTGGACCCGCGCTGCTTATGATCAGAGATTGGATCGAAGAAGGAAAGTTGGAGGAAACGGAAGCGGCGAATCTCATGAATAGTCTGCCGAATTATGTCAGATACCCGACCCCCGGCTACATCGAGGAATTATTTGTGAGTTTCGAAAAATGCGCATTTTTCATTCTGAGAGACTTGAAGAGTTAAGGATTGGGCTGAGAAGAATTAGCAGCTGCGAGCCCAATTTTTTTTTATGAAGGTTTTACGTTTTCGACCGTATTATATGCTATATACATGGTATATATGATGGGGAGAAATGTTAATGCACCCACGCGACGGATTTTTCTTCGTATTGCAACTCTGCGGTAAAAGATTTATTCAGTGAAAATATTTTTTTTGTATAGAATTCCCGAAGTTGCATTTAATGCCCAGAAACACCAACGAATGATTGCGATAAAACTATACAGCCGACATAAAACGCAGAATCTTCTAGGACACCTATCAGTAGATTATTACAAAAATTTATCGAATTTTTTATTTGACGATTCTTTAATCTTTTACAGTCCATTGCCAATAGTGAGAAAGTGAGTAAACAACCCAGGCTGTCTTCAAGCGCAATCCTAGCGTTCACCGAATTAGTTCGACGAGCTGTAGTCGACGAGGCATCAGCAGCGAATTATTATCCAATTGACAGTTTTGGATCATTCGCCCCTCAACAAGATCACCCCGTCGTCTACAAGTACATTCCCTATTTGATGGACAAACTGACGAAGTCGATGGAAGCAGAAGACAGCGTCACAGCTCAGGTCTATGTTGTGGCACTTGGAAATTTGGGACATCCTGCGATTCTCTCCGCTTTCGAACCTTATTTCGAGGGAAAGATGAAGGCCACCAAGTTCATGAGACTCCTCATGGTCACGTCCTTGAGCAAACTCGCTGAACTTACGCCGGAAGTTGTGCAGCCTTGTCTGTACAGGTAAGAGAAACATTCAGAATGCATTGAAAAATGTATTGGATAACACTAAAGCAGTTTTATTGGTTTAGATCTTTACTAAAGTATTTCTATGCTCTACATATTTAAAAACCACCAAGGTCTCCTTTGCAGGAGCTGATACTGTTCTTTTTCTCTATCTTAGGTGCACTGCTAATTTTATGCTACTTCTTATCATTTGTACAAATAATTCTGATAATATATTGAGCAGTGAAAGATTTGCAACTCTACAACGATGGGCCCAGTGATAAGGACACTTTTAATATTATGTTTTCTTTATATTTCACAGAATTTATACCAACACCCTCGAGGCCCACGAGGTGCGTTGCATGGCAGTGTATCTTCTGATGAAGACCGACCCACCCCTACCTATGCTTCAACGTATGGCCGAGTTCACGAATTTCGACACCTCAAAACAGGTCAATTCCGCTGTGAAATCGGCAATAGAGGCGATCGCTGCGGCCAAAAATCCGGAGCTTCGTAGTCTCACCGAGAAAGCGACAGTCGCTCGCGATTTGCTGACCAAAATGGAATTCGAACCATATTATTCTCATTCATATATGATGGATTCCCACAGTTCGGATGACAAAGAGGACCAGGACGACAGTGCCAGCAGGAATATCGCTTACCGGTAAATGAAACACGTTTCTAAACTGGGTCATTCATTTTTTCGTTGAGAATATCACGCCTACTGTGGTCGAATGTGCTTTATTTGAATGGCAAAATAATTTGTGCATCAAATAAAAGATATGCAATCAGAACAGACTTAATAATAACCAAGTCTGAACTGTAATAATTCTTTCGGCGTGTATGGGGCATTTAATAAAGGTGTTTTCCGGTACCAGATATCCTTATCAGAGGATTCTATTTTTGTGCTATTTTCAAGACTTCAAAATGTAGGACTTAATTGTTAAAAAATCTTCATTTATGGACCGATTTTCTGTTCACAATTTCCAGACTTTATCTACCGTCATTTTCATTTTGTGTAATCGCTCATTTCAATGTGTGTGCATATCGGAAAAATGAATATGTAAATATATTTCATATAACATTCAACACATGCATGTCCCTTCGCTGATCTGTTACATTAGTCCTCGCGCACTTGTTATTTTCAGGCTCATAATGAACTACATCGGTGGTGACAACATTTATCCAAACACGTGGTACTTAGGCATGCACAAATCATACGGTCGGTACAATTTGCCACCCCAGGAAATCATGGCGATGGTTTCGAGTATCGCAAAATTGCTGAACGTGGGCAAGCCTCAGAATCCAACAAATACGAAAACCGACGACATCGTCAAGATGTTGGGAATAGGAAGCAAATGGCAGGACGACGAACCGTTAGAAGGAAATATCTTTGTCAAGAGTGCCCACAGCTCTGAATTCTTCCCGTTTGATGAAGCAACTATGCAGAAGATCATTCAGTGTAAGCTATTGTACTGTAACATAATTTTTATAACGCGGGAAGACGCTTTTCCTGTATGTATATATAATATAAATCCTCAAAAAGGATATCTGCTCTTCTGTGAGCTATATTCCTTTTGTTTACTTCAATTATTCTTTTATTAATCATCTCTCAGAGAGACTAAACGTACTTATTTCATAGTCTGCGTAACATTCATTTTCTTCGCATTATATAGTACATATTAAAATCTCCGAACAGAGGAGTTCTTCACATCACACCTTTTATCAGACATTCAAACTTTACTGCTATTCGTTCTTTTCCAGCTTGCATACAAGAAATCGCCAAGTTACAAAACACCCAGCACTACACAACCACCAAATTCACCAACTACGGCGCCGACATCGCCTACCCAACAGAAACCGGCCTCCCCTTCGTCCTCACCATAAGGACCCCCACACTCCTGCAAGCATCTCTCCGCGCACAGCTTTCCAATCCCCAAAAATCCCTGTCCTCCAACCTCCGACTCCTCTTCTCCCGAAACCTACAGACCCGCGCCAGTTTCGTCACGCCCTTCGACCACCATCAGTTCATCGTCGGAGTCGACACCAACATGCAATTTTTCCTACCCGGCCTCGAAATCTACCTGAACTCTCCCGGCGAACTCAAACTCCAACTCACCGGCGGCAGAGTTCCAGAACCCCAGCAAATCTTCCACTACAGCGTTTTACCTTTCACATCCCGACACGACGTACTAGACCAGACCCCTGTCTCCCTTCACAAGCACACCCACGTTTTTCAGCCGGAAAGTGACCCCGCCACATTCGGCACCAGACTCGACCCCCTAACCATCGACTTCGAAGGTGGCAATCCCCTGAAGAAAATGCACTCGCGTGACTTCAAGAAGTTCCTACTCTCGCCACACGCGTTCCTGGACTGCGAGTACCTAAAAGCAGACGTATATTTGAACGAACCAGCCCTGGACTTCACGACCATATTGAGAGTACAGTTTGGACAGCTTCTGAATATGACCGGCGTCCCAACGACGGTGGATAACGAAACGTTCGGCACCCTGCGTCAAGGAGATAGCGATACCAGACGACAAACCCTGCTGAAGAACACGGCGAGGCATGTAAAGACCCCAAATGCACGGGCTGTGGACGTGGAGCTGGTGGTCGAAGACAAACGGGGGGCCCAGGTGGTGAAGCAGGTCTTCGGGGTCGGCTGGGCACAGAGTAAAGTGGACTCGCAATTGCGGACGCTGGTTTATTGGCGTGGCGAGAATGAGGAAAGGAATATGGAAGTGTGCGCGAACCTGCAGATGACAAAGTTTGCGTACTACAACTTTTTAAGGCCGACGATGAAGGCGGCTTCGATGTTCTGGAACGGGAGGCACCCGATTAAGGAGCTGGCGGGGTCGATTGGGTTTGGACGGAAGTCGTGCATGGACGGCGCGCGGATTTTTGTGGACGGGAGACGAACGCAGAGCGAAGAGAAGCAGAAGGCAAGTGAAAAGTTGTGGACAGAGTGTATATTTGCGGGAGTGATCAAGATGCCGCCTAAATGTCAAAAGGCAAGATTCTTGACGCCGATTGACCAGGTGGAGGTGAAGATTAGCTTCGATGACTGGTCGAAAAGACTGGTGAAGCTGGCAGGTTTTGGGATAAGGACCTTGCGGAATGTTTGGCCGTCGACTTATGATGGACGATTGGCGATGCAGGGGGGTGGTGGGCAGGAGGATGGAGAAGTTGATGTGGTGATCAAATTTGATGCTGAGTTCAAGGCGGCGGATGTTAGGATTGCGACGAATGAGAATGAGGCGGTTACTTTCCGGGACGTGCCGCTTGGGAGGCTGCTGGGCATGAAGAGAGAGGGGGAAGGTAAAATGCTTTTTCATTCTTTTTTATGAATAGATACCAACACTTATAAAAATATATTATATTTGCAATAATAGTATAATAATATCGAAGTAATACGTGTACTGGGGCATACAATGGATACGTACATCCGTTGCTCAATTGGTCCCCCGAGTTCAACATCATTTTCATTGCCAATATTAATTCTGTTCACATGATTTTTCATACATTTGAAGGCTCGTTAAGTGTTTGAATCATTGTCTATAATATTCTCAGAGTTATGCAATTAATAGGTCCACCTAACAATTTGCATCATATTGATACATAATAAATTCCATGAAAAACGATTGACTGCGAATTCTACCTGACCGTGTAAAATGAGATATAAATATATCTCATAGTTAAAAAAAGAGATATAATTCACCGTATAAAAAAGATTCTACAAGAGAATTCATCTCATTTGATTCTATTCTAGTCTCCTGCACCAAATATTTTTCCAAGACCGTATATGGATTATACTTTACTACTTGTTCCTCCTGTGCTACTTTCTATTCTACAGCCGCATGCAGTCTTGAGG
This sequence comes from Cryptocheilus praepositus, assembly GCA_033815515.1. Lineage (NCBI taxonomy): Eukaryota > Metazoa > Arthropoda > Insecta > Hymenoptera > Pompilidae > Cryptocheilus > Cryptocheilus praepositus. The sequence goes on along the minus strand of JAWWQZ010000112.1, from coordinate 650,337 downwards.
ACCAAAAAGTGAGAACGCTTGACGGGAAAGAATACGAATTAGACAGCATCGAAGAATGCTCGCAAGTAGCTTTGACAACGTATCCTAGGAGCAACGACCCGATAGCAACAAAAATGAGTGTCCTCAGAAGAATATCGAAGGATCACAGAGAGGTGCAGGTGCATCTCGGTGATCAGTCGATCACTTTGAAGTCAAATAAGGGATCTACAGCGATCGAGATAAAGGTTAATGGCGAAGCCATCGAGCTACCGCCTAATGAAAGCTACAAGGTGTTGGACAAAAATGGAAACGTCCAAATCGAGGCTCATCGTTTTGCGGATAAATCCATCGGAATCGCTCTAGAGAAGTACAATGCCCTGATTGCTTTCGATGCTACGACAATCCTAATCAAGGTAAATACAGAGAATAAATTCGAACACATTCCAATATAAATTTCAAGCACTTCACTTACGAGTAAACGAATTGCGTTTCCAAGCTGTCTTGTTCATTTTGTAAAATAAATTTTTCATTCCAGCTATCGAATGAAGACCGACATACCGTTCGTGGTCTTTGTGGTAACTTTGACAGCAATACCAAAAACGACTTCCACACGCCGAAGAACTGTTATCTGCGTTCTGCCAAGGGATTCGCTTCATTATGGACCCTCCCGGAAAGTTGCAAGGATCCTGGAATGGTCGCGGAATCTCTAGAACAGGACTGCCGACATACAATGTCCATGGATAACAAAATTGAACCACCAAATGCAGAAACCACAACCATGATAAACAATATTCGTGAGACCTGCAACAAATTTGAGATAAAAACTTTTGAATTGAGTGGTAGGATCTGCTTTGGCATCATTCCGGTTTGCGGGAATGGATGCAAACCCACGAAATTGGTTTCGAAGGAATACTTACTTCGGTGCTTCCATATAGACGACCCAACAGGGCAACAGTTGCAGCAGGGCAACGCTAATATAACTAGGATAGCCAGCAGACCGAGTTACATTCCAACGTATTGGACGACTGAAGTGCCTGAATCGTGTTCCCCATAGGACATTAATCCAAAATTCTTAGAGAGACTTATCACTTTTTTACTATGGTTCTCAAGTATTGTGCCATCTTTTAAGTAAAATAAATCGCGAATATTTTTACACGTATGCTTAGTATGTGACAGTAATAATTATAGGAATATCGGGAGGTGTGGAACCAGGATAAATAATGACGGCATGCATACTATGTACAAATACGTTTATTCGTTCCTTCGCACGACGCACATTCTCTACTCAATGCTTCCTTCTTCTGGACGACTCCTTCTTACTTTTCTTCGAGTCCTTGTGCTTCCGCTTCTTTTTCCTCTCCTTTTTCGACTTCTTCGCTTTCTTAGCTTCCACCCACCGTTCTCCAATCGCATTTTCTGACCTCGACGGAACCACGACACTCTTGAATAATACTTGTCTGTTAGAATTCTCAGTTTTCTGTCCATGAGTATGATTGTTCGCCAGCGTCGCAGGTAAAGCTGGCCCATAAGTGTTCTCCGGTAAAATTCCGGGGTCTTCAGCAGCCGACGCTACCCTCGACGCCTCCTCGTCTTTCTTCTCCTCCGTGTTCTTCTCTTTCGCAGACTCTCTCTCCTGCTTCTTCTCCAACTTGTCCAGATTCGAAAATATGCCTCTCGGTGGCGAGAACGATGGTTTCGGTTCGATAACGGATCCGATCAAAACCGACTTCATCGCTTCTTGCTCGTCATCCTTTCCTTCTGCCTCGCCTTCTACTTTATCCTCATCGTCGCTATCCAAGAATATAGCCTTGAACAAGTCTTTCTTCTCGCTCGGCTCGCTTTTACTTCTGCCGACCTCTTCGCTCGAAATTGCTTTACCGAATATCTTTTCGTAGGACACCTCGAATGGGGTAGGGACCGTCGAAGATTCTGCCTGCAGCTTTTCAGTCTCCACCCTCTCGTCCTCATGTTTTTGTTCTTCGACCAGCTGCATGTCTGTTTTCTTCGTCGCATCGCTTTTCTCTGCCTTTTCCGACGGAACGCTCTTCTTCTCTTTCGCAGCCGACAGAAAATCAATCGACTTCGACAGCAACGAGAACTTCACCGGCTTCTTCGACATTCCCGACTCGACCTTAGTATCGGACTTCGGCTCGTGTATATTGAAGCGCTTATAAACGATGCTACAAGCTCGCCACTCGCCTTTTTCTCGCGTCAATTTACCGAACATCTTCAACTTCGCGGCCTTTCGCCTCGCGTCCTCGATACTCTCATCAGCGGATAGTTTCTGTTCAGGTTCCGTCTTCGAACTTCCCACCTCTTCGTCCTCTTTCTTCTTCAGCAGGCCCCCCGTCACAAACGTCTGACTGCCCTGCAACTTATCCAACCACGACGTCGCCGCTTTCAGTCGCTCCTGCTCAGAATCCTTCTCCGCTTTCTTCTCCTTCTCCTCTTTCACTATCAAGACACTCCGGTCCTTCTCATCCAGCATCACAGCCCTATCATTCGCATTCCTTATCGGCCGCTTCTCGATCTTCACAGGCACAGCCTGCGGCGCAAACCTGGAAGTCGCGTGCACCGGGTTAAAATTCGCAGGCAGGACTGGTGGTGGGAAAAACTTCCGGCATCGCGTCTTATTCGACGCTTCAGCGTCGGGCCGTTGAAGACTGTACTTTGCAGGCACGAACCCCTCGATGCAAGACGCATTTGTCGACACACGACTTTTCTGCGTCGATTTCTTCCCGGCGTCCTCGGGCGCTAGAGTAAAATCGTAACGCGACATGTCGTCCTGCGCGTAAATGTCTTCGTCTTCTTCCTCGAAGGCACCGACACCGAATGCGCGGCCGTGTTTTGCGATCTTTCTATCCTTTTCTTGCCTGAAAAAGGTCTCGGCGTGCAGGAACCGCTGCTCTTTGCTGTCGGACAGCACCGTGTGCCGGTCTAAGCCTGAGTAGCCGATTCCGAATAAATTGTCTTTCGGTTCTCTGCGGAAAGGCTCGTAATCGTCAGGTGCGAACGTGATGCTGAAGTCCTCGTCGTCGTCTTCATCTTCTTCGTTTGCGGAATCGTCGGTTGAGCCAGTGATGAGAGGGTCTTCGGTGGGTGGCCGCGCACAACCGTAGACTTTCATTTTGTTGTTGCGTTTCCGGATGTCGCGTTTTTGCCTTCTGGTGACCCGGGCACCTACGCCTTGGCCAGGGCGCCAGCCCATTTTTTTTAATAGGATGACGCCGACTGTGTCGCGGGCTGGACGTAGAAGCTCGCCGAGAACTGGCGCACCAGGGATGGGGCCGTCTGGGAAGTTAATAGCTTGGTGTGCTGAAAGAAGGAGAGTTTCAATTGAAAATTACGATGCAGGTGTAATTATGTGTAACAGTGGATAATGGGATACGCTGTTAACACGTTGACTGCCGAGCGTATTTTGCTATATTAGAACTGCAATCCGATGAAATACCGCAGAGTATGATTAAATCTTGCAAAAAGGAAGATAACGTAAAGGTGTTAGAAGCCGAAGTATTGAAGCACGGTTCCAATATCAATTGCTTTTACAAGATTGCAAATAGGCTTCATTGCGAATTTTTTGCATTCTTAGTAAAATCTTTTGCACCGGTCACTGGTGACCACCGTGGCAGTCAAAGTGTTAAGGTATCGTGTATTGCACTTGGTTAATATGTGGCCTTTACTATGTGATGCAGAAAGGAAGAACCTTTTGGTCGAAAGGCGTACGTTCTTAATACATATCCGAGTATTTGCCAGGACACACAAGAGAAGATGGTAATGAACCATCGAGGACAGAAGAGAATTAATGACACAAAGGTTTGAAAAGTATATCAGCCTTTGATAGAAGCAATGATAATGTAATCAATGTTAGAGACCTATTATTAGTATAATTACAGGATTAATGGTTCGTATTGTGCTTGTTTACTTATTGTAATTCTATATATCACACGATGTCAACGAAATACCTTGTCTGCGTCTTAGAGCACTGCTTCCGTCTTTATCCAGGTCTTGATAGCCTCCAGTTGTGCGAATGGCTGTCGGTGCAATGCCAAATTGGCCGGTATCCTCTTCATCCATGAAATCTTCCGGTCGTTGAACGACACCGACTGTTCGCTCTGCGCGTGAAGACTTGAATCTCTTTGGGGTCCAGCCATCTCGAGAACCGACGCCGTTGAAGTATCCAGCAGAAAAGCCGCCAGTAAAGGCACCGTGGAATCTTCGTCGGCCTTCAGTGTCGTAGACGCACTGATCGGCTACTGTTATGGCTCGCTTTCTCGGGAGATTGTCTGCAGATATAATTAGAAGTAGAGTAGAGTGGCATTAATTAATTGTGACGAGGTGGAGGGCGCCAATAAGCAATAGCAATAATAATATGTACATTAATTAATATGTGGGAGGATGATCAATACGTATACGCAATGTTTGTTGTTTTGTAAACGTTCTGTACGTCTTAATTGATGGTAAAATTGTTATAGTGCTCACGAATGGAATTTTTGGGATTGAGAAATGCATTAGATATGAAAATTGTGCAGTATATACGAATTTACAAGTGTGTGAAGCGAAATTTCTTGGGGTAGTCACGGTCACAAATAGGTGAAAAATTTCAAATTTTTTTTTTTCTCCGGACCTTTACTAGTCGATAGGGCATCATTTGCGCTGAAGATAGACCACTGGCTGCTCGCTGAACTCTCAATAGTTTCGGAGATATGACGATTTTAAGAAAATGCAAAAAAATTTTTTTCAAAATTGCTGATCGCGAATAGTCCCACGTGAAAGTACGTCCAAAGAGCTTTAAGAAAACCTGTATTACTTATAGGTTTCGACCGCTAGTTTAGACGGGACAGGGCTTTGAAGAAATCGAGAAAATCTTAAGGTATACCCCTTGCCATTTTTGCCAAAAAATGATGGGTCGCCGATTTTCTCGCCTTTGTAGTATATCAAAGGGGGTCCAAAATAACTCGGAAAAATGCAAGCCGCATCCCGAAATTCGTAATAGTTCCGGAGATATCGCCAAAAATGTGTGGAAAAATCGTGAAAAACGACCCTGATAATGGGGTCAAAAATTAAAACTTTACTGATCGACTTGCAATCGTGCCAGATGAAAGGGGGTACAAAGAGACTTGGAAAAATGCAAGGCGCACCCCGAAATTCGCAATAGTTCCGGAGATATGGCCAAAAATGTGTGAAAAAAATGCCTAAAATCGACCTCCTAAATATACTGTAAAAGTAACAACCTTTTAATTGACTTCTCTTTTCACATACTATAAGAGGATATAAAATGACTTAGGAAAATGCAAACCAGACCTCAAGATTCCAAATATTTTTTGAAATATGGCCAAAAATAAGTGAAAAAAGTAATACAAACTATAATACTTGAAGAAGAATACAAATAATAATACTGGTTGACTTGCTTATTCGGAAAAGATAAAGGGTTCAAAGAGACTAAAAACGAATGTAAACGACAGCTCAAAATTCAACATAGCACCTGAGTCATTGCCAGCGACATAAAAAGAAAAAATGGAAAAATACACATTTCAATAAATTGCAGAATAAAAGTCTTACGTATACCTTGTCTTTTCGAGACAGCAAACAAAGTGTAAGGAGACTTTGGAACATCTAAACCCCTGCCTATTATATGCAATATCACCCAAAGGGTAGTAAAAAATAAAAAACATATTAAGCAAAAATCAGCTAAGAATTTAATTTAACATAAATATACTACAGTGTAAATGCAATTCTGTTGTACTCTGTCCTATCTTTGTATACGATAACACTAGTTTCTCATATTGTTATACAGAGCGGGGCACTTGCAGTGATACTTCAATATTAATGCACATAGTTAAGTGATATTTTTGAACTCTGGATACAAGCCCTGCTTACCTCATGTATCATAAAAAAATAGTTTGGTTCAGTACCTTCATCCAATGGTTCAAGCGGAGCACCAAACGTTGCGTAATTTTCATCCTCAGAGTCGCTCATCTCGACTTCACGTGCCGGTTCCTCTTACTTTGAGACCTAGAAAAAATTATAACAGTTTCAATCTTGCAACGGTTTAAGTACTTCAAATAAAAAGTAGGTCTTGCCAAATGTTACTCATAACTTATATATGCGTAATTAATAATAGTATGTACTCTACAACTTTATAATACTATATTAAATGGAGGATGAGGCATTAACAAAGAATAGGTGGTAAAACTATAATAAATTAAACTATTTAAATTAACGTTTAACCCAAATAAACAATGTATTCAATTGGAGCATTACTGCCTAATTTTATCTGACAAACGCAAAGTATACTTGTAAAGCATCGTTTACCAAGGTTTCCTTTCGTTACATGATGCATTCACACGTAAAACTCCTTATTCCTCTCACGCACGTTAATGATTCCATACGTTTATCAATATTACGCATTCCATTCCTGTCGACATTTGACAAATTCGAAATATTTTAGGTTAGGTCAAACGTGGGATAGGGACCATCGCGGCATCTCTCAACATTTTGCTCAAACTGTTTAATAATTTTCGGAATTCTTCCTTATTTTCCCATGGTACACCATTGAATCACCTCAAACAACTGCTACAAGATGACGCTGAAATACAATTAATGCGTAATGCAATTACTATATATATTGACAAAAGAAATTCATTCTTAATACCTTTCAATCTATATTATAAGTTTGCATATTATAAGTCAAGAAATATAAATTATTCATATATAATTTAATTAGCATAAAAGTATGGATATGTTGCGTTCATTGGATGGTAGTTTGTAATTGGTTACACTTTTTGTTCCGCGAATCTGATTGGTGCGCGTCGGACATTAATCAGGCACCTGATTGGTCGACGACTAACTGTATTCCAAGATGGCCGCCGCAGTCGCTTGGGCCCAGTGGCACGACTACCTTTTCCAACTTTTCGTCTCTTACGCCAATGCAGTTCCTGTTACATGCAGCCGACTGACACGAACCGTCAAAAATCTGTCACAGGTGCCTTGGTTCTCGCATAGAATTGATTAATACTCGAATATTACGAAATGGTCACTTTGTACGATCTTGAGTCTGTCAGATATGCGTGCAGTTGCGGATCCTTGCGAGCGATGTCAGAGATTTATTTCTGTCGGTACTGCCTGAAAATACGATGCGGCTACTGTCTCTGTCAACAGGTACGATTTTCCAGACATTCGGTTTAAATTGTAATTAAAGTAATGTGACTGAAAATTAACATGTTTAGTATTACATTACATGATAACATATTTAGCACAGATTGTTAATGAGCATTGGAATTTGCAGGTTGACTCCCATTATTGTCCTACTTGTTTAGAAAGCTTTCCGGTCACTGAGGTGCGGCTTAGGAAAAACAAGTGAGTTTTCACAATATGTAATTCCCAATTATAATCTTTCTATAACCATCACAGATTGTGCATTCATATATTGTTATAGATGTACAACTGTTTTCATTGATTTCGTATCACAGATTTTCTATGTGCCATCCACATTGTACCCCCAGTAGCGAAAATTAACCCTTTGACTGCTAAAAACGTATATATACGCCTTCACAAGTGCATCAATATACACGAAATGCGTATATGTACGCCTTCACAAATGCATCAATATATACGAAAGGCATAAATATACGCCCTTTATATTTTTTACTATAACACCTTTATTACTGTTTAACTGATTAATTCAACATGGAATTTATTGTCCTGTATAACAGCAGCTAAATATCGGCAAATGTTTCAATATTGTTCAGTCAATTGCCTTCATATTACATTGCTTCGTATTAAAATGTTACACTTCATATTACACTGCTTCATATTAAAATAGCTTGAAAAGTTACTTAAGATAAATAAAAAACACAGATATTTTTAATTTATTGGCCATTATTCTTTTTTAAACCCTAAGAATAGTACCAAATTTTTGGGTACTGTTTTGGTCACTGGTCAGTGGACAACCAGTCGCAGCGACTGACATGCAAAAAACGCGCCGTCCATATTGATAAATTCGTCTGATTACGCGTCGCAGTAAAAGGGTTAAAATGGTTTCAAGAATGATTGTTGGTAGTTAGTGTTATATGTATTTTCTAAAATTGTTTTTGGTTCTGGTTTTAATGTATGGTTGTGGAACAGTAAATTCAGTTGGGTTCTTTTTATTCTAGGTGTCCAGCGTGTTTTGTTTGTCCATGCTGCTTTCAAACGGTCTCTACACGTGCTGGACATGTTCCGTTAAGACTTTCCGAGAAGGAGCAGAAAGAGAAGGAACAAAAAGAGAAAGAGAAAGAGAAGGAGAAGGAAAAGGAGAAAGAAAAAGAGAAGGACAAAGATGGGAAGGATAAGGATGCAAAGCCACCGACCAAGAAGGTTTTCTATCTCTTTTGTTCTTCTTGCCGCTGGACTTCCAGGGATGCTGGCATTCCTGATCAATCAACTGGTATATCAAATATACGAATTTTTACTTGGAAATAACAATACATTTATTGTAAAAGTGAATACACTAAACTCACACACTGTGCTTATTCAGTTAATAGTAAGAGAAATTGTACGAATTAATGGACAAACTAAATGTGGTGAAAATAAATAATAAAATGTGATGTTTAGCTACAGGGGGCTGGCCGGAGCTTGACAATAATCCTTATACGACCAGAATCAACGCTCTAATAGACTATCACAAGATCTTGTCATCTAGAGCCAGGCAACATGGAGAGCGGAAGAAGTTTCAGCCCAGGAGAGTCTTCGCCAAAATTGTTAGTATCATTAGGAACTTGACATTAAAGATATTCTGTATACAGATGATGTTTCATAAACGCATAGAGTATTGGATATGTATTCAATGTGCAGACTATATGTTATTGTTAAAATGTTTACTTTAACATGGAATATAGTCATAATTGTTAAGTCTTATGTTAATATTGCAGGCAGACATGTATTAGCATATTTTTGTTCATCGTGATGTCATTAGTGATTTTTGGGATATACTTTGTATTGTTATCAATAACGCATATCTATTATTGACGCGTATAATTGTCTGACATTTCTATCCATAGTCTGCAACAAGGCAGTCCACTACTGGCTTGACATCTGCAAGTCTACGGAAGTTAATCGAATGTCCAACGAGTATTATTCAACCGGAGTCTCAAGTAAATAGTGATATTCCATCACCAGCTGTTGCTAGTGAAGACGTTGAAGAATTGGATCCTGAGATTTTTACTGAGCCAGTGGATCTAATAAAAGGTACATTTTTACTTACTGCATTCAATATTACTTAATGCTATTTTACGTCTCATATAAGTTTTTACTCTACTTTGAAGTTTGTGTTCAAAATAAAAATAAGTAAATTAGCGTTGAGGAATTGTAGCATAATAAATTCTGGACTTGATTGACATTGTTTTAAGTGCATGCAAGATGAATTGAGTTTCTGCGCCTTTTTACATCAAGTTCCTAACATAAATTTATATTCAGATTTAATGTTTTTATTTTTCTTAACATATAAGAATATGATGAGGAAGGTTTTAAGGGATTTTACACTAATTGTGTGTCAAATTCCAATGTTCACCATTTCAGTTACCACGTTGGACCAAAGGCTGCGACATCCGGATTATCAAGCAGAAAAAGTCAATGATCTACGTCCTCAGCATAGGCAATTCTTCATCAAAAGAGCTCAACGCTGTCGAGAATGCGAGCATAATGTTGCTAAACCGGATCTAAACGTGGAAACTGCGAGTTTCATGATCCAGTGCACTGCTTAGTAAGTGGAACTCTAGTTGCAAATTCCATTTTATTTGACTTGCATGCACAGACATGCTAATACAAAATACATATTTATAGTATAAAGGTATACTTTTACTGGTACTATTTCATAATGTTTCATATTTCACAAATTTCAGAATGGTATACTTTTACTGGTACTATTTCATAATGTTTCAAATAATCAATATTTTTATGGTACTGGTAAGTCTTATGTAAGGATATAACAGAATAATTTTCTTTTTGCATCCTGGCAGTAATTTTGTGCCAGAAGTGAGGATCGTCACCTGCGAACCGCTTAAAGTTGGCAAGTCCAGTGAACTTTTGCTGAAATTCTCGAATCCTTTAACTCATGACACGGCCATAGATCTTCTTCCGTTGGATACGCAACTCTCACCCGTTAAATCGTACACCGAAAAAGAAGAAGAGCCAAAGGAGGTGGGTTAAAGAATAAAATTTGGTATTGTTAAACTGTATTTGGTATTATTAATAGTAATATCCAAATGCAAACTCAACTTTGCATTTGCATTCCTATATGGTTTATGAAAGCAAGATATTTTTTTTTTTTTATTATTAGCGATTACCGGTCACTGCTAATCGAAAATTAAATTAAATTATTTAAAACATTGAAAGTAGAGAGCAAATTAATCTGAAGCGTGTCTTCTTAAAAGAATGAATTATGTGAACTAATGATTTTTGAAATTTTGTAGCCTTTATTCACAGTAAAGAATTGGGAAATAATATAATCTTGCGTTCATTTAATTAAGCAGCTGATAAACCAAAAAAAGAATCGCAAATATATAATTTTATGCATTACATTATTATATTATACCGCATACGATTACTTATAATGTATAAGTGCAGGAAAATATGTTTTATGAATACGGTGCCATATAGTATCACATGAAATGATATAATTGATTAAAGTTATGTGATTTTATTTATAGCTTATTTATTTATAAGCTTATATATATATTTATTATATAGCATATATATTTTATTTTATATTTTGTTTTATTTTTCCTGATGCCTACATGTACAATTTTTGTAACTTTTGCACTTATATTTTCAGGGCTATTTATTTTCACTAATGGAATCAAAGTGCACTATGATGGAAGAGCCGAAAGCCATAAATGCAGTCCCGAATGCCGACATAGATTTACCACAGTATTCTCTTGAGCTTCGAACAATGGAAGAAGGTGACAACACCGATGCAAATTCATCACGAACTCCTTGTGATAAGGACGATCCCAAGTATGTTCCTGTATTCTTTATTCTTTATTCTTCATTCTATAAAAACCCGGATATCAATATGTCCGAAAATGTTTCTTTTAACATTTTTGTTAATTCGAACTTATTTATTTCTATCTATAGATGAAATCATCGCACTTTTTAATGGACCCCGATTTTTTTTTGTCCTAAAGCATTAGAACATCATATTTTAATATCAGAATTCACATCACTGCGTAATTATGATTTATGTTTATGATTTTTGGAGTAAATTTGTATTGTAGTTAATCAAGAAAAAAATGATTTCTCAACAGAACTGTCGTCTGGCGGCAATTCAACGAGGCAGTTTTACGATTACACGTGACTCCTCATCAGGACACTGACGAAAATAAGAACGATTCCAACTGTATAATTGGATTCATCATGCAGTATGTTTTTCGACCGCGGGACAAAGCCACATCGTCTGAGACGCGGAAAATAAAACTGAACTGCAAGGTGTACCTGAAGCTCGACAAGATCTCACCGGCTGCTCCCTAGTTTAGGATTCTTTTAAGCCAAGTTTTTCGTAGACGGAGATCGTTTTGTTTTCGACCCGATCGAATTCATTTTCTCACACAATATCAATGTTTGCGCTTTGGCATCTGACTAATATTAGATGATGTGAATAATTTCAACCTAATAATTTACTTAAATAATGGAGGAATATAGACCTTTTTTATTGAAAATGGTAGTCAAGCATTTTCAATTGATATTCCTTCATTATTTAAGAGTCTTACTAACGCAACGCAGCTATGGCAATGTAATTATGTTAATTAATGATTTATGTGAGTGAACATTTAAAATGTATTGCACTTTATCGCACAATTTTTCACGCATTTTTTCACGCGTACGTGCGATGTAGATGAAGTAAGAGAATCGTGCTGATTATCATATGTATCGCGTATTTAACGTACACCATCGCGTGAATCTAATTATGCATAAAAGGAAAATAAAAGACATATTTGGAGTTCAGTGGAAACAATGTCGAAATGTAGAATTTCGAGAAGTTTGTTGTGTAAGGCATAGGATAGAAGAATAAAACTGCGTCAAACAAGTGTTTAAGATATTTCCAATATGAGACCTAATTAGAAAAAGGATTGACCTGAAAATAAAGAATTTGGGGGAAAAAGTAGAAAAAATGTACATCATAAGAAGATATTGGATTGCATCTTTTTATATGATGGACACATTTTTTTTGATAAAGGTATATATACAATTCTTCATATACCAAAACGTAAAAGATGGAATTAAGATCACCTATAATCACGAACAGACGTGTAACTCTGACATTAAATTAAATTATTAATTTTATTCATTTCCATTTTAAATATAGGGTACTCGTATATTCATTGGAACACTTATTAGTCTTGAATTACTAATATTAAAAAATAATCAAATTTCATTATAATTTCTCAAATACCTTTCTACGTATTTCAAATTGAAAAAATTATGTAATTTTGGTAATTGCCGGCATAGGTGCTTAACTTTAGTATTATAGATTTATTTCGATTATACACGTATATAATCTATATCATCAATATACATATACACGTATACAATCCATATCAAATATATTTAGAGTATACGTGTATACTGTAGATTAGGAGAAAATAGAATTCCGTACTCAATTGATTGCAAAATTATTAAATTATTGAATTATGAAGGTTTCATATAAATTTCCCGATTTGAAGTTCCAAAGAAGCTACTCGGGTCAGTATCTTAATTACATGCGCATATTGGAAATAGAACATACGAGTGTACGATTTTGTAAACGTTTATTGTGTGAAAAATGAAATAGCGCAGAAGGTAGACTGTCTACAATCTTCGTCCGCGTCGTCCACCCTTCCTGCGTGTCGAATCTGACGGGATAGGAGTGACATCCTCGATCCTGCCGATCTTCATGCTAGAACGAGCCAAGGCCCTCAAAGCAGACTGCGCTCCTGGTCCAGGGGTCTTTGTCTTATTTCCACCTGTCGCCCTCAACTTGATGTGGAGAGCAGTGATGCCTAGCGATTTACATTTTTCTGCTACGTCCTGAAAGACGTACACATTCAATTTATTACACAAACTAACAATAAAGCTCCGTTATCAAACCGCATCTATGAAACTGAGTCTAAGGCTTGAAATGAAGTACATAAAAAGTTTCTATCATTAACGTAAATGCATTTAAAATTCCTTGTTGCAGGTATAAACTCTTACGCTGAAGTACGTGTCACAAATGAAATATTGGGATATAATGTAGCTCGTAGGCCAGCATAAATATTAACCCTTTGACTGGCATGGACGCATATATGCATTTCCCAATCGTCTCAATTTTTTACCTAATGCAGCCATAATTATCAATGCATGAGATGGATACAGATGCGTTATTTATTATTTAATTTACCGTAAGTAAAGAATTGTCATTAGAACTTAGTTGCGCCTTAGAAAATCAATTGATAGAGTTCGGAACTTCAATAGCGGAACGTGTTTCGTCTTCAGCGAGTGCTTTGGCCAGATTCAGCAGTCAAAGGGTTAATGATACGTTAATTGCCAAGTTTCGCACGAAATTGAATACGAACAATGTCCTCCACCGAAAAGTGTAATCGTATTCTGTTGTACACGACCCAGAGAACTTTTGGTAGGAGGTTTGCTATCCCACGCACATGAACGCTCAGTAAATTAAGTATACAATTTATGAGCTGCCTGAGCGTGGCAAGCGAGACTATACGATTTGAATAATTTTTACCTGTGCAGCAAGCATAGCAGCGTACGGAGAAGCTTCATCACGATCAGCTTTTACTTTCATGCCACCAGTGACTCTCGCAATAGTTTCCCTGCAAAATCATCGCACTCACAGTACCTCTTCCCACAACGTCAAGCACTCTTCCATCTTTACGCAACACTCACCTGCCAGAAAGATCAGTCACATGCACAAACGTGTCGTTGAAGCTGGCGAAAATGTGTGCCACTCCGAATACAACTTCTCCTTCCCTGACTTGAGGACCCAGGGACACCTGGACCTCCTCTTTCTGTACCTTTCCTCTCTTTGGTGGCATTGCTGTAAACAACAGAACCCATAATACAAGATATCACATCACACCAACTCTGCGTAACCATACAAGCATCGTCAATTCAATTCTCACAGGAAATTCATGATCGACAAATGTGAATATGCAACTTTTATCGGTTCTCCAGTTTCCTCAGAGTGGGTTCGCGTTTATTTATGCCGCCTAAAGTAATGTTAGGCACAACTACCCGGGGACACGTATTTATAATAGAATCGAACGTGCAGTAGGAGTCTTGTCAGAAGTATCATCCGCTTGTATCTTGCGGTTGTTAATAAATCCGCGGGGTATCGGTATGTAAAATGAAAGCGTAGGTGCTCATGAACCGGCTGCGAGGATTATTTTGCGATGATAAGGAGTTATTAGGGGCATGTATACCTGAAAACCGTGTCCGTTGACAGGATCCGATACAGACCCGTTCAAAACAGGAAGTAGAAAGGAGCCATCTTAGACTGCCGCTTTATCGCTAGCGGATTTTGAGGTTATGTCATGCAGGGGTGCAGACAAAAATACACTTCCGTGCACGAAATTTAAATTGTTGGGGTTCCACGGTTTTTATTTGCATTCTGGCATCTTTGCGGTAGTATGTACTGAAAATAATTCACATTTTTTGCATATTATACTATGTACATTGGTGTGTGTCATTTATTGCAAGTGTACTATAAAATGTCTATTAAAAAAGTATATATATTATATATACCTTCAGGACATAGTGTATATAATATATATATACATATGTAGTAGCATATATACTTTTTAGTCATAGTATATGTATAGTAGATATTATACAATTATACAAAGTGTAATATTATAAATACAGTACCACGTTACACTATTTATGTTATTTCAAATAAACTGGTATTATAGATATTATGCAATTATACAAAGTATAATATTACAAATACAGTGCCAAGTTAGTCTATTTATGTTATTCAGGTATTCTATAGTATAACTTATCTATGTTATTTCTAGTAAACTGGTATTATAGATATTACACAATTATACAAGGTATAATATTATAAATATAGTGCCACGTTACTCTATTTATGTTATTGAAGTAATTTATAGTATAATTTATGTATTTTATTTCAAGTAAACTGGTATTATAGATATTATACAATTATACAAAGTATAATATTATAAATACAGTGCCACGTTACTTTGTTTATGTTATTCAAGTAATCTATAGTATAACTTATGTATTTTATTTCAATTAAACTCGTATTATAGACATTATACAATTATACAAAGTATAATATTATAAATACAGTACCAAATTACTTTATTTATGTTATTCAAGTCATCTATAATATAACTTATCGATGTTATTTTCAGTAAATTAATATTATAGATATTATACACTTATACAGAGTATAATATTAGAGAGTTTAATTATAAACAAAATTAAATAATTAAGTGACAGGTGGAAACACAGTCATGTTACGTACATGTTTCTAAGAAAATATTCTATGATAAAGTTATATTATATTATATTAATATTATTATTATTATTATTAATATATTACATCATATTATATTAATATATTATATTATATGTTATTAATATATTAAATTATATTATATTAATTGTTCATGCATTGATATACTAGTTTTTTAAACATTAATAAATGAAAGACGAAGAATTCATAATTGCCAGGCCATTGAAAAGAAGTACGGTCATTCTACAGTTGTTGCACAATGTTTCAAAGTGTATAATAAACAAAGAAACTAATAAACATCAGTAATTTATGCAAAATAAAGAAAAAGCATTTTGAATTTATGTACTTTTCCCGCCATATTTGTTGGATAGCGCCATCTGTCAGTTATTGCCGAAAACTACTTAATATACTCAATTTGTGGCGCCATCTGTCAAGAGAACATCCAACTATGCCCAATTCGCCTCCAAAATTAGTTAATAAGTTGTGGCGCCATCTATGATCTGTTCCAAATTGACAGTAAAAATGTGGCGCCATCTGTCAAGAGAACAACCAACTATTCCCAATTCGCCTCCAAAATTAGTTAATAAGTTGTGGCGCCATCTATGATCTGTTCCAAATTGACAGTAAAAATGTGGCGCCATCTCTCAGATGTCCGCCAAACTACTCGCCGTTTTCTCGATTTTCATGTAAATTTAGTGAGAAGTTCGGAAAACACCTGTAAGATGGCGCCACGCGTTTAAATAAAAGTCAAGAAATAGTACCTTTTGGCGCCATCTATCAGAACTTTTCGCAACTACTAGTGCAAAGTTTCTCTGTAAGATGGCGCCACCGGGAAATAATTTCGCGGTTCTCTGAAAATTTTCGCGAAATTTTCGAGATTTCGTAACAGGAGAACATGAACCTACAAGAGGTCGCAGAAGGTGGCACAAATTTGCGCGGGAAGAAAAATTAAATTTGAAATAAATTTCACGGGTCTCCGAAAATTTTCGGGAAAATTTCAAGATTTCGTATTACGAGAATATGAACCTATAAGAGGTGTCAGGAGGTATCAGAAATTAATTTTCGCGGGTCTCCGAAAAATTTTCGGGAAAACTTCAAGATTTTGTAATAGGAGAATATGAGTTTACAAGAGGTGGCAGGAGGTATCGGAAAGTAATTTTCGCGGCTCTCCGAAACTTTTCATGAAATTTTCGAAATTTTGTAATAGAATATAAATTCAAAAGACGTGGCATATTTCTGATTTTAATTGTTTAAAATTCAGTTTAAAATCAATTTTGCATTTCTCCGAAAATTTTGAGGTTTCGTAACAGGACAATATAAGTTTTTAAGAAGTGGCAGAAGGTATCGGAAATGTTTATTGTATAAAATTCAGTTTGCAAACAAAAGTTTGCATTAAATTTTGCAGCTCTATAAACATTTTAATGAAAAATTCGAAATTTTGTAATAGGAGAATATAAATATTATAATTTATTAATTGTATTTAATTATTTATTTATAAATAATTATTATTTTTATAAAATAATATATATTGTAAGTATACATAATTTATATTATATAATAATAATATAATAATATTAATAATAATAATTATTAATTAATTAATTATCATTTAATATATATAACATTATTTAACCAAATACAACGTTATATAATAATAATAATGTAATAATTATTATTAATTTATTAATTATATTTAATTATTTATTTATAAATAATTATTGTTTTTATATAATAATAAATATTATAAAAATACATAATTTATATTATATTATAATAATATTAATAATAATTGTTATTAATTAAATATCATTTAATATATAATATTATTAATATGTAATTTAATAATATTTAACATTTAATATATATAACATTATTTAACAAAATACAACATTATATAATAAAAATATTATATAGTAATAATATAATAATTATTATTAATTGATTAATTATATATTATTAATTATATATATTATAATTTATTAATTATATTTAATTACTTATTTATAAATAAATATTATTTTTATGTAATAATATATATTATAAATATACGTCATTTATATTATATAATAATAATATAATAATTGTTATTAATTTATTAATTACATATTATTAATTATTAATATATAATATATACTCTTAATTATATTTAATTGTTTATTTATAAATAATTATTATTCTTATATAATAATATATATTATAAATATACATAATTTATATTGTATAATAATAATAAAATAATATTAATAATAATTTTTAATTAATTAATTATAATTTAATATATAATATTATTAATATATAATTTAATAATATTTAACATTTAATATATATAACATTATTTTACTAAATACAACATTATGTAATAAAAAAACATTATATAATAATAATGTAATAATTATTATTTTTATATAATAATATATATTATAAATATACATAATTTATATTATATAATAATAATATAATAATATTAATAATCATTATTATTAATTAATTAATTATCATTTAATATATAATATTATTAATATATAATTTAATGATATTTAACACTTAATACATATAACATTATTTAACAAAATTAATTACCTTTTCCAGCTCCACTTCTTCATTCTCAATTTGTTACTAGCCCACTTTTTGTATTAATAAAAATAGCGATACTGTATAAAGCAATACATAATACTACATTCTCGATTCAGTGGATCTCCAAAGCCTATTCTACTAATAGAATAATAATCGTAACAAAAGAATAATCTCCTAGCAGCGTGCCTTTTCAAATCTCCCGCCAGTTTTCATGTGTGCAGAAGGATTCGTCCATTACCGGCAGACCCCCCGGACCTTCGTCGACATTCAAGTGTCACCAGCCACTTTTCCCACTCCAGCAGCACTCCCCTCCCTTGGCATAAGCTTATTTTCAACTTTTTTATTGCGCCAAAAACAAGTGACTCGCCATTATTTAAATAAATTAACTACATTTCCCATTGCCGCTCCTTTATTCTCATTTTCTGCATTCATCAAAATAACGATTACTGTACAAACAAATGCATAATAACACATTCTCCATTCAGCGGATCTCCAAAGCCTCTTCTACTAAAAGAATAATAATCGTAATAAAAGAATCATGTCCTAGCGGTGCGATTTTTCAAATCTTCCGGCATTTTTCATCTGTGCAGAAGAATACTTCCATTATCGGCAGACCCCCCGGACCTCCGCCGGCTTTCAAGAGTCACCGGCCACTTTCCCACTCCAGCAGCACTCCTCTCCCTTGGTCCAAGTATATTATTAACTTTTTTACAGCGCTGAAAACACGTGGATCACCATTATTTAACACAATTAACTACCTTTTCCAGTACCGCTTTTTTATTCTTCATTTTTTACTCGCCCACTTTCAGCATACATCAAAACAACGATACTGTACAAACTACATAATAACACGATCTCGATTCAGTGGATCTCCAAAGCCTACTCTACTAAAAGAATAATAATATTGATAAAAGAATAATCTTCCAGCAGAGTTCCTTTTCAAATCACCCGGCACTCTTCATCTGAACAGGGTTCGTCCATTATCGGCAGACCCCCCGGACCACCGCCGTCATCCAAAAGTCCTCGGCCACTTTCCCACTCCAGCAGCACTGCTCTCCCTTGGTCCAAGTATATTATCAACTTTCAGTCGGGTGCGTCGTAGACCGCCAAATTTTTTATAGTGCCCAAAACACGTGAATCGCTATTATTTAACAAAATTAACTACCTTAAAGCGCCGCTTCTTTATTCTCAATTTCTTACTCGCTCACTTTCAGTATTCATCGAAACAACAATACTGTACAAACTAATTCCAGCGGATCTCCAAAGCCTATTCCACATAATAAAAGAATAATTTTCTAATAGCGTGCCTTTTCAAATCTTCCGGCACTCTTCATCTGTGCAGGATTCGTCCATTATCGGCAGACCCCCCGGACCATCACCATCATCCAAGAGTCCCCAGCCACTTTCCCACTCCAGCAGCACTGCTCTCCCTTGGTCCAAGTATATTATCAACTTTCAGTCGGCTGCGTCGTATTCCGCGCGTCGTAGTCAGCGTCGGAAGGAACTGCGAGTCGTGTGGCGAGAAAGTTCGATCGCCATCAGGAGCGACGCTCGCCAGACGCAAATCTTCGCAGCGGACCCTGGCCAGACGTATGATGAGCGATTCCACGGGACAGGATGAGGTCCACATGACAACGGTGAGGCCCACACCCACTTTTCTCTGCGGCTGTCAAACGCTTTCGCTGCCTAGGGACATTTCGCTCATTTTCAAACGGACACCTGCCTTTCACTTTGCCGTTTTCGTCGCCTCGAGTGCCGAGAGTCCGGAGTCACTTGCCGTTTGCATGGGGAACCTGAGTGGAGAGAAGCTGCGCAAGTATTCGGGCCACTCTGGCATTCGGGGATTGGGGACTTGCGGGTGGTTTTTGAATTTGAAGGCAAAGGCAATGTTTTCTGGGGAGATGGGCGGGAAGGGCGGAAAAGTTAAGGGGGGCAGGGGGAAGGAAGGTGTAGGCGGGAAGTTTGAGAGGTGCGAAGTGTTTGGGGGTCGTGGAGAAAAAAGAGGGTTGAATTAGAAAATTAGTCAGTGTAATGTAAAGTATTGACTTTGGTGTTGATACGCGTAACTTTGTGTACTTGTGTACAATGTTGGGAAGTTTGAGAGGTGCGGAGTATTTGTAACGTGAAGTATTTGTATGTTCTCGTACACTAAGGATTGGAATTTTAGTCGAAATATTTGGAGGGATGCAATGCTTGTTGATGCGGATAATCTAGAATCCTCGTGCACGAATGTACTATTTCAATGGGAATATTGACGCGCGTAACTTTGTGTACTTATGTACAATGTTGGGAAGTTTGAGAGGTGCGAAGTGTTTGGGGGTCGAGGGGGAAGAAGAGCGTAAAATTTGGAAATATAGTCGGTGTAATGTAAAGTATGAACGTTTCTTGTTGACGCGCGTAATTTAGTGTACTTATGTACAAAATTGGGAAATTTGGAGATCAAGGCGAAAGAAGGGGATAAAATTTCAAATATAGTCGATGTAATGTAAAATATTGCCATTTCTTGTTGACACGCGTAATTTGGTATACACTTATACAAAGTTGGGAAGTTTGGAGGACCAGGCGAAAGAAGAGCGTAAAATTGAAATTATAGTCGGTGCAATGTAAAGTATTGCCATTTCTTGTTGACGCGCGTAATTTAATGTACATATGTATAAAATTCGCAAGTTGGAGAGATGCAAACATTTATAACGTAGCGTATACGTATGTACTCGTACACTAAATTGCTGCTTCAATTGAAATCTTAGTCGAAAGTAGGATATAATCGCAAATGTTGAAATGTGCGGAATATTTGGAGGGATAAATAAATTGCTTTTTGACGCGGATACTTTAGAATACTTGTGCACGAAGGTACTATTTGAATGGAAATATTAATGAAAAGTAGAGCATAGGCAGAAACTTTGGAATGTGCGGAATATTTGGGGACCAACGCGAAGCAAGAAGATAAAATCGAAAAATATACTCGGCATAACATAAAGTATTCTTCTTCTTGACGCGTGTACTCGTATGTACTCGTACACCGAGTTGTTGTGTAATTGGAATCTTAGTGAAAGCTAAAATGTAGCCCTGAATCTTGAGACGTGCCGAATAATTGGAGGCCGAGCGGAACAAAAGGAATACATAAAATATAGAATTAATTATTAAACAAAATCCGTATGTAGAGTATTACATTGCATTTATCACAATATCCAATTGCAATTTTCGCAAAAAAATATATTCGGGATGTTTAAGATGCGCTGAATATTTGGAAGTAAAAGCAGTATTGCGATTGGAATTGATTAATCGGTTAAGATAATTATCCCACGTACGTCTACCGGGCAATAATTTATTCAAATAACACTATGTAACAGACTTTGTCAACCTTATCGTAAGCAAATCTCTTTTTTACACGTTCATTGACTACGTTCTGCGCGTTATAAGTATAATCGTCAGAAATGGCAAACCGGTTTAATTGTTTACTTTCTTGGCGGCGGCAATTACCTACGTCAGTCAACTTAGAGTTTGCCCGAATGTTCAATCAAAAAACTGGATTACAGTACGCTTTAAACTATTGTAGCTAATCCATAAAATCGGATCCTAGAAGCTTCAAGTTGCTCTTTATGTCCCTGTAAAAAAGTGGCATAACACAAAATTGATTATTGTATTGCGCGACCTTGTTATTAGTATACAACTTCTGTCTGAGACCTTCCCATCCGCGCTGGAAAGTTTATGTTCAATTTAACTTCGTCGTGTCAGGCGACAGCTTGTAAATTCACGAACGTTTTGACTGCGTTTTCTAATGGTAAATTTCCAAAACAATATATAATGCAAACCATAGTGCTTGCCGATGATTTTCATCAATTCCTCATTTGCGTCGAAGTATCTAGGCGGTGGGCAATTAATTTTTTCTATCACAAATTTTTGCTTTTAATTCTTAATGCTTTTATTTTATTGTTAAATTTAATTTTAATCTTTAAATTTTAATGCTTGCCGCATACTTCAGATTTAATCGGCATCTTATCAGGGCACAATTTTGGGGGCACCCTATATTATACAATAGAAAATTATTTTCGAATACTATAGAAAACAAGGAGTGGAATATTCCAATACGAAAAAAGAAATATTAGAAATAAATGCTCGTATAAGTTCTATAAGTAAACATTTCGAAGTTCGACATCATTTACGTTGTTAACATTAATTTAAATTTCCTCTCAATTTTTTACTTTACTAGGATTTCAAAACCGTGCAAAAAAGATGTGCGTAATAAAAGTGCCGCAATAATCATAATAATAACGCGGTCATGAAATGATAATGAATGCGCACAGACAAAAAACATTGATGTTTTGTGATACATTGATACATTGAAAACATTGAAAACTTTACATATTTCATTATGCATTGAAACGTAGCAAATGCTACATAATATGGCATGGATAAGGACATGCGTATGATTCATAGATTAATTTAAATGATTAAGTAATGTAATGCTCTTTTCTATAATAACAATAATAATAATAATAAATAGATTATAAGATACTGTTATAATAATATTTATACAATTATTATTATTATTATTGTTTTGTAACACATATCCATTTTTCTAGACTTCTGACGAGACGTATTAAGTTGTATCTTTAGTTAAAGTAAAGTTTAAAACTACTTTAGTTAAAAATGTATATCTATTATTATAGTATTATATATATATTAATTTAATTATATTATACTATATAGCAATACTATTAATTTAATATATTATATTAATTAATAGTATTATAAATATATATATATATATATAATGCTATAATACTATAATAATATAATACTATAATAATAGATATACATTTTTAACTAAAGTAGTTATATATACATATATGTATGGATATTATATGTATTATTATAGTTTAAAAACTTTAGTTAAGTAATAAGTTACTATAGTCAACATTTTCAACCAAAAAAGGGCATTATATTATTCCTTAATCATTTGACTAAATTAGAATAAGGTTGAAATTAAATACATCATCTCATATGTGATCTCATATATTGACAAAATGTTTTCAGCCCGAATTAATTAGCGCCCACGGTTACATTCCCGAAACACATCACGTTTGGACTCAAGATGGATACTGCCTTGAGTTTCATCGAGTATTGGGGATCAAGCAGAAGCTGAATTCCACTCGAAATTCGAGCAATCCCTCCTGCAGGAACTCAAGGCCACCTGTTATTGTTAATCATGGACTTTTGTCGAGTTCCGCCGACTGGGTTCTTCTTGGACCGCAAAAAGCTCTTGGTAAATAAAGTCAAACGTAAAAAAAATTAAAAAAAAACGTGGGTTCTTTGTATTTTTCGTCGCACGTTTTGTCCCAGTATATATTATCATTTTTAAATCATCTTGTATTTATACGATGTTTGTCATTTCTTATTTTTCTGTATACGGTGATGATAATTTTGATCTTCTATGCAATGTATATGCATTCATTTTTGTACTGGGTGGATACCATGAAAGAAACGAATAGTTTATTGATAATAAATATATATATATATATTCTTATATAACGTGTATATCTATATTTTTTATATTGGATTTGGTCTTAATTGACTTCCAACTTCACAGTAGGCCATTGCTTTCCTTTTCAAAGGTCCCGTCACGTATAATTAAAAAACGTTATCATACCAATTAAGAAAATTCCGTTCGTGTTCTTATGTGTAAACGTACCTAACACTAACTAATTTTACATATTTACTATATATCTTTTTCCTACCGTTAATAACAGCCGAGTTAGATGATTTGTTTTCAATTTTTCACCTGGTGGATTATATATTATGCATATGTGAAAGGAATTGCATTCATCTTATAATACTATTATATACATTTTCTTCTTGTATATAATTCTTCTTAATATTCTTTATTATATTCTATATACTTCTTCTTATAATTTCGTTAGTTTCATTCAACTGATAGTATTTGTAATTTCTTTTCCAGCATATGCTCTCTGTGATAATGGATATGACGTCTGGCTGATGAATGCCAGAGGGAATACGTATTCAAAGCACCATAAACGGTACACTATTAAGGATAGAGAATTCTGGGATTTCAGGTAATTCACGTTTGAAAACTTTTTATATCATTTCGGAATTTTATCGTATGTTGTATGTTAAACAGATAAACGTGACGCACTCGAACGTAATTGCATTTTATCGGATCCTCGATTAACTGCGTTTGCTAATCTTGGCTATCGTTGTTTTCGTTACCGGAATGATTAAATGCTTAAGACAGAGAAGAAGACAATGCGAAAATGGCAAACACTGAAAAATATAATTTTCGAATGACTACATTTTTATTTTCAAATATCGCGTTATGCCCAGAAGTAGAATTTGACTATATCACCTTAATTTTTCTTCATCAATCTTTATCAATTAATTTTTCCTCATGCTGAAAAAGAACAATTTATTGAAAACAGTTAAGTTTGTATACTAATGAGACAAATTGAATATTCAGCTGGCACGAAATCGGTTATTACGATGTGCCGGCGTCGATAGACTACGTTTTAGAAAAGACTGGATATACGGAGCTGTATTATATCGGATATAGTCAAGGGACAACTGCATTTTACGTGATGGGAAGCGAACGGCCGGAATATAATGCGAAGGTCAAAGGAATGATCAGTCTCGCGCCTATTGCCTTTTTAGCTAACCAAAGGAGTCCGTTGTTAAAGTGCATTGTCCATTTTTATACTGTCATGGAGGTAAGTAACAACGCGCGACAACAGTTTCTGTGAAATTTACTCTCCATCTTATCAGCGAGCAAAAAGTTTCAAGCAAAAAGTACGCATCTTGTTAATTTTACATTGGATTAAACGCAGTGACGCAGTTGTCTAACGAGTGGTGCACATCAAAGTTATTTTGAGCTGGTGACAGAGTGGTTTTATAGTATGACGTTGTGACACTGGTGGAAAGAAGAGGTTGAAGTGACTGGTTGAGTGTAACTTTGTTGCAGTGGGGCTCGTTGTATTGCAATATTCATCAGTGGTTCCCCAGGAACAGGTTACAGGCCAAGGCGTTAGGAACAATAATAAGAAATGCTCCTTGCGCCTTGACGAAAGGATTCTGCAACTGTTGGTTCCACTTGATCGCAGGGTTTGGAAGTAATCAGTTGGACAAGTCCATGCTGCCGCTCATTTTTGGACATTTTCCGGCTGGGGCCTCTGCCAAACAGATTATTCATTACAGCCAGAACATATTGTCAGGTGAGAATAATATACCATTTATATATTATTTATATAAATACCATTTCTTGTGCATCGTTGACAGCAAATATCTTGGAGGTCAGTCGGTTGCGTTACTCTATTGTTGGATTGTCTGTAAGAGAAGTGATCTTTTACAATTTATTTGAATCGCTTTGCTATAATGTGATATAAATAACCTATTAAATTGCCTTACTGATTCTGATTCAGAATACGCTTGCCCATCTGACTTATATAAGTTTGTTTTGCATATATGTGTGTTAAATAATTCAACACAAATTTTTATAGTATCTTGATTACATCTGTATTCGAGGAATCAGTGAGAAATCACATTGGAGGACTTTGAAACCTTTTTTTATGTATGATTTATGGTTATACGTACTTAAGTTTATGTACTTCCATATTCTTTTTTTAATACTGTAGCTTTGTGTGTATTTTTGCTAATCCGCTTATTGATTTCTCCCTTTACGTACCATTACTTATGTTTTTTTCTTATATCTAGTGGGAGTACTTTATATATATGTAATCAAATGAAAAATATAATGTAACATTAATTAGAAAATGATTCTTAACTCCAGGCTGTTTTCAAAAGTTTGATTATGGCGACAACGGCGAGAATTTGAAAGTCTACGGATCCACACAACCTCCAAAGTACAACTTGGAAAAAGTGAAGGTTCCGATCATTATATTTTATAGTGAAAATGATTTTCTGACGCATCATCTGGTAAGTTCTTCAGAGATTACCAGACATTTTATTATGGGTTGATGTTTTAATTCGACCAAAACAAATATAAAAAATGGGAATTTAATTAAATCAAAAGAATGACACTTTAATTTTTTCAGGACATTCAAAAATTAGCCAACAAGCTGCCAAACGTCTTGGAGACAAGGAAGGTGGAGTATACGAAATTCAACCACATCGATTATTTATGGGGTCGCGATGCGAGAACGTTGCTGTACAACAAACTGATTCCATTGCTGAAGAAGTTTTGAGGATCCGCTCATCAGCACCTGACAACGAGTTTCCACAACGACCCGAGAAACTGAAAATCGAGTCATATTGACTGAACATTTGTACGTGACGACAATACGTGTTCGACGAAAATAAAAATTGTTTGTTACGCTTTTATTAACTGTCAGAAACAGATCTCCAGGGACACGACACACCTCACCCGCAATTCGTTACGATGTAGTTATACTAGCGATTATAACTAATTACCTGTTGTGTTGGTTATCTTTTGTTATCAACGATCGCTGGATCGTTGAATTGTTGCACTTAACGGAATAGCACATTTGCGATTACTTTCCTTTCAACTGTTACACCCTTTCACACTGTAGGTCATAGTTAAGTTATTTTTCCGATGTATCAGCGTTCCTTTTCGTGTTAATATATTTTTACTACGATCCAATTTTATCAGAGTTTATTGTCTCTTCCGTCCTGCTCTTTCAGACTGTGTCATTTGCATCGGTCAGGTTGATGATGCAATAAAAGAAATTGCAAACGCATTTCTATCGTTTATTTATATTGCGCCTTTAATTTGGGTGGTCAGAATCAAGAAGTGATGATTAAACAAAATGCCCACGTTGTCGGTTCAGAATTGATTATTCAGAAGTCTGCGTTAAACAACTTACTGTTGTAATATCAGATGTTAATATACACTTACCAACGTCTAAACAGCAAAAATATTAATTGCATGATTATTGTCATTATTGTAATTAGGCTACTTTACAATTACCATAATCTGGGCATTAATAATTATTACAGTATTAGATTTTAATTTACCTTGACAAAATTTTAATCTACAGGAGATAATAATTGTACACTTATCGCAAAGTATTCCAATTTATATATTTTACAATTACAACCGTTTTTACTATATTAAATCTTGACTTACAAAATTCCAATTCCAATAATAAATGTGCATCACGTCACCGCAGAATTCTGAGGATCATCAAATACAATTTGATATCCTCTATACATACTTTACATTTTACCCACCCTCTACAATTTAATTCAACACCAACATAATACTAATAAAGCACCTACACGAGGTCACAATATTGCACACCACCAAAGCCAAGTGAACCGCAAACCTTGGTAGTTTTGTTTAGCTTTTACTTTTGTGCGACTTAACGGCCATCGCCGAAAAAATCCAAACGCGCTTCATCAAAATATTTACCTAGGCGTCCGACACTCGCAGTCGAAGTCGGTCTTTTGAACACGTGTGATAGAAAACATGAGTGCGAAACGGAATTTCTACGAATGGATGATAAAATGGATATCGTCGCAGAAGCACGAGAGTCAAGAAGCCGAACTCTCGGCGGAAGAATGGGAAAAAAGAGAGAAGCCGGACGTCGCCGCTATTGCTTGCCTTCTGCAAGCTGTCGGCTTCAAACTGCGAAGCTTCGAAAAAGCAAACGATGGCGAGGGCAGCGCAAAAGTTCAGGTGGGAAAGATCAAAATCAGCATCGAGTGCGGAACGTCGAAGATGACGGCGATTTTGGAGATGGAGAGGATGAAGTGCAGGTGCACGAATTTCGATGATAAAGACGCATCTTTCTGGAGCATCAGCGGAACTGGTCCCTCTGGTAGTATGGTACGTGCCTAAACGGAAGATGATTTTGTGGATTTTGTTGGGAGAAATATTTATTTAACCCCGGTCGAGACGGGGAAGTTTTTGGGACACGGTTCCCAGGAGCGAAATTCTTTTTCTTTATGATGGTCATTTTTAATAAAGAAACTTGTTTACTATGGAAATCACCCAATTCCTAAGTGAATTCGCACAAACAAGATATTTGCACACCGTGTATTTCGCTCCTCGGAATATTTTTATTGTGAAGAGCGGATTTAACACCATGTGTGCAATGTAGGGTAAAATAAGAATATATCATTTTTTCTGTACTTTACAGGTACTATTAACTTACTATTAATACAAAAAATTTAGCTCGACGACTTCTTTATTCAGAATAACTGATAATTGCGCATTATTACTATTGCATACCTGGTGTGCAACCGGTCTTGTAGCCTCGGAAATCAATTGCACACACGGTGTGGAATTGGTTTCGAATGGGTTAAGCGATTAAGGAATATAATAGTTTTCTCATTTGAAAATGCTAAGTATAGACGTTCATTGCTGTAATTCAAGATGTCTTTTTGGGAGTATACTTGGCAAATATATATATTTTAACAAAACATATACATAATTTTATAATACACATGTTTTTTCTGAAATACAGATATTCCTTATATATATATATATATCTTTCAAAGAAACAAATTTTGTAACACATTCATTTTTGTAGACTCCTGAAAAGCGGCCCTTAATGGCACCAAAATATGTCGAATAATACGAATAAAGTTCTGCCGTCAGCAATTTCAACCAAAAATGGGTTCAATATTCGTTAATTATTTAAGTAAATTATGTTAAGGTTGAAATTAAATATAATATTATATCTAAAGAGAAAATAATGTAGTATACGTACGCTTGTCCCAAACACGAGAAGGGACAGATTTGGTTCATTAAATAAATGTGCAATTAGCATATCAAATTCTGTTCCACTAATTTACGAAATTAACATATCACATTCTGTCCCAATAATTTTATCCTATATATTGATGCTATATAGCGGTGTTGCTTTTAATGTCAGTAAAGAGCGGTGTAATGGGTTCTATGGTTACTGTTTTGGTATTCTTCATTTACGTTCGTAATTGCAGTTAATGTCGTGAATTGCTGAAATGGCTTGGACTTTGGAATTTAATTAATTCAGATTTTTTAAAATGATGATTGTTTGATGTTAATAATTAATTATGCTATTTCGTTTAGGATAATGTAAACAGAGTGGACGAAACCGGCAGTAACTTTTTACCTCTCGTATCGAAGAACACGACAGTTTTATTGCGAGACGTGACTTATCAATTGTTTAAAATAATCAACGGCGAGCCGGATATAAATCGAAACACCAAATCCAATTTGAATATTGAGACTAACAAGACGACCATCGGAATTGCTAGAAGTCGAACGGAACCGGAGATAAAACGTGGTATCTCTGATGTTTCCTCTACGGTAAGAATTATGCTAAATTGTATATATAAAATATTGCTTACGCTTTTATTCACTCGCGACACGTGTCAACGAGTAGTCTAATACAAAAAATGGAAAAAAGCATAAGGATATTTATAAGTACAGAAACACGTTGGTAATAATATAATAGGGTAGGCGTATTTACGTAACAACGTATATAAGCTGGTTATTAGGGTAAGAAATGACACGTCAATCAGTATGCACTGATAAAAATAAATTAAACAACGCGTAAGAATATTTATAAATGCAGAGACGCGTTAATAATAGTATAGCAGAGGACGTGTACTTACTAAATAACATATATGTACAGTGGAGATAATGGTTAGAAAAATTGCATGATAAGTACAGATAATAATATACTAGACTAAGGATACTTACATAGTTAGACGTGTAAAATACACATGAGGAGAAGTAATGAATGGAAAGAAAAAAGAACAAAGAAACAGTAGCGTATGTAATTATTATATATTTGTGCGGAAGGCCGTAATAAATTGTTTAAATAACCCTGCCGAGAAATTGTTTGCGCGCAGAATATTTCGGACGTGTCCCTACCAGTTGGAAACCGCAAGAGAGCTCCCAGACTAATTCGCCACGACACTTGGAATCTGAACGAGAAAAATGCGGAGAACGAAAATGCGGAGAAAAATTCAGAAGATGAGCCCAGACCTTCGCCGCCGAAAATCACCAGTTCTCCAGCAATGGTCGGGGATCTGTGCAATTCGCTGGGCCAAATTTCGTTGCAGAGCGATGATCAGGACTCTAATGTCACGGCCTACCTTTTTGGGGCCTATAGACATCTTGGAAAAGCCTTGGGCATTTTGTGCGCTAATAAGAAGTCAGGCTCCAGCAAATGTTCGCTCTACGAAAGTAAGTTCTGCAATTTTGTTGCGGAAAGAAAATTATTGGTAGGGAAAAAGGGATCTCTGTAGAGTCGGAGTTAATATTCATTAAATTGCACGACCACGTAATTTTCAAAATAAAATGTCAATATATTTTTGCAGTAAATAATAAATAGGGCTCATGTCGACTCAGTTATTCAAATAAAATGTCAATATATTTTTGGGAAATGGTCCCTATATTTCATGATAGTATTTGGCGTAACTTCAGTAAAAAGAGCTCACGTCGACTCAATTTTTCGAATAAAATGTCAACATATTTTTCGGAAATGGTTCCTGTATTTCATGATAGTATTTGGCGTGACTTCAGTAAATAGAACTAATGTCGACTCAATTTTTCGAATAAAATGTCAACATATTTTTCGGAAATGGTCCCTATATTTCATGATAGTATTCGGCGTAACTTCAGTAAATAGAGCTCATGTCGACTCAATTTTTCGAATAAAATGTCAATATATTTCTCGGAAATGGTCCCTATATTTCATGATAGTACTTGGCATAATTTCAGTAAATAAAAATTTTCTTTTTTCCAGCTGACGAGTCAGAGCCCTCAAAATCTCTCGAAACCCTTCCGCCGCAAGTCATCGAAGATTCATCGACGCCAACAACAAAATCGCCAGAACCATTGCCCACCGAAGAATTGGCCATTACAGAACCACCGACAAACATCCCCAGCATCTCGCAAGTGCGGCCGATTTCGCCAAAAAACAAAGTCGGCGTCATCCCAAAACCGAAGAGACGCAGTTTCGGAAGTACCGTGAACGATGTGAACAGAAATACGCCGAAACAGAATCCGACGCGTCCCCAAGTTTCTGGTTTGAAAACGATGAGACGAAGAACCGTGGGCGTGCCCAGCTCGTTGAGCAACTCGAACACGTCCATCGCATCTGGAACCTCGATCAAATCGGCGGCCGGTGTTTTCATGAAGAATAAAAGCGTAAAGCAATCGGCAATCTGCGCGGAGCTGCCGAATAACAAGTAAGATATTTCGATTTCCTGAATATTTTTAATTCATTTTTTTCCAAGTGGCGAGTCTGTGTGCATCTCGCGGAATTTGTATTTTTAAATGTATGTGGAGCAAAAGAGGAAGAAGTGTTGATACGAAGAATAGGTGGCTGAATACGTGGAATTAATATAGGAAGTAGACGGAGACTGAGCAATTTCGAAAGAAGCGAAATTTTGGTTGATAAATTATTTTTTATAAACGCCGAGTATTTCTATGTATTATAAATAATAATAAATATAATCCAATTGCAACCGCACTGAAAAATTCGAAATAGTTTCCGGGATATGACGAAAAATAGATTAAAAAATCGAGAACAACGCGAAAAAGAAACGCGTTTTTTTACCACCACCAAGTGGAAGTAAATCATTCGATTTGCTCCATTAGGTGAAGTGAAAGAGTATCAAAAGAGGCTTCAAAAAACGCAAACCGCACTCCAAAATTCGCAGTAATTCCCGAGTTATGGATAAAAATAAATAGAAAAATAACGAAAAATACGCCGAAAATAGGCGAAAAATGGCGAAAAATGTCAAATTTTTTTTTTGTTTCGGACCGATACCATTCGATAGAGGGCAATTTGCCCTGAAGATAAACCACTTTCCGGGCGCTGAACTCTTCGTAGTTTCCGAGATACGACGATTTAAAGAAAGCAAAAAAAATTTTTTTTCAAAATTGATGATCGCGAATGTGAAAGTGCATCTAAAGAGCTTTAAGAAAACCTGTATTAGTTACAAGTTTCGACCGCTAGTTTAGACGGGATAGGGCCTTAAAGAAATCGAGAAAATCTTAAGGTATACCCCTTGCCATTTTTGCTAAAAAATGATGGGTCACCGATTTGCTCGCCATTCTAGTATATCAAAGGGGGTTGAAAATGACTCGGAAAAATGCAAGGCGCACCCCGAAATTCGCAATAGTTCCGGAGATATCGCCAAAAATGTGTGGAAAAATCGTGAAAAACGAGCCTGAAAATGGGGCCAAAAATGAAAACGCTACCGATCGTCTTGTAATTGTATAACATGAAAGGGGCTACAAAAAGACTTGGAAAAATTGCAACCACACTGAAAAATTCGCAATAATTCCGGAGATATAGCCCAAAATAGACGAAAACACAGTGGAAAACGACGTAAAACATAGGAGCATAAAATAAAAGTTTTCTGATCAACTTGTTATTTTGCATACTGAAATCTGGTGCAAATAGATGCAGAAAAATGTAAAACGCGCTCTAAAATTCGGAATAGTTTCTGCGGTACAACCAAAAACAAGTACAACTTTACTTCTGGAATTATGTTGAATATAAAACAAATCCACTTTTTTAGCTATGCAGTTGGATGTAAACGAAAACATTTCTGAAACATATATATTTAAGAGACTTGTTCAATAACTTTCTTTTAACCCGTTGAAATGATCAGCAAATGCATATATGAATATATACATATATATATCCATATACGTGGACCGCCAAAATGACGAAACATAATATCCCCGCGTTACTTCTTTTCCAGATTATTCGCACTGGCGAAAAACAAAATTCATTCCACGCCTGAATTGAATGTTAAGAGCGCAAGTGGATCTCGCACGCCGTCTTTGTTGCCGCACACGAAAAATTCCGGATGCAAAGGCAGTCAGGGCAACACTCCGAAGCCCTCGAGGATACCGAGTCCGAAGATAGTAAAGTGCACCGGAAAATAATTTATTTTTAATCATCGATTCGAATAATCTGGATTATTGAGTCGTTTTATTTAGATTTCTACATTTAACACCCGTTCGACTAAGTTTTTAAACTAACCTTTGTCTTGCTAAGTTCTGAGTTTCGTAAATAATAAATTGTTAAAAATTCGTTGACATAATAAAGGTTTAGTGTGAGTAAAGAACGAAGACGTGCAGACGTGTTTTCAGACGATTTATTCGAAAAATCGGTAAACCAATCGTGGTCAAAGGAACAAACGTACTCTTCGCTAAACGATTCGTCGTCACTTTCACTGAATCCTAGGAACCTACGGAAAACGAAACTTCGACGCTACTCGCCGGCAATTCCTAAGTGTTTTATCGAGACCGAGTCTACGCGCTAATTTGTTAACGGGCATTCTTTATCATTCGCTCATTTTAACTCTCTGTCAGCCAAGCTTCCTTCCGCCGCAAAACTGCAGAATTTTACCGCCGCTCGAATGACAGAAACTCGTTAAAAATTGCCCGATACATACTTATATATACCTACATATATATACGTATGCTGTGTCTGTGTGCATGTGTGTGTCGGGTGCGATAAATCTGCGTGTGTCAACGTTAGAACTCAGCCAGTCAAACGCTCGGTGGCTCGGTTAGGAACATATTGTCGTCCGTGTTCTTAAGTTTACAGTCCTCTCGTACTTTCCTCGTAACGTTACAATATTCATTTAACAATATTCGTATAGCTCTCCTTAGATCTACCGTCCCAGCCTCGTGTCTTCGTGTCTGCGTGCGTGTGTGCGTATCGATGAGTGTTTGGCAGCTTTCGATTCAGTACTTTCGTCTTTTGTCACGCCGGTTTCTCCGCCGGTCTTCCCGCCGCGGCGAGGGGAGTTTCAATTTTCGCGCCGTCCGCGGTAACAAAATGGCGGCCGCTCAGAAGAAGTAGAAGACCCAGTAGACGGCGTTGAACAGCATGAAACTCACGGGGAAAATTATGCGGGAGTACTTGTCGATGATGTTCACGTCCTTGATTTTAGGCATGGAGACGCGAAGCACCGATGCTCCGCGACGAAGTGCGTGCAGCACCTGAAATATAAAGAAGTAAACTGAAAATTATCGTGTGGCGGCCATTTAATCGGTGGCACCCGAGATTTTAATGCCTGGCTTTTTAGACAGGGCTTAGGCTTTGGATTTGAGGGCAATTGTAATGTTAGCTGCTGGGACAGATTGGCGGAAATTATAATACATTTTTTTGTATATGGGGATTTAATTATTTATTATTAATATTAACACGTTGACTGCCAAGCGTATTTTACTATATTATATAATACTACAGCGTTTGACTGAATTATGCAAAATGTAAATAATGTTGCAGGTATTGGAGACCAAAGGATCGCATCACTATTCTAACAACTGCATTTATAAAATAATAATTGCTACTCATTGCGATTGTTTTGGATTTTCAGTAAAATCTCTTGCGTCACCACGGCAGTCAAAGTGTTAATAATTAAAATTTTTTATTAATGAGAATTTAGAGATGTGAAAGAACTGAGAATTGGAGAAGAAATATGAAGATGAAAGCTGAAAGTGATCTGATGGCAGCATTTAATCGGTTGCGACTTAGTTCAAAATAATTGAAATAATAAATGTGTTTTAGATAAATTGTTTGAAAATATAATACATTTTTTTTTAAATCGGTGTTGGAGGGTAATGCAAAATAAATTATCTGAGAGATATTTAAAGCGATTGAAATGTTTAATTAAATTTTGTTCGGTTAATAGGTAGATAATGAGATTGTTGAAAGAAATGAAAGAAATTTTTCTCGTCGAAATTATTGTGCATAAATATGAATTATTTGAAAAGAGTATAATAAAAGTATATAAAATAATTTCAAGCAGAAACTGTGTAACTTTCAGAAGAGACCTGTAATTAAAATTTCAGGGCAGTTAAGTTAATAAACAAATTTTTTAGAACAGAATGTACCTTTGGTTTATGTTGCCTGGGCCCTCTGTACCTCAAGCCACTATTCCGTCCATGATGGATGTTGTACCCTACTGCTGCCCTGGCGATTCGAAAGCTAGGCGGAAATTTGGTCGGATCGTGGTCCCTTCCGGTCGTCGGCGTGGTAGTGGCACCCATCAGACCTGATCTGCTCCTGATGCTGGGCAGCGGAGACATCCTCAAGTCCTGCAGTTCTATTATGTCTGCGTCCGTCGAGCCGGGAAATGGCGAACTCGCTTTGCTTCCTTCAAACAGCAAAATTTCACATTTCACATCGATATGCGCTAAAAAAGGAAATTCAAGAAACGCACATTTTGTTTTTTTCTTTGCTATTTGCCAATGTTGGACTAAATGAAAGGGACAACGATGGCGTATATATTATGTCTACTTATATATGTTGTTTATTGCTGTGAAATATGCGATTGGTATGAAAATTTTACCACTTTCAGACGTCCAGATTTTCAGAAACGTAAAGTAATTAAAATCACGTTGCAAAAGAATGGAATTCAAAGAATAGGCAGTTTTCATTTCCTTCAAGCAGCAAAATTTCAATTTTCAAATCGGTATGCACCGAAAAAGGAAATTCGAAAAATGTATATTTTGCGATAGTTCGTTCTTTTCTTTGGCATTTAGTAATATCACAGCTTGTACTACTGATATATAATATGGCAATGATATATAATATGCATACATATTTGAGTGAAAATAATTGTAATACAATTATTAAATACTTCTACGTTAACAAATTAAATTCAGGTGCCTTACCCGCCTTCGAGGATATGACTTTCTTCTCATCGGTATCCTTCTTCTTCGTCTTCTTCTTCGCCCTGGCCCCCCAGTAGGTATAATTAACGGCCGCGTACTCCAGCAACGCGGCGAAGACGAAGACGAAGCACATAACTAGATAAATGTCGATCGCCTTTACGTAACTTATTCGCGGCAGTGAACTACGAACACCCGTCGATATTGTCGTCATCGTCAAAACAGTGGTGATGCCTAAAAATGCAAAGCATAAGAGCCCTCGTCAAATAAACTTTCATCATTTACATTTTATATTTTATAATTATACATTATAATTTACGTCACAATTTATGTTTCAGCCGATAAAAGAACTTGGCATTCCCCGTTTTTAACTTTAATGCAATTGAAGAAACATATCATTTAAATACATTTTTTGATGTTATGAGGTTTACAAAATTCAGTATATGCCATTGTTACTTTTGTAATTTGCATGAAAAAAATGAACGGGTCAGGACATGCAAACAATAACTTGTATAAAGCATTTTCGGATATGAGTTTATATGACATTTTTTCATTTATTTGACTTCGTTAATACGAAGCATAAGTTTGGTCCCAAATTTTGGATACCAGGGATACTTTAATACTACATAAAATAAACCAAAACTTTACTACTACATAAAATACTATAATATGTAGGAGTAATAATTAATAATAAATAGGTCCATTTCTACTCTAAAAAATAAGTTAAAGCTACACAATCTGAAGCTGAATAAACGAAAAAAAATAAATGACCAGATATTAAAAAGAAAAGAAACAATAAAATGTATAATTTCACATGCGTGATGAGATTCACAAAAATATTTTTTACCGAGAGCGACTCGCGCGCTGGTGGCCTCGTGATTGATCCAAAAGCTGACCCAGCTAAGCATGACGATCAGAATGCTGGGCAAGTAGGTCTGGAACACGAAATATCCGATATTCCGTTGAAGCTTGAAGCTCAGCGAGAGTCTCTGGTAGATTCCAGTGGCCAGCCTCTCCTTGCGATCGTTCGTTTCGTAACCAATTATGGTGAACTGCGGAAGTTCAGCTTCTTCTACGCCACGCACCGGAGTTTCTTTCCAATACATCACGACGTCGAGTACGGTGTAGCCGTCTAAGTGGAAAAAGGCCGCGCTGTTATATGATTTCATTTGTTGTATATCATTCTATAACAAACGCACGGTAAGATCCGATAAATGAATATAAAATTGATCGGTTTTTAGCTGCCGCAGTAATTGGTATTGTAGAAAAAAAATTGTATTGATGTTAGCATTGTCTTTTGTAGAAAATATATGTACGCGGCATACGTGTATAAATTGTTACTGGGGAAAGTAAGAATAAATTTTTTTTGTCAACGTTTTTATGCATGAAATATATGTAATGCATGTACAGCAGATACCTGTACGAAAAATGATAATTTGGAAATTACTATTTTTATGTTTTGCATCTTTTAAAGTAGCCACTCACTTTTAGAAGAAATAGAAAAGTGTATTTTCGCTTTGCTTCTGTTCAAATATATGGATCTGAAGATTAATGGCGCATAAATTATAAAAAGACTATTCAATATACACGTACAACACATACTTAAATAAATAATTTACAACTGACCATTGTTATATGTTTTCCACACTTCAACGGAGTCACTCATTTTCACAAAACTTTTCAAATATACAAAAAACAGATTAATTGCTGGCCGATTGTAAACTGACAATGCAATACACGCGTACATTTTAAAAATGAATTTACACCTGACTATTTTTATATTTTCCGGTCCATCAACTTCCACAAAAAAATAAAAAAAAATGTATTTCATGTTGCCACCGTTGTCAGAAACGGATTCCCTAACGAATGTTCGCCATATTTTTGGTAGAGGAATTGATAAAAATATTTTCGCGTTATCCGTGAAGTATCCGAATCTCTTTTGATGAAATCTGTTGAAGTTCGCTGCGCGCAATAAGACTCTAAGTAATGGACTGGTTAATCGTACAGCTTTCGATCTCTACGGTGCAGTTCTGAGAATCGAGCGGGTAGTAGTGCAGATCCATCATGCATGCCAGGGTCGTCGTGAATCGCATGCCGTACGTGACCGAACCATCCCCCGACAAACGGACGAGCTTGTTGCGCTCGGTGACGTCGTGCAAGAAACTGCAATCACAGATAAAAACAGCGCACCAATCAAAATGTGCCCCACCACTGCCCGACATTCTAAAATACATACTACTGGCATACTACACTCAGTTTATTACGGGATTCTTCCACAATTTACATTTTACGGGGCCGTGTAATTACTGTTGTGAAATAATAGTAACAATAGATAAGAAATATAATATATAATAGTTAAAGATGTAACAAATATAACATATAATAGTTCAAGAATCATATAACATAAGAAATAATATATAATATATAATAGTTAAGAAATAGTCCAATTACTATTACGCGCAATGTTATTGTATATTTGTGAAATTATTGTTATTGTTAATGTTACAGCACGTAGTTGCAATAATTTAAAAATATGCAGAATGTGAACGTTAATTTGGACAGTAAAATTAATTGAAGTAGCTATTAATATTTATATTAAAATAATATAAAAAATGATATTTGTATTAAATTAATAATAATAGAATATATTAAAAATTTCGCGAGGTGAGTGACGAAGAAATGAAATAAAATTTGTTTTCAGAGTAACGTGTAACGCAAATTTTCCTGGGGTCAGTGCATTTTTGTGAAGAGGTTATTCGACATGGCTACGATTTTAGGAATGGCTTGAGTGATCTTACCTGTTTTTGTCGTTAGCGAAAAATGTGTCAGGGACCCAAATCTTCTCGGCAAAGTCGCCACTCAGTGTTAGGACTTCTTCTTCGTGAGAAAAGGCCAGTCTCTCGTCCTTCCAGTATTGATTCAAGTACATCGTAATGGTGTAATCCTATGGCAGGCAATAGTAAGAAACGTTTGCAAATTCACCAAAAGTAAAATTCACCGATATTTTTATATTAGTTAATGTTTTGTCTTATTCGGGACATTTCCGAGAAATTTCTTATATATTCCTGCTTATTCTTGGCCGTATCTTTAAAAATATTTAGAATTTCGGAGTGCGACCTGAATTTTTATGAATCTATTTGCATCGGCTTTAAGTATTTGAAAAGACACATCGATCAGGAAACTTTTATTTTTTTAACCCCTTTTGGAATTATATTCGCTATTTTTTTTTATATTTATGGCCGTATCTCCGGAACTATTGCAAATTTCAGGGTGCGGTTTGCATTTTTCTGAGTAATTTCGCACCCCCTTTGATATAGTAAAAGGGCAATTAAATCTGAGGACCATCATTTTCTGGCAAAAATGGCAAGGGGTATACCTTAAGACTTTCTATTCTTTTGTGGTTCTTCCATGTCTGAACTAGTGGTCGACAATTATAACTAGGATAGGTTTCTTTGAAACTTTCTTCATAGTCTTTAACTTTGATCTAAGTTGGGTTTATTAACTTTGATCTAAGTCAAAACAAATGCTTTTATACTTTATTTAAATCGTTGTGTCTGTGAAACTGTGAAGAGTTTAATGGGCGAAAAGTGGTCTGTCTTCAGCACAACTTATCCTTTATCGAACGGTAAAGGTCCGGAACAAAACAAAATTTTTACATTTTTCAGCTATTTTCAACCAGCTATTTTCAACACATTTATTGATTTGTACTACTTAATATCCGTTCACTTACACCATTGATACATAATACTTCATTTTCTTTTAACTTATAAATAATAAAAACTTAACTTCTAAATAATAAAAAAAAATACTAATTTAAGGACGATAACATTAAAATCAATTTTAATATTTTCCCATCAATTTCTCATTATCCACCTTTTTCATTGTTCTCCAGAAAAATGTTCTCCAGAAAATTCATCTTTGACAATGTTAAGTATCGTTCGACATTTGAATAAAAATGCCGATAAACATTTCCGACACCGCGGAGGGGTAAAAATGTCAAGATTGGCAGGTTCGAGGATGTACGTGTGTCGAGCGATGCATAACAGGTCATCGAGTCGCAGATTACACAGGGGTAGTCGGGGGTAATGGGGGCAGGAGGAGGTTTTATCGAAAGTGCGCCAAGAATCGATCACTCGAACGTATCGGCCCGCCCGAGGCTAAGAAACGCTTTCGGAATGGCGAATACTTCGGATAACTGTGGATGAAAAGGCATCCCGTTGCTCGCGGGCAAATTTCAATGCCCGGCAAGATACCCTCAAAACTAACCCACAATGTGACCTGCCATTTAAGGAAGCCTGATTTTACGAAATTTTATACGAGACATTTACCTTTTCTTTTCATACTATACTTTTACGGTTATTGATATATTTATATTATTTATTCTTCTGTTTAATAGTATGTCTTAAAATCTTGTAATTAATTCAAACATTTTACGTAGTATTGTTTTTAAGGGGTGCGGTATGTATTCATTAGAATATTGTAACAATAAAAGTGCCTGAATAAATTTGATTTTATAAACGTTTACTTTAAAAGAATGATTGAAAAATGTTTAACTGCCAAAACACAGTTTCTGACGGGAAAAAATTTAAATATTTAAAAATAACGTTTCTTAATAATAATAATAAATCTGTTAAATATTTAAAAAATTCTGTTTCGAAATATATATTTAAATATTATATGTTGTTCGCTGACTCACCATATTTACTTCCGAAATGGCGTCGAAACTTGCTATCGTTAGGTCCATTCCCACTAATAATGGGTCGCCTATAATGTAAAAAGACTGAAATAAAGTAGGCATATCGCATATAAACAGG
Source organism: Cryptocheilus praepositus (assembly GCA_033815515.1). Classification (NCBI taxonomy): domain Eukaryota; kingdom Metazoa; phylum Arthropoda; class Insecta; order Hymenoptera; family Pompilidae; genus Cryptocheilus; species Cryptocheilus praepositus. The sequence goes on along the minus strand of JAWWQZ010000112.1, from coordinate 609,845 downwards.
GTAATGCAAATAAATATTTTCACCAACATTTACAACACACATAAATATTACTTTATAGAAAATATATATAATGTAAAAAGGACTGAACTAAAGTAGGCATATCGCTTATAATGCAAATAAATATTTTCACCTACATTTACAACACACATAAATATTACTTTATAGAAAATAATGCTATTTTATGAAGTCCCGCAATAATCATTAAGCCACGAGCATTTTTCCCACCCACTGCCGCGTTGAAGAAAAATTGAAATTTCTAGAGACTGCCTGCTTCCCTCGTTATTCAAAGGAGCCCGACGCCTAACGAATAAGTGCAATTTATCCGTAACGCGGTGTTCGGTTACGGACGTGTCTGACGAATCGCCAAGTCAATTAGATCCGCGGTAAATGAGAAACTGTAAACAACGCGTGCTTGTTACGAGCGTGTCTTCGCGGAACGAGGGTTGTGTCATTTAAAACGCTGAAAAAGTGGGAGCTCACCACCGAAATTAGGCCTTAACCGGATGTCGTATCCATCCAGGATCCTTGAAATTGTCTGCGTCACGTTTTCCAGCCTGTCAGACATACCTGTGCTCTCCAGGGAGGTCCTGAAGATCATTTAAACACGTCTCATTACAGTGAAAAAATTGGTGGTGCTATAAAGAATTTATTTTGCTATATATTATTGCCCTTTTTGGGATTAGTTTTAGTTTTAAACAAAATAATTTCTGCCAATATTTCATAAATGTACTTCGATAACTTCTGCAATGTTCACATAACAAAATTAAATAAACTCAATATTGAAGCGAATACTTCATTTTTATTTTTAATTGTAATGAATGAGAATTTCAAAGTGAATATAAATGCAAATATAAATGCGTTTGAACTTGTAGTTTATCTTACTTTTCAATAGAAATTATTATGTTGTGTTTCTTATTTATTAATAACTGATGAATATTTCTTATAAGAAATAGAAATTAAATTTAAAAATGTAAATAATGAAAATATGTAAATATATAATAAAAGTTTATCAGGTTAACAATAAAACAAGCCTCAATAAATAACGGGAAATACTTCTGAGTATGGTGTGTGTGAAAATACTGAAAAAGAATAATAAATACCAATAGTAACGTAATATATAATACCTACAGTAAAGTACAATAAATATAAATCTAGAATCTAAAGTATGTTACACAATAAAGCAATATTTTTTTAAACACTCAAACCCAGAAATTTACATTTAATTCTCTCATTTAATTAACACACCGCGTTCTTACATGCCAAAAATTTACGTGCCAATTAATTCTTACACCAAATTTTAAATATAAATATAAATAGTAATATATTATATAATACATATACTAAAGTATAACATCTAAAAAGACACAAATCTAAAAAGTAAAGTATCGTGTTGCAGAAGGAAGCAATATTTTTCTAAACATTTAAATTTTAAAATTCAGATTCAAGTATCCCAAATTCTTTAATGTAACGTGATGTAATGCAATTTAAAGTGATGTAATGTGTCTCATTTGACAGCGCGCATAAAGAAAAAATTGAAAATGCGCTTTCCATCGACTTTTACGCCAACTTCGCGAGAATCGTTCGATTGTCCGCCCGGAAATGCCAGTCTTCAGGAACAGTCTTTGGAAGCCCTTCGCCAAAATTAGGTTAAACATCCACATTAATCCGACCTTTACGATTCAATTCATCGAGAAGCTGAAGTGCGCGAGAGGGCACATGGACCTCGCGTGGTCCCTCTTCGTCATTCTCACGACGATCTCGATCATTCTGGTGATCCTCAATCATTGCCACAATTAACTTCGACCGAGGAGCGAGAATGCGCGAGACCATCGACAAAATTTGCGCAGTGGTCTTAGGCGAGGGGATCAAGACCAGCTGGTGTCTCGCAACATTCTCGTTGGTCATCGGAATACTCATCGCACGTGTCATTTTCGGAGCACTTGACTCACGGAATTGACACCCCCTGCATTTCGAACCCCACTTACAAATTAAACCAAGCGAATGGACGATCACAGTAAGTTTATGACGAGCTTTACCATTTTTTTAGCTCTATTTTTATATAATGCGCTTTAATAGCTCATTTATTTGATAGCTTTATATTTTGTATAATTAGCTTTACTTTTTATTTAAACATTTCTCTAACTGTCAACTTTTTCGCGTAACACTTTGCGGTCGCAGGTCGGGATATGCACGGCAAGGCAAACAGATTTAAATTTAATGCAATTTATATAGGTTTGCCGATATTTTTGGGTTCTTTACTTTAAGCGTTGTTTTGAATATCGTGATGCAATTGAAATATGGATAGTGATAGTTGAGAAAAGACATACATTTGTATTGAAATGTTTAACATTTTTATCTTTGTAATACCTACCGACGTGAGGAATAATTAATTAATAATCGATTTACATTTGTTGTAATTAGACCGTTTCTTCTGATCATGGAAAATATACTTTGAATTTTTTTCGTTGGACCATCATAACGCTTTCAACGTCAAAAATAATTAATTGACACCGTATTCATGTGTAATGTATTTTTCTATATTCGCATAATTCTTACATTTTAGCGTTTTCCAGGCGTGCAATATGGCGTGTGTAATTTTAAAAATTTGAATATTGGGATGCAATTGAAATATGGGTAATGATAGTTGGGAAAAGTGATAGTTCAACATTTTTATGTTCGGAATATCTGTAGACGTAAATAATAATTAATTAATAATGGATTTACATTTATTGTAATTACACCGTTTCTTCTGATCATGGAAAATAGACTTTGCATTTTTTTTTACGTTGGACCATCATAAAGCTTTCAACGTCAAAAATAATTAATTGACACCGTATTCATGTGTAATGTATATTCATATATTCCGATATTTCTTACATTTTAGCATTTTTCAGTCGTGCAATAGGGTGTGTGTAATTTAAAAAATGGGCCTATTATAATATCTACGTATATATATATTTTTGTATTTTCCTATATTCACATAATTCTTACATTTAAGCGTTTTTCAGCCGTGCAATATGGTGTGTGTAATTTAAAAAATCGGCCTATTATAATATCTACGTATATATAAATACTATCACTAATAATACAATCAAAGGTAACAAAAATAAATTGCTACTATATTAATAATCAACGCGTGTTCTTCGACTTTTTTCAAAATGCTCTTTATAATTCTTTTTTTTTTAATTTGACCATTATGACACCGTCAAACGTCAACAAAAATGCATTTTTACTATATTCGTAATCAAGGCGCGTACTCCAGCTTTTTCCGTCCATGCAAAATGCACTTTCTAATATTTTTGAAATTTGACTATCATTATACAGTAAATCATCAGCAAAAATTCAGTGATACTGTATTCACATTCAATGCTCTGATTCAACTTTTTTTATTAGTGCGAAAGGATGATGAATTTTTTTAAATTTCACTACCATAACAATATATGAACCGTTTATTTTGAAAGTGGTCTAAATCCGTTTTTCAATATTTTCCGGTTACCATGGTTACATGTACAAATTCATGTTATTTATCAGTAAATGTTATTTATCTCGATTTTAAGATAAATGGAGTTAGGCGCCACTTTCAAAATAAACGGCTCAGATGATGAAGCGGAAAAAAATGATTGCTATTACATTCACATTGAACGTTTACATTCCAGGTTATCCGAACGTGCAAAATGGTCTTTGTCATTTTCCCGCTCACCGAACGCTGCGAAGACAGAGGTGGAAGAGGAGAAGCGCGATTGGCTGTCCTCGTGGCAGCATGTCTCTGCCAATCGGCGGCTGGTCGTGCGGAATTACGTCAGCGGACAGGAAATGACGTCATCTTGCGTCGTCCTCGCGCCTCGGCGTCATCGCACTCCGACTGCCGACTGAAATTTCACCCGTCTCGCTCAAAATTCGCCCGCACGCTGCCTGCGCACTCAAATTTAACCTGACGATGCAAGAAAGCACTTGGGACTTCCGCGATTAAGAGGCAACATCTAATAAAGATACTGTCAAAACGTGTGGGTGTCTATGTATTTCTTCGGATAATTATAGGTGTTCTCTTTAAACTAACACTAACATCCTCACTTGGACTTGACTTCTGACCGACACTTACTACTTTGTCTACTACTCTAATGCCTAAGCTGACATCCTCCACGCGTTTGATTTATGACGGGCGCTTACTACTTTAGTCCACGCGTCTGACTTGTGACCGACACTTACTACTTCGCCAGTTCATAAGTTGACATCGTCCACTCCACGCGTCCGACTAGCTTTCGGCACTTACTACTTCGCTCCTGCGTAAGCTGACATCCTTCCCCGCGTCTGATTCCTGCCCGACACTTACTACTTCGCCGCGTAAGCTGACATTCCGTACTAAGGTGCCATCCAGCACACGATCGACACCTTCTACTTTCGTAGTAGTGGCTCAGCTGACATCGATGTCCACCATCGACAATCACTACTCTCCACTTAGCGCACAAGCTCCCAATCAAAATTTCACTCACCTGCACGCACAAACCGTCAAATCACGAAATTGCCTCGGCATCGAGTCCGCACGGAAACGCCAGAACGATTGAAAGACCGGACACTCGGAGGCAGAATCCATCAGCACCGAAATCCAGCGATTCACGTCACACGCATCTTCGCGCAATTTCGCGACGGGCGAATTTTTGCTTGGTGGATTTTGGGGTGGAGATGAGTGTCGCGAGGTTTGCGGCTATTTTCGGGAGAGCGCGAGAGCCATGAGTAGCGGAGGAGCTCAGCATCCCTCGCGAACGAGCGAGGGTCCACTGTCTTGCCATCTCACTCGCACTACAACCCTTCGCGAGACGGCTCTCTGGCTTGCGCGAGAATGCGCGCGCGCCATCCTGCCTTCTGAATGTGTGGGAGAGGCTGTCTCACTCTTTGGGCTGGACGAGGCAAGGGTGCGGGGGATTTTTTGCTTTTATTGCGGGCAAAATGATTCTTGCCGTGGAAACCGCAAGGTGCGGGATCATTTGGAATAATGAAACTGAAAGCTTCTTTACATGTGCTTATTTTTTTATTAACACGTTGACTTTAAATGCAAGATTTTACTATACTGGCAAAACAATTCTAAATGAAACCTATTTGCGATCTTGTAAAAGCAATTGATATTGGAATGGTGCCTCAATACTTTGACTTCTAACAACATTTAATCGTACCCTGTAATATCTCATCGCATCTTGATTTTAACATAGCAAAATAAAAAATTTAATATAGCAAAATACGCTTGACAGTCAACGTGTTAAATAAGTCATGTTTACATGCATGTGCTTTCATTCTGATGTATGTCAATATAAACGAGATAATGCGGAATAATGAAACGTTTTTACGCATTTTATTTTTTTATGTGCTTTCACTCTTGTGGGAGGACGTGGATGAGTGATGGTGATAATTGTTGTCACGGAAACCATTGTGCTGGGTAATTTGTAGTTATGAAACTGAAAGTGGTATTATGCATTCTTCTTTTTTTTTATTGTGAAGGCTAATTTATATCTGTGGTTTTACTATAAGGGGCAGAATGGTCTGAAAGATATTTTGTAATAATGAAATCGAAAGCGTTTGTATATAAGGTAATATATCGGAAAAAAATCAAGATCATTTGTATTCATTTTTGATGCAGCTGCTAGGGGTCTGGCATATATGTTTAGATCTACTTCAGATTTTACCTTTGCAAATATATTCAGACATCTAACCATATACGATCCAAATTCAATGAAAAATGTTCAAAAGCTCTTTTACTAATTTTAAAGATTCTCTTTAAAGTTCTTACGTTGCAAGTGTACGTATTTTTATGAATGACGGGTCTACGACTGGGAATTTCTTCAGCTGAAAGCGAAGTAACCTTATTCCGCGGTTCGCGATTAATTTTTTTTTATTTGCTTTCATGCGCTTTCTTCTTGACGGGCCATACTTACGTATCACGAGCTTTTCAAGTAATGTCAAAGTACTAAAATGTCTTCGCAGTTGAGGAGTACATTCTTCAGCTCAACTCTAAACATATGAAAATTACCCGATACATCAATATACTATTAATTACTTATAGATAGAATATCTATATATATATACACTAGAATATACTATACTAGAATTTTTGCTTTATTTGAAAATCTGGCGATACGTGGGATTTCTATCTATAATATATATATATCTGTAGTATATATGCATACTATAGATATATATATATATACTATAGATTTATAGTATATTAGATAAGTAGATTATAGATTATAGATTATAGTATATTATATTAGATTTATAGTATACTATATATAGAAATTTATATATAGAAATACTATATATAGAAATAAAAAATCCCACGTATCGCCAGATTTTCAAATAAAGCAAAAATAATATACTATACTAGAATATATATATATATATAAAGCAAAAATAATACGACATTTTTGCATTCCACAAATACCTTTTTCACGCTCACTTATAAAAATGCAAAAGAATTTTGTTCGTAATAAAATATTTTCGTAAATCATGAATAGACTTGAGCGCTACGCTTATTTGGAAAAACACGAAAAAATCGTAGTGCTCCGGTTGAATGAATGAATTAGAATCGACACATCTTGTCATTTTTCCCATGGAGCTCTCGCGTATCGGATTTTGAAAGATACTCCCCAGACTTACACACGCAAGCCCTGTCGTTCTCACTCGGTCGCACGCATTTACTTTCTCTACGTTTGACATGGCCAACGCGCATGCACCCGACCACCTAACTCGACCTAGTGACACACAGACAGATTTCCAGAGCCGATCGAACCCGGTGAGCACCCTCGAGATTAAGAGAGACAGAGACGGGACGGGGAAAGAAGAAGGAGAGTCGTTAACCTTCGAGAGCGACGAGGGCTGCGAAAGGAATTCATCCATTTTTCACCGCTTTTCGAATTTGTCTTTCGACGCTTCTCAATTATTGCCGAGTAATAGGAATTTAGAAATTTTTCACGCCTACGAGTAAACTGAGAAACTGAGCAGGACGATGTAAATAGAAGAAAGAATTAACGCGTTGACTGCCGTGCGTATTTTACTATGTTAAAACTACAACGTGATGAAGTATTGGGTTGTTCGGAAAGTAATTTCGTTTTTTTCCCGACAAAGGATTTAATTGTATTTTTTCGTACTCAACTTCACACTTAAGCCGCATAATCATTATATGTTTTGAAAGCTGATATAGCAAGGCTTGTGTGTGAAAAAGTCCAATTGATTCTACGCAGTGGTTTTTGGTTGGTGCCCTTTTAAATATGGAGAGCAATGAGCAACATTTTCGTAATATTTTACTGTTTTACTATAGAAAAGGTAAAAATGCTGTCCAAGCCAGAAAGAAATTAGCCGATGTGTATGGAGAAGATGTGTTGACAGTACGCCAGTGCCAGAACTGGTTTACAAAATTTCGATCCAGCAATTTTGATGTCGAAGTGCACCACGTTCTGGAAGGCCAGTTGAAGCTGATAAAGACACGTTAACGGCATTAGTTAATGCAAATCGGCGAATAACAACACGTGAGATCGGTGAGAAGTTAAGTTTATCAAATTCAACTGTTTATGACCACTTGAAAGGCCTGGGTTTAACCTCGAAGCTCGATATATGGGTTCCCCATGTTCTGACGGAGAGAAATTTGTGTCGTCGCGTTGACGCCTGTGATTCGCTTCTCAAACGTCATTAAAACGATCCATTTTTGAAGCGCATCATTACTGGGGACGAAAAATGGGTTGTATATAACAATGTAAAACCGATAAATAAACTACATATTCTATTTTTAGCACTACTTTTTTGGAACCTTTTCCGAAATTTTCCCACAAATTTTAATCAATATATTTTTCGGAAGATTTCGCCGTCGGTAAGTCGCTGAAATAATAAAATAAGTCAGTAAAGTGCAAAATCACAGGGAACTCGAGAAATCGACGTGCAAATTCAACAGAAACAGGAAATGATTTCGGTCAGTGAAGAAGCGATTCGTGTAACGTAAAACTCTTCCCGTGCTCGTAAAAGGGCATATTTTAGGTGCGCAAAATTCTTCGCTGACAAAGAGATTCCTTTTCCTTTGAACCTGGCGGTTATTTATTTTTACGCACTCTCTGGATCCAGTCGTAATAGAAAACGTTTGCGAATTAGTATAAATAAATTCGGGAATTATTTTTAAAGGCTGATGTGAAATAAATGGAAAATTATATTTCCAGTGGTGTAAATATTTTTAAGCGCAGTTTTTGATGCTTTTGACAATAAAGACAATTGTGACAATTAATATTTGTGATCATGGAAAATATAATAATGTTAGTAATAATACGTATATATATTTTTTGACATATTTTAATAAATAAAAATGCAAAAATAAGAAAGTGCTGATTCGGTATCAAATTTTGTGTTCCAAAAACTTTTTGCTCTGCATCTTCTAATATTAATCATAATACACATAATTTCGTGAATCGTGATATATAGGATACGAATACTGCAATAATTAAAAATGTAAAATTAAGAAAGCATGAGTGTGACATTTCTTTCCTAAAAAAAAAATGCCCTACGACGGCAAACGAAACGTATTGAAGACCAGGAGACTAGACCTTAATTGTGCCGTTTTCGAGTTTTTACCCGTTGCCAGCCTCGATGGGTTGATTAACCTCGCTTCTGGACCGCACACTCTTACTTCGTCAAAGCCATTCTTCGTCTGAGAACACTTGCTTTCCATTTAGAACGCGCTTAGGGATTCGAAGCTGCGAAGAACTGAATGATCCGCTTCGAACGTAATGTTTTCTTTCCCACATTTCTTTCTCACATTCCTATTTTCTTATTTAGAATTTGCTCTACTATTATTTATATTTGAAAGCAATTATATTTGTATTCATTTATATTTATTTTTATTTATACTTATATTTGAAAGCTGAATTTGTATTATTATTTATATTTTAAAGCTCTGATTGCTTATATGTTCTCTATTGTAGGGTACTGCATAAAATATGTAGTGACAAGACGTTTTTCTAGTAGAAAATATAATTTTTATTAAAGCCTTTTTTTGTATATCAAGTATAGATTTTTAATTATTATACGTATTGTGTTACTTAGGGTCTTTAGTAATGTTACATACATTTCGCAGTACTAATTTCACATGCTGCCTGCCTCAGCATATTGCATAAAATTCGTACAGATGCAAAACAAAAAACAAATTAAAATACAATTTTAAAATGTTCATTTCAACCGCATTGAGCATCCATAACTCTGCATATTAAGCACAGCGTTGAAGCTGTTATTTGGATTCTATTATTTAGGATCTATAACTTTTTATTACTCAGATTTGAAGGCAACCATTTTTACATATTTCCTGCATTCGCATATTCCTGCATTCCTGCAATTCCTGCATTGCATAAAATATGTACATATGCGAAAGAGTAACAAATGAAAATACTATTTCCAAATTTTCACTTCAACCGCATTTGATGTTCATACAATAATTGCCGCTACCACGTCCATGCAAATAATTGCCTCAAGCCCATAAAATGTTTGCTAAAAATACACGCTTTTTCGCGCGCACCACCTGTGGCCCCTGCAATTTCTACCCGAAAGTCTTGAGGCCCCAAAAATGGTATTGGAGTCGGAAGCGTCTGACGGATTCATCGATCGGGCAGGTTCAATTTATCGGGCAGCGTCTCACGTGGCTTTCGTCGATCGCGTTTGCGCGAGCGTCATTCTCCTCGTGCACGTAGATATAGCGTCGTACACGCACGGACATATAACTGACATGGGGATGTAGTAGTTCGCGGACTCCGCCGGCTGCTGGACCACGAGGCTCCAAGCGATGTTACGTGCAGCGTCGGCGAACGCAAATCCGCCGCAATTTTGAACCGTCCGCCCGGCGACACGTGCACAAAAATTACCGGACCCGGAACCCGCGAAGATGCGCGAACTGGCGATGTGAGTAAATCCCATGTGCTGGCCTTTTATCAATCGCTCGTGGCGGATATAGGCGCGGGTGCTTGTGCTTGGGGGGTTGCGACGTCAAAAGGCGCGGGGTCCCAATATTTTTTGACACGCCGGCAAAATTCAGTCTCCGTCGTTCGTTGTCGCCAAAATTTCGACTTTTACATGTGTTATGCGCTGTTGTAATGATTATTGTCAATTTTCTATCTGAATAGAAAACACAGGGTGCAAATCATTTTAGCAATAGCAGTTTTTTATTGTGTGTGGGTGCTTGTGTTTGGGAAAATTCAGTTTCCGTTATGCATTTTCGCCAGAAAATGATGAAATATAATTTTACCAAAAAAATAGTCAATTGACATAGTATCGTAAGCAAAGAATGCGCGCAATATTTTCTATGACATTGTTAAACATGGCATTGGTAAATTGCTTTAACCATTCCCGTAGTGCTATTATTATGCGTTATTGTAATGATTATTGTCAATTTTTGATCTGAATAGAAAACACAGGGTGCATATGATTTTAGCGATAGTAGTTTCTTATTATGTGTGGGTGCTTGTGCTTGGGGGGTTGCGATGTGAAAAGGCGCGGGGTCACAAGATTTTTTCACACGCCAGCAAAATACAGTCTCCATCGTCCCTTATCGCCGGAAAATTATGCGTATCGTTTTACCAAAAAATAATAGTTAGTTTGTGTAGTATCGTGATCAACGAATTTTACATGCATTAATGCTGTAATGATTGTTATTAATTTTCGATCTGAATAAAAAGCATAGGGTGCACATGATTTTAGCAATAGTAGTTTTTTATTGTGTGGGTGCTTGTGTTTGGGAAGTTGCGATGTTAAAAGGTGCGGGGTCCCAAGATTTTTTGACACGCCAGCAAAATTCAGTCTCCGTCGTTCCTAATCGGCGAAATTATGAGTGTCGTTTTACCAAAAAATAATAATCAATTTATATAGATTATCGTCAATTTTCGATCTGAATAGAAAGTGCAGGGTGTAAAGCATTTAAGCAATAGTAAGGTATGTTTTATTTTCGAATGATGCTGTTATATTTTTATTGTGTGGGTGCTTGTGCTTGAGGAGTTGCGATGTCAAAAGGCGCGGGGTCCCAAGATTTTTTGACATGCCGGCAAAATAATCAATTCATATAGTATCATGACCAACGAATTTTATATGTGTTATGCGCTGTTGTAGTGACTATTGTAAATTTTCGATCTGAGTAGAAAACACAGAGTGCATATGATTTTAGCGATAGTAGTTTTTTTATTGTGTGTGGGTGCTTATGCTTGAGGAGTTGCGATGTGAAAAGGCGCGGGGCGCGAAGATTTTTTGATGCGCCGACAAAATTCAGTTTCCGTCATGCATTATCGCGAGAAAATGATGAATATGATTTTACCAAGAAAGTACTCAATTTACATAGTATCGTAACCAAAGAATTTTAGAGGCGCGCAATATTTGCTATTGTTAAACGTGGCGTTGGTAAAATTGGTAAATTTCTTTACCCATTCCCGTAGTACTATTATTATCCGTTGTTGTAATAATTATCGTCAAATCATTTTAGCAATGGTTCGGTATGTTTCATTCTCGAATAATGCTGTCATATTTTTTATCGTGTGTGGGTGCTTGTGTTTGAGGAGTTGCGATGTGAAAAAGCGCGTGGTGCGAATTTTTTGACGCGCCGGCATAAATCATTGACTGGCACTACTTGTTCTTAGAAGAAATAGTTAAATTCACATACTAGCGCAATAAACAAACTTAAATCGCAATATTTTACCGTGACATTCTATAGTCTTGTATCTATAAATTTATGTACCGACGCAATAGACAAATTGATTAATATCCCAGTGTGCGGTTTTGACCCTCGAATTGATAGAACTTGACGTTTTGGTAAATAGTCTGTGTTCGTACTTGGAATGTTGCAATGTGTGAATTTTTTTATGTGCCACGAAATTAATTTGCTGCCGTGACTTATTTAAAAGAAAAACAACAGGCAAACGTATGTAATGATGGAATTGGTAATTTTAAATGTGCACAATTTTGTCGTGACATTTCGTGTTTTAGTATCTGTAAATTTATGTAGTTGCGCAACAGACAAATTTAATAGTATCCCCGTTGCAGCTTTGATCCTAGAATTTATACAATTTGGCGTGTTGGGAATTGTTGGTGAGATTTATGCGCGGCTGCTTGTGCTCAGGGATTTGCGACGTGCGAAGGCTGGCCAGATGTTTTTTTACGTGTCCGCAAAATTCATTTGCTGGCACTTCTTATTTTTAGAAAAGAAATTAAGCAATTTTGCCATGACATTTTATATTCTAGTATTTATAGAATGAGCATATTTCTTTAATAATCCTCGTGGTATCGTGTATACGTTCTTATCAATTTTCTATGTGAGTCGACAAAATTATGTGAGAAGTATGTTTTTATGTAAAAAGAAAATTTACATAGTGGCACAATAGACAATTTTAATAATACTCGTGATACCATATTGACATATTGTTGAATTCATTCTTGTCAACTTTCAATGTAAGAGAAAGTACGGTGTTTAATCTTTTTTATTTATGTTTCGGAAAAATCAATTTTCGGTCGTTTGTTAATTTTGAAAGTTACAGATAAATGTATATAATGTTTTACTAGCTTCAACAAAATTATTTATTTGTACAAAATAATTTCCTCATCAAGTACTAAAAAAGGTGAGGAAAACAAATAAAGCTAATATAAAGAGATATGATTCTTTCTGGCCAGGATCTAGATTTAAAAAAATGATAAAAAATTATCTCTGCTAATATTGTGTACCAATTGAAATATAATAGACTTTTACTTGACAGAATTTAAATGAAGAGTTTTATGTTCTGACAGATTGAAGGAGTTGCGCGCGATTTCCCGCGATTTTCCGTGAACAATATGAAAGCCTCTTTGTGTTCAATTAGGTTGAGGACTATGAATACCGATCCTCGCGAACAATTTCACGACGTGAACGACGATTTGCGCGAGTTCGTTTTTTTGTGCCCCGAAAATTTCACTCATGTCTTTTTCGTCGAAACTCTTGTGGTTCGGCTGAATTAAGTGCGGATCACGACGTTGCAAGTTTTTCAAATAGAAACCGACGGCGGACAGAAATAATATTGAAAGACTTTCGAAATATATATTCACATGAAAGTATAGGTAAAAAAATGTTGAAGTAATTTTTTGCACTGCATCTATTATAGTAATTTCCGAAAATACATCCAGTTAATTTTAATGTTCGTTAACATTTGAAAATTAAATTCGAGATAATTCCAAAGTAAATGTTCTGCAAGTACGGAAATAAGAAATGCTAATACTTTAAGCATGAGCATTATATTTATATAATATAGTAGTGCGGAGTCTACGATAGAAAAAAGAAAAAATATGATTAATTCGTATAGAATATTTTGCATACAACGATCAGTAAAAGAGCTCCAAACTGATTTAATAGCTATTATCAATTTTCCTTGCCCTACTCGAATTACAGTAATCCGCATCGAGTTTGCTCGAATTTTGTTAATTTAGCATGACACAATACGCGTGTAAAACATGATCGCACTTGTGTAATTATCACTGTATTATTATTAGGTTTCGTGTAGCAAATAATGGACAAAAATTTTAGCTGTAACGAAATATTTAATGAAAGTAATCAGAGAATTCTTCTAATCAGACTATTTCTTGCCTCAAATACTAAAACATGAAGAATGCTATTAATGAGGGAAACATAAGAAATATTATTTGCCGTACAAATAAAATAAATGTATTACCCCGAATACTAAAACATTAAAAATGCTATTAATGAAGAGAATATAAAAAATATTATTTGCCATACAAATAAAATGAATGTCTTACCCCGAATACTAAAACATTAAAAACGCTATGAATGAAGGAAATATAAAAAATATTATTCGACATACAAACAAAATACATTTCTTGCCCCAAATACTACAATAATAAAAATATTCTTTGGCATACAAATAAAATAAATATCTTACCCAACTAATACAAAAAAATCATATAAAATAATGTAAAATAAATTAAAAAAAATATGAAATAAATGTCTTACCCAAATAGTACAATATGAAAAATGCTATTAATGAAGAAAGCAACAAAAGTATTATTCGGTATACAAAGAAATAAATGTCTTGCCTGAAATACTAAAACATTAAGAATGCTATTAATGAAGAAACTAACAAAAATATTATTCGGCATACAAATAAAAGAAATTTCTTGCCCCAAATACTAAAATATAAAAAATATTGTTCGATATACAGATAAATTGAATATCTTACCCAAATAGTACAAAAAAATAATATAAAATAATGTGAAATAAATAAAAAGATAGTATAAGATAATAAAAAGATATAAAAGATATAATAATATAAAATAAATGTCTTACCAAAATAGTAGAATATGAAAAATGCTATTAATGATGAAAATATAAAAAATATTATTCGACATGCAAAGGAAATAAATGTCTTACTCAAATAGCAGATTATGAAAAATGCTGTTAATAAGTAAAAGTACTAAAAATACAGAGTGCACAAAAGGAGTCGCAGAATGATCGCGGGATTTCTATTTAAGTGTAAAAGTCGGGTGTAAAAAAATTAGAGCGAACCGACGACGACGCGAATTTAGCATACAAATAAAATAAACGTCTTACCCAAATTGTACAAAAAAAATAATGTAAAATAATGTAAAATAAATGTCTTACCCAAATAGTACAAAAAATATTGTAAAATAAATTAAAAAAAAAAAGAAAAAAAAGATAATGTAAAATAAATGTTTTACCCCAATAGCACAATATGAAAAATGCTATTAATAAGTAAAAGTACTAAAAATACAGAGCGCACAAAGGGAGTCGCAGAATGATCGCGGGTTTTCTATTTAAGTCTAAAAGTCGGGTGTAAAAAAAATTAGAGCGACGACGACGCGAATGACGTGGAATCGCAATTATCGGCGCCGTCGATGACCGTCATTATTCGCAGCCTCGCGCCTCCGGCGTCGCCGACAATGCGTTATCGAATACGCACACGCGTCCGCCGCCCGCCGTAAATAGGCCGAATGAGTGACGGGCGTCGCCGACAATGTGCCCGACATATCCCGCCGGCATTTTTTATGCCGCACGTTGACAGGTGCGCGGGAATTTTTTCATCGGCGAAATTTGCGCGCCTGAGCAAACGGTCCGCGAAAATATACGGGCGGCCTAATGAAAGACCGCCGGAATTGGACCTCTCTTTTCCCTGTCGATGCCGCTCGCCTGCCTGAAAATTGAAATAGCGCCGGCTCGATTACGCTCGGGAATTTTTTAACGAGCTTCTCTGTGTTTGGGGCTTGTCCAGTGACATAACGCGTGAAGTGATTGTTTTCGGAGCTTTGGGGCTGTGTGAAGATGTTAGGTGGCTTTTTCTTCCGCGTATTCAGAGGGAGGGTTTTAATGCGCGGACGCGGGGAAATTAAGTGGTACGTATCAATGGCGCGCGTGGGCGGACGTTAAGTAGTACAAGTCAATGGGCCGTGCGATCGAAGTAGGGGAGAATGTCAAAATGTTCTGTTGTGCAGAACCTTTACGGTGTGGTATATGGTGATTTTAGCTGAAGACACACCACTTTCCGTCTAGTAAACTCTACATATTTTCAAAACTGTGAAAATTTAAAGAAAATGCAAAAAATTTTTTTGAATTAGCACAAAATTAATGATGTCGTATGAAAGGGCGTGAAAGGTGCTTCAAGAAAGTGTAGCTATTTGTAACTTTTGATTATTTTTATTTTTTTTTATTATTATTTTATTTTATTTTTATTTATTATTTTATTTATTTTTATTTTTATTTTATTTTTATTTATTATTATTTTATTTTTAGTTCAGCCGTGAGAGAGTCGTGAAGAAATCGAGGAAATCTTGACTTTCTTGCCAAAAAATAAAGGTACCCTGATTTGTTTGGATTTTTAGTGCATCAAATGCGATGCAAAATGACTTAGAAAAATGCAAGGCGCATTTTGAAATTTGCAATAATTCCGGAAACATGGCCGAATATGCGTGAAAAAAAATGGTGAAGAATGTCCTCCAACATAGGGTGGAAAAGTAAAAGTTTTCTGATTGTCTAATCTATTTATGTACTCAAAGGAAGTGCTAGTATTTCAGGAAAAGCAATCCTCACTCCAAAATTCAAAATAATTTCAGGAATACGTCCGAAAAGAGTCAGGAAAGTATGAAAAATTACACGAAAAATGAAAGTACTCAAATTGTCTTATTTTCTTGAACACTATGTCAGGATCATTAAAAGTTTAAAAGCGTATAAACGACATCTTTGAATTCGTGTTAATTCCAATGTTATAAAACTAAATGTTACTAAACCCCACAAAATTAATGAAAAAGACGTTATCGGCATTCTCACCGAATTTTCCGCAAATAAATTAATCTCCATACAAAAACTACTTTTCCACAGTACTCCAAACTCCAACAAATGAAATCTACTCCATCAAAACATTTTTCCGAAGCATTAATTTTACGGGGAATTGAAAAAAAAATCGCTGCTCTCAATTTCGTCGAATTTTTCCCAATTAAATTAATTCCCATACAAAATACTTTACATACCACTCCAAACGGCGGCCAATTAAATCCATTCCGAAGCCAATTTACTTCTACTTACCGTTTCTGCCAGAAACCAAAAATCATTTTATTTGGCCGACTTGTTGAAATCTTGGCGAGTTGCGTTTGAAAAAAGGGCTGCGGCCGTTTCGGTGGAATTTTTGAACGAGCCTCGCTTATTCTACTTGAAACGCGCATACGATCGCGATCTTTCTCTCTCTTTTTCTGTCGCGCTTACGAGATCAGCCTGTCTTTTCCGCGTCCACGTAACCCCCTTGTCAACGTTAAAGCCGCTGAATCGGCGGATGACGAGAGCACTCGCCGCCTTCCTCGCTCTTTTCCTTTTCCTCTTCCTCTCCTTTCCGCCGCCGTCGAGTCTCTCGCCATTTTCCACCGGCCGTTCTTCTCGAGATCGCATCTATCCGCGCCGACAAAGTGTCAAACTAATTGTTGCCGCCCATTGTCAACGACAAATTAGGCGATGAGTTAAGATCGGACGGATTAATCGATTGCGGACACGATCACAAGGGCTGATAGGATTTTTTAATGACATTTAGGTATTTAGTAACCTGATGATTCGGTAATTGCCGAAAACAGAATTTATATGGGTTGCGTGGACAGTGTATATAATTAATGTATTATTTAATAATTCGGCAAATGCAAAAAAATAAAAATTATGTCTGCATTTATGATTACTTACGATAATATGGGTTGATAGTCTTTTTTAATGCCATTTAGGTATTTATTAATTTAATCATTCGGTAATTGCCGAAGACCGAATTTGTATGGCTTTGCATGGGCAGTGTATGTAATTAATGAAACATTTCATAATTCGGCAAACGCAAAAAAATAAAAATTATGTTTGCATTTATAATCACTTACAATAATATAGGTTGATAGTCTTTTCTAATACCATTTCGGTACTTAGTAATTTGATTATTCGGTAATTGCCGAAAACAGAATTTATATGGGTTTGCGTAGACAGTGTGTATAATTAATGTATCATTTGATGATTCGGTGAATGCAAAAAAATAAAAATTATGTCTGCATTTATGATTACGTACAATAATATGGGTTGATAGCCTTTCTTAATGCGATTTGTGTATTTAGTAATTTGATGATTCGGTAATTGCGGAAAACAGAATTCGGTTATAGGTTTACGTGGACGGTGTATGCAATTGGTGAATAATTTGATAATATGGTAATTGCAAAAAATCGAATTTGGAATTTTGATATGACTGTGATTACGGGAACAAGCGTTAACAGTCTTTTCTGATGTAATTTGAGTATTCAATAAATTTATGATTCAATAATCGCGGAAAGCAGAATTTGTAATTTATCATTTATAATGTATTTTGTTGGCCTGATTCCACTGGAGTCTCGTTTTATTTAATTGTGACAACATTTCCCAGCATATTTATCAGTATTACATAGATATTATACCAAAATAAGCCATACCGGTAGTCTCAGAATTTGGTTTTTTTTTTGGGTAAGAGAATAATAGCATAAAAATACCAGTATTATTAATTTCGATACTGGTTGAAATATTTCCTTTGAGCATACATACAAATGTACTTCGTTTTTAATAATTCTGTTACACTGAGGCGTGTTCAGGCAATCCAATAGTTTCAATAATTTATTATCACAGTTATTATAGTTTCATTAACACGTGGCATTGACGATTTTTAAGTTTACCATTTCACATAAATTGAATTAACTTGATTGCAAGTTCCATAACTTCCATTAATGTATATAGTTTTTGTGCCTGCTTTATGGTTGAATGTGTCTTATTCTGTCCTGCAAAAGCTCTATATGCTTTAAAGCCCATGAATTCATGCTGTTCATGTGCTTTTATATTACATAGTATTTAAAATTGTGCTTAGAATCTATGTATTTGCGTTATAAATGTTCCACAAGGTCCCCCGGAAGACACTCATCCTCTGTCCTACTTCATAAATTTTTTCGACCAGATTTGTTACCTGTTTTTTATGCACTAATCAGCCCAAGTTTTCTGCCTATGTTAAATCGTTTACAAAAGACACTGCACTAATTATAAAAAATCACATATTTTTAGCCTATATTAAATCCTTCACAAGAAAATATTTTCCGGTTTCTTACGTTGGTTGACTCTTCTCTTCTCATTTATCCATTTTTCACACGACTTGTTTTCACACACACTCGTTAACTTCGGAATAATTGATACGCGCTTAGAGGACGGAATTCAGGCTCTTTGCTGTGGCAAAGTTTCGAGACGCGTGGCTTTCCGGAATTCGGAGGGCTACGTGTTTCGCGGAAGATGAAGTGAGGAATGCGTATCGCGTGCCTTGGATAACTCGCCGATACGCGCTCTTACTTCATCATTAACTCGATCACCCAAGCAAACCCTAACAAAACTACGTCGCAGCGAACACGTTTTTTCACGGGATTTACGAAAAACGATCAGTAATTACCGCGCAATATATGGTAGTTAAAAAATGTCTTGCAAAAAATTATTCAGTTGATATATGGCAGAAGATAGGAATGGCGAACATACAGTTATTGGTAAGAGGATTTTGTTACTATTATTATTTGTGTACGGCGGTTTGATGGGGAAAAAGGTAGTAATGCACATTATATGCACATGTAAAGGTAACGCGACTCAATGAAAAATTGCTTCGATTTAAGTGGTGCAATTCGACCATAAATTTAATGGAAAAATTAATGAATGCGAATTAATATTAATACGGTTAGTAATATAATTTAATTGCACATGCACAAGAAAATATGTACTGAATTTACATATTTTGTATGCACAAGAATGTATATACCACACAGTAGTACAAGTCAGTGATAACGTAACCTAAATCCAAGTACTGCAAATCAGCTGTACAGTAGTGCAACTCAATGATAAAATCACCGCAATTTAAATGGTCCAAGTCAATCATAATTTCAATAGAAAAATGCACATTATATGCACATGTAAAGGTAACACGACTCAATGAAAAAATTTTACGATTTCAAAGTCAATTTTGAAAGGGGTCATTTGACCCTACTTGATACGTTTAGTATTAAAAGCTTAGTTTTGAAATACAATATAAGATTATTATGGTTCTTTGCTTTGGCGGCTGAGAGCAGACATACGGCCGCAAAGGGTTAAAGTATTCGCCCTAAGGACAGGATCTTCTTGCAGGCTGACCATTTTGCTTCCACTGAGCATGTGCAAGGACACTGACCGCGCGATTGAAATTCGGTCCACGTCCTCATTGGCCATCAGCAGGTTTCCACGTGCCACCGTAAACGACGTCGTATCGAAGAACATAACGATGGTGCTCGAGAACCTGCTAATGAACTACGAGAACAGTCAACTACCCACCCACGGCAAAGGTAAGAGTTTCGACGTGAAAAAATCTTCTCCAACCGCCCGCATTTTTGGCAAACCCGCGGAAGAACTGAGCAATTTGATGCAGATTGACTGGCGATCGCGTTTCACGGCTTTAAGGGCGTACTGATTGAAAAAAGATTAATCCGCAGATTATCTCTCAAATCCCGACGGAAACGGAACCGCCTTTTTCACTTGTGTAATGCGCTTTGTCGCGGGCGAAACTATATTTTGCGAAAAAAATTAGCAGGGGTTGTAGAGAAATGTAAAATATATTTATATTTTTTTTAAGACAAGTTTAACACAATTTTTACGCATACTTGTACCATATACACATATACATATATATATTTAAATTTTGTTTTTATTTATTGGAAGCAGATTTAAAGAATCTATCGAGGAATTTACGTGATACAAAATATGCTATTAATATATGTATACACATTACATGTGATTGTATTAGTATTTATAATAATTAATATGTAAATGTTGTAATAATATTTTAGTGTTACTACATATATTAAATATGTACGTATAGTAGTAAAATGTTTTGTGTTACGGCAGTTAGTCTCTTGCGCAAAAATGCATTAGGCTGATGAATGTTTATTTGGCGGACGTTTGCAAATATTTTGCGGCTGGGTCACTTGGCTAAGAGGTAAACTTGCCAAATTACACATCCTTGTCAATTGGGCTAATTAATATTTCTGCGGCTTGTCGAATTCCATATAAGAGAGTTACCGCATGCATACTGATCATCTAGATCGTACTCTGTTTTTACGTATTAGTGAGTTCAAACGATACATAAGGATGTATCAGTCAAGTAATTTAAAATGGAAAAATCTAATTACAAAAATAAATAAAAAAATTATAGGTTTGTATATTAGAGTTTGTTTTAGTAGTTGTGCTGAGGAATTTTTAACTAATATTTATAAATTTAAATAGTCGATCGAACCTTAAGACTTCGCTCAGTTTTTCAGTACATAAGTCCAATTTGAACCGCAACATTATATAGTAGCAAAAATGTAATTTTCAGAATGAATTAAAAATATTATTATATAATGCATACAGACATGTTTCTAGAAGCAACTGAATTTTTTCGAAATTTGGTCATTAATAGACTGCTATTTCTTTATCACTTCTAATGCATTACAGTTTTCAGCATTAAATAATTATTTTTCCAATCACATTCTCTATCCTGTTTTAGCATTTACTATTGCTTCTATTATATATATGCCCTGTAAATAATCTATATTAACATTTCCCAAAAAATTGACATGAAGTTTTCTCCGCAACAGCCACTCGAACTTTTCCGTCATTCTTAACTTTCCGGCCTGCTGATATTTTGTCGACAAAGGGCCTAAACAAATCGCCCGCTAGTAGACAATGGGCATTTTTCGGACACGTACACACACGCACACACCCCCGTTAATCGACAAAGAAGCCTGTCGGCGAACAATAATCGGCGGACGAGGGCGAAAAAACGGAAACAAAAGAAAAGGCCGCGGCCACTTGTAAAAAAATGAGGGAAAAAATGGGGAAAAATGGGGAAAAATGGGGAAAAGCGGGACACCGACAGCGAGACGTGATTTTTTCGATTTTTTTACCCAGGCGATACTTTTTGCGAAGTCTGGCCGCTGTCCAACGGCGGATTGTAATATCGATGAGGCATGTTGCGGAATTGACTGCTTTTTTTTTGCGACGCGCGGAAAAAGGGGTTCGAAACACGAGCCGGTGTTTGTTTGTTTCGAAGGAAGGGGTTGTTTAGTTGCGGGAAACAGAGGGTTGCAGTCGTGCAGTTGTGCAACGTTGTAAGTAGAAGGTAATTGTAACGATGCAAATTGCAATAATGGGAGAGTGTAAGGAAAATTGTATGTAGTGGTGAAAAACGCGTTGCGACAGATGTAATTATAAAAATTATAAAAATTATATATATGATATTTGATATCTATATATTTAATATCTATATATGATATCTATATATGATATTTGATATATGATACATAAAATTGTATATATGATAACATTATATAAATATAAAAGAAGCAGCGTAATATAATCGTAATTGTTTTAATATGAATGATACATTAAGGCGTGCAAATTATAGAAATTAGAGATAATCTAATGCAAAGTCATAATACTAGACGAGTTGCAATAACAGAGTGAAGTAATTAAAATTAAACACAATAGTGCGAAACACATTGCAGTAACAAGGAGATATAATGAAAATTATAGATAATAGTTAAAATATGTTACAGCTCATTAATTATGAATATCAGAAGAAAGTGGATCCAAAATTGCACTATATTAACGACTATAAAAGTAGATAATTATCATGTTAATGCTAAAATATTCTGTTATTTTTTTTTAAATATATTAACGTATATTCGTTGACTACATTATTTTCATTGCTAACAGGCACGCCGACAGTAGTAAAAACGAATATATTAATAAGGAGCATGGGTCCTGTATCAGAATTGGATATGGTGAGTAAATTCTTTACTGTAATACTTTAAGAAGAAAGATTGCTCAAGTTTGGTTGCTATGTTGGAAGAAATTATTGTCCTTCTACTTGAGGGACGTTGATTTTATTACTTTCAATCTAAATGCTGTACTTTAAATATGTGTTGAAATTGTGAATACCTTTCCGGGAATTTATACGATAAAGGAAAAGTATATATATACACAATTGGTGTAAAATCTTGGTCTTGTGAGAAAGAGCGTAAAAAAATCTTTAAAAAATTCGTGTACAAGTTATAGTTTCAGAGTACCAATTTAGTCGTAAAAGTGCTGTGAGGAAAAAGAAAAAATTTTATAGTATAGTCTTGCCATTTTTGCCACAAAATGAAGAGGATGCAAAATAACTTGGAAAAGCAAGGTGTACCCCAAAATTTGCAACAGATCCGATGTGACCAAATATGTGTAAAAGAATTGCGAAAAACAAGGTCCAACATAGGGCCAAAAAATAAAACTTTTCCGATCGACTTGTTTCTGACGGCATTTGATAGGAGTTACAAAGGGACTCAGAAAAATGTAAAATGTACGATAAAATTCACAATACTTTCTGTGACCCGGCTAAAAACATGAGAACTTTACATTCCATAATGTAAAAAAAATCTATGCAGCTTTACTCCACTTTAATATACATATTTTTAAAAAATGCCTTTGCATGATTTTTCCTTTATTGGTGAAATAATTTAAGGTGATATAATTCATGTTCAAAATTAAAGAAAAATGGTTAAAAAAATCTTATTATATATTTATAGTATAAATTTAGTAAAAAACAATATGATGCAATTTATCATCATGCAAAGTATTAAAGTGAACTTGTTCTTTTATGCATTCAATGTTACGATGGAAATTTCCAAAAGAAGGGTTAAACAGTGGCAATAATTTGTACTAACATATACTGCTGTTTGCACTTAAAACTGCAAATTCATGATTTAATACAGGATTATTCGATGGACTGCTATTTTCGGCAATCTTGGCGGGACTCGAGGCTCAGCTTTTTGGGTCCGATAAAGTCTCTGAGTCTCAGCATTAAAATGCTGGAGCGAATTTGGCGGCCGGACACCTATTTTTACAACGGAAAGCACAGTTACGTTCACACCATCACCGTGCCGAACAAATTGCTAAGGATATCGCAAGACGGCGACATTTTATACTCCATGAGGTTGTCCGAAATATCAACTTAAAATTGCACCATTTTTTATTCTATTCCATTTTATACAATCACATTTTTACTAATTTTTTATAATACATTTATAATTTTTATTATTTATTATTTATGGCA
Organism: Cryptocheilus praepositus; assembly: GCA_033815515.1. Lineage (NCBI taxonomy): Eukaryota > Metazoa > Arthropoda > Insecta > Hymenoptera > Pompilidae > Cryptocheilus > Cryptocheilus praepositus. Next base: position 586,182 of record JAWWQZ010000112.1, on the reverse strand, counting down.
ACTGCAATGTTATACAAATTTTTTTACATTTTTTTTCGAATATCACATGTTGATTTCCAGTATTTGAGCAGTTGTCTGAAATTTTTCTAATCCGGGTGACATTTTTCGCAGATTGACCATCAAGGCAAAGTGTCCCATGGAACTGAGAAACTTTCCCATGGACAGACAGTCGTGTCCATTAATTCTCGGAAGCTGTATGTAGAAATCAATATATTATCGCAAATGTTGTGCCGTTTTCGGAACAAAAAAAATGGTTACGTCAAAAAAAAAATATTGATATTTGCACAGATTACAACAGTGGGTTGTTTCTGTAATTAAATGGACCTTTAATTGACGTAAAATTAATTATATATATGGTAAAATATTGTCCCGTTTGCGGGACAAAAAAAATTGTTACGTCAAAAAAAAAATATTGATATTTGCACAGATTACAATAGTGGGTTGTTTCTGTAATTAAATGTAACTTTAATTGCCGTATAATTTTTTATATGTATTGGACAATAGTCGCTTGTTTCTGCAATTCGGAAACAAAATCATATCGCGCTAAAGCTCATATGAACTTTTTTTCTTATTTTAGTGTGCTTAATCCATCACACCGACCGTTTTACCTCGATTTCTCTTAAATTCATGTTCCGAAGAATATCGCATTTTACCGAGCGCAATTAATGCCGGTGCTTACCGCTGATTTTCATAACTTCATTCACATCGAAGGGTCCGAGGCGGCGGGCAATAAATTTTTCTGCCGCCTTGCATTTTGCAACGCGACGTACCGGACTCAAAGCGACAGCTGGCCAAAATAATTTGCCGCATCCGCAGCATTTTCTATTTACAGCGGGGCGAATGTGAATTATTGCCGGCCGAAGTCCTTGTAATGCATTATACAAATCGAGTGCGGGCCGTGCGTTAAAACGCGGCGGGGTTTTGAGTAATTCAGGAACCGCACGAGGCATGGCGATTTATGATTTTAAACGAATGCAAAGCGGTTTAAAGAATGTCCCATTTGCGGACGGGTCTGAATTATTCCGCTGTAACGTATGGGGTGCCATTCAAATTCTACACAGGATAGCGTTTTTCAAGGCAGTATTACGAAAAAAAGAAATTTGAAGATTCGTCAGGTGTACATGCATTAATTGTAAATTGCAGTATAAATTTTGTAAAGTTTCTATTTACGACTATGTGCCAATTATTTTGATATAATGCGCAGGGTGCCGTTAAAATTGTACACAAATGTGTTTTCATTTAAGGTTGCATTGCGTAGAAAAATTAATTTGAAGGGCCATTAATGTGTCAAATTAAATAGAAATATATATACGATGTGATGTATATATATATGTTATTGCATAAATTGTATTAGAAAACGGTTTCATTACGCAGATGCTTACACTTCCGGCCAATTGGTCTACGAATGGCAGGACGATTCTTCCGTGAATTTTGTACCAGGCATGGCACTTTCACAATTCGACTTAATGGGATCGCCATCCCGTAATTTAACATTTGCACGAAGAGAAGGAGAGTTTTCGGTTCTGCAGGTTTCGTTCATTCTTCAACGACACACCGGATACTTCTTAATACAAGTTAGCAAAACATACCACAACAATATACATATTACCTTGGCAGTACAATTTAGTATAAGTCAGAAAATAATTACTTTTATGCTAACGACTTTAATGATAATTCCAGGTCTACGTACCCTGCGTTTTGATAGTTGTCCTAAGCTGGGTCTCATTCTGGATTCATAGGGAAGCGACCAGCGATCGTGTCGGCCTGGGTAAGTTCATTATAAGCAAACAAATTCGTACGAAATATGTCATGAAAAATTATTGACCGAAAGTGGTAGGTTAGTATGTTTGTTAAATGCACCGATAAATGATCAATTAATACGAATACTCGAATTCTAAGACAAACAACAAGTATTCATTTCGGATTATTTTCTATTAGCTAATTTGAATTATAATACGCTAGTATGTTCATAAATACACCGTAAATTGAAATAATGGTATTGTATTGAATAATATTCTAAGGAGTCTAACATTTACAGCAAGTATTTCTTTGGATTATTTTCTATCATTTCATATAATTTACTAAAATATTTGAAGAGTGTTCCGTTTATTTGTAATAACAACATAAAGGGTGCATTATATAAATATTCTAGTTACAATCACACAAACAAACAGAAAGTATATATTTCTGACATTCATATATGTTTATTATTATGATTATTGTTTATTTTGTATTGTATTCTTTATATGCTTTTTGAATTGATACTTTTATATACTTTATATCACTATATTATAGCAATTTTAAATCACAAAAAGTGCAGTTTACTGTTATATTTCAAGAATTTTGTATTTATTTCTGTTATCACTCATTGCACAGGCTCCTGTATTGAGTTCAGTTCCGTAACACGTTAAGTTTTGTTTGCTAAAAATGTAAACAAATTAGACCACAAATTATTTCTCTCAACAACTCTACTCACGCACCGAAGATCGACTCTTTACTCTTGAAACGCCATTCCGCCAGCAGCCGCGGACAATTACACATGATGTTTCAATTAATTTCGGCACAGGCATCACCACCGTGTTGACGCTGTCCACCATTAGTCTCGATTCAAGAACCGATCTGCCAAAAGTCAGGTACGCAACCGCACTGGATTGGTTTCTGTTAATGAGTTTCGGCTATTGCATCGCCACACTTTTGGAATTCGCCGGCGTTCATTACTTCACCAAGGTACGGATTAATTCGACGGACCCAATTTCATTAAAAACGGACGGCCTCTCCGGAATTATATGTAATGAATCCGGGATTAACGTGTAACGTGTACGGAATTTAATAACGCGTGCCACTTTTCGAATGCGGCCGAAATGTAATACGATACCACTGATATCGCAGTGGTTTGATGAATAATGGAAACTTAGAGAAAACACAGAATGGGCATGGGCGCGATTTAATTTTTTGGCAGATGTATCTGCGGTATCTCTTCAATTAATATTTTTATATTCGTAGAATGAAAATTGCGTATTGAATTTTGTGATGCTGAATACGGAAGGATTCAGGAATTGAACGGTGCATCGTTGCAAATTCGACACTCTTCACCTAAATTACGAAAGTGTAGAAATTGCCAGTTTCAAATATAAAATTTGCAAAATTTGTATATGGTCACATAATGAAATATAAATGTATATTACGATTTTAACGATTTCTAAGTATTCGCGTGCAAGTGACTTTTTAATAACTACATTTCTCGATGAAATGATGCGGATAAAATGATTCTTTGCAATGATGACAGGTTGGCAGCGGCGAAATCCCGTTGGATGAGGAAGAATTCGAGGAATGGGAGTGCACAGAAGATACCGATTACGCGGACACGTTCGGGACTATTTCCGGTCAGTCATTCGGCAGTCCACAAGCTGTTCATCCGGAACGTGTGATCGATACGGCGCCTAAAAGAAGGAATTCCCTCGCCTGCGGAATTTACGGCGTACGCTAATTCTTTGCTACCGTAGAAAAATGCGCCCGGATAATAGAGGGTCGATTTGAGAATGTTGAGAATCCGGCCAAGTTACAGGCGATGGCTTCTCGAAGTACATCGATGAAATTCATAAAATGTGGGCGAGACAGCAGAGTGAAAGTATTAATATAACACAATTTTGTCGCAGTATGCTATGGTCTAATTTCGGCTTTTCGATTCAGCAGGGAACATTAACAGGGTAATATGTTTATTAAAAGCTTTAGCAAGTGGGTATGCGTATTATACATTAACAGTAGATTAAATTGAGAGCGAAGCAGAATATAAATAAATTAAAATTGTTGCCATACACTATAGTTCAATTTTGCATTATTCATGCTACATTAAAAAAATGCACACTTAACAATTCAGCAAATTTTTGTATATAGAATATGTTTATGGATGTTAAATAAAATTTCAGGTCAAATATAATGCAATTTTAAGTAGATCTACATGCAAAAATTGTGAGTTCGATGCTGGGTGTATACGTTGAGAAGAAATGCACGGGGCATCTGGAAACTAGGACTGAGGACCATTCGTTTAATGAACCAAAAAACAGTCAACGCTGCACTTTTCGTCGTACAGGCACAAAGATAAAACCAGTGCAGAAAGTCGTGCTTATCACTTTTCATGCGACATTAAGCAAATTTATAAAAACAGCCCTCACTGTCCTATATATTTTAATGTTTTATTTTCTTACGATGTTTTACTTCCGCTTGTCTTTTTGTATGTCGTTAGTTATACTGTTATTAGGTTTATTTTTTTTCTTATTATTATCATTTGTGTTTGTTAGCAAAGACGTGTCATCGTCTTTTCATGAAAAGAAAATATTCAGAATTTCTCTTTTGACTGCCGATTAAATCTTCATCGTTTGACTTGTCTGACTGTTTGAACTGAAAATAGGGCCGAAAGAGGCTCAGGAAAATGCAAATCACACACCAAAATTCGCAGTAGTTCCCGAGTTATGAGCAAAATGGAGCAGAAAAATTACAGAAAATAAGCCGAAAATAGGCGAAAAATGTCAAATTTTTTTTTTGTTTTAGACCGATACCATTTGATAGAGGGTAATTTGCCGCGAAGATAGACCACTTTCCGTGCGCTGAACTCTTCATAGTTTCCGAGATATGACGATTTTAAGAAAGTCCAAAAAAATTTTTTTCGAAATTGCTTATCGCGATTAGTTCCACGTGAAAGTGCGTCCAAAGAGCTTTAAGAAAACCTGTATTAGTTATAGGTTTCGACCATTAGTTTAGACGGGACAGGGCCTTGAAGAAATCGTGAAAATCTTAAGGTATACTTGCCATTTTTGCCAAAAAATTATGGGTCACCGATCTGATTGCCCTTTTAACATATCGAAGGGGGTTGAAAATGACTCGGAAAAATGTAAGACGCACCCCGAAATTCGCAATAGTTCCAGAGTTATGGAGAAAAATGTATCGAAAAAAGTGAAAAATTACGTTTCTAGTCATGTCAGCGTCATTTTAACCAGATAATGAATGAAATCCTCTTATGTTTGAGAATTCTAAAGTCAAACACCTTTAACCATAACAGCGCTTTACGTTCCTTCGTCATCCAACTAAGATCATAAGATTGAAATTGAGCATATCCCAACAGAATTTCCAAATAACATGCAGTTAGATAATGACAGTAATAATCGGAGTACTTTATTTCCCAGGAACCCGTCACCTACGGCCGAGGATCTAGACGTTCGATCACAGTAGCTGTGACATCGAAACCCTCCACCATAGAAAGACAAACCCAGACTGAGCTCCGTCTGCCAAAATGGAGGCAATTTTTGTATTGTCTAGCCGGCGACGAAGCCTTCAGGTGGCAACTAACTAACAGAATAGGCACATATTTTATTTTTTATTTTAATTCTACCTTTAACGTACATTCTCTTGTATTTCAGACGACGCAGACAGCGGGAAGCAGCTGGCAGTTGTCGGAAAAGCGGCGAGAGGATCGCAAGACACATCAACAGCGTTTCTTACATCGACAGAGTCGCGAGGATCGTTTTTCCGGCGTCTTTTGGGCTACTGAATGTTTTTTATTGGATGGTGTATGTCACGTACCAGGAGGAATTCAAGTGGCAGGACCCGCCGCTGGGATCCATCTCAAATTAATGCGGTTTTTATGGGAATTCGCCTTGCGAGGGTTTTAGAGAATATTGAAATGTTTCTTTCATTTGCAGCGTTTAGTTTAGTTGAAGTTGATTTATGCTACAAAACAAATACATCCGACTTTGAGAAAAGTTATTATTTCACGATATTACAAGCTTTTTGGTTGTTGCATTGCTATCAAGCAAAATTGTTTTGGAGTGTTTAAAAATATTTAAAATGTTTGTTTAATAAACAATCGCGATTTGATTTGATTTTTCGGGTCGTAAATTGAGATGTGAGAAATAGGAGGCTTTTGATCGAGCATTATTTGATTGTTGACTTTACGTTATTTGTTAAATGAATTTATGCAATTGTGTAACTTGTAACAATCACTTGAATGTGAAGAAAATTGTACAGAATAAATTCGGTGTCTACTGTTATAATCCATTATTATTTATGTAAGACACAAAAAAAAGTTTTAATTGTAAAATTGATGCTTTGCAAATTTAATGTCGGAGAATTCCGTAACAACGAATTTTAATCAGATAAATTTGAAAAGTATCACTGTGGAAGCCGTAATACTGAAAAATTCAACAAATCCAACTGTGTCAACTTTACATTAAAAATATATCTAATTGAATAAGTTAAACCCAATTTGAAATTTACCCAATCGAATACCTTATATTTAATTAAAAAATAAATCTTTTAAAATATAATTTTACATTATCCAATCGAAAACCTTAAATTGGAATTAAAGATTACTCAATCGAGTACCTCAAATTCAAATTTAAAATAACCCAATCGCAAACCTCAAATTTGAATTTAAAATAACCCAATCGTAAAACATCATTTGAAATGTATCAAACCTGTAATATCGATGATCGATGCCAAACCCATATTTAAAATTATTGTATTAAATTTTCCTAATTAGCATTAAACTTTACATCGTTCCACGCAGCAAAAAGTTTGAGTTACCATTAAGTACCGGATTACTGTAATTTATAATCAAATCTATCACTTGAAGCAGCATTATTTTATATTTGGCAGAATTAATAGTAACCAGATTCGAACTGCCTGCCGCCGGCCGCCATTTTGTTTTGCCCCAACAGCAGCGACGCCACGAAAATCCGAACTACCGTCACGAGCCCTCTGTCAGGTACCGTCGTCAACTCACTCAGTCTTTCCCCGACGTCTGTCACCGACATTACGTCACGTGTTTACATATTACCGACGCCGCCAACGCGTGTTGCTCGTTCAGACAATGTGCAAAACCGAAACCCTGTCCAAAAACCGCCAGCCAACATCCGCGCGCTCGTAACTCTCAACGGCATCGGAAGTCAGCGACTGGAAAATTCGGAGGGGTTCCTTACGTCTGAAGATGGGGAATTACATTAGTAGAATTGCCTCCATGTCCAACACCGCGGTGCACTCCGTCTACTGTGGTCGCAAACGGAAGTGTATCGAGGAGGATGACTACGATCTGGAATCGGAATACATCGATCGGACTCTTCAAACCCCCAAAAAGTAAGCGTCGAATTTCTTCCAACAACTTCGCTTCATTTCGGTCAATTTCGCTGGGACGCCCCGTTGTTTTCGTTTCGAACAACCAGCTTTGGTTGATTCCGCGAATTTTTGTCGCGGATGCTTAGAATAGACGCTAGAAGTTCATTTGCATAAATTTGCAAATTACGCCTTGGTTGCACTAATTAAAATTTTATGTATGACTGCATCCTTTCAGTACCCGAACGGCGCTAAAAATTCGGCTAATAGAATAATGCGCAAATGGATATATTCCAGAAAATTGCGGATAGATAATTTACGAGTTTTTTGTGTGTGTGTTTATAGGAGGAAACTGATGACCACCGCCCAGTACATATATAAAGCTCTATTTCAAGAAGAGAAAGGGAGTGACATCACTGTTTTCATGCTGGGGAGAGCTTGGAAGTTGCATAAGGTCTACATTTGCCAAGTAAGGATGCGCAACCTATTTACTGTACAAGGGAACTTGAATGTATCAAACCCAATGCAATTAGGAATTTATTATCGCAACTGAAATTCTCTTAGCGACTTTGTTGAGAGAATGTCGTTCTAATCCAAAACTCTTAGAAAATCCAGTTGAGTCCAGTTTAAAATTCAAGGTATTGTACCTTGACTGTAACTTGTGTTTATTCTTGCAGAGTCCTTACTTTGCCAGCATGTTCTCTGGATCCTGGAGAGAGGCTAACCAAAAAGTGATTAGCATAGAAATTGAAGATCCCAACATTACGCTTGATTGTAGATATACTCGTTTATTTGATTTTATTTTTTTCGACTTTCCCTTGAAACCGCGTAGGTTACGTAAACGTACGATTTTCTTTCAGCTTTGTCGACGGTGTTGGGTTCTTTTTACCAGGATGAAGTGACTATTGAGCCCAAGGACGTCACCTCCATCCTGGCGACGTCCACTTTGTTTCAGCTGCAAGGGCTAATAGACCAGTGTACGGACATAATGGAAGAGACGACGAACATTAAGACCGTCGTTCCGTATTACAATGCAGCTGTTTCCTATGGTGTACCTGCAGTGAAGATGGCAGCCAAGAGATGGCTGGAAGTTAATTTACTCGGACACGGCATGCCTCATCCTTCTTTTCTGAGGGAGATAACCCCGGACTTGATGACTGAGTTAATCGCTAGTCCAGATTTGGTCACTATGCAGACAGAAATCTGCATATACATGATGTTGAGAGTTTGGTAAGCGTTATTGCTTCTGGTAATGATAACCTTACTGATTAAGCACCACACGTTTTACTTATTGGCAGGTTGTTCGTGCATATACATAATAGAGACGAGCCGCTGGAAATCGATGAGTATTTCAGAAACCACACGTGGACAGAGCCACTTTTGTCCACGGAGCAAGGGAAAGAATTCGCGGCGCCTTTTAGGGCACTGAGAATGAAGTATCTGTTACTCCATGACCAGGACGTGAAGATTCTGTACAGTGATAACTTAATACCCCATGAGTGGTTGCATAATGTGTACAAGGAGCAGTGGCTGCATTTGCTGAGAATAGAAGCGAATAAAGATCGAGGGTAAGTGTTCTGTCAAATTGTGCGCAATAGTTTATTAACTTAAGTATAAGAGAATGTTTTTTCTAGCCTTAAAGAAAAATAAGAGCTTAGATCTCAAGCTAGAATATATTTCTTTCTTGCTAGTATCTTGTAAGATTATTTTTGAAGTTAGAGAACACTATTGAAAACTAATTTTAAAAAAACAGATTAAATAATAAGATTTTAAAAGTTTATATTATAAATGATTTTACTCCACATAATCTTTACATAATCTTTAGGTTAATCAGATAATAACTTAACTTAAAAATAATATTGAATGCATGAAGGTAATCATTTTTGTTAAATATATTATGTGTGTTCTGGATATTTTAAATCAGGCCCAAGAAAATGAGCGAAGAGGAATTCGCGAAAGAATGTTTCCGATGTGCAAGATGTATCGATAAGCCAGGGGAACATAATTGGAGGTGGACTGCCTTTCATTTTGGCTTGGATTTGGTTATTTGTCTGGACACAACGACCCTCAGGATCAAAAGGAATCATAGACTGGACACGGACCATATCAAAGCGAATCACAACAAGCATAACATTATTCTAAAGTACGTATTCTTTGCGAAAGTACGTATTCTTTATATCAAAGCGAACAACAACAAGCATAACATTATTCTAAAGTACGTATTCTTTGCGTCATCAGGATCCTTGTACAAAAATTCATTTGACTTTCCAATCGCAATATTTTACATTGACGAAACATAACTCTTGTACTTTTAAATTTATATTCGCACACCGTAGCATGACTTATTCAGTTTTACATTACATAGCTTATATGTTTCTGATTACCAGAATTAACTTAATATCCCTGGACGAGCAGAAACAAGTGAAACACCTCCAAACATCCAGCATGCGACGACTATCCCTTCACAAAAACGAAGAAGTAAGTATTTCAATGCTCCGAACAATTTGAATAACTACACGCATCAATATTTAATTTTATGGTTTATCTGTTATAGAGACAAGTGATGTCTTTGGACAAACAATTAACGTACCCCCTGTACATATCGGTGAACATGCAAGTCGTAACGCCTTTCGTACCGGAAGAGGACCAGTCGAAGGATATAATCGTGTTGTCGGACACTTAACGAACGGTGTAGCCGAAAAGTGTTGGGAAAGTGACGAAAATCGGTGCTAAGTGAACGGAACTCTCTGTCGGTCGCGAAACGGACCGACAGTTTCAAGAATTTGCTCTCGACAAGTCAAGGACTCGAAGTGAGTTACGTCCATATTTCATTTCTTCTCTTTCATCTCATAATTACCGAGGTGGAACCTTGATCGTGGCTATTCGAAAAGGAGAAAGTGCGCATCTGGAAATTTCAGTTGATTAACCCTTTGAGCATGATGCGTATAGATGAATTACCATGTCAATTCCATAGGGATGATGAAAAGCTGTCAGCAATTCATTTTGACACATATGCGCGAATATTTTCATAAATCTGGCAGATTTGAAGAAAATCGTGCTCAAATTGTTAATCCTAGATTTGGATCTGGCAAACTGATTCTCTTCCAACTTCAATACATTACCATAGTTCCACGAGAATAAGTTGTGACAACAATATACCGTTGAGAATCCACAAACTCGCAAACCCTGGAGATTATGATCATTCCTTCACTTATCATTTCCTGCACTGCGACTAATACAATTTTTTTCTTAAATCTAATAGTAACATTAGAACTCGCTGTAAGGTAACATTAACCAGTACTGACGTTATTCGTTTAATTTCGGCCATGTGTCTTATGCGTTCTGAGTAGGAATAGAAAAGAACTGAGACCGTCTTCCGTGCAATGATCTCTGCGATCGAAATTCGGCGATTCCGGTGCTTTTCGTGGTGTAACAGTAGTGGCAGGACTTTTTTTAAACGAACACAAACTCGCGCTCGACCGGTCGACGTTCGAAAGTTGTAAATTTGACAAATTTTCCTGACCCGCCGAGCGCGGGGTTGCCTGCCGTTTTTACAAATTGATTACAGTATAATTTCGGACGGAAGTGAGGCGCGACAGAGATTATTATATTCGAGCGGGATGGGTATGCGGTAATATACATTTTTATACTGTAGCAGATACCCGACTAACTGAGAGGTTGCTCTGTATAATCTTGAATACACGAGTGACAGATTTCGTGCACGTATTTTTTATTCTACCAAGTTCCTGGTATGCGTGAGTACTATAGTGAGTGTGACAGTGAGTTATCGCCAAGGATGGTCTGGGGATAAGAGTAATGTATGCAATGTTATTTGAGTAGTCATTTATTTCAGTGAAACTTTATTCCAAGCAGGATTTATTGGAATAAGTACTTACATAAGTAAAAATGAATTTATTCGAGTAAGAATATATTTTAATGAGGATTTATTAAACTAAGGACTTATTATTTAGATAATGTTAATCATTCGGAAGACACAGTAAGATAATTTTGGGCAAAAAATTCTTATATGAGAATAAAAACTTATGTGAGTAAAAATTAATCTGAGTGGGAATTGAGTAATGTAAGATTATATTTTAATAAGAATTTATTCAAATAAGATCTGAAAAATAATTTTGGGCAAAACAATTAACTGAAGAAATACATTAAGATAATATGTCAGGTAAAAATGTACTCGGGCCAATTGAAAGAACCCCCAATTCTGTCACCAACTAATATTTCAGAAACTAACCAGTCTTCCGCGTTTTACACAAAATTAGCTACGCATAAAATGATTCAGACATTTCTACATAACTCAGGAAATGCTTAGCAAAGGATAGAAAAACTTTTTTGTAACCATTCAACACTTTATTGGCAGAAATACTCTCTGTACATGGTGTATCTCGTGTGGTACAACAATAAACCCATAATTCGCCAGGCTCGACAGGTATTACAAACGTATTCCCGACGTTTCGTCGGTTGTCGATTTTTCTTCGCCGTTCACATTTTTCCCCAGCGTTTTGGCATCGACATTCTCTTGATACCGAAGACCCTCTCGGCGGTTTCGTCAAATGAGAGGCAGTGAAACATTTTTAACATTTTGCCATCCACTACGGTTTGTTTGCGCGTCGTTTGTTCGCATCTTTTCGAAGTCTGCGCTCACTTTTCAATCTTCGCCGCAATTTATTGCTGCCACTGCAAGTCGGCGCACAGATATGTATTCAATTAGCCGAGACAATTAGCTGACGTAGTTTGCTTCCTAATCATCCCTATTCAGCTCGAAAAATTGAGAAGTCGATGCGCGAGACAAATTTAATGTTTTTTTTTTAGAATTAATTATATAATAAATGATATTCGTGTAATAATATATTATATTATTGTAATGTTATATATATTAATATATATTTAACCCCTGCAAGCGCATTGACACATGCGGATACATTCAGTTTCTGTAATTATAATTTTTATAAAATAAAAAGTTTATAATAAATATAATGTTTAAACATATTATATATTATATTTATGTATTATATAATTATTAAATTCACTGGAGAATTCTCAACAAAAATCTCATTGTATGGTTGCACTGCTGTTATTTGTTGCTATTGTACAGGTGAAGATATGAAAATATCCATACATAAAAAATCGTGCTTAAAGAGGTTTAATAATTCATAATATATAATATAATTTCAAATATATTATTATATTATTAAATATATTAATATATATATATATATATATATGTGTATTTAACCTTTTTAAGCATATTATTGTGTGAGTGTACGTTCAGTTTATTTAAATTATAGTTATTTTCATAAAAAAAATTCAATGGTAATTATACAGTGCAGAATTCTCAACAACGAAATTAAAAGTATGGAATTAAACATATGAGAACATCTATAAAAAAATGTGCTTGAAGAGGTTAAATAATGTATAATATATAATACAACTTGAAATGTATTAAATATTATTATATAATACATTATTATAATACTTATATTATATAATATAATTGTTTTTTGAGTTTAGTTTGATACTGTGTAAGAAGTAAATTTCCCTTATTTCGGCGGTTGAACGGAATACACTTTATCAAATAATGAATGTCAATCGTTAAAACGATGGAGGGGCAGTAGGACATCGGACCATTTTCTGGGCAACAATTCTTAAACTCTTTCAATTCTCAACAAGATATCTCACATTATTACAAGAATGGCCCGAAACCTTACGCGGCGAAAAAATACGGCGAGTCGCGAAATTATTGGCACAGGAATATGACATTTAGGCAAAATATCATTTAGACTTCGAGTCAATAAGTCTGTGTGGCAGAACGACAAATTTCTGTACAACTATGGAAAGCAAAGTGTTGGGCTGATTTAGATTACAAAAATTCTGGCACATTGCACAAAACTATATAATGCGATAAAATCACGTACCACATTTTCTTCGTATTATACAAGAAGAAGAATGTTGAACATCTACACATTTCGTGATTGCAAACTTAAATATTTTGTGAGGTATACTTTTCGTTTGATTATTTGTTGACGTCCTGCTATTTTTTAAGCGATCTTTGATATCGTGCAATTTTCTCGTAAACCTATTTCTCAGATTGACATTGTCAATAATAAAATATTTAGATCTATTGGATCTTAATGGGTTATGAATATGTTGATTTGGGGGGTGCATTTATAACTTTTAGGATTTACATACTAATAATTGTAAAATGTTTGATTTATGTTTTACGTGAAATTGTACCTTCAGCTTCCCATTTTTTAGCATTTTACTTTTATGGATGGCATATATTAGAAATCGGTTTTAATTACACGTGCCGTTAATTCTGTATCATAAATTAACCTCTTCAAGCATATATGTGTATTTAATTTCTTTAAATTGTAATTATTTTCACTGATAAAAGAATAAAAATTCGACCATAACTGAAGAGGTTAATTGCATAATATATATGTATATATATATATATTTATTTTTTTTTAAACTCGTCAGGTACATTTTCCACACGCGTGTATATTTAAATTGCTTAAATTATAATTATTTTTATTGACAAAAAAAATCAAAAATCTACTCTTGCTAGATAAAAAAATTATACCAGAAGAGGTTAAAGTCAGCAACCCTTTCACTTTGCTTTCCCTTTAAACAATTTTATCGTTCTGCCGTCTTATTGTATCAAAATCCAAATGATTCACCAACTCATCTTCCTATTCATATTTCTGTCAAGTTCCTATTTTAATAGTTTCGCGACACGCTGCATTCTCAAAAACTCCGTCTACCGCGAAATAATTGAAACTTGTTTATTCTTCAAATGAATCTTTCGATGACCATTCCGAGAAAATTTCGCGCATCAAAAGAATGCTTGCCAACCACATTCATCGTCATTATTGCCAATTTTCCACGCCCTCCCCCACTCCGTTTTTTATATTTTTATTACCCTTAATAGTATTTCTTCATCGTTTAATTAGTTTTAGGTAGCGGTTTAGTTTAGCGGTTAGTGAGACCGGCATTTTAATTTAATATAAGTTAATTAATCAATGACGTAAAGGCGATGACGGTGAGAACAGCAGCCATTAAACGTTAAACCTTAAACTCCGAACTTTGTTCGCTGCCGCAACTTCTTCGACCCTCGCACACACACACTCTCTCTCTGAATAAGCGATCTACGGTGCCCTAACTGTCGATCGATGATCTATTTTCCGCCTAGTTCTGGATCGGCACGCGATGTGTGAATTCTAAGTAGTTACTCTTCTTTTTTTTCGCTTTTTCTCCGTTTTCGCGTGAAGTTCAATTGTTGCCTAATTTTCGTTGACATTCGAAACGCGGATGGGATCCGTTGGGATCAGACGGGGTCCGCTGGAATCCGACGGGATCCGATAGGAAGGATCTGCGGGGATCCGATCGAATCCGTTGGGATTCGATGGGGTCCGCTGGGGTCCGTGGGGATCCGATGGGATACCATGAAATTCGGTGGGATGTGTTGAGTGAGTGAGGTTCCGTATGCGCATGAGTGTTCTGTACTTTAGGATCGGACCCTCGTTCCGTGAAAGAATCCATCCTGACGCGAACTCCGTGAATGAGACATCGCGCGCACTTACGATCTAAGAATCGACGGCGAATTAGCAACATTCAATTTCGCTTTTTCTCCGTTTTCGCGTGAAGTTCAATTGTCGCCTAATTTTCGTTGACATTCGAAACGCGGATGGGGTCCGTTGGCATCAGACAGGGTCCGATCGAATCTGTTGGGATCCGTATGCGAGTCCGTGGGAATCCGATGGGATACCATGAAGTTCGGTGCGATGTGTTCAGTGAGTGATGTTCCGTATGCGCATGAGTGTTCTGTACTTTAGGGTCGGACCCTCGTTCCGTGAAGGAATCCATCCTGACGCGAACTCCGTGAATGAGACATCGCGCGCACTTACGATCTAAGAATCGACGGCGAATTAGCAACATTGAATTCTGTCTTTTTTCGCGCACTCCCCGACGCTAACGCATTCTTCGGCCGCTGCACCCTGGACTCTCCGCGTACTTATTGCAAAAATTTATTGAGCTTGCCCCCTGCCACGGCGAAGCTTCGGGAGAATTGTGCAGGATATGTATCTCACGACTTACTTTACCTTCTTTTCGAATGCGTTCTTTCCGGTGTTCTGGCGGTTGACCAATTGTCGCGACGAATCCTCGCGGGTGGCAGGGCGCACGATTAGTTACCGTCCGAAAAATAAATAGCTTCTGGCAATTCCGTCTGTCACAGCCCCCCACATTAAAATATACTCTCCCGTCCCCCGGCGTATATACACTCGCAGACATGTATACGGTATTATAATTCAGCGGTAGCCACGATGCCGCTACGTTTACATTTTTTTTCGCGTTTTACACTTTTCTCGGGTGTGTCGGTTTTAATGTGTCTACGCACGCCTCGCCCACGCACTCCCTCGCCCGTTAGATGAGAAGATCTACTACTGAAGGTACGCGGACGCATCTGGCAGTTTGTATCACTGTTCGCTAACCGTGTTCCTGCACGCGCAAAGAATCTGAACCGTTCGTGTCCCGTGTCGATGTACGGGAGTCTAGAAACGAGACCTGATGACGGTAGGGTAGGTGGGTGTCGAGGAAAAACGAGTCGAGCAGCGGTCACCCTTTGAAAAATAGCAGCAGAAGCACTACACGCACACTCGACCCTTCCTTCCTGCCGGCAGCGTAGGTAACCTGCGATTGAATGTGTGGAGGGGTTCATCTTCAGGCATGGCTTTTCCGTACTCTGCGGATGCCATGAGAAATGCTGCGGGCGGAAAACGAACATGGCGCATAGAAATAAGAATGTTAAGTGATGTGTCTAACTTCAACCTGATGTAGATAGTATATGAAGCTGTTTTTGGTTGAAAATGCTGGACTGCTGAAGTTTACTATTAAATAAGAATACGAAGAATGGCAATTCGTAGAAAATAAATACGGCCGCCCATGGAGAACCAATATGGCCGCCTATGGAGGACCACTACGGTTGCGTGTAAAAATCCAAGATGGCCGACCACCGGCGGAAAACAAATATGGCCGCGCCTGGAGGACCAATACGACTGCTCGTGAAAATTCAATAATGCGGCCCGCGGAAAATAGGAATGGCCGCGTGTGGAAAACCAATACGGTCGCATGTGAAAATCCAATATGGCCGACCGCCGGCGAAAAACAAATATACGCGGAGGACCAATACGACTGTCCACGAGAAACAAAAATGGCCGCGTCCACAGAACCAATCCACTCGTGCGTGAAAAAGAAATATAACCCTGTGGCAAGAACCAACGCGAAACAATACGCCTTTTTATAATCACACCGTTTCCCTCTGCAGGAGTCTATCGTACTTATACTCTACGATAAAAAGGC
This sequence comes from Cryptocheilus praepositus, assembly GCA_033815515.1. Classification (NCBI taxonomy): domain Eukaryota; kingdom Metazoa; phylum Arthropoda; class Insecta; order Hymenoptera; family Pompilidae; genus Cryptocheilus; species Cryptocheilus praepositus. The sequence continues at coordinate 569,703 of JAWWQZ010000112.1, read as the reverse complement.
CTATTATTTCGAAGGGTTGAAACCACACCAAAGGAATCGAGAACCAATATGGCCGCACCCACAGCATCAAGCCATCTACGCGCGAAAACCAAGATGGCCGGCGCTGGTTACCTGCGCCCCGTACAACGTGTAAATTTCCACGTTCCTGTACCCGGGGTTAAAGCGTCGGAGGAGACAAAAAAAGAGTAGTGCCTAGAGACTTAGGCGCTCGAGCGTTCTGACGACTGTCGCTGCCGCCTACCCTTAATCTACCGCGATCTTTTCCGCTGGTCTGCGCTTCTCGCTGCACGTGCTCGCTTGCTCGCTGTCTGTCCACGGGCGGGCTGGCTGGAATTAGTTCGGGGATCGGTCGATCAGGAGTCTCGATCCCGCGAAGATGAGGATCGTGAGAACGGACGCCACTGGCAGTAGGATCGAGGGCTGACGAGATTCGGCCCCGTTGCAGAGATCACCGGTGCAGGAACAGTAGAATGCCTTGACGTCGTGCGTGCCCGTCCGCATCAGGCATTCCTGGTTGTCCCGCTCGTCGGTTATGTAGCCGCACCCGCGGACCACCCGCTCCTTGCCATACACTGCAAGCAAGTTTTCCTCGTACAATGAAAGCGGATTACCGGCGCGCCGGGGTAAGGCGATAAGCGCAAATGCAAAAGTGAAAGTGGGCGGTGCGGAACAAAGTTTCAAGGGAACTGGTTAAGATAGTTGCGCTGTTTTGGGTCACACAATAGAGTGAGGTAGTTATTGTGGGAGTATACGTTGAGCCATTGATTAAGGTGGAGGGCAATGATATTTTTTGCGTTTATGCATTTTCGTTAACAGGAACTTCTGATGACTGTTTTCAACATTTTTTTTGTCCTGGTCTTTATCATTCTATACAGAGTCATGGCGCTGAAAATAGACCATTTTCCGCCTCCTGAACTCCTCATAGTTTCGGAAATACAACGATTTAAAGGGAACGCAAAAAAAAATGTTCAATTACCTAAAAATTAGTAATCCCACGTGAAAGAGCGTGGAAAAAGCTTTGAAAAAACCTATGATGTTTATGGTTTTTGACCGCTAGTTTAGACATGAGAGGGTTTGGAAGAAATCAAGCCCTTTGCCGTTTTTCCCAAAAAATGATGGGTCGCCGATTTGCTCGCCCTCCTAGTATATCAAAGGGAGTCGAAAATAACTGGGAAAAATGCAAGGCGCACCCCGAAATTCGCAATAGTTCCGGAGATATCGCCAAACATGTGTGGAAAAATCGTGAAAAACGAGCCTGAAAATGGAGTCAAAAATAAAAACTGTACCGATCGCCTTGTGATTATGCTAGATGAAAGGGGATACAAAGAGACTTGGAAAAATTGCAACCGCACTAAAAAAATTCGAAATAGTTTCCGAGATGTGACCGAAAATATGAAAAAATGGGGAAAAATGCGACAAGAAACCTACCTATATTAAGTATGCTTTCCAAGCGACAGTATTAATGTATTATTTACATATATCGCATTCCTCACATTCCATAAAATCACTGACAGCAAAAATGCAACACAAAATCCTCAAACATTCCAACGTACAACTGCATACAAGCAGTACAAAGTTAACATATATCTCATCCCTTACATTGGAACTCAGCAAATTTCTTATTCTGCTCACTTATTACATATTACCATATAACACTTTACGCAACCACACCTCCACTAATTGCATCCCAGGCGGCACGATTAACGTAACATTCACATATATCTCATACATTCCATCGTGAAAATGCAACACAAAATTCTCAAGAATCCCCATCCACAGAGTCCAACATACATTTACAGAAACACCCAGAAATGCGCAAAGCCAACATATACCATTCCCCTTACATTCCACGAAAACATTCACGACAAAAATGCCACCCCGAAGTCACCAAATATTCCAACCCACGCATCTCGGCGCGCATTCGCAGAAACTGGCAAGCAAGTAAAAAATACGCAGAAACTTAGAACAACAAAGGCACAGAAGCCGCTGCCATTTTTAATCCAGGCCCACTCAGCGGCGCTCCACTTAGCGTGGAGCTGACAAAGGGCAATTCCGTGGTCGAAAAAGGAGCGCGGGGGTGGCTCGGTGGGTGGGCAGGTTACGTAAGCGCATTTCCAGTCAGATAGTCCAGATAGCGCTTCATATCTCCCGCCGCAATGCACCAGTAGTCACCCCTGCCACCCCCGACGTCTTATTCTGTCGTTACGTAACGAGCCCAAGAATGCCAGTTTCTGGACGGATCTGGAGGACAACTCCGGTAGATGTGCGAAAAATAAAAAAAAATTATGCGTCGTCGGATAAAATTGATTAAATTGAAATAGCTCCAGTAATAGAGAAATATTTTAAGACACAGTTTCTGAACGAGTCTGGGGGATGCCTGTGAGAGATATGCAAAAAAACATTTATGCACGGCAGCATAATGAATTTTCTCGGGGTGGAAAAGTGGGATCCCGGAATCAGTTGCGTTGACAATTGTTAACATATTCGTTTAGTTATAAGATAGTGGATAAATTTTCTCGTGACGCAGAAGGGTGGGATTCCGAGAATCCATTACATTGACAATCGTTAACATATTTGTTTAATCGTAAGACAGTGAATAAATTTTCTCGGGACACGCAAATGTTAGATTCCGAGGGTCCATTGCGTTGAGAATCGTTAACATATTTGTTCAGTCGTAAGACAATGGATAATTTTTTTCGAGACGCGGAAGGGTGGGATTCCGAGAATCCATTGCGTTAATAATCGTTAATATATCTGTTCAGTCGTAAAACAGTGGATGAATTTTCTCGGGACGCGGAAGGGTGGGATCCCGAGAATCCATTGCGTTGACAATCGTTAACATATTTATTCGGTCGTAAGACAGTGGATGCATTTTTTCGAGAAGCACAAGGGTAGGATTCCGAGAATCCATTGCGTTGACAATCTTTAATATATTTGTTCGGTCGTAAGACAGTGGATAAATTTTCTCGGGGCATGCAAATGTTAGATTTCGAGGGTCCATTGCTTTAACAATCGTTAATATATTTGTTCAGTCGTAAGACAGTGAATAAATTTTCTCGGGACACGCAAATATTAGATTGCGAGGGTCCATTGCGTTGACAATCGTTTACATATTTATTCAATCGTAAGGCAATGGATGAATTTTCTCGGAACGCGGAAGGGTGGGATCCCGAGAAAATGCGGAAGTGTGGAGAGGCAACGAGGTCCAGACGTGACCTTGAACGAGGGTGGCAAAGGTTCCCGACGTCATCGACGCAATGGGGTCGTTCGACGGGGATGGATTCTGCGCAGAAACCGTGACAAATATCGCCGCATTCCCACCCCTTTCACCCACTTTCACCCCCTTTCGCCCACGACGTCACTCTACGCTGCGCGTTTTCACCTTTTACGCGCCGCGCATTTTTAAGACGATGCGATACAATTTACTTAAATCGAGGAATATAAAGCTGTTTCTGCTTGCAAATGGTGACTAGCAAACTTTGTTATTCTAACTCAATATGTTTTGAGGCTACTAGTGCTCTTTCTTCAGCAGTGTATCCCAAAATTCAATTTTTTTAAAAATGCATGCTATGTAAAGATCCGAACTTAAAGATAGTAATTATGTCAACCACTCTTCCATCTCCGCGCTTTGCACATCACGTGCACTAGATTGAATGTGCAAGGTAGGTGCAATATAATACATTGTACATATGTATAATTTGGAGATTTGAACTTACGGGCAGTAATTATGTCAACCACCCTCCACACTTTGTACATCACTTCCATTAATTTAGGTGTGCAAAGTATGTTCAATTTAAAGATTCGAATTTACGGATAGTAATTATGTTAATCATTCTTCCGTCTTGGCATTTTGCATATTCAAATTAGTGCAAGTGATGTGCAACGTACCGAAATGGAAGAATGAGCGACGTAATTACTATCTTCAAGTTTAAATCTGTACATTCTACATGTTTTTGTAAAGAAAAAAAATTTCATAATGCACCGCAAACATATCCGGCACAAATTACATATACATATTAATTTTTCTCCTCATACAAATATATTAAAAAATAGCTTCTATATAAGTTCGAAGTAGTGTTTCAGTTGTCTGATCTATCATTGGTTACACTACTGAAGAAGGAATTCAGGATTCCCATTCATGCAGAAAGTTAAAGTTATTTTGATTGAAGAATGAAATAACCCTACATAAAGAAGAAAGTAACTTTTCTTTAAGAAGTTTTCATATTATTCATTCCAAATTTTATAATATTATAATATTATTTATATTATTTTTATATGAATGTAAAAAATCGGCCACTTTATGTAGACACGATAATAAAGTGTTTGCAGTGGTCCTGCTATTCCTAAAGTTCTGATTCTTGCAAATTTTATGTTACATCTATAAATATACATGTTTACACACACATATAAAAAAAATATATTTCGAAGCGTGTAGAATGCAGAATTTATTTCAGCAAACTATCGAATAAACCTCAGTCAAGAAGAAGGTTAATTATTTTTATCCGCGAGAGCAATCTTTATCTTACATTTTTTTTAAATACGACTAATTTTTTATAGACAGAGTAAAATTAAAGAATATTACCTCTTTGAGTTATTTTGCGACAAATGGTCGGCTCCAAGTGAATGAGGTGTTCCAGCCTCGGCTGGAAACTGCAGTTGACTGTTCCAAGACTGTAAGGATCGAAAGGATCCCCGCACCGAGGATCGTACTCGCTGTTGCACTGATAACATATTATCGCTTCACCTAAAAACCAAACGAAAAACAGTTAAAACGTCATCAATTCAATATTTCAAGTTTCGAACGACTATCATCAAAATCGAATTATACAAGAAATGTATACCGCGCGTAGATTGTTGCGTAACTATGAAATCTCTGCGTGTTTTAAAGATTGGAAGACTTTAAATCGCTATTTTAAAAGAATGTAAGTCTGGCCCTTTGAAATTTTATATATACAGAATACATTACGTAAAACAAACTAAACAATCGGTTGTAGCTATCTTCTTATTGTTTGATATTTATAAAATATTAAACATCTCATTTCTCCTTTTAAGCGGAAGAATTCCTTTAATACTAAATTCACGTGCAAAATCACAGAAAAGATTAGTGTTATTTTCTAGCGACGTTTGCTGAGATTTATTATCGGGGTAATAGGAGTATATCGAAATTTTATTGTCGTTCTTCTTGTATCAATCCGTAAATCGGGTTGGAAATCGCAAACAGACGTAACAGTTTTGTCTGGGTCGCGTGTGCGATCGACGCCAGGTACGCAAGGGTTAACTGTGTCGAAAGTAGTGACGTCAGACATGCACCCTCCACCCAACAACCCCTCGCACCCCCAGGTGGAACCCAGCTGATATCGAGCAGCACAGAAAGCGACCAATGCGCATGGTGACCCACTGATACCAACACCCAGGTGCTCTACGAGTAAGGAGAACAAATCCTGTTCCGCTATTATATAATCGACCTTCTTTCCTTCGATCAAACGGACCTAATGTTGGCTTGTCGTGGCCTTGCGAATTTCTAATAAAACTGTGCAACGCGAAATTAGGTGAAAAGCTCGAAGGAATGGGCTTTCATGAGAATTTCAGAAGCCATTTTTATGTGGGCGATAGAAAAGTCGATAATTTTTATGTAATAAAATTGTATTAGATAGAATGTATGCATGTCGGAGTTTTGCAAATTTTCCGTAAAATTGCAGGATACGTGAAATGTTTAGCTTAGTAAAATTTGATGAGAAATTGGGACTGAAGATATTAATGTGTAGACATAGTTAGAAGTTTGTGTGATAGAAAAGTGGGTTACGTTTTTATCGAGTATGATGAAAATTCGGTAATCGCAATTTAAAAAAAATGAAATCCATATATTAATAATTCTAGTATCTTAAAAATACTGGATTACGTTTGGACCGAAGATTCACATATTCGTAGAGTAAATGTTAATACGTAAAAATTCTATCACTTCACTTAATATCGCAATAAAATGGCTTATGTTTTAGTTGAATATAGTGGAAATATAATTGCAATTAATTTTATTACGAAAACACGTTCTCGTAATTTTTCTCTTATGCATGCTTACAAATTTGCCATGAATTAGAAAATGTTTAAAACGTCAAAATGTGGGTTTATTTTAACAAGCAGGACTTGACACGATTTATACATGTACAGAAATTAACGCACGGACGTACTATAGATAAGAATTAAAGCGTAGGCATAATATTGATTGAAATTAATACGTGGGCACACTCCTATCGGTAGAATTCAATACGTGCGAACGTTGTCGGTCGAGTTAGTACAATAGAAAAGTGGGTTACATGTAGATTAAATGCGATAGAGAATGCGTTGACAGAACTCAAACGACGGAAAAGCCAGTTAGTGGCCACCGAATACATGAAAACATTGACACAAATTATAATGACGCAAATCGTGGTTACCGCAAATTAAATAGCCATCAAATAGAATTACCTCCACGCACAAGGATACCGACGGAAATAAATGAATTACGTACGTAATTATATATACATTAAATCACTGCAATTAACGGGGAACCGTTAAATGCCTTAAATGCTCGAGAAATGTTGAAAATGTATATTTACCACTAATTTCCGCAAATTTCATGTCTTCGCCGACCTTGTTTTTTTAATATAAAAACGCTCCTGTAATGCACGTATATTATAAATTAATTGCGAAGTAATAACTTCTTTTAAATATGCAAAATAGACAACATCGAAATAAATGGTCGGAAACATCCGCAGGTGATTTAATTATTTTTATTTAAAATCGTAATTGCGAAAAATAAAAGTAGCATTGCAATATTTAATAAATTATTTTTATTTAAAATCGTAACTGCGAAAAATAAAAGTAGCATTGCAATATTTAATAAATTATTTTTATTTAAAATCGTAACTGCGAAAAATAAAAGTAGCATCGCAATATTAAATGAATTATTTTTATTTAAAATCGAAACGGCATAAAAATTTAAAAGTAGCATCGAACGCAGGAGTTTAATATTTTTTTTATGTTATCAATATTTAATAAATTAATTTTCTTATTTTTATTTAACATTGAAATGGCGAAATGCGAAGATTTGTTGGTCGAAAATGTATTGGGCAGGCCCGACACCCTGACCTTGGGCAAATTCTGCAAAGCCACCCTCGTGGGGCCACGGTCTTCCACCCCCACCGTGCCGAAACGGGATGGCGAATTGGGGGTGGGACGGGAAAAAGTGGAGCAAGTTCTACAAGCCGTGCGTGCGTGCAACGTGTTCTGAGAATTCGATTGATCTACCCCAGGCCAGCGAACTAATGGCGCCTATGATACTGGGCCACTGTGTTTGTCGACTGATAAGACTAGAATAAAGTCGGAATAGGGCCATATTGCAGGGGTCGATTTTTCGCTCGAAGTTAAAAGGATGACGGAACGTTCCTTCTACTATTATGCTGGTGATATTAAAAATGAATGATCAGCTCTTTATGAATGTTCAAATGCTTGATTGATAAGAGTGGAACAGCACGAGTCGGAATAGAAACGTATTGCGGGGGTCGATTTTCGCGGAATGGTGGAAGAAAGGAGATGGGATGAGTGTGGAGATAAGATTATGGATCGTATATTCTAATAATAATTAGGGTAATGGTAGTATTCGAAGCAGGTGATTAGAAATATTTAAATATTTCGCTGATAAGAATAGAATAAAGTCGGAATAGGGCCATATTGCAGGGGTCGATTTTTCGCTCGAAGTTAAAAGGATGACGGAACGTTCCTTCTACTATTATGCTGGTGATAGTATTAAAAATGGGTGATGAACTTAATATGGATGTTCAAATGCTTGATTGATAAGAGTGGAGTAAAGCACGAGTCGGAACAGAAACGTATTGCGGGGGTCGATTTTTGCCGAAAGATGGAAGAAGGGAGATAAAATTATGGATCGTACGTTCTAATAAAAATTAGGGTAATGATAGTGTTCGGAGCAGGTGATTAGGAAAATTTAAATATTTCGCTGATAAGAGTAGAATAGAGTCGGAATACGAATGTGTTACAGTCGATTTTTGCGGTAAGGTTAAAGTAGGTAATAAAATATAAAATAGTGGTAGAATGGGTCTAAGAATAATGATGGTGATGATTAAGGATAGTATTAGGGATGGGTCATAAACTTATTATATATATTTAAACATTTGTCTGCGAGGATTTCAATGAAACATGAGTTGTAATAGGGACATATTTCAGGGGTCAATTTTCTTCTGGAAGGTAAAGAAGGAAAATAGAGGATTTAATAAATGTGGAAGTAAAATGATGAGAAGTTCGTTCTAATAATAATAGTGGACATAGTATTAACCGAAGCTAATAAATTGTTTATACATTCGTAAATATTAGAGTATTAAGGGTGCAACAAACGTAAATCGAAGAATGAACGTATTGAAGGTTAAAACATTTTGTTTTAGTATAAACATTAAATTTTGTTTGAGTAGGTATAAAAATTTTGTTATAAGATGAAAGCGGTAGAAAATAAAAGATCGAAATGATAATAAAAATTTTGTTATAAGATGAAAGCGGTCGAAAATAAAAAATCGAAACGATAATATTTAAGGATTATCGTAACAATTGATTTTCCATTAAAAAATAAAAGCGATACCAAATAAAAATATTGCGATAAATGAAAAGTTAATGTGAAATCGATTAAAAAATTAATCGGTTTTAATAATAATAGTGACAATAACAACTGCATAATGAACTAATTAATTAAGGATAGCCGCTGCCTAACAAGACCGGCATAAAATTCAATTAAAAGAAGCGACACAAATGACTACAAGAATCGATTGGTTGTTAGAAAGTAAAAGTAGCGGAATAAATGAAAACGTAGAATTCTTACTAGCAAATTCTAATAATAACGACAATATCAGATGCATGTAATGATGTGTATGTATATATAGTAGGGTAAGAATTGATTTTCTCATTAGAAAGTAAAAGTGGCGTACGTGACATGAAAAACTACAATGATCACAGATAAATTCTAATAATAACATCATTATAATCTATATATAACGATACACAAAGTTAAAGAGACGAATAATAGAAGATGAATGAAAAATTAAAATTAACATAAATGAGTTCTAATAATAGCGATGTAGACTATAAATATCGCAGTATAAAAATTGATTTTTTTATTAAAAAGTAAAAGTGTCTAAAAATAGAAGGGAATATATAGTATACATCGCATATTAAATTAATTGCTTAAAACAGATTTTTATGGACAAGTAAAAAAGTTCGAGTCAAGTAAAAAAAAACGACATTCATTTCTATCCGTCGATCCAAACTTTTATTTAAATAATAATACACGTACAAACATAGAAAGTCGCACAGCCTCGACTAAATTAAATTATAAGCGACATACATTATATACAAATGGAATAAATTCGCCAAACAATTTCTTACGGGCACATCTCCTTAAACAAATGGACGCAACATATTTCGTTCTTCTCATCACCCATTACAAAATAGCAAAACGCCTTGCTACAACACGAACCTTTTTACAAATTCTCAGATATTCCAGTCCGCGACTATAGCTGCGCCAACTTCGCAAATTTATGTAGAACAACGTGCAGGTCGGATTAACCGAGAGACCAAGGTAGAGACCGACGTCTTTGCGAGCAGCGAAAGCAGGGAAGACGAGTGCGTGCATAGTTGAAATAGTAAAAGAGCACGGTGCCGTTCGATCGGCAGAAAATGGGGCCACAGGCGCAATATCGCTATGTGACATTGCAGACCCTTATGTAACGCGGCGGAAATCGAATCGTCTCGGGTCATTCGATCGCCCGGAGGAAAAGGAAAGACGCGAAAATAACAGAAGGAACGAGACCGAACAGATCGCGTGGAAATTCAACCGGCCGATCAAGGATTCGAGTGGATTAATCGTGCGCAAACATTTTTTGGGGGGGCGCTCGATGTTTATGGGGGTCACGGAATCTTTAAGTCTTCACCGGCAACTTTTTGGGGGTGACTCTGCATGCATTGGGATTCTCAGCATTTTCGGAGAATTCAAACGTAATTTTTGTTTATAGTAGCATTTTCTATACATCATCCACGAGATCAAATACTTATTTTCGGCGATCTTATTTGATAATTTTTAAAGACGTCTATACATTCAACATGAAGTATTTAGAATTAGTTCAGAGCAAAGTTTAATTTAATTCAGTGTTTTCCATACATCAAACTTGAAGACCAAATAATTATTTGCCTTCGTCCACAATTTGTCGGTGATTCCATTTGATGATTTTTATGTATGTTTATACATATACTGAGCATGGTATAATTAGAGGTAACCCAGACCTACTTTTAATTGAATGCAGTATTTTCTATGCATCTTTCTGAGTGTCACAGAATTATTTGTCTTTTCCCAAAATTTGTTAGTAATTCAAATTGCCAATTTTTGAAGGCGATTATATATATATTACACATGACGTATTTATATGTTACCCTGTAGATCAAAGAAGTATTTGCTCCTATCAGAAATTTGTTTGTGATTTGAACTGTAAATTTAGAAAGACTATATATATATATGTATATGCTGAACATGACATATTCAGGGGTAGTTCAAACTTAACTTTAATTGAACATGGCGCCTCGCATGTACTTTCCTGTACATCAGACAATTATTCGTCTCTATCAAACATTTGCATTACACATATTAAGCAATGCATACTTAGATATAGTTTAAATGGCATTTACATATTAATATAGTATCTTTCACGCAATATCCCGTGGATCAGACAATTAATTTTCTTGCGCCGACAGTTGTATTGAATTTTCAATATTTACTGACGATTAAATACGCCACCCTTCATCTATAACTCATACATCACTTTAAAAGTATTTCTTAATATTACATCCTTTATTAACGGATAATCTACTTAATTTCAGCCTTATTATGCTTATAATTGTACAATGAACCACAATATTAAGCCTTCCTATGGTTTAAAATATTGATTTTAGAATTTTATTGTCGAAATTTTTGACATTTTCGGTGCCCCCTCTTTGGACATCTTCAAAAAATATGTGTGCGTTACAACAATTTTGTTTTGTACAGCATAACATTTTTCTCTGCTTTCCGAATAGCATTGCGCAAATCCGGTATTAATTAGCCGACATTGAAGTTTAGCCTTTGCAGCAAATATCCTCTCAAAATTCAACTACACCTTCCCAATCTTCCGACACCATCATACGCGTACCTCGAGTATCTGGTCCATCTAATACCCAGTTTAGACCTAGCTTCAAACGGCAGTAATTAAGAAATTTTCTACTAGACCAACTTACTTGCCCGTTAGCGAACTATGCACGGCAGAAAGGCGAAAAAAGGACACGGCCAGAGGGTAGCGCGAGAGAGAAAGGGGTGGTTGCTAAAGGGGCTGTGGGGGTGGCCGACGAAGAATCTAGGTCGCTCGATAACCCTCGCGCGTTCTATGAAACGAAATCCGAAATTTTCGCAAACTGCGGAAAGTGCGGATTATGCCACTTCCGGCCTGCCATTTTTTTCGCCTGCCACGTGCGCGCGAAAAATCCGCTGCGCGGGTCAATGTCGACCCGAGGGTCTCGGTGCACAATATCAGAGTGCGAAAATAAATTCGCAAAAATTTGTAAAAAAAAAAAAAAAGTCACAAAAATTCGCATAAATTCACATTTGGTAATTGGATGAATCAATGAAATAATTAAAATGCACGACTGCGTGCGCTACTTTAATAGGAACTATTTTACTCAAAGGCACTGCGTAAATTCATCTAATCAAGTACAGAATTCGTATCTAATCGCGTTCTCGTAGGAAGTCGTCATTGCGCGCATCATAATTAGCGTGCCTCGCGTTATTACATAGAAAATATTTGCTAATTTAACCGTATCGACTTCATCGATTCATTTCGACACGGGCCGAAAGTGCAAAGCCGGATTATTGATTGTCGCCGGACTGCGGGAAAAACGGTAGTTCCGCTTTATGCTGCAGTCCGCCACTAGTTTCTCCCGACGAAAAGTTCTGCCAATTACATCTGCGACAAAACATACCGCATCATTTCGCCGGCAGATAGAACCTAAAGTACCGATGAATAAAACATAAAATACAATTTACCGCCGTAAAGTACGTAAAGTACGTGACACGGACGTGTTCCGCAAAACAATTATTCCAATTCCTTTCCTTTCTTCCGCCGACCTAATTTGCACATCGAACAAGCGCGTATTCTGGCTGAAACTACTAAAGCCGCGAAGTGCTACAAGTGCTCTCAGTATTTGGCTTCCGGCGCTCCGGTTCAGTTGGAAAAACACGCATTTTGTCCCCCATTCGGGGGTCGCGCTTTAATTTTAAAGCGACGTCCGACTTTCCGCCGGGGTCCTCGAGGGCCCCTGTCCCGATCAGAGTTTGAGCAATTTTCCCCGAACCCGTGCGTCGCACTTTAATATTAAAGCGACGTCCGACGATTTTCCGCTGGGGTCCTAGGGCGCGCAAGGCAGAACTTTTCGATCTACCCTGACCTTTGACACTGCTCGGAGGGTGCGTGCCGAGAAGTGCCGCTTTCGGGAGGCGTCTTACGTAACGAAGGGGACGTACCTTGGCGAATGGACGAGAGAATGACGACGGAGACGAGGGTGACGATGGGCGCGAGACGGTTTCCATTCATCATCGTCAGTTTTATCACCGGATCATGTGACAGTCCGATCTCTGATGGTGCTCCTCCTGTCGCAGTCGGGTCCTGCGGGGCTTGGCAGTGGAGGCGTCGGCAGTTTCGGGGGGGCCAGGCGAAGGGATAGAGAAAGTTCTACCCGCTGATGGCCTGTCTCTCTGTCGCCCCGTGAATTTCTCCGCTCGGGGTCGCGTTCGCGGCACGTCTGACGAGAGACTGTGCTGCAGAACTGCCCCCTTTTTGCCTCACCTAGTTCCGAACGTTCGCCACACCACCGGTCCGACGATTTTCAGGAACGGCGCGAGTCGCGGTTGCCATGGGGGCATCCGCCAGGTCCCCGGGGAAACGCTCAACGGATTTCCCACAGGGGGGGATAAGGCTAATGAGGGGAGGCTGGGCTAAAATAATGTTGGGGAGTTGAGGCGAAATCGAAAATTTCGAAAAAATCGATGAAAAATTGAAAATTGTTGTCGGAGGCGTGAGTGGGTTATTTTGAGCTGACGAAATAATTGTAATTTTTATGGTAGAAAATGAAAGTTGGAGGGTAGGTTGAGGTAATGAGTGAAAACCGGTCCGAAATGACACTGGTAAAATTAATGTGAGATGGTTAAAAATACGTTGCTGGGAGAGGTCTGAGTGAAAAGTGGATGGTAAAGGAAAAATTGTTATTTAGGAAATTAATTCACTATTTTCAGCTGGTGGAATTGATGTAAGAAGGGGAGAGGATAGAAATAACAAATGGAAATTAAAGTAAGAATGCGTTTTTGACGCATAGAAGAGATATTATTTGGAGAATAGTAAACGAAAAGTGCAACATAACATTCGTAAATTAAATGCAAAATCAAAAATTGCTATCTAAGACATGACGGACATTTTTTTATTCTAAGGATCATTTAGTAAGTATTGAAGTTTATGGGGTGGACTAACGAAATGACTGAAAAGCACTTTGACTAAGTCATGAAAAGACATTGGCCTAGCAAGTCTAAGTGGAAAATTCCCGAAAAATTCAGAATTGTTATTTTAGCCGCGGATCCACTACTTTCAGCTGGTCAGATAGCTGCAATTTTTCAATTCTAACGATCCATTCGTTGGGGAATAGGATTTATGGGGTGGACGGACGTAATGAATGGAGAGCGCACTATAATAATACTGGAGAATTAAAGCGAAGTAGTCGAAAATTTATGAATAATTCGTTTGAGTAAGAAATGGGTAGAGAACTAAAGATTGTTTTTTAAGGAATTATTTTGAGCTGAGTTGCAGTTTTTTTTATTATAAGGATCCTTTCGGCGGAAAGTACGGTTTATAGGGTGGATTGAGGTGATGAGTGGAGACTGTCTAAGACAGTATTGGGAAATTAAGGCGGATGCATCAAGAAGGCATTGAGGAAGTGCGGTTTAAGTAGAAAATGGATGGAAGCTTAATATTGTTTTCTAACGCGTGAATGAGTTTTTTTTGTTTTTAGTTAACCGATTATTGAAATATTTCGATATTAATGTGAAGAGTAAGCATAAAATGAAGAGCGGTTCGAAATAATATTTGAAAATTAAGGTGCAGCAGTTAAAAAGATGGTATTTCTAGAGTTCTACGTAGAAAATCTATGGAAAAGTAAAGATTGTTGTTTTGGTGGCACATGAGCTTTCGATTTTGACAAGCCATCCGTTAAAGGACAAGATTTACAACAGAATCTGATCTAATAATTAACGAAGGGTCAAAGGCAACCCTACTGAACCAAATTATACCCTTCATAGAAAACTACAACGTGCAAGGTCTGAGGCTAAAATAGATTAAAGAGTAAAAGTTGTTATTATAGCACCGAACCAGTCACTTTCATCTTCTTGCAAAGATGCAATTTATAGTTTGAATGATCTCTCTGTCTTCTATTATAAATCTTTACTTTAAATCCGTATCAAGTACCTTAGTTTGTACATGAAAGCATTTATACATTGCGATTTAGTAAAGATATTATATCGTAATCAGAAATGTCGAATTAAAGCAAGGTAAACCAAAATTATTTAAAATTAATCCGACTTGAGTAAAACACTTTATAAAAAGTTCCAGGTTTCAATACAAGTCATACATGAAGCTCAACATAATTGCTTGTAAGTAAAACCTTTAATTTCCGCCCGATTTATATAAGATAAGTTCATAAACATATATATTTTATATTATATATTAATTATATTAAATATATATTATATTATATAATAATATATAATATTATATAAAATTATATATATATTAATTATATATTTATATAATATTTTTTGTTTCAAAAATAAAGATTGCTTTTATTATCAATTTTGCACAATGTAACGACTACTCTATAACTATTATTACGGACATTTTTAATACAATTCTCTAATAAATCTTCCTAATAAAATAATTTTTTAATATAATTTTTAATATACTGCATCTCTGTTATATCGACTTATAATTGCAGTAATAAGAAATCTGTAAAAATCGATAAGTTACCCTAAACCCACTAATATCGTTAGAGTAAATGGGCTTTTGTTGGTTTTCACTTTAATGAAAAGATGCCGCCAGCCGTCTTCCGTTTTAAAGCGCAGCGCTTGAATTTGCCGCCATTCTGCCCAGATGGCGCTACTTGCAACGTACGCAATTTTGCCGTCATCGTCATAAGAACAATGCGTGTCGTTTGAGGCGTGTTTGACTTTGTCAAGACATGTACATTTTCGCCCACAGGCACTGAACGAAGTGCACACCGTCGAGGAAGCCGAATTTCCCGCAGTTGGGCCGGTTCGACGAAAAATCGTCCGACAGGAGAACAAGCGTGGCAAGGTTTGCCAACTATTTCCGGCATTGCCGTACACGACGGGTGACGTTTGCCATTAGCGAAGTCTGACACAGGTATACCAATTTTCACCTAAACTCTGATCGGTCTCTGCTCTTATCGAGCCCTTATCGAATCTGTAAACTTTTCCGTATTTGTTAGCCGCAGTTTTGACTCCGGTCGGTAAACTGCAAGTAGCAGCTTTGTACGAAGATACCGTATGCATTAAGAGGTTCTGTGTATTATTAACACCCACATTACGTGTCGTACACACACAAGCGTATATGTATGCATGCGTATTTACTTTTGATACACGTAAGCGACGCGAAAAATTTCCTTCTCCGTTAGTCATCGATATTGCATCAGGATTAACTGATTCTGCTACTACTGTGGGCAGTACTGTTATGAGAGTTTCATTGTGAGTTTGTCTCTTGTGGAAGGTCTTCCAAAACATGGGCCTGACGATCAGTAGTCTGCTGACTCGCCTCTTCGGCAAGAAGCAAATGAGGATACTGATGGTGGGCTTGGACGCCGCTGGAAAAACCACCATTCTTTATAAACTGAAGTTGGGCGAGATCGTTACCACCATTCCGACTATTGGATTCAACGTGGAGACGGTCGAGTACAGAAATATCTGCTTCACCGTGTGGGACGTGGGCGGACAGGACAAAATCAGACCGCTGTGGAGACATTACTTTCAAAACACGCAAGGTCTGATCTACGTAGTAGACAGTAACGACCGTGAGAGAATCGGAGAGGCGGAGAGAGAGTTGGCGAACATGTTGAAGGAAGACGAGCTGAGAGACGCGGTCTTGCTGGTCTTCGCCAATAAGCAGGATCTGCCCAATGCCATGAAAGCAGCTGAGCTCACGGAAAAACTTGGGCTCAACTCTTTACGGGGCCGTCACTGGTACATTCAGAACACCTGCGCGACTCAGGGTCACGGATTATACGAAGGCTTGGACTGGCTCAGTAACGAACTGGCCAAAAAGTGATACAGTAGACTCGCCAGTTTTCCCCTACGCTACAAACGGATTCTCATAGACTTCGTCCTGTGAACCTTGACGCCAACGTCAAAGGACACTCTGTGATTCGGTTCACGCAACGGACTCTGACAGTTAATTGGTCAACGCCGAATCTCTCCTGTGGCAAATTCTTTCCTTATATATAAAGATGCACACGTTCGGGTTGTGAATATGATGCTACTCGTTCTGAGCGTGCGGATCCTGTGTTCGTGATGAATGTCTAGTATCTTTTGAAGACTATACTCTGGCACTAAAGTCCGTTGAACATGTAAGCTTAACCGTGCAAATTCAAGTCTGTCGATTGTTGGAACAAGTTAGTCGGATCCTAATAGTCTGTATAGTCGATTGATAAGTATAGTCGTTTGAAAGTGCTGGAATCGTTTTGTCAGAATCGCTGTTCCAACCGCCCGCTCAATCTTCGGGCTAATAATAATATTAAGCGCCCGAGCCCGCAGCGTTCTTATTCGTTCACAAACGTTTTTACAGTTTCTACGATCAACTTGACTCAAGCGGGGAATATTGCCGGTCACTTTCTTTTTTTTTTCTTTTTCACGAACGAGCAAGATAATTGTACACACGCACGCGCGCGACATAGTTTAATATATTATATAAGTACTTGATTGATAACTTCGGGGTGGATGATAAACATGAAATGCGATCGATTAGAACTTTTGCGAAGAATACACTCTTATCCTAAACTGTTTCATCGTGGTAATCGTTTGTCTTTGTAAGTACGATAATTACGAGAGTGAGATAATAAATATGGAAACACAAACTTCGTCAATTTTTATCTCTGCTTCTGTAAAATCGGTAACTTCTTCAACCGATCCTAATTCTTTTCTACTCAGATTCTTTATAAATTTTCAATGGAGAAGAGTAAAAGGAAGATGTCGAAACAATGCTTTTATTTCTATACAAAAATTGGCCACATCATCGACTAAAGAACGTTCTAAAATTAATGTCATGCAAAAAAAAAATGAAACAAGTATTGTTCTGGCTCTGAAGCGTTAATAAGTGTTACGTGGGTTACTTGAGGGATGTAATTATCGGTTTTACATTAAGATTTTGTTGATTCAATTTGATTCTTCCAATTGGACGGTGACAATTCGTCCAGTCGCCGATCTAAAAAACTCACGCAATTTGCCAATTGCGTCGCCATCATTTCCACAGCTTTTGTGTGCGTACTATCCAAATCCGTCAAATGAGATTCCGCTATCATTACCTGCAATAAGAATGTACATTTGCAAAATTATATTCGCAAGCATATCGATTAGTCATCTTGATTAGTCATACAAAATTGTTTATGCATTTACTCTCTTAAATCTTATCGACATCGTGAGAAATTGGATTTGTAGCAAAGTATTCGTTTGATACGGGAAACTGAGTCATAGAAAAGCTTAATGCCATATCACTTATTAATCATATGACATCGATTTTATTGTTATTCATAGTCCGTGATACTTGAAAATAATGGTAGCAGTTATAATGGGAATTATAATAACTTGCAATCGTATTTTGGATTATCTTGCCATATATTAAAAAGATTTGTACCAAATTACTTTGCTGTAGCGAAAAATTGAATGTAATAAAACAGTTTGTGATATTAACTAGTATATAAAGTGCAGATATCCAAACTATTTGATACCAACAGATTTGCAGAGGATTGCCAAAATTCGATACTCTAAATTTAAACATTGATGTTTACCGTGAATTACTTTATGGCCGATACAGGTGCAAAAGTATAGTTTTTAATGATTAAAAAACATTATTGCAAGTACGTCTCTTGCGAATATAATTGCAAGTATATAATACTTGGACAGGAAATAAAAATGTTAACCGTTTGAGTGCCAAGCGGCGCGATCGCGCTTCTTCTGTCCGTCCTCAAAACTGCAGCGTAATCACAGCAGGCTCGGTTTCTCTCGATGCACAACATTACGGTAACTTTTCAATCTTAGGTAAAAAAGATAAAATTGGAGTAATGTTACACTTTATAGGTCTACATGCTTTTATTCATATGAAAATTGCTGTAATATAACAAGCGCTATAGCGCCGCTTGGCATACACGGAATATAACAAGCGCTATCGCGCCGCTTGGCAAGTTTCGACCGGGAAATGAGAAAGACCCGTGGCACTCAAACGGTTAAATTTTGTTCTTGACTAACCCATAGCAAATTAAGAGAATACATTACGTTTTAGCACGGATATAATTACAAATCACTATCTTCACTTACTCTCTTCTCCAAATTGCTAAGTTTTGCCTTCAACGCGTCTATGCATCCGCGTGGAATCGTTCGTTTTTCCACAGGACCTGAATAAATAATCAATTTAACATCCACGCCATTAATCGTAGCCTGAAAATACTTACAAAATTGATGGACGCCAACGACGTCGATAATGAATGGTCTGCAAACAGACTCCGTGCAATTTTATTTTCCATAACTTGCGCTCAGTGTTGGACAGTATTGTTAACAATTTCATTATTGTTTCACGGGACTTAATTCAATGTTCGCAATTATCGATATCGAAGTAAACGGGTATAAAAAGGCATTGAACAAAAACATTTTGAATGATTAATTTATAGACGCCCAACACTGACTTTCTTGCATCATTATCTTCTTGGATAGATATACCTGTCCTTCTGCGAGCCGCGAAACATCGCTGACAAAGGAAGCAGGTTTCCGTCTTGGCCTCTGATTTTTAAGACTCTCGTATTGTCATTCTCCACGTTGGCCCAGTAATAAATCGACATTTTCAATTCTTCCAGCGTTAATCCGGGAAGAATGTTGAAGCAGTGCAGACTCGTTTGCAAAATATCGTTTGGTGACTCTGAAATTAAACATGGCCATCAGAATGTCATCATTTTTCAACCGAAATTTATATAAAATCCGATAACTCGAATTATCGCACGGAATAATCTTATTAAATATAGTAACATATTTTTTAAATACGTTTGAGACGATTTATGAAAATTAATTCTGATACGATAATTAACGAATTATAAAAATATATGCCGGGAATATTAAAAGTAAATTATAAATAATAATTTAATATATAATATAAGATATAATATATAAAATTTAATATAATAAGATAAATTATAAATAAATACAGTTTTTTTAATTTCTTTTTTTTTTGCTGCTCTTATTAATGAAATACTGTATTATTTCGCATAATGTTATGATGTAATGGAAAATAATAATTGATTAGTTAATATTTTACAAAGACGACGCAAATTATTTTTTATAATGTAACGTTAGATTTTTTTAATAATTCACTTTTCGAGGAATTGTTTTTTAAATTTATAAAAATACTGACTGAAACATCGAATCACTCAAGAAAACGTTATTAAAACTCCAATTAATAATTATTTCATGAAAGTTTATTTTGGTAACATCCATTAATTTGTATTGCCTAGTAAATGTTTACTGACTTTTGTCGCACACTTCATAGCATACTCGAACATAATTTAACTTATGCTTTTAATATTATGTTTCTTATCTCAACAATTAATTTTAACACTACCTGAAAAATTGAATCAAACAAAATACGGATGCCATATTTTTATTTATAAAATCTTCATTGACTTTTGTCGCACTCTTGCATACTTGTAAAATTAATTAATTTACACTTACCGAGTTTATCATATCTTCGAACCAACATCCAAATCGGAATTTCCGTGACGCCCATTTCGTCCGTACAAAAATATTAAAGGCCAGCCAAAATTTGATAGCGTATTCGAAAAACTGCAGGGGCCTTTGACGTTTTGCGTAAAATAAACAAAATGGGGGCTGTGGTTAAAAAAAGGCAGTTGCGTTTATTGTCAGAATTTCGTTGTGTATGCCGAAAAGCGAACTCTTACGTTTATATTTATTGTGGTTCAACAAAAGAACAGTCGGAAAATTGAATTTCGTTCGATTTTCGTGACAACGACTGTTTTAGGTTAACACCCAAAAATACGACGTCCGATGCGATCTGGTCAGCTGATTACTTATTGAGCAGCGCCATCTGTTTAGCGACGGTAGATTTCCAGTTGGATTCCACTAATCGGTTAGTATTATTTATTGTTGTTAACAAAAAAAAAGTACGACGCACCTGCCGAATTTATGACGTTTCCGGACCCTGCGGGTTCATTGAATCTGTAATTTTTTTAATTCAAGATTTGCACCTGCCATAACCTCGTTTCGTAACCTGCAATTTAGCGGTTAAACAATTTAGTAATCTTTTTAATTAGTTGGGAAATTTGCGCATTCTTGCGCAAGACGACGATGGAAAATGGTCGAATTGTATGTTTGGAAGATTGGTTTTAATGATTAATTCGCTGCATTCAAAATGTTGTGAGGCAAGCGTAGTGGTGTGTTTACTGAAATCATGCTGCTTTTATTAGAAACAAGTCATGACAATGCTTGCATATCGCTTATTTCAAGCATCGTTAAATTTGCAAGGTTACGTAGTAATTCATAAGTCACTGATTCTATTGTTTATTTATCGCATCAGCACACTTGTATATAACACACTAGTATATAAACAAAAAATAGTGAGGATTATCAGAATAATTACCAAAAAAGGATACAAAGTCCACAGTTTCGACTAAATAAAAAAAGGTGCTATTTTCGTAAGCACAAACATGCAAGACTGACAATATTATTGATGCAGTTTATAAAACTAAGCGATAAATTTTGTATTTCAGTATTTGAAGTTTGGGAACGAAACGATTATAAGATCGTCAAAGTTTGATTACAATAGCCAAATATTCTAATGTTAATTTATAAGACTAAGCGATAAATTTTGTATTCCAGTATTCGGAGCTTGGGAACAAAACGATTATAAGATCGTCGAAATTTGGTTACAATAGCCAAATATTCTGATGTTAATTATGACTATTTTTTTTAACAGCATGATACAGGATGGGAACGTTGCAAGACGTTAGTATGAAACTCATGCGGCCAGTGAAGGAACTTGTCACCTGGGACTTTCCGTTGGCCCAAGTAAGAATCTACACAAATTTTTATATACTGATTCAAAAGGTTGTAAACTTACGTAAGGCACAATTTATTTTAGGTACTGGAGGAATACTTTGCGTTATTGGAAGAACCTTGCCAAGTCAATTTTGGAGAAGCTGCTTTGGTCGTGCAAAATTCTGTGGTTGCTTATAGCAAAAGAGTGGACGAGCTATCAGATAAAGCTGTTACATTGAGTCAGTCATTTATACACAATGTGTGAGTACAGTATTCTATCTATATTCGCATTTACATTAAAGTTTTGTTGGTCTAAGTTTAACAATTATTTTTTAGTGATGAAGTCCTGGAACAACCGAAGAAAGTCGAGAAGAAGGCAAAAACGAAAAGGGCGCAGGTGAAGAATTTTGAACTGTTGGACTTATCCAAGGAAATTGGGAAAAATATTGATCTTAAGATCAAACCGGATAAACATAAACCAGTGCCGTTGCTTAGTAAAAGATTCACGCAGTTGGAACCGATTGATATTAAAAGCAAAAAGCCCATTGAAGTGTTTGACGTGAATGGAGAAGTAATTGGAAAGAAATATGATTTTCGGTAAGTTCTATATTCAGAATTCAAAGCAGTAATAAAAACATAATGTGTATCGATACGCAAACAATTAAAAGCAGAATATACCGAGAGTAAAAAGAACCAAGAAAATTAATTGAATAAAATATCTGTTTCTTTTAGGTGTAATCAGTATTTAAGTATTGATGGAATTTTGGTTAATGACCTCACACCGGCCGGTAAGCAAAAGTTGCATTATCTTTTATTCCTACAATAAATAATGGGAAAATTTTATTTTTAAAAGAAACAAGAAAATAGTTGAAGTTCTTCTATTCATAGTTGTGAATTAGGCATTACTAGTTGGAGCTATTTAAATCTTTTCATATCAAGGCAGTCTCTAATTCCTTACTTTTTAAGCTCGACAGCGTAGAGCAAATATTTAGAAATGGGAATAAATTATATTAAACCCTGAAAACGTCGCCTTCTTCTAGATTTCTAGAACTATTTAAATCTTTTGATATCAAGGCAGTTTCTAATTCTCTGTTTTTTTAAATTCGATAGTGTAGAACAGATATTTAAAAATGGGAATAAATTAAATGAAACCAGAAAACGTCGTCTTCCTCTAGATTTCAAGGACTACGACTTGGTAGTTACTTCGACACCAGGTTGCCCCACGGAAATTAATCCAGACAGACCAAGATCGTCGGGATATTGTTCAAATAACTCTTACCACGGAACCAGCAGTAATTGCAGTGTGTCAGGGGACCAGAATAATTACGAAATCGAGGACAAAGTCCCGGAAAATGTAGGGAACACTTCTCTGGACCAACGCGATGAATCTGGGATCGTTGCATCTCCGCAAACACGTCTGGAAGAAAACGCTACGTCTGTTCAAAATGGAACATCTGAAGTGGATTCTGTTATTTCGAATACTCCAGTACTCGCAGAAACGGATCCCACGAGTTATTTCAGTTCGACCACTGGCATAGAGTCTGGATATATGTCTGGATATATGTCTGGATTGGATTCAACGAAGTCGCGGATAACAAGGTAAGATTATTTAGTTATTTGGGATGCATTTACACATTTTCAGCTTTTGTGTTAGATATTTTAAATACTGCAGTATTACAAAATAATAGAAATAGCAAAGCATTCAATGTCGTTTAGACTGTAGTTCAATTTGCTAAATTATAATGGCACTTTGCAACTTTCATTCTTCAAACACTTTAGATGTGATACAAATAAAAATGTTCTATGCATATGCTGATATGCAATATATCACATGTATATATATATCATATGTAATATACACTGTAGCAATATTTCAAAATAGTGTTCCACTGCTTGAAACGTATTATAGTTTCGATTTGAATTAAGCAGTTCGCTATTGTGAAAGATTTATCCATGAAAAGTTTTATTTATAATATTATGATACAATAATAAATTGCATCTAAAATGGGATTCAATGAATATGTAGTGGTATAATATAAATGAATATTTAACGTTAGGGGGTGCACATAATTTAAAATGTTTCTTTGCCGCAGATGTGATGAACAAAGAAGAGCAGCAAATCGTCGAAACAAAAATCCATGGGAACCTATTCCTTTTACAGAAGGCACTAAGGATATTCCAAACAGCAAGAAGAAAATGTTCAGACTTCCGACACACATTCAATCGTCTGAATGTTCCCCAGCAGTACGTAATAAATTCAGACTTTCATTGGAACATATTAATAATGCAGTGTGAATTTCTTTAAGATCGTTTGGTCAATGCCGAATTTTCCTTTTACAGAAGAAACGCAAGTATTTGTGTAGCGATAGAAAAAGCGTTGCTCTATTTAGGTTTTTACTAAACGAGTCTGACATTTATGAAAAGGAGCCTGTTAATAAACCTTCAAAGAAGACAGCGTTTAGTACTTTAAAAACTGGTAAGCAATTGAAATTCGCTTAAAAGATAATTGACGATAATTAAATGTTCGTGAAACGTGAAAATTACATTTTACTGTAGACTATGTTTTTTGAAATGCTGCATTGTTACTACACTGTGCAATACGTGTATATTAAACATATTCAACTAACAAAAATTCAATCACTAAAATAATGAACACTTTGACTGCCACGGTGGTCACCGATGACCGGCGTAAAGTATTCTACTATAAATGCAAAAAAATTCGACATGAAGCCTATTTGTAATCTAGTGAAAGCAATTGATATTGGAATGGTGCTTCAATAATTTGGCTTCTAACAACACTTGCCTTACCTTCATTTTACACAATTTAATCATACTCTGTAGTATTTTATCGCATCGCGGTTCTAACATAGCAAAATACGCTTGGCAGTCAACGTGTTAATTGCTTTTGCATAATATGTGTATGTTTAATACCGGTAAACCTTTTATTACAGGTGACCTAGAGGATTTTCAAAAATCTTTCTACGACATCATAAATGCCCCTGGCAAGCCAGACTTTCATTACTTTGCCACGAAGACCCTAACTAAACACACCCAACCGGAACCCACCCCCATAGAATCCCAGGACCCAACAAATTCGAATGACGCCGATATGGGTGATGACATTGGATCGCCATGCAGGTCCCCAACTCCTTTTGAAGACCCCATAAGCCACGAGTCTCAAGATTCCCCAGCTTTCGACGATCAGACAGAATTGCAGACCTCGACGCCTGAATGTCCGCTGGTGCAGAATGATTATCAGCGACTCATCAGCAAGAAAGTGGAGCAGATATTCAAGGATAACGAAGAAAAGACGGAGATTGAGAAGGCAGTTGCCAAGTGGCACGATATGTTGCAGCCGAAATTGGCGGAGGCGGAAAGCAGGAGCACTTTTAGGATCAAGGAATACGCCACAAAGATCATTGATGTCCTGAGGAAAGCTGACGACGAGCAATTGGAGTTTGAGAAAGTTGTTGAAGGCCAGACGGCGCCAGAAGTTGCAAGATATTTTTTGGCTACGTTGCAGTTGGTGAGAATTTCTTATTTATTTATTTATTTTAATTGCTCTTGAGTGGTAATGGTCTTGGTACCATAATCTGTGATATCGGGGGATCTTATGTAATTATAAGCATATTCTAGCATGGATCGATGCATACGTATCAATTCAAAATATAATAGTATTGAAAGAATCAGTATGCGCCTGGATCGTATAAGTAATTAATGATACATGTCCATGAATTGTAGATTCTAAGCATGTAGCGATGCCTGTACAATAATTCTAAGCATATTCTAGCATGGATTGATGCATATGTATCAATTCAAAATATAATAATGTCCAAATAATCAGTGCGCGCCTGGATCGTATAAGTAATTAATGATAAATATCAATGAATTGTAAATTCTAAGCATGTGGCATTGCCTGTACAATAATTCTAAGCATGTAGCGATGCCTGTACAATAATTCTAAGCATGTAGCGATGCCTGTAAAATAATTCTACACCTGTTAAGGACATTATTTATCTCTGCGATAACCAAAATACATTTATTATACGATAGACATGTATATTTGTTGTTTCAGGCCAATATGTACAACGTGGACATAAAACCTGGTGCTGACGTGAGAGACGGAGTAAAACTTCAACTGCTGGACAATGGAAGCAACACCTTCCAAGACTTTTAAGAACATAGTTTTAACTTTAAACCAAACAACACACTAGTTGCTCATAAGACTGACAAAGTAATACTTAGACACATACGTTCTTGGTATAACGTATAACTTTCTATTTTTTATATCATTCCGTAGATTGCTAATCTACATACATTTATCAAATGTTAACTAAACTAAGTTCACGCTGTGCGTTGTGTACTTGTTTCTAAGCGAAGGAAATCTAGATCAAAGAGGTGCGATGCATGTTTTTGATATGCTCTGTTTTCAAGAAATAAATTATTGAGAAAGTGCGATGTGTCCAAGTGTGTTTTTGTGTTGCGTAAACATTTTATTAGATGAATATATTCATCGTTTGTGTACAAAACTAATTGACGCAATTTCAGATTGCTTTTACAGCCACAAATATGGTACGTCTACTTGATAAACAATTTATTATAAAGCGTTCACTTATAAAATCACATATTTTTTAATTATAGAATGCACGTTTAGTCTCCGCAATTAGTAGTTTTGAATACGTATAATATTTTACGGTTCCTTAACTCAGTGCGTCAAAATCAAGTGTCGAACACTGATTATTGCTTTTTAATATACCATACGTCTTCTCCGCAATATTTTTAATGGACCGAAACATGATTTTTATTGGATATAGATACCCTACTTTATACAAAACTCAATTTTCATACTTATCTGATTGAATTTCTTTTCTTTTTTATTAATTGCATGTTTCCGTAACTTATTTCTTTCTATTACTGTTCTGCGACACATCTATTATTTTCTTTTTATCGTATACTCTATATTATTATACAAGTTATGATATTTTACACGTAATAATAAATTTTTCTTCTTTATTACAGGCGCCAGGACATCGCACCATCATTTTAACTTGAGCAGCTTCGCATTCATAAGATCGCAGCAACAAATCATCAAATACGCATCGTTTGACACTCCAGATTGGAACGCAACTGACTTACGAACAATTAGTTACAAATTATTGAGATACTAGACTATATTCTAATGCAATTTTACATTACGCTAAGTATGGAAGCGTTAGAATAAATTTTTTTAAACAATTTTTTGTACAGTATTTTATGAGAAAATAAATGAGTTAAATGTAATTCTGCGTTCTCTAATCAATTAGTTATAAGATTCCATTTATCCACTATCCCTCGCTGCTATTAATTCTTTGTCGTAAAACATTCAAAAATTAATCCAACGCTACTGAGGAACTGTAAAAAAGCAAGGCGATGTTTGAAGAAGGCAAGAATTTTAATGTCGCAGACTTCTAAACAAATACCATAGAAGGATCCTTAAAAGTGGTAAGTATTGCTAAATCAGTGGTAAAAAGCATAAAAAGTTGGTGAAAGTTCAAAATCAGCTTCGGTTTAAATAATAAATTCAACCCTAAATTTGTAAAAATTTGAGTTGAGTTATGCCACCTCTTAAGTCTTCATATTATCCTAATACGATACCTGAAAATTTTCCGAAAAATTTTGGAGCAACTTGTGCCACCCCTTAGGTCCTCATATTTCTCCTAATACGATATCTGAAAATTTTCCAAAAAAATTTGGAGCAACTTGTGCCACCTCTTAAGTATTCATATTCTCCTAATACGATATTTCAAATTTTTCGGAAAAATTTTCTGGACAACCTGTGCCACCTCTTCGGTATTCATATTCTCCCGATACAATATCTCAAATTTTCGGTAAAATTTCGCGGCGACTTGTGCCATCTCTTCGGTATTCATATTCTCCTGATACAATATCTCAAAATTTTCGGAATTTTCGGAATTTTCGGAATTTCGCCGGATGAATTTAACGTGAATTTCGAGACTTTGTAACAGGAGAATATAAGTATGCAGGAGGTGGCAGAAGGTATCGAAAATTTCTTCGGTGGAAAATTTACTTCAGCATTCTGTTTGAATACAACTTTTACAATTTCCTGAATTATTCCGGATCATTTTCAGGATTTTTTAACAGGAGAATATGAGAATTCGGGAAGATGCATTTTTATCAGAAAATTCAGGGATTTTGTAACAGAAGAATGAAAATATTTTAGAGATGGCAGGAATATGATGGTAGTTTAATTATTTAAATTTTAGCGGCTTTTTATCGAAAATTACGTGTGGCGCCATCTTACCATATTCCCGTAAACTACTAGCCAATCAAGTCAAAGAAACAATTAAATTTATATTAAATTCTTTCTACTCCTTTTATTACTTCTCCACAATATCAGGGTTGTTGTTAAATTGTTTTATACATTTAGCAACGCTATTATTATATTTATTTATAATTAATAAATATTTAATACAAACGCGCACTTGACTCTGGTGATTGAGTAGTTTCCGAGATCTGCGAATAGATGGCGCCACATATACTGATTGCCAATAAGTTGTTTGCGAAAACTTCTAAGAGATGGCGCCACATATACCGTTTGCCGATGAGTAATTTGCGAAAACTTCAAAGAGACGGCGCCACAAATAAAGATGGCCGACGAGTAGTTTGCGGGAATTTCGGAGAGATGGCGCCATTAATACCAAAGTCAAATGCCTGTTTGATTAAACACGTATTATTTAAAAATTAATATTATGATACTGTTACGTGTACCAAACCAATTGTTATTAATTATAGTACTGTGGAGTCTTAATAGAATGAAGGGAGAGATTTATTATAAAATTAATAAGATGTCGATGCTTAAAAATTTCTTAAAAAATACGTTTTGTTAATTACTAATCTAAACTGTTTTTATTGTACATTTTGCTTTGTATTCTAGACCCTGGGGCATTGAACAGTTATTTGATCCTATTTATTATTAAAATAAAGTGTAATAGCAGCAAAGGTCTGCAGTAATTTTCAATATTATTCACCATTAAAGAAAATGTAACAATTCATCAAAAATAAAAATAAAATTTAAATTTTAACCTTTAATAATTTAATTAAAAAAATAATTTAAACTAATAAAATTATAATATAATGTAAATACAAGTAAAAAAATATTTAAAAAATAATAAAAAATAAAAAATATTAATTCAAGGAATTAGGCAAAATAAATAATTTTCAAATGTTTAACAAAAACATTGCTTCTAGAAAAAAATTTGAAGTAGGTTCTGCTCACTGAAAAGAAATTTTAAAGAGCTGCAGTAATTTAACTGTACTAAGGTAGCATAATAAATTGGCTTTTAATTAAAGTCTAGAATGAAAGAAAAAATGAAAAATTAACTGTCTCAGATTAAAATATTGAAACTTAAATTTCAGTCAAAATGCTGAAATAAAATTGTTAGACGATAAGACCCTATAGAATTTTATAGTACAATAATATTTATAAAATATAATTTATAATATAATAATTTATATAACTTATAAATGTAATTATATTATTTTATTGGGGAAATACATAGATTTAATAAACTCTAAAAAAAAATAAACATAAATAAATGAATAAATGATAGGATTTAAATGATAAATTATTAAAAGAACAAATTACCTTAGGGATAACAGCGTAATATTAATATAAAGTTCACATTTACCTTAATGTTTGCGACCTCGATGTTGAATTAAAGTTATTATTAAGTGCAGAGACTTAAATAATTAGTCTGTTCGACTATTAAAACTTTACATGATTTGAGTTCAGTTCGGTGTAAACCAGAACGGTTTCTATCTTCAATAAAACAAATACTATATTGTACGAAAGGACTTAGAGTATATAATAATTATTAAAAAATGAATAAAAATAATTAACAATTTGTCTTGGCAGATTAAGTGCAATAATTTTAGAAATTAAAAATACATTTCCTTTAATGTAGGCAATATAAAATAAATTAAATATATTTATTTAATTTTAATAAGAACATAATATATTAAATATAGAAAATGTTTTAACTAATTAAAAAATTATAAAATGTTTAGAAAATTATTAGTTATAATATCTACATATATATATATTATATTTAGAATACAAAATCCCGCTCGCATAATTTGAATAAATGTTAAAATTTAATTTTACATGTCCCCATAAACTTCTCATAATTTATTTCGAAGGTACGTTACGTTAATTTAATATTTTTCCCTTCCAAAGGATTAGTTTCTGCCAATATTGTTAATAGAAAATCGGTTGTGACTATCATTCTCGTATAGAATAAAACAACATGTAAAAGAATGGGTATTTAATATTAAATAATAGGAAACTGTAGTTAGAACGAATTCATTTTTCGCGCCTTTACGCTGAAAAGTGCATTGTGGCACCATCTTACATTCCCTATTTCCCTAGAATTCCCTAAAACTGCTCATTAAATTCTAAGATAAAAGAGATAAAGTGATAAGTGGTTTCCGGGAATGTGCAAGAGACGGCGCTGTGCATCACTTCTGAACGTAAATAGCGCCAAACGCTGTTTCATTCAAATTCCAATTCTTTTCTTCTTCTAATAATAAACTCAGTCTTAGTTCTTAGTTTGAAAAAATAAATTTCAATCAGACAGGAAAACTGAATTTTAAGCACTAAAATCTGAAATGCCATCTGCCACTTCCTACCTCCTCATATTCTCCTGTTACAGTCTTGAAATTTCAAGAAATTTTTCCGAAAATTTTGAAATACCTTGTGCCACTTCCTATCTCCTGATATTCTCCTGTTACAAAGTCTTGAAATTTCAAGAAATTTTTCTAGAAATCTTGAGATACCTCCTGCCACTTCCTACTTCATTATATTCTCCTGATACAAAGTCTTGAAATTCCAGGGAATTTTTCCGAAGAATTTGAAATTTTGTAACAGGAGAATATAAGTATATAATAGGTGGCGCGAGGTATACCAAATTTTGCCCTTCCCAAATCCACTCTACTGTACAGTTTGAAATAAATTTTGCAAATCTGAAACTTTTTAATGATGACTTCTACGTACTTCCCACATGTTTTATATTTTTTTGTGACACGAATATCTCTCGTAAACTGAACTCTTGCGGTCTTCACAGATTACTTTTCGACGCCCATCCGGTAGAATTGGATGAACTTTTCGGATGTTTTACCATAGAAGGAGTTAGAATAACAAGGAATAGTGGATAATAGAATCATACAGAATATATTTTTCCATTCTTATATATACATTGTGTTAACAGCTTTTTTGATAACCAGCCATAGAAAAATTCATGAAAACTGAACCAATGAGTGCCAGATAAACTCTTGGTGCGTCAGTACTGCTCCCTATAATCGAAATATGAACCACAATGTTTAATTGCCCAGCCATTAACAATTGGCCAATTTCGCGATCTTTTTTTTTTTTTTTTTTTTTTTTTTTATTTTTAGGGAGGAGGGGAAAAATCCTTTTACGGATACCCAGCTATGGGTTATGTGGGACTCGTCAGAGACACTACCCACTAAAAAACCCCTCCTCCATTGCCATTTAGAGCATGTACTTACTATTTCCCACAGAACTAAAATGCAATTTGTCCTGACCTGTGCACCTGCCTTTATCTAACCTAGTCGTCCAGGGCAGTACCAAGCGCTTTTTGGGCCCCTATGGGTGTTTTGCAATTTTTTCTTAATTTTTTCCGAAAATTTGATTAAAACCCTCTAATTTGACTTGAACAAGAAGTGAGACAGTATTGCATGTATTTTGTGTCAACAAACTAATCTGATAATTGTTATCATACGCTGTAACGTATAAATAACAAAGTAAAATGTGTTAAATAACTGTACCGAGGGTTCAGCCTCCATTTAGAGAGGCATTACGCCATATCCTACACATTTTTTATGTGTCAGATGTGTAAGATATACAATACGAATTGAAAATATATGTGGTTTAAATAAAAATATTAAATTGAAAGTACATTGGAGAGCACTGGCGATAACCTTCCTTCTTCCTTCCTTTTTCAGACTGCAACGTTACGAGTACATTGTACAGTTAGTCCGTTTTATTCTAAGCAGAACTACGCATTTGATGTTCTATTTATTGGTTCTTCTCATTGTCTCGTGTTGAAAGGTGCCAAACTTAAACTATCGTTAAGTGCATACAACGTATTTCTACACCATCTTCACATCTGAATGCAATGAATCTAATAATAGGCGACAGACGGCGTCCGAGATTAATCGGAAATAGGTCGACATTGATTAGAAGGTCATTCGTTAATCGTTATCGCTCCATAATCATCTTTAAAGGCATTAGCAATTATCTCCAGCAAATACGTTTTTATTTTAGTTCCAACGGTTCATAAGGTTAGGAAAGTTCTCTGTCAATGATTTTGTACATAATCAAACAGCTCATAGGAATATGGGAAATAAATGTATAACAAATTAGCTTTGACCAGGTTTTAATCGATAATCTCAATATTAACTGCTAATTACCGTTAGTAATGCTGTTCGCATATTTTTTTATTAGTGCAGTTTCATGTCGCATACATAGATTTACATATATATCATTTTTTACATACTTATATTATTGTCACAATGTGGATCTTTATATGATAATTCTTATTTTAATACATAACTTTTTATGTGTGTTTTTGATCGTTCTTTTAACAAAACTTGAAATATCGAGTGTGCATTAAATGTTATACTTATCAGAGAAAGACAATGCCTCCGTAACGCCAGAGACTTGCAATCAATTATTTTGCAAATTCAGAGCACTTTATCTAATTTAGTGGAAGCATAAACAATTTCCTGCTAGCTATGCCAAGTTTATATGAATTCTTTCCCTTCACTGCCTTCGCTTCTGTATTTTATAAGCGTTTACTGTCTAGTTGTATAGAATTTAGAATACCTGTATCTAATTTGTGATTGTACGGTGACGCATAGAACACTTTCTTAAATTCAAACTGGTTCCCCTTTCTTTTTTCATTATGGTAACACGCTATTCAACTTTTTTTCACTTTCACTCTATTTATTGATTAACATTTTAAGCGACACACTTGAGCATTACAGCACACATGACTCTCCGTTAAATCAGGAAAAGAATATAAAAGAACACAAAAAGATCAATCATAACTGGATTAATCGTGTTTCGTAAAATGTATTGCACAAGTTGCTATATGTAACAATTCTTAACTCCATTCCATTTTCATATTTGTCCAAGCTCCGTACGAAATTGCATATTTGCATTATTAATATTTAATAATACTGTATGCAAAATTACAGACAAATTGGACAAATTTTCAGTTTGGCCAAGTTTTTTGTAGACTCAGCATCGATAAACTCGTTTCCTGTCTTTACCCCTAGGCCAATTCCAGCCATTCGCGGAGAAGAATTAGCATTAAATGCCTATAACAATTTTGTCGCCGAAATTAATCTAGTAGATTGCTGGAAATTCTCTCTCTTCATGCCCTTGTTAGCTGAATCCAAACTGTAGACTCCTAAAATAAAAAATTCGATGAGCATCCATAAATTCATTCGCTGTCATGAAACATGTGCCGTTTATTTTGAGAGTGGCCTAACTCCGTTTTCCAATATTCTGCGGTTATCATGGTTACATAT
Source organism: Cryptocheilus praepositus (assembly GCA_033815515.1). Lineage (NCBI taxonomy): Eukaryota > Metazoa > Arthropoda > Insecta > Hymenoptera > Pompilidae > Cryptocheilus > Cryptocheilus praepositus. The sequence continues at coordinate 536,660 of JAWWQZ010000112.1, read as the reverse complement.
ACAAATTCATGTTATTTATCTCGAGTTGAAGATAAATGGAGTTAGGCCACTTTCAAAATAAACGGCTCATATCTTGATACTTCTGTCGGCCATTTTGTATGGAACTGGAGGAAATTGACGCGTCGATAAATCCATTTCCTGCCTTTAGCCGTATGGCGTTCGATCGGCGCCGGCTCATGAGCAGGTGGGAAACCGCAGGAAATTGTTCGTGAAACAGGCGCGCCATTTTCTCCATGTGTGCCGTGTTGTTGTCGAACTCAGCGCCAACTTCAGGCAAAGAGCCAGTTAAAAAAAAGCCTTCGAAAAATGACAAGAACGCGTGCGAGCTGAGCGTCTTCGGAAAAGGGTGGAAAGGACAAAAAGATCATCCCATGCGTCGTTAAACGTTGTCGAGCGTGAGTTGTCGTCGTTCCGTGTCCTCGCGGGTGTTTTGCGCTGGCTGCACCGTTCGGCTCACCTTTGCCCTTGACAACATATGTAAATCCGAAATGTCAACATTCGACACTCGCCGTCGACGTCGTCCGTCACTTCGCAGCTGAGTTCCGTCGACGTTCCAAGGTGTACCTTTCAGACCCTACAGAAGACGTTTTCACTTTTTGCGCCCAGACAAATTCGATCGATTTTCCTGCAGATTTCTTCCCGTGTGTCTGCTTGCTTTTCCGAGACCTTGGCGCTTTGTTTTTTTTTCGACCGTCGAAGGTTGCGGACGCGGATCGACGTGCGGGGCGCAGAAGTAAATCTGGAAGGAAAACTTCCCTTGCGAAATTTTCGACTGTTCTGAACCGACGGTTAGGTGCGCGTGGCTGAAGGAAATTCGTTAAACTTGCGGGTGCATTTAAGTGGTTTGTTGTACGGTAATTGCGCAGGCTGTGCATCGACAAAATCTCAGAAGATGGTGGAGTGATTTGCAGTTAATCTCGCTGGTACAGGTTTTACGTCGTGGCGATGGCATTCGTTATTTTATTCGTTATTAGTTCCAAAATAAAAAGTCCACAAATTACCTTACCCCTTTACCCATTCTGAAACAATATCTTTCCTGTAACATATCCAAAGTCATAAACAATCAGTTGTTGAAAATTCTGGATGAATGATTCCGACCATTACAGAGAAATAAATAACTAAGTGTAATCGAGCGTTATTTAAATTGAAAAATGGGCTAACTTCGGGGAGTCTCGACGTCTCATTTTAAATGTCATATCAACAATCGCTGCTTTTGTTTCACGATTAAAATTCACGTCGAATTATTCCGGGGTTGTAAAGAATGAATAAAATAAATAATTGTAAAGATGCGCCGATTTCTAAAAATGTCAATGTCCTATCTTAAATTTCCTTGTATTTCCGTGTTTCCCCGTTATCCACGATTACTCATGTCCGCAAACTGATAAGTAAAGTTCGATAAACTGACCAAACTCGGCACTTATCGCATCTCTTCTTTCCGTCGAACATCATTGTTACGTGTACGATCGTTTTTGCAATTGTTCGAAAGTTACGAACTTCGTAATGTTGCAACACCAATTTTTTCTGCAGGTGGGAGAATACAGTGTTTTATGAATCTCAGGATGCTGAGAACGTTCGGATCAGGAACCGGACCAGAACCGATCAGGAAACGTTGAACAACAAACGAGATGTAAGATTTTTCGATTTTCACGGCAAAAAGAAGAAAAAATGGGTTCCATCACTTTGGAGGAATACGAGCTGATGAAAGACTCAAAGTACCGAGTGTAAGTTTATTCGAATAATGTCCATGTTTCGTCAAACCGTCATTTGTGCCAGCGTAATTCCAAACCTACTACTACATATTGTAAAAAAATATTACAAAAATGTCACAGCAAAAAAATTAGTAAAAAGATGACAGAAACTGAAATCAATAAATGCGCATACTCTCCGCTTATTTATACTCTTGCAATAAGAAATCTAAGTAAATTACACGTTAAAATTTATAGCAAACATTATATAACGCATCATAATGACATACAACAATTATAAACTCTTGAGATAGGGATTCAAGTACCCTGAAATATTCAGAGTTTCAAATATAATCCAACTATAACCAACTTCGACCAAAACAAACTTTGGATAATTTCTAAAATACTAGATATTAGTATTAGAGCGTAAATGCCATTGATGAGAAGCCTATAATTACATTTGTGTGTTTTGTATGTTCTATATAAATAACGTTAATTTAATTACAGCTATGTATCGGCGGTGGATAAAGCCCTGAAGAGTTTCGAATATACAAGCGAATGGGCGGACCTAATCTCGGCATTGGGCAAGTTGAACAAGGTGCTGCAGAATCACATGAAATTTCCTGTGATTCCGCGGCGAATAAAAATTTCGAAACGTCTCGCGCAATGCATGCATCCTGCCTTGCCCTCCGGAGTCCATCTGAAGGCTCTTGAAACCTATGACATCATTTTTAAATGCATGGGTACCAATCGACTCAGCCATGAGCTGTTTATATATAGTGCAGGTAAGTGAAAGATTTTATGACAAGAACGTATCTTTAATTTCACGTGAATTACATTGTATGGAATGGGAGTTAAGTGGAAGTTACGTTGAACATTTTTCTGTAGGATTGTTCCCTTTATTGGGACACGCAGCAATGAATGTTAGGCCTTCCTTATTAACAGTCTATGAAACTCATTTTGTACCACTTGGCGAAAGGTTGAGGCCAGGATTAAGTGGTTTTTTGAGTGGAGTCCTTCTGGGGTTGGAGGAAGGATCTGACCATTTCGATAGGTAATTTCTCTGAAGTGTATAATTACAGCACTTCATAGTAATACAGTGTTATAGAGAATGAATATATCACAAAGTTTACTTTCCTTTTTGTTTAATTTTTCAGGACAAATTCCTTATTGGAGAAAGTATGCGAAGGTGTAGGAGCGGAACATTTTTATGCCTGTTTATGGGATTGCTTGGCTTCCAATTCCGGAATTCGTTTGCCAGCAATTTCTTTTGTCATGGCGCATTTCAACAAGAAACTGTCGATGGAAGAACAAAGCTATATCATGGGAACCGATAGTACTATCATGGTACATATTGTTCAGAAGTATTTCATTTTCATTTTAAAACAGCTCAGCGTCTGAATGTCTTTTCTTCCTTATTTTTCAAGGTATCAGCTCTTTGTGCCGGCGTCCAGGATACATCAGTTCTCGTCCAAAGAAGTGCCCTCGACCTCCTGCAAGTAGGATTTCCCGTTCACAATAGCCAGTTAAACCACGTAGACATGGTTTCCTTAGTAACAGCAGCGTTAACAACTATATTACGCCGTGATATGAGTCTGAATCGTCGTTTGTTCGCGTGGCTCCTCGGAACAGAAGTCAATTCGTCGATATTGAAGCGAAACATGAGCGAAGCTGATAAGGAAAAATCGGCAACATATTTCGACACCTACTCAAAGGGAATGTTGATAGAAGCTATTAAAAATTTGCTGAGGACCGTTTGCGAGGAGAGTCCGCAGGACGTCAAACCATATAGGATTCTAGTTTCGTTATTGGATAAGCCGGATATTGGACCGATTATTTTGGACGATATACTTTACGAGGTTTTTAGGTACGTTGTTAATGTATGTGGTATTGAGTGCATTGATATTCGCAAATGGAATTCTTAATTCTTACAAAATAATTACAATCGAAATAATTACTTAAAATGTTTACAGGACATTTTACAACGCCTGTGGTCAATCTTTGCGAGTTCAGAAAACAAATGAAGTCGTAAAGTCCGCTAATTTACTCTTTTCGACGTTAGAACCTTCTTACGTTTGGAACCACTGCGGTCAACTCTTTGAAAAATCCTGCCAGCTGCGCTCTAAGTGTCCTAGCGATCCTGGTCAGATCGTAAAACCCGTCGGGAGTGGTATGCCAATGTTATTAGAAGTGTGTACCCTAACAGAATTTTTACTCGAAACTGTTTCCTTGGATGCCTTCATTGATACACCTTCGGAGCACCTGCCAGGATTATTTTATGAGATCGTCAGCAAGTTACTGCATCACATCGATCTTTTAACCCCATTAGAAATTTCCAAGAGCCTGAAACTGTGCGCTAAGATATTATCCAAGGTACAGCCCACGGTTATTTCCCACGAAAAACATGATACGGACTCGAAACTGGATGTGAACGAAAGTCCAAACGCGAATAGCGCAAACAACACTGCGATAAGTGACAATTCGTTATCGGCGATACCGTTAGAGAAGAGCCAGTCAGACAGTAAACTGAACAAAGGATTGAAAGAAAGTAGTGGGAGTTCAGAGAAAAGTCCAAGTCCTCGCAGAAGAGCAAACTCTGGTGGGGCCACGAAGAGAACCGAGAAGAAATCAAAGAAAAAGTCAAGCGGAAGCACAAATAAGCTACTTTCTGAAAGTAAAGAGGAAGCACAGAATGAGCGGAAGAACATCCCCGTGATCATTAGCGACGAAGATAAAACAATCCATCGAAACAAGAGCATGGATGACATAAAGAACTGCTTAGAAGTTTCGCAGAATTTGAGTTTAAAGTCGGCAGGGTCGACAGGATCTCTGGCAAGAGGTCCTTCTCCTGCTTTTCAAGCCCAACATTCAATGTTAGAGAAATGTCTGCGCCAGTATGAGATTTTCTACGTAAAACTCATCAACAACAGAGTCCTGAGCAAAGAGAAGACCGTTGAAGAAATGTTTGAGAATCTAGTTGTTTCTTGTCCGCGTGAGAGTTTCGATGAGCGAATGCGTTATTTAGAATTTTTACTCAACTCGAGGTTAAAGGATTCGGAAGACTCAGGGTTCTTCAGTCAAGATGTCTCCGTCACTGAGGAAGTCAAATCGTTAGACATTTTTCATTTATACGTCGACTCGATAGCTCAGTCCGATTGGGAAGAATCAGTGAAAATAGCATCGAGTCTCTTAGTGGAATTGTCGACGTTTCCGAAATATTTCTTGTCTGGAGACGGAGTGTTATTGGAGGAGGAGCCGAAGAATATAATTCTACCAAATTGGTTAAAGGTTCTTATTGTTTGCTCCTGTTGGTTGGGAAAACAACCGATGTTACAGTTGATTAGTATCGCAACTTTATTGGATTTGGTGGCACTTTTGAGGGCTCATAATGATGCAGAAACACAACCGAAGAGTGGAGAAGGTGTAACAACAGTGGTCATGGTTCCTTTGTTAAAACAGTGGCACGTTACATATTTAATGCAGAATACGAACGTGTTTCAGGTAGTGACCCATTTCTTTTATAAGTAAATACCTGCGATATTTCGTATTACAATATGTGTTCGACATATTTTTGTTAATCTGTGAACAATTCTATTGAGAGAACTATTTTACAGGTTTTAGCACATTCCTTGTGGCATCATCTCGGCGAACTTCCAGCACACAAATTTCGTATGCGTTGCGTGGAATTATTACATGAACTGCATCATGCTCTGCATAATTCGTGTGACGCCGTGGAAGACGTGATTGGTTCGGCGTTGACTTCTGAAAACTCCGAGAAAAGAGTTGAAGGGTTCAATAGATTTGCAACATTGTGGCATTTAGGAAGAGAAATCGAGACAAATCCCAGGCTTCGTGGTTGCATGAGAACATTTGATCAGTAAGTATCACCCAGTACTTTCAGGGAATACCTTTTCAGCAACCATTACTACATTTAAAATCTTTACATTTAACATGGCGTATTTGATTACAGATCCCTTCTAAAGATGCTTGACAATCTCCAGCTACCAGACAACTCACCATTAAAACTTCACGCTCAATCTTGGCTGCTACATTCCTTAATGCGTGGTGACATCTCCCGTGTGGTCGATCCACTTTTGACAATCCTCTTAGACCCCTCTACCTGCAGAATGAGCGTTCTACATGTTAGTATCCAGCACAGCAACACAGTTATGACAAAAGATCCCGTTGAAGAAAAAAACGAAGTCCAAGACGATTCCGAAGGTGCGGCGAAAATCTACGCCATTTCTTCAGTCGACGGAAACGTAATTTACCACGTCTCAGACGGCGTGGACGAGGACAAGAAATGGAGAAAGAAGAAAAAGAAACCCATCAACCCAGTCAAAGTGAAGAGAATCTTCGCCGTGACGACTTTGGCAACGGGAGATTGTAGCCATTATGTCACCGAACGGAATCAGTTTATGAAAGAGCTAGAAGTTCCACCCAGTATATCAGGCAATCGAAAGATATCTGTCTTTGTCAATCCACTGTCACTGAACTGTAATGAGAATTCAAATGATTCTCTGACAGAAGATGAGGCGCCTAGAAAAAATCTTCCGACGGAACTGTTAAAAAATGCAACCAGGTTCCGGAAGATAGATTTTGATAAAGGATCAACCGCGAGTTTGGACGAGAGTCTCTTCGAATCCGCAAATTCCAGCTTCAAAAAAGAAAAGAGTTTCAAAAAACTAAATGGGGAAGTTGGTTCGTCACTGGACTCGATCACTAATAGCTTTGACTCGAGTCCGGAGATTAGTAAGAATAAGAAAAAGGATGTGATAATGCCGGGAAGCTCACGGGAAGTCGCCGGTACTGTGATAAAAGGAAGATATCATAGTAATAATGAATTTACCAATTACGACGTGCACGATATAGGAAGTTTCGAAGCGAGTGCCGAAGTTCCGAGTTGGACGATGGATGACGAAGAAGGAGATTTAGATATTAGTACCACTGCGGAGGAATATTTCAGTAATTCGAGCAGTGCTAGTATTGTGGAAGAAATATTGAATGAAGTTTTGGATCGGGTTATGCAGATCTGCGACTTGACTGAACCTGCAAAAACTGTAAGTAATCCCTTACTATTGATGCATTCCATTTTTTTCATATCTGAATGTTTGGGTTTGTTCGGAGATGAAGCTTATAGTAATAATGTGTTGAAATAGTTATGCACTGTTTATTTTGTTTTGTTGATTTTTTAATGGTTACTGTTTTATTCTTTACTTCCAGAATGATGACTCCAAGCAAAGTAACAATAAGAATCTTGGTGTCGGTGTTCACAATCTTCACTCTCATATGCTTTTATATTGTGGCGTTTATGATTCAACGCGAACTCTCTATGCCCTCCGCACGCTTAGAAACGCATTGTTAACGAACACTCGCATGTTCCTTTGTTGTGCTGCAACAACTGGTGTCGCAAACTCAACAAAGAGTACGTCACTTCTAAACCTTTTGGCCCGGCATCGCAAAAGTGTTTTCGGCCGAAATTTCCACGGCGACATACAGAATACAGAGTTCATCGCCGCATATCGGTCGAGCATGTATTTGGAAGTCCTGATCAGCGTTTGCCTGTACTTTGCCAGAAGTTTCTACCCGAACCTCGGGCAAATGAGACTGACAAAAGAAGAAATAAGCGGAAATCGGCAAGTGCAGCTGGCCAGCACTGAACTGCTCACCCTGATGTTCTCAGAATTGATTCCTATTGTCAGGGACTCTGGCAAAGGATTTAGTTGTTACATCGTCGACCTGCTGGCTAAGTGCAAGGTGCAGAAAGTAGCCTTGCACTGTTTGGTTTCAAGCGTCATGAGCATGAAAAACGCTCATCGGGAAAGTGAGGACGTATTTACATTTACCGAAGAAATAGTCCTCTTCAATGATCCGAACGCAGATAATCCCAATTTTGAGATTAACAAGTGCAAGTTTAGAGCGAGTGATCACACGGAATCTTTTCAGATACAGTTACTCAGATTAGTGTTGGCTCTAACAATGTTAGAACATCAGTGCAGTGCTCAGAAAGGTGAAGAAATCGGTCCGTTGCCTTCTCCAAGCTCTCCCACGAAAAACGTTCCGAATTTCACGGGTTCCAGTTTGAAGTACGTGCCTGGAGCTTTAATTCCCCAGCAGCCGATGTTTCTGGCGAGTGTTTTGAGCGCTTTGCAATTAGATCACATGAGGCATCTGCATCAGCATTGGACGACATTGGTCACGTCGAGTCTGCCTTTCATGGGATCCTCTCTTACCTCCATCGTCACTTCTGTTATTCATCAGCTTTGTTGCAACATCGAACATCTGGCATCGTATTACATAAGTGAAGAATCAGCGTTAATGGCGAAGTTGCAAGATATCAGCACAGTGGACTGTTGTTTGCCGGCAGATTATACGGTGACGCACTTAGAGGCTCTCACATTTTTGCTACACTACTGCTTGTTGGACAGTTCACAGCAGATTGGATTTTCCTTTAATCAACCGCCCAGTGGTGCAGTGCAAACGGGAATCCCAGGAGCGAATCCTGGTCAGATATTTAATAATCTCATCCACGTTTTTATGCCAAGTCCACTATCGCCGGTGAGTCCAATAACATATTACATATAATGTATATTTGAATTAGCATTTAAACATTTCCTTCCTTCCTCTCACAGGATCTAGCATCGAAAGACAAAAGTGGTGCAACAGAACTTCAGCAACATGCCCGTCGCACAGCTCTAAGTCACCTTCCTCGCATAATTGCCTCGCTCTCCGCCCTTTGGCAAGCCGTTCTCGCCACAAAAGACAATGAGCAGGCTAGCTGCGTCGTGGGGAGTCCAAGAATCGTAAAACACCAGCTCCTCGAGCTTCTCTCACCAATTTCCTTCCACCATGGCGTCAACTTCCTGGCTGCCGTCGCCGTTGCCTGGCACGAACGACGGCAACCTTCCGCGAATCAGAAGAAAATCTTGCCAGAAGCTTGTCCCAATCAGCAGGTGATGGTGCACCTGGTGAGCGCTATCAGAGTGATGCCAATCGACACTTTGGTGCAGACGGTGCATCAGGTAGTAAAGAATCCACCACCGATACACGGTGTTAAACAGGACTTCTCGCTAGAGGTATCTGTCCTGGAATTGCTCTACGTATACATGCAGAGCAATACACAGAGTCTGATCGAAAGCTGGACATCGCTGTTGGGCTTGCTGAAAGATGGACTATCCTTGACTGCACCGGCACAGTTTTTATTACTGGCGATATTGAACGAGTACGTGCAAAAGTGTCCGCCTATGCAGGAAAAGAAAGATATCCGAGACTTGCAGGATGTCTCTGCTAAGGTGAGTATCGTTACTTCTTTTCATACGTGTCTGCTGTAATGAACGCATACTACATTTATTCTTAAGTTTGAGCGTCTTAATTATTGATGTGTTACTTGTTGCAGCTTGTTGAATCATGTTCGCAAATAGCAGGGGCATGTTTAGAGCAAACTACTTGGTTGAGGAGAAATCTAGCCGTGCGGGAGGATGTTTTCGAAGTGGTCGAAGGGTCCGCCGAAGGTAAAGAGGGAAAGAGCGGTGCTGGTGCGTAATTGGCTTTCTTTTTCCGTGTTACGTTTGCAAGTCGACAATAAAGTAATCTCACTATATTATCTCTGTGCTATCGTTAAGGCGGGGTCTGATCAACCTTTCGTTTTTATGTATCTTCAGTTTGCAAAGCAAGCTGCTGGTCAATAACTATGATTAAAAAATTGCTATCATGGATATTTTATTTTTTGTTTCTAGTCACACCTGGTACTCCACCGAATGCAGCTTACAGTGTTCAAGCTCAAGCTGTGCTGGCAGAAATATTAGCACCATTGTTGGACGTCAGTTACGGATCCCAGGAAAAGGAACGGGTTGTTACTCTATTGACGAATTTAATGTACAACGTTACGCCTTACCTAAAAAATCATTCGTACGTATTACAATATGTGGTGAACATTTACTTCAAAATTACGTAAATATTATTTTTTATATTTTTTATGCAGGACGAAAAATATTGCCTCGTTCACAGCATGCTCCCAACTATTAAGTTCCTTGTCAGGTTATCAGTACACGAGAAAAGCGTGGAGAAAGGACGTTTTAGATCTTCTGCTGGATTCTTCTTTCTTTCAAATGACTCCTGCGTGTCTACCGTATTGGAGAACGATCATAGATAATTTGATGACACACGATAATACGACATTCAGAGACTTAATGAGTAAAGAACTTCATTGCAGTTAATGAGAGAAAAAGGTAAACGGCATCTTCAGTATTACTAATAAATGATTTTACGTAGATCGAGTTTCAATGGCACAGAGCAGCGGAATTAGTATATTCTCTTCAAAGGAACAGGAATACGAACAAAAAGCTCAATTGCTCAAGAGATTAGCGTTCGTGATTCTTTGCAGTGAGATGGACCAATATCATAAATATATGCCAGAAATTCAGGGTAAATACATTTGACAATTTATTACAGTATAGGTGATTATTAGTGAATTTTTCTAAGGATCTGTGACATTTTGTAAATTTGCATCATGACAGAACGGCTGGCCGACAGTTTACGGCTTCCACAAGTGATTCCTTCGATACAAGCTCAAGTTTTCCTCTGCTTTCGCGTTCTCTTGCTGAGAATGTCTCCCCAACATGCGACTTCTTTGTGGCCAGTAATAGTCAGCGAATTGGTTCAAGTGTTTCTGTACATCGAGCAGGAATTGAATACTGACACCGAGGAATTCAGGTATGAAATGAGTGTTGAAAGTTGTTTAGTCGATTAACAGGGTTGACGCGATTTTGGGCTGCTTTGTTGGATTCGAGTGCTTGTTGTGCATGTTGAGAAGTGGTAAAACAGAGCGCAATATAAAAATTCGAAATACCTCATTTTGTAGAACATTTGCTATATAGACATTTTTCTAACAAAAGTATTAATTGGCAAATTATTCTAATTTTGCGAACAAACGTACGAATGCTCGGGAACGTAGTTCTTACAATGTATAAGATTCATACAAGATTGCATGAACAAAGAATTCCGACTAACAACGAATAATAAATCGTAATAATGTGATGTCGTACTGATTTTTTGGCTCTGTTTCGGCGATGCCGTGAATTTCGTGGGAATTGTGATGGCCACCGTGGTTTGGTTGGTGTTGGGACAACAGTCGTCATAGCAGGTAAACTTCGCTTATCATGCTGATAAGCCCGCGAATAGCTTGTCTATATCGCCATTTATCTGTCATTAATATCGTTCGATCAATCCCTTAGTTTTCTCACTCATGTAACCATTGATTCAATTATTGGTTGTTTATATATGACATTTATAGATCAACTCCATGCTCCATTATATGTTTAGCAAATCTCATACTAAAACTTGAGTCATGAGCCACACATTAAAGAAAATATCGTATGTATTGTTGATGTTTTAACCATTTAAACATTTGCGATTTGACTTGGCTAAATCATTAGAATAAATTTATTAGTTTTATTAGTGTAAGCCGTACTAAATTATTAATCATTAGTCATCCACAACTCATCTTGTATCGTCCCGCTTTCTAACAGCAGTTCTATAAATGTATTTCTAATAAAGAAAACTTAATGTATAATCATTTTGACAATAGAATAACGTTTATCAGTGAGGATAATTGGATTTTAGTTCGCATATAAAATTACTGTCGGCACTGGATTCTTCATGGGCAGTGAATGCAAGTAACGGACTCCAGGCACATGGACACCCACATTGGTTACAGCTTCAATTAGCAGCTGCGAAGTTATTAGACTTGGCGCTTCTTTTGCCTGCACACCGATTGCCTCAGTTCCAAATGTAAGTAAACAAAAAAATGTGTTGAAATGGCGAGCGTAAGAATAAAAGGAATTTCTAATTAATTCTTAATTAACTCATAGGTACAGATGGGCATTCGTCGGTGACGCTGCTACAGGGAATATAGACAACAACAACTTATCCTCAGACTTCGTGCCACACATTACCAGAATTGCAAAACTTATGGACAGCAAGGTACGATTTTTAATTTTCAATCACAAATCAACGTTACACTCTCAACTTTCTCATTTCAAGACAATTTATTCACGTCCCCTCCACGTTATAAATTCCAACTTCGGTGCATTGACCGTTTCTTCGGCGAAAGAAAAAAGAATTTGCATCAGGTGGAGATGTCGGGAGCATCGTATCACCATTGTCACTTGTTATAAATGAATTCTGGCGGTTGAGGGCACTCCTCCGGCAAGGCGCAAGTTTGTGTCACCTCGTCGAAAACGTAATCCTCCTTACACTCGCATCCACTCTTGCAAGGTGTGAAACAATCGACGACGTCGGGCTGGGCACATGTGAATTGACACAGACAATGTGTCCAGACCGACTTTTCGTCGCATCGCTGAAAACTTCCAGCCCCAAAGTAGTCCAGTTCTTCATAATCATACCCTGAGATCCGATGTTTCGTGTATCGATAAACTTTGTCTTGCAGTCGGTACCACTTCTGGTCGTTTCTGTCCTTATTGAGGTTCAGATTTTTATTCGGATATGTTTCGATAGGACTTGGATCGTCGAAGCCCGTGATAATGTAAAAGTCGTCCTGAGAATTGGGAATATCCTTTCTAAAGGATTCATAGTCGAAGGATAGATCTCCGTAAAAGTCCAGCTCATTGTAATCGGAATCATCTTGAAATTCTGAAGGTTGAACAAAGAGAAACGTTTCGCCGTGGTTTCTTCTTTTCTACTGCGGGTATATGTTAAGGGTTCAGTGGAAAATTAGATTGCCGACTGAACGTAAGCTTGACAATGAGCAACAATTAGATCGAATTAAACCTCTTTACCAGTTCATTTCGCTGATTGAAGGGTTAATTGATCGATGAAGAAGAAAGCATCATCAGAAAATTAAAAATGCAGAAACAGAAAGTACAAAAGTGTATACTATTTTCAAATATCATCAAATATCGGCAACACTTAATTTTCGCTTACACTAGATATTGTAAAATACCTGAGAAAATGAAAGAACAAATGAACTTGCATCTACGTGTGCAAAAGTTGAGTGGATTCTCTACGTGTGCGATTTAACGGGAATCGATGAAAACAGATCGGAGATTAATTGCTATTAGGGGTAGGATTCTTTAAGAAATAAACGACTTACGTGCAACAATTAATGCGAAGAGTAGCGAAAGAATGGAGCTGACAGTTGCGATGCGAGCCATTGTCATGGGCAGCTTGCCACTGACTGTCGTTCTATGCACTCATCGACTATTATTGCACACTAATATTGCACACCAATGTCCACCCAATTAGCAGTTACACTCTCCTCTCCCATTGTTCCTCAAAAAAAGCTTCCCCTTTTATTCGAACTGCATCTGCCCTCTTACTTATCATTAATAATACTTCATTGTATTGCGGCGCCAACTCGCAGAGGCAAAAATAAATTGAAACAAAGTCTAGACAGATATATGACTTCACAAAATCATGGCTCATCACCTTTGCGAATATATTATACCTTGTCTTATTTAATGCCTGTCGATTTGGTCTGTTAACTGCACACGGATATGGCAAGAAAAAAGGAATTAATACATCGCTGAGAAATAAGCTTTGGGTGTGAACATTGTGAAGATGTCGATCGCTGGCTTTCAATTTCTTTCCAATGTTCAGGTCTATACCAGAATGTATCGGTCTGTTATTAAATCGTAAAGATTTCCGTCGCTTCAACACCCACTTGCAACTTTGATCCGTCGAGAACTGAAATAACGCTTGTTTCTTGGCAGTCAGTGAATACTGAAACGTTCCTATATTCATGCTAAAGTTTATTTTCGTCCAGCCGTTCCCGTGGTTACGCCAATGCGCCGTACTTCATTTTTGGAACATTAATCCTGCCTTAGGATGAACCGTTTAGCGACATTTATTATCTACAACTGCCAATAATCCATTTTGTTTTAGTCGATACGTTTGCATTAATATAAATGTTCTATTTTTCAGTATAAACAAGATGTAACGCCGACGAAAGCAACAGCCGGCGAATTATTACTGACTTCAAACAACATTCGATCCCTCCAGGATCTGCATCTTTTCTTCACCGCTCTCAGTCAAAAATCCAGCGACGCTCATGTTCCACTGAACATCACGCAATTGGAAACAGTGATAGAGCAAGATTTTCTCGAAAAAATGCCGGCTGCGAGATAGTTTACTAGTTAAACCTCTAGGCAGGAAGTTCTAATCAAGTATGGAGTACAATTTTTGCATTTCAGTTGATCAATTGAGCACGACGCCTTTCCCTTTGGTTCGATTCTAGTATCTAGTTCGATTCTACCTATCTACTCCAAGTCGGACTCTAATATTAATGATATCAATCTGAAGAAGAAGAAATTTGTGAAACGTAAATTGAAAGTGTCGGATAGTATGTTTCTTCAGTTGGGTTGTTGCAATTGTTGTGCGTTTTGAAAACTGCGTAGCGTAATTTAGACATCAGATTTTAGTTAGAATCCTATGCGAAGTGATTTTCAATTGACCCGAGGCTGCTGGGTTTCGTTTTCGCGACGAAAGTTGATGTTTATTGTTGAGGCTTTTAAGATTTTATATCTTCCCTTTGTTTGGGGACGTCTCGAATCACGTATAAAATATGTCTATAAAGGAGAGATGGCTGAAAAGCAGCGGGACCCTCTAGACAAAATTAGAATAATTGAAGTCCATGCTTCTTCAGCCATTCATTCGATCAATTCCTTTGTCTGTGACAAGCGACGAATTATTCGAAAAGGCAGAGGAAAATTTCTGAGATATTTTCCCGACAATAGTGTACATAAGCGCAAGCTCCCGTTTAAACGAGAATCCGAACGCCGATAGGACGGGCCGATTATTTTTCTATATGTATATTGCAAAATGGGTTCGAATTGGGAATCAAGTTGAAGACGATGGCATGAAGCAGTGGAAAAAGTTTATGACCGTACACTATTTTTATTTTATCCTGTAAATATATAAATATATACATAAGATACGTATACACATGGATATATATATATATACGCATATTGCTCTTTGTATATAAAAGAAAAATGCCATAACTCGTGATTATCGGTCACTATTATCATTAATACTATTATTGTTATTCGATTGAACGATAGTTTGCGAGCTTCTTTTTATATTAATCGTTACTCATTATTAAATATGATTCATTATTTTTGAATTACATTTGAACGTGGATGCCATCCATTAGTGTTTTCTAGGGATTATCGTCGATTTTATTTATTACTTGAGAACTTCCAAGCGGATAATATTTAAGTTAAAGACTTAGAAGATTACGTCTTACTTTCTCTCTTTTTTTTTTTTTACTTTCTTCGATATCAAGGGCAAATTCCAACGTATCCTCGCGCGAAACAGTCAATAATTAAGAATAATTCTCCGAAGGGTAAATTTTTCGAAGGCTTTCCGCCGCTCGACGTAATTTTAAGTAAACCGAAACTACGTTTTATTTCCAGCGCTTTGTTGAACGAGAAAAGTGATAAACCGCGAAATGTGTACCTTGTATTACGAGAGATGTACCTAAATAAAAACGCTGTTAAATATTTTACAAACATGAAGGAGCACGCTAATGAAAAAGAAGTTCGACGATAAATTGACTGGAATGGCCCGTTCGTTTTCCAATCCTTATCCAAAAATTGTTATCGCTTATATTGAACTTAAAATGTCCGTGCAATATTTATTTATTCCACCTTAATGGCGTGCATTTGAGTATGATGTTCACTTTGCACTTGAAACAATTGGCACTTTAAGATTCCTCGCGAGTCACAATTTGCCAAAATATAATTAACCATAGAAAACCGCACCAAACGAATATTTTCCCATTAACTAATTGTTTCGAATTAAAATTGATTTTAGACCAATCGAAGTAATCAACTTACCAACTCTGTAGATTACACTCTTGCCGCCATTTAGCCCAAACATTTATTGGCGCCAAAGCATCGAGGAATTGTCTAAATGAAGATTTGAACCCGATCAATACGATTCCAAACATAAAGGTAAAATGACAAAACACCGTGTTGCTCCGTAAATGACCGTTCTAAAAGAAACCTGAGCAAACATTAACCTTACTAAAGAAGACCTCTTGTTACCGCCATCGCTCGCAGACTATGATCGACGTCTAAAGATCGATACATCGAAGTCGTCAATCAGACAGTTCAACATTCGTTCAACTATCAACTAACCTATTTTTTTGCAATTTACCCGCCCTTTTGCAAATCGTACAAAGAACTTTCCGCCTGTGTAAAGAAACTATGATGGAAATAGAAGAATGATCATCAATTTTCTTCTAATTCCTGTTATATTTACTTTTTTGGTAGTTAGTATTGAAACTTGGGTATATATAAGAACACGTGGATAAACGATAAAATATTTGATTCCAGGAGTTATGATTTATGATGTTCCAAATTTAATTAGTATAAAGCGGTTGTTAAAGAATTAAATTTAATTGTTTAAATCTAATTATTCGAAAAAGTAAGATTTCGACAGTGGATGCATGGCCCCACGAAAGCATCAACCGTTTCGTAGGGAATAAGTTGAAACTTGTAAATTGATCTTCCATTTTCGGACTTGACGGTAAGAATCGTCCGGTTACCGCCATCGTTCAAAAGTGATCCTCGACTGAAAAGCGAAGAGTTCGATGAATCGAAGTGTTCTCGGCTCGCGGCGATTCGCGGCGGTTCGCGGCCAATCGAGTTGATCGTCAGTCACAACAGTTGAACGAATGTTCAACTGTCAACTAACCTAATTTCTGGGGCGCCCGTGCAATCTGCTCGCCCGTTGGCAGGCCGTGCGAAGAAGTGTGCGTCCGCGGGTGCTCGAGGAGAAAGGAGTGGCGGCGTTGAAGAGCTGCCCGATGTCCGCGGCGGGCTCGTCCGCGCGTCTGGCCCAGTGAGTTCGAAGGTCAGCGAGGAAAGATGTCCCCCGACAAGTGGGAAAACGTGTGCAGACTATGCTCCGAAGAGAAGAACGAGATGCTGCCGATCTTCGGCGACGAGGGCGTCCAGCGGAAGGTCGCGCAAAAGTTGAGGGCCTGCCTCCCGGTCCTCGTCTACAAGACCGACCCGCTGCCCAAGCAGATCTGCCAGTTCTGCGCCGCCAGGCTCGACGATGCTTACGAGTTCAGGGAGTACTGCCTCAGCGTCTACAAGAGCATGCATCTCAAGATGCTGGCGCAGAAGAACCGGGAGGACGTGCAGATCTTCTTCGAGGCGATGAGGAACTCGCCGGATCCTTGCCAGGTGTGTGTGAGACGTCGCGAGCAGATGCCGCGGGCAGATGCCGCGGGGCTTTCTCATCAATTTCGGAGCCACGCGAGTGTTGCTCTGGCCCTGGCCGACTCCTTCTGCGCCTTTCAAAGAAACTTTTCGCATCACGGACTGCAGGGTAGTGGGCAACTTGGCTACCAGATGGCAGCTTCAGAATCTTGAGCTATCTGCCGGTGGCTTCAGGATGAGCCAGTGTTTTTTTCAGAAGGTTCAGGGATACGAGGGCTTTCTTAATCTTAACAATATTCTAAGACGAAGGAAATCCGGTATTGCTAGAAAATTTTAGACGGCATGTCATTTTGGAGTAGTGGATGAAGTTTCGTTCGAGCGCTACTGTACACTGCATGAAGATAAACGGATGCGAGAGGTTTCTTATTATTTCCAATCTTCTCAGACGGAGAAATTACAGTATTGATAGAAAATGTTAGAAAGAGCGTAGTTTCGGAGTAGTGGAAAATATTTGCTTCTAGCAGTGACATACACTGCATGAAGATTAAGGGATCTTAGAGGTTTTTTATTATTTCTAATGTTCTCACACAAAGAAGTTGCAGTATTGTTAAAAGATGTTGGAAAGTTTGTAATTTTGGAGTAGTGGAAGAAGTTTGGTTCACGCAGTAGTGTACATTGCATGAAAATTAAGGGATGTGAGAGGTTTATTGTTTCCAAGGTTCCCAAATGAAGAAATAATTGCAGTTTTGGTAGAAAAGCTTAGAAACTATGTACTTTTGGAGCAGGGAAAAAAGTTTACTTCATGAACTAGTGTACACTGGGATGAGCACATAAAGCTTACAAGCTACTATGTCGTTTAATTATTCAAAACGTATACCAGACTATTCAAATAAGTTTCATGCATTTTACAGTTAATACCTTGTCATTATATTATGAGAATAATCATTAAAAATATGTGCCTTTGTTGCTTCCAACAATTCATAATATTCTGCAATCAATAGCAGCAAGTTTTTATATTCAATATTTGAAAATGAATTCTGATAAATGAACAATAAAGCTGATGCCCGTTGATAGTACGCAGACTTAAGTGATTATTAACAGCATTTTGTTAGTTGTATTAAAAGCAATTTCCAAGATGTAATCTCTACCCTCTAATACTCTAATCGTTAATGCATTAACAGAATTAAATAAATTGTCCTTTTTACAATTTTTTTTCTATTTTATTTCAGGCCCAACTCTGTAGAGAAAAAGCGAGAGCTCCTCCACCTTTAGTTCCTCTGCCAGCATCACTGCCTTTAGAAAGTCCTTCAATGCCACCAGACGTCATTCAAGAACCAAATCCACCCACCTGCATTGAAACTCTCACCGAATTGCCTTGCGAAGTTGAAATTAAAGAAGAGAACCCAGAATCCATTCTAGCAAATACGGAAACAGTTTGCGTGAAGGTTGCAAACAGGGAGATTGATGACAGCGCTAAAGATAATAGAGAGCAGATTGAATTTCAGAAGATCAGGGAGGAAAAGAGGACAAGCATTTTGGAGCAGGTACTCACAGGAAATTTAACAATGAATGATAGGAAAGAATTGAAAGCAAGGACAAAGCTGAGTTCAAAATGGTGGTGTACACCTTGCAATAGTTACTTTAAGTGAGTAATAAGGATAATTTTAACACTAAAATTGCAGGAGTCAGATTGGATTCAACATGATACAATTTCTTGGTGTTCTGCCCACAGGACAAAAGAGGGTTTGGTAAAACATATGCAATATCACTGTCCCCGTAAATATTCCTGCAAAAAGTGCTCTCTCCCATTCGATTCCGTCGAGAATCTAGCGAAACACGAAGCTACAGACCATATGAAAGTGACGCTCGACTTTCAGGAGAACGTCAAAGAGTGTGAAGAATGCGAGAGAGAATTCATTAGTTGGGAAATGTTGCGACAACATAGATTAAGGGATCATATTTCGAATGACAGTGATAGTAGCGTTGTGACATGGTGTTCTCCGTGCAACAGGTAATATTTTCTTATGATGTTTCGCTTCTGCGTACGTTATCGTACGTTTATTCAGTTTGATGATTGCGCTACGTTTGAAGGTTCTTCCATTCGGTGGAGGGTTTTAAAAACCACATGCAACTTCATTCTGCCGACGCATCGAGCTCTGTTCCCTCGGGACCAGTCGTTTCGGTACTGAAAGTCGAGGAGGTTTCAAAGGAAGTCAAGAGAGAACACTTCCACGAAGGCACAAAGTCGTTAACGTGTCCAACATGTGGCAAGGTAAGACTCCCTTTACTCCGATCCTGCTATATAATAAGATCAACTGAAAAGGACCCATTTCCAATTAGGTGTGCACACAACAAAGTGCACTATCGAATCACATGCGAACGCACGAGCCGAAAAGGCATAAATGTGATATCTGTGGCCGTTCTTTCGGTTTATTTATAAGACTGGCCGCGCACAGAATGAGCGAGCATAATCAGCAACCTGCCATGACGCCGGTCATGGCGACTGTTGAGCAGGAGGAAGCTTTAAACGCCGAGAGGGAAGCTAGGGAAGCAAGGGAAGCGAGAACAAGAGGTGGTAGGCATCGAACTTACTTTGAGGTATGACTCTCAACCTGTTAGTTCTGCGCTCCCTGATATTCGCCTACGTAATCAAGTGTTCTCTGCAACATTTTTCTTTAATACAGGCGATAGAGAAAGATGATATCCCAAACAACGACGAACCACCTCCGAAACGCGCTGCTTTAAACGCAAACGCGTTCAAAAACGTAGCGCGTTGCGGAATTTGCTTGCAATGGTTTAACGATCATACAACCATGTTGACTCATCTGCAAACACATTCGGATATGTACACTTGCAAAAGCTTCAATTGTCAGGTGTGCAAGAAGTCATTCAAAGAGAAGTGGCAACTTTTCAGGCATGAGGTGAGAATCTGTATAAAATTAATATGCTGATAGTTGAAAGTTATTTATATACTCTGGTTCGTTATCGTTATGCTCTGTGATTGATCAGATGTCGCATAAAAGGGATGACTCGCCGAACGCTTATATATGCAACGTCTGCAACAAATCGTTCACCGAGAAATCTGTGTACAAGGCCCACCAAAAGACTCATATCGTCGACAAAACATACCATTGTTCCAAGTGCAATAAACTGTTCTTTAAGGAAGTGTCTATGCTTACGCATCAATGTACAGGGGATCCAATATTTGCAAAGAAGAATGCTGCGCAGAAAAGTACGCAAAAAGCAGCTGTAGACAAGACTGGGAACAAGTACAAGTGCAACAAGTGCAATGCATCTTTCAGCAATTCGCAGTCTAGAAATTCCCATATGAGAATTCATGTTGAGAGTACGAATTCCACGGTGAGTTAAAGCTACTAATGCTGATCCTGACGATATTAATGATATGTCGTTGTCTTTGTTCACAGACTGCGGAAGAAGATTTGACGAAGGATTTAGATATTGAAAGCATGCCGAAGCTGAGGCCAGAGACTTCGCTAGAGTACAGTTCCGTACCACACATCGAACCAAAAGTTGAAATTAACGAAGAGAGCGCTCCCCCTCCTGTGAAACGAACGCTTATCAGAACGGCAGGAGGGTAAGCAAACATTCAATCATTCTTTGTGAAATAACATGTGTGTCATGTGTAATTCCCGCCTTTGTTCAGATATATTTGTAGACTTAGATATATTAGTAGACACTTATAATTGTTCTCTGGCCTTTAACTGGCTTAAAGTGACTTCATCTATATTTGCGTTATCGAACGAGAATTTTTATAAATGCTGGAAAAATTGAAGCGGATCGGACAAGAAGATGAAAGAAAAGTATCCCCAGACCCCCGGCAATTTTTCTGTTAAATTTCAGTTATCGCTGTGGCGTGTGCCAGTCACCGTTCGTTCTTCGTGAATTGGCTGTTGCCCATTTACGTTCTGCTCATCCCGTAATGCCGTACCAATGTCCATATTGCAAGAAACGCTTCACTACTCAGTACTCGTTCACGCATCATATAAAAGCGGACCATCCTGATGAACCGGAAAAATAACCGATGCAATACAACTTCGTGGGACCCAACAAGACTTAAAACTAGAATCAAGGAGCGAAACAGGAACAGAGAGCGGGAGGACGAAAATCGAATTTCAAGATGAACTGAAAAATGAACTAAACTGTGAATATAAAAAAAAAAAAAACAAAGAAAGAGTGGCTGACAGAATGATCGGAAGTATGAGACGAACGAATAGAAAAATCAGTAGAAAATCAAGATGAAAACCACAATACGTGCCTCATTAACATTACGAGGATTGCTGATGACGGGAAATGAGAGGAGCGGCACTGAGTCATTCTTAAAGTGATGTACAGAGAACATAATATTATTGAATAGTGTATTATTTTGTAAATCTGTCTGCGATGTTCCTCCGCGTTATTAATTAGCAATGTTTTAAATATTTCAGTAATGTGAACAGATTTGTTTGCAAACTTTCATTTCTTTTTTATTTTTCATGTTGAAATGTACATATTTACTATTCTTTTGACGATCGTTTCAGAGAGTTATAGTTTGCTCCGTTTTTGCAGAGTTGTCTATTTACGTATATTTACGTATATACATGACATCGGAAGTATGAAAGTTGTTGAACGACTCATTTAAATTGTTTGATTGATACAAGTGGTTCGATCGCCAAGAGAATTCCTGGGAATAACTGGAAGTGGATAAAAACGTAGAAATTTTCTTGGTGCTCGAAGTTCCGGTTCGCAGGGCACCATTTTTTTAAATACTAGATACTAGTACTTACTAAACGTGCCTAATTCAATTGTTTTATAGCAATACATTTTCATATGCCGGGTGCTCTACACATTGAAAACCCCTGAAATAATACTGTACCCTTATGGTACGATGCACGATGAGAAAAACATTTGTACATACTGTTGCTTTGTATTCAATTTCATCTCTTTGTAACTGTAGCAACAATGGTTAAAGAAGTGGAGCATCCTGGGTATAAATAAAATAGACGTTAATGAATGTGAATATGCATGAAAAAATGTCGAATTTTTTAACTCGCGAAAGAGAGTTACTGAATGATAAAAATTACACCGAACGACAAGCATATTTATTAATAAAACACACGTTCAGTAACAGGAAGAAAGACAGACACCTGATCAAGAAACAACTAAATAATTAAAGTAACAGCTTTACCGTGCCTGGCGGAGTAATTGTTAAGATTATAAATGAAATGTCGATTCTACATTGGATAGAGCTGATTTTTTTTTCTCTTAGATAACAACTATAAATGAATTATGAAATATGCAGATGAATTGCATAACATGGATCAGATAGTACAGTGAGTGAAATATGAATCGAATGAGAATCGAAAATGAATTGTGAGTGGACGAGTGAGTTATAGGTGAAACCATAGTTCAGAAGTCGCACTGCGCACGATCTTTATAAGTTTATTTTATATATAGTGTATTTACAAATAAACTATTACGAAGATAATGTAAATTAATATATACTCTTCGTGTATGGAAGTAAAAATTGAATAATTAAGTGCTATTGCACAGATTAGTACAGCATGATGTGTGACAGTTATGTATTTGTCAACATTTCCAGAAGGTTTGCTTGAAGATTCATCCTGGTTTGGGTTTTTCAAAGTACCTTTAAACTTTCCTCAATATATAAAACGGTTAAGTCGAACGGAAAATTTTTGCTCCGCGGACACGCAGAATGTGTCTTTTTCCTGTTTCCCCGATCTACTTTTGGCTATATCTCACGATGTACTTGGCATTTCAAAACGTGATTTGCGTTTTTTTTTCTTGTTTTCAAAGCCCTCTCTAATTGTCACTAAATGCAAGTCGATTAAAAAATTTTTCTTTTTTTTTCTTGTTTTGAAGGTAATTTTTCGGACATGTTTGGCTATATCTCCGGAACTATTGCGAATTTCGGGGCGCGTGTTGCATTTTTCTAAGTTATTTTCAGTCCCCATTGATATACTAGATGGCCAGTGAAATCGATGATCTATTATTTTTTGGCAAAAATGGCAAGGGGCATACCTTAAGATTTTCTCGATTTCTTTTCGGTGCTCTCACGGCTAAAATATCACTTGGACAGTATAAGTTGTATAAGGGTTTTTTGAAGATCTTTCAACGCTCTTCACATGTAACTTTTGGATTTGGACTATCTCAAAAAAAATATTTGTGCACATTTTTCAAATTGTCACATCTCTGTAAATATCAAGTGTACAGCGGGCCTAAAGTGGTTTATTTTCAGTGCAAATTACTCCATATCGAACGATAGAGGTCAGGAAGAAAAAAAAATTGAAACTTTTCACCTATTTTTCGTCCAGACCTCGAAAACTCTTATCCGTTGGGTGGTCTAGTCTGACGCAGGACATTTACTTTAAATCAATTTTCCCATCTTAACTTAATATATATAATATATAAACTTATGCTTCAGGAAGATATTGGAAATAGATTAATTAAAGGACTGAAGACATTGAAGTAGCAGGATTGTCATCTGAAAGGGACGAGGATGGCCGGAAATAGCGTGAATTTTTGAGGCACTGCAGCTTTACAGGTTCGGCGACCTGCTGCTCTAAGAATATACGAGAATAAACGTCCCAATTGGGAGCCGTGAAGGATGATTGGTGCGTATGAACAGGGAATAAGGAATTTCAACAGGATTATCCTCGTCTTCGTGCTATGTATCGATCCAGATCACTGGTGAACTTTCTGTGGTTTTTGCCCACATTTTGCCAGCTTCTCAAGCTTTTCTGCAACGAGGCGATGCCTTCATTGAGGCCAACGCAATCAAACCAAATAATTGCGTTAGAGCGTCTGGGGATGAAAGTTTTAGAGACTCCTGAAAGAGGTTCAACGTCAGACAGTATTTACAACATCGCTTCTAATCAAATCTTCAGATCCCTGCTCTGCAATCTTCTTCTTCATTCAGCTAATTATGCTCATTACTGATTTTATCTGTACAACCTATCAAAATATGTAACTCCCCCGAAGCAACAAGGAGATATCTGAAGAGTCCTGAATAAGCTCGAAGCGAAGCGGTTGATTAACTCGAACGGACAGGATATTAAAATCAAAGTGCCGAGGCATGTACCTCGCTCATTAAAAGCGATTACTTCATGTCGACTCGTTTCTTCGCGCCTCTGGCATAACAAACAACACTCCCAATTGTCATTCCTCCGCCGACGCACGCTTGTTCTTATTCCCGACGGCTTTACATCCCCGATACACGAGCGATGAGCAAACGATATAGGAACGACATACGAGCGTTACACGCGAAAAATACCGTAAGTGTAAGTCGCGTAAGTGTATCGGCCGGCCGCGTAACAGGAAGTGCCGCGCGTTGAATGCCGATAAACTCGATAAGGAATGGAACAAGAAAAGGAAAGGAGGGGAAACCGTCGGAATTAATACGAGCGTGGGTGGAACCGATCGTTATGAACTCACGAAATTCGATTAACGGTGTTACACAGTCCGCAACGCTGGAATGCAAGAACTTTGCTGCCGACGCATACGTGCATTATCCTTTCGAGCGTTTACAATCGTAACGTCCGAATAAATATCCGTATAGCCCAATTTACGTAATAATCATCCGAAAATTCGTTAAAGCAGAAGATTGTGTTACGAATGAAATGTTTGCAGTGCTATACGGACTTTTCCTCTATATTCTCGATATCTTATGCGTTTCTTCTCTCTTTTCACGTCGTCGCCGTGTCGCGACTGCCGATTCGGTAACGCCGTCGCCCACCATGCCACTATCCCACCTTTCTTCTCACCTTCCTACCATTCTCGGCTTCATCGTTCGCCTGTCGAAGGGTGTGGCGCCGGAATCTGGCGAACGACCTAGGCTCGACCTCGCCACGAACCTGCTGTGAACCTGTAAGGAACCTTCGCACATCCACACAACCTGCGCACAACCTGCAAGGAGCCCGCAAGTGGGCGGTTATTGTGCTACGGTTAGAAAACTTAGCTTTCATACGCTGCCGTTTCATAATCTAACTGTGGAAAGTCATGAGACATACCAGAACTCGTCAGAGAATTAATATGTGCATTTGAGAGTTGGCCGAAGAAAATGAAAACTGGGAGAGCATGCATGTCGGGTTGTGTTAGCGCGAAGCTGACGGCGGAACTCTTGAATTTCGCGTTATTCCTATATTTCTGAGTAAGTAACGTTGGCAGTTTATGTCCAATACTGACTGGTTAATACCGTTTACGTTCTATATCCTTTTCACATCCTTCGCCGATCCCTTCTCTTTTATCGTGCGTCTGTTCCCAACCGTCTGGCACTGGGAGTCGCTGTTTTCTCATCTTTCCTCTTTCTTTTCTTCGCGCAAATCCTTTCGATGGCCTTTTACGCGAATCCTCGCCGGGAATCCATAAACGCGAGAGGGAGTTTGTTGCACAAGAAGCACAAGAAGCGCAAGAGGCATAAGAAGGTTGGCTGTGCACGTCTCTCGGCGACCTTTAGGGCCGCCACGAATCACAAATCACGTTGATGGTGCGCATACCTCATGTGTCGCCCGCCAACTATTTATTACGAAATCATCCTGAGTCTTCGCCAACTTTTTTTCTGCAACAAGTGTCAGTATTATTGCACATGGAATTAAGACAAGGAACAGCTCCTGATTGATTTCCATGGAAACGAACAGAAACCGCAATGACAAAACATCAAGAAAACAGTGGAGTATGGTGAAGAAATTCATCATTCCGCATTCAGCGACGTCGATGCAGAAAACTGAAATATCAAAATCCCAGCAATAGAAAATACGACTGCTTCGGCGTTTGATCCCTAATTGAAATCTACACGAAGCGTAGACAGAAATGGTCTGATGGAAAAAGTCGAACAAAGCAGTCCCAGGTTGAGATCTCGTTAAAGCTCGCGCCTAATTTCCCACTCACGTAATCGTGGCCTAAGTAAACCAGTTTGGAGGCAGCGGGAGGCAAACGAGAGGCAGGAGTCTCGATTCTCGGACTCCGGTTTTGCATGCTGAACTCTTAACTTCCTCGTTCTCGCGGGACGACGTTTGACGCCTATCGGCTTCCTGCTACAGGTTGACGCAATTCCTCCCGCGAGGCGTGGTGGAAGCTGACTTCAAGGAGAAACGAAGAGAGCCGTGTCCAGAGAAAGAGGAGACGCCAAAGGAGTAAGTAGGAAAACGCAAAGGAGAAAAGGCGAGGAAAGAGAGACGTGTAAAGCGAGTGGAAAGACGAAGGGAGACGTAAAGTGTGTAAGAACGAGCAAGTATGAACATGGGTAGGGAGCCTAGGGAGTAAGAGTGAGAAGCAGTAAGAGTAAGGAGGCCTTTATATAATATAAAAGGCTCGCCCGGCGAAATACCAGCCTTCTCTCCGCCTGGTGTTACGCAATCATAGCGCGCTGGCATTATTCCGAGTTAAATAATATTATGTCACGAGGAAAGCGGCGACTTGTGCAATGAGACGCATGAGCGAGCTCGTTTTGTCGGGTCAACTTGCTTCCTTTAACTCGCGCCTCGCCGTTTCTTCACGCGCCATTCTTAAATCTTTGACGTTTCGTCTTTACGTGTCGACGGTGGAGGACCGAAAATATTTACTGGCCCGCGTTCTCGGTAAATTCGTCTATTGAAAACTTGGGAGAAAGGTAGTTATTTTCTGGGGATTGCAAAAATATTGACGGATCACCGACGCGATTCTATTTTGACGGGTTGTCTTCGATCGCTGCTTTAGGATGCAGCTTGTTTACTCGCAGGAGATGAGAGAAAGCGAGTGGCTGAGGTTATTGCGTCAACTTAATTGCACGCCCGATACAGTCACTCGCGTCTAACGAATCAGCCGGAAATCGGACGAATCGATATCCAATCATCGAACATTCAAACGATACTCAAGCGATATATAGACGCTATTCAATCATCTTACGTCATCCACGCACAACACATATAAAAGCATATACAGGCCGCAGCGTCAGAGACATTTAATGGTAGAACATAGAATCCACCTAAAATTCAACAATAACGCATTCACATCTCCTGGACTAGATAATGCGTATTAATGACAAACGAGCAAACAGCATTTACACTTATTACACGTTTTTTGTTCATCGGATTACCATAGGTTCTCCAACTACCTCAGGTTAACACACATATGCATCGGAGCAGAAAATAGCTACTGCCCGCTACTTAATTATTGGTACCTAGAAAATCAATAAAACATTTTTAACCATTCGTGCCGTGCGTGCATAACAAGTTTTACCTAATCCACGCGATTTTAATCGCCATTGCTTAACGAGGCGCTAGAAATGAAGATCGGAGGTGGCGGGTCGGATCGGCACAGGACGGAAACAATGCCGAGGGACACAAAACGATCATCAGAAGTGGAATCACGGGTCGAATCACTGATGACAGGCAGCTCACGCGTGCACGTATGCCGTACAACGCGCCTTCGCACAGTACGACAAGCCTCCAACATACTTACAAGAGGCGTACAACAGGCTCAAACGAATGTACAACGAGTGTGGAGGGAGAATACGAGGCGAGGGATGCGCTAGGAATAATGATGGAAGCCGCGGGCAGTGCCTTTCCTCGAAAAGGTCACTCCTGCTCGCCGCCCGAATTCCGGAACGCGCTTCCTCCTTCAACGACATGACACCAGGAAGCCGTTCGCGCCTGCTAAATCGTTTTAACGGACTCTCAAGACAGTTCACGTACCGCGACTCTTCGCTCGCTGCACGTTAAAACTTCGTACGGCTAGATATAGACGTGCAGTTAGAGAAAAGAAGAAAGAATATAGAAAAACAGATAGACGTAATGATAATTAATAGCAATAACGTAATACGTGTTTCACATGTAAGATGCAGACGTTTGGTACAGTTTTGTAACGAAAACTGAGGAAAATGTTCTTTTTTATAAACAGTGTTAACATGGTTAACTGTATAACTTTACAAATTAGTACAAAGCATTGATATACTTGCTGTCATTAACAATTCAAAGTTCCAGTACTTTTAAGCTCTTCTAAGAGAGTTAATAAAAGACCCTTCGGGCCCTTGTCCCATACAAGAAAACTAGGTAAATCTAAGAGGAGTCCTTGTAACACATTCTTAAAGACTATGATAAGACACTAATATCATAATCAGATCCTAATAATATCAAGTAGAAACTACAGGACTCCCGACAAACCGTCTCTTTAGGGGCCTAGATTTTCACGCGCAGTACATAATAAGGAATTCACGGTAATAAATGATCTTTCTCGTATAATTTTGGCCTAAATTCGATTGAAGTACCTTCCTTTAATACCAAATTGTGTAGATCAACCGCTACTGTCAAGTACAGAGGCAGAAGAAATAAGTTAGAACTACATTGCACAGAAATCGGTTAGGATCATAATGCATAGAAATAGGTATAACTATCTCATAGCTATCTCTATCGCGAATTGGTTTCTTAATCACATACAATTTTAACGTTTAATCATATGTAACCGTATTGGAAGAAACAAAAAATTATTAGGAGGTCTAAAAGGGACACGACTATAGAAAGTTATCGATTTCCGACAATGCCGCTGAAAATTTTACTGCAGTGCTACCCTGCTGTACAGGATTCATTTTGTAGACGTAGCATCTCGTATATGTTAGTTATTAACTTTTTGCCCAAAAAGAACATCTGGAAAAAACATAAAGTACTGTATACATAAAAAAGGAGGGAAGGTGGAAGTTTAGTTGTGCCTAAATGTTAACATTTCTTTTGTTTGCTTCTTCGTTAACTTTCTTCATGATTGCTGCATTCTTCCATCGCTTTCGTTTGACTTGCATGATTTCCTAGGCTCTTTCGCGTATGGTTGTTGATACAGCTAAACTTTAAGAAAATTGATGTCGAAAAAAGAAGTCACTGATGATGATGAATCCTCGAACGAGATACAGCTATTAGTTTCGAGGAAATGAAACTTCTTACTCTCATCTCGATTACGAAGGGCAAACAAAGAGGCAGAATTAAAAGAGCAGCTTGATGCGAATATAATGACTGAAGCAGGAAAATGGCGGATGAAATGACAGCGGTTGAACAAATCGATATAACTCATTCGTCTCATATACAAAATAAACGCATGAGTCCGCGTCTGGAAGTTATACAACGGTCTTAAGTACAAAAGGTTTACAGCGAGACACGTATTATTCGGAGAGTAAGGTTAAAGAAAAGCCATGAACGGTAGAAGTACCGGTAGAATAACCAAAGAGATGCAGAAATCGGCGAAGAGTCGTGCTTACATCAGCGTTACTTAATGTCTTCATGTGAACCGGCACTTATCCGCGGCAAAAAAACTTTCCACCGCGAGGAAATGTCAGGAACTGAGTGGAAGGCGCCCGATGAGACCACGAAGAGACGAGTTTAAGCACTGCCGAAGCGATAATGTCTGTTTCTCTGTCTATTAATGTATTATCTTTTTTGTAAACACAATCTATCAGGAATCACTCAATTTTTTTGTATGATGCAGCAAAATATTAAGTATCCGAAGACAGTCTCTATCATTAACGAAATATGTTTGCTAATTAAATCAGTGATATGATTGACTGTCAGGTAATTGATATTTTCTTGAGATGATTTAATTGCTTCTACGGTTAATTCGCTCAGAGCCAACGTCGTGACAACGTAGCAGAAAACAAAAATTTCTTAAACAGCACCTAATAGAATCCGTTTTTAGTGAGACGGGATTCTGCTTTTCAGCTTTTTGTAGAACAATTACCGGAAAACTGTTTAAGGGCATGTCGGAATGTCTGAGAGGCAATAACCGAAAACTGGGTGAAATAAAAAATTCCAAATTATTGGAGGCCGAATGGGAAACAGGCTAGCCCAGTAAACAAGTAATCCATAATATCTAATATCAGTCCCACTTCGATCAGTAAAGAAATACCGAGCTCGACAAATACAAATCTGACGGTATTGAATTAAAAAACTTCTGACGCAAAGCGCACAAATAGAATTTTTCGAGGTACTTCAAAGTAATTCTAACGGCACACCGTCGTTTGCCGAAGAAATAAGAAATTTAAGATCATTCGACGCGCGAAGCCTGGATTTTCTTGTCGATAATCGAATTTTCCTTCATTCCCGACAGCATTTAACCGCGAAACTCGAACAGGAAGAGGTAAAGGGTGAAGATTGACGAAGAGTGGCGAAGAGTGGTGAAGATTGAGGAAGATTGGATGGCAGAGCGGACGGGATTCCTGAGTAATGACCGGTCAGAAGGAAATTGGGCGTGCTTCCGTCGCGCAATGCTCTCTTCTCTTCTTCTTCTCTTCTTTTTTCTTCTCTTCTCTTCTCTTTTTCATCGTTGCTTGCCTGATCGCACGTCTCGGCCAAGTAAATCCTATAACGAGCTACAACTCGGTTCTCCACTTCTAAGTTCACTTTATTCTTCTTATTCCACAGATGGACCATCTAATTTCCAATCGGTATTACCCCGAAAAATGATGCTGCTGTGCACTCGTTCAACTTTTATTTGCTTTGGACCACTTTTACTTTGATTTATATACGCCATATCATTAATTTCATTTCTTCAATCCATTCCGACGGGGATTTAACTTGAATGAAATTATGTTTTCTGATTTTTAATTTTAGATTATGAAGGTGTCATAAAAATGACGGACCCAATTACAATACTTTTCAAAAACGACTATAATTTTACTTCCATGTAAAAGTATTGCCACCGGGCTTCAAAATGAAGAGCACAGAATACTGAACACGTTCTTACTCCTGGCAAGGAAAGCCTTATGCTTTTGCAATATGCATAGTGAATAAATGTTTTATATTAGACACAACAGTCAATAGAATTGGCTTCAGATTTATTCGATACTTATACTAAACTTATGCCCGGCGATAAACGTGTTAATACGTTAAACGCGAGTCGTTTTACTCTTTGGCTTCGGAACTTATGCGGCGACACTTAATTAAATCGGTCGATGGTGCCGAGTCATTAATCCAGCGAATGCGCAATTGGATTAATAAACGGACTCGTTAGCGATTCGTCTGGTCACTGCACTTTCGTTCTTCAGCCAGCTACTGTCTCTATCTGTCGATCCTCAGATATTTTCCTTTCTTCATGCATGTGTTCAGAGGTGACGAAGAGGAGCGTGCTGAATTACTTGCATTGTAGAAATTGATTATTGATTAGATATATTTGGCCGTCCGTTAATAGCTATGTCGCTACTGTATTTACTTATATACATACCGACTAGCCTCTACACGGTCTGATGATGTTCGTAGTATCGTATTTCTATTTATAATCCTTTCGCCTATAACACATATCACTTCGCGTATACATAAATCATGCTTTTTTAATTTCTCTTTTATTTAAGATATCCGTTGATATTTGTATGCACATTTCATGGTTAATAGAGCCTTCTAAAAGGCTACGAAGCGTTGGTATACTAGTAGTTATTGGCAATTTAACGTTTCAGTATTTGACAAGTTTAGTAAGAGCATTAATAAAAAGGCTCCTCAGCATCTTGCCTCGTTCAAGAGAACTAGGCAAATCTAAAAGCAACCCTTGTAATATGTCCTTAAGGACTATGATAAGATAACATTACGACTATCAGATCTTAATAATATGAAGCGAACATTTCAGGAATCGCAACGAACCTTCTGTTCAGGGGCCTAGGTTCTCACGTACAGTACATAAAAAGATTTTGACGCCTACAAATGGTCTTTCCTGTAGCATTTTGTTCCCATTTCGATACAACCACGTTCTCCTAACATCAGATTTCATGAATGAACCATTACTGTTACGTACAGCCCCAGAACTAACAGGAAAATCACGTGCAATCTATTTCTCGCAGAAAACGTTGACACCCAACAGATATTTATCGTGCATCGATTCTTTAACCATTTTGAAAGGATGTGACACTACAATATGATCGATTTCCGACAATGCCGCTAGAATGATAGAATGAGTGCAAACGGATCTCCGTGTGAATGGTGGTTAGCGCGAAAGAAAGAAAATCCGCGCACATCCTTTCCCTTTTCTGAGCAGGAGCGAGAAACGAGCTATCCGGGAGGTGTGAACAGACCTTTAGCCCGGCATTAGTCGCCGATCCACCGTCGTGGATTATTTCATAAGCGTTCCCGATACGGAAAAGTTCATCCGCTCTTACCGCACTTACCGGCTCGTGAACTCAGACAGGTTGCGCAAACCTTAAGGCTGCCTGAAAATCGTTTAAAAACGACGTTGCTATCCTTGCGATCGCAGGATTTAGCTGAGATTATTCTCGCGCGGTTCTGGGTAAAATTGGAAATGGCTAAAAGTGTCATTTACCTCGATTGAAGGATTCATGAAGGAGGCAATTAACTGAAAAACGTCAGAATGTGGATATTTATTCAGCGGAAATGAGAAGGCGGCGACGGACGATTTTTCTTAAATCATTGACCATATATCGGCATTTGGCCATTTGCTGGTGCAGAAATTATTTTGATAACGTCTTCAAAAATGATTGGCATCTGCCAAAAATAACGGGTGGTTTTAGCAATTCGGCGTCTTCGATGATCCAGATGTGTAATACCACGAAGGTTCTAACTGCGAATACTCCTTTTGGACTGAACTGTTTCTAAAGATATCACTCTAAAATCGTCTGCGCCTGATGATGACTATTTTTTCTCGCTTGCACTAAATATCGAATAAAGAAGTACCAATGACAATCATGGTGTATGATAGTTTTGGGCCAATCTATAATTATGTTCCTGAAAGAATTATGACGTTTTCAACTATTAGGCAGATTAAATTTATAATAGGAATTCTACTAACAGGAGAATACATTTTTAATTTATTAGTTCACATTTATTTGCATTAGGAACAATTATCTGAGATTTAATAGGAGTACCAGAAACTTTAAATTGAACTTAGCAATAACTATGATATTAGATATCAGAATCCCCTTAACTGCATTTTATTCACCACGTTATCTATTTATACAATAGCATGTTATTACTTTTTCCACTTACAGTTTATGTTTCATTCTTACAGGTGTTTCATTCTGCAGCTGCCGTTTTTGACTTTTGAGAGAGTGGATCTGTGATGTATTAGAATGTAGGATAGGCGGATGGCAATGGGAGAAAACGGCACTCGGCCGAGAGAGTGTCGTCCTATTAGTATTTAGAGGGAAAATGTCAGAGCTTCCACAGCCTCTAAGACCCCGTTCACGTCATTTATGTAATACGACGAACTCTCGGGAATCTCTTCCTCTCTCTTCCTTTCGACTATCTCTCATATCCATTGGCGTCACCTTAATTACTCGTCCTCGATTATCGTTAAATTCTACATGATTCGAGCATCTCTTATCGTGACATTTTACATTGTTTCGTGACGTAAAACAATTTCTTCATTTTTTCTCGATGTAAGATAATTCCGAAGTCATTACAAAATGCTTGTTGTACATATTTACAAATAATGGCAGGATATTATTTTTATTTTGTTCACGATAAATCAATGGACAAACTGCGTTAGTACAGTGATGTGCTGTGTTAAAATTGGTATTAGTACGATAAGAATAGCAATAGAATTAAAAAGGCAGATGTAACTTAGAAACACAATTTTGTCAAAATATACTAAGAGAAGCTGAAACAGTTGCAACATCGATAATACAATAGTGTACATATAGAAAACGCGATTAATTTTTTAATGAAAAGAATAATTTCAGCACTTCTGTAATTCAATCCTACCAGATGAAGATGTTCAAGTAATCATTTAATAATTAAGTGTTGAACTTTTTATATGAGTGATTCAACAATATTGGTCCAAGCTCAAGATGGGATCTTATTGAGTACTAGGATAGCTTTAACAGAGTGATGATATACGAACATATAGAAGTGCATTTGCAAAAGGGAGATACCTTCTAGCGTAGGTAGTCCCGCGTTGGAAAACGAAGCAGAAGAAACACAAGAGGGCTGTTAAATAGTCTGTTGTCACCTGGAACTTCGACATGTGAGCTTCTCGTGTGCATATTTGAGCAGAAACGAGTTGAAAATGAGGATCCTGCGCCTATGAATTCCTCTCCGCAGTTGTCTTCTCGCCCACGACGGCGCTTGCGCAATTTCGTTATGTTACTTTACGAGCGTTTGGTCGCACGAACCTAACCTATTCTGCCATCCGCGACTTCCAGCGGCCGGGAATTGACTACAGGATAGAATAGATAGTGCGGAGGATAGAGTGGAACGTCAGTATCTCGCGGAGAAGCGGAGTTGAGTAATCGACCGACATCGGGAACATCCGTAAGATGCAACGGTAATAGGCGCAGGCATTAACTGCTCTGTCGATCCTGTCGATCCTATCCAACGCATCCTTCCCGTTCTAAATAGATCCTTCTTTAGGCTGTCAATAACCACAGCGTTACTTCGTTCACCTTCCTTTTCCAGTTACCAACGTTCCTTCTCTGCAGTGCGCCCTGAAGAACAGTCAAACTGCTAGATTTCTTCATCGGGTTTTGCTCTTATAGAATTGTAGCACTGACAGTTATGAGCGTTACCGTGGCCATTTTGTGCAAAATACTAAGTAAGGGATGGTTACCTACAATTGAATTTGACTGCAGCTACAAACGCATCTTCTACTACTATGGCATTATACTGTTACCATTATTATTGCATTATCATATTTTTCTGCGTTCTTTCCGCCATTTTCTGTTGCTATGGTTTCGACTGGCTCAGGGTAAATATTACATTGTTAAAGAAACAATTATATGTACTTGTTCAGAACAACCGTGTTATATATATCAGGTCAATGTGAAGCCAAACAATATTTTATGCAAAACGGCAAATACCGAATATAGTTATCAACAATTAAATTTGACTTTACGTATGAAGACATTCTCCGCTACTGCGATACCATATGGATACGGTTATTATTTTTTTATCATACTTTCCTGAGTATTTTCTGTACATCTTTATTACCGTGGAATGGTCCGGCTCAACGTCCACATTAAATTGTTAAATAAACTATTAATTGTGTAGTTGTTAAAAACTATGTTATGTGTTCGGCATGCCGAGCCAGTAAATATTTCATATTAAACACCAGAACCTGTAAAAGGGGCTTCAAATTGATCTGATAATGTTTGTTCAGAATGGTTTTTTTTGGAAACTTGCCGAGTGTAAATCAAAAGCAACGGTTTCGTCTTTCCCCTACCCTCTAAACTCCCCCTTACTACCTTTCACCCCATGACCATTAACTTCTGAACGACGTACTTACAACCCCGGAACCGCAGGTCCTCGGCAAATGCTTCTTCTACCTGGTCGTGTGTCGCCGGAAAGAAAGAATGGGCGGGAATAGAAATTATCGGCGACTAAAGAGGCCAGGACCGAGATAGGGCGGACGAAAATGAGCCGAACTAAAAGGAAGCGGGGAGATGAAGCCATGAAGAAACGTGTCAGTGCGTGGATAGACATGATCGCACCGTAGGAGGAGAAAAAACGCGGGAAAAAAAAAGAGAGGAAGAGAGTGGCGAATGAAATATCGCGTATGGCATCGTATCAAAGTAAGTGTCGCCCCTTTCCGACCGCGGATTTTACGCAACGGAATTTTCTCACAGTCTATGGGGGTTGGCGGGGGCAGACGAGGGTAGCGGAACGTCGTAAAGCGGACGGTTTCATTGTCCCCATACCGAGAATTCAAAGAGGTCCCTTCCTTTCTTAAGATTTCCACTCTTGTGAGACGTTTCCCTTCTAGCTGTCTCTCTCTAGCCAGCACCCTGTCCTTCCCGGCACTTTTCTACCCTCAGACAAGCAGCGTGGGGTGTTTCCGTAAGATTCGATCTTTTTCGGAAGGCAACTTTTCAAACTCCTCAAAGAAAATCACCGACCTGTCAAAGCAACGAAGCTGCATTGTAATCGACGCGGCGGCCATATTGCATTTTTTCGTCACCTCCCGAAATCACGGCGATGATTCGTCGCATTTCTCCCGCGTTTTTTTTACAAAACTTGATAATTGCGTCCGGGAGGCCTGAACAAACAGTCTTCAGCAGCCAGTTCCTGAATTACGTGTCGTTGGACGCGCCTTTTGCCTTCGCCTGGAAGAAACGCGAAGCTTCGTAATGGCCGTGAAAAAGCGCTGGTTCAGTGACGAAAAACATTTGTACTCGCCGTAAGGCGAAGGAAGAAGCTACTCGCGCTGATCTTCGGCAATGAAGCCATTTCCACGCATTACCATGTTCGATAATGATCTTACACCGGGGCGGAATGACGCCTTATTACCCCCATCACGGTATCACCACCGTTATTATCGTCACTATGATTACGGAGGCCCCCTGAAGCGCACCATGAAGGAGAGAGGAGGAAGACAGGAGGATCGACGAATTTCCGCGGAAGGAACTGGAACGTCGCTATTAACTTGCCAAACCGCTAATCGCCTTGTTTTCAATGTATCTGTGACATCCTGAGCGGCGTCACTAATCCACACCGCTGACGTCTAAGCTTGTGTCACTACAAAGCTAACTTTTCGTAGTACATTTCTTTGACGTGCCCGTCAGTGGTTTTCGCGCAAAATATATAAGGAGCGTTATGTACATAAGTTATATATACGTGTTATTGCATAAAATGGACATGATACGTGGTGAAGAAATCGTCGGCTTTCACTTGAAGTGCCTAATGCTGTTACGCGATTAAGAATTTTGAGATGCAGGTGCTCCGACCGAATTATCGGCACGCACGTTATTCTCCTCTTTGAAAGGAAGGAAGGAAGGAATGCGAAGAGGAGAGAAAGGAAGGAAATTTCCGTAAAAATGGCCATATAACGAGAATCGTTATATAACCGGACTCTTGACAGCCTAATGAGCCTGTCCGAACGGAAGGAAACAAAGACGTTTTATCATGCGTATCGATACACTCCATCCGACAACAAAGGAATGCATTGTGTCGTCCTTTTCGTTCGCTGTTGGCATTTTCTTTGTATTCAATTGATGCTTGAGAAGAGGCTTCTCAGTGTTATCAGCAATTTGATAAGTGCCGTCAATTTCGTCAATATCATTTAACGATACCATAGCTTTGTCACGCGAATATCTTCAAACGTGTTCAATCTAAAGCTGGCTAAATTAATCTTTCAAATAATATATATCAACTACCAATAATGTAAAATAAAGTGGAATATGTGAGAAAAATATAAAACATAAATAAACAACATATAATAAAATGAAACAATAAGTGTTTCTAAGAATATATTAATCATCGGTGACTGGCACACTGAAAAACACTGCAAATGTGCTTAAATTCTGTCAATTGAAATTGTCCTGATTGAAAAGCACAGAAAGTCGAAATTTTCGATTGGCTGGGGACATTGGCCAGAGAGTCCACTGGCCGAAAATGATGTAGAGCATAGGAATTTGTGAGTCCCTCCTTATCAAAGCATCTCCCATACACCCTTACGGTGGCACACGTGCAGGGAAAAGGGTCCTTCAAAGCGGCACCTCGCTCCTGTGACAAGGACAGCCACGCTTCCGTCGAGTCGAGCGGACGGAGACGAGGAGAGAAGAGGCAGAAGAACGGGGGGTAAAAAATGACTGGAAACGAAACCTGTAACGGTCGTAGGAGGAGTCGTGGGAAAGTCGGGGAGGATTTCGGCTCGGTTTTTCGACGCCATTGTTCGACACACGACCAGGGGTGGCCTCCTTTTTGGAGAAAAAAGAGACCTCCGCGCCTCTCGCCTGCACGTCGCTTTTTTGGGTCGTCTTCGAGGCTGCGTCTCGACTGAATGCTGCAACGGAAGAGAGGATTGATCTTTGGGGATGTGGAGGGATGATTTCTGGGGTCCCAACGTTTTTGTGCGCGCTACGACCGGCGGGATGTTCATTTCTCTCTTTTTTCGGCTACATTGGACGAAAAATAATGTGCCCTTTCCTCCGTTCAAGTGTTAACGCAAATTTTATTTTATAACCGCGTCTGTATCCTTTTCAACAGTTTGCAGTAATGAAAGACTTTGCCAAATCCGCCTTCTGTTATACCATAATTTTTGTTAAAATATACATTTTTTATTATTACTAGAGCTAAAAGCTATATTTAATCATTAAAGTGCACGTTTTTCTTCATATCTTCACAACAAATCTAGACATCGCAACATTTTAATGAAAATTATTCTATAAATCCCAACAATACATATAAGTCTTTTAGTTATTACAATTTGGTTAATAAACGAAGTCGTACAGTATTTCTCTTGAAATGAAGTACTGTGCGAATACTTTTGCGCTAACTGGACATGGCACGAGAGACCTACGATGGCCATAATATCATCCGAAGACAAGGTTTGCGCCGATGCTTCGTACATTGGGCATAGGTTGAGCCGCATGATAACTATTTTACTAACGTTATCATCGCGTGGATTGGCAAGCCGGCCTTCGAAAGCACTTCTTACGAGCTGACAACCGGCAAATTGGCAAATCGGCGGGCGAATTAGAGAGAGAAGGAGCGAGAAGGAGCGAGAAGGAGCGGGAGGCAGCGATGACAACGATTTGCAGCGTTGATCGTGCTGGAGGACGGCCTAGAGAACGAGGTCGACTAAAATAGCCTCTCAAACAATGTTCACCGTCTAATTCCGACGAAACAAAACGTTAAAAAATTTCGAATGAAAAAGCTTTATTATTGGCGAGTAACGGTTATTATAATCCAACGACCAGATCTCGTTAAAAGTGTAAAACTTCTTCCATTGTTTACTGAAACTGTCTGCTAAACTACTGTCAGGAGCGGTTTAAACTAAAGTGATACTAACATGACAACGAATCGTATTCTTTGACAGATCATAAAGTGAACAAAAATACCACGTTTCAGTCTTGTGTGTGTGGGGGTGCCTTCTTTACAGACACAAAACATCTTTCAACTAGCTTAGTTTACTTTACTGTAGATGATAGTTCTAATATTTTTGCTTCTTTTGCAAAGGACCAAACTTTGAATAATTTTTTGCTTCCCAACCTTTTAAAAATTCGCTTCATTTGATTAATTTGATTAAACAGTGGCCGGAAACATGATATTGTATTTAAAAGTTAGAGATGTGCAGCCGCCTAAGAATGAGTAGCTCGCAAAGCTGATAAAAGAACGGAGGAAGAGAGGGAAGGATAAAAAGCATAATCTTCCGAACGACACGCGGTTAATTGCGGTCCGATCTCGTTGTCGCATTTTTCGGAGGACGTCAGGGATAGCCGACGCGGTGGAAAATGAAGAAATAGTCTCGACGGTCAGTTATCTCGATGCTCCTTTTCCCCGACGCTTTTCCTGTTGGCCGGGTGGATCCGCTTCTTCGATCGCGATTAACGGTTCGTCCCCGAGCGTCTTCTTCTTTCATCTCCGCCGATCGGCTGGTCCCATTTCTGTCGGGAGACTCTTCCCTCGCGGTCCTCTTATTTCTTCTTCCGTACGCCTAATTGTTTGACGTGCTCATACCGAATTCTACGGCATTCCGACGTAACTCAATCATTCGACCCTTTCCTTCTCTCCATTTTTAACCCAATCCCGAGATTCAGTAAAAAACGAAAACTCGCGCCTTTCCGCCTTCGTTCGCGTCATTTCTGCTTTTTTCCTTCTTTTAACGTGATCATTACACGGACGAACGGACACGAATATGTGTCCGGCGGGGAGAGGGATGGAAAAGGATAGAAAAGGACAAAAAGGAGTGGAAGAAGAAGGGTTCGAACGGATTCCTGGCCAGGCCGGAAGCTAGGCCTGAGACCTTCTTGTTTGAGTGTCTGTGATTTCAACCTGTGGATTCCTGGGAAAATGAGTTCCTTGGTGGGAGCTCATTTTTCTAATTGAGAGAGTGTTAGAAGCTAGTTCCACATACGCGGCGTAAATTTCGATATTTTTTGCTTTTTGAATTAACATACTTCCTCTTTTAGGCTTGAACGCACGTTTTTCTTTACATCTACGCTTCCGCGGTAGTGACTAGATATATATTATAAATGACGGTAGCTATAATGTTGGATTATATACTATAATAATAACAGGACCATTCGTTTCATCTTTATCATTTTTATATTGAAAAATAATAAAAATTTATTAAACGAATAATAAATTACATTGTTTATTTCTTTCCCTAAGTTAATAATAGTAAAAATGCAAACACGCGCATATAGTTCAATATTCATATCTTTTTGCAAATTTTTATTCAACGCTCGCAACAATTGTGCATATGAATACATTCCCTGTTATAATCCCACCACATGATTAATGCTCCTGTTAACAGTTATTATCAGATTTACCGTACTTGGCAACGTTTCTCCTTCTACACACATGTGATATCCCACATAATGAATGAAATAACTAAATAAAAAAGATAATGAACTGCTCGAACCCAAGCACACGAAATGCAAGAGAATGAAAGTGAAGTAGATCTCGAAAGAGGGATTCACCCAGGTATAGACGTGGTATAAATAAGAATAAATAAGGAAGGAAGACTGGGGTTCTTGAAAAGGGATGCGCACAGGTGCTGGGCCTCAAATTCTGGACAAGCAGGACGAGCAGGCAAGGAGAATAAGCGGGACAGCCAGGACACGCCCACAGGGATCCCCAGGACTGAACGATCTATCTCGGGATAAGGCGGATTACGAATCCTGCCAATGTCCTGGCGATGTCCTGACCACGCAGGTGTCCAAACGACGTCCTACGAAGTTCGAGAAAGAATGTCGGCGATCATGCGGAGAAGGAGGCAATAAAGATGTGCCGGACAACAGATTGACGTTAGTTCTCGTGTTATGTCAAATAGCCGGTGAAGTTGGATCCAAATCCGCCAACGTCGAGTAGAAAAGGTAATAATATCAAAAATTCCGCTTCTTGTGCTGATACATTTGCCAGATGCAATTCTGTCTTCGGCGTATATTTCTTCAGGGTCTATGCGATAAGTGAGAAATCAAAATAATTACAACTACTTTATTGTCAGGTATTTGAAGAAATATACGCAGAGTGCAGCGTTTAGTGTGGCAAATTATGAAATAAATTTCGAGCAAGGAGAAGGGCAATGATTTAGACCAACATAGTAACCAACTGTGCTGTGAAAAGGTAATTAGCGGCGAAGGAAGATAATACAATAACGCGACTTCGTTGGTTAATGAGACGATCTTCGTGTTTTACAACGGGAAAGGTAAGTATTCGGTAGTTCTGCGCGTTTCCCACGGCCAACCCAATTCTTCTTCGACTCCACGATTCCGCATCCACCCCCACTGTGAATGCCGTTGGTGTATCATTATTATTAGCCGGTGGCCGGCTCGTACGTGATCTCGCATGCCGATTCGCAGGCCGATTCTCAGGCCGATTCGTCTAATGCTGCGCGTAACGACTCTCCGTTTAAACGGTGCTTACGATTAGGATGATCCGTAACCTTTATGCCTGCAAATTAACGGCTTGGAGACGATCTCCTTGCTCTTATGATCAATCTCATATAGTTCCCCGCGAAACAGTAAATTAACAAAATAAACATAACACTCATTTATTCATGTTCACAAGATAAGGATGCAGTATTTAACTTGCTCTTTTGAATGATGGAAGTGCACCCCAAAAGATGCAGGAAACTATACCCTAAAATTCGCAATAGATTCTGAGATATGATAAAAAAATAGATCGAAAATGGTGAAGAATTACGCTAAAATAGAGTCAAGAATAGACGAAAAATGTCATTTTTTTTTATATTTTGGACCTGTACCGTTTGATAGTGGGTAAGTTGCCGTAAAGATAGACGCAATCCTCGCGTTAAACTCTTCATAGTTTCCAGGATATCAGTCAGAAGATATTTAAAGAGCATCCAAAAAGTTAAAAAAAAAACCTGCATTACTTATAGGTTTTCACCACTAGTATAGATGTGAGAGAGCCATTTTGCCAAAAAAATCATGAGTCGCCGATTTGATTGTCGTTTTGGTACACCAAAGAGA
Source organism: Cryptocheilus praepositus (assembly GCA_033815515.1). Taxonomy (NCBI): domain Eukaryota; kingdom Metazoa; phylum Arthropoda; class Insecta; order Hymenoptera; family Pompilidae; genus Cryptocheilus; species Cryptocheilus praepositus. The sequence continues at coordinate 494,940 of JAWWQZ010000112.1, read as the reverse complement.
CTCGGAGATAAACCACAAAGGCACGAGTTGAAGCGCAAAATACGTAATAGTTCCGGGAATATTCACAAAGATGTGTGAAAAGATGGTGAAAATCGATTTCGGGAGTGGCCATCCGCAATTTTTATTGCGTCAAATGAAACGCTTGGGGACAATCTATTTCGCTCTCACGATCGTTGATCCTAGACTTTCATTTTAAGACAGTCCTGAAAATAAACGTTCATCACTCAAGCATTCATCGGTGTTTTTCCTTAAGCCGCTTCGTGACAGTTCGCGTGTCGTTTGTAACGCACGTCATTCCTCTGCTCCGCGCCGTTCATTTGTCCAATTACCAGAAAAGAGGGAAAAAGAAGAAACGGAGAGAACAAACGAAAAGCAAGGCAAGAATAAAAGGAGGCAGAAAGAACTGGAAACGAACTCGAAACGAAGGAGAAAGAGAAGGACTCCGTGGGCGAGGTGTCGAATTTCGAAAGGCGAAACCTGTAATAACAGAGGAGAGGCATCTGCCCCGTTTCTTCTTCCCTGCTCTGCCTTCGTTTCCAGGGGAGCAAGTGCTTTTCATCCCTCTTTCTCTCTTCGCTCCTTCTATTTCACTCAACGCGCCTCTCTTTCTCCTTTCTTCTTCTTCTTCTTCTTCGGCGGATCCTTGGCCGGTGTCGCTGTCGTCGTTCTTGAATTTCACAGTTGCAGCTGCGGATCCTGAACAAACACGTGTCGAATTACGCGGTCATTGAAATCGGTGACGATTGCTAAGAGGAGGAACGCCGTGCTGGAGAATCGGATGAAAATCACAGACGGGAATCAGATGAGACCGGATTCGGTTTCGGCGCTCGCTGCGAATCCTGCGACACGCTCCTGTCTCCTTTATGCCCTTTTTTCTATCGGGTTTTTCGGTTTCTGCGCTGGCAGGCGAGTTCTAGAAGGCGAGAAGTTCAGTTCAATATTTCCAGTTTTCTTTTCAACGAGTCACTCAAAACCGCCCGGAGGAAAATTTTCGAACCGATGTGTTGATTGTTATTGCGGCAGGCTAACGAAAGGTGGCAAGCAAAAATAATTCATTTGAGCGTATGAGCGAAAATGGTTCAAGATATACGAAAAATTATTCCTAAAATAGGATCCAAAAATAAAAGGTTTACGACGGACTAGATTTGGTGTCAAGTTAAAGGGGATACAAAAGGATTAAAGAGACGCGAAGCGTGCCGTTAAATACAGATTAGTTACTGAGGTACGACTAAAGATATATCGAAGAATCATGAAAATGCTTCACCGCTACTTACCCTTTTAAGATATTGAAGTCTCGTTTAAGATATTGAAAATTGATTAGGAAAATGCCAAAAATGTAAGCACAATTTATTATATTACTTATTAATTAATCTGACAATTGAAAAATGTCGAAGGGTTTATTGGCCGACTAGTAGCTTCTTCCATCGTCGAGTAAGGGAGATCGAAAGAAAAAGCCGAAAAACGCCTTCGGGCATTAATTTTCATAAATTCCACCACCGTCACTGGTTCTTCTCCCCGTCATATCTGTCCCGTGATATGAAGAACCGGTAGAACGGGGTTCTTGCGAGACGGCAGGGGTGAAAAGCTTGAAAAAAATTCGGCCGACGGACTGCCGGATTAGTGCCTTCGGATCCCGACGCACACTCTGGATCTCTAGATCCTTTCAGGGCGATATCGGCGAGCCGTAAAAAAAAACTGCCACCTTCAATGCGCAGATGAAGATATAGAAAACGGGTGGGCGGCCTGTGTACCGTAAGATCAAAAGAATCCCTTTCTTCTTCCTCTTCCACCTCCGCGTCCGCCAGCGAGTCCGCTTCTTCGTTCTTTTGTGGCCGATGGTTAAGTGCTCGCGCTGGGATTTTGTTTAACTTCGGATCGCTCCGATATCGTCTCACCTCGTTTCATCAACTGCAACGTTTTTTTTCGAAGCACGCAATCATTGTATAACCCACTTTGTGTCGTGTTTACTTGGCCGCAGTGCTTTCTCTTTCCGAGCCATTGTATTCGTCCATAGTCTTGCATCTTCCCACTAGATGGCGACGTTTACTCATTGCACTGGTCATTTCAATAATGTAACCGTATTTCACTGTGCTTCTAAGTATCGCGGCGTCCCAAGATTTTTTCCGTTGACGATATTTTGACGGTGGCTCCTTGTGTGGAGCATGCAATTAGAGTTGAGGAGAATAGTGTCGGTGCATTGCAGAACGCCTTCGGTAAACTGATTCACCCATCGTTTATGATGGACAACGAGCTGCTATAAATAGTGGGAGACGATAACTCTATCAGAAAGTCGCGTCTCCGACGTCTGTTTAACTCTTCAGCCATTCTCAAATAATTGTCATTATGCCAGATATTAAATCACGCAAATTTGGAGGTTCCTCATAACTTGCCCTTCTAAGCGCCTGTTTCAGCAGAATTGATTGTCGTTTGCTACCTAAAGCCTTGTCCATGGGAGTCTATTATACGATAAAATGTACATTCAACAAGAGACAGTGTTTTTTTATCATTTAACTCATATTGATTTTATGTGATCCGTTTGATGGAAACCGTAAGATTTGCGCATAAAATTAAATTACATTTCTGACACATTAATCGGGCTCATAAATCAGTTTTATACTACCTCATGGCGTGTAATAGATTCCCTGCACAATGATAAACGTACGATGAATACAATAGCAGAAGAAACAAAATGCACTTACTCGTACATAGTTTGAGATATTTATTGGGTATTTATCCAACTAACTTCGGATCTACTGCGTCTTGAAGAAATATTTCCTCGTTGTATTAATAGAATTATGTCGTTCCAGGTATTGTTTATGCTTTCCTGGACCAGGAAACAGGTTTAGCATGGCCCAAACAAATATTTATGTTAATTGAAAGAGGAAATATTGATCAATGAAACATATAAACGCTATCACTTTTAGACGATAAAACAAAAATGCGAACTTGACGCGAATCCTTCTCCGCCAATTAACTCGTCATTGGAAAATATTTCTTTAGCGCGCCAGACGAATTAATTCGTAATGCAACTTCGAAGACATCGCGGTAAAAAAAACTCTATGCAAAATTTGCACACTTACCCCAAACTGTCTGTCTGCTTGTTTTGCATATTAATTTGCTTTTATATATCTACGACAATGCAAAAGTAATATTATTAAAGTTAGCAACATTATTTTATTTTTGACATATCTACGATTATAAAAACAATTGAAGCTTGAATCCTCGCATATTATTTTGTCTTTTATACATGTACGAATATACAAAAAGTGAAGCAAATCTGTTGTGGTCGAATTTGATTAGGATCCTTTGAATATATTAAGTATTTTGTTTATTGTCACAATATCCCCATAGCATACCTGAAAGCATTGCAAAGAATATTACCGATGCATATTAGTGATAATTATTTGGCTAAGCTCTGCAGTCGAAAGTGTATGAGTTTCGTTTACGGAAACGTTCTGTGGCAGGCCGTGTCAAACTGTGAGGAAAATAAACGGTGCTGAATTCCATCGGCTCGTCGCGATACGAGCGATTTCATAAAATTGCAAAGAACAGCGGTCGGATAACGCGAAATAACGCACTTCCGGGATTGTCGAAGCGAAAGAAACGTTCACCTTCGAATTCCCGGCGATCCCAACGCGGAAGTCGCTCGATAATCGATCGAAGGACATCGGGAAGCGGATCCTGAGCTAGTAAGCTGCGAGTAAATCGCGAGTAAATCGCGAGTAAATCGAGAGTAAATCGCACCTCGTCTCACTCCTAGCGTCCTTTTCCTCCTTTTCTTCGCTTTCTTCTCTTTCTCATCCCGCGCCGTCGACTTCTTCTCTTTTCTTGCGCCGCGGTCGACCTTCTTGCTCGGCCTTCGGCGTTCTGACGTCAGTGACCCTTTTTCCTTCCGTCCTGGTGTAAAATATAACTATTCCACGACGCTAGAGTACGGATTCGTGTCATAATTGACATCATTTTGCACACCAATTTTCGTCTGGCTCAGCAACCGTATTTTATTTCATTTTACCCGAGTGTTTGGGTAGATGAAGCCGAGGGCTTGGAAACATGTAAAGACAATTGTGAGATAATAAAAATCTATAAAGCAAAATAAGCCGCATATCTGAGCGCACCAATAACGTTTTTTTAGTAAAAATAAATTGGCGGGAGAAGTATTCGTACTGATAGTTTATTAACTCATTTTTGCTAAACGAGTTTACATATATTCTTGGAAATGTATATAATAGGCACGGTGCAAAAGATCGCTTGCGATTTTCAATAGTATGAATTTTACCGATAGTAGTGGTATACTTAGAAATCACTTGGTGTAATGATATAGAATTATACATAATTAGAGAGCAATAATGTGATCGTGTTGAGATTTTAGTTATTTCTTCTGTGCATTGACCATATTTAGAGGTGTAGAAAGTCTGAAAGCATGCTGCATTCTAATATTATGCTACATCACAATACGAAACAATTGAAGACTTCTGAAGAAGGGATCTAAGGATCCCAAAACATACTAAGTTTTGAATTTCTTAAATAAAGGTTAAAGACTAACTTCATTCATAAGAAGGATTTCAAGAATCTTTAAAAGGACCAAAGATTGAAAGAGATAAAACAAATTTTTCAAACCAGCTTTCATAATACTGAGAAGAATATCAATACTGATCAAATTCGCTGTTGAAGAATATGTAACTTTTCTCTGAGGAAATCTCAAGCCTTTTTAGCGTTCGAAGGTAGGAATCCCAGAGTCTAAGTCAAGGAACCAATTTTCGAAATTTGATCTCGTGCACAACTTTTTACATCATTTCTTCTTGATATCATAATTTGACAAACAGTGCCCATCTTCCTCCCCTTCATTTACTGATGAACAAATGTCCGACGCTTACTTCTTCAAATCTACTTCCATCATTCGTTGATGAAGACAACTTCGGATGTACGCCATATTCTTCATATATATTTTGTCCACATTCTTCGCTGTACCGTAAGGAACAGATGATCAATCCAACATTGTCAAAGACGAAAAGGTAAACTCCAAATCGAGATTGATTTGAATCAGTCGTCGAAGGAAGCCAAGTTCGGATATGCGCATCGGAAACGTTTGGGAATCAGCCGTTGAAGAGGAACAGAAGAGTTAGAGGGGAATGGGATTGGATGACGCAAGCTGCGTCACGTGACCAGGGCTGCGTCACGTGACGCCGGACGTCTGAAGGTGTCCGAGGCTCCGTCCGAGGCGAGACAAACACGAGGAAGAAGTGTTTACACGGCTGAAACGGCGAGGAGGTGGTCAGAATCCCACTCTGCGCCTTGCCAAAGGGGGGACGACTGACTAGAGAACCGCATACGGCGCCGGGACATCGATTTGTTTTGTAACAAGATCATTTGCATTCGAATTTCACGGTCGGCGCGGGTGGGAAAAAAGCGGATTAGCGGGGAGCCGGGCGCGATTTTTCTGCGGCGGGCAGAAAACGCTCCGAGGAGGCACCAGTTTCTTCGGGGCCTTTTGTTTTCGGCGCCGCGAACGGAGTCAGCGTGTTATCGAGTTCGCAGATGTTCTTTGCTTTTTCTTCTATACCGAGATGTCCCCAATGTGCGCGCGCGCGGTCAATCTTTGTGCTGGCCAGCGTACAAATCGCCTGCTTTCACAGAAGATGCGTCGGTGTGCTGCACTTTTCCAGGCTCGCTATTAATTTTCATTTGTTTCTTCACACGCGCGCCGCCTTCTTCTTTGTTCCTTGCCTTCGGACGCATTACGAAAGCAAAACGATCGTTATCTCACGCGCTAGAATAATCCCGCGGCAATCCGTTCTGACAATATTGACAATTTCATCCGGCCGCGTTTAATAACAGGCGCGTCTGGAGAGGATGTGAGACGTTTTCTTTTAAAACGACGAAGACGCACGGCTGACGCGATCGCCGCCCGGTAGCGTTAATATTTGCACGCCAGCCAGTTCTGTCGCCTCTGCTGTCGACCTTTCGTTAAACGTTCGCCACGGGAGGAGACTACGTTGTCCTAGGTATCGGACATGTACAAGCTGTGCTGTGCTGGTAATTTCTAACTGATAACGTAAGTTCAAGGGCGGCAATCCCACGCATAAAGCTACATGGAAGGTATAAAACAAAATGTTTTCATATGGGCTGTGCCTTTGAGAAGATCGACTTTTGCTATTTCGATACGCACTTAATTTTGTTCAGGCAAAGTTTCGCAAGCTTCCACTTACTAAACGTCCACGAATTAACGTGTTGGCTGTTATTATGGCTGACAAATTAAGTTTCTCCGAATTATAGCAGAAACTTTTACGGAGAAAATATTCGTAGAAGTGTTATGTAGATGTGTGAAGCGAAATTGAAGGAGCTGATATGATTGAAAAATGGCAAAAAATGTCAAATTTTTTTTTTGTTTTAGACCGATACCGTTCGATAGAGGGTAATTTGCCCTGAAGATAGACCACTTGCTGCGCGCTGAACTCTTCATAGTTTCTGAGATATGACGATTTTAAGAAAGCAAAAAAAATTTTTTTTCAAAATTGCTGATCGCGATTAGTCCCACGTGAAAGTGCGCCTAAAGAGCTTTAAGAAAACCTGTATTACTTATAGGTTTCGACCACTAGTTTAGAAGGGACAGGGCCTTGAAGAAATCGAGAAAATCTTAAGGTATACCCCTTGCCATTTTTGCCAAAAAATGATGGGTCACCGATTTGCTCGTCCTTCTAGTATATCAAAGGGGGTGCAAAATGACTCGGAAAAATGCAAGGCGCACCCCGAAATTCCCAATAGTTCCGGAGATATCGTCAAAAATGTGTGGAAAAATCATGAAAAACGAGCCTGAAAATGGGGTCAAAAATTAAAACTCTATCGATCGTTTTGTAATTATGCTAGATGAAAGGGAGTACAAAGAGACTTGCAAAAAATGTAACCGCACTGAAAAATTCGAAATAGTTTCCGAGATATGACTGAAAACAGGTGAGAAAATGGGGAAAAACGCGATAAGAAAGTGCGGTTCTTTAGCACCATCGATTGAAAATATGTCGTTTGGTGCGTTTCCCTGTATTAACTGAATGGGTATCGAATGAGGCTCAGAAAAATGCAAAACGGATCGAAAATTCAACATAGCTTCCAAGATATAGCGAAAAACAAGCCGAAATTACATGAAAAGATCACACTCTATCATGTGTACGAAAGCATCTTGCATTTAATGTGCCATTTTGAATGAACAAGGAGGGTTACTAAGTTACTCAACAGATGCAAACATCAATGCGTAATTCGTAACAGTTTCGGAAGTACGCCTAAAAAGGGGTGAAATAGTTACGAAAAACAACTTCTATCATAGGATCCCAAAGATCATTTTCTAAATAAATTCATGGCAAAGTCCATGCGTATCTCATCATCACAATTTCGTACACTATTCCCATTAGAAGCTGCAAACAATCAATTCTTGGCCCGACATCAACTGCACTGAATACTCATCTTCTTCTACCCGAAAATTGTGCATGCCCGCGCATCGCAGCATTCGCAAACTGCTACATGACACCCAAGTCTATCAACTGGCACATCTCTCATTGAAATCGACGAAAGAAACAGGCGACGACGAGCGAAGAGGAGTGAAGACGAGCGGGAAAGTGAAAGGAGACCACTTTGGTACGTTCGTTACTTGGTTGTTGGCGTCGTAGTGACGTCACGGACGAAGAGGCCTCTTAATTGGTTCGGCGTCTAGCGCGTTACGGCCAATTGTCCACGTAAGCACGCTAACGTAACGCCGACGCAGCTTCCCACACTTGAGCCTCGAGGCGCCTAAACTACTCGCTTCTTAGAGAAAGAGAGGAACGGTCGAAGGTGGGAGCAGGAAAGACAGAAAAGCAGGAGGTCGTGAGCTAACAGGTACTCGCAACCGGAGAAATTGATGGGAGATGCGATCGGAGCTTGAGAAAGGCGATTTAGATCGATTCAAATTAATCGAGTGGAGTCTGTTGAAGCGATGCTGCACGTGTGGCACGGAATTAATGTGTTAATTGACGTTATAATGAGTATTTGGTAGGAGTATAAGAGAAAACGGCGTTGTCAGACACTGATTTTCGTTAAGAATTTGCTGCTGTGGTTATGAATGCCCAAAATTTGCGGAAAAAGTCTCCCGGACCGATGGACCCATTGGACCCACCGCTCAGCCTATCTGTGGAAAGATGCAGTCTCGTACATTGGTCCTGGAGTAGAGTAGACATTATGTTCACATTGAAATATTAAAGTTTTCTTTAAAGATGCAGCGAAGGTCTGGTGTGACAGGCATCTAGATATTTGAAGATTCAGTAGAGTAACTAGAAAGCCACTTCTTGCAGCGCCTTGGAAATGAATCTGTTTTTAGGAAACTCAAGTCTTTAAAAATTCAATATTTCTCGAAAAATCATGTTCTTTAAGAACCGTGCTACTGAACCGTGGAATTTGTGATATCCTGCTTTTCTGATACAAGAATTAGAGTCACCTGGACTTCTGGACCCAGCGGACCCACTCGCCACAGATCTGTGAAGTCATTCGATTTATAATATAATCTACGCATACCTAAACATATTGCGCATTTGATCGATACTCGATCAGCTGAAGATATGCTGGCCTTCCGTTGACTTAAACACAAGAGGACTTGTATCGTTGTTGAACGATCTACGAACACCTGACCAAGTTTCAGGAGAAGGAAGTGAAAGAGTTGCGGTCGATTGGCCCTCCTACTTACGGTCGTTTCCTCGCTTTGAAGGAAAGAAAGGGAGTCGGTCGAGTGGGCGACTCGCGTTCCTAAACTAACTGCATTCCAGCCTGCGTTGCCACGTCCCTCCTTTATGAGCCAGAAGACGGAGATGGAATTAAGCAGTTGACGAGAAGGAAGCGGGGACAGCAAGCAGAAACACGCGAACGCAACTTTCGGACGTCCCATGGTCTGATATGAAAGAACCCAAGTCACTTAATGGGCTCGAGCGTGCTTGAGGTCGTTAGAAACATTTCTAGTCAGCTTACGAGTGCGTGTTTAGCATTTGCATAAATCTGCGATAAGAACGTATGAGCGACTGCGCTTGACGAACAACGTTAATGAAGATCTAACGAGGATCAATGCCTGGTCCAATAAATGAAGAAAGGTGGAAAGAGATAAAGGAAGAAGAGGGAATGGCCGAGGATAGGGTCAGAGCTCGTCGGTGATCATACGAGGCATGCCGAGGAGATTACGCCGTCAGTTCATTATACACGAATTGGCCCCGGGGCAAAATTATGCCGGAAGAACTCCGACATTCTCCCCCTCTCGCGCTCACGACTCCCTCTCTTAGTGTTTTCCTTTTCACGTTGGCACGTATGGACGCCTACTGGTTTTAAAAAAAGAAATCGAGAAATTGTTATTAAAATTGTGAAATATGCCAGGCTTTTTTAACGATTTTCCTCGCAATAAATAAAACTTTTCCGTTCGAATTCATCAACATTTTTTAATTACATGTTGGTACGCACATACGCCTACAGCTCTAAAAGAAGAAAACAGAAAATAAAGAATCTTCAACGATTTTATGTTATCCTAAATCAATTCTTCAGATCTCTTGCATCAGTATCCGTAATTGTGGTACCTATCGACTCACCAATTTTTTCAAAGATGTGTTTAACAGTACACTTATTTTTTAAATCATATAATAGTAATAAAAATAATAGAAAATACTTAAAACAGTAAAACACTTAAATTACACAATTATTTGCAATAGTACGCGTTTTTGTAATTTAAACTGTGCACTTCATTTGTTAATTCAACATGTTTCACGACCTTGCAGGGTCCCTCTTCAGGTGTGTTCTGGTTTTAATTTTGTAGCAAAGCTTTCCCTTAAGACAGCTTCTCTCGAACGCCCGCATTTTTACTATTCCCTCAAAAAACTTTTGCCACAAAAGCAAAATAAAGATACTCCTGAGGAGGGAACCCGCGAGGTCCGCAACAGAATTACATTTAACAAACGCGATCTACCGAGACCACTGCTGGATTTGGTTAAATTTTCGCTGCCGATGATCCATAGTGCTGTAAGGATGATGACGGATACATTCGGTTCTTTCACTTCCCGTGACGAGCCCCTTAAGCTTTGGCCCTCTAGCTCGCTGGTAACGGCTCCTCGTGACTTCTTTGGCTTCCGGGACAAGCGAGGGTCGGAGTGCCGAAGACCCGGAAGTTTCTTCGGCTCGGCGCATTAACCCGCCTCGTTCGCCTTCTTCGTACACACGTCCACACATACACACTTGCATTACGTACCTTTTAGGCTGTCGCAGCGTCAAACGGCTCCAACAGTTTGCGTTTGACAAATTGGTTCTGCAATTTTTTCATCTGCACTTCGTCTTACAGTTTCGTGTTCCTGGCGAAGTGAACCACTGAAAGTGGCCCGTTAGTCAGAATGGAATGCAAAATTGGCACGATGATGGCTGATTGTCGCGCCGGTACACGCGGATCGAAAATCGATCGGTGGAACTAGTTGGATGCCTGTTGGGATCCTCTTCCTGGAAGCGGGGCCACTGCTGTCGAAAGCTGTTATGTTGGCGACCGTTTGCGATCGCTACCGAGTGGCTGATCGCTGCGATTGGCTCTTTGCGGAGAAAATACTTAAGGTCGTGTGCCGAGGAACAGTTACTCATTTATTGGGTATCCGATAATACAATTCTACGGCACATAAATGCAACAGCGCGATGCATTAAAAGATAGACGAAATGTATGATCTAAGAGAAGACATTTATAACAGGAATTTTCTCTGTTCCTAAATCTGACATTTCGTCAACAGCATACCTAATTTTAAGATCTAAAGAACATCTAGCATTTCATTATCCGCCGACAACTCATTTTTATGAGCTACTTATGTATCATCATAATGAATCTAGAGATCCTACAAGAAGAAATTTGTAACAGAAATCGTCTCTGTTCCTAAATCCGACATTGTGTCAATAATATATCTAACTGTAGGATCTGCAGAACATCTAGTGTTTGAGTATCTGATAAAAGCTGTTTCCATGAGGTACAAATGGGCACAAATGCACATGACGCATTAAATTACACGAATATATAATATATATATAATAATACATTTCTATAATGTAATAAATAATTACGTAATACGTAATTTGCATAATATGCACAGAAGATGCTCGTCATCCGCTTATGCGAACGCCACCTCCACTACAACGGATTAGGTAAAACTTAAATTCTTTTTTATATCCCTTCTTTGCTTTTCTTCAAACAATCGTCTACATTACATAATGACCAGAACGAGGTGCGTCTGCGATGCGAATGTCGCATTGTATCGAAGGGTTCAAGGCGCAGCAGCGAGGAACGCGTCCGAAGGTTCGCCGATCGAAAAACGACGATTCGCGGCTGGTTACGGCTAGGTGACCTGGCTTTCCTCGGGACACGAGGTGATCTGGGATCGCGCCCTCCGTTCGAGGTACGGTTATGCGGAGGTGAGCGATAACGGAACGTCCTCTTCCTCCTTCTCCTCATCCTTCTCTTTGCACTCCACCTTATACTCCTCCCGCCTGCGTCCTCCTCGCACGCCTCTCCTTCTTCTTCGCCTTCGTCTTCTTCTTCTTCGTCTCCTCCTTCTTCTTCTTCTATGCGCGCTCTTTGCCAGGCAACCGCATCGATAACCACTTTTGGTAATCTGCCGGGAAGAGAAGACACCTGCTTGCGAAATTGGAACGGTCGATTGAAGAAGTTGCAATGCATTAAACAAATGTGCGCATTTATGCTCGTTGCGTGAAATATTGGATAAACCTGATTGCAAATTCAGGCTTTTTCGGGAATCTTGAGAACGTTTCTGTGGCAAGAGTCTGTGTACACTATGGAATATTCACAAGTTTCCTCCGGAAGATACTCATCCTCTGATTTATTTTGCTTACTGTTTCGGCTGGATTTTCTGTCTATTTTAAATCCTTTGGATAAGAGAAACGGAGGGGGGATCTGCCGGAGGTTTTGCATTGCTACCAATTCAAAATACGACAGATACTGCATTAGTACCGATCCAAAACCTTCAAGAGCTTGTCCTGTTTTCTTGAAGAATTTGAAATAGGTACACAATGCAATCTGATTACTATATATAAAATAATCAGGAAATGCTGTCAAAACACACGGACAATAGAATTAAGGGAAACATATCTGTACAACAGACTCCTGGAGAGTGTAGAAGTATGAGACGCCCCAACAGGATAAAATAAAAGACGCTCAACCAAAGACAGGCACAAAAACTATTAACATTGCGTGAAATGCGTGGCGGGGGATTTTTCGGGCGCGAACGGTTTGTTTGAGGAATAATGGTGATGAGCTGATGAACGGGTTTGACACTTTGAAGCAGTGCTGAGAGGCGTCTACCGGTAGAACGACTTCCGGATGCGACTTAACGAGCCGCCGGCACGCGATTTATGGACCGTAGTGGATGAAGGTGTGTGAGAGTGGAGGCTGGAGGCTTCTAAATCGATCGGGACGAATTTCGACATGTCTTTTTCTGGGCTCAATGTTTAATCCATAAGATGCAAGGAAAGGATGCACTACAGGCAAGGCAACACAGCTTCAATATGTTAACACGCCAATCCGTTGATACTATGGGCACACAGAAAATGGGAGACGACCTTATATAACCAAGAGGAGTGATTTATGTTAAATATAAACATATGTACGGTAAATGCAAAGATGAAATCATTAATGAAAAAGCAAACAATTTTCGAAAATATATAATTTTGTTTTGTTTGATCGGGGTTTTATAAGCTATGAGGGCATTTACAATTCATAGTCCTAGAATTGACTATATACCAAATTTTCAATATCAATTTATACCGCTCCTCGAAGTTGATACACAAGAAGCCAATTGTATTGTAAAAAATTGTAACGTTGTACTTTGATAGAGCCGATGGCTTCAACCTCTCTTAATTAAGCCGACCATTAGTATAGAAAAGGCATGTGAGAATTCTGAGATCAAAGTTCATAATCTCTAACTCTAAATATTTAAGGCAACAATTTAATATTTTTTCTCCTGCGGTGTTAATCAATTTGATATCCAACTTTCACTATTTTAAATGAATGTAATATTTGCCGTTTCACGACATTAATTGACTTGACAAGTAACCCCCAATTTTAGAAATGCTTTAAATTCCAACCTGAAAGCGCATGAAGCCTAATTCTGAATATTTAACAGAAATTTAACAAATCCCCTTTTGCCGGGCAATCGAGTCGGAAACGCGCGGCCCAATTAAATTCCTCTCTTCCTCTAGCCCGCAGAAGCCGCATATTTATTTGGTACCCCAATCTGTACTCGCCTAGCGAATGAAAATATAGGGAAGAAACGCGGAGCATACTTGGCGCCTAAAAGAAGGGTTTATTTCACGGTGAAAAGACGTGCAATCCGCGCGGGCAAGCGTAAGGGGACGTAAAAGAGTCTCCGCGGCGTCGTGGGGGTGGCAGAAGGCGTAGGTGGGCGGGAGGGTCGCGCCAAGGGAGCTTTCAAGCCCCTCTGAAACCCCTCTGAAACCCCTCTCAAGCCCCTCCCAGGCCTGCATGTTCGCCAGCGATGCCGGAAATTGAGCGGAGCCGTCCCTCGCGCTTCCTACTTCCGCATACGTCATCAATTCGCCCTGCCGGTCGACTTCCACCCCCGCGCGACCATCTACGACCCCTCGCGACGCAACCTTTGGCATGAACTTCCCGCGATCGATAATCATGGCGACGGCGCTCTGCGCTTCATTTTCGTTCACAGGTGGACATTCTTCGCATAACCTTGTATTAGGCTAAGGTTTACCTGAAGAGGCTTGTATTTCTGCTATTGCCAGTTTATTTCTCGATAAAACTTACCAGTCGCATGCACTTACCGTGTGCATTTTCCACACAGCGATCATATAATATGAACAAGCGGCTAAGCTTAATTCGAAACTGTAGTAGTCAATGCCATTAAGGAAAGTGGGTGGTTCTTTTTAATTCTGATTTTATTTGTGACTTAAATGGAAGAATAACGGGTTGTGGGTTGAATTTCTTAACAGTCGTTTATTGTGCATTTTGCACACAGCGAGGTTATAATAGAAATAAGCAGCTAAGCTTAATTGCGCACTATAGTAATTGCTAATTTCCTTATGAGGCGCGAGTGCTTCTTCTTTTCTTCTTCGCGTGGTTTTGTTAAGGGGTAACTCTTAAATGGAAAAATAGCAGGTTGTGGGTAGAATTTCATAATAGTGGTTTATTGTGCATTTTGCACACAGCGACTATATAATACAAAGGTACGGATGTCGTTAGTTATTAAGCACATTAGTTAAAATATGAAATTATAATAAACAAATAATTGTTGCCAATCATTTGTTGTCAATAATTCTATAAAATACGTTAAAATGACATTAATGTTAATATAGGTCTTTTGTGTATAATCTCTAAAGAATCCTTTACACAAGTTCTAATCCAAAGATCACTCAAAGAGTATTTCTTCACTTTTCCTTCAACTATTTTCGCCAATACATAAAAAGAGTTCTGGTATTGATATTAATAATTACGAAAACTGATCTAATTTACAATTGAAATAATTCATAATCAAAACGAAAAAGTGGAAAATTAAGTTATAACATATATCTCCTTTTTCACGTCTTCTTAGTCTCTGTTGCTTCGTGTACACCATTACAGTTACTTACCACTCTTTCTTCTTCTACCTTGTCACCCCACTCGTGGTCACTGTCGCGAACGCAGAAGGCAAGGACTCGTGTACAACAACTGACTCCTGAATACGGGATTCACGTATTCCGAAGGATATCGAGACTTTATCATACCACACCGTAAACAAAAGATCTAATAGGATGAAGAGCTTGATGATAATTGAAAAGCTCATATCCTATCCTTCCAGCGCTCTTCTTCTTCTCTTCGTAAACTATCTGGTGGTTCATAGCGTCAATTTGCGATATTTAATTTTGCATATTTCGCAGATGACTCGTCGGGAACGACCGAAGCAAAAATCTGCCGTGTCCTTAATCGATCCTCGCGTCGGGAAAGGCAGAAGCGTTAAAGCGCTACAGCAGGCAGTTTTAGAAGCCGGAAGCGGAGCAAGTTCTACCCGACCCGGAAATTGCCTCGACCCAAGCTTTGCGCACTAGATAACCTTCGTAAATCCCTCCCTTACCCCATCCACCCCTGCGCCGCCAACCCTTCGCGAGATAGTCTGCCTGCGATAAGAAGAGAAAACGATTCCTTCAGCCCATCGAAAGTACTCTAATAAAGTAATTTTCTGTCTTAAAACGCTAAAACGTTAGTTCAAAAAGAAAGTTTATAAATATATTGCATTTACCGGAATAAAATCTGTTGTAGCGAGAAATATCGGTAATTGTATATTTTGAAGAGGCCACCTTCGTTTCGGCGGCAACCACAAGAACATAAAAGACAATTTCGAGGGAATTCAAGCTTGCCGACAATACAGCTGTTTTCGACATACCCTTTCTATTAAGTGACGTGGCGCGTTGTTTCTTCTTTCCGCCCACTCTTCTTCTTTACCCTCCCGGACTCGTTCCATTGCGTGTATGACAAATAAATAGCGGTCGACGCCGGCGAACGTAAGTAGTGTGTTCTGTAACGATATTGTCCAATAGTTATTGCGCTTATTGCGCCCGCGCCTCGTCTTTATTAACGTTACTAATGTTGTTCCAATTGCCGTGTGCGTCATTTAACGCGCGCGCGCTCAAAACAGCCTCTGCGCAAACACTCGGCGAGCGCGAAAACTGTGCAAAAGTGAAAATAACTGAAGCATACCAGCGCAGCCAATTGTTATTTGTTTCTTCTCGGCTCGTTCCGCACGAAATTTCCGAAGTGCCCTCGTTCGGGGCAGCCTGCCGAAGACAATGTTGCCGTTTCCAGAATCAGCGACACGAGGATCCCTTGCATGAAAGGAAATTCCGCGGGCACCTTCTTTATAGTGTTCGACATCGGCGCCGTCTTATGTTAATTCAACAAAAGGCAGAACGTTCGGGCCACGCCCGGGGCCGCGCGAAAGTGGATAACAGTGCATGAAAGATAACAATAATGAAGGACAACAACGAGGATCTCGTTGGAGGAGACAAAGTGCGCGAACGAGCGGAGCTCCGGAGAATAAGCAGGGAAGGTGAGGAGGAAGAAAGGGTGAAGTTGCGTGCAGGGCAATTTTTCGGCACAAAGGACCGACGCACAATGAGAAATAGACGGCGGACGAAGAAAAGCGGCCGGGAGGAAATTGAAGGTCTCGGGAGTAATCTCTCGTCACGCTTCGCGCAAAAATACCGTACTGTATCGGGTGTCCGATTTCACGGGGTATTTACCTTTTCCACTCGCGCGAAATATTTTTCTTTCCTAATTTCCGTATAGATATATGTCCTTCTTCCCGGTTCAATAAGACTACATATTGTATGACAAACGATATTTCATTAATAAAGTATAACATTATATAATATAATATCATATAATCGACTCTTAACCTAGAGACCGAAGAATTAAGCATCAAATCGCAAAATTAAAAACATTGTTTATTTAAATAGTTTATTTATTTCAAATGATCTCTTATTATAAATTATCCTCAAGAGCGAACATGGTGGCACGAAGCGCGCAGGCTGCAGAATTTAAGTTGGTGAATATAAAATAGATACTATAGAATATGTTTTTCTAAAAATAAATTTCCGGATCTATTTAAACATTTGCAAACGCATTGATAAGACATAAATTCGTCTTCAAGCAAGTTAATGTCAACACATGAAAGTTGCGCTTTTGTACAGCTGCAGACGCGTAAAGAATGTAGTAAATTCCGCGTCTTCTGTTTAAGTTACTGCCTCCTTTTAAGTTAGTGCACTTTTTGCGACTCTCTCCGACCCTCACAAGGACAAGTCGGAGGATTTTTCTGGACAAATTCTACAAAACAACGAAGATTAGATACGCTCGTTACTGAGATACAAGAACTGCGCCATTTTGGACCGCCATTTTGGCGCGCGTCTCGCGAAGAAACAAACAGCAGGTTGTAAAAATATTTGCCGCTTATACGATGTTAAAACATTATCGCGCGGAGTGCCAGTTTAATTTAATAATGACACGAGATTGAAACAAGCTTGTCTCATAATTAAACGCGGCTCAATTATTCGAACTGAACTACGCACTTGAATATTTCGGATAACTCGAACATTCGCTATTCTTTACGAAACTCGATCAACTTGAACAGTTGACAAGAGCATTTTAACTGACTGCTTACATTCGATACACTCGAGATGAAGTAGCTCTACCTTTTATTACGCTTAATTACTTCTCAAGTATAATAATCAAAGGTCTTCTCTTCTGTATTACTGCCTCGGCGTTCTGCAAAGCTTGCGTTTTTGGTATTTTCAAGTAGTTTCATGACATACCGGTGTACCTCGCTTAAATTCGGACAAACCGAGCATCATAAAACCACTTGAACGTTTTTAATTCTTCGAATATTCCAAGTAGGTCGATTTTTTTTCGAGTTTGCTCAGATATTCGAATTACTTGGAGTATTATGCGAAGAACTAAGGAAGCAATACAGCGAGGTTTATCCAACTCACCCTTCAATTCCTCCGACACTTTTAGTTACTCGTCGGAGATTGTGAATTTTCCCTATGATTAAGTAACAAAGTTGACAACGTAATGACAACATACATAATAACATAAAGTACTATATGATAAAGTCATCCTCAATCCAGAATATTGCAACAAATTTATACTACAAGTGAGGAACGTATAAAGTTGTCCACTAACATTAAAATAATCATCGAAATACAAGTGTGTGTCAGAGAATTCATTTTGAGCTCGAGCGTCGTGCTTGTTTCGGATCAAAACTCCTCTTATGATATGCTTGAGCATAATATGCTTATTTCGAACAAAACCGTATTCATTCTGGGGACTACGCCTGATATTTATTTCGGAACAAAATTTTATTAATGTTGGGTGTTGCGCATGTTGCTTAGGTCAGAATAAAAGTGCATTTATTTTGCGCCCTGAACCTAATGCTTATATCGGAACAAAGCTCTGTTCGCTTCGGACCCCAAGCGCGCTGATGCTTTCGGAAAAAAGCTGTATTTGTTTTGTGCGCCATGCGTGATGCTTATTTCGGAATAAAAGCATACATCTCGCATGGATCACATGTATCTTGCGTAGCGATCGCGTGTGGTTGGCAGAAGGATAGCTCGTTACGTAATCTAACCCCGCCTAACCTCGGCTAATCGCGAGTAGGCAAGTGCTGAGGAATGGGCAATTAAGTGCAATTAGGACTTAACCTACTTCCTAAACGGGCTCGCCCCGAAAGCTTAATCTCTTTCGAGTTTCCTCCGCGTCCAACTTAAACAAAATGCCTCACCGACTCCACTTAACTTCAATTCGACGTCAGTTCTGCGAAACTCGCCGTGTTCGCGTTTCAAGAAACTTCCCTCGCGGTTCAAGGAACTTCCTGTACGACGATTAACTGGCGACGCGAAGATTTTTGCAGATTTTCAGCCGGCGGATTGCGAGAGTCGCAAGAAGAACGTAAAAGCAGAGGAACGTAAGAGGCAAACCGCAGAACAGAGGATGAGGCAACGCGAGAGGGTATCGACGTTTCGACGTATCGATGTCTTTCTGGGCTCGCGTGTCACTAGCCTCCTAAAGCTGCGATCGAAACTCCCCACAAAACGCTAAAAACGCCCATTACTTTCACATACAACAAATGAAACACCCGAACCCGCCGTTTCTTCATTTCTTCACCGCCGAAAGCAAGCTGCAATCTCCAGACAGGATATCAACGTTTCTACATTACTCAAAGTGTCAAAAGAAGGATTAATTTAATCTACGGAAAATTCGGCCACCAGGACTGCAGGCAAAAATTGAAAAACCATTAACTCTTCGTTTGCGCAGTTTCCATTGAGTATCTTGCGTTAGACACTCCAGCCTGTCATTCGACACACGCCTCTGCAAGCGCTCAGATGCTTCGCGCGCGGAACTTTTCGAGTGCAGTTCAACTGGATAGTGACGGTGGCTAATGAAAATCGGTAACGTTACGTGGAAAAGTCTTAACAGCGACCTGTCGGCAGCGGAGCAAGGTGGTATCGGTATTTCTTGCGGTTCTTTGTCCCGCCGTACACCAACCTCACCTGCGTCACGCCGCTTCGTACGAGTAACTCGATCACGCGTGGTATGGTGTGGTGTGGTGTGGTGTGGTATGGTGTGTTATGGCGTGGTATGGTGTTCCATGGTGTAGCGCAGTGCGTCGTCGATCATGTACAAACGCCGATACTCATGCCATCCGACGTACCTCTTGTGCGAACCCCATGAAAGCTTGAGCAACCTTGCAGCAGTTTTACATGACACACTATCGTTGCATAAGGATACATGGACCGGATAGTCTAATGTGGTATGTGTAAACAGTGTGTAAAATCATTTCTGATGAGCAATTCGCTTCAATGGCTTCTTCTGGGATGCATATGCGGTATTTCTCATTTCAGACAATGCAAATTTCACTTTTTGGTGGGTGAAACTCTTTTATTTCTGATTTTCCACGTGAGGCACTACACATTTCGTATTACATTTATTATTTTTATTTTTTAAATATTCTATTTAAGAAATAACAAAGTTTGTAATTATTATTATTATATATTAATTGTCATTTGAAGTTACTTAAAACAAAGTTTACGTATGATAGAGTATTTTACTGTGTTCCTGCATAATGGTACTACTTACATGATTACTTGCAATTTCTGCAAACTTACTGTATCTGCAACGTTCCACGTGTCTAACGTACTTTACCGTTGTGCCAGTGAAATTAATTCAAACACATCCTCAGCGTTTCTCTGGCTACTGAAACACTTCGGTGCAATTCCGGATAGTCGGGAGGAGTTCGAGTTCTGAGAGATGATTGTCTCTCCCACCGAAACGTCTTCATTGACTCACAGAACTGCGGCATGAGTTATTGTGCAACTCCAGTGGTCACCGCTTCCGGTATCGCATTTGGTTAGCTCCTCGTTGCTCCTCAATTACACTGCAGCTTCGCAGTGGCTTTACTATTGTCATGCATTCGCATTCAAGCTAGCACACTGAAGAAGAAACCTTTTATTTTTGTGTTAACCGCAGGAATTAATGATTAAATGGGAAACAGACGGTTTGTGGTTGACTTTCTTCACGTTTATTTTATTGTGTCAATAGGTTCTACATGTTTCCGAGACCTTGGGTTTTCTTCATAGGAGTAGTTTTAATCCGCAAACGAATGGTGTTCTTCCTTCTTTAGACAATTACTATCGTCTATAATTCTTTATTAAATTATGAAGACGTTATTAAGTGAAAATCTGAACCGTTGAATACATTTTGATGAGTCACATTATAATCATGTTGTATAGGGAACATATCATTTTTCGTAGTTATTTAGAAATTTTATAAACGGTCCGCATAGCCGAACAGAGATTCTTACGTGTTCAATATAAAGCCAAAAATAGACCAAAAACCACAATTTCTTTATTTCTTTCGGACCGATACCATTCCACAGAGGATAGTTTGCCCTGAAGATAGACCACTTTTCGCGCTTTGAACTCTTCATAGTTTCCAAGACATTACGAAAAATAGAATAAATAACCCAGAAAAACACGAGAAAAAAATGAATTTTTTTACAACCATCAACTGGAAGTAAAGCTTTCGACTTGCTCCATTACACGAAATGAAAGAGAGTCAAAAGACGCTCCAGGAAACGCAAACCACACTCAAGAGTTCGCAATAGTTCACGAGTTATAAGCAAAAATAGAGAAAAAAATAAGAAAAATAAGCTGAAAATAGGCGAAAAATTGTTAAAAATGTCAAATTTTTTTTTTGTTTCGGACCGATACCATTCGGTAGAGGGTAATTTGCCCTGAAAATAGACCACTTTCCGCGGGCTGAACTCTTCATAGTTTCCGAGATATGACGATTTTAAGAAAGCAAAAAAAAATTTTTTTCAAAATTGCTGATCGCGATTTGTCCCACGTGAAAGTGCGTCCAAAGAACTTTAAGAAAACCTATATTACTTATAGGTTTCGACCGCTAGTTTAAACGGGACAGGGCCTTGAAGAAATCGAGAAAATCTTAAGGTATACCCCTTGCCATTTTTGCCAAAAAATGATGGGTCACCGATTTGCTCGTCCTTGTAGTATATCAAAGGGGGTGCAAAATGACTCAGAAAAATGCAAGGCGCACCTCAAAATTCCCAATAGTTCCGGAGATATCGTCAAAAATGTGTGGAAAAATCGTGAAAAACGAGCATGAAAATAGGGTCAAAAATTAAAACTCTACCGACCGACTTGTAATTGTGCCAGATAAAAGAGGATACAAAGAGACTTGGAAAAATTGCAACCGCACTGAAAAATTCGAAATAGTTTCTGAGATATGACAAAAGATAGATTAAAAAATCGAGAAAAACACGAGAAAAAAGCGCGTTTTTTTACAGCCATCAACTGAAAGTAAAGCTTTGACTTGTTCCATTGCATAAAATGAAAGAGGGTCAAAGGAGGCCCCAAAAAACGCAAATATAAAATATCATGTTGCACATAAAATATTAAGTTGCATTTGTGAAATCGCAATGATTCTAAATCTAACACAAATGAACGATCAATTCCATCCTTTTCCGTGGGTGAGCCATAAGATAATGAAGTGATTAAAGAAGAAACTGAGAAGGTCAGCGTTAGGCGAAGAAACATAGAAAAGCACGCATCGTTCCTGGTCCACCTGCAACAAAGCGGGATAAACTGAAAAACGGAAGATACGCCGAAAGACCGGTGCAGCAGACAAAAAAGGACGAAACAGCGTAGTGAGGCGAACGCCGGAGGAAGAAAAGGAGGGTGATCGGCGGAGGAAGAAAGAGAAAACGCGGAGAAGGAAGAAATATCTGTCTTGGGTACAGCCAGCGGTACAGCCGAGTCCCGTAAGTCGTCGATGGCAAAGTGCTACCGGTGTTAGTTGGCAGACTCTCTAACAGTATGCCCCGCTAACGAACAGTGTAACGAACGGAGCAAGAAACGAGGATGCGCGAGGTAGGAAGGGAGCAAGGAAGAGCGGAGGAAAAGAGGAGGACTACGGGAGGACTAGCGGAGGAATAGCGGAGGAATAGCGGAGGAATAGCGGAGGAGTGATTACCGGGAATGCTTTCGCCTTGGATGGGAATCGAACGGTCCGAAAGGGAGAGAGCACCGTTGGAATGACCCGACTCAGCTCGACTGAACTTGACGAGAACCACATCCCGTGGCACCAGGGGCGTGCCCTCTTATGGGATCAACGACAAGTTGCTTACCATCATCGATCTGCACTTACGTTCCGCTATTCTTTGGGTTCGTGATGCACCGAGAGGCTTTCGCATGGCAGCGGCACGGCAGCGCAAAAATCATATGAGCCTCTTACCGGCGCATAGGACTCCTTCAAGGCGGTATTAAAATTGGTAGTCTTGCAGAATACAGACTTCCGTTAAGTTCATTGCGACTTGCAGATGATCTTAGCAAGCTCCTTGGCCATTGTTTCTATCGCGCCTCTTCAGTTAGAAAACGTTAGACGTGTCTTCTGGATACGTTTATTCCGCTGGTCCTTCGATATGTCGGAAGCTCAGAAATGTCATTGTCATAAAACTGTTCGTGATACAGAGTACTTTTCCGGAATACAGGTTTCCATTCTCTTCAGGGGGTGCAGATGATCCTAAGGGCCACGGAGCAACTATTGCATTCTGCCGCTCCCAGTGTCCTTCGATATACCAAAATTGCTCCACAGAACCACCAACAGCAGTATCAAATCTAATCCTCCGGCAACTTCCTTACCAAGCCACCACACCTCCCCAATGAAAAAATCTCCGATTCCCCCACATTAGTCCTCTGACACTGGGTCTCCCGACAGGTCCAAAGCTCAAATTCCAAGAGGCCATCAGCAGCCGCATGCTGTTCCGCTATCCGTGGCAACTTCATAAGCTGATCCCGCTGCAATAAAAAGCGCCGACAGTGCGAATGTTCCCATGAAAGCGTGCGCCGATGGTAAAGGCCGGGGAATACCGTACACGCACGTCCATCAGAAGCTGGAATTCGCTCGGAGGAGCTGCCCGGGGCCTCGTGGCCTCCTGTACAGCCCGTACGAACCTATATGAACGCGCACGGACGTCCATACGTTGCTATATGAACGCTTGTAGAGGCGCGTTGTACCGTTCTGTCCTCCAGGTTCACCGGGTCGCGCCGGCTTCTCATCGAATCGCAAAAAGCGGCCGTCGAGGTGGTCCCAGGATTGTGCGGGGTTACCGCAACGGGAAAAGGGAAGAGCGAGGGGCGTGCAGAAGAGGGGGAGCTCGATCTTACGGAACGGGTCACTTCTTCCGTACGCTGCATCCAGAGGTGGAGACTGATAGCGATGAGCTGCGTGAGATAGTGCGGCGAAGGGTTCATTGGGAGAATGAATAGAGTTAATGTCTCTTCAAAGACAGATGAAAGAATGGAAGAATGAAAGAGCTAAATTAAATGTAGTGCTGCTTGGCTGTTGTAACTGAAAAACATCTGCAGTCGCTAGTCAGTTAACGGGTATGATGAGGAAATGGTAGACATGGGTGTGATAGTACTTGTTTCTAATCAAAAAACATCTGCAGTGGCTAGTCAGTTAAGTGGAATGATGGAATTGAAGAAAACAAGACGCGAATGTGATAATATTGCCTTTAATCAAAATGTTTATGCCTTGACATCCGCAATCTCCGCTAATTTAAGTGATATGACACGGAAATAGAAGAAACGGGAAACACTGGGAATATGTGACAGCACTTGGTTGCAAATGAAAAACTTTAGCAGTAATTTAAGCAAACCAAATAAATTCCTACTTTGACACCTGCAATCACTGATGATTGTAGTGGCATGCTGCAGAAATAGAAAACACGGAAAATGACACAATAGGGCCAGCTCAGTTGAAGCAAAGCTGTGTCAACGTCAACCTCTGCAATATCCAGTCGTCTAAGTGATGTGATGAAGGAATGAAAAACATGAATGATATGTGATGGTACTTTTTAAGGAATGAAAAAAGCTGGCAACAATTTCACCGACAAAAAACATGCCTACTTCGGAGCTTGCAACCTCCAGTTAGCTAAACGATATAATGAAGAAACAGAAGATGGAAACGCGTTCCAGAAAATATGACAACACTTGGTTGTACAATCGGAAAAATCGTTTCATGTGATTGAGACAACATTACCAGACAGTGTGTCGACCTCGACCTGGAAAAGCTGGCGTTGCGGAAGAAGAAAGAAGAAAGGGCCGATATCCCATAACGGCTTCCTACGGCCAGGTGCCGGTGTTACCTCTGTCACTTCCTCGTTCCTCGTTCTCAGCAAGGAATCTCTCGTAAATACACCTGCGCGCAGGTGGACTCACCCATACCACCATGACATAACCACAGGGCACGAGCAAAAAAAGATTAACTTCAATCTGGACCATTTTCGTTCATTTCACGTTTCCTGGATTAGGCAGGTTTTGCGTCCGCAGGAATCGTCCTCTATGAAGGAGAACATTTTGCGCCACTGCCTATATTTGATGTCTTGAAACGCTCGGTTTGGTTTAATGTGTTTTATTTACGGTTTTTATAATTAGTAAATATAGTTTTACTTGTATTCAATCCTGGAAGTAATTAGGTTCTTCGTGTGACTGTTTTGGTTGAATATGCTTTGTGTACCGTTACACTGAATTATTATATCTTGGGATGTTACATTTGTGGTTATTGTAATATTTTACAAAAATCTATTGTAATCGAAAAGTCCAATCAAGATATATTATATTTATTATACACTAGACTCCTCAAGGGAAAGATGTCGAGATTTACTTTAAGAAAACCCGTAAAATTCATATCCAACCAAAAGAGGCCAACCAAAATAATTTTATTAGAGATGTGAACCTTATGTGATACATAAGTTATAAGTATATTGAAATGTTAAGGTATTTAATCCATACGTTAAAAAATCTTATAAAAACGTTTTCTATGGCAATTTTTCACAATTTAAATGTCGGTGATTAACGTGTCAATAATCACACACGCATAATACTCGATACGTGATCGCACAACAAGCATTCTCATCCACACGAGCTCGATATTTTATTTCCCCCCGTTGCTATGAGAAATGACCGATAATTTGGTTAAACTCCGCGCGCGCTATCGCCATTACGTTTCCCATGGCTGAAACGTTAAAGACGTCCCGGACGTTCGTCGGCCTCTAGAAAAGGATGAAGGCGCGTAAAAGAAGCAGCAAGGCAGCGGCGGCCGAGAAAAAGGGTGGAAAAGGACGACACGAGGAGCTAGCGTCCGGTTATCAGGCGACTTCCTGCGCGCACATGATCGATGGATCGATCCCGATCGATGATCTCGAGCCGGAAACCCCACCCGTTTTACCTGTCCTGGCCGTACCTGTTGATCGAGGCGTTTCCACGTAAGAATCCGACCACTTCCGGTCCCGGACAGTCTCCTCTTAACGACCCGCCGCGTATTTTCCGCTTATCAGCCTTCCCACACGGCAAGCCGTCGTTCGCAGAAACGATGCTCAAACATCAGCACGTGACGAGCCGTCGATTTTCCTGCCTGCCAACTACGCCGCTAACGAATCTCTTTTAATAACGCATTTAGTGACCATTAGGGTGCATTCAGTCGTTACCGAAGCACTCGATAAAACAGACATTAAAGCGCGAGCAAGCCCACGCCACTGGATCTTGCGAAACGGCGCCGAGCGCTTCTGGCTGGCAAAGAAAAACGATCGCGATCTTAGGCAACTATCGTAGTGCGCCATCGTGATCCGTTTACGACACGAGATGCGCATGGAGAAAGGGAGAAGAGCTTATCGGCATCTACGAGTCTAGTCTGTTGAAAGACGGACCGGATTGTGTTTCGGAACAGTTGAGAAACATTCAAAAATTAGAGCCGCTTCAATCAGTACAATTCAATACTTTTAAGAAATCATTCATTTTATTATTATATTATTATATATATTTAAAACACGTCTGCGCGCGTATGGACGTATACACGTAAGTTGAAAGACGGTATAGATGGTGCTTTGAAACCGTAACGAAACTTTAAAAACCAATTCAATGTTTATGTTTATATTAATCCAATTATTACATTTGTTAATTTAAATATTTATATTGTATATGAAATAATTAAATTATCTTAAGATCAAAACAACAGGATATTCATAAAAAAACATGGCATGTTGAGGGCAAAGTAAGCATACGGGGAAATTCGATGGCGTCAGGAGAAAAAGTATTAAATCCACAGGAGTGTATTCCATGGACCGTCGGATGAAAAAGTGACCGTACGGATAGGAAGAATTGACCAATAAACGAATTAAGAGAGAAGAATTATCGCTTGATTTCTCGAGCGACCCACGCCAATGCGTTTCCTGCACCCTTCTTCACCGGTACACCATGGAAACTCACCCCGAAGTGCAATTCCGCAGAAACATATGCGCGTTTGTACGTGTGTGGGCACACGTACGTTCACCTATGGGAGTGTGTTGGTGACACACGCCATAGTTCCGACCACGTGGCGATTTGGGGGTGGAGAAGGGGTGGCAAAGGGGTGGTTAAGGGGTAGCAAGGGACGAGGATGGGACGAGGATCGATGCCAGGGGGAAAACGGAATTGACGGAGATTTATGGAGCATCAAAAGATTACTTTCCCGTTCGGCGGCTCGCTTTTTAATCTGCCGCGCTTCCGTAATTAATTTTCTCGCGCTGTAATTACGTCTCGTTAACGGTTAATTATTGCGTCTCGGCATGCATACCTGATTATGATATATATTTATTGCGTAAACTGTCTATAAGTGAATAGTAGAGATACTATTATGGACTTTTCCGAATGTTGCTGGAAGTTTCGGTTGCTCAGCGTATTTGCAAATATAGGGATAGCGTAACAAAAAATTGTTTTACACATTCTCCGACTATTATTTATAGCAACAACGTTGTATATTAATTTACATGCTACTAAGTAGGGTTCTTTTTATCCTCTAGAAATATTCAAAAGGTACGCATTTAATCTTGTTAAACTTAGTTAAACAGTATGCCCTTCTTTCTAGTTGATATTTTTCAAGAAATTTCTTCGAATAATTATTACGCTAAATATAAAAATGACCACTCTGCATCGTGTGTTGAAATCAAATTACGAGTAGTACTTCGACCAGAAAATGAATTAAATATTAACAAAATTTGCAACAATTTTATTAAACGTTCAATTATTGCACCATAGCTTCTCATTTAAACATTACTACAGATTCCGTATTATTTATCCCCACAAAAGTGGCAAGTTTTATTTATTATTCCTGGACGTAACTAACAAGATTGTAGCTGTACACCGTGGCGTTTGTTGCGACACAATAGTTTACCGCGTGAAATTTTAAAGGAAACCACCAGCAGCGGTGCGTAGGGGTGAGAATGAGGGGTGAAATAGGAAGGGGGTCGAAAATAGGGGAAGGAGGGCACAAAGGAAACCGGAGTACTAACCAGGGCATTAGCAGCGAACCCCCGTTTCCGACAAACAAGCCATGGCCCCCCGTGCAACCCCCAACTACCACCCAACTACCCCCTACAACCCCCAGAAAACATCCCTCGGGAGATGGACGCGTCGTTTGATATTGATTACGACTCGAAAAGGGGCTGCGAAGTTTGAAATTTTCGAGGAAGCCCCGCACGTTTTCCGCTGGAAGGTTGCAAGTTCTGCGTTCATTTTCTTTTCAGTCGCCATACGCTGATTCTTTGTTTCTCGTACTTGGGATCAAAGTACAACGGCGTTGCTGTTTAATAACAAATAAAAAACATCGGGAATACGATTTTCCTACTAATTTAAACCATTCTATCCGCGGGAAATTCGCAAATTTCCTGTTTACCCTATTTTCGTTTTCCATACGCTCATTTGTGTTATCTTGTACTTGAGATTAGAACAAGTATAGACGAGCTGTTGTTTGATAGTTAAAAGAAACAGCTAGTATCGCATTTTAACTTCCGTTATAGATCATTACGTCGAAAAAATACGTCTCGAACCAAATAAAAACTTTCTTCCTTTGCAATACTAAAGAAAATTAAAATTTGCTGTGGCCGCGCAACTATCGTCTAAACTCGCTTTTACGTCATTCCACTTTTATCATTGATAGTTACAGAAAAATGAATTATCCCCCGTTCAAACTAAAAATTCAATTGTTTGCAAAATTACAAAAAGGGGAAAATTCGTCTGGATCATCTAGCTGTCATCTAAATTCCACTTTCACGCCATTCAATCTCTACCATTAATAATTAGAGAGAAAGGAATACCTGTCTAACAAGAAAAAGAAATTTGGCTGTGACGACGCCGCTATCACCTAAAGTAGACTTTTACGTTATTACGGAGATAGAAGATTTGGTAGGCATTCGCAAGCAATTAATCCCTTTCCGATTGGTCGTGGCAGACGGCCGGTCGGTTTTTCTCCGTCGATCGTACGCCACCTTCCATTTTCGTCTGCCTTGTTGCTGTCTCTCTCTACTCGCCATTCGGTCGCACGCCGGCTCCGTTGTCCTTGCACAATGGTCCGTGTAATCAGCAGTGAGTGACTGTCACCCGGTATGCATATCGTGCGTCTCCCTCGCACCCCGCGTCGCCATTTTCCACCCTTCAGGGGCCACCACAATGACGGGACTCGTCATTGTTTCAGGCGAACCGTAAAGTCAAAGGAAAAGCACTCACGCAATACTTTAATGCTTCCCACTCTCATTCGCCGCGCTTTCCTGCCGTCGTCTTTTTTCGCGCAACGCGTTGCCCTCTATCTGGCGCGTGCTCGAAGAAAATCTCATCGCTTAGAGTGGCCGATGCAAAGCGGTGTGGCGGTACCTTTAGACAATGAGACGCGGACCTTTCTCAGCTTCCCCAAAGAGGGAGAACCTGTGGGAGATGAAGGAGGACGAACCTGGATGAAGGAGGAGGCAAGGAGTGAATTCCGTGGCAGCTTTGTGCTGCGTGATAATGCGGGACGGACGATGCTTGCTTTAGGCTTTTGTAAACCGCCGCACCAGTACTTTCGGAGATTTCTGCGGATTTCGGATTTAGAAGATTTTCGCGGGGAGCCTGGTGGATGGCTTTTGGGAAGCCGGGGGGATGGCCTCTGATTCCCGTCATGTTTATTAGTTGCCAGCTTTCTTCGGATCACGCTTTTAATGCCATGCGCCATTTTCGTCTGAAACTTCAGCCTCGGTAAGTGATGATACCGTAATAATTATCATTATCAACAGTTATTTCCTAGTTATTTCATGTTACACAACAATTGTGGTGTCAAGTTTTCAACGATCTCTTCACACTTTCGTATGACCAAAATATTAATTCCACGCCCCATATCCATTCGAACCTTTTTCTGGTTGGCCTTTCCGCGCGTTCTATTCCATCGCATTTCGTCCTATTTTACCTGCATCCTTTTTCAGACCGCATTCTATTTATGTGGTATCACTTTTCCCTGAACTTTTTCGCCTGAAACGTCCAACGATCGACGAGCCCTCGGGGAGAAAAGACCTCGAGATCCTCGATCGGCGATCTCGATCGGAAGGGGCGTGGTTTCCGGCACTTAGAGCGTTCCTCGATCCTTAACACGCGTACGCACTTGCGTAACGACATCGACGACACGTTCCTCCGGAGCGTGGGAACACCTTGCCGGCCATTTCTCTCCTCTCCAGGCGTTGGATTGCGCGAAAAAATGCTTTTCCAACTATTTATCCAACGGTCCGCATTCCGTCACGTCTCCTCCGCTTCCTTCATTTGCCCAGCGCGCCCTGGCCATTCTTCACTGATTACGCAAGCGAGCGTTCTAACGCCATCAGCTGACGGCATCATCTACCTGACCTAAGGAGCAGCCCTGAAAATTCGCCATGACAATTGGAAAAGGTCCGCGCGGACGTAAAATAATCCGTTCGCTGGAAGCGTACGGTCGTACGTGATCGATGGCGTGGCTGGAGTCTCGTTCAGTGCGAGCGTGCGAAGAGATCTCACTCGAGACAATTGCTCCCGGCTCCATCAAGCTTCATCAGGATGATTAGCGAACGACGTACACCGCGGGTCGTCCCTTTAGATTAACCAACTCCTCCCTCTCCTTCGCCCTCTTTCTTCGCTCGCCCCGCCGCCTCGTTTTCTTTCACTCCCGGCCGCTGATCCACGTCCTCCGCCCCCGCACCAATACGAATTCCTCCGCACCGTCCAGCATTTTCGTCAACTCGCCTGCGATTTCGCTACTTTCGTCGGCGGCCCTCGGCATTTGTCGCAAGTGCGCGGCACTCGTGTGCTCTCCCTCCCGTTTCTTCTGGCTTGCACTGTCCTCAACTCCTCCTCGCGATCATCCCGGTCGTTATGCCACCAATGAACGCGGCACGTCGGTCAATGACACGCGTGTGCGAGCGGCCAAAGTGGCACGACCAGAGCTTTCTTCTTTTTTGCCCCTCCGCCGACTCCTCTTCTTCTCCGCCGGCTCCTCTTTTCCTCCGACGCCGCCTATCGTTCTTCGCCTTTCGTTCTTCGCCCTTCGTTCTTCGCCTTTCGTCGTCTCCTGCTTCTGCCGTGCTCTTCTTTATGCCGCGAATCCGGATTTTCGCTTTTCGTCTTTCATTGTTTGCGTCGCCTCCTGTTCGTGGGCCGCTCTTTTTTAGGTCGCAAATTCAGATGTTGTAGCTTTTGAAGGAAACGAGAAACAGAAGCAAAGAAATAGCGGTACATTAAATAAGTGGGAAATTATACATTTCCTTGGCAAGTATATGTACCAAAAAAATGTGACTTTTTTAATACTAGGTACGTACTCTTAACAAACAAATAAATGTTAACACTGTAATAAATTAAAAATTACTTAATTTATTTTCCTTTTAACATATTTCTGAACCTTATTTTCGTCGAATTGTAACAGCCTTTTTCCAGTCGACACTCCTTTAAGTTCTTGTACTCACGGTACATGTTTCAGAATTTTCAGAGCCCTTCTTCAGGGATCTACTTCTTTCTTTATTATTGTAAAAAGGTATTGTACATTCATGAATATAAGTGTGCTTTTGCACTGAAATTTTACTTAGCATTGCTAACTCTAATACTTCCTAAATGAACGTTACACATAAACCACGAGCGTCAATATGAAAAACAAGCGCACAGTTACCCATAAAGCAGCGTCGTGAGAAATTTCGATGAAGCCTCCAGAGGCCGAGATTGTTTAGAAGTAATGGCGAGCGAGAGAGCGCCTAAATTAAATGATGGTTAAGTGAGGGAATGGACTCGGTGAATGAAATCAAGCGAGAGCGCTTTCTCGACTGCCCTGCGAGCCGTGTGTGAACAATCAAACGATTGACAGAAGTGGACGATAGACCGTCATCAAGAGAAAAGAGGACCAGAAGGCAATAACGAACGAAACCGAGCGAATTAATAAGTATAAACACACAAACAAGCAGACCGACATTATAACATTTAATCAATTCCGCTTATGTTCATAAACGAAACCGCACAAACGTCTTTGTTGAAAAAATATTAATGGTCAAATGAACAGTAACTTTTCGGTTCTCCGTTGGCAACGAAAAGGAACGACCACAAACACTAATCTCATTGTCAGAAGTTTGAAAGCGTTTTATGAATCAATTTATCAAGTCGCGTCAATTCTTTGTAAGTCAAAGTGAGTCAAAGCGCTTAAATATGGAACGGCTTACGCTTGATCAACCCTTCTGCTTTCGGTAGGCAGATTCCCACAGCAATAAGTAGCGGCCGTAGATTTTTCCTAGAGGTGGTCCGCCCTCATAAATCAACAACGGATTCCGGCGGGCGAAAGCGAGAGTTCGTGACCCTCCAATGATCGAGGAGCTCGAATGATCGTTGGATCAGTTAGAGTCGTTGGCTCGTCAGCTGTGGGTCCAAGAGCAGGCTTGCTGTGGTGGAATACAGCTTTCAAAAGTTTAGTACCATATGTACATGCAGTCCTGGTAAACAGCTGATTCTTTGGAGTGTTGGTGTGCATGGTAGTTGTTTAAAAGGAAATTCAACCGAATGTCACTAAATGTTACTACAAAATAATAGTAATAGTTTCTTCAATTTTGCTCGTTGATTTCACGATTCCCCTAAATCTTGTGTTAAATAATAAATATAAATACGCACTTTCATTGTATTCAAGTAATTGGTGGCAAGTATATTTGAAAATATTTCGAATTTAGTTTGACAAACCGTAAAACAAGCTTCAACCTATTATAAAAGAATGGCAAAAATGTATATTAACGTATTAATACTTGTTATTCAATCATTTATTTTGATGTCGTACTTACCGCATAGACTCCTGAAGAATCATCTGTAGAGTACAGAATTTAATTTAATATAATCCACTTACTTTTCATCTTAGCCTCAGTGTCCCTCACATCCACAGATGCAGAGACACTGAAAGGCGAAACAAATCGGAGGTCCAACAGTCTTGAACGCACATAGCAGCAGTCTGCCGAAACGTAGAAGACAAACGTGGAATCTCGAGGTTTATTCAATGTAGCGTCAAAAGCGATGAAATTGAGAGCGGAGCATCCGTTATCGTTCGACAGCGTACGATCTGGATCCGAATAGAGCGTCCACCCCCAGCGAGGCCTAAATCTGGCCGCACCCCGAGTGCGTTTGCCGTATTAGTCATTCCGTGCGCAGCTGGGATCAGTCCCCGAGGGTGCCCCTTCATCTCTCCACCCCCTTCGGCCCTTCGGCCCTTCGCCAGCGGACCCTGCACCCTCTTCCATCCCTTCACGAGGCCAAATCAATCTCGGCTTATCCCGCGGGGGTCCACCATTTTTTTTTCTCCACCTTCGGCGAATGTTCTTACGTTCGCCAGTTGGATAAATCGCGCGAGTCGTCGGCCGAGTGACCGATCAGTGCGTTAAAAGCGGACTAAAAGTACGAGTCCGATGTCTGATGAGGTGACATCGACGAATGGAAAAGAATTTTCGCCAAATGTTATTGACCGTAGAGTACCATGCGAAAGTAAATATTCTTTCACAAAGTTTTGCAAATTGATGTATTGGTGAATTTAATATGAATATTTAGCGAACTCATATATTGTATACGATTTCTGGAGAATAAACTGTACCGAATACTAATACGTCAAATACCAACCTGTAGACAATTGAAACACATGTACATGACTTCGACATATTAAATTACACCGTATGTCATTACGTCCCATATTATCCTGCACACACTTAAAACTCACATATAAGATTTTCAGACACTACACTTGATGATATATTAACTCATTCAATAGCATCCTGTAGCCAATTAATATTTATGCATATGAGTTTCACGCAGACACTCCTGACATATACTGGAGCTCCGCATATATATTATACATACCGAATTTGATACCATCCCGAAGACAATTAGCAACCGTACAGATAATTTTGATAGTTGAAATGACAGCATATATCAATACAGCTAATACACTCCTGTCAGCAATGAACACTCGTCTCCACTTAATCGTCCACTTGCAATGTTGGTCGTCTGGCACTGCCATGTGCACCAGCTTCCAGCGGAAGTGCGAGCGCAACTTTCGTGCCGTTAAAGTCGCCTGGCAGGAAAACAGGATGCGTACCGGCGTCAATGGACGAGACATTGGTCACGCCGGGGTGAATTCGTTTCGGCTTTACGACCTTCCCTCCCCCCGTGTCTCTCCGATGGTCCACACCCCCCGCGTTCTCTCGTTCTGCCGTAATCGGGGGCGAGAAAACGAGCCGTTCCCGACCCGCAATCGGAATTACACGCCGATTTTCGAGGCTACAGTTTATCGTCTTGATGGGCTACGCAGCAGGAGCAGCAGAAGCGGCAGGAAATGTGGGGGTTGTTTCTGCATTGTGCGTCACCCCTTCAACGGAGCCAGTCATTGCGATGATTAATGGCGAGAAATATTAAAAAGGAAATGCGCCTGCCTGATTTTCGATCATTTTATTAGTTTCCTTATTTATTTCACGCTGCTTCAACCCATTCCGCTTCTATGTCGGGTGCTGCACGCCAACGTATTCCGTTAGAAGAATTTTTGCCTAGTGCAAAGCGATGTGGAAAGAGTATCTTATATGTTTTTATAATTACATATACAAATTTCACTACCATACATATAATTATAAAGTATTAACATTTTTATAACCGTATATATTCCCGCCGTACCCAATATATTTTTAAACGTGTAGAAATTCGCAAAGATTTAAGCAATTTACTAGATGCATGTAAAGAATAGCAATTTAAATCTAAATCTAAATCCAAATCCAAATCTAAATCTAAATGTAAAATATATCATGTATGAGTACGTTGGCTAAAGTCCTCGAAAGCAAAGCAAAGAAGAAAATCACCCGACGTGTTTTATTACGGCGACTGCGTGCAGTGAATTCGGTGTAATAGACAGAGCAAAGTATTACACCGAAGGGATCCAGTGGTGGATCTGGAGTTGAAACAGAAGCTGAGGGAGGGGTCGACCTCGGTGACAACGATCTCTAACGAGATTCGTTTAGTAGTCGGAGACAGATGGAGGCGATCTGCTCGATCCACGATCTCGCCTAACTGTGCTCAAATTGTCTGCAAACGCACATCTTACGTTCCAGAAGCCATGCGCAGACCGGGTCAAACGTGACCTGTCCGAAATTTTATTGCCGGCGTTTACAGAAACTTATGTTCTCTAATTGAATTTTCTTTTATGTGGCAGTTTTAGTCTTTTCAGCGGGTGACGTGTACTGCTGAACTAATATTTGAAAATGATTACTTAACGCTAGACTCTTTCTGTAAGAAATGTGTGGTACTGAAATAATATTTGAAAATCTATTCCTAACGCTTGACTCGTGGTAGATTGAATACTGCTAGAAATGTTGCTAAATATACCCACAGACATTTTGCCAATTGCTTCATAAAGTACACATATGAATACCGCATTAAACCCGAATGTCGTTTTCAGAGATTAAAATTTATCCGATGTAACTTTCTCTAGTACAACATAATTGAATCATTCTTCTTCGCAACTTTTTCACATTGATTTAAAATCGCTCAGTTGGCATATAAGAATCAACGATTTTCTACTCCGCGCCGACATCACCAAGTCCCGTTGGCAAAAAAAAATGGTCGAATTAAAAATCGCGAGCCGGTTCGTTCGTCTCGTAGCAGAAAGGACGAGGGTTGCGAGTGAAAAAAAGGTGAAGGAGAGACAGAGAGAGGGTGGATAAAGCGGTGGACCTCCCTATTGACAACGGCTTTCATCTTTATAATTCAACCCCTCTACCGCCACCCTCGATCCATTTTGCCTTCTCCCTAATGCTTTTTTACCGTCGCCACATGGCGAGCACGTGGACGTCTCCCTGCCCAATAAACCGGCTCTCTTTCTCTCTTCTCTCTTCTCTCTTCTCTCTTCTCTCTTCTCTGCCCTCCCTTGCCTTCTCATTCTGCGCGTCTGCGTTTGTCTCGCGGCACGGCATCCATCTCGGAGATATGGCGCGAAAAATTGCACTGCAATCCACGAAACGCATGTCGATTGTTATCCGCGTGTACGAGTGAAAAATTGAGATTTTTACTACCGATAGCGTATGCGTACGCAAAAATTGTGTAATTTTCGAAACTCCTGCCGAGCATTACCTATATTCGCAGGCGCAATAGTTCGGATCCTCGGATCTGATAGCGTAAGTGTGTGCAAAAATTGCGGTGCAATCCACGAAACGCATGCCGAACATCGCCAATATTCACGGCGCGTGCGAAAACTCCCGATGTGATAGTGTATACGTGTGTAAAAATTGCAACGCAATGTTTGAAAATCCTACCAATCGTTGACCATATTCACAAGTGCTATGCTTGAGTCTCTTAGATTTGATAGCGTAAGCGTGTGCAAAAATTGCGGTTCAATTGACGAAACGTCTGTCGATACTCACATTTCCAAATAAAAGCTTTCCGACTCCTCGAATCTCAAATGAACCGTTAGCTAGATTCCGAAACAAAAGTTTCTACCTGATAACGTGCATGTGTCGAAAAACACGAATACACAATCCTCGATTTCGAATGAACTCTCAAGTGAGCCACATTTGCAAGTGAAAAAGTTGGGACCCTTGGAGGTGATAGCATTTGCGTCGTGTTTAGTTGTGAATCACGTCGTCGTCTTACTCACCCTCAGACACGGCGGATTTCGTAACGAAGCTTATCACGGAGTCACTGTGGATCCGGATTAGGTAAGGCGCCTTTCGAAATAATTAACCGACCAGAGGCTTCCTTTCTGCGGTCAGGACGATCCGGCATTTCTCTGCTTGCAGTTCTTTCGCAGTGTGAGTCACGATGCGCCTTGTGCAACCGCGATCAAGCTGCATTACTCACGATTGCTCACGACGTTGATGCGCCATGACACGCGGCACACGAATTTCATGAGAAGTTCTCTCGTGCACGCTTATTCATACGTTATGCTAAATTTATGGATTACACGAGCTATTGTATTTTCGTGATAGCGTCAAACAGGGGCTAGTTGACATAAACATCGTAGTTCAGCGTCTGAATAGCTGGAGAGGCAAATTTATATATTGTTGAATAGACACGAAACGTTTTGTTAATATACACAGACAATTGATCAAGTGAATACACACCCAATGTATCCTAACATGCAAGACCCGAATTATATATGAAGTCCTTGCATACACGCTTATACATACGTTATTCTTAATTTGCGGATCACAGAGATTCTTGTATCTTTGTAATACACTAAAACTGAGGCTGGTTGACATAAATATTATATCCCAGCGTCCAAATACAAACTTCTTAATTTTTATGATTTTGTCAAATAAACCAGCGACGGTTTCCAAAAAAAAACTGCCGCTTTTTGGTGTTTCATAGAAATGTTATTAATGTCCATGAATTGCCCACCATCTCGTTAACTTTAGACCCGAAAAATTGAAAAGGTACAAAAGGTGTCATCTATCCAATTGCCAACACGCCTAATCGGACATAACAGGACGTCTACGCACGTACAATGACATTCGGGCGAAAAAAAGGAAAACAGCATCAATACCTCCGACTTTCTCTCCTCGAAGGTGGTCCCACGTGCATCGCAGGCGTCGAGTTCCTCGGCTCTTACCTCCTGGAGTCTACAGGGTGTCACGGAAGCACGGATTGCGGCCGTTCAGAAATGCCACGCACACACGGAACGGGAACAGACGCGGCCGGAGGAAGAGACAGGTTCATGGAAAAAGCCTGGGCTCGCAGATGGTGCCCCATGGCGGCCGCGTCCATATGGAGATGATACTGTTTAACCCACCCCGGAGACCTGCGAGGGTGTCGGATGACGTGTGCGGCACCCTGCCGCCAAGTTTGCCAGTTTTTATGTGCCAGCCAACGAGGGGAAGCAGGGAACGATTTTGAGATGCACTTGCGACGAAACGGGACCCCAGCCACACTGTCGCCGGAGGATTTTCGCTCGAATTTCATGTCTTCGACCTGTTTGCGCATGAACCTGGCGGAAGCGCCAATTAAGCGTGGAAACTCGAAAAAATAGGGTGTTATCCGTTGTCTCACATGAAAATATAAATAGATTTCTGGATTTGGCTTCTTTTGTTTGCGTCGAATTAAGAACTTGTGCACTTTACATGTTTCGGAACTATTTCGACAATCGGAGAACTTTTATTTTTTTAGCTTATCTTGGTGGTCATTTCTCCCAGTTGTTTTCAGATATCTGAGAGCTTTCATGTTTTGGCAAAAATGGCAAGGGGTATATTTTAAGATTTTGTCGATTTCTTCCCAGCGCTCTCACGACTAAACTATTGCTTGAACACTATAAGTTGTATAAGGATTTGTTAAACATTTTTCGACACTCTTTTACATGAGACTATTACCGAAAGAAAAGGTCTGAAAATAATAAGTTACATGAGGAAAATAAAAGCAGAATCTTCACTCCACCCCCAACGGAAAATCTATGGCAACAATCTGCCTTTTATCAACCAGCACCACTTTTCATCCTGTTGACTGTTGCGAAGCTCACCTCTCTATATGTAGTAGCTTCCGAGTGAGCGTGCGCAGTCGAGGTTATTTTCTGCGTTGCGCCACCTCAAAACATCCTCCTGTTGTGCGCCTCTTGTTAGTATGCATTCCGAAATCGCTTTAAAAGCGGCGTGTCCGAAAAGCGGGGCCCGTAACAAAGATGGCCACCGGTATTCCATGTAACGGGAGGAATTGGTATGCCTGCTCTGGTGTCACGGGTCGGGATTACGTATTCCCGATGAGAAACGGATGTACGTGTGCCAGCGACTCGCGGAGAAGTAGGCTTTAAGCACCTGTCGCGGCTTTCGATGTCTTCATGTCTTCGTGTCTTTCACGATGCTAGAGTGCCAACGAACTCCGCGATACACACGGAATAAATTCGCCATTCCCCACTTCGGCCTGACTCCGCGCGACCTGGGAAAACCTGTCTTTAAAGCCGAATGCTACTCCCGAACACTTTGGAAGCTTGACGGCCGATCAAATGCCTGCGTCATGAAACTGCCCATTGTTATGGGACGTCGATCCTGTCATGGTGGAGCGAGTGACGCGAAATTCTTTCTTTTATGTATTATGGCGTTTGCTACATTTGAACATTCTTCATTTATTTATGTACAAAGAAGTAAATTGGGTGAATTAATTATGAAGGAAAGTAACATCAATAATAACATTATCGTGACGCTAAATTAATGTCGTAGCGTTTTTTTATTAAATGCGATTGAAATTATTAGCAAATTAATTTCTGCCAGTGGTCTGCTAATGATTTTCCATCGGGCTTAATAAAAAAAATGCAAACCACAATCATGTAGTATTACAATAACATTACTATTGATGTTATTTTCCTATTTAATTAGTTTAATCCATCTATTTTTTTGAGCACAAATAATTTTCTGCAAGACGCAAATCCCACGTACCAACATATACGTGCGTTAATTAACCATTCACCAAAAACGTACAAAAATAATCATGTTAATTAATGACTGGACAAACTCACTACCCGCCAACGAAATAGTTCTATAAATACGTAACGTTTGTATCCAACTTCATACTTTCGTCAGCCTTCCATTTTTTCATCACCATTCTTCTGTCCCTGGCTTGCGTTAAGTTGTTCGTCGGTAATTTATCATTTTTGTGCTGAAGCGTTTCATTTTTTGCTACGATTTCGCTGGTAGAACTGTTAATTTTCTCACGTACAGTAAGATCGTAGCTGGCTGCGCTGACTCTCTAAAGCCCCTCCTCGATAATTAACGCAAAGTCTCTTGGAAAACAGCGAGACCCGTGTCAAATTACCCGTCAAACTGTTCCACACGTGTAAACCCGACTGTCAAGCAAACCAGAGGCCAGAAACTCGATCTTGACAAACGTCGAGCATTCAAAACATCGAAAACATATTCGGAGAAAAGGAAAACTATAATTTTCACGTTACGCAACTTACACTCAATCTCCATTAGATCGGCCGTTGGGAGAATTAATGGATGGACAGGCCGTTGAGGGAATCTCAAGGAGATTAGGGTAGAATGGATATTTCTTCGTCTCTAATACATGACATAATGGCCTATCAAATTTTCTATAGAAATCAAGTGTTGAAGGGGTGGTAAATTAGTAAGAATTCTCGGGGCATGGCTAAGGGAAGAAAGTGTAAAACGTTGATATACCTTATTAATACAAAGTAAGAACCCTTTCGCCGCAACCAGAATATTTCAGAAGATGTAGTACGCAAATTTAAATATTTCGGCATAAATAATTGCCGTTCTTCTTCGTTGAGATGTATTTTTTCCTTTTAACTAAAATAGTTCTCTGTTCAGAAGTCTGCACAGTAATAAATCGAATAAGTGAACATTTCCAGTAATAAGTATCTATAATAAGCTATACACAATTATATAAGAATTCGATTTTAATTCTTACTATTGCAAAAAACTAAAAGAAGACATAAGCGATTATTATTTCACATCTATTTTGAATAGTGAGATCACGATTACAACTAGATATCTAATATTTATTTCATGGTATAATGTAGCTAATCAGATTTCTCTTAAAATGCAATTAAATCGTTTTATTAACTTACTATTTGTTAAACGAGTGAGCATTGCAATGCTTATCCAAGTAAACGAAAAATGCTCACTGCAGAATGTTTCGAAAGGTATGACACCAGAGTGAATTACAAAATCTAAAATTGCAACGTCATTTACATTAAAACAAAGCATATTCACACCATGAATAAAACAAGAAAACATCGTAAACGTAAACGTAGTATATATAATACCTCAACCTGTAATTTATACAGTCATTACTTCTACATAACGACTTCCAGACCTGATTACAATACTTTTTCTACTCA
Source organism: Cryptocheilus praepositus (assembly GCA_033815515.1). Taxonomy (NCBI): domain Eukaryota; kingdom Metazoa; phylum Arthropoda; class Insecta; order Hymenoptera; family Pompilidae; genus Cryptocheilus; species Cryptocheilus praepositus. The sequence goes on along the minus strand of JAWWQZ010000112.1, from coordinate 454,679 downwards.
GGACGATCCACACGAGTATCGAAACGTTCGGAGAAGTTAGTAAACATGCGGTGAAAGAGAGACTATCTTCCGAAAAACCGAAGCTTTGTGCCGACGTCTCGTCAATAGCAGCATCGTAAACACTTGCCAATTTTTTTTACTAACGCTTCCACTTTCGGTATTGAAAAACTAACCGCAATATCAAGGGTTAAATATCACTTTCTCCCGAGAATACCACCGTCTCATCACACCGTGTACCGAAGCACCAAAAACAACTCAGCCAACTTTCCCATTTGCTCCTCTGTACCACCCCGCATTCATTAACCAATTTCTATGTGCTCTGTGTAAAAAGAAGAACATCATAAACAGTTGCCTTTTTCTTAAACTAAAGCTTCCATTTTCGTTATTGGAGAAATAACCGGATCATTAAGGGTTGAATATCACATTCTGATGATAACATACCCACCTCATCACACAACATACCGAAGCACCAAAAAGCCTCCCCCGCATTAATTAGACAATTACTATGCGCTCTGTAACGAAAGACAGACATCCGACATGGGAAACCCCCGTGGCCGTCGTCGAGGGGTCGGATCGGCTGAAAAGCACGGAAACCCATCTCTTATCCTTCGGCGCGAAGTCGAAGGAGTAATTATCGAGGGCGCGACGCACGTGTATGTGCTTTCCTGCTAAAGAAGGAAAGAGCATCGCCCCAGGAGGGATGGACGACCTTTCGCACGGCCTGAATTCTCGGGTCAACGATGCTTCCTTCGCCAGCCCTTCTCGTTGCCCTCAACACAGCCCCCGTCGTAAGTTTTCTAAGCCGTAGAAACGTGAACTAACCTAACGATCGGGGGTGTCGAATTAATGCCCGTGGACTGCACTTGTCTCGAACCCTTTGGGGCTGCGTTTTTCTGCCTTCCGAGTGTAGACCCGCTCGCGTTTGAGCTTTTACGGACCGAGTGAATTAGTGCGTTTAAGACGAATGTTGCTTGCAATGCGTTGGGATGGTAAATGAAAACAGATAGCTTGCGATATCTGTGAAAGAGGCTTCGGTCTTTCTCAGTAGCTTTGAAACTTGTTTGATATTTCATAAGGATCAGACAGGTGGAAGATCATCATTCGGTGTACAGGACTAAATGTCGGTTTTCAATGTTTCTCTCATTTATTTTTTACAATATCTCGGCAACTATTTCGAATTGTTTACTATGGTTTAACGTTTTTTCTCAAATGCTTTTGTATTCTATCTCATTTTACAAAAAACCCAAGTGAATTGGAAAGTTTTCAATTGTTTACCCCATCATAGGACGTATTTTTCCCTATCTTTTCGCACATTTTCGCTATAACTCCGGAACTATTGCGAATTTCGGGGTGCGCCTTGCATTTTTCCGAGTCATTTTGGACCCCCTTTGATATACTACAAGGGCGAGCAAATCGGTGACCCATCATTTTTTGGCAAAAATGGCAAGGGGTATACCTTAAGATTTTCGCGATTTCTTCAAGGCCCTGTCTCGTCTAAAGTAGTGGTCGAAACCTATGAGTAATACAGGTTTTCTTAAAGTTCTTTGGACGCACTTTTACGTGGGACTAATTGCAATCAGCAATTTTGAAAAAAAATTTTTTTTGCTTTCTTAAAATCGTCATATCTCGGAAACTATGAAGAGTTCAGCGACCGGAAAGTAGTCTATCTTCAGGGCAAATTACCCTCTATCGAATGGTATCGGTCCGAAACAAAAAAAAAATTTGACATTTTTCGCCTATTTTAGCCTATTTTCGGCTTATTTTTCGTAATTTTTCTGCTCTATTTTACTCATAACTCGGGAACTGTTGCGAATTTTGAAGTGCGGTTTGCGTTTTTTAAGGCCTCTTTTGACCCTCTTTCATTTCGTGCAATGGAGTAACTCGAATGATTATTTTTCAACTGGTGATCGAGAAGGAACGCATTTTTTCACTCGCGTTTTTACGATTTTTCTACATGTTTTTCATCACATCCCTGAAATTATTGCATATTTCTATTTCGACTTGCGCCGTGCCGTGTCATTTACGTCCCCCTTTCGTATATTAAAGGGCAACAAAATCGGGGGACCATAATTTTTTCACACAAATTGCAACATTAACATTTTCTCGATTTCTTCTCGGCACTTTCGAGGCGAAGTATACACAACATGATACTAAACCTCCTATCTCGTAATTCCTTTAGTTGCGCTCATCTGTCGGTGTATGATCAAATGATGTGATTCACGAAGTTTCACCGAGTTCCGATGTTTTATTACCTGGCAAAGGACGAGCGTACGTGCATGGGTCTTTAAACGAAGGACAAGGGACGGAAGGAAACCTGCGTCTGAAGGGGAAACCCTTGAGAAGCGTCGCAGGTCCCCTCGAAACTCGCTTGAAACTCGCTCGAAATGATCCTTCCGAGCCTTTCACCCCTCCTGAGAGGTCGGTCATCGGACACCATTAAATTCCGGCGCGCCATTCGTGCGAGGGCTCACCCTTCCTATTGCCAAATTCCTCCTGTCACATTCGGTAGCCCAGGAAATGTCGAACTTAACGAACAAAGTCCCTTCTTCATCTGCGCTCCTCCAATCTCCTAATTACGCTCAAGTTCAAACCTTTTCGTCATCGCACTGTCATCAATAACCCCCGCGCGCGCATATCTGACCAATTGCACGGTTAAAAATGAAGCTCCGCATTCGTGCACTCCCCAAACGCAGACAGTGTCGGAAAGAAAATCGTGCGGCTTTCAGAGACGGTTAGAGAAGAAAGAGACTGACCAGCCGCATCATTTGTCACCTAAAAATCGTCCGCGTACTCCGAAATTTCGGCTCGTAAATCACCGGAAAATGTCTTCCAGATTCCTCGACCAACGTTACTGGGCGGCTTTTTGAACTGCGCCGCACTTTGGCCACTGCTAATTCACACCGAGTCATTGAGGGTTTCATCTACGGAAATGTTAATCGGCAAAAATGCAGAACTAAAGAAAACTCCTGTTTTTAAGTGGCCTGGGTTCAAGTCTGTCTGTTGACTGTACAGTCGAGGCGAAGATCGCATACAAATGTTTTTTGTGTTCACACTAAGATCCTTAATACTGGCGAGACCAAGAATACAGTATATGTCATGTGTTCGTCAATCGTTTATCAGAGAACACTGAGGCAATGATACAATGCAAGGTGTTAAATTTATAGTAATTATATAATAGTACGTTGCTGAACCATATGTTACTTGATATGTATAAATACTCTTCTTCCTGGTTGAGATTTTGTTTACGCTTTATACACAAAAACCTGACACTCTACATGTTATGGGACCGTAGGTTCCCCCTTCTACGTCGAAAATTATATGAAAGCCTCCGTTCAAAATTTGCAAAAGCTTCCGCCGAAAACTTTACAAGAACCTCCATCTAGAACTTCACGAGAACCGTCGTAAACGTTAGAAGAACCTTCGTGCAAAATTTGGCAGGGCTTATATTCTAAATTTTATCAGAACCTCCGCCGAATATTGTACTAACAGCATCCATCCGAAACTTGCCAAGATCCTTCGTGAGTCTTCAGAAGAACATTCGTTTAAAAATCTGTTAATAAATTTTTAAGTACCTCGGTGAAAAATTGTTAAGAACCTCCATCGAAAATCTGCGAAGAATCTTCATTCACACTTTATAAGTACCTTCGTCGAAAATTCGAAGAACGTCCCCCCAAAATTTTCAAGAGCTTTCGATGGAAATCTGCGAAGCACCACCTGTAAAAATGTTCAAGAACCTTGATGGAAAATTTACCAACATACTTTGTGAAAGTTTAAAAGAACTTTTCCGGAAAATTGTGAAGAAGCTCGGTGGAAAATTTTGAAGAAGCTCCGTCGAAAATCTGCCAAGCCCGCAGCGGTTGGCGTGAGTTGAAATCCCAGGATCGCCGGGCTTGGAAATATCGTGAGCGCGTAAGAGGGGGAAGCGGAAGAAGAAGGAAGCGGGCGGGAATGGAAAAGGGGTGGTGAGGTTGTGGAAAGGGGGTTGAAAGGGGATGGAAAGGGAGTGGAAAGGGAGTGGAAAGGGAGCAGTCCGGGAATCCTGGCGCGGAGCGTCGGTTCCGGCAGCGGCAGAAAGTCCCGGGGAGTTGGCTGCACTGGCTTGGCTGGGAGGCATTTCATTTCCTTGGCGACTTCCGGCAAACGCGACGCTTCCGCCATATCGGGGCCGACGTCGGCGTCGACGTCGACTCGGCTCGTGTTCCTGCGCTCCCTGGTTCCGGTTCCGGTTCCATCCACCCCCTACAGCCCCTCTCTCGTCCCACGCGTTCGTCCCTTTTTAATGGTCTTTCTCTCCGCTTCCTTTCTTCGTTACTTCAAAATACCTTGACGTTGCTGCGCTCGGTGGAGTGTTATTTTTAATGTTCTTATCGAATCAACGCTCCACGCTATCCAATATTTATATGTATCCTATATAAACACCATACAAAACATAACTACATTTCTTCGCAAGTTGTTACAAAAAACACACATTATAACAGCATATATTTCTTACGTATAGAATACTTGTAACCATTTACATACTCTTGCATGCTTTCTCGCTAATAAATATCTTTGTTACTATTACTATACTTTAAAAACTTCGGACGCAACTGTCGCAGCCCACAATCTTGCTTAAATTCTTTCGCGCGCTGTTATAAATAGCAATAGCACCAAGTTATATTTTTACCTATAAAGCGCTTTAACCACTTACTAAATCTAAGAATATTTATGACGTTAAGCAGTTACACACACTTGCATGTGCCGTTGCTCATAAGCGCCTTCATTGCGTCTAGAAAATACTCGCAAACACTTGGTAACTTGTCCGTCACCCACGCACGGGTGACACGGCGTTCGACGTGTTAAGCACGTATAGACGCTGAAGTAGCGCAGACAGCGTTTGCTGCGGTATTAGTGGGGCCAGGAGTGTTGGTAGCACTGCAAGAGGGAAGGAAGCGTCGCGCCGTTGGAGGAGAGGAACGAACGGAAGTCAAAGGAGAACGTCGGAGAGAACGGAAGGGTTCTGTGCGCCGGCGGCCGTCGCTACAAGAGGGTGAAAACGGTGGGAAGGGGATGAAAACGGGCTGGAAGAGGTGGTGCTGGCTGCTGGCTGCTGAAGGACAGACAGAGGCAACGGGCGCAAGGAAGAAAAAGCCAACGAGACAAAGATGGCGAACGCTGGATTTAATGTTGGTGTAACTGTGAAATCGCGAAGATCGAAGTGCTAAAGGTCCTTTTGACAAAAGACCTAGAGTAATTAAATTGGGGTGGGCAAAAATAGATTATGGTGTATGTCTGATAGAACCGGTGATATTCGAGAATTGTTAGACATCAGAGAGAATTTGGGAGATCGTCGAAAAATGGGAATGATGAACATTTGGAAGGAAATAAGTGCAGCCTGTGTGAAATAGTCAATAAACATTGGTGGAACCGTTAAAATATATTCACCATAAAAAACACAGCTTGTGCAAACTGCTCGGAAAGCACTGGCGAACAGCAAGAATATAATCAATATCATATATGGTGCATTATGACACTGAAAAGAACAGCTGAACAAACACACGTATTATAAATTTCCAACCTAATAAACACGGCATCGCGATATGCTCAGACTGCATTGTCGCACCAACTAAACCATAATTAATATCCCAATATTAAAAACAACGACTCAAAAAATGCAAATAGTACAAGTTTCCATTAATTTACAGCTTCGCAAATCAATACCGTACACCGTGAATATATGTGTGTATAATTAATAACTACTGATTATACATATATGTAGTTAGTATTTTCTTCTGCATGCGAAAGAATTTAAGTAAAATTTTGGCGTTTCACGAAGCCGCTGTTATTTGGTGTTGTAACCTTTGAATACACGATTATCTTATTGTGACTCACTTATATTCATTTTGCCAGAGATGTTCCCTCGGTACGTAAACATTTATAGACAAAGCCACCTTCTCTTCATCTACGATTGCAACGCACCTAATCTCATAACTGCAAGGCCACGCTCAGCAGCTCCGAACAATAAAAAAGCGAACCGCGTGGAAAGTGGCATTTGCTTGCACAAAAACGGAAACAATCGCACACCGGCCACTTTTACTCACGCGCCGAATCCCGAGGGCATTAAGCACGATGGCCAGGTTCGATAGCATTATTATCAGCCGACAATATTAGCGTTATCATTCACCGACTGAACTTCCGCTTCTCTAAAAGGCAACCCCCGGCCCTGACGAGTTCCGCTGTCAATTAGCTCCGCCATCTTGGTTCCCACGATTATTAATAATGCGCGTGCCGGCGTTTGTCTTCACAGCCAACACGCATCCCATTTTTCTGCTGCCCGACGTAGAGGCACTACGCGGGAATGAGGTGGTCAACTTATTTTTAATCCATCTTTTTTCTTGGTCTCTGCCTTAGTCTCTTTAGCTTCTGAATTTCGAGGTGTGCTTTTGCAGGAAACTGAGTTGAATTCTTTATACTCAGCACATTTTTCTTTCAGGTGACTAACAAACCGACAAAGTTTTGCACGTTTAACAAACTATTACCGCTGAAGAAAGTAGTAAACTATACATTTACCTACTGAAACCTAATAATAATAAATATATGCTTGATAATATCCCTCGAAGCTTCTGGTTAACACGTGATCTTTCCGTCTCTCCTTAGAATCGGGTAGAAATGGTTAAAAGTTAGCAATATTCTTAGTCGAATAAAATAGAAATAACATAAAATTAAGTAAAAAATTAATACATGGTTAGTTTCGACGTGCGATGATTCGTTGTTTCCTTGGAATGGAGAATCGGGTAGAAATGGTTAAAAGTGAAGGATATTGTTGGAGGGCGACAATGGTCGGAGATAAGCCGGTTCGATCGGTTGTCAGTCGACGTCAGACGCCGACGTACGTCAGGAATGCTCTGGGTCGCTTCTAATCATGCCTAATCGGCATTCTAATCGCGCGTCCGCAATCGATTGCGGTCCCTTCGAGGATTCGCGAGCTCCCGAGCGTAATTACGGCTTTGCTCCAATCTGTTCCATCGATTTTCACGCTAATCCGGCACAGTGCTCGCTATACCTGTCGTTAAAAGCAGTGTTTAGGCGCTGTTACATATTCACGCCTCGTTACAGAGTTCTATGACGGGTTTAGATAGTTTGTATTCGGTTATTTGGAAAATGAAATCGTGAAGAGTGAGAGATGTAATACGCTGGAAATTGCTAGTGGGTTGAATCTGACGCGATGGCCCAAAGCAAATGCAGACCGAAGCTAGAAATAATCCTATTACGATAAGTGGATTGTGTTACCAATAGAAAGACTATAAAATAAATTAATAGTGAGTAATCGTAAACATGCGACAGAGAGTAGCTGAAAGTTGTCATATAGAAACAAAGTAAAATACTATTTGTATAGTAAATAATGAATAAGTCAAGAATGTTGGATTAACGGTTGGCACTATATTAATGATAGTGAGATATACAATCAGCGTAAATAATTAAAAACAAAAGAAATGGTGCAAAATGAGTAGAAAGAATGAAGATTTAGGGACATATTATCGAGTTCACACAGTCAAAATAAGTGAAAAATGTCTGAATGTCAAAAAACTGAAAGTAAATCATTTGACTTGCTCACCTACATGAAATGAAAGAGGGTCGACAGAGACTCGAAAAAATTCAAACCGCGCCCCAAAATTCGCAATAGTTCACGAGTTATAAGCAAAAATAGAGAAAAAATAAGAAAAATAAGCTGAAAATAGGCGAAAAATTGTGAAAAATGTCAAATTTTTTTTTTGTTTCGGACCGATACCATTCGATAGAGGGCAATTTGCCCTGAAGATAGACTACTTCCTGCACGCTGAACTCTTCATAGTTTCCGAGATATGACGATTTTAAGAAAGCAAAAAAAAAATTTTTTCAAAATTGCTGATTGCAATTAGTCCCACGTGAAAGTGCGTCCAAAGAACTTTAAGAAAACCTGTATTACTTATAGGTTTCGACCGCTAGTTTAGACGGGACAGGGCCTTGAAGAAATCGCGAAAATCTTAATTGCCATTTTTGCCAAAAAATGATGGGTCGCCGATTTGCTCGCCATTCTAGTATATCAAAGGGGGTGCAAAATGACTCAGAAAAATGCAAGGCGCACCTAAAAATTCGCAATAGTTCCGGAGATATGACGAAAAATGTGTGAAAAAATGGCGAAAATCGACCATTAGAAGAGAGTAAAAACATAAAAGTATCTGAATTGACATATTTTTGGTACCGGTTGGAAGAGGGTATAGAAACAATAAAAAAAACAGCAAACCGCAAAGAAATACTCCAAATGTTTTCCGAGTTCGAGTCCGAAACATATGAAACACATTGGTCGCCCAACCTTCTAAACGCAAAACCCCCCCAAAACTGAATGAGTTGTATAGAAATATTTATCAAACACAAACCAGTAATCAATTTGAAGCAGGCACAGAAAACTTTGCCCTCGTTCCCGTTAAGCCGATAAATCTGAGACAACGTAAAACTTTCAATCACATACCGAGGTCGTCAAAACTCGTACGACATGCCCGGTTCTGAACTGCGCCGAGTGCAGAATTGTTAACGGCTTGCTACGTGGGGGCACATTGTATAATAGAATACACATATCCGCGACCGAAAGCGTTCGCGCAAACGGTGAAAGGCGAACGGCTGCATTTTGCCGCAGTCTTAAAGTCTTTAGTTAATAACGGCCGCAGCCCGGGGAGTCGCTATTACAATTATTTTAGCGCGAACAACTCGCCCGCCCACCATCGCCATTACATTACATTATACGGCATGACTTACGTAAACAAGTCGGAAGAGCAGTAATTCCGTCGGAACTGCCCGTAACGCGCGCTATCAATTAATCAGTAAATCGTAACTGTTTAACGGACACGCGATACGCCGGTGAATAATGAGCGAAGAATCTAACGTCTTTCACGGTGCCGCGGGGCCTCAAACGTCGCAGGGCGCTGCCTACAAGGTGGATGTCTAACAGACACTTCCGAAATCGGATTTCACGTCTTTCGAAACTGTCGATCTCTCCGATCAAAATCGCTTTCTACGCTTGTCGGTTGTGAAAAGCTTTCGCAACGCGGTATCGCGCGGGCTCTTTCTCTTTTCTTCTTGCTACCGACGCCCATAGGTGGTCCTCGGCCAAAAATTTCAATCCCACCAAAATGACGCAACGGTAATTATATTTATTATATAAATTTCGTGTTTAGAAAATAGTAATCGAAGAATTTCTATTATATAAAATGTGCATTTTGTGCATTTCGGAGCATTTTAAGTTATGGTCAATTATATGTATAGAACATTTGTTTTCGATGCATTTAAGTTTTTGCTCAATTATATACATAGAATATTCATTTTCGAGGTATTTCAATGTTTACTCAATTATATAGATAGAAACTTCATTTTCGAGGCGTTTCAATATGTCGTCGTTTATATATATATAAAACATTCACTTTCGGGGCATTTCAATTATTTGGTCGATTATGCGCATAGAAAGCCCATTTAGGGGCATTTCAATTTTTGTCGTTTATACGTATAGAAAATTCATTGTCGCGGAATTTGATTTTTAGACTATTATACTCATACAGAAGAGACATAAAAACGGATTGCGGCCGACACTATAGAATTGTTCAGTCGCATTCCTTTGGTGCGTACAGGTTCGATACGATAGAAACGTTTAGATAAGTGCGTAACGGGTACCTCAAGGTTGAGGGAAAAGCCAGGTTGCGAGTTCCGAGAGAGAAATGTATTTCACAGTGACGTACCGTTAACGCCGCTATGCCCTAGCTAGGTTTCATCGTTTACTAGACGGTCCCAATCAACCGTTCAAACCTTCCTCCGGCCTTCCGCTATACGTTTTTACGTGTGAAAGTTCTCGTTCCATTATGTTCCGCAGTTTACACGCAGCGAACTGTCTGGACTGTTACGAAGATCTACAGAAATATGATTTTCCTGTACTTTGCTTATTTTCGTACCCGTGTTCTCGTCAAGACTACTTATGGCGTACAGACAGGCTTGCTGATGTGCCATGTAGAGAAGCCGATCAATGAAATAAGAATACACACCGAGGAAGTAACAGTATGAAGGTTAAATTAAAGGTTAAACTAAGTTTGAGAGAGCATTGTAAGCTGTCTGGGGCAGAAAAATAAGTAATGAATATCGACATGCATGAAATGTAACGTACGTATCGCTAACGCAAAAGAAGAAATAGATAAGCGCAGTTCTAATAAGTGAGAGCAGCAAAAGTACATGTCAGTAATTTGTATTAACGTCATATGAAACTTGATGAATCAGTCTGATATGACCATCTTGACCCTAGACAGACAGAAACATGAAGTAAACACAATTAACACGTTATCATATATTCTACACCTGGTTGCAATGTCCAGCCAATAATATATTGGATCTCCCCATACAACATGAACAGTGGAGAAAAGAAAAGAAACGGCGAAACCGTGGAATTAATACATATTGTCATATAGTCCACGTATTTTACACATATTAGGAAAGTGTAGCTAGTAAGACAATAAACATGACCCATAGACCGTAAACAGAAGAGAGAAAATCGCAAACAAAGTATAATCATTACGTATTATTACAAGCCGCTTGACGCATTCTGCACATACCAGTAAATTGAAGCAAATAGCATAATCCAAAAAAGGGAGAAACAGACAGAGCAACATATATACAAATATTCAAACATACCGTTACATGTCCCTTGACATATTCTACACATTCCAAGAAAATAACTATCAATTTGACGCATGTAACTTACACAATCTAGTAAAAGAGAAACAGATAAAGCAGCACATAGACAAAACTGTGATCATACTATCACATGCCCTTTGACACATTCTACACATTCCAAGAAACTGATACGTTATGCACATGCCCTCTGCAACATAAGCATACAAAATGTTAAACAAGCAAAATAACGCATAAACAATAATTATTAGTTGAACCTTCAAAATAGTTTGAAGTAATATACCTTTGTTTCCTTTTCAGTAGTATAACATTTACGAATGCCCCACAGTAGAACGAGTCTGTCGTTGAGCCACAAATAAATTGTCCACATTTCAAACGTAAAAGCACATTATTTGAAAGAATCAATGGAAAAGAGTGGCAACGGCTGAAGAAACTGTTGGCCAACTGGTTAGCTGGTGGAGGAGGAAGAGCATGAGTAACGTTTAGCGATGATTCCGACGCAGCGAACGGAATTATCGGGAAATCCTGAGATTACGTCATCCATTCGCCGGTAAGTCGAGTAGCATACGGCTTTTACTATGGAGTAAAAGCCTCTGGAAGCGTGGGAGCCTCTCGGCTTCCTCTCACGGCACTGGCAAGCTTTATCTCGCCTTTATAAATAAGACGAGCTCTCTCTTTCGCCTCCCTCTCTGTCGTGCGCGCACACGCCTGCTTACTCTATGTTTCTCCGCGCGTTCCCGATGACGACGAGGTGCCGCGCGGTTCCGGCTTCCAGTCGCCTCAGTCTCTATTAATACGCGATTCCGACCCCCACGTACCTGTTTCTCCTTTTTCTCCGTCTAACTCCGCGGCTCTTTGTTTCGCACCTTCTTCCTTCTCTTTGTCAGCGGCAGCCTCTGACCGCCTAGATCGTGCGTGTTCCGTCGATCATTCTGGCCAGGTTCTAATCACGAATTTTCATTCGATTGGGGAGCTCATGACATTTCGCGCCCCGTGGCTTCTTCATCCTAACTTGTGTATTGTTTATCATTCTCGGTGAAGTTTTTTTTTTTGTATCTAGCCAGCGAGTGACAGACACGCGATCGGCGGCACATGTGTTGTTTGTACTACTTCAGTCAGTCTTGATCAAGCGGTCCACGGCAATGTTTCGTGAGCGACGTGTTCATCATTTTGTGCGGTGTAGTATTGATTATTCTATTTAATGCAGTCTTTTATTATAAATGCGGCAAGTGAAAATGTCAACATCGACGAAATACATTGTGTATAATGCAATCTGTACTGTGTCAGTTAGTTTTGATTTAGCGGCCCTTGACAACATTTCAGGGTCCATATGCTTTTTATTATGACGCATTATTATTTTATTATTTAGAGATTCTTCCACACATCAAGTGCACAAATCGGCGAAGCATAACTTATATTGTTTCATTTAGTTTTAATCACGAAATCCATGATAATAGTTCATAACCCGTGTGTTCTTTCCTTTATGTTGCCCACTGATGATCATTGTATTCAACGGAGTCTTGCATTATCTACCTAGCAAGTAAAGAAATTTTCATCGACATTATTCCAGCTTGCTGATGATCATCCAATTCACTTCAGTAATTCATTATCCGTCATAGGAGTGAGCAAATAACCGTCACTCACGCCACATGTATTTTTCCTTTATTCCAGTTACCGTTGATTACCCAATCGACCGGGTAAATTAAGTAATAATAATTACCTATAGCATATCTCTACTCAACTTCATTTATTTGGTCTGGGTCGTTCAATCTACTTCGACTACTCATTATCCGCCGCTTCAATGGAAAAATAACAAAATCGGCGAGATAATTCCATCAGTCAGGCTTGTTCAAGATTAATCAAAACAAGTTAGACAACCCAGTATCCACGAACAAGTGAATAAATAGTCTTCACTAACAAATCATCTTTTCGCCATATTTCACTTACTCTTGACAGTACCATCACTCAATTTTAATTATTCATTCAATTCGCTTCGTATCCTCATTATTCGGCTAATAGAAAGGTTAAAACATTGGCAGAATAATTGCTTCATGTAGCCTTGTCTGAAATTTCCAAAAAAAGAAATGGACAGCTGGACTTGCCCACAAGTGAAGAAATATTTTTCACAAGCACATTATCTGTTTTCCGCCATACCGTTACTCTCGACAATACAATTTATTTCGCAATTAAAAAATTTTAATCGTGCCTTTTTCGTACGCCATTTCAGTTAATCTTTACCCAATTCGCTGCGATTACCAATTAGCCAACGCACTGATGGAAAAATTAAATTGGTAAAATCATCGCATTACTCACGTCTGTTTAAGATCGATCAATAAATTGATTTGACGTACTGAGAACTGTAAAAATATTCATCATTAACACATCATCTGTTTCTCGCCATGCTCCTACTCTTCCCAATACTATTGACTTCGCAATTAAAAAATGAAAAATCATGTCTTTTTCCTTCTCAATTCTAATTAGTCTTTATTCAATTCGCTTGTGCCACTAATTGTCCCGTAGACGAATGAAAAAAGAAAAAAGAAGGAAATGATCCGGCTGATTCCCTTTCCTCCGGAATACTTGGACCGCCCACGCGCGTCCACGATCGATCAAGCCCACTCCACATCTATCTCGACATGGAAAGAATCGGCGTGCCGCGACAATTATGCCGCGCGTTCCTTCGAGCCGGTTACTTCATCGCCGAGCCTTTTCCACTCTCGATCTCTGGATATCGCCCGGACACATCGATACGCACGCCTACCGGTCGCCGTGCCACTTGAGCACCTTCTCATCCACCTTCTAATGCTATTTCTGTACCGCCACCTTCTCAACCAACAATCCACTGACACGCGCAAACGTTTTCTTCGCAATTCTTTCTTCACGCGCCAACAGCGTACAACAGTAATTAGCCGGAACCCTAATCTGCTGGCAGTCAATTCCTATGATTGGGACGCCTACCACGAGGGCGCGAGGACCTTTGCTAACTTCCGACACTAACTTTTCTGACAAGACTTTTCTAACGACGAAAAGCTGTTCATCCGTAAAATACACAAATATGGTAAGTAACCAAAGATACGGTGATAAGTATAATACTATACTGACAAGGAAGCACGTGAAAAATATGTGCCAAACTTCGACCACACTGGAAAGAAACTGGCGGTGCTTCGCTACTTTTGGCGAAATACGAGTTTACTATTTTTACGACGTGAAATACATTTCTGTGTCAAATACAAATAAAATCGGTGTCTTCAGAGAGTGAGAAGCTTTTCATGGCATAAGTGAAGATTTCTCGTTGACGACGAGCCGGAGTAGTCGCGGCGCAATCTAAATTCGGAAAGTCTTTGACCGATAAGCGGCGTTATCGCGCGTTCGTCGAAAGTTCGCGGTCGACGCGGAAGTCTCGGAAGAAAAGGATCCGACAACGGAAAAGCTCGGCACGCAACAATGGCGACTGCGAACGCGTTCGAACGCGCCTGATGCAATGGCCGAGTTGAGACACGTCCATAAATCGCATATTTATCGCCCTGCCCACCCCTGGCTAGCCTTGGAGCGGCGTAAAATATGCGACCGGCCGAGTTCAGAGATCACGAGGCACGGAGAAAGAACGGAAAAAGATCAAACCCGCTCCCGTTGGCTCGCCTTTGTCGTTTGCATGCTCCTGCCGTACAGGACACCGCGAACGCAAATGCTGCGCTCCTATTTACCACTCCGATCACACACGTGCAGGGATCCACCTCATTAGGACGTTGATAGACACGTCGCTCACGTCTAACCGCATTTATCTAAGTGTTGGAATGGTAAAATGAATAAGTCAACTACCCGGTGAATAACTAGACTATGTTCTTTACTGAAATGATTAAGGACTATAAATCCTTTTTATGGATGAAAATACGGTAATAAAATTGTATAATTAGCACTATTTTCAAATAAAAAAGGCCCTCATATTGTTTAATCATTTAAGTAAATTAGGATAAGCCTGAAATTGCGCACATTATTCAATGTAGACTGTGTTAGGAAATAGAATGTAAATTAGATAAAAGAAGTTACTGAGCTAGAAGAATGAGTAAACACTGGTACGTTTTTAATCAGTGACATCCAACTTGATTTAACCCTTTGCACTCGGACGTGTTTCTTCACGAAGGAGCGAATAGAGGATAATTTCACATAAATTATATCGTTCTATGCAAATTATATTTTGCATAAAACTTTATTGGCTTATATTTTATGAAATAACTTGGTCGAACAATTATGGCAATCATAATTTATTCGACGTCTTTCATTCAGTTTTCTTTCTTTCCGAATATACAATACACTCTTGTTTATTTCCTGGCACTCGAATAATATGTAATTTGTCATTCAGCTATCTCGAAATGTTGTATAACTTTGAAATTGGACGGAAGATTTAAATTTGTTTTCCCTGCTTTCGCTTGGAACGGACCACAAACACCTTAAAAGAACAAATATTTGTACAAATTTTGTATTTGCACATTTCTTTGAGTAACAACGCGCGATACGCGAGCACACAGGATTAACGCAGTAGAAAGCTCCTGGACGCTAGGAATGGGATCGGAAATATCTTAAGGAAACAAATACTTGAACAAATGTGTTTACACACATTTCTCTGAGGGGTAACGTGCAATATTCGAGTGGAAAGGATTAACGGAATATAAAAATCGTGGGCGCCAGGGATGGGATGCGTGCGGAAGTGGAAAAAGGGGAAGCGGGTCGAAAGGAAGACTGACGGAAGTAACGTTTATGCAAATGACAGTGGTGGCGGGATTGCATAATGCCGCGAATTCGTTCGTTGTCTTCCGCGACGATAAACCTCCGCTTTACGTCATTATCGCTCGTAAGAGAATTTTTATGGGAGCGGGCCGCCTTCGCCGAAGCCGGAAGCGACGTCTTAGATAAATTAACGAAACTGTTACGTAACCGTCCGGAAGGCCCGTTGCTTCGCTGTTAACGCCGTTGCGCAATGCTCGAGTATTATATAGTGCCGCGAAATCTCGTATACGCAAAAGCGTGCGACAGGCGTGCGTTAATGTCACTTATTTATTGGGAATCATGTCTGCAAATAATCGGGGGTGGTCAAGTTTGTATAAGGCAGTTTAAGGATTCGTGTAGCTCATGTTGTAATTGCTGTTCATTTTTAATTTTACATATTACGAGAACGCTTTCCCAAGCGTGGAGACTCAGCTCACTCGCACTAAATTCATTCTTTGTGTAACTACTTCATGTTTGCGAAAAATTAAGAGCGCTAAAGTTTCTATAAAAAAAATCGAAATATTCTTATAAGCCGTGTTATGGCCGATGTTTCCATTGCTGTTCTTTTATTTCCACGCGTTACTACATTTTCGCTCATATTGTATTCGGTATCATCGAAAAAATAGAGACTCTAAGTTTACGCAGAGCGCATTAGGTTTTTGCATAACGATCTCATATATGTAAATAATTAGGGATGATGAAGTGTAAATAAATCAGTTTAAACATGCTCTGCGAAAAAATATTGGCAGTAATTATCTCGACGAAAAATTGATAAAGATCTTATAAACTTATTTGGCCAGAAAGTAAAATACTGGTCCCGGCTGCCTGTAAAAGCAAATAAAAATCAGAAACAAAGTTCCGATAAAATGAATTACAAAAGTGATCAGAAAATATTAAGAGAACGTCTTTAACTAATTATAATATTACTGCAGGATAAAAACATCATTTGCAAGACAAAAATGCATAGAAAACAAAACGCTAGTTCCAGGTGCGCCGATTCCAGTTTCTGCCTGATCACCCCTGACTCATGATTCAGATCCAATAAAAAGTTTATCAGATTTTATCGCCCGTATATAATTCCTACATGTGTATAATTCTAATCAGATTCCTGCAGTCACATAAAATTGCATAAGTATGTACGTTACTTTTATGTAGTATCAACACAGCAGTCTGTTAAAAATGTTACTCATTTAGGAATCATACGCCGGTAATGATCTCCGATAAATGCTTATACCGGTTATATTCAATTTCAGTATAATCTGATTAAAACTAACACGCACACTAATACCATTTTTTCGATCAGCATAGAATTCTGAAGAGGAAGCCCGAGCTCGACAAAACAAAATAACGCCGAAGGAACTTTTTATAGGAAACCGCGTAATGTCGGAAGCATTGAGCAGGCTGATTTCGGTTGAGAAGTTTGTTTTAGAAGATACCGCGGCGTTACCAGCGATTAGATAAGATTGTTTTTTCCAGCCGCGGCCCGCCAATTTGCAGCTTCTTGTACTTTGTAGCGTAGATAGGCTACCTGCCCACCGGTGGCGGCTTAGTTATGCAATTGTTTCGTCAGGGGATTAGGCCGCGAAACTGGGTCGATCCACGCCGAGCAAATGTCACGTCTGCCACGCAGAGGAAACGGAAAAGTTGCTACTTTGTTCGCGTTATCCGGTTGCATAATGAGTGATCAGGCAAAAGACGAATCCGGGTAGAACGATCGAGAGGCCCGAAACCTTACGTTTCCCGACTTATTTGACCTTAGCTAGAGGATGACGTAGCAGGCGCAAACGTTGAACATCTTCAGCGCCGGTCTCGTACCGGCGAAGAATTCGACTGAGAATCTTTGGCGGGAATCTCAAATGCCGCGTGGAATTCCATCCGGCCGTTTTTGCCCGGTTCATTTTGCCGTGGCGAAGTATACGTTCGATTTTCACTCCCGGCGACATAAGGCGCGCATAAGGTGAAGGTATCGATTGCGCAACATCGATATTATGCAACGAGCGGCGGGCTTCCTGCTGTTATCTAACGCCGCCGGCCGACTCCGCAGGAACGGTAAGCTTTTGCCGAAACTTTGATCGTTCTTCCTCATTGCATAACACGGCGAATCTATCATTTCTGCGCGCCACCATTTTATTCCACGCTTTTTTCCGCGGTACCCGGCTCCTGCGATCCGACGGATTCGCACTTTTACCTAATCTTTTTGCCGCTTCTTAATATTGGGGTTTCCCTTTTTGCGCGGCGCGATTGCAGGAAGCGTTTATGGCATTTTTATGTAGAGCCGCGACAGACTCGGCGATTAAGTCGATTTACGTACGAATGCGCGAGTGTGTTTCCTTTCGCCGCGCACGACCTTTTTCCACTGTGTGGTCAGCGACGTGTAAGCAAGATAATGTCTGAGGACGACAATGGCGATCGACTGAGGACTATTAGGAACGTCCCGGCCTCGAAAGAAGGAACTACGTTCGACGCACCTACTTCCGGGATATGCGAACTTACTTACATGCGTTCGCGCACACACTTATACGCGCATGTACTTCTACGCCCTTTTCTTTTCACGTGCAGGATGCTCCGTGATGCCTTGTTGTCTTGCCGAGGTCTGGCATACGCAACCGAACACGAAAACATCCATCGATTCCTGCGGTTCAACCGCTTCACGGAATCGAGCGGTGGGTCCAGTGGGTCCAGAGGTTCAGATGGCCATATCTCCGATGTTTTAAGAGTGACATCACCCATCTTTCACCGATCGGTAGCTTGATTCTTCTAAAGGATGTGACTACAAACGCATTGAAATTGACAGTCTCCAAAGCTGAAAAATTGTAATTTATTGATCAGCCGTGATTGCAAACAGATTATCAACTACTGCAACTTCCGGATACCCGTATTACCGTTGATCTTGTAGACATTTTTCTTATCTGATGCACGATCCCCGAAAGCTCAACCACCTAGACACCTACAAATCCATATCTTTGCCGAGCAAACCTCCTAACGCCCAGGTGGGCACCTGCCGAAGTAAACAGTCCGTCAGTGCCCACTCGAAAAGAGGCCACTCCACCTTAGAAAGCAGCTAGTGCCAGCTACTGCCAATGATGGCAGCGGGAGCAGGACAGACAAAGGTGTGCGCGAGGAGGACAGCAAAAGAAACAAACTCGGTCGTAATCTGTGGGAGAGGACGAGCAGGCAGCCAGGCATGTCCGAAGGAAAGGAAGCTCCGCGGACCTCAGTTCCGCTCGTTCTCGTCTTCCTATCCGATTCTCTCCACCTCCGTAAGTTCTCCTACGAGCCACTGATTCCGTACTGCCTGTACGTGCCCACCCACGTGTACGATTTTAAACACCGCTGTCTGTGTGATCATTACTTCGGCATAGGGTAGCGCCTGAGTAGGAACCCTAATTGCAAATCTATTTGGACACGAGCAACGCGCATTTTAAATTGACGTTTCAAATGGTAGCCTGCCTTAGCATATTAGCGCAATAAATTCAGAAGTTATTGGTACAAATAAAATGAAGGCAGATTTCATAGTATTAAAATTTACATTAACATGTTAATACTACAATAACTATTCAGATAAATATTATAAATATACTATAATCTAATGTATGTGAGTATATAAAGTATAATATCATATTTGTATATTTAGAAATGTTAAAATATGAAATGTGTTAATTAGGCTAAAATCTAAATTACAATTGATCGAATATGTATATCCTGCGTATGCGAATGTGTGGGATCGTCGAAGAGTGTTTGCATGAAAGCGACACACTCTGCTACCTCTTTAGGGCACTTACCTTCCCCCACCGGTTTCCGTGGAAGTTCGAGGAGGATCTGTCGAAAAAATCTGATTCGGCGGTTGTGGGAATGAACCCGTAAAACTGTCCAAACATGTTTGCACTGAGCAGAGACTGTCCTGTCGAACATAATGCTGCGTAAAACTGTGCGCAAATATGATTTATGATTCACTCTGTCAGCTTAGGCCTGGGTAAGTTTAGGTGTTCCAAGCTTTGTTGCAGGTAAGGTTGAGAAACTCGATTATTTTTCTGTGGAAAGTTGAGTGGAACCCAATCCGTTTCGCTCCTAACGATTTCTTACGACTCCTTACGATTTCCTGAGTGGAAGGAAAAGGCGAGTGGGAAGGTGGAAGTTTTTGAAGGCAGCAGGGTGTAGCGGCATGCTCGAGTGAGCGTGATGCGGAGTGTCATGCTGCTGTAAGCCGGAATCTTCCGACCTTCCTAAACCTAAATACTAGAGCTAAGCGAGTGCTCGCAAGTAACGAGTCGATATGAGTATTCGAATATTTCGAATAATACTTCAAGCACTCCGTTACATTGACAAAGGTGCATCCAGTTGACTGTTTCGAATATTTCCTATTTCGCGTACAAAAACATTTTTAGCACGATCCAATATTACTTTTGTCTTCCCCTTCCTGATTATTTCAAGTAGATTGTTTCCACCCGATCTCTTAGAGCCGAAAGTGGCTTGGTTCAATTTGATTAAATTTACCGATGCAAACCTAATTGCACATTTCGAGCATATCAAATTTCTTCGGCATACTAATAACGCAGATAATCAAGTATCGATATTATTTTCGTTTTTCTCTTCCTGTACACCAAATACGAAGGCGCCCCGACCGAACACGAACCTCCGAACAAAAATACCCAAAGCACCGCGCCAGGCACAAAAGAATATTTCGTTCTCCGTCACGTCATTTGTCGAATAGCCGAAGAAGTTTCGCAAGCAGTGAAGAAATGGAAGAAATGGAAAACGGCGCGCATGTCCGGTCGCGAAAGGAATTGGGTTACCTGCCGGCCTGCCTCGAGATTGCCATAACTCTATTACCGTAACCGATTATATAACCGTGGCGGCGTGCGTTAACGCATGAAGCTCACTTCGGGCCGTGTGAACGGGCCTTAAGGGACACTTTCTCCAACAGCCGCGACTCGCGTCGATTTTATCAAGCCCACTGTGATTCCTGATTATGTGCGGATTCAACTTAAAGCCGTTTCAGGATCTAACTCCTACGGTTCCGACAAAAATCTTTCCGCACATTTTGACGCGCCCAATGGACCGGTTGGACAGATTTTCATTTGGTTTCTTTTCAAACCGTAAAATGATTTCTTAAATTCATTAGTAATTCCAAATGAAAAATATGTGAAGGCCTAAAGCTTCCTCCGTAGGAGTCAATTCTACAAAAACCTTTTCTGTGTATTTGTACCAGTAATTGTAAGAACTAGTTACACTATTATCTAATAAAAAGCTTCTTGGGGAAGATACTATCTTTTTTGGTAAGAAAATATAAAAATGGAATTAATAAATTTCGCCTGTGTACGGCGCATATGAATTGAAATTGGCATTTTGAGATGCCTGATGAATGAAAATGTTCTGAAAATAATAATGGACCATGCATTATTACGCCAAACAAAAATATTATTGACAATCCCTCCGTACATATATAAAATGTTTCATGGCAGAAACCCTAAAGCAAGAATACACGAAATTAATAAAACAGTTAGTGAAAAATCGATGGGAATAAACCTATACATATAAAACTATTTTATTTCATGGGTATTTTTGGAAAATCAGACATTCACAGCGACTTAGACGAAAAATTAAAAGCAACTTAAACATTCTTGCAATCCGCGCTTTCAGAAGTGTTTTGCAAACAGTTTCGTTTGTACAGCGCGATTCTCTTCTTTCGCGAGATTGAAATTCAGCGGAACAAGGTGTTCCTCTCTACAATGATTCACTTGTGGCTGACCGTGATTCACTCGAAAGGAAGTTGGATGATAAACAGAAGTTCCGCAGACAGGAAGTTAGCTTCTCATTCTTCCAAGCTATTAGTTCGATCGCATATCTTTATTTCAAGCCTCAAACTTTAGTCTAGTCTAAAAGACCACAGAAAAGGAAAGACCGGGAAAGAAGGGTGTCAAAAAGACGAGAATAATTAGGTGACGTTGAAGGCAAAGTTTGGTAAGGAATAAAGAATCAAAACCTGCTTGAAAAAGAACAATCAAAGTGAAACGGGCAGCCTTCACGCAAGAAGAAGCGTCGAAGAATTCAAAATGGATAATCGCTGCAGGATTAAAAAAACTTATTTATTTTATAGTCAAACATACATGTCTGAATGTAGAATATATTTGCCTCTCGGCAGAACTGTCTAGCGGTCGTCCATTATTTATTGTTATTACATCTGTCCGTTGATATCCAGACATTGCGTTGCTCTGCATATTAAACGAATGAGCTAAGCATATATCATCTTCCGTTGAAATGGAAAATTACCGATTCTTGGTTGACTTACTTTATGAAGTAAAATAATTATAAAAACAGTGAACAAAAAAGCAGCGATGCTCCGTTTAATGTCCAATAAATGAAGAAGCGACGAATGGCACTAAAATGAAGAAGTGTCATGTTCCGTGAATAATTATTCTATCGCGTGATTAGCCTTCAAAGAAAAAAGCGAACAACCCCCTCCGAGAAGGGTAGGAGCGGAAGAAAAACAAGAGGTCGGAATGATAGAAGACAGTGCGCGATAGGCGAAGGGTCGGGAGGGAAAAAAAGAATGCGGCGGGTAGGAGAGGACGAAGGAAGACGACGGATAAGCAGACACGGCGACAGTTCGGTTTTATGGAAGAGGACTGAGCGGGGCGAGGAAAAGAGGTGTTCAGCCCGTCGTCCCGGATGTGCAGCATCATTACACGGCATTCTTCGGGCACGATGCAGGCGGCCAGGATCTCCCCCCTGCCTCTTTCCTCCTTTCCCAACGCACACCGTCGAGGCACGTACACGTAGACGTCGGGAGACGCACGGTTCGTCGCTTATCGGCGGCCGAATTCGATCGAGACGGAGAAATAAAGGTGAAAAATGCGGAGGACCCACCGCCGGGGCCACTTTTTCAGCGGCACTTCATTTGTTCGCACACTCTACCGCGGTCCGGCCAATTCCGCGAGTGTCGCCTCCTATGCAGATGCCTCTTCGGGGGATTTTTCGGGTTGCCTGGCCGGCTGTTTTTGGGGCCGGCCGCTTGCGTCACGTGCTCGTTCGGGCAGCCACGTCTTCGCGACCTTTGCCGCGTCCGCAGAAACGTGGAAATGATTTTCTCGGGCGGCGGGGGTGGGAGGTGTGACGAGGCACTTTTCGAAAAAGCCGGAGACGAGAAACAGACTCCGGCAACAAGTGGAAGGAAACTTAAGACGAGGGTCCACGACCCTTCTGCCCCTGCGCGCTTTTGTAGGAAAACCTCGGGAGGCGCTCGAAAGCGGTTCCAGTCATTTCTCATCCCGCACCTTCGACTCGCCCGAACATTTCCGAGCCGAGAGCCGCGACATTTTGGGCACGGTCAATAAAGTTGCGTGCGGCCAAATAAAATGTTGCGGCCCCGCTGATTAATGCGGCGCAGAGAAATGCGCGCCAAGAAGGGCATAGGGATCGGCGGATTAATATCGATTGGCTGAACTTTGGCACGGGGCATAAATTCATCGGGCGCGATGATCGATCGATCGATAGATCACCGATTGCCCGGCTGTAATCCGCCGTCCGTTGCTTCTTTGGCGATATTCCTTTTCTTCCACGTTTCTGCGTGTGGCTGTCCTCCTCCGACTCTGAGATCCCTTTCTTTATTTTGCGGTCTCCCGCGATTTCTAATTGGGCAACGCAATTTCCTTCCTCCGCGCGCGCGAGAAATTCCTGGATTGCGACAGGCCGGCTGTTCGCGCTGGGAGAATTAGCAAACAGCTCGTTCGATGTTCCGTCGCGATCGTCTAATCCGTTCGTGTCTGCACTTAACAACGCGCGGGTCAGAGGCGTGGAAATTATTGTGGCGTTCCGAAAAAATGCTGCCTTTTCACAGTAAAGTACCCTCGTCGGGAAGAAATGGCAAATTTTGTCTAATGACTAATACAATCAGTATGAAGAAATAGCAATTTTTATGTAATCATGAGTATACTTGTCATAAAGCCATGGCGATTCTTCGTGGTGGGGAGTATATTTGTCACGAAGAAATGACAAACTTCGCGTAGTATCATATATCGTCATGAAGAAGAGGCAATTTTTGTGTATGGGTATGTATACTTGCCACAAATAAATGGCAATTTATTGTGTAATGAGGACCATGCACATCATGAACATATGGCATTTTTTGGTGTAATGGCGAGTATACACATTTCGAACATATGGCAATTTTTTTGTGTAATAACATGTATACTCGTCTTGAGGAAATATCAATTTCTTGTGTAACTACGAGTATAGCCACAATGAAGAAATTATATTTTTTTATGTAATAACGAGTATACTACCCATCATAAAGATATGACCATTTCTTCTACGTACTCATCTTTACACAAAAAAATGCCGTATCTGTATGACGTGTGTACTCGTAATCGCACCGGTCTACCGATACGACATACACACATTTAAAAGGAAGCTTCTCGTAAGAGTTACGCCAATGATTACAATCTATACGCATCCGACCAATTGCCTTCTTACAATACCGACAAGATCTGCGTGTTACCCGTTTTCTTCGGTTAACATGAGCAATTATCGGAAGACAGCCGAAGTTACGCCGGGTCAGGACAGCTTCGTCGATCATATCGCAAATTTAACGTGAACGCACTATAGTGCTGAATGGAATTCGTCCCTGAGAAGGTGGGATCGGTAACTTTCGGGCTCCTTTCTTCGATCGATCACGCGTAAACGCAGGGACGTGCGGGTCCATTGTGGATCGGTTCGCTTGGAAGCGAGAAGAGAGAAGAGAGAAGAGCGATCGAAGAAAAGAGGGCCCTCTTTTATACCTGCGCCTATGATTAATGTCACGCCTGTTCCGGGCTCGTCTCCTCGGGAAAATTCAATGGCCGAGAAGTTACATGACCGAATTGTGTGCTCCAGGCAGAAACACGTTTCCTACACTCGGGCATAATGATCGAGGAGCGGTGCAGAAAATTCGCCCGCGATCCTCTTCGCAACTCGACGAAACTCCTCGAGCAGCCCCTTAATTGGTTCCGTCGAATGTAGGCATCAGCGCCGCAGAAAATTCACTCTCCGCAACATTGTCGTCGGCAGGTTTCCTGGACACGCGGAACAAAAGGTCATTTGAAGCCCTCCGCGTCTCCGATCAGTTGAGCGCCCATCAGCTTAAGCATCTTCCCGTCTCGCTTCTTCCTCGTCCCTTCCTCTCCCCGGCCGGGCAGCGTCAAACTTGGAAGCGTGGACCCGTTGGAGTCCACTGGAACAAACCCCGTCCTGCTCCCTCGCAGGTTTCCTTCTCTGCTCCGTCGACGGGAGTTCCTCTTTCTCTCTCGGTCGATTTCTGTCGAGCAAGAAGGAACCGGGGTCCGTTGGAGGAGAGTGGGCGGGGTCCAGCTTCGTGGCGGAGTGAGTGGCTGGGGCCCGAAGGGTCCGAACAAGCGGTGCAGGTAGCTCCCGACGCCCACAAACCTGTTTTACCTGTTATGTTCCTGCCTGGCTTATGAGTACCGCCGATTCCTACGGCGATGACGATCGTTCCGCCGTTGTATGCGTGATGCCCGCTCGTTGCCGCGCTTTTTTTCCAGGAAATCTCGAGCGCCCCTGCAACAGGCTCATTTTAATAGGCGTTTTTTCGGCGCCTTTAACTCGACAGCCACTCGTTGCCGGTGCGGCCGGGAAAACTTCGGGAGAGGAGGCTGAGGAGGGATGCATAATGAGGTGGAGTGGCGTGATTGATAAAGTATCGCTGTCGAAAATTCGGCGGCTTATCGGAAGGTCAGGGTTTAAGACCGATTGGGGGGGTGGGAGTTAGACGAAAAGCGGCCGATTTATCCGAGCGCGGCCAGTTTTATCGCGGTTTATCGTTCGACGGTTCGTACGGGTTGCGTCTGTGGCGAGGACAGGGCCTGATCGAGAAAGATGTCACGCGATACGCTACGGACGTACTTCCTGACTTTTCTTCGCTCCGTTGCAACATTGTTTATCCAACGAAATTATCGAATAACGGACACGTGCGTATCGTGTGGCACAATTGCGACCGGATACGCCGTAGAATTTCGTGGCACGATTAAGATAAGAGAGAGGAAGAGAAGCTTGGCGGTGGTAGGGGAAAGGGAGGAGGTTGTTTGCTCTAGATTAGCGCAGATTAACGGAGAAGTCGGGTCAATAATAACAGCGACGAATTTTATCAGCTGCCAGCCAATTTTAATGCACCCGCGAGTTTCGGAGATTTATTTGCGGTATCTCGCGAACAGGTTTCCAGCACGAAAATAGTGTCTGCAAGTCGAACGCTTTTTTCCCCGGCGACGGACGATCAGGTTTCGGGCGAAAAAGGAAAAATTGATCGCTGTCCTCTAGCTTGATAAAGGATCCGGACTTTCGGAATTTCGGTAGTCCCGTCTAAAACGAAGAGACAAATTCCAGCGTCACTTCAATGAGCACGGTAGAAAAAGTAGAGTGAAAACGTCCGTCAGTGCATAGCTTTCGGACTACATAGCGTTCGCGGACTGTCATGAGGTAGGCCATGGCGATTATCAGTTAACGGACTCCCCATCCGATTACTTTAACATTATTTATAAGTCGAGATTCACCGATCCGTCGATTTATCGATCTTATCGGCAACTTCATCTCCGCGTTTAGATGATAAGATTACCGCGAATTGTTACACCGAATCAGTTCAATAATTATACTACGCCGTTTTTTGAACCGCGCGAAATCGCGGGAGGGCGAAAATTCTATTATGCGAAAGCAAACGCAATTTGAAGAACCGCAGTGTGCAGAGTGTTTCGCGAAAAAATAGGCAAAAAGGCGAAAACAACCGCTGCCAACGGGTCCACTTCAATTTTTCAAGAGCCCTTTGCCGCGTTCCAAATCCAGCGCCCCCAAAACAACTGCCAATTCTATTTGCTCGCCCTCTTTGTCTTCTGTCGTCCCTTTCTGTCGCTCTCAACATTGCCCTCTCCCCTGGATAGAGAAGCCGGCACGAGGGGAAATAATCGAAGGCGCTTGCTCCAACCAGGGAGGGGGATGTTTAACGGACAGGGTAGTGGTGGTAACTTGCCTCGACTTCCTCGTAGCTTCCTCGTAATCGCGGTCGTGATTGCCGACGAGTTAACCCCGGTCAGATCGAGATTTCCAACTGCGAGCGGGAGTACTTTGTGTTCACCTGTACTTGGCCGTTTGTTTATAGCTATGCTACTGCTGTGTTTATGTATCTGGAGCCGTTATGCGATCTGATGACGTCCACGATATCGTATTACTGATTAAAAGACAGTTGCTCATAATGCACATCACATATGCGTGTAAAGCATATTTTTCCAAGCCCAGTTGCTTTGACGCATCTGTCGATATCTGTGCTGGTAGGTGACTGTTGCTGGAGCTCTGGGAATAACTGAGAAGCATCGGAGCGGTTGTGGGGAATCACAGTTTAAAGTCAGTGCATTTTAAACGTTTTGGGATGAATATTAGCAAAAGAACCCTTAGGCGCATTAACTGACGCACGAGATGTAGGCATATCTAAGAAGAGACCTAACTGGTCCTCACTAACTATAATGGGGTGTCATTATAACTCTCAGATTCCAATAATGTTAAATGGAAACTTGAGGAATCCCTAAGGACCGGAGACATAGACTTAGCCCCGGCACATAACACGTTATCCACGGTAACAAATGATCTTTCCTGTATCATTCTGATCACGATCCGATTCAATTACCTTCCTTTAATGTCAAATCGTATGGATGAACCATTGTTGTCAGGTACGGCGAAAGGAAGAAACAGGTGGTTAAGACCCTAGCGCACCGAAGCAGGTATAATGCTATACTCGTAAGCAACATAGACGCATAACAAATATTTATCATACACACCGGTACCCGAACCATTTCCAACTTTCACTTTCAAACGCTGACAAATGTATCTTAAGAAATCCGAGAATTGATACCGAACCTCAAAGGGATACTGCGTCTGCGTATGATCCGACAAATATCGCTCAAAAACACAGGCACCGTTCATTCGCAAATTTAGTTCATGCTTAGAACTGTACCTAGAACGTATACATATTGGAGTTTAATTGGTCTAATCGGAACACGATATCTCAAGAGACACGCCATAAAAGCTTTTAAGGGGTTATTCACCTGCGGAGAGAAGTTGGCAACAAACTACTGAGGCAATTTTCGTCGAATCTTGTACGCGTGTGTACTGCAGTTTGAAGAACAGTTTGCAGTGCAGATATATTCGGACGGTTCATTTGTCACCGAACATTCCAATCAACTGAAATAGAAGAATCACGAGTTATCTTCAACTTTACGTCTATAATCGGTAGCTCGGAAATAAAAGAATATTTTACATTTCGTTGATATAAGGGATTCCATAAGTTGCAAGAGCATAAATTGGTCGATATTCAGTCGCCCGCCCGTATCGACACGTTGTCAAATTTCCGTATCGATACGCATCGTGTCACCCTTTCCGTATTGTGCAAAAAGCCGCGTCTAAATTCTGTCATCTCCTCCAGCCTCCGCACGCCGTCCGCTCAGAGCTCAGCAGTCAACCCCCATTATCGCGGCACCAAAAGGCTCGCACCCCTTCAGTCGATCGAGAAGCAGCAGCAGAGTATGAACGTAATCGATTTCCGCGAAGCCCGGTTAGATTTTGAGCGGGGTCCCGCGATGACACCCGTCCGCCACGCAGCTCTAGAACTCTTTGTTCCCACTGTACGGGCGGACGAAAATTCCATCGATCCGCACGGCAAAAATCCAACGACTCGTTACTTCACCCGTCTTACTTACGGGCTCTTCACCCGGAATAACACTTCCGTCCATCGTCCCGCCCCTCCCCTCGACTCCTGCCGCCCCGCCAGCGGTCCTCCCGCTTGCCCCCACCCCTCGGGATCCGCGGAGGAGTGGGGGAAAGGTCTGGCGGCAACCTTCCACTCGACACTTCCTCAGTGCGCGGCCCAGTCTCTCGCCAGCCACGAGACGATACGAAAGCCAGGTCGTAGCAGGCGAGTAAGAGCGCGCAGCACTCCAATTTAGCAGCGCCCGTCGTCGTCCCGGGCACAGGACACGTCGCGTTCTCTGAGGATCGCCGCGGCGGAAGACGCACGTACGCGAGCAGTGAACAGAAAACTGTTGAGTGCAGTGCTTTTGTGTGATACTGTGCGAACGCGGTCGGTATCACCCCCGATTGGCTCGTCACTGCGCGTATGTTGCATCTGTGGAATTCGATGAACACGGTGGAACGAGGCGCAGAGCGTTACGGACCGGAGGAAACTGTGGTTTAACGAACGGGCTCCCGGATTTGACGGACGCGAAGGTAAGTGTTGGCAGCTCGCCGTTCGAAAATTTAGTGTCGCGATAGTAAGCGGTATCGCGGCATTTCCGGCAGGCGCTCGTGTTTCGAGGCGCTGGAGGTAGGAGTCTGGCGATAACGGGCGCTTTAAACGTGATTTAAAGTGCCGCGAAAAGGGAAAAGATAGGTGCGCGGCTTGTTTACGGGCGCGTGCACGTACGTGTGCGAATATTTGCGTGCGCGCCGAAAAACGCTCGTCGATGAAAAATCGCACGAGCACGTGCCTTTGTGCATGTAGGCCGCGTCGTACACATGCGCGCGCGCGCGCCTTTACTGCCTTTTAACCGCGCCGCTCGCAAATTATATCCCGCCGGTAATTTACGTAATACGCGAGCCACGCTGGAATTCGCGAATTTTCGCTGCTCGCATCAACCGATATTTCCGGCCAGTTTTCCAGTAATATCGTGCTTACCGGCGTTTCGACACCCTGCCACTGCGGGCTACGTATCGGGAATCTGCCTATTTGCATGCACAACAATACCAGCGGATACACACGGTCACCGATAATATTGCAATTACTCGATATCACATTCGAACCTGCCGCAATTTCCCGAGCCCATCGCGGATCGGTAGGAAGTGATCTTCGGCGGGCAAGGAAAAATAGCGAAAAGAGCGTGACGTGCGTCGAATATTCCGGTTCGCGCGGTATCTTTCCTGCTAGAATTCGTGACGTTGGACTTGAGCAAAATTTCCGCACGCACACGTGTGTGTACGTCAATAGTCGAAGAATTATGGGTGTGTGGGTGCCCGTGACGCGACCACATTCGGCATAGTAAACAAATCCGGTATATCTGGCGACCGTCTGAGTTCCGCGAAAATATGCTAGGCCGATATGCTAATTCGTGATTCACTACTCCGCTACGTGCCTTCCCCGCTATCTTTTTCCCTCGCTTTTTATCGATGCGAATTTGTTTTGAGCCCGCTCACTTTTCGATGATAATTATTGACAGCTACGTACTCCAGAACTAAACGCTATCGCGCATTCAAATAGCCGGCTGCTTTTTGCCAAAATGGATTTGCAAATTCAAATCACACCTCCGGTGGACGTTGTCGTGTAACATAACGCATTGACATCAATGCAATTCTATGGACCGATAAGAAAAATGCGGAGAAAATGACTAACGAGTTCAAGACCTATACCAGTAAAAACACGAATTAATGGCTGGTCGGTGGATGATTATTAGAATTAAAATCGCCGATGGAATTATTTCCTGGGGACAAAGCGTCGTTGAGAAATCGCCGTTTAATCGGACGTATCGAATTAAGCGAATTAATTATACCTTCGTGTGCACTTCGGTGCGCTATTTTGCGAGACGCGCGTGTTAACTGAGAAAACAGATCGCAGGAATTAGCCGCGACATCATCCGTATGCATACGGAGATGGCCATTTTTTACCTTTTAAGCAACGATTACTAAGTTTCGCGTTGGCTGCAAAAGCAATACCATATGTCATTTAAATACGCGTAACACGCACGAGCAAATTATGATCCGATGTCATTTGGAGCAAATATGTTTTTATCGGAGAATTCACAAAAAGACCTATGATTTCTAGACCTCTGCAAGTGTTAGGATTACAGCAATTTTCTGTTACCTATAATAAAATACCGTTACGACGCTTAAAATTTTCGATAGAAACTTCTTTTAGCAACGGAGCCCAGTTAAGAAGTTCTGAACTGTACTTGTAACATATTTCTATGCGAAAAAATGTCGTTTATAGCAGTTTGTGTTGCATCAATATGTTTTAACGTCTTTAGTATTGGATCTAAGGGTAGCGTAAGTGTAATCAAGTGTACGAATAAAGCAACACGCGTTTAAAACCGTAAGGATGTTTACGTAGGTGCACAAATCTCCTATATACCGTAGATCCCGAAAAGTTCTAAAGTTTCTGTCAAAACACAGCCACGTAACCTTAAAAATCTGATGGGGAAAGAAGGGTCCAAAAGGTCCGCCGATAAGTCAATTTATGAATATGTCTACTAAGCTTTCGATGAGGTCATCGTTGATAAGTCCGTGCTTTCTTTTCATTAAGTTTTAAGATTATCACATCCTAAACCACGTAACTCTGTGCTTGAAAATGTGGAATTTACTCTCGCCACACAAAAGGCCCGTTAAAAAAACTGAATTATCCCGTATCTACGGAATTACATTACATCAATCCTAACTAACTGCTCTTACATCATGATATTCCTATTACGAAACTGTATCTTATGTAGTACTTCGTGTCGAATCCATGTTTTTTTCACGTCTTTGGTATCAGTTCTAATGGTAGCACAATTTCGATCAAGCGTGCGAATAAAAAAAGCAGGTGTTCATAACCGTAAAAACCTTCACACAGGGACAAACATTTTCTTGTTTTTTCTTAGAAAACTTATTCAATGTTGGGAATATGTAGTATTAGGGTCCTAGAAACATCCCCTAAAATTTCTATAACAACACAGCAACTTAATTTGAAACATTCAGTCAAAGAAAAAGGATCCGAAAGAAATGTAATGCCATAGATCAATCTTTAAGTGTATCTCCTAGAGATTTGATTAGCTTTTCTTTGATAAGTTTTTTCTGTGCTTTGTTTTCGTCAAGTTCTTCTATTACACGCTTGAAATTTCGTAATGGTGTGCTTCGAAATCTTAAATTCACTCTCGCCACTGAAGAATTCCGTTAAAAAATTGAAATATCCCGTACCTACAGAAATGCTTTACACCACTATTAATTGTGCTTATAATATATTGTATTAAATCGACATTTTTAACGTCTTTAGTATCAGATCTAAGTTATTCTAAGTATTTCCCAACAAAATGATTCAAACCCGTGAAGCTTTAGTACTTGGGCCCTGGAAACGTCCCTTCAAATTTCTGTCACGGCAAAGCAACCCAACCTCAACAATTGCTGAAGAAAGAGGGAAAGAAAGGTATGAATGGGACAGGACGACAGAGTCAATCTGTGCGTGCATTTGCTAGACTTCCGGTGAGGTTTTCGTTGATAAATCTTTTCCGTGGCTTGTTTCCGCGAGGTTCCGCTATTACCACACTCTAAACTTGGTAATTTTGTGCTTCGAAATCCGGTATTCACTCTCGCCGCACTAGAGAAGGTCCGTTAAAAAAAACTGAAATATCCCGTATCTACGGAGTTACATTACGTCAGTCCTAACTACCGCCTTCTAATCCGCAAGGCACTTACATCACCTCTCATAATCCCCTCTCCCTCGCGTTCGTCCCACGGTGTAATTAGTATCCGAAGTGGATTGACTTCCGGCGCGCGAGAGGAGTAGGTTGTAGAGAACCGATCGGACGGAATTAAGGCGGGATGCCTTTTCTTGCCTTTAATGCCGCAGATGCTTTTCTCCGTCAAAGCCGGAAGCGATCAACTGCCCACGGACCAGAAAGACTTTCTGGACTTAACGCCCCCTTTGGCCTCCTGTTCAGTGGCTCTCATGCCAGAGTCACGTCGGACTTTCTGCTCGCCGCTTTCGTCGTTCGGCGTCGAGCTTTTTTCCCCGCGTTTCTCGCCTTTCGTCGTCTGGCTCTTTTATTCCGCACGTCCTAAGGGTCTATTCTTCCCCTTCCGGTTTGCAGGCTTCTTCCGGCTCGAACGTCATTACGTCGCCACCCTCTTTGCCCTCTACTCACCCTTAACCACCCACCCTTAACCACCCACCCGACCACCCCCTAACCACCCTCGTCCGCTTTCCTATCAAGCCTCACCCTTCCACCTACGCCCTTCCCGCCCTTCTCGCCCTTCTTACCACCGCATTATCTCCAGTCTACTACCGTCCTGCACTCTCTGTGCTACCACTTCGCCCGCCAATGGAAATTCACGATAACGGCGGCTCGATAATGTTCGCAAACTTGTCGGAAATTTCTCTTCGCGCAATACGTAAATAGTGCACGCTCACTGCTTGAAATTTTCCAAAAAGGTTACACGATGCACTTACGCCAAATTGCGAGGTTGAATAGAGGCTCTTTAACGGTCCTCGCTTATACAATATTCGCGAAATTTGCATTTGCGAGTTTTTCAGCGTATGACGAAGACGCGGGGTTGATGATTTAAAAAGTTTTTTAAAGCTGTCGGAATATTTCGAAGTACTATTCGACGTTTCCCTGACTTCCTACGCCACTGAAAATCGACGATAAGCGTCCGCTCAATAATCGTCGCGCCTTGTCCGGTTTCTCCCGAGACTGGCGACGTCCACGATGACTGATAACGACGGCCGATACGAATCTGATAAACGGCTGACCGGAAGTGACGATCGAAATAGCGAATTTCCGATAGGGAGGATGCGGTTAATTTGTCCGAGACGAACGTGTCGATTGAATCGTTTAGACGTTGCCTTTTTGCCGCTCCTAATAGAGAGTGACACTGATTTAATCCTTGCTGATTCGCGGTGTTTACCTGCTGATGATCGGCACATTGGATGAACCCCACAAGCCTTAACTTGAAAATGATTTCTGCTATTTCAGTAAGCACCTGACAGCAAAGAAACGTCTTTCAGTTTTATTTTAGCCTTCAAAATATCCTAAAGTATTCTCGCATCGTCGTCCGTTCAAACTGCCTACGAAAAAGAAGACAACGTTTAGAGAGAAAAACTGAACGTAACACCTTATCGCAAAGACGCGCATCTGCGTTGGGCCGTGTTTTGTCATTTTAATCCTCCAGGGGTTAAAATCGAGGGATCTGAAGGCGTTCTACAGTTTTCCCGGCCAGAAGGCGAACCGAAGAAATTTCCTTTCGAGCCGAGTCGTCGCCCTGTCGCGATCTTAACGATCGATCGAGCCCTACGACTCGGGGTTCTGGAGAAATTTCCATCCCCTTCACCCTCCGACGTTGCTTCTAGAGCTTCCTCCCTCACTTCCGGGTTCCAGGCTCTTCCGGCGAGCTCGGAATTACGTCGGCGAGGCCTTATTCTCCGACCTCCGTCCTTCATTCAGCCCCGCCACCCCTTTTACCCGGAGTCAACTCCCTTTCCACTCCCATCTACCTCTTCGCCACCCACTTTCCACCCACTTTCCGCCCGCTGCCACCCTTCTTCCGTGGTTCTCGTCCTTCAACCTGCTTCCTTCTTCCCTTTCAGCCCCGCCGACCCCTTCCAGCGCCTAGCTTCTCTTCCTACTTTGCCCTCTTCAACCCCCTCGGCCAACCAGCTCTCCCTTCGAGACTCTTACCCGTCGACTTCCTACCGAGGGGCGGAATATGAAATTAGGGGAAGCGTTTTGCCGCGCGGACTTTCTCAGAAATTGGGTGAATTCTCGCGAATATTCCCCGCGCGGGGATTTTCGCAGGACTTTCTAACGGTTTTGATTGGGAGTTTTACGGTTATGCACAGATACTTTCGAATGGCGGGTAAGAAGTGGCTGGGAAACGGGTTCTGAGCGCGCGTAAAAGCGAAATTAGATAGGTCGGGATGGCTGAAAATAGGTGAAAAATTTCAAATTTTTTTTTTGTTTCCGACCAATATCATTCGATAGAGGGTAATTTGCCCTGAAGATGGACCACTTCCCGCGCGCTGAACTCTTCATAGTTTCCGAGATATGACGATTTTAAGAAAGTCCAAAAAAATTTTTTTCGGAATTGCTGATCGCGAATACACCCACATGAAAGTGCGTCCAAAGAGCTTTAAGAAAACCTATATTACTTATAGGTTTCGACCGCTAGTTTAAACGGGACAGGGCCTTGAAGAAATCGAGAAAATCTTAAGGTATACCCCTTGCCATTTTTGCCAAAAAATGATGGGTCGCCGATTTGCTCGTCCTTATAGTATATCAAAGGGGGTGTAAAATGACTCGGAAAAATGCAAGGCGCACCCAGAAATTCGCAATAGTTCCGGAGATATGACGAAAAATGTGTGAAAAAGTAGCGGAAAATGCCTCCTAAAATAGGGTCTAAAAATAAAAGTTTTCCGATTGACTTGTTTTTGGTGGCGGATGAGAGGGGTATAAAGAGGGTCGGAAAGCACGACCCACACCATATAATTCCAAATAGCTTTTGAGATATAGCTAAAAGTAGATGAGAAATTCGTAAATAACGTACAAACAATTTAGTACACAACATAACAACTTTTCTTTTTGACTTATCCGTTTATGATATCAAATGGTGATCAAAGTAAGGTCGCAAATTTTGACATTTTTATGTTTGCAATATTTCACGAGATGCATTTAAAAATTTAGAAAAACGCGAAAACATATTCATTACGCCAGCCAAATCAACAGAATTTGTTTCCTTTGTTGTTTTTTGAACTGTGTACTCTTTCTCACTATCACTAGTACTTATTGATATTTTTTCTTTTCGACTTGATACATCAGATAGTAAGAAGCAACTAGTCGTTTCTGAGCGGTGTAACACAGCAAACACAGAAGTACAAACACTGTGCCTAGCAATATGGCATAGTTCTCCTCATTTTCGAAATACTAATTAATTTCCATAAAAATCACACGTCCGTGTCCAGATTTAATTACCGTTTGCAGACCATTCGCAATTGACAACTGCGTCTAACTTCCACCGCTTCTCGAAAGATTTTTCAACTTTTCAGACGGTCGGGGGACTTTTAAGATATTCTTCCTCTTTAACAGACCTTCCACGTCTCTCTTTTTCCAGCGTCGTCCGTCTCTCTCCCTTTCTCTCCCATCTTCGCGGCACGAAAAATCGAGCAAAAGGAAAATGGCCGCGATGGATGGCATCCGGTCTCCTCTCAAAGAATCCACTTCGCGTCGAAGAGAGGGAAAAAGAGAGAGACGTTCTCTGCTTTGAGAAAAAGAAAAACGGAGGTCCAAGGTCCGTGCTTCCGGTCCGGATACCAACCGGTTCTCTCCTTTTGCGACGACGCGTCCAGACGAGGACGGAGAATGAAACTAACTCGTCTTTCTTTCTCGGCAGTCCGCTTTTGAACTGACTCGCGCTGCTTTTCTTCGAATTCAGCGAGATATCGACGCCTCCCGCTCTATGAAAATCCACGGAACGTCTCCTCTACCTTCTCTTCGCAAATAGCCTCGTTTCTCCGCGCTTCCTTTTTATCTTCCGGACGTCCGCGTCGACGCTAATGAGGATAGAAAACGTCGATTACGCTTCAGGTATTTCCGCGTAATACTTTTAACAGGAAGACGGCCGAACGGTTTTGGAACCGGAAGTCGCGAGAGACCGCGTGGTGAACGGAAGAGAGCGTTTTCTTCGCCGCCCGTTCACACTTACGCTCCCGCGTGTACCATTTTCGGTAGACAGTTTAAACTGCTGCCATACCAATATTTTTTTATGTCACTTGCATGCATCTTCATCGAGTGAAGTCTATAGCACGTTTGCAACGTCAAAACAATCATTTTGTCTGTAATTCGTCTGAAGTGAAAATTACGCTAACGGAACTTTCTTCGGAAGGTCGAAAATGCATTTTCGACTGAAATACCAGTGAATATGCGATTTCGCATTCTGTTCACGTAAAATGTCCGATTAACAAGGTTGCAACATCAACATCCGGATTTTATGCAAAACTTGCTGGAAATGACGACTGCATAAATTGACCGGAAACTGTGATGATGTTTGCAAAATAGGTATAATTTTGCGGGTTTATCAAAGTTGATAGCGTGCACATCTTCGGTTCGCGAAAACGACAGTTAGCCAAGCATAGGTTGGCAGGACACGTGGTAATCCTTCCGCAACCAAAAACACAGCGTGTCATAATACCTCTAGCGAGTAGTCGATGACTCAGCATATGGGTCATACACAAATCAATATTATCAGTCGGTCATGCGATGTGCTTCACAAGGGGGTATCTAGGAAAAGTCTGGTGAGTTCTATTACAAAACGTCGGTCACAGGTTAATTAGTTGGCTGTTAATTGACGTGCCGTTTGTCGGGGCTCCTGAAAATTTCGCGTTCCAGCGCACGGCGGACTTATGGAAATCACATGGAATGTGTGAGTGACAGGTGTCAGAAATCGGAGAACAGCGCTTATGACGGGAGTAAGCGTGCGCGATGGGAAAGTAGGTGTAAGAATAGTCGAAAACAGCGGTCGCCGCGGTGACCTCAGAAACGGACGGGCCTAGAGTGGGAACGCCATGAAAATTCGTCGGTCCTCCTAGAAACTCTCAACTCGTCGGCCTTCTCTCTCTCTCTCTCTTCCCTTCTCGTATTTCACGCGCGCGCACGCGCGCAATCTCGCATTCCTTGCCGTCGGGATAACTATTATTACGAGTCGGATCCGGGACAAGAGACGATGGCCTCCTCTTTCATCTTCCTTCTTCTTCTTCCTTCAGAGCGTCTGGACCCCACGCAGAATCCCTCGGGTGTCTTCTTCCTTACCTTTCATGCCGGACGTGTTTCGAAGAATCAATATTTCTTCGCAGAAGCAATTCACTCATGCCCAATCAACGCAGTGTGCATTCATCATACGCTTTACGAATTTAATATAAAAAAAAATGAGTTATCTCAATATAAAAACAATGTTGAATTAATTTATGTTGATCTTCAATCACTTATGTTTTGAACGTAATGCAAATCATCAATATTCCTGCGCTGAAGCAATCACTCATGCCTAATCAACGCAGCGTGCATTCGCTTCACGGGTTTTCTATATAAAAAAAGAGGAAGTTGTTTCAATCCAGAAACAATGTTGAGTTCATTTTTGTTAATCGTTCCGTCTGGAAGCTCATAGTCCACTTACTTTCTGGACGCGTTTCAAAGAATCAATATTCCTTCGCAGAAGCAATTCACTCATCCTCAGACAACACAGTGTGCATTCATCATACGTTTTACGAATTCAATGAACACTTTTAATTTTTGTTCAACCTATCATACAATCAAACTTCTTAAACGCATCTTACGATTAAATCGACTGTATTTGTGGAGAGACTTCTTCGAAAGGTACCTTTTTCCAGAAATTTAACCAGAACACGCGTACAAAGACTTTGAGGTTCAATGAAATAAAATAAAAAACATAAAAAATGTAGTTATTCCAATCCAGAAATAACGTTCGCGTTAATTTCCGTCGATCGTCCTTTCTAGCCGCTCACGGCGCACTATCCATGGCCAGTGACTCTTACGACTCGCTGGTTTGACGCGAATCACGACCCTTATCGACCGCTCGCAGATGAGTGCAAGGTTTTTACGTCAGCCGTATGAATAAACGATGGTCGGTGATGTCAAAATAGATGCGCGCAAAATTATTCAGCTCGCTCCGTCGCCCCGCTGATCGATATATCGTCGGTCCCAACACTCAGAATCCGCGCGATGCGCCGCTGAACTGAATTCCGGCAGAAAATGGCCCGGCATAGGTCGGTCGGGGATTAAAGTCGCGGGGCGAAATTCAATCCTGACCCGCGCGCTTCTTAACTCGCCGTCCATCTTTTAGCGACGGTCGTTGTCGCGCGGTATGTAACTTACGCGTCGTGCTATTATTGTAGCTTCCTGCTTGGCATATTTATGACCGCGCCGAGACACATTTCGCGCGCCGCCCGGCTCGCGCGATTTCGCTTTTGGCCGGAAGTCGAGAATCGCCAGACGCTGAGTGGTCCGCACCGACGGAAGTCCCGGAGGACAAAGGCGGTAGGACTGAAATTTCACCCTCGGCCATACCCCCTTCGCACGCCAGAAAGTTCGGCAGTACCGATTAATGCCCCCAGTCGAACGGTGAAGTGACCTGTGCCACCGTGGGCCAGAAATAATGAAATCATTTCGTTAGGCCGAAAGTTAATCCGTTTGTGCCGGAAAGCCGGACAATGGACACTCGACAGTTTTGCTTCTTGACCACTCGCAGCTAATCCCCGGGCGATCTACCTGTTCCCACCTACATCGCGCTAATCAGCTAGACAATGGCGCGAGATTATTGACAATTAGCTCAGAGGTCGACCCGCAGGCTACAAAGGATGGGTCTTAAGCCGGAAGGGAATTTCCAGGCTGACAGGTGCCCAATTCTCAGGCTCCCCGAATGTCGCACTCGCACCTTCAGAACGCACGTACCTCCATCATTGTCGCACTCGGTCGAACTTCAGTGAGTGGGACCGCTGTAACGTATGATTCACCTACGTTTTCCGCAAATAAATAAAACAGCGTCGAGAATAGCGTAGCGAAGGTAACGGGCGAGGGCGTAAAAATGGTTGAAATAGCTCAATGGGCCAGGAACCCGGCCGCGATCCGGATTTATCGAGTTTATTGGCTCTAGAGATCTCCTCCCGCCGCTAAATCAAGATCTCGCGAGATCGCGAGACGATCCGCGGTTCTAACATAGGAGCCAACGTGCGGAGGGGAGGAGCGCGATGAGAGAAGAGAGACGCAGGGGTGAAAAGGTGGAGGAGGACGGAGAGGAGAAAGAGGGGAGGGCGCCAGGAACGCGGATCTACGTCTGGCAAGTGTATAAATACTCGGTAGGAAGTCGTCCGCACGCGGAGAACAATGGCGGCGAGACGAGTCTCCGTTATTCTATATTTTCAGCCGCACCGAATTCTGGCGAATGCCATAAAACGCCGCGGACTATAAAGTAAATAATAGATAAATTGTGAGTAACAATTGTGAGTACCAGCTGGATGCATTTTGTGGTGGAAAGATACCGTAGAGGCTGCACGGTTAAATATATGACGTCAGTAGATTCCTTATTAAAAACAAGTTGCGAAACGTTGGTTGCTGTGCTGGTATAAACAATTGGTTAAAGTAAATTTTGTTGTTTATTTTTTCCTTTAAACGTGAACTATTCCGCGGTTACGAAGGTACCTGTGTGCAATCCGTCGTGCTGACGTTTGGCAAGGTCACAAAACCAAAGAAGCCCCCAAGGAAATTGACCACTCCCACTCGCCGCTCGCCTTTCTTCTATTTTCTCTCGCTCTGCCTTTCTCGGAAGACAAGCCTTTTGTGTTACATGGCTCGCCCCTCCAAAGAGGACTGCTTCCTATCAGCGCCCGCATTTTATCAATCGCCGACCTTAAAAGGTCTCCTTTCAGCGTTCCGTCAACTCAAATGAACAAAGACAATGCGTTCACGTTCGGTTTAATCTCCTTAAACGAACCTTTGAATTAAATCGACCGGCGACAAACACGATTGCGCTCTTTGCACAAGTGTCACCGGCAGAATTCAGCTTTCGTGCGCGGAGGAAGGGCTCCAGTTATGCAAGAATTGCGCGGAACACGTGAGAAGTCGATTTTTCAATATCCGCTTGACTCAAATATTCATGGTCGCAAAGTGTGACAAATTTGGAATTTCTATTTTGCATTAACATCGTATCATAGTCTGCAATAAAAAGCCCCTCCTGACAAAATTAATCAAAAACATCAAAACAGAAGTTACACGTCCTTCATATCCTGAAGTTAGGGGGTACCAAATTGCGAAGTCAGTTGCCGCGGTCCAGCGTCTGAAAATTCGTTTGTTGATCGTCTTTGGGCCTAATATACGTAATCTCTGATGATTCGATGTTGTAGAAGTTCAATAGTAGCGACTTCAGGGTCGACGTATTCAATTGCAACGAACGTATAGACAAGGGATTGAGCTGGATCGAGCAATAAAACAGACCACCTATTAAAATCTCGTTGAACCCCAGCATTCCCCCGATTCGTGGAACTCTTCCTCGAATCGACTCGTCACCGGAGGACAATGGCGTTCGTTGAAACCGTCCGGCGTCGTTTTCTCGGGACCCTCCCTTTCTCTCTCTTCTCTTTACACACCGACAGACAGATACGAACGCACTCGAGCGCGCTCTTCAGTCTTCCGACAGATCCGTAGTGCATAAAAGTGGGCGTGAGGGCCACGTGGAGACGAAAATAATTCCGTAACAGCGCGCCACATAGGGTAGAACCATAACAACGCGGTGGTAAAGCG
This sequence comes from Cryptocheilus praepositus, assembly GCA_033815515.1. Taxonomy (NCBI): domain Eukaryota; kingdom Metazoa; phylum Arthropoda; class Insecta; order Hymenoptera; family Pompilidae; genus Cryptocheilus; species Cryptocheilus praepositus. The sequence continues at coordinate 414,156 of JAWWQZ010000112.1, read as the reverse complement.
GGGAAACAACCAAAATCATCACCCTGGAAACTGAACTGAAATCCTCAAACGTCATATCATTCTTCCGTGACACGCCACGCTATTACGCGCCACTCCGCTTTTTCTCCAATTTCGAGACGTTGTTGCCCGAAATCCCTGAAGAACTGGACGCTCTTAGTCGCTGAAGTGCTCTGAAGCGTCTAGACACCAGCCTCTTTATAGATCCATATTAACAGATGTACGTTATGCCCATCTAAGCAAAGTCTGCACGAAAAAATCTGAGCATCAACAAACGGCGCGACGCGGGGGACTTGATGGGGATAAAACGAGGATAGAAGGAGGATAGGAGAAGGATAGAATGGGGATAAAAGGGGGCGTGACGGCCACGTGTGGACGAAGCTTAACCATGTGGGCCGTATACTCGACTGATAAAACGCCTCGACGACGTGTCAGTGACCCTCTCTGTCTCTCCCGCACTCTCTCCGAGCCCTGATAGCCCGAGGACACCTGCGCCAGAATTACATGCTTCTCCAGGCCTCGTGGGTGTACGTACGCGTCCAGATGTGTGCGTGGAACTGCGAAGAGCACGTCGATTTCTACGGATCACTTCGGTCCGTACCGAAGATTACGGAATTCGGCCGTTGCGTAACATTTTTTCGCCTTTCCGACTTTCCGTTCTTTTTCTCATCGCCCTTGCTGTCTATCTCTGATGCAAATTTTCCATGGATGCCTCCACGGATGGACTTCCGGTTGAGTTTTTTGCGAGATCGCAAACCGCTGCTGGTTATACCGTATCTGAAGATGTTCGCGGATCGATGAATTATGAATCGTGCGTGGCAGGAGACATGCGTATGAAGTAAGAACGCGGGGCAGTTTAAAAATCGGGCACGTCTTGTTTCGCAACGTCTCGTCAGCTGAAAACTGGCGGCGGTTGATACTGCTGGCACCGAACGAGGATAAAAGCGTCGCGCTACTTCCGTGAACGGACTCTGCGTTCTCCGTCTACGTGCTCCGTCATTTAATTATTCCTTTCCGCGAGCCGTTCTTCCCCCTGTTCCGTGTATCGTCCACTAAACGTCTCTTCATTTATTCTCGATTATGCCATTGTGCGTCGGTCGATCGTCGGCAGACCATTAGCACATCCACACCGCGCTGCCTTCTGAATTATTATCTGTACCGCTGTTTGTCTTCCGAACGATTGTTCGCTGCGTAATTAAAGTGTCAAACCGACTGTGCCGTTAGCAGCGTCAGTTTTTCATCCCGGCAAAACGCGGACAAGTATTCTTCCCCAAGATGCTTCAGTTCCTGAATAGTTCATGCGCAGCTTCCCTGAGCAATAAAACTTTAGGATCACCACGTCAGACAGCACGCACTCCTGCCTTCTGATTTATTGTCCACGGCACTGTTTGTCTTCTGACCAACTGTTTGCCGAGCAATTAGGCTCGCGGAAACATTTATCGCCGTGAGCAGCTTCGAACTATTTAATCTTTGCGGAATTCGGAAAGGCATTTCCACGTTGACGTCCGAGTTTCCGAGCGGCTCAAAGGCTTTGCGGCCGCATACGGGTCAGGATAAAAACGTCAGGACGGCGGCCGCTTAAAAGTCCACGGCTCCCGGCATTTCTGCAGCGCCGTTCATTTTCCCCGCGCGAAATCGACAACCTGTTACGCCGAGGACCATCCTCCCCCGCCTTCCCGTCTTTCTCTCTCGTTCGTAGCGGCTGAGAGCCACTGACGGAGGCCACAAAGAGAGCATCGAGGCCTCGGTTGCACGTGCATGCAAGTAACGTCGACCGGAAGTCGATAAAAAGCCCGCTTCACCCTCGTCACTCGGCACCAGCTTCTCGTCATGGGAACCAGAATCCTCTCCATCTCTTTTCCTCCCTCGAGAACTCTTTTCCCTCCTTTCCTCCCTCGCTCCTGGTCCTCCCACTCAACCGCCGCCGGTCCAAACTCGAAAACGAACAGTCTGATCTCCGTTTGCCGGGGAAATAGATGGAAGAGTGCTCCCAAGTGTGCAGGAATGGGATGCCGAAGGACGTGGAGGTATCTGAGAGTACCGTGAAAGGTTGTCGCCAGTGTGCTTGAGAGTTTGAGGTGGTCGTCCAGTGGTAGCGGACCGTTTTAAGAGTTTTTACAGCTGGTCGAATAGCACAAAAATGGTGAAAAATGTCAAATTTTCTTTTTGTTTCGGACCAATACCATTCGATAGAGGGTAATTTGCCATGAAGATAGACCACTTTTCGCGCGCTGAACTCTTCATAGTTTCCGAGATATGACGATTTTAAGAAAGGGCAAAAAAATTGTTTTCAAAACTGCTAATCGCGATTAGTCCCGCGTGAAAGTGCGTCCAAAGAGTTTTAAGAAAACCTATATTACTTATAGGTTTCGACCCCTAGTTTAAACGGGACAGGGCGTTGAAGAAATCGAGAAAATCTTAAGGTATACCCCTTGCCATTTTTGCCAAAAAATGATGGATCACCGATTTGCTCGCCCTTGTAGTATATCATAGGGGGTGCAAAATGACTGGGAAAAATGCAAGGCGCACCTCAAAATTTGCAATAGTTCCGGAGATATGATCAAAAATGTGCGAAAAAGTAGCGGTAAATCACCATCAAAGTTTGGTAAGAAAGCAAAAGTTTTTCGGTTGACTCTTCTTTGGTATCAAATCAAAGGGGATGCGAAAAGATGCAAAAAAATGCATACTACGCGCTAAACATCATATCAGTTCCTGAGATAAGGCCAAACAACCTGAATAAAACGTGAGGAAAGCACATTTCTTCATATATCCGAAGCAAAAGTCTTTCGTTCACATTACCCTCTTATAATATCGAAAGTCCGATAAATTCACCATGATTTTGCCCGCAACCCAAACCCCTTGCAGAACAGCTGAAAATCCATACATCAGCGCTCCTAGAAAATTACATAACTGCTCATGCCCACGCTTACCACCTCTTATCAATTTCACTCTCACCGTGTTGCAGTCCAAACGCACTTTATACTCCACCTCAAGACTGAAAAATTAGACTCCCTGTCATCTAACCTGCATCCTCACTCTTTCCCCCAACAGCTCCTCACGCTCTCGCGCAATTAATTTTACGTGTAATTAATTGCGCAACACCGTATTGCACTCGGCCATGCGCAATCAGCCTGCAATTGATTTTAATGAATCCACGCGAAAGTGCGGCGGCCGGCAGCGTTATCCTGGAAATTTCCTGGACGCCTCGGCGAGGTGGTCCGCCAGCCGCCCCGGCAATTGTAGGATTATTCAGCGAGATGATCGACGGGAGGGCGATTTTTGCAGCGCCATGGCGCCGCTTTAGTGCCACGGAGCGATAACCCGGCGCGGCAAGCTCGTAAACAAAAATCTCTCGCAGTCTGCCGGCGCAAAAAAGCCGCGTTCATACCGAACTGAATCCACCCGCCGCTCCGAAATAGGAAAAACAACGCTTTTCGAGCCGCGCTTCTTCCCGCCGCTCAAAAGACGCGTTCAAAGTTCAGATGATTCACGCCGGCCGACGAAGAGTACAATTTCTTAACGCTACTTCACGTATCGTGCAAACAACGAGTTTTAGAGGCTCCAAAGTCCCGACCGGTTGAGGTTTAGATCGGCGCACTGGAGTGCGCTGAAGTGCACAGAGAATAGGATCTCGAGCTGGGCGGTGGAGACGTTTGTGGACGGAATTCTGACTGAAGAAGCCTATTGTTTTTTGTGCCGTGCGAACTGAGAAAGAGGAACACGAGATAACCGTGCCGAAACGGTTCTTATCTCACGTCCGACGCTTTCGGGCTCGGCGAGGGAGCAATCGGCAAATCGCGGACAAGTCTCCGCTTTTTCCGCGTTTCGGTTGAGAAAAACGTGCACTATCATCGGAAAACACGTCCGAGCGTGATTGTCTTACGTAAAAGATTGCTGGCCACCTGTCACTCTTTGTCTTGCAAATTCTTTTAATTTCGGCACGGCGGCGTTCAAGACGGAAGACACGTCGATCAATATTCGTCGTTTGCTCAGCGAACTTTTGAAAATCGCTGAACGGGGGACTGTACTGAATGAGGCGAACGCGTCACTGCAATGTTCCTGGATTATCAGGTGTTAGATAACGATTGCGGGGAAAGGGGAGAATTAATCGTGCGTGACGCTATGCGAAACGACGGCTATTACCATATTTATACGGAATCGTTCGTTTTTTCTTCCGAGTTCAACGAATTTTTCGCGGCTGACACTGATGGATGCTCACGGATTTTCCCTTTCGGTCGATGTGTCAAGTAATTGACGTAACCGAGGGGAACTCCGCCAAAAAGGAAGCTGGAAGTCAGCGATGTTTGACTTCAGACCGCGTGCGTATTAAATTTTGCCTTAAATAAGAAGGTTAATACGTGACTTATCGTATTTATCGATCGGCTCAATGACGTGGGACCATCGTTTTCAGCCGAATTCATCCAGAATGCGGGGCCAACTGTGCCAACACCGGAGGCTCGCTTTATCGTTTTTCGCACGTTATCGTATTTAGCCATTTGCCTCTTGCCGGCTGATCTTCCTCTTCTCAAACTTCTCGGGAAACACTTGCGATCAAATGAAGTGGAAGCCTCATTGCTTTCGCCGGGAGGTCAAGCAAACCTAGGGGCCTTGGTCGAGTTCAGCCTTCAAGAACATATACTTCTTTTTCGAACTTTAAGATGACTAGCTTTAAATCCTCGCATGGCGTAAGACGCGTGAGAATCTGCAGGTCGACTCCATCACTAAAATCCACACTCATGCGGTACCAGAAATCTTTAGGAATTCAAGCGAAGTACCGGAAGATCCTGAATTCCAGGCATACGTGTGCGCTGTACATTCAGATCATTACTTACGCATCGTGTGACAATCAATTCCATTCCTGAAAAGACTTAAAACATAATCATACATAGGATGACTCTGCGTGCAAAATAGACATTGGTACGATAGCAGTGTCTTGAGGAACTCCGAGGAAGTGCCGGAAGATCTTGGATTCCGCGCACACGTTGGCTGTGTACGTCGAGGAGGCCGGTGCTTATGTGTCGACGTTGGCGCAGCGTGTTACGCATCCGCGCGGCGTAATCGTTCGTTATGCGTGCGCCTACGTAAACACCGACGTCGTCAGCTCGGGTCCATTTGCAGGCCGAGAGCAGCCGAGATCAGCCGGAGAAAGTCGAAGCAAGCCAGAGGTGCAACGGCACTTTGCGCTAATCTACCGTCGACCTGACTTCTGCCACGGATCCTACAGATCTTATGGATCCCGCGAATATAGGGGCCCGCCAGATCCCATAAATCAGATGACTGGACACTTTGAGCCTTTGTGAGCGTCGTCGCCGTGGAAGAAAGCGACTCTTTTGGAAAGGACGGAAGTGGTCAAGCAGATGAGACAATTCAACAGTGGGCGTTGAATTAACGGAACACAATAGTGGGCACCTAACCTAAACTAAATCTGATATCGTCAGACGATTTCTTAGTTTGGACTTTGCGCACGCTGATATTCAGACATTTTGTTGATTTAGAGTTGTTTGTTTTACCTAAACGCTCGAGTATAGGCACTTACGTTCGGTGAGGTTGGGTGTCTTGATACGTTTCTTCAGTTTAGCTTGATCTGATCTCCCGGTGTTTACAGTTGATCACTTAGCCAAAGTTCGTAGTGCCAAAACATTGAAGTTCCAAAACTGGTGCCTGTCTTCGAAGTTAAAAGCACTTAAAGACTTGGAGTGCCGTAGGATCTGCAATCTTAATTCTCCAATCTTCTTCACTTAGAGATCGCATCATTCGACGCCCTGTCCCGCAGATCATTTGTTCGATTTGAGATTGAGTTAGCCTGAGTTAGCTGAAATCCCGCTGAACTGGGCGTGGATGATTTTTACTATTGTAATTGGAGAATGGCAGATGAAAGTCGGTGGAGATTGGTGAAGGTGGAAGGTGAAGGAGTGGTCCTACGGAATGACTTCCTTGTCCCACAGCATGCAAACACGTCGCAGAGTACGACGATCCCAGGCAGCGGAGTTGAAGAAGCAATTTTGCGAGGCCTGCATATGTATAAGGATTAATCGCAAAATGCGCGAGGACCGAAAATCGTGGATCAACGACCTCGGCGGCGTATCAGGATTCCGTGGGCCCTCGTAAATCGCTAATCGCGCATCGATGATCGTGCGAGAAAGGCGAAGAAGCCTGACGTCATCGAGCGCCAGCGGCGCGTCACGGGTTACGAATGGTATTTCCTTATTGCGGTTTATCTTTCCGCGTAAAACCGACTTAGATAGCCGTGGCTTTCCCGTGAATACCGTCAAAATGTCCTTTATCCTGTAGAAGAAAAAATTCTTCCGAGAAAAAGAGCCCTGCCACCTCACACACTGGAATTCGTTGTGGATGCCTGAAACATTTGACCTTTGTGTTCATGCCTCGACGGATTTGAATATTGGTAATTTTACGGTTGTTATCGAGGTGTCTTCAAATTAATATTAATACGTTTCGCATAGTGGAAGCAATATTAATCTTCTATACGGACAGTCGAAGTATCCTTTAACCTGCAAAAAATAAATTCTTCCGGAAACGAGAACCTTGGCACCTCACACACTGGAATTCGGGCGCGAATAATGATACAGCCAATTCCAATATGTGAAATTAATGGAACTTTTGTATTTATGCAGTATTGACACTTCTTATTTTTACTGATCTATTTTTCAATTAAATTGTCACAAAATAGCATTGTCATCTAACGACCACCGTACGAATCTTCGAGCGAAACTCGGAGCCCGAAACCTTCGAACCTCCGCACTCCCAATCTTCTCCAACCCACATTGACCTCTTCTAGCAGCGATAACCACCAGCCATGTTCCGAAAGCGTCCCCGACAAACATCGAGCGCATTCGCCGTCGACTTTGTCCCAGTGACCAGAAGAGCGCGAAAAGTCGTTTCGCACACCCGTTAGACGCCTCCCACCATCCGATCTCCCTGGCCACGTACTTTACCCCAGCCGTTAGTCCGCATTGTGTCGTGCCGATAAAATAAAGTCGACGATCGGCGCGTGCGTAGAACGGAGCCCGATAAACAATCGACGCGCGTGGGAGGGAAGGAGACGCAGAGAGCGGGCGAGAGTGAGAAAGACATTGGGATCAATTAATAGATGATCAGGCGAGTGCGTGGCAGCGTCTATCGCTCGTAGACGAGCTAGACGAGGATAAAAAGGGACGGGGGAATAAAAGCAGGCGGGGTGGGGATAAAAGCAGGCAGGGCGCGAGTGAGATGGCGCTGGCGAAGAAACGCGAAGCGGCGCGGGCAGGCAGGAAGCTGAAGAACCCGGAAGAGAGAGAGACAAAGAGAGGAAGACGCGGGAGATCGAGCGATCGAGGATGTCGAGAGTGAATGCGGCGTGGGGGAAGATAAGGCTTCTCCACGTTTCTCGCGCGCCATATGATAAATCTTAAATCCTAGGCGGACGCCAAGGACCTTCCTGCTCCCTCTACTGCAGCATCCACCTCTTCCTGGTTGTGTATTTTCAGACGTGCGCCTATAGGGTGTGCTCAGGCTAGACGATCCGCGGTTTCGCGCAGAAGAAATCACCTGATTATGGGAGATTTCGCATGGGATGCAGTTAAAATGTTTGCCTAAAATGGCAAGAAATAAGCAATGATGAGGGGGCGGCTGTTACACCATTGATATATAAGTTATACTGAAATTAGTGCTTCATGTTTTAATTTTATTCCAATGGGCCTTTATGGTAACTGTGCTGACGTGATGAACGTCCAAAAGAGGGATTTATTTTAAGTATAGCACCTTGCTCTGTAAACATTCAAAACATCTTAAAGTACACGAATATATTTCAATTTTCACTAAAATTGCAATTTCAATAGCAATATTTCTTCATGACGAAGATAGTCGTGAAAAAGAGGTAACTGGTTAAGGATGGTGTGCGTGCGTCAAGATGTACGGCTGAAGAAATGTGTCAGACGCTAATTTTCTTCAGGAGGGGGGCAGAAATTATTCAGGCCGTTTTTGGCCATTGACAAACATACATTGAGTATGCGTCAGCGTATTTGCAAGAATGTTGGTATGCTGTTAAAGTAGTTACTATGGTACGTTACGAGTCGCGCAACTGTACAAATAACGCAAATCTCGTTGTTCGCATCTTAGAATCTAATGTCACAGTTTTTCACATCTTTCTTTACGGAAGAGACGGTGGCCATTGACAAATAGCGCATACGTCACAATTTGTCAAATATTAGCACATTTTTAGAACACCTACTACTATACATTATTGATCATTCAACTGGAGAAATGCAAATCTGTTGGTTCCAATATCAAGTTCTACAGTTTCCAAGCAAATACATACATTGAACAACTTAGCGTTGCTATTTGTTTCACACTTTTATTTACGGAAAAAGCCGAAATCATCGGCAAGTACAGCACACGTCATAGTTTGTTAAATATTAGCACACCTACCATTATATACTATCAGTCCTCCAATCAAAGAAATACAAATCTGACCGTCCCAATACTAAATTACACAATCTGAAACTTCCGTACGACAAGTTGTCTGCATATAGATTGATCAGCATGCCGCCGCCATTTTTTTCACACGTTTCTTTACGGAAGAAACGGTATCCATCGGCAAATACAGACCACATACTTGCGCGTTTGTATTGACGATCGTATTTGTAGTGGGACCGAGGCACGGGTGGACGCACACTTATTCCGAGAAGAACGTGCGGACGGGTGTACTTACCTACTTCCTTCTTCTTGGCGAGAGAGAACGCGGAGGAGGAGGCGGAGTATGGCGTCTTTTGATGGCGTTGCGTTGGTAGTAGTGCTCGGCTGCCGAGGTGGTTACTCTTCTCGTAACTTCTTGCGAGATCCTCCGGGCCGTGACTCTCATACTCTTAAGGAAAATCAATTTTCAAACGCTTTCTTGATCATACGGAATGTGCGCGGGCCTGGGACTCTTCGGAATCTCTTCGTTACTTCTTTCTAGGACACAATGCGCACGGTGCAGGCGCACTTAATTTCCTAATAAAAAAGGAAAACCTACTTAAGGCGGTGATGTAACGTTTATCGCTGCCGCGAAGCCAAATTTAATCTTATCGTGACCGTTTATTTAAACATCGCGAGCGTGTTTATCTTATTAAGCGCAATCAGGAGAATCGGAATAATGATTAATCGAAGCTGAGAGCCTTAAATCCTTGAGCGTACGAATCTTTATGCCTCACACCCGCGAAATGCTGAAATCTAAAATAATTCTTCGTAATTTCGAAGTGATCGCATTTGTAAACTTTGCATCCGCAGAAATCTAGAATGGACAATCAATTAACGACTGATTTGCAGGGACCCAACGTGGAGCAGTTTTCATATTAGCGTCTGCATCAATATAGATCGTCTATTTGCAATCACGAAAATGGAATATCATCAACCATTTAACGATGAAACCAAGTGACTCCCGAAGAGTGACAAATTTGCGTATTCCACAAAATAAATCGTCTTGTTGCAAATCACCCAAAATCTGCATTAGCAATGAATTTCACTTTCTAGTTTTAAAATTGATCCTATTTTCAAACTTTTATTTTTTTCCACGGAATAAATCCCCTCTTTTCAAATCACTCGAACTCTACATTTCCAATTCCAAAACTACACATATCTTCAACCTTTGCATCCACGAAAATGGCAAATACTCAATTTCCACTGGGATCCCAGGCAAAAAAATTCAGTTCTTTCGGCCTCACCCCCGATCATCCGTCCAGAACGAAAATTCAGGCCCTGGAAGGTCTGGTCCGAAGAAGTACGAGCGTTCTAATCAGCCTGCGGAGCCAGTTCGCCAACAACAAGGCACTTAGGACTGGCGAGTGAGAGTAGAGTGGCGACGATGCGTGCGTTAATCTCCGGCAAATCGACCGCCTCGGTTTCCTCGTGTGCGTTATGTAAGCCAGCAGTGTGTCAGCAGCCCGGGTATGAATAAGGCATAACGAACCTCTGACATTAAGGAGAACGACGCCGCTTCGTAGAAAGACGCGGATGGACGCAAGGTTGACGAGTGACGAGGCCTGATCCCCTGCAACTTCTTGCACTTCCGCTTTCCGGACGAGTCGGCGTGCAGCGATTAAAAACTCGAAGAACCATTGCCAATCTCGGACCCGCCCGATTATCTGGACAATCGTGCCTTCGTCGTGTTTTCGGTCGCACTGCATATGTCGTACTTGTCTAGATCGAGGAATAGAAAATTACGGCTTTGGCAGAAAACGGCAGTGTAAATAATAAGGTGTTATCTTATCTTCGCGGAAAGGACATGCATAGACTGTGCGTTGTGTTTATTTTTACATGGTAGTTTCGGTTTTATGGTTATTTTGTGGAACTGTCGGAGTTGGAACGGTTCCATTTTTTTATTGTAACTGTATGCATCCTATTGTAGATATTCTTCGTTACAAATGGGGTGCTGTACATTTATATTTTTTTTTAAATAGTACATCAGAATATACATACCACCCAACGGAATTACAATACCAATAAATAAGCGCAATTTTAAATAGCATGTAATATAAAGACACAGGGACAATGGAATTAAGGTAAACTTTTTTCTACAATAAACTCCTGAAGAGGCGCATGAAGCACTGACAGGATAAGATAAAGCACGTTCAACCAAAATTTGCGATCAAGTCAAAATCTGAAATTCTTTTGCCCGACATATGCAGATCGGTGGAACCTCCATGCCAATTTCTGCATCTCAATAGCATACCCAAACAATATAAAGCAGCGCGAGGCCATAAATCATCATAATACCATAATAAACGCACGCCATCCTTTTTGCCGCGCCACGTATCACACGCAAGAAAAACATAAGCATCAGTCTTGGGAGCAGTCCGCGCAGCAGATCATTTCTTCGCCGTCCGTCCAAGAACGGAAGCTCGCAAATGACAGTAGCATCGTTGTCTCATTACTCAGAACTTCTAATCAGCATCGGACGGAGCGAGACGCGAAGGCTGGCAGTCCTTTTCGCGCAGTCGTCAAAGCCAAGGAACCATTTTCATCCGTCTCACGAGGCCGTAATTGGTGAGCCGGAAGGTGAAAGGTCCACTCATTTCGCCCTCCCCCTTTCTCGCTCGCGTCCGCCATATTTGTCCACACGGAAGTGAGCGGCGATAAACCGAGGCTTCGCCGTATAAATTAGACGCGCGATACCGATCGCGTTTTATTGATGAGTGCGATTAAGAGCGTGGCCTGATAAAAAAAGCGTCACCTTGATCCCGGCCTATCGCCGGTGATAAGGAGGGGACAGTTGACGTCTGAAAATCATCGCGATCGCGAGGCCTGAAGGCCGGGTCGTCATGATTCATGGAAGATCTCAAGACTTCGTTTGTCGGGTTAACGGTGTGTCTTTTATTTCTCAGAAAAATGTCTTTTGGTCTGTATATGTCGAGCAAAATAATTGTAGATTTCGACATTGTTTTTTTTTTTTTGTGTTAAGGTTAATATGTTTTGTCACAGTTTTCGGTTGGGTATGTTTTCTTTTATCCTGTAGAAACTCTACATGTTTCAAAGTAGTTAATTCCATTGTTCATGGGCTTTTATATTGCGTGGTATTTGAAATTGTGCTTAGAGTTTCTTTGGTGTCCCGAGTACATTGTACTAGTACAATATGCGTATTCTGATGCAGTATACATTTGCAAAAGAAAATTTCCATTGCATTATGTTGAAGTGCATCGTTTATAATGAAAAATATCAGGACATAGGATGCATACAGTTACAGTAAAAAAAAACGACTTTACTAACTTCAACAACTTTACTAAATAACCATACAACCGAAGCTGCCATGTAAAAATAAACACAAGGCATAGTCTATGCATATACTTTGGCGAAGATAAGATAGCATCTTATTATTTACAGTGCCATTTTCTGCTAACGTCGTAAATCTCTGTTACTCAAACGTCTAAAATTAGTGCAACGTACCAGCACGATCAAAAATATGAGAAAAGCGCGACTGTCAGAAACAATCGGTCAGGTCCAAGATTGGGACTTGTCTGGAAATTTGAGTGAAAAGCTCGATTTGGGATCTGAACGCTTCAAGAATGATTAAAAACCGACGAACGTCATCCACGAAAAATGGTTGAAAAATGAAAATAACTGGACAGTGTGAGAAGATTACAAACATTTTTGGCCATATGATACTGGACAGTCGATTTATTTAAAGAAAAAATCATGATTCACCGGGAAACTTAAAATGCTAAATCACTAGATAATGTTATAGAATAAGAAGTGCGCCATTCAAGAATTGCATTAAATTCTATTCTATTTTTTCCACCATTGTCATGGATTAGGAAATATTAATGGTCTGATTTAGTTAAATGGCTTTTATTTTGCGCCTTCTTCAAGAACTCGACCCATTCCAAATGTTGCTTCTTTGCTAACGGAGTGTCAGACGTCAGGCTTATCTAAAGCCGAAATTTCAACATATCAACCGTCGACAATTTCACGAAATGTCACCGTGGACCCCAGGGCAAATCACAAAACTTGGAATGACCGCGCCAATTGGTTCACGCACGTTTTCAGCTGCTGAAACGTGGGAAGGTTAGAACCGTTCCGAATACAACGACCTCTCCTTTCCAGTCTCCCGCCAATGATACTTCCGGCTTCCTCCTTTCCTTGGACGATCTCCCAGCCGGAAGTCGTTCCGTACGACCGCCCAGCACGTGGTCCACGAAACGGCGCAGGAATACGAGCGTCCCGATTCTTCACGGAACGTTTGCGGAGCTGGTTTTCTTTGTTGAATGTCGACAAAAAGCGTCCGACCCGTGGAACGCACGGAACGGAACCGCGGAATCTGGTATCCCTCGGTTACCTTTCTTGCGTAAGATCCCAGGGCCGTGGCAAAGTGTAGCTCAGAACCCCGAACTCGAGCGACGCTGCTTTCTTCGGAAAGACGTCCGCCTTGAGACTCCGAAATTTCGTCCGTGAAACTTTTCCACCGTGCGTGGCTCCCGAGATGATGACTCGAGGCTGACCGTTCGATTAATAGCCGGAGAGGGCGGCTGCTGCCGCTGATGTTTGCGACGCTGAAAAAGGTGGGACGTGAATTTTAATTAAGGAAAGAGCCGGGAAGTTTGTTAATAGGGAGCGTCAGTGTGAGGACAGATACGGGCCTGAGGAGCGAGGCAAGGAGAGAGAGGGAAGAAAATGCCCGAGGGAAGAACCTCGGCATGCGAAGGTCGATGTGCCGTTGTCTCGCACCAGGAAATCGTCATCTTCTCCCCCTTAAATGCCGCCGCGCAAAGATACGGCACTTAAGTCTTAGTTAGCTATTCCTCCCGGACTTTTTTTGCCTCGCACATCCATGGGAATGGCGAGTGGAAATGAACGGAAACGTCTAACACGACGTGGACCAATAACTGTATCCTGCCATTTCTTCATTTGCAATTCCACTTTTTTCGTTCGACTACAAATTTGCGGTGTGTGCGTTGATAACGTTGGTTATTTTCGTATGAGTAACTGCCTTAGTTAATTGAGGTTTATTTTGTAACCCAAAAACTGCTGAAGTAGCACTTTTGGTTCGGAAGCATGTAATTCCTCATCGGGAGTCCATATGATAATGGATGAAAACATGTTTTGTGGTAATATGAAAATTAATTTTTTTATGCCGAAATACTCTTAGTTAGCTATTCCGCCCGGACTTTTTTTGCCTCTCGCATCCATAGGAATGGCAAGTGTAAATGAACGGAAACGTCTAACACGACGAGGACCAATAACTGTATCCTACCGTGTCTTCATTTGCAATTCCACTTTTTTCGGCCAACTACGAATTCGCGGTGTAAGTCATTGCGCGTATCCAAACACGTCCGTCGACAATGTTGGTTATTTCGGCCTGAATAACTACCTTAGTTAATTGAGGTTTACTTTATTATCCACATATTCGGTACCCATGTTTCGGAACCATGGTCTCTTATCAGGAGTCTATATGACAAGAGATAAAAAAGAGTACATTCAGATAATCTGAAAAAAATTGGCTCGAAATAGTAACCAAGGCTGAGACATTTTTGTTTTAAAAATACTTTTTATTTACGCAAATTATATTTGTACTCCTTCAACGAGCGTGAATGCTCATTGTCTTTCTCCACAATGTCGCAGAAATCAGGTGAATTTTACGTCCTGAAAAATGTATACTCCGAAGTCGTTGCGGCAGAATTCAGTATTCCTTTGAACGACATTCAAGAGACCTGCATAGAGTGCAGCTCCCAGACGAACGTATTCAGAGTCCATTAGATTCATACGCTTACCCACGTTTTCTTCAGTAGATTAGAAACGAGAGCGCCGCGAATATGAACTGGTCCATAATCGCGGGCGCCTTGATATCGAGTAAACGGCGATTTCTGACTTCAGCGCGGCTTAATTGACTGAAGTCTGCCATTTGCATAGAATATGAAGGCGACGTAAAGGGGACAGGTATCCGTCCGCCGCCACAGATTTACATAACGCCATTTCCATCTGACGTAGGAAACCGTTTCCGGTCCCGATGAAATGCCTGAGCATCGAGCCTCACTTATCTTCGCGATAACGCATTCATAAAATTCCGCGACTGCCCGCATCACACGAACATTAGCCGTAATCGTTCCACACCGTCTTCGGCCGCTGCACAATTTTTGGCTGCGCCGTCCTTCTAACGTATCTCGCGGACACTCGATTAAGAAGCGAATCAATGATTTCTGTTGCAGAGAACGGAAGTGGGCGTACCTGACGGCGTGTTATGAAATTGTTGCCGACGATTCAGCTGCCACAGTTGCCGCCGGTTTCCGCCGCGGGCGGAATGACCGGGATGGACTCTCGTTTGCCATCGGGGATCTCGTTGCCGTTCAGTCCCACGGACCTCCTCTGGCGGTATGGACCTGCCATGAGCTTTCCGCCCACCACTCATCCACCGCCGAGTCCGCTGCTGGACTTCAAGACGCACCTTCCCGCCAGCTTAGGTATTTCTACTCATTAAACGATCGACGGACACTCTTTACGGCCGGTTGGCTAGTCTGCAGACCTAAAAGCGTTTTATTTCGGGGTATGTGTCTTGGGTAATTGTGGCTTAATACGTTTATTGATATGGCATGTAGTTAGGCTCCGACTTCTTTGGAAACGTCAGAATAGGAGTTGAGTGTATTTTTACGTAATAGGCAGAGATAATAATATAAGAGGTCTGGGTGAAAACTGGGTGAAAAAGTGTTATTTTCTTCGTTGGGTACTCTGCAGGCCTAAAAAAGTTAAATCACTAGGGATTTTCCTTGGGTAGTTGTGGTTTAACGCACTTATTGACACGTCATATAATTGGACTCTGACTTCTTTAGGTATCTCAAAATAGAAACTGATTATATTTTAATGTAATGAGTAAAGACAACAATTCAGGAGGTCTGGATAAAAACTAGGTGAAATAGTGCCACTTTTTTCTTCAGGTAGTTTGCAGTCATAGAAGCGTTAAATTTCGTGGTATATATTTTAGGTAATTGTGGTTTGACACACTCATTGACACGTCAGGTAATTACACGCTGACTTCTATGGGAACTTCAGAACAGAAGTGGAGCCTATTTTTATGTAATAAGCAGATTCAATCATTCAAGAGGTCTGGGTGGAAACTAGGTGAAAAAAGTGTCATTTTTTTTCTCTGGGCAATCTGCAGACCTAGAAACGTTAAATGACTAAGTACGTGTCTTACGTAATTGCGGCTTTATGCGCTTATTGATACGCCATTCAATTAGACTCTCACTTCTTTAGATACTTCAGAATGAAGCCTGTACCGTATTTTTGATATAATACCTAAACGCACTAATTCGGCGGCTCTGAGATTTAACTAAACGAAAAAGTTAAATTTTTTCTTCGGCTAGCCTGCGTACACAGAAAAGTAAATTCCAACAAAACACCATCACACATACGCGTTATTACACTCCATGCCCTCGACTTTACCAACGGTTATCTTCTGCTTTCAGCCTCAGACCCGCGACTATGGTCCCGCGAAGACGTGGCCGCGTTCCTGCGCTGGGCAGAGCGGGAGTTCGACCTCCCGCAGTTCGACATGGATATGTTCCAAATGAACGGCAAGGCGCTGTGCCTCCTAACAAAAGCCGACCTCGGCGAGCGGTGTCCGGGTGCGGGCGATGTTCTGCACAACGTGCTGACAATGCTCGCCCGCGACTTCAGCCAACTCCAGCGTTGTCTGCCCAGCAGTCCCGTCACCCCGACCAGGCCGTCGGCCTACCCCCTCAGCCCACACTCGCACCCCCCGACTCCCACGTGGGCGGAGAACCCATACGCCGCCAACCTGGCGTCCCTCATGTCCGCCAACTCCGTCACCCTTTCGCCGGCGCCGTCAGTCGACAGTCAGGCAGGATCGCCAGGACACGCCGACGGCAACCAGACGCAGGTCTACAAGAGTGACTCGGACGAGGACAATCACCAGGTGGCGGGCAACAGCAGTCCACCGGCCACGCCGACTGCCCTCACGGCGCAGAGGTTGAGCGAGGTTTGCGTCAAGGATCAGCCCAGTCCGACGTTGCCTCCGCAGATGATGCCTTTGACGCCAGGCGCCTTCAGGCCGACTGCAGCTAATGCGGCTAGAGAGTTTTTTCCCAGTGACTCGCCGGAACCTAACACGAGTAAGTGCCATTTCGGTTCTGAATATTGGAGGATCCTTGGTGTGGGATTTAGGGGTGGAGTGTGGATGATTGATGGAAGGATAAATGACTCGCCGCAATTGGTATATGTCATATTTTCCTACTTCTGTCGAATAAAGAATACGTAATGTAGAAAACATATAAGATTTAATTAAAGATAATCCGAACTGTAATAGATATAACTTGAAGCAAGATTAGCTCCAGCAATTATATTTGCACATAACTGAACAGTTAATATTAATGGTCGAAGTAGCTGTGTCGACTGTTGAATAAGGTCAAGTTAAAAAGGTAAAATAAATCTGAACAGAGACGAAGAGACAATTTTTTATCATTTCACTCTTTTTTCTCTGCTGATCTGAAGAATTAATAATTAAATGGAACATCCTGCTTATGCGTCCTCCTTTAGACAATTACTGTGGTCTTTCACTCATAAATCGTGTATAAAAATAAATAATTAAAAACTGTCTTTATATAAGAGCTAATAAGAAACTGGATTCGGGTGTTTTCTCTTGAATCTCGCAATTTGTTTGTATGTAACTTAGTGTGCGAAATTCATATGACAGAAGTTGATATACTAATGAATCTGTTATTTTCGTTCCAGACGGTAGACTTCTCTGGGACTTCCTTCAGCAACTGCTGAATGACCCATCGCAAAGATACACGCATTACATCGCGTGGAAGAGCAGGGAAACCGGGGTGTTCAAGATCGTCGACCCTCCTGGCTTAGCCAGGCTTTGGGGTATCCAGAAGAATCATTTATCAATGAATTACGACAAAATGAGCAGAGCGCTGCGTTATTATTACCGTGTCAACATACTCAGAAAAGTACAGGGTGAACGCCATTGTTACCAGTAAGTACTTTAAAATAAATACAAACTTTCATTGTTGCCAAAGTGGTACAAGTCTTATTACCAGATATCGTATTTTATTGCATTTCTTAATGGGAACTCTATATAAATGTTAAATAACTAGTAGACTAAATTCTACCAGATTTTCACAACACCGCGGTTTATACCGTCGCATGCTTTGCATTAAACAAGAACTATCCGTGGATCTTACCAGCCACTTTTCTTCCCCCGTAGATTCCTCCGCAACCCAACTGAGCTGAAGAACATTAAGAACATCTCCCTACTGCGGCAGCAAATGCGGATAAAGTCCGAGCCCGAGGAGGACTCAGGACTGTCCGGAAGCGGCATTGAGCCGGAAGTCGACATGCCAACGGACCTGTCGATGTCCAGCATGAGCCAGCCGGCCAGCAACGAGCAGCAGCAGCCATTGCCACTGCACGACCCGCCAGCGAAATACAGAAGTCACGCGTACAACCTCGTTAAGACCAATCAGGAACCGGAAGAGCGGAAGTGACGCGAAAGCTAGCGGTGACGATGGACGATGATCGCGCGCAATCGTTAATCCGCCCCACGTGGGCAACGGGAACCAGAGATGAACGAGACGAAGCGAGATGAAGCCGCCAGAGTGTCAGACAGAGCAAGGGGCTTCGATCCGTCCAGAGCGATGGCGGCGAACCGCTCAGAACTGATGAAGATATTCCGGAGGCACGGAACCCATGGCTTTCGCACGGGAGCTTCGGATGTTGAGGAGTCGATGAGCTCCCAGCCGGTGTTGGGCACTGAGTCTGGGAGCTGGAAACTAGGAGCTGAAAGTTGGAAGCTGGGAACTCGAAAATAGAGGCTGGAAGCTGGAAGCTGGAGCTCGTAGTTGGAAGCTGGAAGCTCGGACCGGGAACCTGGAACCTGGAACCTGGAACCTGGAACCTGGTACCTGATGTGCACGAATGCAGGCGTTTCGGCGCTCGAAGATTTGAAGCAGCAGACAGAAGATTCTGTGGGGTGCTGAGGATTGGACGAAAGATTTTGTACCTCTAAGAGGAGCAGCGGTCGTTTACGCAAACTCAGGCAGAGGATACAAAGAATGGGCGTCCAGCGATGCATTGCCAGCCGCGGTCGCTGGATTGATTAATTCGTGGATTAATTCATTAATTGACGGAATATTATGACGTCGCTTCGGTGAAGCTTGGACTCTCGCGGATATTCCGCAACTTTTCTCCCCGCCAAACTTCGGGCAGTGCTTAAGAACGATCTAATCGCGATTTATTTTCCACAACGAATCGAGAACGGACGCTTCGTTGACCTGTGGACGTTTTTACGGCGTCACGTGACGCGCGCGAGGATTTGCGTCTCTGCGACGGTGTCGAAAAAAGAGACGACGAAGAAGAACAGGAAAGGAACGAAGAAACGCGCTTTCGATCGGAAAAAATCGCTGCGCGTGTCACGTGACGCAAGGATCGCTGAAAAAGAGCATTCTCAGATGAATTTTGTCTGAGACTAATGGAAACTAGACACGATTTCATCCTCGCGCGGCCACGCAAGAGACAGGCGCATATACCGTAGACACTAGAATTTTTTTCTACCGAAGAATTCTGTGATTACTTTCCCCTTGTTCGTCGAGTGGATCTAGAGTTCCGTCGGCTTCGGGGTCGCAGGGGACCCGCGATCGGCGGCATCAATTGTGCCAAGAACGATTTTCTACTTGCTATAAGGGTAGATAAGACGTGAAACGAAGTACAGAAATTAAGACAAAGGAGAAGAAGCGGTGTATAATGTACGTATTTTATCGATCGAGGAGAGAAGAGAGGAGAATCAATCGGCTCTCTTCCCTTGTCGGCTACTCGCTAATTTTAAGCTAACGAATAAGCAAATGACGTAATTAACGATAAAAGATGGGTTGTACATAAGAGAGCGGGATAGGGGGAGGGGGGACGCGCGTAAAAAACGGAGGACGGGGAAATTTTTATTATCAGCGAATTAAAGGGAAAAAGAAAATAAATATTTCGGGGCCAGAGATTATACATAAAGACAAAAAAAAACGCGAAGAGATTGTGAAGAAAAAAATTTATGAAATGGAAATATATATATATTATTACGGATATATATATATTATATATATATTTTACTACCAAAATTTATATTCGAATTACAAATTTCTACGTCTGTTGCCACATTCCGCAATTTTTTCGGCATAGATAGAGAGGGCGGTGAGAGCGTGAGGATAGGAAATCATGGTCGGTGAATTAAGGATAAATAAATAAAAGTAAAACGCAGATACAACGTATATACAATTAATGAACGCTAAGAGGATCATTATTATTATTACTACTAATTATCGTCGTATTTTTGCACTGATTACAACAAAGGAAAAAAACGTAAAAAAATGCGAGTGTGCGCGAGAGAATGTGAGGAGAGAAAGGGAAGAATGCGCGTGATTAATTATAAATAAGAAAATATCTGGCTTGTATACTGTGATCTCTCTGTAAGGTTAAAAACGAAGTTGATTAATTAGCTAAGGAAATAACACGGACATACGCATAATGTTGAAGAAGGAATTATACGTTAATGTACATCCCAATTATTATTAATTATCCCCAATCTGTTTTACGGACCTGTACATACTTTATACGAGAATGAAAAAAAAACATATGTCTTACGCTATTTGTATAGAATATATGTATGTATTTATATGTAACATCGCGTATATAAATATACGAAGAACACTACGGATAACGAGTCGTATAGTTATATACGAGTTTATATATAAACGTTCATGTGTATAATGCGGCGTTATAATGAATGAATATGTACACATATGAATTTATATATATATATATACACACGCGACAATGCTATATTATATATAAATCTAAAGACATGTAAAACGGGAGATTAATGCAATTCGTGAACCCCCCGTCGAGAGAAAAGAAGCATTAATTGTCCGTTCCCCATGCGATCGTGTATAAAACCAAACAAAAAAAGAACTAAGGAAGCATTGTAAAATTCTAGCCACTTAGAGTCACTTTATTATTATTATTATTACGTAAACTTGTTATAAAAAATGGAGAGAAGAGACAAAAAATGAACGTTGTAAATATAGACCTTATTTACCTATAAAGATGAGACATAAAAAAAACTGATTTCTTTCTTTTCACTAACCTCCGTCATCTCCCATCGTTGGCCGTGAATTAAAAAAAAAAGAAACAAAAAAACGAACGCCGTTAATGGCCGTGTTCATCAGTATATTTGCTTAACGCTTTAAAAAAAAACAACATGAGGAGACGATATACAGTATTATGTTATGTACAAAAATATGCTATTGGGTGAAGAAGACGACGTCGTCGGCAACTATCGTTGTTATGAACTTTGACGTTCCATCAGTATCAGGTAGCTGGCCGTATGTCACTCTTCCTTGGACCATGGCACGTTGACCTTTCTTTAAATACGAGTAAACGGAGTCCCTCAACGCCGGCTTGAAGACACTTATTCTGTGCCACTCTGTCCTCTGGATGAATTCTTCTGGAAAATGGTACATGGAGCAAAAATGTTGCGGACAGTGATCAGGGGGTGTTAAGATATATACTGGCAGAACCGCAAAATGTGAAGAATTATCATATGACAAACCCCCGGTATTTTCTGTTCAAGCCATGTAAACTTTCTATATTCAATATTTTGTATTCTATATTCTCTATTTCTACATTCAATATTCTATGTTTTTATATTCTATATATCTATATTCTATATTAAATTCTATTTTTCTATTTTTCCAGCACATTTTTTAATCACTTGAATACCAGTGTATAGTCAAACTCTAATGAAGTCCAATGTATCATATTTTATTGAATGATTTCTGCACGATAACTGAGAATAAAAGCTTAAGAAATTAATGAATTCAGAAGTAGACTTACCGTCACCCTGTTTGTAGTTTGTATGAGTTGCAAGGGAGAAAACTATTACCGGATGTGTCTTTGTTCCTCTCAATTGTGGATCAGCACCCACTCTGCCCAATAATGTGACGTGATTGACAGCTGAACAAACAAGTATTATATATGATCTCTCTCACCTAGTAATACAGAATGTCTTGTACAGTATTATTAGTAAATGCCAGATCCTAAAAAAACATCCAGTTATTCTAATTTCCATCAAAGGGTACTTTCTTAAGATGTTGAAAAAATGTGATGCTCTTTACTTATTTATACAGGTAATTATTAAAACAGGTAAAACAATATATGTTTATAGACTGTATTATACGAAAACCACAAAAAGTGAAAAGAGATTAGACGCAAAGAAATGGTAAATTTTACTATTCACAATGGAATCCATGTTTATCAATGACAAACAAATACTGAAGTAACAAAATGTCTATAGATTTGTATTCTTTTACGTGAGCATATTCCATGTTGCATCAATATTTTATTGATTTAGGTTAAACATAAAATACTGGATACTTTAATTGGCAACAGAATTCGCCATATCAGGCTTTTACATCAATGACAGTGTAATTATTTATTAAATCATAAATTCATGAATCTTACTTTTGTCTATTCAGTTTGTTTCAACCATAAAAATGTGTCTACACACTGTACTACAAGAACTTAAAAACAAATGGAACAGACACATAGAAATGATGTCATTTATTCTTTACATTGAAATGTAATGGCTTTGGCAGACAAATACTTAAATAACAAAATATGTATAGATTTTCCTTCTCTTTTCTGTAGGCATATTCTATGTTGCATCAGCATTTCATTGACTTGAACTCAACCAGAAACATTAGGCAATACATGAGATACTCTCAAAGCACTTGGAAAGCTATGCAAACCTAAAAGAATATTAACAAGATAACTAGTAGCATAGATGAAACATAAAATACTGAATGCTTGAATAGTGCCTCTGCCAATAGAATTTGCCATATCAGACTTCTACGTCAATGACAGTAGAATTATTTATTAAATCATGCATTGACGAGTCTTACTTTTTTCTATTCTGTTCGTTTCAATGACTTCCTTCGAAAACCGCCTAATTCCCAGTCTTCTTATCTGCGAGCACGCACCGGACATAACCTAAAAGCACACGTCAATAATTCGACAACACGTGCCATAAAAATGATCCACCAATTTCCAACCCTAATTTTCATTTAAACAAAAAGCCATCTCTTAATGAAAATCTCCAATAATTTTTTCTTTTTCATAATTTTCACATCGGCGTCATGAAACAAAATTGAGAAATTTTGCTTATGCACGTCGGGAAATTGTGCATCGTGCAAGTTGAAAGCGAAAATAAATTCGTATTTTTTAGATGTTCAAAGTTACTTACGTGGGACAACATGCTTGTTTTGGCTTTTATCGGGCACTGGAATAATCGGGAATTTGAAAACACACGTGACGCCAGCGTTTCTGCAGTGAAATGCGAAGAGAGCCAACTGCAGGCACTGCACAATTCCCCAGAAACGGAATTCGAACGGTCTCTAGTTCCAGCACGGAATATGGCGGATTTGTTCCGAACGGCGAAAGCTTGATGAGTATCGAAGTGGATTTACCGGATAAATGTCGTCACATAGTTCCGCAGCGAGATAATAAAAGCTCCGGTGACAACGACTCGTCGATTTAATTCGCTCGACTTTTTTACGCAGCAAAGATGGCGGACGCTCATGAGTTGTGTTACTTGGAAGTGTAAATATAAACAACTCAGTCGAACGATGATCTTCGATAATCGGTGAGTAGGTGTGCATTAAGTTACTCTCGGTTAATTGCAGGCAACGGATTCGAGTTGTGCCGATTAATTGTGGCTGGTATGCGAGTGGTTGGGTGTGTTTATTGCATGGAGGCGAAATTGTGGTAGTTACGGATACCGTCGATTTTATTGAGTGAATGAAATGATGAGACCGGCAGTGCGATCTCGTGAGTGAAGAATGAAACTGGAGACGTGAATTCTTATTTTCGTTCGATTAAAAAGTCTCCCGGTTTTTCGAAGTGGCGTGCGTACTTATGTTATTGGCAATTCATTTTAATAACGCTGGTGCATATTGTTTTGTGGGCTATGGTGAAAATTACCTACTAACGTAACTATGTTATCTTGCAATTAGGTGTAATTAAGTGGTAGGTAATTAGGTATTCTGTGTAGAGCCTATGGGTATGAGGGGAAGGAAAAAGTCAAAATGTAGTTTGAACAAACATTGGGAAAGGTAATCAAATTGCGGGTCCAGTAGGGGACGCCATCTGGTATAGATAGCATTAAACAATTATATATTATAGTGTCGCTTGTTGCAAACTTTAATCAATAATTACAGCAAGTTTATACGCAATAAAAATGGAATACCACCTTCTGATTCATTTATTTAAGTATTTTATTAACGTTTATTAACGTTTAACTTACATATATTACAAATTTATATGTGAAGTGAGTGTAGTTTCTATGTAGCGAAGGTTCGGTACCAACCTTCAAGTTTAAGGTTTTAATTTTTTTGTTAGATTTTTAACTGATGTCTAGTGCAGATAAAATAAAATAACCGTATTACTATAATATTGCTAATTTCGAATGATAATTATATAATTGTACCACTTTCTATGTCACAAAAGTTTAACACGTATTTTTGGTTTTACTGATTTAAATACGTAATTATTATTTTTGATGAATACTTACTCATTAAATATTTCCACTTGTCTCAATCGGAAATTAACCTAATTCAGCGTCAGTCACGTATATTTAAATGTTTATTTATAATTTCGCGTGTTTGTTGCCGATAATAATCTTCCGCCTATTTCAAATTTGAATCAACAGTTTTAGTTTCTATGTAACAAAAATTTAATACCAATCTTCAAGTACACTGTTTAAACATTTTTTTAAGTGATGCAATCTAATGAAGAAAAATAAAATAATAGTGTTATTATAATCCTTGCAATGTTAGATTCCGAATAATTTCTGTGCAACAAACATTCAACACTAATTTTTCGTCTCATTGATTTCAATACGTAATTATCAAGTTTAATGCATACTTACTCAGTAAACACTTTCCACTTGTCCCTGTCGCTAATATACTTACCTTTATGTACCGCTTTAAATAACAAATCACCGTTCCATACTCATTTCCGCCCATTCTTTAGCCAAGCTCTCTTAAACAATTCCCAATTTCTTCACAACCCGACTTTAAGACCGCCCTGATCAAAATCCGCTGTAATAACCTTGTCCGTTTCCAACGATAATTAATAATTCTACCAGTTTGTTCATGACAAAAATGTAATACTAATCTTTGCTTTCACCCATTCAAGTTAGCTCAATCTAATAATTTCCGATTTTTCGACATTTCGACATTCCGATCGTCGCCGCTCTGATTAAAATACCTTATAACCGGTCCCTTTTAAAATTAATTAATAATTGCACCAGTTTGTACACGTCGAGAATTGAATGTTCATTTTTCCTATAACTAATTTGGCCAAGCTCAGTCTAACCGTCCCCAATTTTTGTACAGCCCGACTTTCCGTCCTCCACCGGTCTGATCAAAAGTGCGCATCATGGACGAAGACGACGAGATACCGTGCGTGGAAGACTTCCAAGAGATCGACGTCAAGATGGAAGCCGCCCACGACGAGAACCGCATCGACGACGGCACCGCCGAGTACCTGGACCTCGAGCTGGACGTGGACAACCTCGAGCAATCGTCAGAGTACTTCGCCACCGTCAAAAGTTCCCCCAAGACGCGACGTGGTCGTCGAAAAAAGACCGAAGTGAAGATCCCAGCGCAGCCGTCGTTGCTGAAGTCGAACTACACGTCCGAGCTGAAGCTGGGTCCCAAGTACAGACCCATCAGACCGAAGCCCTACCAGCCGACGCTCTCCAACAGGAAAATGTTCGGCGTGACGTCGCCGGTTAACGTTTCTGCGCTGAATACGTCGAACAGAATCATTGTTGCGACGCCGTTGCCGGCCAAAGAGAAGTTGAGGGACGGGCAGCTCCTGGGCAATCCGCAAAAGGCCAGGTCGGTTAATGGCGGAGCCCAGTCGAAGGCAGGAGAGCTGGCTGGGAAGAATCTGGAAGGGGTGCAGACGAAGAAGGACATGCCGAAGGCTGGGAGGACACAAAAGAAGAGCAGCATCGAGCTGTTCTTCGAGAGTATGGCGCAGACGGTGATAAACCTGCCGATGCACGTGCAGGCTGAGATCAAAATGGAGATCTGCAAGATCGTGACGATGGCGGAGATCAAGTATTGCGGGCAGGCGAGGAATCCGGCGTGAAGAGGGTGGAGGCTTTTACGTTTACGCGTCCGGCGGGGGCTGTGATCCTTGTATATAATTAATAAATGTTGTTAATGAAAGGAAATTGCGGGGGGCTCGTTATTTGAGGGTGATGAGACGCTGGCGCCTGGATGGCGCGTTTCAAATTAGCTGTCGTTAATAATTTACTTAAATAGTTCAGGAATACAAAGCACTTTTTTACTTGAAAATGCTTGGGACTGTAGACCTTTATTAGCATAATGCACAACACTGATGTCACCGGTTCAGAAGTGGATAGTAATTATGTTAATTATTCTTCCGTCTATGCACCTTGCACGTCATTTTCACTAATTTGGAAGTGATGGGCATTTTCAAACAAAAATTACTTTATATCCGTGAATTATTTACGTAAGTTATAATGCTTAAGGTATTAAGACAAGGTATAAGGTATGTAATAATATTTTATAAAGAGTAGGCTTCCGGATGGATTCCGCATTTGCATTCAGTATTGTCCCGACGTTAATAAATTATTTAAATAATTCAAGAATATGAAGCCGTTCTTTAGTTCAGAATTCTTGCATATAGAATGTTATTATTATAACTCTCGACAAGATCGGATAATAATTCAATAATTCAAATAAATAAAATAAAAATAGTGGATAATAATTATATCAACCATTATTTCATCTCAGTACTTTGCACGTCACATTCGTCAACTTGGAAGTGACATTTTCAATCAAAACAGGGCTTTATGTTCCTGCGTTATTTAAGTGAATTATAATGCTCCAGGGATTATATAATAACCTTTACTAAGGTCTTGTCTTCTGGATGGATGCCGCGTTTGAATTTAACATTGTGCCGACTGTAAAGATTGAATTTTGCATCATCAGGTCTAAGAGCCTCTGATACTGAAGATCCTAAAGTTCAGCATCTCCTTATATGTCGTCCTTATAATCGTTTGTGATCTTTGATCCGTTTACTAATTTTCCTCTCAATTGCTCCAATATATAATTTTCTACATGAGCGAGGTACTCTATATATTCCCAAATCACTCAAAGATGGTTTTTGTTTTTTGGGTCTAAAAATATTTATGCTATCTTCTGTGGTTTGAAAATTACGCGGATGTCGTATTTTCTAAGTATCTTGCTGATGCATTCCAATGGTTCCTTTAACATGTGAGAGACTGATCGTTTTTCCTTTATCTTTGCCTGACTGGTCCCTGTTATTTTGGCCAGCAGTATTTTTTAATCTTTGGATAATACGGTTGATATCTTGCTCTCGTTATCTATTCCTTGGCAGCAGTTATGTTAAATATCAGATCTCTTCGTCTAAGTTTCAGTAAAAAATTTTCTACTATATAAGGACGACCTGAACTCAGAAAGCTTTAGTATCAGAGTTCCATAGCCCTAATGATGCAGACGGCAATGTTTAAAATACCTCGGCACAATGCGGAATTCAAACGCGACATCCATCCGAATGCCAACACATTATCGATCGAATCCTGGCCA
This sequence comes from Cryptocheilus praepositus, assembly GCA_033815515.1. NCBI lineage: Eukaryota > Metazoa > Arthropoda > Insecta > Hymenoptera > Pompilidae > Cryptocheilus > Cryptocheilus praepositus. The sequence continues at coordinate 386,986 of JAWWQZ010000112.1, read as the reverse complement.
CAACAGCCTTAAGGAGAAAACAAAGTAGGTAATAGTTAAGTGTTTTGTATATGGTCGTAAATTTAATGAAGGGGATCAAGATGGTTTTGTTCATGCCAGGGGAGATGCTAAAATGTACTGAATGCTGGCAACTTTATAGTATTAGTATAACAAAGGAACAGAATCCGTTGAACTTGAGTGTTTTATTGAAAATAAAATGCAAAAAATTATAAAACTGAAGTGTCTCAAATCTGCAATTGCCGCGCTTAAATCTGTTAACGTACGGGAGCATTTCCATGAAATTCACTCACTCATTTTGTAGCCTGAAGTTTGTGCCATAACACTAAGAAATCAACAAAGACTACGTGTTGCTACTGCAAAAAGAAGATTAAAACAATTACTAATAATGCACTGTGAATAATTAGATTTAAAATGGGGAAAATGATTTTCTACCGATGAAGTTTGGTAAAAGAACAAAATGTCAAAGTGAACGTACACAAAAAACACACACAGCATTTCTTCCATTACAATGTATTTCTTAATGCACAGCATGGCGAGTAAGTTTGTTCTCATTCAATTTGCGAATCGTAAATGATAAATTGCGCAATGAGATAAGAAAGCAATGTTTACGTTTCCTCTCCCTCTCTCTCTCCCTTTTTCACGGATTAAATCGGGATTAATTCGCGACTTCACACCCTCGATCGACATTGTGTCTCTTAGTTAATTTTTTTCCGCTCGATTTTAAGTTAGCTTAAGTAACGTGACCGTCTTGTTTTCTTAATTATCTTTCTCGCGCGAGAAACCTTAGTCTTTGGAGCGTCGAACGATGAAAAAGAGACTGCGCGGCAGAAATAGTGAAAAGTGAAAACGAAATTAACGGGAAGAATCCACGCTGGACGTTTCTCACTCACGGAATTCAATTCTACCCGAACTTAAACGATAATCGCCTTACCTCCTGTATAGCAATTATTTTATTATTCATCTGGCGTGCTTCGGTAAACAGATTCCCTCTAGCGAGAATCTTAAATGATTATTTTTGACGCTTCGTCTCGTTTTAAGCTTTCAACGCCCAACGCGGAGTAAAGTCTTATATCACTGGGTTCGATCGAACGTTAAAAAGACATAAAATGAATAATAAAAAAAAAAGAAAAAAAAAGAAAAGAAACTACCCCTCACAGCCTCGGAGTACACTTGGCTATAAAAAACGTGTCAGTAAATGCGAAGTGCTTTTTCACGATTGAAAGATAAAATTCATTACTGGCGATGGAAAATCAGGGGTGAGCTGGGTTTTTACGTTACGGTAAAATGCCTTATGAGTACGCTACTAGGAATTGCTAGACATGTTACTCTAAGCTGGGAACGAATTTCGGTGAGCACGAGTCCGATTCGCGTGTCATAATGCGCGCTCATAAATTAAACAGTGCGTTGTGCAAAATTGCCACCCCCACCCCTTGTTTATTGGATCTTCGAAACGTCTTGTAGGATTCCACGGTTCGTTCGGCTTACATTCAAACGACTCGTCCTCACCCAAACGATCCCCAAAATGCGCTCTAACTTCGATTGCAAAAAGCGTCTTGAAACCTTTCGAAAGACCTACCTTCGATTCGTGTACTTGAAAAAAAAAAAAGAAAATTGTCAGGAATGAAAATCGTCTTCCCTCTCACTCTCTCTCCCTCCTCCGCATCCCCGAGTTCTTCCCTCTACGCAACTCAATCCCACCGAATAGTATACTTATCAATTAAAATAGTATACTTATCAAGTTAAACGATGATAATGGTAAGAAGACACTAAGGGCACAGGCCTTATTTTTCCCTTAATCGATTTCTTCCCCACGTTTCTTCTGTCTATAACCCCTTCGCCTCGTAAGTGATGTCGCGTGAGTCGTCCGTGGATCCCGGAAAATATTCTTTAAGCCGAACCCCCCGCTCGAAATTACTTTTGCCTCGGACGGAGCGACGGGCTTGGGCTAAAGAAGATTTTTATCGCACAGATCAATTCACTCCTCCTTCTCTGCCTTCTCGACGTCCTGCTTCTCTTCCCCGTCGGCCGTGTCGCCCTCGAATTTAGGTCCTGGTGCCTCGTCGCCCTCCAACACGATTTCTTCTGGATCAGGAGCACGCGGCAAGAAGTCTTCATCCGGGTACATTGACTTGAAGATGCTCTTTGCCTGTGGGAACATTTTTCTTTATACTGTCCGTCTTTTTTACGACTTACCGAGATTTTTGTCTTTGAATTCTCAAAATACCTGGTTCACGGCAAAATCAAAATCGAGATCGAGATCTGGGCCAGAGCACAGATGAATGTTGTTCGGTGCAGAGTTGCTTAATTTTATATCACTTGCGGGCAGATTTAGGTACAACGACCATAGGACCTGTGGCTTGGGACTCTCTGCTGACCCGTCTTTATCTTGCTGATCACCTTCCTGCAAAGAAGTATTAATGCCATGGTATTTTAATTTTACTAATTCTTGAGAAACTTTATTAATGTGTCTAATGCGGAAGCGTCGGCAGCTGATTTCTGCGAGTATTCGATGCATGACCATATCATTTTACCTGAAGGTGGCGCTTATCAGGGGACACAGTCTGCGTATGGGAATCTGTAGAACTGCGTCCGACGTTTGGTTCCAACATTTCCGCTCTCAAGAATTTGTTAACGATGAATCCAAGATCCTCTTGGGCTGTCTTCGTTCTCTTACATGTCATATGGACCATAACTGGAAGAAAATGCATTTTTTCATAGAAAATGATTACTATGCTGAAAATTGAATCAAAGCAATGGGTAATAAGTACATAATCCTTGAGGACAGGCATTTGTCGATGGGCCCAGTTCAATCAAAGTCACTGGTTCTTGTCCAGCTTCTGTCGGTGGGTAATAAAGTAGAGTCAGATTCTCTTTTTCACCTTGCATGATGGACCTAAAAGAGAAATTGCCGGATAAATTGTTGTCGGCGCGAATATTACATTATGCAGAAGATGAGAAATGCTTCCTGAAAGTGAGAATTACCTGTCAGTGATGAAGATACCGCGAGAAATCTGTTGTTCTCCCTCAGACTCAACAATTTCAGGTGGCAAGTGACCCTGGCCAACGACTAAATGTTCAAGAGCCAATCTTTGCTTCCCGGTTATGATGGCTTTACATTTATCTTCATTCACAACAACACCATCTAATTGTCTCTTCAGACAATAAACGCCGCCGAACACAGCGCAGAGTCTGCAATATTATTTACCTTCTAGTGCAATTCTATTCTTATTTCACAAAAATGTGTCAAAAATAAGTAATCATTTTTTTCCAGTTTAGTTATGTATAAAGACAGGAGCTATGATACACGGACACGGAAAAATCATATTGCAAACAGTCAGGAAAACACAAAAAACATCCCAGGATTTATAATAGCTCCTGAGATACAAATCAAAATAGACAGAGATGAATGGAAATTACAGGCGCACACAATATTATTGCGACTACATAATTGCTAATTGTAATATAATCCTATTATAGAATGAATGTACATGTTCTACTATAGCACCCTAGAATACTCCTAGTGTCATATATAACTCACATGGCATAAATATTGTCCCGACCTTAATAACTAGTTTAGTGCACCGAAGCAATTAAATTGAAATGTATCATTAAAGGTGTCAATTACGTTCAATTCCAAGCGCATCTGTCCAGAATGGCTTATAATAACCTGACAACTTTAATCTTCAATCTAATTTTACGTAATCTCTATTCGCATCAGTAAGATTACCTGCAGAAACATTGAGGCAACTCTCCACTGCCGTACATCGGCCACAAGAACGGAGTATTTCCATATCGTCCAAGACTATTCAGGAAATGCTTTGTGCGGTTGACTCCGTCTCTGCACGATGTTTTATCTGTGGCCATGGCAATGGCCTGCACCACATAATGTTGAACGATAGGAGTCAAGTGTTTGGTGTTTAGATACTCTAAGAATGTTTTATCCTGGAATCCTGTGAACAAAAATGTGACGTAGGCATTCTGAAGACATACATTGCGATGAAGTTCGGTACGTTCATATAAATAAAATGTTAAGTAATGCACATCGACGGTTGTAGGTGTTAATTTGTTATTAATACCATCGAATTCTGGACTGTCAGCGCCTTGCTCCATGCAAGAAGTCAAGAGTTGCATCAGCATACGTTTTTCAACGACGCTGACAGTGTTGTTAGCAAAAACATCAGCTCTGGAGCATGGAACCTGGGTCAGTTTTCCGTCCATGAATGTTGAGACCCTTGAGACAGCACGGAATTCGGCATAACGAGCGATGTTGCTTGATATCAAGAGTTCTACCAGCTCGCCGCGAGCGAAAAGTAACTGCAAGCACATCAAAATGCCGAACTTTACACATATGTAAGAACGATATACTTTAAGTCACGATATACTTCTTTCACCGCGCCGAAAAGCATTTTAAGTAATAACGAGTGTATGCAGTTGACTCAACAGACCATGAAAAGATGAGGTACCGTACAGTATGTGGCATATAATATATACAGCAGCTAAACCCGTATCATTGAAAGCACCCATTTTGAACAAAAGTAGCCGACGTTGAAATTGTAGGAATCAATATTCTCTTCACACATAAATGCACTCGGGATAAAATTGTGAAGTTATACATAGAATTGTGCGCAGGGCATAAAGTAGGTATTGTGCAAGTTAAAAAAAATGAAAGTAACAAGATGTATGTTAAAGGCATTAATGTTTGCAGAATTTTGTGTGAACTTCGAACCTTTGGCGCAAGATCGATGTTGAATCTCCTGTATTCCTTCCTGATGCGGTCTATACTCCAATGTTTCACAGTCTCTTTCTTCTCAGCCTTGTCTTCGTCAGTCTTTTCCGCCCCATCAGCATTTGCGCCGTCGCCGGAACCGTCTGTTTGCGATTCTTTTGACGATACATCCGGTAGATCTGCATCGCTGAAATGGAGAAGAAACAGACTTCATTTATTTTATTCTTGTGTTAAGGTATTTTATACAGTAAAGCAACATACATATACTATATATGTATATCGATATTATATATTACATATATGTATAATTTTTATTCATTCGAGCTTTACACCCATAGAATGGGCTTGGTTTACAGTTCCTCTATGCCATTTACGCATTCATACACATATATATTTTTTTTTCATCAAACTATTAATCCCTTATTTTACTTATTTTCTATTTCAATTGGTTTAGTTTTAGTTTTGTTCCGGTTTCGCTATTCTTCGTTTATTTTCTATATATCCGAGCCGTTTTTCTACAACTTTGTCCTGCCTTCCATCTACTATATCTTCCTTTTTTTATATCGCATTTTTCAAATTCCTACATTTTCCAGCACTAACTTCTTCCTCAAATTTATTACATATATGTATAATTTGATTAACTCCAGCTTTACACCCATAGATAGGGCTTGGTTTACAGTTCCTCTATGCCATTTCCCCATTCATATACATCATATCATGTTCTTTTAATTCTAATACTGTAAGAAAGCAGTATATTTAGTGATTCGAAATTTGTTAACTTACTTAGAGATATACCATGTCTCCTCGACATTTTCGACGGCAGAATATTGATCGGTCGCCTTTAAGAATTTCTCACCATCCTCCAAGTCCACGTTTGCATCTCTGACATTGTTCTTGGCAGTTTTTAAATCTTCAATCCATTTCTGCAGTCCATCAAAGTTGAATGTGGCCCAGAGTCCACCGTAGTACTCGTTGCTAAACGAGAAAATGCAGTCAAATAATTCGTCGCATATTACAGCGATTTAAAACCAAACCAATTACTATACAATTTTGGTAATAACATACAAATCCTGTTATGTACAATTCATGTCTACTTGAATGGTCTATACATAAATCAGTTGAAAAATAATTATTTTTACCTTCTACACTTCTATTGTATTTATTAATGTAATGATTAATGAAACGTCGGAACAAGACATGGTGTTTGAATTTATTGTTTCATCTATGAATGTTTCGTTATATAATGGTAAGGAAGATAGCATCGAAATGAAGGATTTCGTAAGGTTCTGCTACATAAAGAAAGTTTCCATTGAGCAATACGCGTAGCCGGGCAATTTTTTTAGCGGCCGATAATGATCGATTACATGATGGCCGAAAGTTGTCGAGCAAATTTCAGGAAGAATCTATTTGCTCGCATCAATTAATTCGCCAATTAAAAGAGTAACGCATAACTCCACAACTTTAATATATCCATAAATTCGATTGGAAGTCTTGCAACTGTAGAGTTATGCAGAATTTAAATTTGGCGCCTTACAATCGACGGCGTCCGAAAATTGTCGCCAACTTGATAAAATTTATTGACCCACGGCCCTGCTATCGTCTTATCGAAAACGTACTTAGTCTTCAAATGACTTGTGCGCATAAAAAATTGTTACTCCATCAAACACAAAGCGTCGCTGAAAAAAGTGCATGCCGGGAGGATTTTTAAAAATAGGAAGTCGGTCACAGAGCTACTGCATAACTAGTGCACCTTTATTATTTAATCCCCCCTGCATAAGTGACCGTCCTCCTACTTTTTTCAGGGAAAGGTGAACACAAAAAAGCAGAAGCCAGAGTTAGCCTATTGCCAAGCTTTCATTCAGCAATTTATATTTCATGCTCCACTGGGACATTTAATTGAATCCGACCGAGGAACACCCAACACAATACATCACATATATTTTGACGTACAGATAAGCGTCTAACTATATATATAGTAAATCAATTATCCGTCCAGCTAAGGCCATACGAGCGCACAGTGCCATTAACGAAAAACTGGCGAAATGAAGCGTGCGAGAGAGTACATAGAATCGAGCGTAAGAGAGTAACGTGACGTATACCTATCGAGGTGCAAAACTTTCTTGCCGATCCTGCTGGCAGCTGCCGCAACGATGGACTCTGTCATTCCTGTTCAGAAAAGCACAAGATGAACCCGTGTCGCCCAGAACCCCCCAAACGCATTTCGATCGGCCGTCCCGCAGCGCCGAGGAAAAAATCGCCCGAAAATTCATTTTCTCAAATAATCCCCCTCAGTCCTCTTTTTCCGCAAAAACCGACGGCGGGGCACGGGTTTAAGGTGGCAAGGAAAAAAAATCAATACCTGTCCCTACCACGACGACATCGTACTCGGTTGGCAGGTCGTCCTCCATGTCCGTAGTCTAACGCCGGGATCTAGATCTTGATCGCTCGAGTTCGTTCAGTCGCGGCGGATCCGATGCTCAGCTGCCGAAATCAGCCGCGGGATCTCAATTCATGGTAATCGACGTCTGCTGGACGAGAGAGAATTAACCGGAGTCGGCCCCGCCCCGCGCTTCGAACACCAGACGGACACTTTCACCCTTTTTTGCCGAGAGTTTGACAAGAGACTCCGGTGCCGCAGTCTTCCGTCGGCGCCGTACGATCATTGGTCCACCTCAAGTCGCACGTTCATTGGTCCTTGCGCTCAGCCTGGGGGATCGACCAATAGCAGCCGAGCAGGCCTGGCAACTGCGAACAGCGCCACGGCTGCCTGCGGCAGGAAATGGAGCTTCGCATGCGACAAGATGGATTCTCAATAGGCGAACGTTCGAGAAATTATGGCGTGTCAGTAGAAATGGAAATATTGAAGGCCCAGTTATAATACCGGTGAACATATGATATACATATGATAGGAACTTCGCAGGCGACAAGATGGATTCTCAATAGGCGAACGTTGGAGTGTGCACATTTAACACTTTCACTGCAAGCGTATTTTACTATATTAGAACGGCGATGCTATGAAATACTGCAGCGTTTGAATGAATTATGCAAAATGAAAATAATGTGCAGGTATTGGAGACCAAAGGATCGCATTATTATTCTAGCAACAACTGCATTTATAAAACAATAAATGCTACCCAGTGCGAATATTTTGGATCTTCAGTGAAATCTCTTGCGTCGGTCACCGGTGACCATCATGGCAGTCAAACTGTTAATGGGTCAAATTTCGAGAAATTATGTCAGTAGGAACGGAAATATTGAAGGCCCAGTTATAATATCGGTAAACATATGATATACATATGATAGGAACTTCGCAGGCGACAAAATGGATTCTTAATAGGCGAACGTCCGAGTGTGCACATTTAATAGGTCAAATTAGGAGAAATTATGTTAGTAGGAACGGAAATATTGAAGTCACAGTTATAATATCAGTGTTTAAGTACTCAATTATTATTTTATAATATTATATAATTATTATTTTAAGTACTCAACGAGTTTTTAATTAATTCTCAGTTATTCCGACTAGTTCCGTGTTCTTATAACTTGGGGTTCTTAGTCTGCTCCTTCGATGGAATCAGTTTAATTTTAGGAACTTTGACAATTGTTCCTATCCATAGGTTTATAGGTGAAGACATCATTTTGAATCCCAGGTTCATGTAAGAGACTAAAGGAAAATCAATAAAGCAATTTAAAATAAATAATGGTTTATTTTCAGGTGTTTCGTGAGATAAAACAAATTACTAAACGAATTCTGGGGGTATTAAAAAAGGAACTTGGACGAATGAAGAACCTAGTGACTCTAATGAAAAATGTTCCTGCAGCAGTGCTTTCTTTAGTCATTTTAAAGAAGTCTAGTAACTAAGATTGGTGAGTTACGAATATTACTCTTGACACCTAACACTGGTTTCTCTTTTTTTTACATTTTCTCTTTTGTGTTGTAGGTAGTGAGCCATTCTACCTAAAACTTTACATCAACAAATACTTCAGACTAAAAGAGAAGTACTGATTCATGAAGAATTTGGCATCTGGCACTCGTTGGCTCATCTTTTATAAGTTTTCGTGCAATTATTAAAAATTGTGAAACAATATTTACACGGTGTAGTTAGCATAAAGTGTAGTGAGCTTGAAAATATAACAATCAGTATATAAGAGTACACAATTACAATCAGTATTTCTACACATCACATTTCTGTATGGTATTTTATGGAAAAATATATTTTATTAAACCTAAATCAGCCTCTGTTCAATTACTTATAAGATCCCATGCATCCCACTATCCTCCTCCGCCATGAGTCATTTTGTCGTAAAACATTCGAAAAATTCATTTAACATTACTAGATTGCTGTAAAAAAGTAAACTCTGAAGAAAATAAGGATTTGGTTTACCGAAGATATTTCTGTCATAAAAAGTTCCGGAGGATTTGCAAAATTCACGCAAAAATGACGATAAGGTAGGTTTTGAAGTGTCAAAATTGGATACCTCCTGCCACCTCCTAGATGCTTATATTCTCCTGTTAAGAAATCTCAATGTTTTCGAGTTCAGTTATCTAACCTACCGAAATTTTTCCCGAAAAATTCGTCATTTTGTAACAGGAGAATATGAGTATGTAAGAGGTGGCAAGAGGTATCAAACATCTTTGTATTCGAAAATTCAGTTTATGAAAATTATCCCAAAAATGTCGTCATTTTCTAACAGGAGAATATGAGTATTTAAAAGGTGGCAAGGGGTATCGAACATTTTTGTGCTTGAAAATTCAGTTTATTATGCAGTGTGAAATAGATTTTACGAGTTATTCGAAATCTTTTACTTGCCGATTCTGTTCGCTTATTTTTATCCACGTTTATCATATCTTTATGCTTCTAGTCTTCTTTTCGACTCCTTTGCCGGTAATTTCTGATACTTTATAATATGAATAACTGCAATAAACTGAAATTTATAATACGATAAACTACAATAAACTAAATAAAATAAAAACAATTGTGCCCCTTAAAGAATAATTCGCATCCTGTAACTGATTGGTCATGGAAGACAAAGTTACGTTACTCAGATATATTTTTCTGCTTCTTCTGTATTCTGTAGATAAAATGCAATTGTTTAATATTCTATATATATACATAATAATTAATATGTTTAATCATTTGCAGCCAGCTTGTTTTTAAACAATTACTCAATTAATATATGTATATATATAATAAATAAATAAATATATATATTATTAATAAATATGAATTATCCATATTATAATATTAATTACGTATCATTTATTAATAACGATTTTACTATTTGTTTTTATTGTACATTGTGCTTTGTATTCTAGACCCTGGGGCACTGTACAGTCATTTTATCCTATTTATTATTACAATAAAGTGTAACAGCAGCAAAGGTCTGCACTAATTTTCAGTCAGCTTGTTTTTAAACAATTATTAAATTAATATATACATACACAATTAATAAATAAATTAATAAATATATATATATATATATATTATAAATAATTGATACATAATTAATATTATAATATGGATAATTAATATGTATTAACAATATACATATATATATATATATATATATAGTATTATTTACATATAGTTTAGATGTACTGAATTTGTTGTTTATGCATACGTATATATATATTTATATATATACATATATTGTTAATATATATTAATTATCCATATTATAATATTAATTATGTATCAATTATTAATAATGATTTATTAATAATTAATTCATTATTATTTAATACATAATAAAATTATAATATGGATAATTATATATATTAATTATTCATATTATAAAATTAGTTATGTATCAATTATTAATAATGATTTGTTAATAATTAATTCATTATTATTTAATACATAATAAATAATTTATTAATTAATTACTAATAAAATTATAATATGGATAATTAATATATATTAATTATTCATATTATAAAATTAGTTATGTATCAATTATTAATAATGATTTATTAATAATTAATTCATTATTACTTAATAAACAATAAATAATAATGAATGAATTAATAATTAATTAATAATAATGATTCAATTAATTATTAATAATATTATAATATGGATCATTTTTATATATTAATTATATATATACATGTATTAACTGAATAATTGTTTAAAAACAAGCTCATTGCAAATTACTGCAGACCTTTGCTGCTATTACACTTTATTTTAATAATAAATAGGATCAAATAACTGTACAATGCCCCAGGGTCTAGAATACAATGCAAAATGTACAATAAAAACAATTTAGATTAGTAATTAACAAAACGTATTTTATTCATTTAAATTTCCGCGCTTTTTTAAGAAATTTTTAAGCATCGACATCTTATTAATTTTATAATAAATCTCTCCCTTCATTCTATTAAGACTCCAAAGTATTATAATTAATAACAATTGGTTTGGTACACGTAACAGTATCATAATATTAATTTTTAAATAATACGTGTTTAATACAAACAGGCATTTGACTTTGGTATTAGTGGCGCCATCTCTCCGAAATTCCCGCAAACTACTCGTCGGCCATCTTTATTTGTGGCGCCGTCTCTTTGAAGTTTTCGCAAATTACTCATAGGCAAACGGTATATGTGGCGCCATCTCTTAGAAGTTTTCGCAAACAACTTATTGGCAATCAGTATATGTGGCGCCATCTCTTAGAAGTTTTCGCAAACAACTTATTGGCAATCAGTATATGTGGCGCCATCTATTCGCAGATCTCAGAAACTTCTCAATCACCAGAGTCAAGTGCGTGTTTGTATTAAATATTTATTAATTATAAATAAATATAATAATAGCGTTGCTAAATGTATAAAACAATTTAACAACAATCCTGATATTGTGGAGAAGTAATAAAAGGAGTAGAAAGAATTTAATATAAACTTAATTGTTTCTTTGACTTGATTGGCTAGTAGTTTACGGGAATATGGTAAGATGGCGCCACACGTAATTTTCGATAAAAAGCCGCTAAAATTTAAATAATTAAACTACCATCATATTCCTGCCACCTCTAAAATATTTTCATTCTTCTGTTACAAAATCCCTGAATTTTCTGATAAAAATTCATCTTCCCGAATTCTCATATTCTCCTGTTAAAAAATCCTGGAAATTATCCGGAATAATTCAGGAAATTGTAAAAGTTGTATTCAAACAGAATGCTGAAGTAAATTTTCCACCGAAGAAATTTTCGATACCTTCTGCCACCTCCTGCATACTTATATTCTCCTGTTACAAAGTCTCAAAATTCACGTTAAATTCATCCGGTGAAATTCCGAAAATTCCGAAAATTCTGAGATATTGTATCAGGAGAATATGAATACCGAAGAGGTGGCACAAGTTGAAAGAAAATTTTTCCGAAAATTTGAGATATTGTATCGGGAGAATATGAATACCGAAGAGGTGGCACAAGTTGAAAGAAAATTTTCCGAAAAATTTGAAATATCGTATTAGGAGAATATGAATACTTAAGAGGTGGCATAAGTTGCTCCAAAAATTTTCGGAAAATTTTCAAATATCGTATTAGGAGAATATGAGGACCTAAGAGGTGGCACAAGTTGCTCCAAAATTTTTCGGAAAATTTTCAGATATCGCATTAGGAGAATATGAAGACTTAAGAGGTGGCATAACTCAACTCAAATTTTTACAAATTTAGTGTTGAGTTTATTGTTTAAACCGAAGCTGATTTTGAACTTTCACCAACTTTTTATGCATTTTACCACTGATTTAGCAATACTTACCACTTTTAAGGATCCTTCTATGGTATTTGTTTAGAAGTCTGCGACATTAAAATTCTTGCCTTCTTCAAACATCGCCTTGCTTTTTTACAGTTCCTCAGTAGCGTTGGATTAATTTTTGAATGTTTTACGACAAAGAATTAATAGCAGCGAGGGATAGTGGATAAATGGAATCTTATAACTAATTGATTAGAGAACGCAGAATTACATTTAACTCATTTATTTTCTCATAAAATACTGTACAAAAAATTGTTTAATAAAATTTATTCTAACGCTTCCATACTTAGCGTAATGTAAAATTGCATTAGAATATAGTCTAGTATCTGAATAATTTGTAACTAATTGTTGTAATTTGTAATTTGTTGCTGCGATCTTATGAATGCGAAGCTGCCCAGACAGCACATATTACTAAAAGATGTCCATATGACGACTTTTGAAAGATATCTTTTCGGCATAACCTAATGATGCCTTATGGACATCTAAAAAAGATGCCAAAATATTAAAGATGTTTTTTGTGCTAAACACTAGTTGGCGCCACCATTGCGAATTACTATTGTGAAAATGAGTTCGGTGAAAGAAAAATAATTTAACGGTAAGTGTTTATTATACATTCATTTAGTTATAAGTAAAAGAATAGTATTCGATTGGCATAAATTACATTGATTTTATAGTAGGATGAAAAAAATAAATAAATTAGAAAAACGAGGTTATTTAGATTCAATTCTGTATACCTAAAGTCTAGTTAACCTTACTTTTTCTATTTTTCTAGTTTACATTTTTAGTTTTATTTTTTCTAAATATTTTAAGATGCATGTAAATAAATAATGCGAGCTTCCTTTTTGAATGTGATTGATGCTATTTTCAGTATTATAACATTTTGTAGTGTTAATTTATGCCGAAGGTCGAATAAGTTCGGACAAAATGCCAACACGAAAAGATTTCCGGCACTTGGGACAAAGGCAAAAAAATCGTCGTCTAAAAACTTTAGGAATACAGGACCAATTTATACAGGAGAAAAATTCTAATGAATTTAGAAGAAATCTCCATTGATTGAAAGGAGAAACTTCCACATTAAAAAGACAAGTACAATCGTTGCAACCGAAAATGTTTCAAACTCGAATCCTGAGAACAAGTCACTACGTAATTGATACAACTTTTTTTATTGTTTTGTACAGATGAGAATGATGAGCTTGATGAGAATGACGAAAATCAACCTTATCAGAAGATCCAAAGAGGCACTTCTACATGCATAAAAAGACAAGAAAAACAATCAACAATAATTTCCGGTGTGTATAAAAAGCACGTAATCGCTTTATACAAAATATTATTATTCTCTATAAGTTTCCTTTCAGTTCAATATGATTTCTTTTATGGTAGACAACAATCCGCGAATTCCTGTAAAATTAATGCATGAAAAGGAAAAGGAACAAGAATGAAGTGCAAACAAGCAATGTTCAAGTGCTACAGAGGCCACTTGGAACGAGAGTCCCAGACATCATTTATGTCATGCGTGTGAGTTTTATTTTTCTACTCTAATTTTGTAATGTTCCACTTCGTTAAGAACATACTTGAAGAAGACTTTGTTTTAGGTGAATTTTTGGAAACACGTTGGAATACAATGGAAAGAAAAATAAACACGATATTGTGTTTATTAAACCGCGACAAGCCCGAGAATGTAGAAGTCGTCAACGGGGTAGATGGATTGCCCCACTTTCCAATAAACTCTATTGACGAATTCAAACAATTTTCTTCGAATTTGGACGATGATAGCACCTTGAAGAAGCATTTGGTATGTTAGCTATGTTATTAAATCGTATTTTTAACTGCTAATCGTAAGCTCTAAGTGGCATATACATACATCTTGAATGTATTTTTCAGAGAGCAAGAATACGTAAAATTGGTGGGAAAAATAGTGCGAAGCATATTTCCAATGTCATATCTACAATGCTAACTAACAAACTTGCCAAAAATCTCACTTGGGATGGACAGACAAATACGTACGGAATAAAAAGTACTAGCTTTGCGAAACTCATTATCCGTAAGTTTTTTCTTGCTTACATTGTCAATAAGAATTTTTTTTAAACGTTACAAAATAAAACTTCTGTCACGTATCTATAATGAATTGTTGATAATTTTGTGTATTTTGATTATCTCTTCAGGGACTGTACTTGAAAGCAACGACAATTCAACGGAATTCGAATTGTGTCACCTGTTTTCAGAAAGGTTACGGAGAGCAGGTGACAAATACATGTATCACCTGAAAAAGTATGGCCGTGAAAGTTAACTATTATTTACTTTAACTACTGTTATTCGTTTTTCAGTTTGTATTTCTACCTCTTTTTCTGCTTCTTCATATTTTTTTTTATTAATTAAGAAGTCAAAAACAGAAATAATATTTAAACAATTTGTGTAGTTGCGTTGAACGTATTTCATAGTAATATTTATTATTGTAAACGAACAATATCCATATTAAAAATTAAAAATGGAACACAAATAAATATCCTTGCGATCATTTTAATATAAAACATAAAAGAGTATTTAGGCATGCCCAAGAAAAAATAATTTTGGCTGATATATCTTTATATTATATGAGCCGTTTATTTTGAAACTGACCTAAGTCCATTTTTCAACAATTTCTTTTTGGTTGACTGTAATAACGTTTATAATTTTAGGTTAGCTGTCATAAAAACAGTTAACAAAAAAAAATTCACAATTGGACTTAGGTCACTTTCAAAATAAACGGCTCATATAATATAAGATATATCAGCAGAAATTATTTTTTTCCGGGCATGCCTAAATATTGTCCTTCGACTGTGTCTAAATGCCGTCTTTTCATGATGCCTAAATGTTGTCTTTCAGACTTGTCTGAACGTCATCTTTTAGGCAACGAAAAACGGGTCATAAGACAACTTTTCGTCATCTTTCTGATGCCTTTACGTCACTACTGAAAGATATCTTTCCGGAAAAAAGGTTATCTTTTAGACGTGTTTTAGATATCTGTGTGCTGTCTGGGGGTGATCTTAATACTAATTGATCAGATAACGCAGATTTTCGTTTAAATGCATTTATTTTGCGTAAAATATCGTACAGAAAAATGGAATAATTTAATACTATAATCACAGGCGTGCCGTTTATAATTTTGCACTTTCATATACACACGTACCATTATGTGTAAATAATCAGCCGCACGGAATTTTAAAAGAGCCGAACTGCGAACTGCCAGATAAACTCTTGAAGAATCGGTACTCCTCCTTTTGATTAGAATATGAACCACGATGATGCGATTGTATAATATCCCCGAGTCTAAAACATTAAAGAAAAAGAATGTAAACCAACGTGAATTTAGGATTATGATGAAAGTTAAAAACTTCTCAACGAATTTGTAATGATATTAATCCTTAGTTTCTTAAATTGTCGGGCACCCATTTAAGATAAATCATTTCTAAATTGCTGCTTCCAACATACGATGTTGTAACACTGAAATTTTGTGCAGGTGGTACTGTTGAGCTAATACTCAACAATGTATGTAACTAGGAGTAGTTGAAAAAAAGAACGGCGTGACATCTGTCAAAAGAATAAGAAGTTGGCATTTGTTGCGCCAGATGTCACGACGTACACCCTCGATCACGCGATCAATGTATAAATGCAAATGCATAAATTGATCCTGAATTATAATAAAAACAGTAGCAGTGTCATTTGGAGTCGGTAGTAAAAATGGAGAGGCAAAGACCGGTGGATTGTCATAATAATACATTCGAGTTTGCTAAAACGCCACGAACAAGTGTATTTCATTAAAAATATATTATATTACAAAATGTCGTAATAAGTTCTATCAACAGAAAAGAAATATTTGGTTGCACATACACTCAGTTTGCAGCCACACGAAAGCACAGACTTCCCTCAACCAATTGCAATCACCCAGTAAACACTCAGTCGTTCGAAAATCAAATGATGTCGAATCATTTATCGCCGGCGACTTTCCAAGCGCTAAACCTACCGATAAAAGTTCAAATAATGCGAACCGCTGATAACATTAAAATGAAGCGAACTGCACCCCCAGCTTACAGGTTAATTTTTGGTTGATCAATTAAGTTGTCGACGATCGGTTTCGTTTAAAAGGCACGCGCGGGCCTTCGAAGTTCTCTTAAGTTACCGTTCCGCCGGATTTTCAACCTATCTTCTTCTTCAGGTTCAGTGGAATGTCGGACGAGTGTGTTCCTGCTTTTGCTCCAGCTCCTTTTGCGATCGACCTGCAACCTTTTGCGTTACAGTAACGTTTCGTGCTTCACTCGTCCTTTCGATCTTTTCAGGAGACGAGTTTTGTGCCCAACGGTTGAGGCCTCGAGTTTCGCTCCATTCTTTTCTGCTGTTGCTCGAACAAACGCTGCTCTCGTTCCCGACGACGTTGTTCGCGTAACACTCTCGTCGGATCACCAAATTCCTCGGCCGTTTCTTCTTCCCATCCGGTTTGCCGCTCTTCCCATTCTCCTAATTCGCTCTGTTAAACCAAAATATATTTCAACTGTAACCTATCCATTTGCCGTACTCGACTTAGATAGTAAACGGTAGCATGTTTTAAGTACGCTTTTGCGATAAAACTTGCATAAAATTTGCATTCACGGAAGCGTTAACCTTCGACAAATCCAAATTATGCAAGAAAAAAATTATTTCGTGAAATTTTAATACGGTACGGATTTACGATAGTCCGTTGATATAGCGGGAGAGAACAAGTTCTAAATACCATTTTCCGATCAAATGTATTGACCGAAGTTGTGGATAATGAAATTATTTCGATAATATGCTCAGTATGAAGAGGAAAACTCACGGTTGGTAACGGATCAGTGGCAACAGCGAATTTCGCTGCATTCCAGACTGCGTTATCCTGCCGTTTGTCTTTGATAAGGATTTTCGTTTGCCTCGTTATCTTCGGCGTCATATCCTGAAGGAAACATAATTGATTGCGTTTTTTCGCCGGTACCGCGACGGTTCTAGGTGGCTCGCGTTACCTCGAAGAAATTTGTTTGCTGTTCCTCCGGAGCAGCATCCGTTTTTCCGGCTTGCTGACGATACTGTTCGATTTTTGCCTGTACCGAATTGACAGGTCTTTCTGGCACGACGACTACTGGATTTTCTTCCCATTGCTCCCATTGCTCGCCCTCCTAAAAGGGGACACGTTTGTTTACTCAATAATTAATAGATTACGTGAGAGCGATCTTCAAGATTGGCATTCCGCTACTTCCGGTATCGCCGAAGATTACAGTAACATAGGACCAGCGCGGTCTACAAAATTTCGGGTACAGCCTCCCATCATAGTGTATAACGCCTATCGGGAAAGAGTATTTGTCCAACTCCGTTTCGCCATTGAAGATGAAAAATGGAAAAAGTAGTTTGACTTTGAGGTGAGAATCGGCATAGCCAAGAGTGATTTACCGTGTTGTTAGCGGCATTGGGCACGACTCCGACTGCCGAAAGCGGAATAGAGTCGCAAGAGGATCTTCTTCTTCGTCTAAAACAGCACATGGCACGTCGGAAGGCTCCGAGGATCAGAAGGATGAGCGCCTTCAGCCGGTTGACAACAAACTCAACTGCCATTTCCGCGCAGCCTAACCTCACAATCCAGGTCTCGGCAAAAACGAATCTTCAGGCGGATTTCTGCACGCCGGAGGCCTCGATCATTTTCGCAAGTATGTCATTTGTCGTTGCAGAACGAGTAAGGGAAGCTTTCTTCCTTCTTTGCTGAGGGAAACCGCGGCAGACGTCGATCATACAGACATTTCGAGCGGCGACTATATTGATTCGGAGGTTATAACCTGGCACTCGAGTTTTACGTACTATCGATGTCTCGAACGACGGCCCACTTTTCGAGCCTTCCGAGGCTTAATGAGATACGGCCTCACTTTCAGCTCATCTTTCTACTTTCGCATTGATGTTTTACGCCATTCTTCCTCTCATATCAATTCTCAAATCAATTAATTAATTAAACGGATTCTTATGGAATCGAAACTGGCCACACCTTCAGCTGGTCAACGATTAACTTATTTAATCTGTGCGGAAACATTATATGAAGATAAGATAAAAATTAAGCAATAAAAACAGCTTAGAAATCCAGGAAATAATTCCCAAATTGATAACAATGATAATTCGATCCCTCTTAATCAAAATTATTCGCTTCATAAACCAACAGAAGGTAATGAAGTTGTAAACTGTTACTCTCATGTTACAGTTGATTTTGATTCCGTTTGATTTTTACAACGCTACAGCATCACTAGGTAGTTAAACTTTGCCCTCGATGTTTCGTATTTTTCCATATTTCAATGTTTTAAAATATGCCTGGTTATTACCGATAATTTCCAGTCGTTTTATTTTATTGCAGAAAATAAATGCATGCGCGGTATGTGTAGGCTTATCTCTCTTTTCAAGGATTGAGTGCGGTAACATCCTGTGTTTGGCAGTCGATATTTTATTGTTATTACCAGATATTTACAAACATAATGATTGCGTCTACCGAAATGTATTGTTGTTTTTTTTATTTTTTCTTTATTGGACAGAATCTCATGAATTTTATCACAGCTTTAAGACATTCAAGTTGCGCGCGCCTTGAGTAAATTTGGTGCGAGCCGCATATGTGTACAACAAGATGGCGATAATTGCTAAGTCCGTGCGAATTGAAATTAGGTGGAAGAACTTTCAAAATATGTAATGCTCTTATACTTTATTTCTCGTTAAATCTTCTACATAAAATTAATACCATTCGCATTTGAATTGTTAAGGTTCAATAAACACTTTTAGACTTAAGTGAACCTGGGTTAGTGAATACAGAAAAAAGAACAGTTTTAGTGAATATTTTTTTAGGTTCGAGTACATTTTTCGCGTTTCGTTGCTCGATCAAATTGACATTTCTCGTACGGACCACATTTTACTCCGGCGCAATAAACGGATTCGCCTAGAAGAAGAATGAATTAATAGTAATAACAATAATATAATTAATACGTTTTACTATCACTCCATGATACCGAAATGTTTAGGAAACTCGTTTGCAAAACTTCTTTACAAAATATTGAAAAATGTAACACGGATTAGCATTAGATTCACGGTATACGGCAATTTAACGGATTGCAGATTTTCTACTAAAAGCGGAGGAAAACCAGTGGATATGTTTTTAGTGCCTAAGAGCGTGAGTAACGAAATGGTATCAATTAAATGAGACAAATATGAAATGATCCTCGAACAGAATCGGAGTGTATCGGGATGGAATTACGTTGCAAACATTTCATATTTATAATATAAATAATATTGTCGAATTTTTACGTACCTCTGCTCGATCCTTTGTATCCTCCATCGCTGCCTGTGTTAACGGCTGATGGTTGCACGCAAGAATTGCTTCCACATTTGTTCGGGCAACATTTTTGATTCAATGAACACTGATGATCAGCCACACAAGTGGGCATGCATTTCGTTACGGAGTTTCTTAAAGGACAATAGCCACTTTTGTCTGAAACACGAGTGTCTTTTTATTCAACGTCAACGTTCAGAAACCTATAAAACGGTGCAGAAAAGTAGGTGCACATTAAAAAGGTCCGGTTCTATTTTTACACTTGAAACGACATGCAATTATAAAATGGAGAAAAAAGGTTGTAACTCTCCTCGGTACGACCTAGAATCTGCAAAATGGTACGGATGGTGCATTCTAAACGTACGGTCAGACGTTAGCAAAAGTATTGTTTAGTTCACGGCCAACTGGCCACGTCCCTGACACTACACTTCGATTATCCTCAAGCTACACTTTCACGCGTTAACGATTTCTCGGAGTTTCTTGCACATGCTTCAACATGAGCTACGCCTACGTGATTTGTAAATAAAAAGTGACATTTTAGCAGACGGAAGCAATGATCCATGAAAACGCGTAGCAATTCACAAACGAGCTGTTCTGTCAATGCAGGAACGTTTGCCCGAAGAATGAACGTGAGATTAACGAAACTACTTACGGGACACCTGCGCATCAGTTTGCACAGCAATTAACGCACAGACGGCAAAAATTACGGCAACTGTTGCTTTGTCTGAAAAAATGAACAACACATCAGTCATTTGTGAAACATCAATTATCGCTGAAGTCCTTCGTCATCACTGAATTTGTCGCTGACACTTGATCCGTTCTCGGAGGCCAAAGTGATTCATTTCACTTTTAGCAATTTTAAAAATTCGCCTGTCGAACCGTATGATTAACTTTATTTTTAATATGTAAAAGAAATTTCATACATTATGTTTTGTGGAATTAATTAACTTGACCAATGAGTGGCGTATTAAACTCATGTGATATAATATGGCGAATTTACATATTCACGTGGTATTTGTGTTATTTTACTTGTAATGTTTATATTAAACTTTACTTGTAACATTTAAAATGAATTTAATACATTTTGTTTTTTAGAGTTACTTCACTCCGAAAATGAAATGGAACACTTGTGAAGTAATAAGGTGCATTTACATGTTCGTGAGATATTAATATTAGTATACGTACGCATATTTGGTGAGGTTAAAGAGCCACTTGTCAATTTGTGAAGTAAACGTCTTGTTTACGGGTGCAAGGAGATTCTTATTATCGAGAGATTTCTTTTTGATTCGCACGCGCAGACACGTTCTTCTCGAGGTCCACCAACGTAATCACTGTGCGATAAGACGCATGCCGCCTCTTAAGCATGCATAATGTCGCTTCCTCCTCTCCTTTCGTAACGTTTCACTGCTTAAACCGCTTGATCCTACGATGTGAAAGGAACCGTTACCATTTTGTAACACGCACAATGCCCAATAGTCAATAGGCTGACAAATAACTTTTAATCTTCTCTACATTTTCTGTCAATTCGCTCGAGGCAGGATTAAGCTGACGAGTTAACGTGTTTCTTTATTCTCGAAGATAAATTGAACTAATGAAATTCAGGGAACTTTAAGTTATAAATTTGTCCTCGAAGTAATAGCGTTGGTAGTAGATTTCTAGAAAAAAGCCTGCAGAATTTTTTATTGTCCGATAACTAGACAAACTCTAGCTCGGTAAACAACCAGAAGAAGTGTAAATGTAAAAACTGTCAGATATTGCCGAAATTCTTTTGAAATGTCATGATTTTATATAAGTTATTTTGGGGGATGTATAAAAAGACAGCTGTAACACTATATATTTTATATGTAGATATGACATATAAGCACCCGTATATAACTCTGTGTGTTATTACTATTAAATACTCTGGTTAATAATAAAAACTTTTCTTAATATGTGGAACCTTATTCGTTAGCCATATCTATGTGTTAATCATTCAATCTCTTTTGTACACGTCGAAGAATGCAACTAATTTATACGTAGAAAAAAAGGGTTGCGACACGCATAATTGGTTTTTCCGGAATTTACCGGATTTTGCGAACAGCCTGTCGACGCTTCCGGAAATTTCAATGAACGGTACTTACCTGCTAGACAGGTTCTCTGGAAAATGGCGTCACGAGTGTGCGCGACGGCTAAATTGTAGCTTTTGTTTTTAGGTTCTTGCTAGTCAGTCATTATTTCACTTCTTTCGAGGAACGAATGAGGAAAGCCGGGATTTCTTATCACAAAACGTGTTATATTTATATTGTGTGGTACATTATTTTATTGCGTCTTATGATTTGATGTCTAAAATAAATCGACGTCTAAGAGCGCAGGAATAGTATGAATGAGATTTCGATGGCAGTCGGGCATTGCTCGACAAAATGGCACTTATTTGTTTAAATAATTAGAGTATGGCACGAACATGAAATTGCTTTCGATTCTAACGGAACCTTTAGTTTCTATGCGAAGTTGACTTTGAGATTCATTGCCTTAGTTGAAGAAAGGATTGCCATTGGGGAAAAATGGATTTCCGCCAATGTTCCCGTATGGATTTTCGTACGGGTTTTCGTATGGATTGTTGTTATAGGGAATTTCTATCGATTCTATGACTTCAATGTCAGGGTTTTGGCAGGCCAGGGCTCCGCACCGATTTTTGCAGCATTTTTTCGTTCCTCTGCAGTCATTGTCATCTGTACAAGTTGAAGAGCAGACCCAGCGTCCTGTTGGAGTTGATGGGCAGGCTCCAGGCTTCTCTGATAATGTTGAATAATAAATTAATAAATAACTAAATAATAAATAACTCAAAATCAATATGTTTAGAATGAAGAAATTTTCCTATATTCACTCAGTACTTGATATTGTGTAAGAAAAATTACATAGAATTGAAAAATGTACACCGTAGCTAGCGGTACAATGAGAAAAGAGTAATTCTGTATGAAAATATATGTCAAGTATGGAAAATAAGATTTTATTGTTGCGGGAATCTGTATTTCAAAGGAAACTGATTAAAGTAATGTGAATATTTAAAAATGTTTTTTCCTTTTTCACCGATACACGTGCCAAACTCCTCATAGTTTCCGAGATATGACGATTCAAAATAAGGTGTTACATTTCTTTTTTAAACAGTTTATCGCCATTATTCATTTATAAAAAGTTCACCCACGACCTTTAAGAACCTGTACTACTTGCAGATTTCGAAAATTGAGAAAATCGAGAAAATGTTAAGGTGTACCTTTTGCCATTTATGCGTAAAAACTGTGGTCCCCAGATTTTATTTTTTCGTATATCAAATGGGTTGAAAATGATTCTGAACGGTGCAAGCTGGTGTGAAAACTTCATTTTTGTTGCGGAAGGACGAGAAAAAATGTGTGAAAGTAACAACCTTTTGATTGAGTTGTTGTTTTAGGACCGCGAAGTTTTTCTTTTTAAAAGTTGATAGAAAGCACAAGATGACTTGCAAACTTCAAAACGCTAATCCTTTATATGCAATCCATTCGAAGATATAATAAAAATAACGAAAACATCCCCCTTCAAAATGAACATTTAAAAGAAGGGAAGACATGATAGTGATGTTACCTTTTGTTAGAGGTGGCCTATACGTAACAGGCCTGGAGCAGACGTAACCACCGCATGCAGTTGGACAGCATTTGCCAGCACCCAAACAATGCGAATCCTCTAAACAGGACCTCGTGCAAATACCGATCGGGAGTGCCGGCGGACAGGAACCCGGCTTCTCAGAATACCGTGACTGGCCGAAAACTAGGATCGTCGCCGATAGTAAAATCAGCGAACCCAACAGCGTATTCATTCTTCGTTATCTGGATCACCCTTACTCAACTCACCGAATCTAGTAAAGAAAAGAAAAGGTACACTTATAATATTGTTCCTTTCGTAATAGTATCGTCGACGTACGCGCTAAAAGCCGCAAAAATGCAGACTGTTCTTACGTTATCACTTATTCTTCTACCTAATAAAATGCGTCACCGCTGCCTGCGATCCTTCCACACGTTGTTATTGACGCGACTTTTTATAACTGATTGAATTATCAGCGGCCGTATTTATGCCCTAACATTTCACCCCCATCCCACCTTTTCGTCCTTTTACTATTTCAGTTCTTCCCCCGTCCCGACGCATTTTTCTTCCCGTACTTCCCCTTCTTTCATGTAATTATCCCTTCCGCTCCCTCCCTCACGCAATTTTCTCCGATATTCGTCTACTCGCATTTCTACGATTCTTCTCTTTCATCTCTTTCCGTTCTTTCCTCTTCTTCTGCCTTCTCCGTCGTCGTTCGAGACGAATTCCTTTATTGGTCCTGCAAATCGCAGCCGGACGTTGGACCACAGGCCTAATTAGCCTTGGCAATTAAGCTGGCCAATTAAGGAGCGAATTCTACGTCGCCGGAAGGAAAGGGAGCAGGAGGAGGAAAAGGAAGAGGCCAGCCTCTTACGAGCGGCTCGTAAGATCTGACCGCGTTATCGGCTTTCGGCTTACTTGCGGTTTCACGACAATCAATTAAGCAAACTTCATCAAACTAGTTCGGTTTCACTCTGCGGTCTCGTGGCTTATGAATATGCGCACCGCTGTGGGTGGGTGTGCGAACAAGTGGAAAAATTATATATATGTAATGGGATCACTCGTGCATGCACTGCGAGAAAACATTTCCATGTTTCTTAATAATTTTCAAGATTCTTTAATAAACATTTCATAGAAATGTCACTTGATATGCGACACGATCAGTTATTATTTTCCCGCAAATAGATCTTATTGCCTTAACCGTTGCCAAGTTAAATGCTGCAGAATTGGATAGCGTTTAAAAAGTGACATTTGCAAAGAAGCCAGATGCCAACTTCAGAGTGCCAATTCCGAAAACCAAATAACTGTTAAGATACAGAAAATTGCAATAACGTCTGAAAAAGAATTCTTTACCTTTGGGTCTTGTTGAAGCTCCTGTTCTTTCGTTTCTGTCCACACTTTTAAATGAAAGCGCACGATGAATTCACCATTTTCGACGGTTGTTATTTTGAGCTCCGGGGACACATTTTATACTTTTATACTTTATTTTATTACAAGAGACGTAACTGATCCTTCCTGCAGGATGGGTCACTCGACACTGAGGATCTCTTTATTAGAGATTCACTTCTTTTGCGTCCGCATATGCTAGTGACTAATCAGTATTCGTTTATCATTCTAATGAGCTGCGGCATCAGATCCGCATTTAGAAAGGTATTCTTTACCCTCCGGCTCCAGCAGGAACTTGCTCGATCCCGTGTAAACAATGCTTCGACAATAGAGTTGCACGCCGGCAATTATCAACACTTTATGAAGATTCAATTTAATTTCCTGAATATATAACTTTCTGGCAGGCGTTTCTGCGAAAAATGATATAATTTCTGACCGCAATACCAGCCGCAATTTTATATCTACGATCAATTTAGAAGCGATCATTATCATATTGATCACATTAAATTTAATTTCCAGGAAGAAGCGTTGCGGTAATAATGGGACCGTAAGCGCGGAACATGATTAAATTACGCGACAGGAAGCATTGCGAATGGAAATTAATGTAAATGCACATGCAAATTAATATGCAGGATTCGAGGCGGGAAAGTCGTCTACCTTGGAGATAGTAAACATCCGCATAACTTTCCTACTTATCAACATTGTTCAATGGAATGATGAGTTGTCTTGCAGGAGTATGATTGAAAATTCAAAATTATTTTCTCCATCATTTATTTCATACTGGCGACTCCTTCCGTATATAAATACATATAAAAAGTTGTCAAATTTTTATAAAAAAAACGTTTGAAAAATTATTTAACGATCAATTACGATTGCACAGTTAACGATAATACGGTTACACTTTTTAACATTTAGATAATGGACAGACATAGAAAAGTTGATTATTTCGTTGTTACACGTAAGGCACGACACTTAGCACACGATTATTCATAAATTTTCATTATAAAATTCACAGTCGAAGATGGAGGCAGTTGTCTTAAGTCTATTCGGTTCCCGTTAACATTACGATTAATTAAATGTAAATTAAACTAGGATAATTGTTTTCGATTATTTACAGTACTTTGGGCTTTGCAAGTTTGATTTAGCGCTCGCTAGCGTTTATTCATTGTTATTAGCAAAATAACGACTTGATCAGTTGGCAGATTAAAGAAACAAACGATTAAAGCATTGCATTGCTAAAGCTTCAATTACAATTATAATTTTTCTTTTGGATCTTAACATTAGTTTTGAAAGTTACTGTGATCACATCGTTATTTCCACATAGTCATTCTAAATCTTAAAATATAAAAGATGAACGGAATTTTATTGTAAACCTTAAGATTTACTGAAAGTCTTAAAGTAAATGTTAAGTCTTAGTTTTTCGAGTCTTTTGGTTCGTCGTTGCATTACGATACATCAGAATGGGGGAATTATGTACATCGGGGCTTTCTTCATTTCATTGTTGATCCTAAAAAATAATAAAATAATTTGTTACTACAGGTATCAATTATCAACGTAAAGTTCAGTGGAAATCCTGTGTTTGATTTTTTAAGTACACCTGGAACTCCTTTCAGATGATTTGGTTATGCGATTTACCAAAAAAATAATTTTTGTATCATGCGTATATATGAGTTGCTTCGTCTAGTGTTCGCTTTGACAGATTGAACAACATTGCCTTTCTAGGCAATTGATGCGTAACATGGAAGAAGAGCACCAGGTGTAATTCAGTAGTTCCAACATTCGGCATTGGACAGTTGGATGAACGATTCGAAAGGAATTCGGTCCATGACGCCATGAGATCATTCAATGAACCTTTCAAGTGACTACCATTAAGGAAAGACGTTCAGTCCTCTGATTCAATGACTCTGTTAGAAGTTCTTGGAACCGGTTGACGGTATTCCCGCGTGAGTAACGCGTTCACACCGTTGAGTCAGAAGTATGTCAGTGCAAGAATAACCTTCCACTGGAATTGAGCTATTAATCGCAGCGAAACGATTAGAAGTGTCATACCTCGCGGCGGAACAGGCGGTCCGACAATTTTCTTGTTGCCAGCCACGTTAGCTTTGACTTCGCGACAAGGATTGACGTTCATGTATTCTGGCCACCTTGCACCATCCACAAGATCGACGTCCGGTCCGTAGACAGTGTCGGGTTCAACGTATTCCTGCTGACTTTGAACACTCTTTTCCGCTTTTTCGCCTTTCGAATCGCAGAGAAGTTCCTTTCCTCGTGGTTCCTGCACATCTTTGCTGGGACTGATGTTCATGTAGCTCGTCGGAATGCACATGCCCGGTGGCGGGATCGGCGTGTTCGTTGACGGATCGATGTTCGTGTAGTTTGGTTTTTGGATATCTGCATCAGGAGTTTGACACGAATCCTGCAGGACGTCGAGGTAACGAGCGTGCTCGCACGGTGAGCTTGGCGTTTTTGGTTCTCTTAACGAGCCGTCCGATTTGAATGCTGAAACAGTTTATTCATTTATTCGAATGTCATTTTAATGGAATTATCAAGATGTCTAAAAGTTGCCAGGAGATGAAGAACAAAACATTGAATACTTGGTCAGTCTATATGTGATGAAGATAAAATATATCTCTTCTATTTTCATTAATATACTTCTGTTAACGCGCAATTTTCTCCACATCTTTTGAAACCCTGAGGTTGCTTCATTAGGAGTCTGAGTTGATCAGAAAATTGTATCGATCAGAACATTTTTGTATTAGCCTCGCATTTATATTTTTCAAAACTTTATACTATCTAGTAAACGCACTCTTCTTATGTCTGAAAAAATGTACGTCTTTTCTAGCTTGTAATATGTTATTTCATTTGTAAAGAGTAGCTCAATATTAACAAGAGTAACTGGTTTAAGTGTAGTAATTTCGTTCCATGATGTGAAAAAATTCTACTATCGCTATACTAATTCTACTTGCGCTTTTTGAACAGATTTGCTGTTCTAAGTAAATTATTTTTTTTTAAATTTCTGCAAATATTCAAACAGCCCGCAGTTATTTAAATGTTCGATAAGAAGTGGAGAAAAGAAAATGGCTAGAATAACATTATAGATGAATTTGAGTAAAATTCTTACAATGCACCGGAAGTCCTGATGGAGGAAACGCGATGTAGTATTCGTTTTCTTCGACTCTGGATGCTGTTTGGGACGTCCTCACATCAATTTCTGTCGCGGTCGACGATCTTGGCGAAGGTGTGTATCTCGGAGCTGGTGAATAACGACCAGTAAATGGTTTTGGAGCTGGTGGAATCTCGTAAGATGTCACCCCACCTTTATCTTCCCTATTTTGCAGCTGAAAAAAATATTTTTTTAGTTTTCGTCTAGCACGTTTGGATTCTTTAAAATGTTTATTGAGTTTAATGCTTACTCTTCGATCTTCCGGGTCTGAATGCGTTCCACTGTCACCTAAACTTGTTCCACTGCACCCGCTAACTGTACTCATGCGCCCAGAAGACGAAGAACCTGTAAATATATGCACAATTACGTCAGTTGTAACCGAAATATGTACCGTAGACTATATAAATTCTTAATGTTATTTTTCTTACTTGAAACACTGCGTAAACTCAAACTGCTAACTGGTCTTCGATCGTTCAACGTGCCATTGACTTCCGCTTTCGAACTAGAAGATGGATCATCTTGACCATTCGTTGAGTCCTTCGAGTCTGAATAATCACATAAAAATTAACTGTAATCTTAAATGACACGAAATTATGAAAATGTGAGGAAATGTAATTGACTTTTACCTTTTTTACTCTTTGAAAAGAATTTTCGTATTCTGTCGAAAGGAGTGGGCGCCTTCATTTCATCCTTCATTCTTTTTTGTATCCTTTCATATTCTTCTCTCATCGCGGTCAGCTGTCTTTGCTTATCCTTTAAAAGATGTAAAAGAGAATTAGACTGTCACGGAAAAAGAAATGTTCTAACATGGAGGAAACAGGTGTGTTCATAAATGGCGTCTTTTTACGATCACCTGTAAAATTATTTTTTACAGTAAAAATATGCCACTTGTCGACACCTCTGCTCTCTACATATTTCATGAGAGGATTTAACTTTCACTATTCTAACATACTTTGAAACTCTGTTGCACGTCATTTCGATTTCTCCAATTTTCAACGAGTCTCTCCACCTCGGAAATGGTGAAGACGTTGTTCTTAAAATCGTTAATGATTTCCAACAATTCATCTTGCGGCCCTGAAGGCTCCCTAGATCCTTTCGAACTTGAGCTCGACGTCGTCCTTCCGTAGGATGCCGAGGATGACTGATTCGTGTCGTCCTTGTGATTAATCGCATTAGAGTTTTGCACATCATGCCGATTTGTCGTTGGGGTTCCCGCACGAGATTTTGTTTCTTGTGACGGTGTCTTTGGTCCTAAATCGTTAAAGAGAAATAATCAGTAACTATAAGAAAGAAAAGTAAAATGAAAACAGAGGTACAAGATATTATTTGCATTTGTGAAAATTATATTTACCGGCAGCATGCATTTTCATATATCCCTGCAACTGTCCTTCCTGTCCGCTACCACCCGCAGCATTCTTCGAATTTCCTGGACTCGGCAAATTGATAGACTCCATCGAATTCACCAAATTCGTCACGTTCTGTGAACTATTCGAATGTACAGAATTCAATGAAGTCGTCGAATTTGTCATGAGTACCGGTGTGGGTGTTGGTACGATCGAATAATTTGCTTCCAAAGAGTTTGTTGAGACGTTGCTGCCGTTGTTAGGACTGTTACTGGTAAAAGTTGTTAATTGGGGGAGGTTGATCAACGTTGTAATCGGTCTAGCGGCGGGTGGTACGGAATAAGCTTCGCTCAATGGTCGTGGACGGCAATAATCTTCTTTATCGTTGTCGTCGTTCGTGTGTTGGTCACCTAGAATCAGTAGAAATTATTTTGGTGCAGAGTGTCTTGAGGGTGCATCCCATACAGGCTGCAGTGCAGTAAAGAAAGGATTATGTTAATTGAAAATAGGAAAGAAGTTTCTAGTTCTTACCTGTACTCCCTGCACTATTTTCACTGATGCCTTTCAAGTAGCTGTACATGTTGGTGAACTCGTTCATTTGCTGCGATTCCATGGACGTGGATTGAAGGCCATGCCCGAAACATGCAACGCAAAAGCAACGGCCCAGTTAGCTTTTTATTTGCCACCCTCAGCATATCTACCACCCTCCATCTCGTTAAAGTACAATTATTCATGTGCAAAGAGTCAACAAACTAAATTGTTCAGTTCGTTAATTTTTTTTATGCGAAAGGCACTTGTGTAATGTGCTGGATCCTTGTTGGTTTTGGCTTTTGAATAATTTGAAGATTTTGTACCATGTAGCCACGTAGCTGATGTGCCAGTCTTGCGTGTCCTGCCTGTTCGGCTAGGTCCGCAGGTGTCAGTTCAGCAACATTTCTTAAATCACAGGCTAAATCTCCCCCAGGACATTCCAATAATTGCCAGGCTAATCTTTCCAAGCCAAATCTAGCGGCAAAATGGAGTAGAGTCGGATTTTCTTCAGGGCCTAAATTAGGAAGAAATAAAGATTGTACGAAAGTGCAAGGATCTACAAGCGATTCTATTACTTCCAGCTTATAAATAATTTCAAAGTGTCAATGAGATATTGGAAGATGTATGGATGAAAGGCGAAGCAGAATATTCGACATCTTACCAACGCAACGTCCTACGATGGCATAAAATTAATGAATGCTTATTTAATGCATTTGATTGAATCGCATGGCACGATATTTCTATACTACTATTTCTCTACTCCTTGCTTCTTTAGTGTTGTACTTACTCGTGTGGTTTTTATGAGCTGGAACGACACCACTGGGAGTTGACAATAGATTAAAATGTGGCGGAACGTTTCTTTGGAACGCGTGAACCATCCAGTTGTCCAATTGCTCTCTGTCCCCAGGATTAAATCCAAAAGTCTGTAATAACAAACAAATTATACATTACATCTAGCATAACCGTTAAACACTACACATTACTAGTACATTGATAAGGTTCTCCACATATATAATATAAAGATAACATATATATATTTGAATTTTTGGGAGACAAAGAAGAGTACGTTTACTAGGTAACACATAAGTAAATGTCTTAACTCGTTAGAATTGAATGTTCAATATGTATGTAATTATGCGCAATCATAAATTTACTATACCTATTTACTATTTTGCCTGACATTCCTATTCATAGCAATTTGTTCAAAAGCTCTTTACATATCTCGTAACTGTACTCTTCTAAAGTCTCAACAAAATTGAAGTTGTGAAATAAACTTAATAATGGAAAATCACCTGGCACATAAACTCGAGCGGATTATCATGCGCTCTCAGAATCTGATCAAGTTCCCTCAATCGACTCTCACACTTGACTTGTCTTACGCCCAAAGGACATCCGTTCCTCGTTATTCTAATGCCGACCAACATTGACACCTCCAAACACCGTTCAGGAATCGAGAACTGAAGAGCGTATGGATTTCTTCGTTTCACATGCGTTATCTCGATTGCCTCTCCACAACGGTCCACGATTACAGAAACGTTATCTTCGGGACGGAGTGGATCATTCAAAAGGGCTATTATCCTGTTTTGCCCCTAAAAAGAAGAATAAACTGATAATAAATTTGATCAATTTCCAGTCCCTTTTACTTTTACACTCTATATTGTGGTGTACTGCACGGTGTGTGTGTCGATAATTTCAGATACAAAGTATGTCTTCTATGTTCGGTGATCTTTCATTTCATTCACGCTAATCAATGTTTCTCAAATTAAATACAAATAGGAGAAAGACTTTCGATGAGTTTCAAAACTTAAAATGTTACTACTATCCCTGAGATGAAAGAACACAGAACACATTTTTCCTCATTTTTACTTATTTATATATAGAATTATGATAAATGATTAGCTGCTTTTATCCTACGTTCACTTCTAATTGGGACTTACCAATTTGACCTTTTTCGGGTGTACGGAAAAGGTCGTTTTGTCGCTTTTTAATGCCGGCGGTGTGGCCGTGCCGAGGATTCCGACAGCCGCGCCTAAAAATTCACCTACGAAAGTTTCATCTTGGTCTTTGACAAAAAACTTTCGCCACCTGTCGTAATTAAGCAAGGCTGCTTTTTGGCTTTCGCCGATGTGTCCGTCGTGCACGCCTAGCATCATCGCGAGGATTCTCTCGGTCTTTAAATGCCGCGTGATTCTGGTTACGTGATCAGGGTGGTTTTTCGTCGATTCCAGCAGAATCGGACAGACGACGATTATTTGTAGGCGGGCCGCGTGCAGGTTTTCTTCGAGGGAGGCATCTTCTATCGTCACGTGCTTCACTCTGCAGTGAAAGAAAGCGCTACTTTAATGACTTCTTTTGCTTTTGTTTATAGCTCAACTGTCTCCCTCTATGAAATAATTCAAATGATCTGACATAAAAAATGATTAAACAAGTATATGTTCAATCTTATTAAAACTTGATCAATAATATGCCTTTCTTATTGGTTGCAATAAAAAGAAATTTTGTTTCAATTACTACTTTGTGTCAAGGCTGTTAAGCATTTCAACCAGGAGTCTGCTTTGATAAATCCTGGGTAAGTGTACTGCATTTGCGTATAAAGTAGGATAAAGTATGATTATACCTACAAGAATTACAATCCGAGCGTAAGTAGCAAAAACACTTCTACCGGGAGATTTAACGTGGGAGAGAAGCGGAAGAAAAAAAGAAGCAAAGACCGCAAACAAATGCCGAAACGAGAGGAGTAACAGCTACATGAGGAGTTTGCAATTTGATAATTTTATACACAGGATGTGTTAGAGAGTTGGCACTAGTAAGATCAAAAAGAACACGGCATACTGGGTCATCAGTAATCTGAGATTGTAATAAATGGGATAAAATGAATACATGTCTACAAGTATATCATTGGCAAAGTTACTAGAAGCGGATAAGGCAATTCTCCAAGGATCGTACATGAAGAAATAAATTTAATCAGGTTCTGATATTCTAGAGTTCATACGGTTTCATACCGAGAAGAGACATACTTTTATATTGTATATGGAGGCTACAAATATACTTACTTAAATGGCGGTCGTCCTTGTTGTCTGCTGATTTGCTCGAAACAGGCCGTAAGATAATGGACCCAGAGATTGGCAGCTTCGCTTTCCTTGCACGAAACAAACGCAACGTCTTCATCAAAATTGCCCCCATTTCCGGTTCCGGCGCCGTCACCGTCTAGCTTCGTTGTCGAGCGTGAGCCTGCAATTAAAAAATCATTTAAAACCCTTTACATGGGTAGACACACGAAGGAATGAACGAACAAGTGTGGAAGAGTATAAAAGGTACGAGCTGAAATTTGTATTTGTTCCTGAGTCTAACGTGTCCTGCTCGACGAGGGTGTGCCCAGATGGAATGTTCTTTGAAAAAATCCTTAGTCACTGTCCATTAAGGACACACCTTTTCCCGAGGGATGCCTCGCCTATTCGGAATGAACGCATTATATTACCCAGTAAGCAAATTGGACTGAAATGCACCAGGACAATATTAAATCTTAAAAGCTTTTGCTTGGATAAGAGTAGAAATTGATGTCAACTCTCTGCTACTGAGACTCTTCCTTCTTGGCTGCTGTCTGCATTGAGTTGTGAGCGTAGCTTCACGCCTACAGACACTTCTGCCTTCTTCTTTCATGGTGGTTAACAAGGCGTCTTTTGGATGTAGACGTTTTTGCAGAAAATGTAATGTAAAACGTGGTCGAAATGGCAATAACAGGAGCGCTCGGAGTTATAGGAAAATGTAGCGGAAAAAAGTGGTAAGAGTAATTTTATTTTTCGTGAACCGTTATATGTATGCGTCAAAAGTATATTCTGATTATTAAAGAAAAATGATCGGAATGGGAAGAAATGAAAGATGTCGCGCGGTTCTCCAGATGTTCGCAGACCAGGGTGCATTGAGCGACTCGAAGTAAAATAAGAATTGGAGTTGAAGCAGCGAAAATGAAGATAAAGTGTATTAGGACGTGGGACGAAATGGCGCAAAGTGGAGAAAAACGAGAGTATCGTTATCCGGAACGTAGAAGAGTCGTGGGTTTCGTCGAATTGAAGGGAATCGGCGTTTATCTTAAGACGGGGAGTGGTTTCCTGTTAAATAAGGGGATGGCCAATCGGCGGCCCCTCTGATCGCGATGGCATAATTAATGGTCGCGTTTGTTTGCCAGCGAATCAGAACCTGCTGACAACGACTCTTTTGTCCGTTTATCGAACGTTTTCTCGGCGAGAGTCTACATCAATTTAGAGGAAAATCATAGAAATTGTGGAAAACTAAAAACCATGCACAAACATTTTTAGAAGGATGGCATGAAGTTACAATGAAATTACATAAATTTCTAACTCTGGTTGTTATCGAATGGTATTAAACTTACAATACAATTGGTAATGAAACATGTAATACATGATAAATATAATACTATTCACGTAGTATCCTCCTCATTTTTAATAATAGCACAATTTTTATAATAAAATGATTTACTAATTTTTATAATAAAATTTTGTTATCAAATTATTGCTGGAATCCATACGTCAAACAATGAAACGTTACACCGTACTGAACCAAACTAGGCACCTGACGTCCGTGTCTTCCCTTTTCGGATATGTTTCCGGTCTTATGTCTACTTGAGAAACGTGATCCGTTACTGCCACGACGTATTTCGATCTAGACTTCGAACAAAACACCGTGGCAAGGAAAATAAATGTATTAACAAGAAGACGTACACTCTCGTGTCACTGCAGACAGGTCCAAGAAGTTCGGGCGATTTCTTCTTTTCGTCCTCGGTGTCTCGCACGCCATGTTCAGTTTCCGCAAACTATCCTACCAACTGACAACCTTCGTACGCGCGCAACTGCACTTCTTTCACTCGCGTCTTTCTATATTTCACTTTTCTCGCCGCGCTCCTCCAGCTAAGCGAAAATAGAGATCGCGACGAAAGGGTGGACCGATGAAGTTATTGAAAAATCGAGAGCAAAGGGTGAAAAGTGCGGATAAAATTGTTCGCACGCAACGACGACGACGACCATCGTAAACTGAGAGCCCGGATGATCATTAACTCTCTTTTTTTTCATCCCCCACCCTCGCCGCGAACGATCGAGCCATTGTTTCGTGAATTAGGCGATGGCCATAATTAAGCGAGGGCGTCTTCAGAATTTTAATTAGGCCGCTTCCGTTTGGTCCCAATCGAATTTACTTCTCGTATTTTTAGCCGACGACTACCGCGCGCTTAACCCTTTCTTTGCGTAATTCATTGATTTATGCGCCTCCTCGATTATATATTAACGAGGCACCGATTTCAAATTAAGAGGGCACGCGCATGTCTTTACTTTCCAATCATTTGTGCCGTTCGTGCAGATGCTGTTAGTAAAAAGTGGCTATAAATTCTTGCTCTGCTATTGGAAACTACCACGCTTAATAAACAATATTACTTTTGTCGCAGAAAGTAGTAGATAATACCACGGGTAACGTAAACTTTCCAACTATTTGACTTATTTATGAAAATTGCTACATCAATACACAACAAATAGTAGTCAATATAAAAAATGGGATATTTCTCCAACTCTCTGTCTACTTCCGTTATTCCTGAAAACTTCTAGCCGCCAAAAAATATTAATTCTGCCCGCAACCAGTAATAGCCATAACTAATATTGATTAACAATTCTTCAGTTCCCCATCTACTTCCTTTGCCATTGAAAAATGTGTCATTTCGAAGAAATGGAAATTGTTTAAGAAACTTTGGCTTTCCGTAGCGTTGCAAGGTTCGATGAGCTTTAAAGATAAAATCCGTAGAATTGTAGAAGAAATGAAGGAGGAGCGAGTGGAAGTAAAATGGCAGCTGGTTTGAATTTGTATGCGTCGGCTGAGCCTCGAAATTCATTAGCATAGCGCATATCCTGTGCATCCTGTTCATCCTCCTCCCAACTTACGGCGCTCACTTTGCCTTGGAAATTTATTTCTAGGCGTACGCGCGAAATAAACAGTAGAACAGCGAACGAAATAATTTCATGAATAACACAAGAACCCAAATGATTCCATTGATGGTCAACATCTGCGGAAATATATTAGAAATTTTCCGTGTCTGACAGAAACTTGCGCTATTGTGTTCTTTGTCTAGAATTATTATTCAAATTAGGTAGTAAATAATTTCACGTTAAGTTCAATAATGTCGAGAATAAATGATTTCTACGTTGATTCAGTTTATAAATAAAATAGATACATAAAGTATTGTTAAAAAACGGGTTTCTTTAATAATGAATAACGACAATTCTATTAATTCTATAACGTAAACAATGTATATAACGCGGAATAAGTGTTACAGCGTTAAATTTTCCAAATAGTATACTGAAATAATTCGCATATCATGTATTACATTGTATTATATATAAGATAATATATAATATTTACCGAAATAATCAAGGCTCCGTTTTACAAACGCGGTCTCTTCCTTGATCTTCATGTCTTCTCCGGTTTCAGACTTTCCACCGTACACGATAATACACTCGACAATTAAAAACTTATCACTTCACCGAGCGGCAAACATTTACTGTCAAGAATCCCCAGAGATAGAGATAAAGAATAGGAAACCGTCACATCTCCAAGTGCATTTCAACGAATTTCGTACTCAATCTTTGTTTCTTCTTTCTTTCAGACCTCTCATCCTTCGAATCTTTCTTCCAGCCGTTTAGCTTTCTTTTATACCGCGTGTCAGATAGCTGTTCTTTCCATTTCTTCACTGGGTCAGAGGACGCTTTTTAGTTAGGTGCGCGTTGAAAATTGGCGCTCGAGAGCAAACAATAAACAACGAAGAGAGTGAAAACCGTCGGGAACAATCGAAGCGAAGACGTTCTCGTGCGTGTTGCACTTCGTTACTGAGGGAATTCAACGGCCGACGTCGATGCAGCCCTCAGAATGCATTGCTGCGCATGCCCAAACGCAGGCGCTCTTATTCTTTAGCACATCCACGTGCTCCCGTACCAAATAGTTCAAAGTAAAGCGGGCGATTCGAAAGTTTACTTCAAAGGGATATTTTCAAATTCTTCATACGTAATAATTCTTACGCAAAAATGACGCAGAAAGAACGAAACACAAGATTCTTTTCACTTACACTTCTATAAATAATTTAAACATTTTTCACATTCTCCGCTAATAGAAAAGAACGTTAAACTTCTCAATAAGCATATTTTTATGTATACGGGTAAAGAAAAGATTTTTTTCATATTTCTTTTTACACATAACGGTTTTAGGAATGCACGAAAATTGCGCGAATAAAGCTCATTAGATTCAACTTGCCCGAGGTGCAATTAGTTTCCAACTCCTGCGGATATACACGCTCTATTTCCGGCCTTAATTAAACTCAGACAAAAGGGGCGAGAGGGACGGGCCGTCTGCTTTAATTGACCACGTCTACGCGAACCGTGGACGCCATTAATCTTTTCCTTTTTTCTCTCTGACTTTCCATTATCACGCCAAAATGTCATCCTTCAACATATTCATGAATCATTTCGCTTCGATTAGCATTATTCAACGGCCGAGCTCCATTAATGTGTTAATGATGATTGCGAAACTTCTTGTGGACAATGAGAAAAAGAAAAGACATGGGAATGAAACGTAAATGAGCAAGGCTCTTGATAGAGAAATTTACTGTTGAATCATCATGGGGGAACCGTTGTATGTTGAATTTCTATTTCATGTTAAACCCTGCAGTCAATTATATTTTACAAAATGATCACTTATTGAAGAGAGTAATGCGTCGCTTTCACGTGACAATTTTTAATGTAACATTCTCTTATGCATTAATGAACCGCGGCAAAGTTTCTCCGAACATTCAATAAGCTATGATGCCATAGTTCTGTGTAAATTACTTAAAAGAAATTTGATCATAATTTTTCCAAATATAATTTACCGCATAATATGATGTCAGACAGAAATGTTATTCAGAACATTTTCACATTAACTTATATGATTAAATTACGATTAAGACATTTATACTTATGAATGTTTGGATAGTGGCACCAGTAATGCGAGATTGGGCATGGAAAAATAATGACTTATTTTTTAGTAGAAATTAATTTAATATTTATTGCTCAGTCAAACTTATTCATATACTTAACATTGCTTCGAAAACTCACGGTTACCTAATTAGAAATTTATATGGTGGAAACATGTGTTTAATGTATAATAGACTACATATAAATGTATGTCATTTCAACCAAGAAGAGACGCACTCGAGCAATTATAGCTTAATTTTTTAATAGAAGAGGTTAATTAGGGCAGCGATTTAATGCGATGTGTTTGTTTCGACGGAGTAAGATTGACGTAAATAAGAGTTTATATTGAAAAATTGATTGAATTAAGAGAATCGCGGAGGGGAAGGTCGGTAGGTGGATGGAGAATATTTATCCATTTACGTCGATCAAAGTGACTGACCCTCGTGTCCAAAGGGGAAATTGGGCTAGCCAATTAGGGAATTAGGGAATTAGAGGAGACTCGGCCAGCGAGTGAGTCACTCGGTCTTAAGGCCGCCATTTATTCGCTACTGACATTCTTATTAGAGGTGTTCGAGTGTTCCTGATATCTCAGAACTCAAGGAATATTTAAGAAACTTCCCAAGTAAACTTGTACTTTCTAATTCAAAGTCTTCCGAACTCGCTCAATTTCGATCTGCTGGTATATCGTGAAACTCGTCGAAAATAGTGATTGGTTGCGTTTACGCACAAATGTGTTATCCAATTAATTTATATATTTTTGCGTTCAATTAAATGAGAAGAAATGAGAAGACATAAAAATGGAATACACAATTAGCGGAGAGAATGAAATCTACTTTGTACAATTTTTCTGACGCATATTATAATACAAGAAAAGAAAGAACGTTGAGTAATCGTTGAATATATCACTGTATGTAATACTTTGATAGGATTAATTCGTTCAAATGGAAGGTTTATTTCTGTCATTAAATCTTAATTCAAGTTCACTACAATAGTGAGACGGTGAATGTCGTATTGTTATACGTCATGGGTATACGTTTCGAAGAATTTCGTTGAGTCGCATTGAAGTTTAGACGGTTAGACAAGATTTGACGGCGATTTTCGTCGGAGTGAACATGAGGGGAATTTTCTGTGGAGAAAGACAGAACAAGGCGTCCCATTCACAAGACGGATTCAAGATTTCTCTTGAAAAAGGGCACCGCTTATCGAAAGCCATTTCCTGTCGCTTCAAAATTACTCTCTCCTTTCTTTGTCTAAACTCTAAGTCGCCGCGATATCGGAGTATCAAACTTTTTATAGACGTCTATAACCCTAGAACACGTGTCGGCGATTTATAAAAAACAGCCGAATTTACGGTGCCACTTTCACGTCAAATAAATTCCCGAAATAACATAGGTAATATTTTTATATGCTTTCTAGGTTGTTCAGAAGTGGCAAGTTAAGGAACGTATAATTCTCACCTGACACAGGATCATATTTTCTTTTTCTGTGCTTGGAAGGCAATGAGGAATACAGAAATACAGGAATGAATTAGAGAAAATGATAAAATCATAGAGTGGATATATTTTGTGTTCGGCAAGCGAATGCTAGTTCAATTAGTACCGTGTGGTGTCTAGTTGAAGCGGAGCCGAAGAAGAGTAAAAGGCTCGGGCTAAGAGGACAACACGCTGAGACGGTCTGGGCGGAATTTTAAAGCTCGCCCCGGCTTCCGGTCGACACTCGATTTATTTTCCAAACACGCCCGTACCCTTATCGAGAGATCGTGTCCAGAGATCGTGTCCACAGATCGCTCCCGTACCTTTCCTACGATATAAACCGCCTTTGCAAATGTAAATTTCCGCCTAACAATTTTTATGCCGTTTCCGCTGCTTCTGGTGCATCTCACCATTTTTTCTACACTCCAACAGACTAGCCGGATAATCACACAACCTGCCTGATGCACGCTGGCCAATTTTAGCCCGGGGCAATTTTTCGAATTAACTTAATTGTAGCCGCAGAGTTCGGTGCCTGGGGATTTGATGCATTTTAATGTTATCCGGCACATAGCGGGAGAGAATAGAGTCCGAAGCTTTTCAGTTTGATGTGCTCGGTTAAATTGATTGGGACTGAATGGAGGTTAGTATCTGATTAAGTAAAAGGGAAACGTTCGAAATTCAAACGGAAACGGGCCGCTCGTGGATCGTGCGGCAAATCCCTTCCGGAAACGGAGTAATGGCCGACAGAAGAGGAGAGGGGAGCCTAGCACCGGAAGTCGTGGATACTCGTGGATCGGCGCACGACCGACACCAGGAAGTATAACCGGCAAATACGCGTAGAATCCTTAATTTTCTGTCTATCAGCGATATTACACCCACGTATTCACTTATATTCCTACCTACTTCATGTAAATGCACCATATTACATAATATGTGTCGTTCCTCTGCAGATCTACACAGAGCATAGTAACGTGTTGCGCGATTAAATTGATTAGCCAAAGACTATATAGCCAAAGTGATTAAAAATTCTATTGGATGTATGAAAAGCTCTTGAGTGAGTTAAGCGGAGACTTCTGTATAAGTCTTACTACAGATCTGACATAAAATCTAAATAGGAGAAATCGGAAAAAACAATCCTTAAATATGGAACAGCAAATACAGGTGTTGTAATCGATTGGTCACTCTGTAAAGACTGCTGTATGTTTTGACCACTGTGGATGGTTGTTCCTCAAGCTTAGGATGGTAACAGTTTTCGTAGCGAGGCAGTTTGATCAATTTTATTTCGGCCGGTTTCTATGTCACAATAATCGATGAGAATGTATTACGTAGGATGTTTCCATTTGAATATGCGAAACGTTTGACTAAACGAGCCCTGATTATTCAATACGCAATGTCCGCCGGTCAACCGGAAGTCCACTCACGCTTCGTCTATCGATAATCGTTCGTCGTGACTAAATCGTCGAAACAGTTCCAACTGCTTTCCCTCCTTACTTCGAAGAATCTTTAATCATTTTCTCAACGATTAATAAGCGGGTTTTCGGGAGAACATTGCACGTCATTCACTTTATCACCGTGGAATATTATAGGCGACATGCTCCGGTCACGTGTAAGCCAGTGAGTCTATTTCCGTTTTTACAGCTGCGCCTTTACATTATTTTTGTCCCCGACTCCCTACCGTTGGCTTATTCCCGGCATTCATATGCATTTTTCTCTAAACTCCTCGCTAAACTCTCATTTAGAGTCGCATCAAAGATCCAAACTGCAATATTCGTGCCGACAAACCTTTCTTTCCTAATGCATTTTCTAAAGGGTCATCATACAGTGATTAGTAAACAGTTACTATATTATTAAAATTTTAAGATTACTAGCAAGTAATAAACAACATTTTCGCGACATTTTCAGAACAAACTGTTCTCCTGCAAATAGTAGGGAGCTCATCTCAGGGACCGTCAAATAACGGTCAAAACATTTAAGGTATATTAACACTAACATTAACAAAAATTGAAAAAAATCAGCCAGTTTTTCGATTGACTTTCTCTATTACTACTAAATATTTAAATAATCTCGGAACAGCATACCAATTACCATATACTTAATGCATATTTCTGAGGATCATGCGGTCACACGTGACATATTTAATATCAATAAAGAAAATCAATGGGAAACCTATCTGTTTTCCTTTAATTTATAATTCTTGATATTAACACGAAAATAAAAGTTTCTACACTAACTAAATATAGTATTTATGGTCCGAGTTATAAGATGTTCTGTAAACTGCAACTGTTTCAGTGAGCACTGCACCCTGTCTGTTAACAGATTTTATTAACTCGAACCTATTGAAACGGGAAGCTGAACATAAATATACGACGTTTCCTGTCGCTTTTAAAAACGTTACGAAATATTCGAAAGCCCTGGCTCCTCGTAGGTTGGTACGATCGATCGGAACGATAAAAAAGATCCCCCGCTTATTTGTTTAGCCAAGGCTAGAGCGCAGATTAGGGATTATTTGGGGGACAGGAAACATAGTCTGTTTGCTTTGAGGGTGGATCTGTATCTCTGCTTGGAAAATAACTCCGGAGATATCTCGAGGGAAATAAGAGTTTTTCTTTGCTGCTCTTTTTCTATGTTTCTTTCTGACGTCGAAACTGGTCATTTTATGCGGCAAAGTGTACAAATTCAAACGAACGCTTCACTTCGATTGATTAGCTCGGTTACTTTTATCACTTCTTCGACGTGTTTCGAAGCACTTACGCTGCCTCTTCAGGAATCTGTGTTCATGATAATACACAGATGTACAAGTCGATGCGTTTTTGGATTATTTCAACATTGTGGGTTACCGCTCATTTTTAACCGGTGAGATACATCTAATTTTCATCATACCTGCCAACGTATCGATTTTTTCAATTGTTTCTTTAAACGTATCTCAGCCAAAGTATTATTGTCCCAAAGATTTAGCCAATAAATTGAAAAGAGTATTATTTCTCCCAGGTCCAGGCTTTTCTTCAAGTAGTCAATTTGCCGAAAGTTTCGTAATAATGGAAAGTACCGTAATTTAGGATTAATAGAAAAAGGTGAGAAGTAAAAGCAGCGAATTGAACGTGGACTGCCACACGTGTCGTGTGTGTGTATACGTGCGCATATGATGGTTGAATGAATAATTCATGCGGGCTAAGCCCGGCATAATTCGTGGGAACGAATTGAAGAGTTCACCATTCAATAGAGTTAAATCCAATCCAATTCGGCGACAACTTTTGTCCACCCGTTCATTAAACCATTTACTAATCCACTTACTCATTCGTTTATAATGCACAGCCTAATTAATTCTCCGAATCGATTTTTGTCAGGCGGCTTTCAAAATCTTATTAACGTACAACGAGTATTTATACTGCAGAATATTAATTTGAAAAGTGATCGAATTTGATGACCATATCTTTTGGAGTATCGGTCATAGTTTTTGTGATATGAATGGAAATGATTAAACACGGTCAGATTTAAATTTTAATTCACCAGATACTTTGTAAATGCAACGTACAGACTACTTGTTAGATATTCTATCAAAATGCACACATGAAAGATGATAATAAAAGTTTCCAAAAAATGTGCATAGATACCTTATTTAATTGTACTATTTAATGAGTTCAAAAGAACATCATTCAATTATTACGTTCATGACGTACCCTAATCAAACATGAGACTTACCTTTACTAGATGATGAACTTCGATGTCTTCTTCTTCTAGGCCGTTCCTCTTTCTTCTCTTGAATATTTCCATCTACAACATCGAGTGGAACAGGGGGTGCCATTACATTAGGTTCGATCAAATTTCTCGAATTCGATCGTGATCGATCCTTGCCTAGAAACGTTCCAATCGAATGGCGACGACGACCTGCCGCTGCTGAGCCTGGTGCTGGCAAGGTAGATGACAGGTTGTAATATCTGAAAAGCGAACAATCCACATTGTTACGTTTCAATTCGAAAGATGATATATTCTAAATTAATATATAGAGTGACGCCCATTAATATTCGATTCTGATTAAATTGTCAGTATGTATATATGCCACCGAAATCTACGAGGCCTATTGTTCAAACTTTCATTAAAACTCACATGAAGAATAGTAAAAGAAGAGCTTTCTTTGGAAGAGTATTCGAATATTAATGTGGCTCCCTGTATTTGAAGCGTTGTGCAGCATAAGTATATTTACCTAGCGTCATCCACACCTAAGAAAACTTCAGTCGGTTCACTGTCTTCGTCATCGTCATCATCGACCACCCTATTATTTCCATCCCCCGACAGCCCACAGTAAACCATGTCATTAGATAAGAGCTCACTGGCGGATTTGAGAACTCTTCTTCCTCTCGTTGGCCGCCTTCTGTCATTTTCTGAATGTGAATGAGACCTGAAATGACAGAACAATTAGTTGACGTAAGCGATTATTGGTATGACAGCTCTTACAGACACGTATTTTATTACGTTCACCGATGAAATACTATTATTGACTGTTCCAGAATATAGCATTATGTTACGAACGATATACTTCGCTGACGTAACTGCTTTCTTGTCGTTTCTAAATTTGTAGTATTAAAGATTCGTGGAGCCGTTGTTATCCACAGAATTTTCCCAAAGAAACTGACGGTGCCGTAAAACTTATTACATATTTAGTAGATGAAAAGCAGATAACTTGTAAGATGTAGTATATGCTTACCTATGCGGTAAATACGGTGAGGGTGGCGCAACATCTGAAGGTCTCGGGTCTCCCTTTAAAAATTGCTGCGTCCTCTCGTGATCGGCATTCGCGCTGACCGAACGGAACAAGTTTCTGAAGCTCTTGCGCTGCGAACTTCCGCCGGAACTGCTAGAAGTCCGCGCATCGCCATCTTGTTGCGTGCTCGAAGACGTGTTCAGTCCAGATCCAACGCCCATTTTTGGTCCACGACGACGGAAAAAGGAGGAGAGGCCGGTGTGTGGCCGTGGGGTTGATGGGCTTTGGGATGGCGGCTGAGATGGCGGCTGGGATGGGGGTTGGGATGGACTTTGGGAAGTCGACTGCTGCGTCGACAGGGAAAAGTACGAAGGGTTATCTGAAACAGAACATTCATTGCTCTTTATTTATCTTCTTAAATACAGAAGACAAACACAGAAGAACGTTGCTATTTGTTTCTGTTATTGTTATTGACAAAATGGTTTATGAATAAGTCGACTGTTTATTCGTCAAATACAATTAATGAGATTAATAGTTTTAGTTAGATGATGGCTTTTCAATAATTATGGTCTTGTTCGTTATTGGAGTTGCTGTGATATAGAGCAGATAATTATTTCTCTTTATTACTGTTGCCTATGTTAGTCGCAAACCTATTTAGCCCAAAGTAGACCTTATATTTGTGAAATGTGCATAATAACACTGTCCGTTCCAATTTGTTTGGTGCTCTATCAACAATTATGGTTTTGTTTGTTATCGCAAGTCTTCTATCATAATAGGAAAAACCATTACTTTCTGTT
This sequence comes from Cryptocheilus praepositus, assembly GCA_033815515.1. Classification (NCBI taxonomy): domain Eukaryota; kingdom Metazoa; phylum Arthropoda; class Insecta; order Hymenoptera; family Pompilidae; genus Cryptocheilus; species Cryptocheilus praepositus. The sequence goes on along the minus strand of JAWWQZ010000112.1, from coordinate 342,198 downwards.
TCCGTTGACCATGTTATTGGTGAAATTATTTATTCAAGAGTATACTGTTTATTAGTTAAATATAATTAATAACACTCATCCTTTTAGTTTCTCCAGTGGTTAATCAATAACAGCTATCTTGTTTGTTACCATGGTTGTTATGGCATAATAAATATGCTTGATACAGTGTCTAAATAAAACCACTGCCAGTTGTAGTATATTTTGCGTACGGCTTAAATACATTAACATTTATATATCATATCCACAATATCAATATTTAATAGGATAACCTTTTATTCATTTCCAATTGTTATTTTGAATACTAGGTATGATACCGTTTACCTTTGCTTTTTATTTGGTGACGCTAATAACGCAGAATATTAATGCGTAATTTCTTTATTAATAACACAATTGTAAATTGAATGAACAGATAAAACAAGTATAGATGTCGATCATTCACCTGTGAACATATGAACAGAGAATCCGGAAATACAGCCACAACCCTGATTAAGCAAAGGGAAATTTAAATTGTTCACTATCAAAAGAAGATTGCACCATTTCTATTAACCATTATTCTATATTTCTATTAACCATTTATTAAATTGATCCACTATATATATAATAGATTGTCACTTTGTCCTGGGACCACCTGTACGACTTTCTTCAACACTTCACCCACTGACAACTCAATTCTAATTTCACGAACAACATAGCATAGTTAAGTTAAAAGAAAAATGGCAACAATCATAATTTTGATCACATCGTAGAATTCGGTGTGTAAAGGTCAGTTTTCCGATCGAAACTGACAAGTGGACTATTCGAAGTCGAGTTCCACCTGAGACTGTTCGTCTGCCGATCTTTCGTTGACTCCCGGCCGTGGACCGGATGTTGCATTGTCCCCTACCCCTGCCTTATTCCTCTTCTTCCCCTCCTTCTCCTTTTTTTCCCCTATTCCCCTATTCCCCTTTCCCCCGTTAAGGCATAAGTCGCCAGAGCAGGAGAGTGCCACCGGAAATGCAGAGCCGAGTGCTATTACTCCTCGAAGATGGATTGACCGTGGGCAAACAGAATGAGGGAGAAGACGGATGCATGGAGAAGAAGAGAGAGAAATTCTAATAGAGTGCGCATCATAGTATCTAGAATTTGGACATGGTGGAATCATTTAACTCTGCGACCAATCTGGCATACGTACTTATTATTTTTCATTTCTACGCACTGTCTTTTTTATTTGCTATTCCAGTTATGTCATTGTGCTATTACTGCTCAAACATAGATTGGCTGTGGGAGAATAGAAAGAGGGAGACAGATTCTAACAGAGTGCACATTATGGTATGTAGAACTTGAACATGGAAGCATCATCGAAATCTGCGGTCTGAGCGGCATTATGCATTCACTTATTCCCTTTCCTTTCCGCTTATTGTATTATTTTCTTTCCAATTAGTTAATTGTTTACATTCTTATAGCGTTTCTATATGGTACCTACGGCATACATATACGTAGCTTATATTTCTTTTTCTATTGCCTTTCCTTCCTTTTCGGTATTTGATGGAATATATTATATAACGTTGTTAATTTTAAGGAAACAAGTTAATTTTTATTAACATTTTCTGTTTTTTTCCGGTGTTACACAATTTTTCTGTTATTGAACAATTTCACATAATTACAAGGGCTAGAAAAATGGAAAGAATTACGGAGAATGTTTGATGAACGTTCGTATAAGTATATGGGGTACCATGTATAAATGCTGTCCAGAATAAGTGAAATTCCATGATGGCAAAAATTCTCACGAGTGACGAGCAGAAAATTTCGGGGAACGGCAGAATTTCGTCGAAGGAATGCAGGCGGCCAATTGCAAAACACCTGCTTCCAACGAAACTCCCTCTGAAGGTAAATAAAAAAAATGAAATGAAGACACAGAAAGGCGAGAACGATGAAATACGATGAAAGAAGAAGGAAGGAAGAGGGGAAGATTTATGGCGAGGGAATACGTGAGCGATTGCGCGTGACTTTCGTGATTGGAATAAAATATTTCATATAAACACTCGCATGAATATGTATGACTTTGTGTGCGCGAGCATGTAGTAAAATAGCGGAAGCGATAGTAAATCACTTACCGACCGCCATCTTTGTACTTCTGCTTCTTCCTGCGACTTCCTGTAACATAAAAATGGTACAACGTAACTGGCGTTGCGTAACTTTCGAATCTCTGTAAATACTGTAATCGCCAATGTACTAATTACCTAAGGCGTTACATTTTTTATAAACAACTCTTAAAAACTTTTGTCCAATACCGTTTAACAAAAACCTAAAAATTGCATAAATGCTGTGTAAAGAAAATGGCGAGATAGTAAGATACTTGCAAGAGCAGATATTGATAGTATTGATTGAATGCTAAATGAGAAAAACATCTATGAAAACGTCAATGGAGAAAAGACGTCAGCATTTTAGATAAGAAGCAACAACATTATGAGAGAAACCGAAGCTATAAAGATGTTGTACAAGACATTGGCAGACAATTAAAAACTAATGCTACGTAACAGTTATAACCTACGTTTTACCAAAAATCCTCAAAGAAATTTCCTTTCTATTATTTCATTCTTCCGAAAGATGTAAAGTACTGAAGTGATTTTGCTAAAAAAATAAAATGAAGCTTATCTAGGAGGAAGGGTAATTATTCATAGGGGAGTATGAAGGAACGTTGAACAATTTTTGTTTTCAAATGAACAAATTTTCATTCATTCATCAGCTAACTTTCGCCGACTTTCATTCATTGCTGAGAATACGCGCGAATATTATATTTAGCTTGCATGAACTGAAAGGAGCGAGAAAGAGAAGGAGGAAAGAGGAAGACAGACGCATGTACATACGTTTATATTATACCTACCGTTTGGGGTGGGAGTAGTTCATTCGGAATTTTCGCCAGTTCATTTTCATTGAATCTTTCCATTCAAGGGATCAGCGACGCTGCTTCAAATGAATTCTCTTTTCAACCGTCGGACTAATAAAATCAGTTCTTCCATCACTGAATAGTTCGCGTGCTTCAAGACATTTCGCGTGTACGCTCGGAGGTTCTGAACGTAATAGCAAATGGCCGAATCGAATTTCCAATACAGCAGCAGTCTGTGTCGGAATTTCGTTCGCCCGTTGTTGTCGGCACGTGGCAACGAACATGGGGGTTATTTTCGTCCGCCCTCCTCTAAAAGGGAACAGGGGAGGCTGAGAATGTACGAGAGAAAGTGAAAAAGCACGGAAAAGCTCGACAACCGAATAAGAAAAGAAAACGAGATTTCTTGGGAATTCGTATAATGTGCAAGACTGCTCTCAGTCATAACATAGACTTTCTGTTACTGACGAGTGTGACGTGAAAATGATATGTTCCATAGACGCCAATCTACGCATCAGTACAATTATAATTCTTATGCTTTAAGTTCGTGTTATCTAATAATTAAAAGAAAAAAGAATAAATGCCGAAGACATGCCTGTGTGCATGAACATCAATGACGGGACTTCAGATGGTCTAGCCTGTATATGCGTACTTGATTATATATATCAATATTCATATAGATATGTGCACGTGTGAGACATAACAGCGGCGCCATTTATTGTTGCGCAACCGAAGAACAAAGTAAGGAAAAAACAAATGGAACGTGTTAACCAAATGGCTTGAAGCCGCAAGCGTCAGTGATTTGAATATGACATAATGATGAAGTAACGTTGCGCCGGTGTGCTAAATTTCAAAAATAATTCAATCCATGGAATGGTAGAGTGAGGGAAAGGCTACAAAGTATGAAGAAGTCCTCGTTCTCGAATATGCCCAGTGGCACACGGACATTTTCTCGAAAGCTGCATTTTCGGGAAAACACGTGGCATACCAACAGGCGCCAGATGACAGGATTTCTGAGAACTCTCATTTTTCAACTGAACGCGGAAAAGAGATGAACAAAAATGGAAAGCTTCCAAATTTCTTCAAAGCGCACTCAATGCGCAGGAATTACTTCCTTCTTTGTCAGATCGTAATTAACATAGCATGCATACTTACAACATTATAAATAATGTTAATGATATACCACTATATTAAAGAGTCTATATGAAATTGCTTTACTAAATAATTGACCGTTTCACGTGACATATGCCTTGTAAATAGTATATGATATGCAATACCATATATTAGATTAATTACTATTAGTATACGTAAGAAGAAGCACATTGATAAGATTCTTCGTAAGGCGTATGATATATCGAAAAGGAAATTTTCTAGTGCAAACACTTCTGTTTTTGACATAACGATGTATGGGTTAATATTCGTGTGAAGCAATGCGGTAACTTCAAGTGGTTTGCTCCGTACATATGTATTTATATAGAGATGTGCTATGCCATATATACGTTGCTTCTCAATCGAGCCACGACCTTCCGGCTGCATTAAATTTAGGCGAAGTGCATAATGGCATAAGGCCGCGATGCGCTCTCGAAGAAGTCGGCAAAATGGCGACATTTCGACATCTCAAACAAATGAACATTAGCTTCGAAATATTTCCCGTTGGCTGCATCCGTGTGTTCGATCACGAATTAAAAACGTCTCACGTCGAACTTCGTGCTGCTTTAGCAAAGAAACTTTGGCATGCCGTGTTTTTATTATTTTTTTTCAGGTTCAGTTTGCCGGCAATATTTTTGTTCGTCGACACTTTATTCGAGAAGCGGTTTTGTCGAAAGTTTCTTAGTCGATTAAGGAAGTGTTGCGGCGAAAGAATTCTCTTTTCGGAGAAAGATAAAAGTTCGATCGTTGAATACCGAACTCCCCCACGCTGTTAAGTAAAATGCAAACAGTTCGGCTATTTCTTGGCGAACATACCGCCTTCTTCGCATCTGCCTTTCTTCCTTCGGCTGTCAGCATCGATCTATTAATATACATCTTGCCAGAGAAAAGAGAATAAGAGAGGGAAAATAATATACAAAGGTGAAAAACAAGCGAGTGCTTAATCGAGTATTGAAGCAACTTTTCTGCATCGTTTAATAATGCGTGATAAAGAGAAATTGTGATACGTCGAAGAGTGACGAACAAGAATGATTGGGATGTACGCGTGTCTTTTAGGTAGTCTGCTTCTCTAATATTATCTTTTATCGTATATCACCTTTACTGGAGAAGTATTGAAAAAGTATCAGTTTCTTCATCTTACCTTTATTATCCCATTAACGTATTCCTTGTTTTGCCAAGCCTTCCACCTTTTTGCCACTACTGTCAAATCAATCTCGTGCACTGTGAAAAAGCCTCGATAAAGCTTTAACGATCACTTTTCACGGTTGCTCTACTTTTTCCACTCTTCCCACTTTTCTTCCTCTTGGCGAGCGTCAGTTAATCGTTTTCTCACCATTTAAGAAACTTCATTACTCTTGAACCCTAGTTACTTAAACTGTACTTTAGAGAATTTCACCGTCGTAATCGATTTCTTCGTTACACCCTTGAATTTTCGTCACTTTGTACTTCGGCGAGTACAAAACGCTTTGCTTTCATCTCTAACTTCGCTCTTCGCGTCTAATTGTTCCATCGACATTTCTTCGCACGAAAGGCTTCTTCACTCTTCATTTATCATTTCGAATTTTCCGCCTTCCCTCAGTCGTCCGTTGGCAGTTTTCTTCAGTTGAAGAAAAGTTGTTTAGTGCAGTCTTCCTGGCGATCGATGCGCGTGGATCATTTAGATCGGACGGTGAATGTTAGCGAGCGAGGTGAAGAACAGACCAGACGGCGCAAGACTTCACGGAATACTGACAGGCGTCGTGGCATCGGCGTATGAAACGGCATGTGCGATCTGCCTCTTACTCTCCGTCTCTCCCTTACCGCTTCTTCCCTCTATTTCCGTCTTCTTTTCCACTTACGCTTCGCTCTTTCTTTGTCTAATGCTGGCACACTCTTGATTACCATCACCCACGCGTGTAAGGTCGAACAAGCGTTATTTCGAGGTACGCACTTGGCGGACAGAGAAGAGAATAGTCGAATGCGAAGAAATAGAAAGGAACGGCTTGAAAGAATTGGAGAGAAAGTTCACTTTACTTTCGTTTCAATCTACACGTGTATTTATTTCTCTAAGTGTACGATACCTTTCAATGCACCCGTATCTGGGGTGGCTGGAAAACGAATGTCACCACCTCCACGGTTAGGTGTAGAAAACTTTAATTTATCGTTTTTCTGTGCTACAATATTGACAGGTAGATTCAGTTTTGAAAATTCTGCTTTCACACGTTTTCGGAATAATTAGCAAGCGTTAATCTTTGAATATAGATTAAGGATTATTTGGCAATTTTCCTGGGCTGCAATATTGACATGCAGATTGGGTTTAAAAATTCGACACTCTGTCGTTTAGGGAATAATAAAATGGTCTTTGTAAATTGGTTACTGCCACGTTATTAACGATTCATTTTGTTGTTAGGTCGGTGTTTCCAGATTGTCCCAGAAATTTCTAGTTTGATGCCTTTCACTCCCTTTGGAGAACTTTAACAAAGCTAAAAGCCCTTATGTGGAATTTCTCGTTAGGGTAAGGTTAGTGCAATTGCATGTCTGTCACGCATGTGCGTACGGAAACGGACCGTGGACTTCCCCTCTTTCTCTTCAAACCCCATCGTCCCCTCTCCTCCTATTTACACGCTGTACTATTTACATGTACTCCTATAAACATACCCATACGTTTACACGTAATTACACACGGCTACGCATGCGAACCAAACGCATGAAACTTTGTCATAGATACGCTACTCAGGCCGTTAAATTGTGATTGTTACGAGTAACAATTTACAACAATTTTTACACATGCGTCTGGTCCCGTGCTATCTTAAAATGATATATCATTTATTTAAAGCAATGATTGCTATTTACGTTAAATTGTTTGAAGGAAGCTTTATGGGCGCCAGTAACATGGCAACACCTATACTTATCTCGTTGACTGCAGTTTATTGAAATCGGATTTTCCAATCTCAAATTTGAATAAAACATACATCATTCTTTAATATAAATATTTATTAATTGCAAGATGTTTGATTCTACTATAGCGTGGTATGGTACTGTTAATTCTTCAACGCTATATTATAATATTCCATATACAATTACATAAATTTAAAAATGATTATACACTAATGAATACACTGCTGCCCAGACAATTTATAGGATTGAATATATGCCGTATTTTATTGTGAAAAATGAATGTGAAAGGAATGTGTTGATAAAAAAGTCGTAAAATAATCTGTTTAAGTTGATTACTTATTGGAACTCTGTTCAGAGTCAAAGCTAACTGTGATTTCCGAGTGTCTTTTGTTGAACGAAGGAGTATATTTGGAATATTTAAGTGTGTTCAGTCTGCGGAACACGTGTCGTCCAAATGTCAACGGCAAATCGGTCAGCTTTTCAATTCTTGGCCTTCGCATGGAAAACTGGAGAAAGTGGGGAAGCAGATGGTCAAGCGTAAAAATGAAACCGTTTAACCGGTCATGTGTTCTGTCTATTATTATAATTCGACGAAAAGGTGTACAGAAAAGGCATCTACAAAACTTAAAAAATTGTAATGTATCAAATTTAATGTCTTCTTTGTTTCGACGAAGTTTGTAGAAAAATTGCTGCCGACCACGTTTCTCATTAGAAATTCAAAGAGTCCACGGAATCGAAAGGCAGAAGACAGAATTACGTGTGGGAATGTGTCTTGCTGATCCATGGATCATTGAGTATTCATCTCTGCTTCCTCTTCGGAAGACGCCACTGATTAGCGGTAACTTTGTTATAAATAGAAAGCCACAGATCTGCACTTACGAGAGACACTGACAGTAAGATTGGAAAATGAAAAAGTTGTATAATGTGAACACTTAGAAGAGTTTCCTGTCGCATGAGCTCAGTCGATCAACGATCCACGGCGAATTCCACAGAAATGATCTAGGGCCGGTCGGTAACGTCGAGACGCTAGATCCAAGACTGAGTGAGAAAGTAGAATTGTTTTGTCCCTATGCTCTCAGGTAACATTGTATCACGTGTAATGTATAACATACACACGTTTATAAACAGATTGGGGTACGGCTAATATAACATATTGCAACAAAATACGCACACACCCAATATGAACAATATAGAGAATTAAATATTAGAATCGTCTGTTAACGCAAAATATTAGAAGACATTTCTTCAGATTGATTTTAATTTAACGAATTTTGCAGTGCACACATAGGCATATGTAAGTGGTGTTAAATTTTACTGTAAATGACCGATATATAAAGTTTGATACATGCTTTCCTAATAATATACCTTATCTATAGTAATAGTGGACAATGAGACAAAAGCCCTTTTTTGATTAAAAATGGAAATCGATTGAGAACTTTTTCGATGAAAATAATTAAACGAAAAAGGGGCTTTTATCACATTATCCACTATTATTAATACGGTTGAAAATAAGACACCAGTTAAGATCTAGCCGTAATAAGCAGCTGATTAGTCCCGAGCGTGATGCTCACTTCGCTGATGATGCTGCCCTCAGAAGAACATCGAAGCTTTGCCAGTCGGCCAAGCAGGACGAGAAAATGACCGGGCTGGTGATGAGGAACGATGATAAGATAGAAAAAAAAGAGAGGTTGAGCGTTTCATCTCGTATCCCCCTACAGACTCATCAGCAGGTCTAATGCAGACAGATCCTGCCCCAGGCGCTTCGAATTAAGATACCTGAACGGTTTGCACTTTGACCACTTACGACAAATTCAATTTGTCTGCGCCATCTTTCGACGTCGAAGCAAAATGTTAAAAAGCCAGGGCTGAGAAGTTACAGAATGAGTTAAGACGCTGGATTCAAGGCTACAAGTGAAAGCTGTTGCCTGGAATCTGTTACGTTGTATTTCTTTTTTCTTGCATCTCCGCTACTTGTTTCAATGCCTACCTCCCCAGCTCTCATTTCTGCCGTTTCTCTTTATCGGTTTGGTCAGTTGGTGCACGGAATTTCTCGCGTCAGTGTCCGATCGGACCTTACGGTACAACGATTGTAACGGGTTCCTTCGATTTCACGCCGTTTCTGCCGATTTTCTCGAATACGTGCGTGTCAATTGTGTATGCTGACAGAAAATAGGTAGTTTTTTGCGGTGAGTTTTCTGCCGTGTTTTCTACGATTGTGTAAAGTGAACTTTTCTCAGGTGACTTTGTGTTTGACGTTGGTCTGATTCTAGCTTAATACAGTCGCAGTACCGAAATGTTATATAACAGATCGATCAGCAGTGAATCTATCGACTTTGTATACGGTAGATGATCTTTTCGCTATTCTGTTCAATCGCTACTTACTAAAGATCACGTATCCGCGAAATTCCGGTGATAGCGAAAATCTGTTTACCGACCTCGAAATTCAATGAAAGATCATGTTTCGTAATAACTTGATCCGTTAATCAATTCGTGTTCCTAATTATCAGTGTTATCTCGGTTTATCAATTACTTATTCCGTGGAGTTTTATTTGATTTTCAGAAAGAATTCATCTCGCGACTAGCATTTCAAGTGATCCGCGTTAATAATCGGATAATAAATAACAGAATAAATTTTCCAAATTTGGACGATACCATTTCCAATTTATTTTCTATGCTAAAAGACTGCGTTTACTAGGAGCCGTATTAAAAAGTGTTAACAAAATTATAATTCACAGGAATGTTGAGAAAAATAGTAAAAGTCGTTTTTGCAACTTTTTTGTCCGAGGCTATAATGAAAATGTCAGCAATACATTTTGTACATTTAGGTCAGTTATGTGGATGGTCAGTTACGCTGGAAATTTCACCGAAATTGGTTAATGCAGAAACAATCAAGAGGCATTGGAAGATATATCAATATTTTGTCTGACATGTACCCAACGTAGACTGTTTTCAACAAAATTGACAAATAAATTAGAAACTTCATTATCTCAATTTTCACTGCAAGCTCATATAAGAAAGGGCATAAAGGGTGATCGGTTCTATTTTTTTCGCAATTCTGCTAAATTGCAATTAAAGAAACATTGAATTTGTTTCGATCGATTTGATCGGCCCTAAAGGCAACTTTATCATCCTATGCGCGCGCGCGCTCCCAACGAAATTTTATCGAAATCTGGCCGCACTTTATCATATTACGCCGAACGGCCTTTGACGTAACTTCCCTCCGACCTAATCGGAAACATCAACGCGACTGAGAGGAGAAATGAGAAAAAATAACCTTCCGTTCGGACGTGAAGAAGAGGTCTGCGATAACCGGAGAATCCTGCGGACTTTTTTCAGTTGACGTCACACGCGAGGGAGTTCGCGTCGATTTCCACAATCTCGCGCGGTTGAAAGAGGGATGAAAATGGTGGAAGGGGATGGAAACAGTGAACATCAGCGTCTATCAGTCTTCCGTATACGCGCTCACATGTATTTATATACACGCTTTACGTACGGTGAACATATGTAAGCATATAGACGTTGTGACTGCGTGTTTGTGAAGGGAAGAGTATAGTGCAAGTTTCTTTAGAGAATAGGCGTTCTTCTATATCGGGTGTTCAAAGTGAAACGCAGTATTTTTCTGGAATATCATTTTCAGAATATCAGCGGGACGAATCAAGTATTGCTTGGATTTCGAACATTTTTTTAAGGTCGCTGAGCTTTGAGTGCTCCTCGGTGAAATAAAAAAAGAGGCAGATTACCACAATTCTCGTTATCGAAAGGGTCCGCTACTGACGCAGTCTCGGCTTTAAAAAAATTCACGCGATTACGAAATATACGTTTTGTCAAAGGTTTTACCGCTGAACCATAACGATCATGTTAGCAAGCACTTTACAGCGTTAGCTACACTTATTTCGTGACAAGTAAAGTAGATATAACAGTTTCCACGGAAAATGAGTTCTAAGCACTCGCCCACTATCCTGCTTTGCTTCATCGACCATAATAAACATAAAAAGCGCAAGTCCGTGTCAATGTTAAGAATGAGCATTATTAACAGTAGTTTTGTATTAGATTGACAGTGACATAACTTCTAAAAAGAAAAGTAAGATTTTCGGCAACGGAAAAGTACTTGTGAATAGTCGATCGTTACCGTAGTAAGCAGCTTGATGGGTATGTAGTAATATTTGTATTATGTATCATTAAGGACGATGACGTTAAATAGAATTGGAAAAAGTCGCGAGGTTGCGCATTTGCGACTATGTGCGCTGTTATGTATCTAGGCGTATGTATCTGCGGTGTATGGAGAGGACGAGATACGCTGATGAAAGGGAAGCGTAGTAGACATGCGCGTGCGCAGGATTTTCCCGGGAATCGGGTCTTTCCGGGTCTCCGGCACGGTTTTCCTTCACTTCGGTGTCGGCAAGGCAACAGGTGACAAGTGCTTCTCCTTTCCAGAACGAAACGTCAAATCGAGAAAAAGGAACTAGTCGCACGAGCATCGGTGACACTAAAACGCGAACAAGAGGAGAATTATTCTTGCCTTCGAGAATTTAGTTGCCTTGTAAGAAGCGGCTTGGACCGTTGGCTGAGGGTGTTGAGGCCACTGTTAAGGCAGAACCGAAAGCGACATGAGCGTCGAGGACGCCATCAACTACAAGCCCAAAGAGGAGGAGGATTATTACGCTCTGCTCTCCTGCGACGAATCTTCGACGGTTAGTAAACGTTACTGCACTCTCCATAATGTCAAATATTCCATCGTTTTATTCGCGCAAACTGAAAGTGGACTCTCTGATGGTTTATCTTGAATGCGTTCGGACTTTTATTTTTATCAGTAAGAGAAGTAATTTCTTTTTCTTCACTGAAGGCTGTACCTGTAGCGAAGACGATGGTTGTCAGCGTCGCGGTTAATAAGATAAGAAGAATGGAAACAGATGTACAAGTAGGAAATATGATTCATTTTTTAATAGAAACGTTTTATTGGTGCTCAGAAATTCCCTAATGAAGTACTAAGTTATTCCTTTCGGTGATGAAGCAACTTACGTCACGTAGTAAACGTATCTCGTTCGTTGGCGCAAGTTGAACCTTCGAAGAAACGCAATTGGTGTAATATTGTCGAGCTTATAGCGCGAAAGTAAAGTTTGTCAAATTCCAAGTCCACTTTGGCAATGTTTGCCTCAAGATTCTCTTTATCAAGCCGAAAGTTTACAAGAGCTGAAGTTTATCAAGGCTAACTTTTGGAAATTGAGTTTGTCAAACTGGATTCTGTCAGATTGCAGATGTTTCGGAAGATATTTATTAACGCTTGTTAAACCCGACTTTCTCAGGGGTTGCCTTGAGATGTAATCATCGAGAGGTTCATCAACACAAAGAGATAAATTAAAGGAAAATTATAGATAAGAAAGTAAACTCAAGTAACAGTCCGATAGAATCGAATCGGCGTATATTAAAGTTCAATGAAATTTGTGTAGTAGTGAGGTTTGAATTTGATGTGAGACATTATTAATTGGAGCCGATAATTAAACTGATTAATTCAGGATCTCGGTCGTTCGCCTCTCTCCAGTTAGATTTATATTCTTCTGGCCCATTAAACGCAATTGACCTCCGCCGATAAATAGCATCGCGCGACAATCGACGACTTCTCTCTATTTTCCATCGTTTACATCTTTTTTCCTTTTCTCTCCTTCATTGATAATAAGCCAAAAATAACTGCACTTGCTTTAAATAATGCCTGTTTTTCTTGTTCATACAACATGTATTAAAGTATGCGGCATATTGAATCAGTTAATAAACCGCCGAAGGGCTATCTACTGCAACAATGATGAACATTAATCGTAAATCCTCATAAATTCCTATGATCATATGACTGACGTAGGCATATATAGAACATTCTTCGTTACGTTAATATAGTTATTGCTTACAACCCTTTAACATGGCCTTTTTATTCTGTTAAGGTCAGTAAACAATGAGAACCTATAAACCATTATTTTTATATTACCCTCTAGGTCCACAATCAATTTGCTAGTAATTCGTTTATTTTCTTGTTTAGAGATCTACTTTACTAAATTTTTATTAACATGTTCAGAACGATGTCACGGAAATGTAAATTATATCTGTTTGTTTTCAGCAGCCAAGATCACGTAGAAATAAGTAGCCGATATGAGTTTATTCACGTGTTCGTAGCTTTGAAATTGTTTAAAATGAGAACTGATTTTTATTTATTTTTCCCATCGATTTATCTTACCTAATTTATATATGGGGGACATTGAATTGCACATTTCATTTTTTGGAGTATCTTAGAATATTTTTTGTATCTCTCCAGGGTAATGTGAACAGAGTTTTACATTTTATACAGACAGTGGGTTGTTTCTTCTTTACATACTTTCGGCCATTGCGATTTGGGTGTGTTGGTATATTTTGAATCCTTATTCATCTTCCAAAGCAGCAAATCGACCAGTATAACAATGCTTTGCGAACGTAAAGAAACGCATGTTTTGGTAATTTCCTTCATCTCGGTTTGGTTCCATCTCGGAAACTGTTCGAAATTTTCAAGCGTGCTTTGCGTTTTTTGTAATATTTTCGAAGCCTCTTTCAATTATCGCGAAAAGTAGGTCAATCAGAAAACTTCCAGTTTTCGGACCATCTGGATGCTCGGTTTTTACGATTTTTTCACACATTTTTGGCGATATCTCCGGAACTATTGCGAATTTTTAAGCGCGCCTTGCATTTTTCCGAGTCATTTTGCACCCCCTTTGATATACTACAAGGGCGAGCAAATCGGTGACCCATCATTTTTTGGCAAAAATGGCAAGGGGTATACCTTAAGATTTTCTCGATTTCTTCAACGCCCTGTCACGTTTAAACTAACCGTCGAAACCTATAAGTAATACAGGTTTTCTTAAAGCTCTTTGGACGCACTTTCACGTGAGACTAATCGCAATCAGCAATTTTGAAAAAAAATTTTTTGTGCTTTCTCAAAATCGTCATATCTCGGAAACTATGAAGAGTTCAGCGCCCGGAAAGTGGTCCATCTTCAGGGCAAATTACCCTCTATCGAATGATATCGGTCCGAAACAAAAAAAAAATTTGACATTTTTCGCCATTTTTCGCCTATTTTCGCGTATTTTCAGCTTATTTTTCATATCTTTTCTGCTCAATTTTGTTCCTAATTCGGGAACTAGTCGATCTAGTCGAACTAGTCAGTCTAATTACTCTTTGTCGAATGGTGTCTATCCCTTTCTAACACTATACTAAATTAATTTTGGTTGCCCCTTAAAACTAACTTCTGATATTAGTGAATTTGATGTGGAGAAGAACGTGTTAATGAAATGACAGATCGGCGTACACTGTTTGCTGTGAATATCGCGAACGTTCTTTTTATCACTGCAGGTCGAGCAGATAACGGCGGAGTATAAAGTGTTAGCGTTGCAATATCACCCCGATAAGAATGCCGGCGATAAGGAGGCTGAGGCGAAATTTCAGCAATTAAAGGTAAACCCCATCATTTTTTCATAACCTTTTCTATCTTCATTTATCTCTTCCTTCGTGACAGTGGGGATTTTCTATCAATCACCATTTTACCGAAACCGTTTTGTATATCTGTCATACATATAAAAGAGTATAAGGTACATAAAATGTTCGGGGAAAATATAAATTGATTACCGCAGATTCTTCTCTCTTACGATTTGACGCGTTTCTTTTTCGCGCACCTATTTCTCGGGCTTCCTCCTCTTTTTTAAACCGGCTCTTCCCTTTCATCTTTCATTTTTACCCTCTTGGCGCCGTACTTTATCTGTTTAACCCCGTTCTATTCGGAAAACTGCAAAGGAGCTTTTTGTTCGCTGTTGAAAGAACGCAAAGGAGACACTCTGCGACCCGGAGAAGAGAAGTAATTACGACAAGTGGCGGCACAGCGGAATTTCGATCAGCTACAAGCAGTGGCTTGGAATGAAGGAGCACGTACATCAAGTGAGTACACACAGCGACCTCACTCTTTATATCCTCGCGATGTACAGACAATATTTTGGAGACAATATTTTTAGTATTGATTCTATGATTAAGCGTGAAATAGTTATTGATCAACACAAGTTTCTGTTTCCGCTATACCAAAGAATGAATCATTGCCTCCCCCATTGTCTCTGAAGAAAATGGAAAGATCTGTCCGGTCCGATTTAGGAAAGCTTTTACGAAATTTCGCAGCGTAGCTGTTTTTATTATACCTTCAGCGTGGAAACTTATTATACGTTGTCTTTAAATTGAATTTGGTTGAAAGCAGCGGATGCCTAAAGAGATTGTGTTGATCAGAGGTTGAGATAAAATAGTTTATTTTGCCGTACATGAGGCTGGCTATGATTGACAGACTATGCACTGGAGTACGCCAAAAACGAAGGACCGCATGCTGCCTGATGCTGGCGGGCTTTCCGGCGATGGTTCCGGAGATGTTTCCGGAGGTGTTTCCGGTTCGCCAGGTCACGTGCGCGGTCAACCAGCTAATGCACATCGTAGGGCATCCGAAGGGGGTGCAAATATTTATTACGGGGCAAGGAGGGACATAGAATGGGACTCGCAGCCACCCAGCGAGGTTGTTAATAAGTTCCGCAACTACGAAATCTAAGAAAAATGAATGAACGGAAATGGAAAGGATCAACCACGCGGATGGGAATAATGTAGGCACGAGGTAAATAATATGTGTGTGGAATGAATGTCTCCTGTCGGAAGAGGTCGGGGAGGGATCGGTGAGTTTGCACTTTCGTTAAATGTTTTTTGGTATTTGAGAGATTATCTAACTACGGTAGTGTTCATTTCGATGGTAGGAAGTCTAGCTTGAGATCGAACGTGAATAACCGAAATGTAGATTAGAAGTTTTACATTTTCCGTTTTGTTGCGTTAACAGTATAGATGATAGACATCGCCAACTTAAATGATCGGGAAGCTTTTTCCGGAATAAATGTTCTCTCAAAGCGCGAAACGTTTTAACGATGATGACTAATATCGGAACAAGCGTATGTACTATCAAACTATACACGTGGATATCTAAATAAGCAAATGAAGTATATATGTATATATATACACACACATATATGTAAACATATCTGTTCGAAACTGTCCAATTAACGATGGAAATAATATTAAAAAATATGGTTGTCGCTACTTAATAAGTCGAAATTCGCAATGGAGGGGTTCTCGATTGATAAGTCGTCTTCATTATTACGTTACTTATTAATTCATTGTAATGAAGAACGAGTGCTTCGACGTTAGACACGCCAAAGAAAATATCCGCGGAATTGACTGAGCTGCTTGTAAAAGGCGAGCTCGGAAGTTTTCTAGGATACTGAACGTTATGTCTCCATTGCGAAATTTAGCAATCAACAACGTTACAACGGTACCTGTTTCTTCCGAGTGAAAAATGCGTATGGGGAAAATTTTTTACAAACCTATGCAAAATGGTTTATTAGGTGTCCAAGCGACTGTGGTTGCGTTCTCTTCTTTTCTCTACTTATCCACTGCAGTCTTCCGACATTCCCGCTCTTTAGTTTTGCAATTTGTCGGTTATAAAGATATTGCGGTATTATGAGATTTTTAATTAACTGGCTGCTGGAAGTTCTTTTTACGTCGAAGGTTTTTTTTGCCCATAATTTTCCCAAACGCGATAGACATAACAAGCTAAGCGTTTTTTACATGTAACAAACATAGTCGAGTGGGTGTACGTTAGTTAACCGAAATTAAAAAAGAAGGCAGAGAGAGTACGAGATTGATAGTGAATGATTATTGAGTAATTAAATTGCATTTTTTACAAGAGATTTATCGACAGAACTATTTTACAGTTGAAGAAACCATATGAAACCAGCGATATATCGTGTTATAATTTATATTACAGTGCTTCAATGCATGTCAAAGTGATAGTTTCAGTGAATTTTTCTATTCGACGGTTGATCAGCATTGAGTATTAAAGAAATATTGTCGTTAATGATCACTTTCTTAGAAGATATAGAAAATACGAAAACTACGCCACTGTGAAGGATATGGAAAATAATAGGTTGCGAAGAGAAAATTCTGGAAAGCGTAAAAGCTGTTGATAACGTCGGAAAAAAGATAGGAAAAATTCTCGGACCATCCTTATTACTATGAACGTGTACCCTGTTGTACCTATATTTTTCTAGGCTGTCCGTTACTAATATATACATATATATATATATATATATATGAACAATATATTTACAAGTGGGTGTGTAATACAATTATTACAGCGATTAACGTGATACCGACATAAAATAAATATTTGTCTATTTATTATTCGAATAAGATCGATCTGCTTGACTCGTGGAACTGTCAAAAACGACTTTTGCGCAATTATTCGCGATAAAAGCATAAACATATGCGTAGATCTGGCTGATGTTGGAAAACATGCAACAATATTGTTGATAATGCTTCGACGTTTTTCTCATGTTAGACGAGTCAGTAGATCGCCTTTAGGTTAAAACAAATTGGAATTACCCGTTATAAGTACGCATTCACATATACGTAAATATGTGTTTGCGCAATGCACGTGAAGAAAACAAAGTAACGATACCGAAAATAAACGGAAAAATAAATGCATTGATGAATGCTGTGTCAGATGTCGCCGGCTGGCCCACGCGACAATATCTCTGTAATTCGCGACGTGTTAAGGAAATCAATAAATAAATGTGTTTAATTAGCCTTCCATCAATGTTTCACCGCCCACAATCAGGTTGAATGGGCTGCGCCGAGCGTACACCGGGAATATTTGTTATTTGCGCAGCAACACCTGCAACAACGACGATAAGGATTGAATGGGACGCTCAGCGGAGATTTTCATCGCATATTCTAAATTTATGGACAATGCGAGGTGGGCTTAAATCGAAATCCGATGAGAGAACGGGTTGCGCACGGCTTTCACCTTTTTCCGTGGGAGTAAAAGTGGGGAAAAAAACGGAGAACGGTGGAAAAGCTGGCGGGTTGGAGGATGGCAAGGAGGAAAAAGCCGAAACATCGCGCGCCGGAAGCTTCGAAGCGCGAAACAAACGGCTCGCCCCAATTCCCAATCATCCCAATGTATTTATACACGAGTCTATAGCCATGCGCCTCTATAGACGTGTCTATATGAGAAAGTAAAACGCTAAAAGGCGAGCAATGAATATGCCTCTTTTTCCTTCAATGTGTCATATTTTATCCTCCACATCTTCCTCTTCAGGAGCACTATGCCTTTGTTACAAGTTACTCATTCAGAAAGATACTCATCCCCTGAAACAGTAGATAAAAGAAATCAAAGGACTTATGTTCCTGAAAAGGAGGCCCATGTTTAGAACCGAAAACAATTAATTGAATGAAGCAATGAACAGTGATGCAACAAAATGTCAAATGCATTCATTTCAAAAGAATGACTGCTTCTTGTATTCATCTTCACCGAACTAATTTATACGCACAATGTTTCTTTCAAAATTTCTGCTTCTTTTTCAGGAGTCTCTATACTTTATCAAACGGCAGAAAATCTTCATTTTCGTTAGCTACTTTTTTAATCGGAACAAACTGGCTACAAATTAAATTAATTGTTTATATATATATTTCTTTATTATATATTCATTTTGGAGCCTTCTGATTCTCTCTTCAAAAGTCTATATAGTGGAGACAATAATCTTGTCTCCATTGTATAAATTCCTCATAGAATAGAATTTAAGTAATGAACATAAACATTTGTTCATAGTTAATTTATCCTATTATGAAAAAATGGTGTTTCCACTATATAGACTTCTGAAAGGGCAAGCACAAGATTCGGAAAGAAACGAATTCACAGATTCAACATTCATTTCGGAACCTTATGATTACCTCTTCAAGTGTCCATATAGTGGAGGCAAGACATTTTCACGGTTAGCTTGTCAAATTGAAGAACATAATTATATTTCTGCAGGCAAACTAATCGGTGCGCCTAGACGTAGCCTGTTCGTAGATGAATAGCAGGTCGAACTCGAGATTTGAAAGCGTTGATGAAATTTGAAACGCCGTATGTCCTTTTCCGTGATCGATCGAATGGGTTGAAGTGGGCGTCGGGGTGGTTGGAGTGCTCGGTAGTTTACCCCTCCTCTTTCTGGAAGGCACCCAGCCTGACCTGAAACGACCCCAGCTACCTACACCTTTGATCAAAATTGCCGCACGCACCGCTGGCTACGCTTCAACCCTCTTCAACCCCCTTCAACCCCCATCAACCCTATTCCTATCGTTGCTCGTTCTCCGAAACGGTCGGCCCAGAGAACGCTCTTCGATTTTCTGCTTCGACCTTAACCCTTTTGACTCTTCTCCCATCGCCATCAATTCGTAGGTTGTTCCTCAATTTTTTCCGATATGCTGAACATCGCTAGTGAAAATTGGAACTGACGATGGAAGTGGTCAAGTGAATGCATACACCGAACCGTTATCGGTTCTGCTAGATTACAATATAGGAGTGGGTGGCATCGGTCTCAACAGTCAGGAAAGGTATACAATCATATCGAATATTGGGTGTATATTTAATTTTGCTTTTCAACATATGTACAAACAAATACAAACTTTTCCAGAAAATGTGTCACCTACACTGTTAACACTTTGCTTGCAATCTGGATAACCTGTGAGGAAAGATTGTCTTGTTGAATGCCCCAAATCTTTCTCATTCAAAATGTCTATGTCAAATGTCATCATAGCTAATTAAACAATATAACGTAATAAAATAATTCACTGTTGAGCAATTAAAGATTTCAATGAAATCAGATATGAACTGTCTGCAGATACATCGAAACAAAAACTGTAGAAGCATAAAACTTCATGAATTTATTTCACTATTGGTTGATATATTAATTCATTCTACGCTGATGATATATTGATTGTGCAGCTTGGTGATCGAGGGAAATGGAAGAAAAATTCGAGATTTGTAAACGTTTATTGTTGTTTACCGGCGTCATCTCTTCACTTATCTATAAAGATGATGTAACGATCTTGTCTTTAATTAATTACGAACAAACTTACATCCTAGGTTAGTTAATATTACGTAGGAAATACTTACAATTGTTCGATTGTTCGTAAATAAGTGTGTAAGTGTGCGCGCATAAAGATACATTCGAAGAAACGGGTCTACCTTATACAGAAGCGGCGTTATCAATGGCTATCAAGCTAACTTCTACTAACCGAAATTCAATCGGAAATGTCAGGTCCAACATTTTTCTGGAAAAACTGCAAAACGAACGACAGCGCTGAACACTTTCTCGACCATTACTATACGAATTAGACTATTATGTGACGAATGCATAGGGATGCAAACACACACTTACACAGATTAACAATATAATAATTAGGTGCGATAACAACGAATCGTAACAACATGCCAGAGGCAAAGAAATTCAGCGATGATAATTCAATAATCGCGTAATCATGAATTTCTTCGTTCGCCCTCTGCTACTTTTTCTCACCCTCTTCTCCACAATCCGCCCAATCAATCGATCGAAATCGTTCACCGTTAGTCTTAATCGTCCGCACTTTTATTTCGCTATATCTTTTCTCTATTAAATAGGCGCCGAGAAATTTTTCATTACATTGAGCAATACGTTTTGGCGATGCGTCGTCTTTTTCGTGCTCGAATAATATGGTTTTCGTTTATACATCTTACGTCGCTGAAGAAAAATTGTTTATCATCTGAGTAAAACTTAAACCCGTCAGTGAATTGAAACATTTCAGAAACATTCAGGCCTCTCTGAAGCATAAAAGAAACGGCGAGAAACTTCTAACTTCGATTATCGATCGCGATCTTCGACTTCGCAAGCAATTCGTATACGAGGGTTCATTATTTACAAAATCGCTGGAGAAATTTCAGACGCGAGAGTTCGTTCGTTTAGTCTTTCTCGTTACATCTTCCGCAATGAACGTGAATATAACAAAAAACGTTGCCTATTATATCCTGTTATAAATTGCACCGTCTCACATTTTGCGAGACACCTTAGATGCGTTATGGTATATCTGCGTCGTTTCTACAGTCGCTAAACTTCTATTCCGTTAAGTTTACGTTATTTATTTAGGAGTACGCGCGAAAGAAATACCTCGCTTTGTTTCCTTTTAGATGATCGAGGAGAGACGAACTTTTCTCCAGTGTTGTAATACCTGTATGTACAACGATTGTTTCATTAGTCGTTTAGTTAGTTAGTTTTAGGCCTCTGTACGTTGTACGAAAGATTACTTATTCTTATTCATAGTGCGAGTTTACTTAAAAATCAAATCCAAATATTCGTACGGACTAAGATAAGGTAAAATATAATAAAAAAGGGAACAAAAAATTGCAACGTTCTTTATTAAAATCTCTATTAAGATAAAAATGAATAAAATCTGGTATTGAAGAAAAAATAAAGCGACTTACATAAACATATTCCACATTAACAAGGAAGACTTATGTGTTTCCTAATTAAAAGTTCTCAGGACTCTCTTTGCGGTTTCTGTTACGTAAACCTAAGAATTACCTTTTAAAGGGGAAAGCACCGAACCGAAAATCGAGCAAGTTTCAATTGTCATTATTATTACAACACTGGCCATGTTTCGATTTTCGGCATAAAAAACGTATTTCTCCCGATGCCAATCGTAAAAAGACGCTCTCTATTCTGAAAAATTCTCCTCCCCAGCCCAAGAGTGACGATCCTGGTGAATTAAGATTACAATGACAGGACGACGAGCGTTCTCTGATATGGCGAGGAGTCGAAGTAAAATGAAGAATCGAGCCTGGGGAGGGAGAACTCTTGCGATTTGGCAATATTAAAGAAAAGCTACAGAAACGAATAGAACGTCCTTATCGATGTTTCCTTCTTTCTTAATATTGCAGTCAAATCGTCAAATATTTTTCTTATATATCCTATGAATCACAATAATAAATGCACTCGAAAAGTCTCATTATAAAAGTGCCTCCATTTTCTTATGTTTCTCTATTTTTTTTCTTTTCTTATCCTCTGCCTTTACCCAGACGCTTCTCTTTTCATCCTCGTTTACGTTGGTGTTCAGGGTGTTATAGGCAGTTTTAGGCAATAAATTCCTACATGTTATATACGATTGAATTCTTTTAACGGCATAATCACAATTATTATTGTAACGGCACGCGACGACGCTTCTGATAATGATTGTGATTATCATTGGGGTTTGTTAATAGTTGCGTCTTTGTGTTTACGTGTTATTTAGTGGAATCTCTAAATCTACAGTTGAGCAGGAAAGGGTTTGCTTCATTTACTATTCTTCTCGTCCCTCAGATTTTATGTTCTCCAACATTCTCTCTCTCTCTCTCTCTCTCTCTCTCTATACTGCTATCTATATGTATCAATTTTCTATTGTTCTCTTGTTGTTCGCCTCAATTACTCTCTATATCGCTTCAGGTCTTTTTTTCTCACTTAATAGTTGTTATTAAATTGAAAAAGTCTAAGATTCAGTGCGTAGCGTCAGCTTCATCAGCCTCTTGATTCTCCAAAGTGCATGGCCTTAAAAACTCTTGCCCTCTCTCGTGCAGCCATTTATTAGCAACTGAAAGAAGAATTTATTTAAGAAATTACACAGCATTACACACAGTAATTTAAATAACAAGGCGTAAGCTGAAAATCATTTACCCCATTTTGATCCGGTTAGAACTGGACAGGCTGCATGTCTCGTTTTGAAATCTCCTTCACCATTGGGTTTCAGATTATACCAAAAAGCAGCGCTACCCTTTCTTGGCCAGAGAGAAATATTTATGGCTGTAAATACTGTACCTCCCCCCTGTTCAACGTCGCTCATCTACAACACCAATATGTTTATTTCAATAAAATGTATTCGAGTCAAATCTTTTCTTTACAGTAAATATCATATGCAATGAGCTGAAATTTATTGTACAATGACTTACATAATAAAGGACAGTGGCAATTCGATTCCCCGTTCCTAAACTTTTAAAGGCATTTGTTTCTTCTTTCTGTAACAAAACATTTATTCTTTACGCTCTCTTCTATGAGTGGATTTTCATAATCATTAGTATTCAAAACTTCGTTAGAAGTATATAGTTGATTTGATACAATTTGCACCCTCATACATCAACATACACACAGGTTAACATACATAACGTCATTAACTTAGACGTATTTCCAAACCAATATTCTATAAAACAGAAGGAAAGGCAAAGTACAATGACACAACATACAGATTTTGCAGGGAAAGTGTAAAAACATGATCCCATTTCTTCAGGTGGAAAGGGATGAGTGGTAACGTAGATGAAAAGACAAAAACATAAAAGAAGAAAGCAGCAGTACTGGTGAAAGGGTTGGGGGTTATATTACAAAGTATTTGAAGTATATAAATATGCAGGAATTTTTGGGAAGTTAGCATGAGAAAGGGTAAGAAATAATTAGCAAGGCCTGGAGTCAGCGGGGGAAGTCACTGGGATGAATTGTGGAAACTGATAACAGAAATTGAGAGGAATAGGATGGAATACGACAAATGCAGATGGTAAAAATACTAAAGAGTGTAAAGAAATATGCAATAACCACAGTTAGGTAGACTACGTTGTATATAACACCCTAAAAATGTTGTATGCTTTCAAAATATAAAAATAAACTATTATACTGCTATACTAATATTCAAACAACAATGCAATCTGATAACCCAGGAAGGGACTTGCTTGTACATTAATTATGAGTGCAATTTATATTTGAAAAATGTATTCCCTTATATTTTGTACTGTTGTTCATAATTTGCTGTACACAATATTTTTTTTATATACTCTGCGAGAATTATTCCAGTGATATCAGATTTTGCAAATCAAATGTTAAATGTCGAAATCGAAGCAATCTAAATTTTCTCAAAATGTATTGAAATGTTTCGTTAATTAATGAGTTTGAAGTGAAACAACGTTAATATATTTTTGCTCAAAGTTTGACAGGCTTCAGAATTTTAGCGTAAACAGTATGACATTTTATTTAAGGAGAGCACGGTGAGCATTTAAAGTTTAAAAGGGCTCACCCCAGAAAAAGGCCTGCAGTGTACTTTTTGCAGTTACACAGCCTTTGCAGAAAGCAATTTTTCGTGAAACGTATTACTTAATTGTTTTTTTTTGTCTTTTTTTTTGTTGAAATATCTTACCCGTGCGAAATCAAAATGTGGTTCGTAATGGCCACCAATGCCATAATTGACGACTTGTAATTCCTCAGCAGTGTCAACGCTCATGCTGGTCATGTGTTCTACTCGCCGACTGACAGCTGCCACATGCTTATGTTCATGTTCCTGCAGCCAGGCACTTTTGCTAATTCTATAGTTGGCGACTTCGAGTGCGCCGGTTTTGTAATTTTGAACGGTCGCCCGCTTAAACTGCAAAGGCAGAACATTCAGTGAGTGTTTCGCGTGCATAGCTCAGTCAACGTACGCAGATCTGTGTTAAACGAAGTTTTCATCCGTTCGGAACCGTGGAACTCAGTTACGTTTAGCTTAGATATGTGCGACTTAATTCATAGAACTTGAATTCCGAGAGTTTAAAGTTCGCAGGAGTAACTTTCCGAGCAGTAAATTCTAGGGAATCTAGATTTTATCGTACGTATCTCTGCTCCGTAAATTCGTAATTTCGGGAGTTGAGTCGCAAACAAGTTGAAATGAAGCGTTCCCCAAATAATAAACCTCGCGTATGACCGTGCGGACGGATACTGTCAGAGACGAAGGTGCGAAATCGATAGGTAAGTTCGTACCCTCGGCTGCGCCATTCTTTTAATCGTCTCGATTTCCTCGTCATAGATGACGTTATGATAAACGACGATGCGGGGATCTAAGTAGGCCTCTTCCTCCTTAAACGGCGCGATCTTCAGAAAAGGAATCCCACGGTCGACGTATCTGCATTTCAGATCTTTCTGGACACTCGCTGGTATGGAAACCTCTCCGCGGCAGAGCATCTCGTATCTTTCCCTTTCCGTCATTTCGTCCCACGTCTTCACTTTTTCCTCCGTCACTGCGAAATGCTGAGAAAGAAAGGAATATTAAGAAAAGTAGGACATTTCGGGAGAGATCTGATTCGGTTCGTTCGTTGTTAACGCGTTGACTACCAAGCAAGTTGATTTACATGACGCCATCAGAGGACCGTAAGATAATTTTTAATATTCTGAAGAGAATATGGCAGAACTGGCAAGATAAAGAGAAATATGGTTATATAAAATCGTGACCTTATCCATAGTGAGTTTTTGAATATTTTCTTGCGAGCACAGGAAAATGACTGTCTACAACGTTTACGCTGTGGCGAAAATAGGGAAGCACCAGCCTCATCAAATATAACCGCTCGATAAAGATTACGCCATGAAATGCAGAAGATGGAAAGGTCAGGATACCTGATACGAGAATTTTCCAAAGTATGTTACCAAAAAATGCAATCAAAATGTTACTGCATATTGCGGAGAATGATACTTGATTTTTATAATACGTAATATTTTAATTATTCTAAACATTTTAGGCACTCCGGTTAGGTGACCAATCTACCGATGAAAGTGTTAAACATTGACAATGCGTAAACAAGACAAAATTGAATATTCTAAGTATAATGATAAAGAAACGTAAACGTTAGGTTGGCTGAAGTTTCGATAACTGGAGCTTATATCGAAGAATCGTAATGTTTACCTGTTCAGGTAGGCTATTGTCGTCCAAGCCGTCCTCCCCCAATTTTTTCTTTGATTGCCCTGCCTTTGATTGAATTTCCTTCTGATAATAAGCTCGATTTCCTAGAGCTCTTTCATGAGTCGGAACTAATTCGAGAAGTTCGTTCGTCATACTCAGGGCTCGCGCAACGTTGCCTAAGTAAACACGCAAACGACGGTAAGTGGCGTTTTGAATATTCAGTAATCAGAAACGCAGAGAACAAATAACTAAAGTGAAGTGAAATACTCAAATGAAATGAATCGGACAATCAGATGAAAGGAAAAATAAGTTTTGTTTGCGATACGGGAAGGAATCGTACGTTTTACCTTGCATATAGGTGGAGAAGGCGAGATATTCGAGAATGTCGGGTTTCGACGTCGTTGTTGCATTTTGCTCCTCTTGGAGTCTGTCCATCGCTTCTTGCATCCATAAAACCGTGTGATAATAATCCCGGTTGTGATAAGATTGCCGGCCCAGTTCGAAACAATCACTGGCTGCGCAACAGGAAATTCCAATTTATTTCCGCTGTTGAGAAAAGTCACCGCGATACTGACGCACAACTTCGCGCACACTGACTCTACCGTCGCGATAAAAAGGCAAAGGTTTCGTGGAAACGCGTTTGGATGGATTCCAAGTGATCGGAACTCGAAGCGTCGGCATACGAATCAACAGCATCCATAGGAATATTTAAATAGAGATTCTAATACTTCCGCATTGAGTTCTCGACGTCTAAAGGTCTAAAAGTTTTAGTAATTTTCAGGTGCAGAAACGAAGAACAGCAGACTTTCTCCTGACTGGCACGAGTTGAGAACAAGAGGTCGGACGGAGGATATGGGGGGTAGAAGCGTAAGAGGAAGGGCTGACGCAGAGTAAAGCGAGTAAATTATTCATGCCGGATACTAGGATACAGGTAACATCGGCCAGAGTCAATATTCGAACTGAAAACTTCCCTTCCTCCGCGTCCCTCTCATTCCATCTCCGTTATCGTCTCACCCCTCGTACCTGTCCCCCACTTCGACGCGGGGCTACTTTTTGTTAGGGCGCAAACACGCTGGCGAATGTTTGGATGAGAACTCGCGTAACATGGCAGGTACTTATGTTTAGGCAGAGAGCACGAATTATGCATCATTTCCGTGCAGGGGAGCTGATTTAATTATCGAGGGCGCAGGGGAAATTTAAAGAGATGGATCCCGAGTTTGCGCCATTTTCAACCTCGAACCTAGTGTGGTGCACTCTCGACATTTGACCGCGGGGCTTTTACGGAAGGCTCGGTTATATGTAGAAATACACCTTTTTACAGGTACAGAACTCTTAACAGTATTCAATTTGACGCGTCTCGGCTTTCACGAAAAAAATTGCACAAACCGTTACTATTATTTTCTAGCGACTTTTGCTCACTACGTCGTACATCTAACATATTTCTCTGTAAATCCAATTTCCGTTTACGCCGTCCGACACTGTCGATTGGAGGGATACGCTTTTCATTTTCCGTAAGTTAATGTTGCTGATTTTTTTTCTGCCCGTAACAGCAACGAGAACGGTAAGCGCGGAAGAAAACTTCATCAACTTTTGACAAGTTTTCAATTTGAAATATAAAGCTGGTGCATCTTAATTTTCGTATGGTCGATTGCCGGTGTCGGACACGGCCTGAAGGAGGAAACTGATCGTCGGGGTCAGTTGCGGTGGTCGAGTACGTTTTTGTTGGCCACGTCAGATTGCCTACCGCAAAGTTTGCGTAAACTGAAGTCGTCGAGAGGAAAGTGCGGTGCAAGCTAAGGCGGAGGAGAAAGAGGAAATCGGGCAAAGCCAGGAAATTCTGGAATGGATCGTAGACCGCCTCAGCTTGAAGATCCCGGCGCATCCCTTGATCGACGAAATTATATTAAGCGAAACATACCACTCAAGCCGGTGCTGTACTGAACGCCATTGAGGACGCCTCTCGCCACCTGAGCAGTTTCGAGTTTGTACGTGTCCTGGAGCCTCATCAGAGCCACGGCTGCGCCATTAAGGTCCTCGTCGGTTGGGAATTTAAGATCGCTCCTCGAGTTTGTGATGTTCGCCACGAATGATTTCCCAACGTCCTCCGTTATTAGGTCTTCGACTCGTTTCCAGTCGGTGGTGAGACGCTTCACCAGCAGGTAGGCATTTATGGGGTTCGAGAGGTACTGCTGAATGTTGCGCGATGCTTCTTCGTGCTCCCTTGCGTAATCTTCAACATTTCTGAAAAAGAAATCGGAGGCGAAAATCTATCGAAATCATTTAATGATGCAACGCGAGTAATCGGCTTGTCGACGTTATAGCCGTTAATCGATACAGTAAGAATAATTCCGGATAACGTAATGGCCTGGCTCAGTTGAATCGTGTTTACTAGGTTAAACATTAGCCATACACGTGCGGCCGAAATAATAGTTGCACAAATATTTTGAAAGAGCGATTGTTAACTAAATGTGCCGTACTTTTTTATAAGATTAGATCGCTATTGCAAATGTTATACTATATAACACCGGTATGATCAATAATGATGTTTTCACGCAAGTGTATACGATTGGATCAGTGAAGAAGAGGTAGGCGAAGTGGACAAGCCTCTTCGAGGACTCATTTCGTTGAATGTAATCAGTTTTTCTTTGGAACTGGCATAAGCGGTGTGCGCACTATATCATTCGAGGTTCTACCGAAAGCTTGGGGAATATTGAGTGATTGCGCGGTCGATACCGGAGTCGTCAAGCCATTATTCTGTAATTGCGTGAACCCCATATTTTTGCACGGCAACGGTTTAACACGTTAACCACTATGGTAGGCGCACCAGACCACCATAGAGCTTGCCGATGGCGCCATGATAGTCGTTAGATGCAAACGATCTCGCTAAAAATACGTGAAATTTGCAAAAAACAATCATCTCTGCACGTGCCGTAGTAAAAAACGGTAAGCAAACGTGCGTTTTAGAATCTTTTGATGAAGAGGAAAGCAGTAGACTAGGCCAGCCAGTGAACGCGTTAAAGCTCCTTGATTTTTTTCTGGCCCGGAAGTATGGTATCTCGAGAGGGATCGAATATTCTGACAAATAACGACACGACGCCCCACGTCGTTCAAAGGTACGCTCTGTGCAGGGTGTAAATTCGGAATTTTATGGCTGGCCGCTTTTTGCATATTAGCGACGATAAAGAAGTTAGCCGTTACTGAAATGGCGCGCAGCGTGTTTCCACGGCGGTGATTTAATCTGGATAAGAGACATGTATCACACGGTCGGCGTTTAATCCCGGGATTACGAAGTAACGATGGGGCGGTCGGTTAATTCCGAAATCCGAAGGTCATAACTCGAAGGTCAAAGGTCGACGGTCAACGGACGAAATGCGTTTCCGGGTGGGTCGGTAGCGCTGGTTGCGAGGCCGATTATCGCCGGCCAATTTCGCCCTGATCATTCTCGCCTAATTTGTTCAGAGAATTCGCTGCACTTCGTTATGCAATCGAATTTTTGCAAATCTAATATTCTTTAATGTGAGTGGCAAAGAGACGCGCCTGTTGTCGAAATGAAGTTACGCCGGCCACGATTTATTTGAATCTGGCAAACAAACGCGCAGGATTATTTGCACGTGAAAATCGTTTAACAAAATCGATGACCAGACGCGAATTTGAATTCCCGGCCGGATGCACGCTGAAATACCCTTTAGCGTTGCACAGCCCTGAACGCGTAAGACAAAACAAGTAATTGCTTCATAAAAATTCATGGTGCCTTAACATGAGAGCAGAGCCCATAAAGTCGGCACTTGTGTTTCTGCCTGCCTATATAAACTTATATACTTTCTCCTCTATATAGATCCCGCACGAATATAGGCTGGCGCCTATATACACATTTCGCTCTTCCGCACGTACAGGGTGACCTGTACCAACAGCCGCGAGGAAACTGTTCAAAGCTCGGCTGATATTAATATTGTTAAAAAAAGATAGTCGCGCGCGTTGATTGACGCCGCCCAGCGGACGTATTAAATAAAAATGAACCGACACCAAAGGCACCCTTTAATAGATTCGACGAGTGTCTTCTCCAGCCCTCGTTATCGGCCGGATGTTAATCGAAATTCCTTGCCGTACTTATTTTCCGGCTCTTTTTCGCGATTAATTAATCGCCGGCGCAAATTAACGCGCGACACCGCGCCGTGAACGCGAAAATGGAAGTTAATTAATACCGAGGAAAAGATGAATGCTTTCTGGCCGGTCGGTCGGTGGGTGGCAAGGAGTGCTGAGAGATGAGAAAGGGGTGGAAAGTGGTGGAAAGTGGTGGAAAGGTGTGGGAGGATGGGATTAAAGTGTCCTTGTCAAACAAATAGCCGCAGTCGAGGCAAAATAATGCTACCACCCCCACTTCCACGCCTTCATTCCAGTGGCAACCCCTCGAATCGTTATTAAAATTGCGTTAAGGGAGTCGCGGGAGTAATTTCCACGTGATCCCGGACGAGATTTCTGCTATTTCGCCCGGATTAGAGAATTCTGCCCGCTTTCGAGAGGTGGGTAACTGCCGTTGTTGGCAAAATAATGTACGCACGTGTAAATTCATTTCCATAATCCGTTTGTAATTATCTAGACACTGTGGCATTCAGAGTTTTTTTATTTTGCACGTCCACCTTTTGCGATTTATTTAATGATTTCTTTGTCAGAGATAAAAAGACTAAGCCGGTTAAATTAGTAACGTTGCCTCCACAATTCAGTACTCATTAGATAAGAACAGCGTTAATTCGAAAATGAACGGAAATATTATCAGCAGTGTACTATTATGCATCTTTCAATAATAATGATGCAAAAAATATATGACCGTCGTATTTGTTGGATATTGAAATAAGAAAACGATTGTATGGTCGGCTACAGTGATTTCGGATGCGTACATATGTACGACTGTCTACACTATATATCAATCTGGGAGGACAGTTCTTCGCTTCCTCTTATTGAAAGTTTTCGTGCATATGACCGATACCTGTATGCCTTTGAAAAACACTCGTTATTTTTTTCGTATCAAATAAATATAGAGAAGATTCTGTATAACACACTGGACACTCTTTGTCTAAAAGCATTGACATTCCTTCTATAAGAAATGTGTGCTTTTCAACGCGAGGATTTCATATTGCTGTTTCTATACGGCTTTTTCTATTCACTGGAATATAAGCGAGCTGAGTTGAACTGACTGTTCGACTCGTGCGAAATCTAAATTGCAAAAATCGAATTTTATCAAAGGCTGTCGTCGGCTAACGTAAGCGACAAAGGTGTTCCGACATTGGAGGACCGATTGGGAGGGGGTAGCGTGGGGGTTGCGAGGGGGTTGAAAGGGGGTTGAGTGGGGGTTGGCAGAACTGCACCCAGTGAATCAACGAGATTCTCGTTGCAAGATAAGCAGGACAGAAACGCGAAGGCCATTGTGGACCTCGCAGGACAATGGCGTCTGTCTGAAACGGGTGGAGTGGGGAGGACAAGGCAGGGAGGGTGGTTGTTCGAGGCGAGAAGTTGATATCGCGATCGAATCGCGGTCCAATTGTAATTGGATACGGCGCCGGCGTACGCGGATAAAAGGAAACTGTCGCCTTGCGCCATTTTCCAACCCCCATCAGGCCCTACCACTCCTCTGTCAACCCGTACGCGGATGAGAACACTGTCGAGACGTCGAGGATGTCCAGGGAAATTGTTGAGAAATCCGCGGTCGGGGTATCACCGGATCACTTCATACGAAACGCTTACTGTTATTTCGCTATCGACGCTATTCGATAAAATGTCAGATATCCTATACCATTCTATTACGTTTCCTTCAGAAGGATACGCACAAAGATAATTATACAAAATTATTTGATTGCAAATGTATATACATACAGTAAACTCCAAGTGATCGATAAAGGACACGCAAGATTTCTGATTTCTCATCGTAAAACAGTGTACCGACATGAGTGAACAATGTTTGTAAAGGTAGTTGGAGAAGGTAGGTAGAGAAAAAAAGAGAGAATTTCTTGATTTTGGTTGCTGCCGTGTTGACAGGAACGAGCGTTATGGGAAGAGTACGGGGGCGTTCGAAAGGGTGACTTCTCAATTGAAATAACACACGCTATTCGAGCATTCGGGTATCCGCCGAGCACTCACCCTCGCCTCCGGAAGCCTCGCGTTCCTCCGCTTCCCAGGAGAAATGGACTAGCTTTGTTTCTAAACGTCGCGAAATGAAACGTGTACAGGTCCCGTAGACGGCGGTACTCGAAAACGCTGTGGCTGAATCTGGCTATGGGTGTGGCTATGGGTGTGGGTACGGGTGTGGGTGGAAACGGACGAAGGAACACGCCGATAGGCGGATGGAAAACGACAATTTCATTTCGATGCCACAATGCGTCCCCATTTGGCTCCCGCGAGTCTCCGCTTTCTCTCTCAGTCATTTCTGCAGCCTTATTTCGTCGCTCTTTCCCCACGTCGCTCTCTCCCCAGATGCGAATCGAGATTGAGAACCGACGAACGGCCAGGCAGAATGAAGGATGAAAGAGGACGTGGCGGCGGGGAAAAAGGTAGGCAAAAAGGCGGGGGCGACTGAGGGGGTGGAAAGAAGGGATCCATTTGCGTGATCGGCTCGGTCGCGAAATAACGAGGGAGAAAGAGACTACGAGCGCAAATTGCGATCGAAAATCGGAGCGATCCGTTGGGACTCCTTTTCTTTCACCGAACATTTCCCTACCCGGTCTCTCTGTCGACTCGCTTTTTTCCACTCCGAACCCCCTGTATCTATGTGTATGCAGTAGGTGCGCTCGGCTGGTACTGATTCATTCCGACTGGAATAATATTCTGCACCTCCCGTTTAAACTTCGCCTTCATTTCGGCAGGATATTTCGCCGTCATGTCATTTTCCTCTCCTCCTCGTCCTATGGATGGCAGCTTTTTCTCATTGTCGTTGGGAGGTCATATAACACGAAACCGGCTAACGTTATCCTTTCGATGTGAATTTAAATGTTCCATTTGATTTTCGAGACGTGCACGCCTGCACTTAATTATTTTCAACCGACGACGAGTATACTCGACAAAAGCGAAGTACATCCACTTGCTGCAGAATTGAAATAAAATATAACGGGATGCCATATTTTTCACTTGCATTTTTTTATTATGCTGTCTCATTAAAAACTACATCAATTGAAATACGTAGAGGAGAAAACTTGACATTAAGTCGATGAGAAAAGGAAAATCAGATGCGTGGAACACAAAACTGATAAATTAGACAATTTATTTGCTCCTGGAAAAGTGAATGATATTCCTTGTCTGAACTATTTCAATTAAATGAAACAAGAGTGAAACAATTTTATGATAAACGAAAATATACTAGACATGAATATGCAACAATGGGTTAATGTACAATTATTAGCTTGTACTGGGAAAACTTTGTTTGCAATTTTAAAAATGGTATGTGATATAACCTTTTCATAAACCAGTGTATTCTCATTATATTTGCATAAAGTAATCGCGGTCTAACGTCTCAGTTGTAATAATCAGGAACCTGGAAATATTCGTAAAGGGAGTTTTTGGTTACTAAGCAGCATGGAAATAAAACACGTTGAAGAAAATGGAGATACGCGAACGTGTGACTCTAACGAAAAGGACTTTGTCTTGTCGTAGGGGCAATTTTTGCGAGAAAATCGCTGATACCGAAGATGGATCGTACTTAAGAGGGCCACTTTCGTTAAACGGCCTCGGTTAAGGGCTGGTCCAGAGGGTAAATGGGGGTAGCTAAGGGGTGACTAAGGTATGGCGGGGTCATTATTTTAATTGCTTCCATCAGAGGACAACCCCGCGGAGACACTTTACGGCGTTAGGACATTCGACCAACCACGGACTCTTACCATTTCTCTCCTTTTTCCTGCCTCTTTCTTTCTCCTTCCCTATCTAGACTTCGTTTCGTTATTTTTACTTTTCCTCCCGTTAATGTGCTTGCGCGGCTTCTTCCTTTTCCCGTTATTTATTTTTCCTCCGTTGGTCAAGGCAACGATCGTAATTCGTGTCACTCCTAATACAGTCATATTCTGAAATAAACATCACGTTTGTGGTCCAAGATAAGCATACTTTCCTTCAGAAATAACCATCGCGCTCGGGTTCAGTCAGCTGCTTATGATCATTATAGTGATATTAGTGTGCATGTTTATATACCGCCCATTTACAGTAAAATGTTACATTTACGTCGCTTATGTATGCGTATATTTGCAAAGCAGTCTTCGAATTAAAATCATTCTGAAAAAATCTTGTGAAATATTTTGGGTTGGTAGACGATTTTAGTATATACCAATTTATACTCAGTGCAAATTGCCTTCTATTGAATTATACCGGTCCAGAAGAATAAAAGAAAGTTACATTTTTCATCTGTATTCGGGTATTTTCACCTTACTTTTCGTCGTTAATCCATGTATTTTTGCTCATACCTCGATAACTATTTCGAATTTTTTAGCGCGGTTGCAATATTTCTGTGTTTCTTTATCTCTCTTTTCACTTAGTACAATTATAAGTCCATCGGTAGAATTTTTATTTTTGACCCTATTTTCAGGTTTGTTTTTCACGATTTTTCCACACATTTTTGACGATATCTCCAAAAGTATTGCGAATTTTGGGATGCGCCTTGCATTTTTCTGAGTTATTTCCGGCTCCTTTTCATATGTTAAAAGAGCAATCGAATCAGTGATCCATCATTTTTTGGCAAAAATGGCAAGGGGTATACCTTAAAATTTTCTCGATTTCTTCAAGGCCCTGTCACGTTTAAACTAGCCGTCGAAAGCTATAAGTAATACAGGTTTTCTTAAAGCTCTTTGGACGCACGTCGGAGTAATCGCGATCACCAATTTTGAAAACATTTTTTTGTGCTTTCTTAAAATCGTCATATCTCAGAAACTAAAAAGAGTTCAGCGCAAATGGTCTGTATCGAATAGTATAAATTCGAAAGAAAAAAAATTGGATATTTCTCAGCTATTTTTGGGCATACGTCGAAAATGGTGATTTAAAGTATCTCTAAGTATTTTGAGGGATTACATTTTTAGTTTACCAAGTCAATATCGGATACTGAATATAAAGGCATGAATGTAAAGGCAATTTTAATGAAACAATTAATAAAAGATTGGTGTAAAGTAATAAATGCACATGCAATCGCCACTAAACTTTCTATTCGGATCGACATTGTATTCCGAATGTCTGTTGCCGCTAACGTGTCGAAATACTAGAAATACTAGAACTTGCGGAAGCCGTAATTTGGCGAAGCTACCTCCTTCATGTTTCGTACATTAGAATGAAATTGGCGTCGCGGCCATTTCCGTCTATGGAGTCGCACGTCCGTAATAATCTAGGAAACCAGCCCTTCTTGCTCTCTCTTACACAGAGTCGGCACTCCCTTGGCAACCCCTTTCCGCGCTTGACAATAAATTATTCCGCGCCATTAGAACTCGCACGGAATTATTCGATTAAGCCTTGATTTAACCTGCGACGAAGGATCCTGCCTGTCTAATGTCACCGTTATACAGGATGTTCCGTAAATTCGCCTACTACCCGTCACGAAAGGAGGTTCAACCACTAATCCAGAATAATTGAATAAGAATTTTACTGCTTTCACATTGTACACGTGAAATGTATATTGCTAAAATCGATTGAACGTTTTATACAACGCCTTACGGTTACATGCATTCATATTCGGCCGATCCTAAAATTAATGATGGAAGAATGCGGTTTTCTAGGCGACCTGTAAACATTTTTGGAAAATTTCCAATTTATTGCAATCACCAAGAAGGAAACTTACGTCAAAGGCAGTTAATGTTTACTTATATCAGCGATAAACAATGAGAAATAATGAAAAATGTTGACTTTCAGAGAGCATCCGCGTATAACAATAATCTGTAAAATGTATTGTATAAAACGACCTTTCTACTATCTCTGCAAATCCCATAAAGTGCAATTTTACAAAAGAATATTTTATACGTCATCTAGTAAACGTATTTCTGCAAGGCCTAAAAAAAGAGAGTAATTTCGTCGAATTTTGTGAAAACTATTCTGTTTTCTAGGCCCTCCGAATATTGATGCGAGCGACTGTATGTAATAACCGAATACTTGTAACTGATGTCACCGTCCAGTTGGTACAAATTTTTCGTCGAATTGTCGTCTATTTTCGAACCGTATCGCGCGCACGTAGGAATATAAATGTTTGCCGATCGAAATTTTCGAAAGAAGTAAAGCCTCTTATCGAGCAACGGCCGATTCGTTTGCATTTAACGCAAAAACAGCTGACAAACGCTGTTATCGCCCCGCCGTTTTTCTCCTCTCTGTGCCAGAGACATCGAGTTTCCACCGGTTCTGACTTATGACCCTTGAGCCTTGCATAGAAATTCCGCTTGATATCGATTAAAAAGACCCGCTAAAAATATTCGTCACGACAAAGAGAATGCCGATCTGAAAAAAAGACAGGGGGACAGATTGGAAAGAAACGGTGTAAATCGAATCTGCCGTAAGGAACGAGTTACTGTAAGCGAACCAAAAGTTGAACCCCGGAACTGGCGCAAAAGTGATCGCGTAATTAATTTGTTGGCTCTGCCTTGTTTAGAAAATGAAGTGAACAACCGGAGAGAGAGAAGATTTTCTCGTTGAAGCGATCAGATAAATAGATGTAACGCGAACTCGTGCCAGCGTGTTTCGCAACTTGTCACATCGAAAGGTTGAAGCGATCAATTACGGGAGCAAAAGATTCCACTCTCGATCCTTTTATAGCGATCCTCAATATGTACGGTAACTGACTTGCATTCGTTTGCTTCGTAGCTCGCATGTGGAAATCTCCTCACGGTTTTCTAATAGTCGAAACTGTTACAAACTTCAGAGAGCGATAGAGTTCACGAGAGTTCAATCGATAAATTCTTATTCGTCGGCTCTTTGCTTTCATTATGTACTGTCGATCAATACTTTTAGCGAACAATGAAAATTCGCATCAGCGCGTGAATTTATCCTCAGTTTTTTTTCATGGGTTACCGCCGTTCAATATTTTTCGAAAAATAGCGAAGCATGAAAATTCGCTTTACTGCGCGAACCGACCGAAAGTGAAGCATCAATCTGTAAACGCTTAATTTAGAACTGATCGATTCTTGATCCCTGGACGATCTTTCTGGATTAGCCGCTGGTGAGGAACGATGTTCGAAAAATTGGAAACTCTCGCGTTAACCAGTGAACGTCTGTTGAAGAAAAGTGTCAGTATCGTTGCAGCCTCCTGTCATGGGCACCCCCTTGGACCACCTCTAACCACCTTTTACCCTCGATTGAGGCTACTGGCGACCACCCTCGCCAGTTGCACTCTTGCGCAGCTGGAAATGTCAGGTGAACGTCGCATCGCCCTCGGGGAAAGTCAGCCACACCTGGTTCGCTTATTCCGCTAATTTATACGACACAACTCGTCATTCACCGTGCCTGCCGCTGCAACTGAAACCTACGTCAAACCGAAAACTGCTAAAGATCGCGAACGAGCTGACGAACTAATGATACAAACTCTCACATTAATCTACCCTTTCCTTTATTTTTATTCAGTCCAATTTTATTCCTAAATACACACTCGATATTTCAAAAATGTCCATCCAATGTATCAGCCTTTTTCTTACAAGAAACTGTTATAACATCAGTGGTACGTTGTCGTTCCATGTGCAATACCTGTCGATGTGTTTAAATGGATCATTCGTAAATCTATTCCAATGCTAATACCCGTTCATTCATGTATCCAAATTTTCTGTGTTTTCAATAAAACATATTTGGCAATTCCACAGATATCATTTCAGAGCAATGTTACTAAAAAAGAAAAAGTGGTGTACGTTGCTTCCAATCAACGAACTATCCTTTGAAGAAGGTTTCAAATAAAACGCATAACATAACGCGGAGGCATTGGAATCGAGAGGATTACTCATCTGTATGATTAGTGTATACAATAGAGTTGGCACGGATCAGTCGGAATTATTCAGTGAAAAGTAAAGAGGATTTAATAGGTTATGGATCATTAAAATTGATCACCTCCAGATGTGCACACGCATCCTAGTTGCCACTTAAATTCCATGTAATCACTGAAGTCTTTTCGAGTTCAATTAAAACTCACGGGGGCAGATTAGCATAATATCACACTAGCTTAAATTCTCCTCACCGCGAATAGTCTTATCTTAAGATTCAGTTGATATTTCAGTTGCTACATCGCAGCTGTGCCGCATAATAACGATCTGTATAATAACTTTGGCTAACCGTCCAAGTTAAAAATGCCCATCAAATTTCTATTTGTGATCGTATTCATACAGCGAAGGCGAACGAAATAACAATGTATTGGATAGGTTGAATAGATCGATACTCAAACATAGCCCCATCACGGCATCTCCCGGCAAATCTTATGAACTGTTACTTTAATACAGAACTAACAGGGGCGGGACTAGCTTTTTTCTCGTTCTACCTCTCTTCTTCTCTTCTCTACATTTAACTGGAAATTCTATGATGTAGAGAAGACCTCGACTGCTTATTGGAAAAATTCACTATACTGTGCAATAATTCGATCGCCAGTTCGATATTATTCTTTCCCCGTCGTCAAATTGTGACGAATTTGAGTTATCAGAGAAGGCAATGAGGTATTAGTATGCGTAACCATCCTTCGGTATTTTTCTTGCCACGACAATGGCCTGCTGGTGTTCCGCAATATTCCGAACATTTTCAGTAGTCGATTATTGATCCCGGCCACGTTCAAATAGATTATTTCGCTTGATATAAGGGGATTTACGTTGCCTTTGCGAATATACCTGACAACATAACAATTCCATTGGTATATATATATTGAAAGAAAGCGTAAATTGATAGTCAACTATTGCATCATCGCGACATCTTCAGACAAGAATTATGAACTTTTCCTTTAATATGCAACTAACAGGGGGCGGATTCATTGTTCTGCTCGCTCCTTCCCTTTCCTTCATTTAACCAGGAATTATGTGATGTATAGAGAACCGCCTTTGCTCATTAATTTTGCTTCAGTTCGACACCGCGCGTTCCCTGTTATCGAATTGTAATGAGGTTGAGTCGTCGAGCACGAAAATAAGATAATATTCTACGTAATAATTATTCGCAATTTTTCTTGATACGACAATGGCCTTACGGTACTCGACAGTATTCCGAAAATGTTCGATAGTAGATTATTAATACCGTCGACGGTAATACTACGTCGAAAGAGGTTATTCGACACCGTCAAAATCAGTTTTGCATGCGCAATTTACTGCATAATCGTATAAATCGAAACAATACTATTTCCAATAGATCGATAGTTAGGTATTGCATCATTACGACAACTTCAGACGAAAATGATGAATTTTCACTTTAATATGCAAATAACAGGGGGCGGGTCAGACTTTCTCTTTATTTATCTCTTTCCTACACTTTTACCGGGTATTCTATGGTGTACGAGCAACCGCCGGTATTCGTTCGAACTATTTACTATATCACGGAATGATTCGATTGCCAGTATTCAATTTGCATCAATTTAATATTACCCCCCCCCCCCGCCCCTCCGCAATGACATAGGTTTTGACAAATTTTAGTCCCTAGACAAGGGCAGTTGGTAATAACCCGCACGATAATTTTTTGGTGCTTTTTTTTTGCAACGGCAATGGCCTCCTAGTGTTCAACAACATTTCGAAAATATTTTATAACTAAAAGCAGATGTGCATTGGCTGTGTCTACCCGTACGAATAATATAATAATCGTACAGGTAAACATATCGGAGGATCGTATAAATTGAAATAATAATATTTTTGATAGGTCGATAATCAAGTATTGCATCTTTCCAACATCTGACGAAAGTACTTATGTGATGTTATCTTAATACACTTAACAGAGGGCAGAGCAAGCTTTCTTCTTCCTTCACCCCTTCCCTTAGTTTTACCGGGAATTCTCTGGTGTACGGGACACCGTCGGTGCTCCTTCGAAAAATTCACTACATCGTTAAATAATTCGTTTGCCAGGGCTAATTTTCCTCCAATCCGATACTGGGCGTTTCCTGCCAACGACTTTTGGCCAACGCGAGAAACGAAACAATGCAATAAGGTAATAATCTGGACGATCATTTTTCCGTACTTTTTTGTAACGGCAATGGCCTTCCGGTGTTCGACAATATTTTTCACATTTTTGCCGATCGGATTATTTAGCTTAGCAACGATGCCACGGATTATTTGACTTATCAGAAGTTGATTTCCGTTACGAATGTGTAACGGAACATATATCTACCCGCACGAATAATATAACAATCTTAGAGGTACACATCGCGAAATATTTCCAATATGTCGATATTTCCATCGTCGAAGTACCGGATCATCCCGACATCTCACGGATCTACTTAAGACAAGTCATCTTGTATGCAACTAACAGGGGGCAGGGCAAGCTTTCTTCTTCCTTCACCCCTTCCCTTAGTTTTACCGCGAATTCTCTGGTGTACGGGTGACCGCTGGTACTCCTTCGAAAAATTCACTCGATCGCGAAATAATTCGTTTGCCAGTGCTAAT
Source organism: Cryptocheilus praepositus (assembly GCA_033815515.1). Taxonomy (NCBI): domain Eukaryota; kingdom Metazoa; phylum Arthropoda; class Insecta; order Hymenoptera; family Pompilidae; genus Cryptocheilus; species Cryptocheilus praepositus. The sequence goes on along the minus strand of JAWWQZ010000112.1, from coordinate 302,160 downwards.
ATTCCGCGAATCCGATACTAGGCGTTTCCTGCCAATGACTTTTGGTCAACGCGAGAAGCGGAACAATGCAATAAGGTAATGATCTGTACGATCATTTGTCCGTACCTTTTCGTAACAGCAATGGCCTTCTGGTGTTTGGAAATATTTTCCAAATTTTTGCCAATCGGATTATTTAGCTAAGCAACAATGCCATGTATTACTTGACTTGTCAGCAGATGATTTCTGTTAGGAATGCGTAACGGAACAAATACCTACCCGTACGAATAATATAAGAATCTTAGAGGTACACATCGCGAAATGATATTTCCAATATGTCGATATTTCCATCGTCGAAATATCGGATTATCCCGACATCTCACGGATCACTTATGACATGTCATCTTGTATGGAACTAATAGGGGGCAGGGCAAGCTTTCTTCTTCCTTCACCCCTTCCCTTAGTTTTACCGCGAATTCTCTGGTGTACGGGTAACTGCCGGTGCTCCTTCCAAAAATTCACTCCGTCGCGAAATAACTTGGCTGCCAGTGTTAAGCTTCCTCAAATTCGATACTACGCGTTCCCTGCAAATAACTTTTCGCAAACATGAGAAGTCCCGCGATGAAATAAGGTAATAATCTGTATATCGATTTTACCCTCTTTTTCCAACGGTAATGGCGGTCAATGGCGGTAATGGTGTCAAGGTCATTCCGGAAATTGTCGAAAATCGTTCAGATCAGTCAACTTGAAATACAATTATTTGTACGGAGTATTAATACATCGAGAATAGATCGATGGTCAGGATCATTGCGATACCTTCAGATGTCAACGACTAATATGTCCTGTTATTTGCAGATACAGTAGCTGGTCCGATGTATTCCGAACTTTGTCTCCACACACACACACCGATTTACCGAGACATTTTTTGTCGCCTCAGCCAGTGTACAGACTGTATCAAAATGTCGAAACATTGAATCGATGAATAAGGTAAGAAGCTGCATAGAAATTAATGGAATTCACAGTGATATTGCAAATACAAGGATGTTATGGTGTGATATCCATTATTGCGACATCTTGAGGTGTATATAACCTATGCGTTTTTTAATTTACAGGTATACCAGGCGACACGTCGTACTTCGAACTTCGTCTCCCCGTACACCGATTTATCGGGAAATTTCGAGCGTCCGCGCCGGTTAGTGTGTAAAGTGTATAAATATCGCCAAGATATTAGTTAGTGAACAAGGTAAGAATCTGCATAGAAATGTTTTACTTGTACTTTGTAGTGACAATAATTCCATGTCAAATTGCATCAAGATAATTGTCACAAATTACGCATATAATGTAGACAACATACTAACATTTTTATTTCTTTCCACAAAGGTTTTCTTCCACGTTCTTGTACACAGGATATTCCAAAACACCGTAAGTAGAATTCTTTCAGTGGTAGGATTATCTTGTACAGTCGGAGGAGAAAGTATTCGTACGCCGATCGATTTCCAACAGTATTTCGTGAAATTTTACATTATTAGGTAATTTCTTTACAAGAGTGTGTTCTCTTTTTTTTGGGAAACTCTATAATAGATACAGTATCAAAAGACTAGTTCAAACAATAATTATTCGCGGTTTTTATTACCAAGTACTTAAAGCAGAGTTTGCAATGTGCACAGATCACATTATTGCTTCCTATTTCTAACCGACATTGCCATTACATTTTTAAACTTTATATGAATGTCACACTTACTATTCTAGCTTTATAATCGGTAGAATACAAAACTTTGTACTATTGAAAATGATCGTTCAATAATGAGGCAAAAAGGTATGGAAAATACAATAGCAGTATGATAGGGTAATATTAATTTGTAGCACACTTCCTTACATTATATCTATTATGGGGATTAGCGATACCATATACAATGTATATGCTTATAAAGAATTAGGTGGTAAAATGGAAATTGGCGGTCTCCGAATACTTTCTAGACTAACTGTAGATCAGCACGTAGGTTGTGCGGTGTGACTAAAGCATGTTATTCACACTATCAATAGCAGATTCGAACCATTGTGTATAGCAAATCGATGTGTTGGGTGATTTACGAGAACGTAGGGATACGATGCCGAGTGTAATAACGTCTTTAGCGGAAATCCTTAAGCCAGGAGAATTATTGTCTAATTGTTACTACATGACCACGCAAGTTTTATTGACTTTTTCTCAATCAATCTTTACTCATCTAATTATCGTAAGGTTTTGATAAACGCAGAATAGATCGCGGTGAATCGTGATATAAGCACGCGTAAATCAGACAGTAGGGCATGATTTAGCAATAGAAAGATGATATCTTTGGTGACGTGTAGCGTGCATAAGGGATACTTTGCGGGAAGTTTGCGTTTCTGAATACCGACTGAAATACCGACTTCATAAAAATCGTCACCAAGCGCACTCTAAGCCTAAGAACGGTACAGCTTGAAACTGTTATATCTCGGAAATGAACTCTGTGCGCAATCAGATGTTATTACCATCGGTGCACAAATGCAGATACAATGCAGTTTCGTAAATTGAGTAGTCGGTAACGGAATTATGGAGGCATTTTATTTTTATTTTCTGACTAAAACGAAACATTTCTTTTCAGGTACTTCTTCCACTCTGGAAATCAAAGGAGGTTGTGGGGTGAACCTGTCCTTGGCAGACATCACATCATTTTTGGTGAGTCTTTAGTAACATATCTCCGTATTGTTTTGAAACCTCTTTGATTAATTGTTTTTCAAGTTCGTTTGATATATTTTTGCTCATACCACAGCAACTATAGTTAGGTTTGCAGTGCGACTTATTTTTCTTTAAACTCTGTGTATTCCCTTTCGTTTCCCAGAAGATTGAATCAATTCGGACACTTTTTTTTTATTTTTTTTTATTATATCCCAGGGACTATTATGTATCTTGAAGGGAGGTTAGCATTTTTATACTTTTTTGCTTCCCATTTCATTTTCTAAAGAACAAGTCAAACAGTACGATATTAGCTTGTAGACATAAAGAAACCACGAGTTTTGCTCGTTTTCTTGATTTAATTTTGGCTCTGTAACGAAAACTATTTCAATCTCCTCTCAGATGTCATAAAAGTGAACTTGATCGGGAAACTGTTATTTTTAGCCTCATTCTACAGTCGTTTTTCATAACCTCTTCACACATTTTTGGCCATATTTCTGGAACTATTGACACTGTTCCACATTGGCTTGCGTCATTCTTCGTTATTTTAGACCCCCTTTGATATACTAAAGGGGCAAATAAATCTGAGGAACATAATTTTTTTGCAAAAATGGAAAGGGATATACCTTAAGACGTTTTCGATTTTTTCATAACGGTCCGCTCACATCTAAACTAGTGGTCGAATCTATAAGTAATACAGGATTTTCAAAGGTATTTGAACGCTCCTTCATATGGGATCAAATGCGATCAGCTATTTCAACAATTTTTTTTTGGATTATCTTTAAATCATCATATCTCCGAAACTATGAAGAGTTGAGCGAGCAGAAAGTAGTCTATATTCAGGACAAAATACCCCCTACCGAATAGTATTGGCCGAAAACAAAAAAAAATTGTATTTTTCACCTTTTTTACCCTATTTAGGCGGATTGTTCTATTAGGAATATTGCAATGCGGTTTTATTTTTTTGAGCTTTAATCGATTCTCTTTTAATTCGTGTAGGGAGGCCATTCGAATGTTATATTTCCACTTAATGGTTGTAAAGGAACACATTTTTTCCGGCGTTTTTTTCCGATTTTTTCATCTACTTTTGATCATATATCTAGAACTATTGCGAACTTCAGGGTGTGTCTTGTATGTTCAGAGTTATTTTCAACTCGTTTTTATATCTAAGTGAACTAATCTTTGCTTCGGAAAGAGTAGCGCTAATTGTCAACAGTTTGCTTTTCTTTTTAATGTTGTACCGTCGATGCGTTTTCTGAAAACATCGCACCAGCAGAGGCAAGAGACGGTTAAAGTAATTACGATGCAATCGCTGAGAAGTTTCACGGAGAAATACGCATGTATATTTTCCTCTGCTTCGCCCTGCAAAAGTTGAACACAAAATGCCCTATTAGAACTGCTATTAAGATCTCGTTCATTCATACATGCATCTCCGCTCTAGCTGAACACTTTATTCGAGCGAGAATGCAGGTTCCCTTCGAAAATCGGACGATTCAACGCAAACGACATTCTCCATTCGGGATATCTGCATTCCGAGACTGAAAGCAACCGTTCCTCGGCACTTTCCTCCCTAATCACCCATCCGCAATTCAGTTGCCATCGGTGCCATCGCAGATGACCATTAGTCGTCGGTCCGGTCTGAAGAGATAATCGCCGGGTCTAAATTCGCCTAAGTAGCCGTCGGCCGTGCTTCGTCTCATGAAATTTCACGGCGGATTCTCATGTAAATCGGCGGCCGCGGCCGGAAGTGGCTAAATGACGATCGCCATTATCCGTCCGTTGCTTTTCCAGACATTTCCCGGCGCCACGCGCGGCTCAACGTTGCCGGAACAGCCTGGAAAACGGTGCCCAGGGATACCGCGGTTATCGGTGCGAAAAAGCTAAAAACCGTTTCGTGTCTCCTCCGCTCAGCGTACAGCGAGAGCGCGCATCAGAGGGAGGAGTCGAAAATCGCGATGAAAGTGGGATGAAAAATAGACGAAGGGGAGCGGACGTTTTAAATAAATCGCTACGCGCTCCCTTTTTTCCCCCTTTTTCCCCTTTTTTCTCCCCTTTTTTCTCCCCTTTTTTCGAACTCGCCGAAACGGGCTTTTGGCGGTGCTGACATTTTCCGAGTTTTTCGACGTTTTTTTCGGGCCGCGATAAGGGTCGGGGCGGTTTGACGGAGTCTAGACGCGGTAACGAGAATTTAATATTGCCGGTTCGAAGGAAAGTGGTTCTCAGTAGAGGCGGACGGCAATTTTTCGTTTTGGGCCGCGCGAGTTAAGGAGCGAGTTTGCGGCGGGATTAATGATGGCCGTTTAAACCTGAAACTTACCCTTCCGAGGGTGTACGAGTCAAATTGCACTGCTACAATTCAACGCTGACGCTATCGCCAGAGCAGGGTTGACGTATCTCTCAATATTTCCTACTGTTCGCAATACCACAGTTTCACAATAATATAATTGTTAAGCGATCTAAAAATATACTCCCTACCGCAAATAGTTCTCATCATACTTCCAACCACGCTCGGCTAACTTCTAATGTTCGCCGGTATTTGCAAACGAACATTATCAGTGAAACAACAAACAATAGTCAATTTTCCAGTGGGAAAACAGAATCGTGGCAACCGGAGAATTCGAAAGTTACGAAACTCTGACTATGGCGTATATCGCTAATTAAAATCTGTCGCGCCCCGGTGCTGGAGAATGTTATGGGGGGGCTAGACGGCTATTGCAAGGTGTTTGGAATAGGGGAGGGAAAGCGTAGAGCGTGAAAAACAAGAGAAGCGAGAATGGTGAAGGAAAAAATAAAAAAAATCGGAACTCGCTAACGAGACGATATGCTATTTGCAAAAGGGCGAGAAGGACTAGGTCTAGAATAAATGGACTACAAGATCGGTGACGCGTTTAAACTTTTTCGCATGTAACCGTTTTATTTACAGAACAAACCGGCCTCTCGAAAACAGTGACGACTTTTTCTACGGTCACCAGTAAAAGAAACTGATGAGGGTTGGTTTCCTTACGTTTCGACATTGTTTCCGTCTTTTCTTCAGACGATAAATTCGTTAATATTATTGTTAGATCGAAAATTATACAAATCCATTGTAAAATGTTGTTTTATACGTTGAAGAAATAATATAAATGTCCCACTATTATTATATGATATTTACCGATTTAGATGTGATAATAGCTTGAACAAATTTATTCTCCAAACGAGACTGGAATAGTGAAGACCTATTGTGCAATTTTGACCAATCATTAATATAGAATATTAAATTGTTGTATTTAAATTGGAACATTTACTATTCCTTTAATTTGCAAATGTTTATATTGAAAATAATAACTTCATATAAAAGAAAATTTCACGACAGCCATTTGCTGTATTAGATATAATAAGAATACTAACTTATTTATCCTCTGTAGAAGACTCGCAACCAAAGTCGACACGTAAGGAAAGCTACTAAAGTGACGTTTACATTTTATCAGAATCCATTTGAACCGGTCATTATTGCACTGAGCGTACGCAATTATTTTTGATCAGAACATCGTCCACCGAATGAGATATCGACAAAGTAGCGCGTTTACACATACGAGGAAAGTCATAAAGAAGAAACAATAAAAGCGCCGAAAAAGGGAGGTTCGTCAAGAGACAGCCCGCGTAAATCGGTTCGCAGGAAGGCAAGGCTATCGATTCGCGGGAAAAGCGTATTCCGCCCCCTGATTAATTCGCATCCCTCTGTTTTCAAAGGCAACAGCCTGGTAATTGTAACTGGGTTAGTCCGCGTCCGCTATCAACCATGCACCGAACGCTGCCGTCAACTATTCCGTTGACTAGTAGTCGCGCTGGCAGTCCTAGTGGCTGGCAATAGTGTAATAGTAGCAGTCTGGAAGGATGGAAGCATGGAAGGCTGCAAGTTGGCCCGGCCCATTGTGCATACATTAATACAGTCGCATCGAAGATGCATCCAGTGTGCAATACGTAGACCCTCTCGGAGTGAGCGAGTGAGATTGAAAGGGTGCGACATGCTGGCACATGGTGGGAGAGAGAATATCGAAGGCTTTGTTCCGACATTGTCGGCGGTTATGTATCCCGATGTTGTAAGGGCTGGATGGGGTGGACGGGCTGGATGGGCTAGATGGGTTGGATGGGGCTTGCCAGGGAGTGGGTCTGCATGTCATCCGCGTATCTGTCCGGCGATACTGCCGCTGACTCGAGGAAATTAGTTTCCGCGTTTCGGAGGAAAACGTTCGATAGGAATCACTTTCTTCCGAGGTCATCCGTCCAAACGGCTTACACATTTTTCATTTTTTTCTTATCTTCGTCTTAGAAATCTACCTTCACCAACGTAACTAGCTTGTTTTCTCTAGGTTGAATACATTTTAGAGTTTCAAGTCTTGTTATGATGGAAGTTGATATTTATTATGTCTTCAAACCTCCATGTTTCGCGGCCCTCGGGAGTCTACAAATATTTCATGTTATTACAGGGCGTTTTAACTTTCATATACTTGTTTTAACACGAGTGATAAAGATCTTCTCGTGAACAATTCTCCCCGCACTATCAGGCTTTACTTTATAATTTCGATTTTGGCTCAATTTTCATGTGCTTTCATTCCACCTGCTTTGTGCAGGAGAATTATTTTGGATCCCTCGTTAGGAACTATTGTCTGTGTAAGTTTCATGTATGTGTTGGTTAACGGCGGCTCCTCTTCTCGGTTTACTAATGTTCCTGAAGACTCTCGAGAAGTGGACCTGCCGATGTCGAATCTACCATTTTATGTTGTGTATTACTTTATAATTGTTCATCCGATATTTAACCATTATTTGTCGATTGTTATTTTTAAATAAGGAAAGAAGGAAGAACTAATAATTTCATTTTGTTGGAATAGCCTACATTTACTATTTAAGGATGAAATGATTAGTTTTGTGACAACTAAGCCAGGTAAAATCTACACGATGTGGTGTATGTAATGAAACACGTGAAACGTATAAACGGAGCTCTGTAAACGTGGCGAAGTAAACGCGACGAAGTAAACGCGCTTGAAGTGGAAATAAACGTTATTTGCCGAACGGAATAATTGGTATAATGAAAGACCTGAGGTTTCATCAATTTTATCCTGAGAAAGAGTTGCCAAAAGACGAGGAAAGGCCAAGGGTTGAATGAGGGTTGAACGAGGGTTGAATGAGTGGACGAATGTAACGAACAACCCTACCTACCTCCAGCTGCCCTTTCTTATTCCTTTCACCCGGTCTCCGCCTTATTCACCTTTTTCACCCCTTTCACTGACGGTCCTCGTCTTTTTCTCCCGTTCGGTTTTGTATGTAATTAACTCTTTCATTTTGCTGCCGGCACCTATAGGCGCTTAACTTAGTTTGTCATCGACGTATCTTTTTATCTTGACATGTACCAAATGTCTATGAAAGTGCCTATTGCCTTCCTTTTATCTCCTACTCCGTTTATCTCGATAAAGCTATTTAGTTTGAGAACTGCCTTTGCATTCCGACGAGAGCCCCGCAAGACGTAAATTATTCCGCTTTTTCTTTCGCTTCTCTCCAGAAGTGTGACATAATCAATTTCCCGCCTGTCTTATTATCGATCGGTTATAATTTTGATGTACGCGAGGAAGGGTTATCTTCGAACGATGCCGTTCCTATGGAGACGTATGGACTTGCTCTAGCTTTCCGTTACTAAAATTGGAAATGACAGGAGGAATAATTGTCGCGGCCAGAGCGGGGCGACGAAACAACAGTGGATCGATAGGAAAATGATTGGCGCCCTGTAAGCTCGACGCCAATTCGTGCGGCACGCTTTTCATCCCCAAAACTCACCCTCACGGCCCACTCATATTCCCATCAGACGCCCCTTTTATTTCTGCCCGAGAGAGATCGGTTACAAATTATTCGCCCGACGCAATTCGAAGTCAATTTCTGGGGGTGAGACGGGAGCAGGAAGGGCTGTGAGAGCGGATGAGACCCGTTTAAATTTTCCGCGGCTATTCTCTCTTTTATCCTTTGTATTTTTCACGCACAGTCGAACGGATCGGCAAATAACTAATCATTCTCATATTTCTTACGTACTGTGCAATATCTTTGACGCTGTGTAAATACACTAACTTAACTAAATATGCATTCGAACTTTTCCGTAATTCACACTTCTGCCTACTTCACTTCCGATAAATATCAATTACTTGTATTATTATTATGTTTGAGACCTTAGCGAGTACTTGTTTTTTGAAGAGAAAACATTCCAATTTTCAGTATTATTATTTAAAATAAACAATGTATATATTTATTGTTTTTATATTTTTCATGACTTGCTTCTGCTCCGTGGAAACAAAGGTATCAATCATTCAAAGGGCCGGATGCGGTCGGATATAAATAATTGAATTTCGTGATGCTGAATCTCTCGAGAATTATAGGATATACGCGAGTTCGGAATGAAATACGAACAATTCATTTAATCTTGGAACCTTCGGAAATATCAAAAATATTTTTATATTTTAACAATTACAATTTTTTTTTGCTAATGGAGTAATGACCGTATAAGTATTTACGTTCTTCATTGAAACGTGTTTTCTGCATATTGCATACAGGACCATTATCTGAAAAGTGTAAATTGGTAATCAAATTTTCGAGCAGTTCCGCCACTTTAGTTTGGTGGGCAACATTTGATCTTACGTTTGATTTACAATAACATAAGAATTTGAAAACTAGTACGACTTAAATTCTCGATTCATTTCAAAGTGAGGCGAATGGAATAGAGTGGTGTGAAAATAGTTTTGAATCGCCGTCGGAGAAACGGCGAGGCGAAAATTTGGAAAAGGCAAATTCCGGATCAGATTTCTGGCCGCGCGACATCGTTTGCATTTAAAATCGCAGCCCCATTCGAATTTTTCTCTGACAGGGCGAGGCGGTGAAAAATGTTAAAAAATGCGATTTTCGAGGCTGAATTTGAGGGTACGGAACGTGCCGATACATATGCATATAGGAGCGGAATTGATTCGCTTAACAAGGAATCGACGACGGCGACGGGCTGACGAATGAAAACGGCGTGAAAATGGCATAAAAAGGGATAAAAACGGTAGGAAAAGTGGAAAGCGCGAAAGAGGTAGGCGTTCGTAAGCAGGAGAGGAAAATGGAATGAAAATTCGCCGATAACTGGTGCGAAATCAAAGCAGACGCCGGGTAAAAGGGTTCGCCGAATGATTAGCATATAAATCGACGCTGGGGAAAATTCGCGAAATTCGGACGTGAAAGGGGCAAATTGAGGTGAGGCTAATGGAATCAAAGAAATTCGCGAAAATACAGAATTACGCTGTTTAAAGAAAAAGCCAGAGCGAACGGCGAGATGAATTAATGTAGAAATGAAAGAGCGAACTCACCTTCTGAGTGTGGCCAATCGTTGCTCCTGGGCTTTGATGTACCCGTTCAGAGTGTCTATTAACACAGCCTCCGTCTCGAGAAGCTCCTCCATATCGGCCAAAGCGGTGTAAAGCTCACAGGACCCGTGACCAGTCAGAACTGTTAAGAGCCCGCTAATAAGGAGTAGCGCCGCGTAACTTATGTTGAACATCTTTCGGCGATTCTGAAACACCAAATCGAAATTTGGTCAATTTTGGAGAATAGCATGTCGTTCTATTATTCTTTATTCCTATGCGACCTTAAGAACGTTCTCAGCGATCGCAGCTTCGTGCAGTGCGTAAAAGCGTTTCAATTTCGAGTACTCCGCAGACGAATGGTTAATTGAATGAAAATTGTAATAAAGTCGGAGAAGGAATGTCCGACAGAATAGAGTGGTAAACGGCGGAAATCGGCGGAAATCGGCGGAAATCGGGTGAAGTCGGCTGATCGTCTAGTCGGCGATATTTTGCCTGACTTTTTGTCCTCTTTTTATTGGGAGCGCTAACGATGGCCGAACGAAGACGGATGGACGTCGATTAATCACAGGCCGCCGACGAACAAAAATAAAAGAAGCGCGCGGCAGAGTGTGAAGCGGGCAATGTGAGACAAGCTAAAGGAAAAAAGAGTTGAAGAGCCGGCTCATAAAAGGGGAAAAAGGAGGAATTTCGAAAGTGTCTACCCGCGCGCGCTCTCTACTTCGGCAGACGTCGATTTAACGAACACCGAACTCCACTATATTGGGCACGCGCCTGCACCTTCCCGTTCACGATTTTTCCCTACCGCCGCAGGTAGAATCCATTGTCATTTAGCTAAGTGTCAGCGAGCCGTTGCGCTGGCAACTTTCCGAAAACATCCGCGGACGGAATAAATCGCCAATGCTTTTCCGTCGAGCCAGGGCCGCACAGGTGAGAAGGCCTTCCGGGGCTCGGAAGCGAGCTGAAAGAGCTCCTCCAAAGGCTGCGAGAGGGTTGAAAAGGCGAGAAGAACTTGCCGGCGCCCATTGTCAACTTTAATCCCCCCGAGTGCCGGAAGTTCTGTACACGCGAACCCGGAAACTCGATTAAAGAATTTCCCCTTAATTTGTGACCCTGCAGCGACAAAAGGTTCAGAGGGTTGACGGAGCGGAAGAGCTGGGAGGAGCGGGAAACTTTCGACGCACGGAGACGGAGAAGAATGGGACGCCTCGTTGACGACGTTTTCTTGAGAAACGATGCGCTAATGCTATGAGAACGTTCGGACTGCGGAATGTTTTCATTACCTTCCTTCCTTACGATTAACCCTCTCCGGGCCAATCCTCGCTAAACTCTTTCAAATATAAACGCCAAATAGATCTCAAACTCAGAAATATATCCTTATATCCTATTTTCATATTATACCTCTATAAAGTTATACCATACAATGGCTAGGTGAAATAAAAAATCGATTAATAAAAGTGCTCGTACAGTTTACATTGTACTGTATTACCTCTGACGCATGGCCAAATTGGCACATCATTTGAAAGCGAAAGATGTCATTATTAGTAATGTTGGCAAAAATGGCAAGGGCACCTTAAGATTTTCTCCGCTTCTTCACAACCCTCTCACGTGTAAACTAGTGATCCAAACCCATACGTCATAAGCGGGGTTTTAAAGCTCTTTCACGTGGGACTAATCCCAATTAGCAATTTTGAAAAAAAATTTTTTTTTCATTTTCTTAAAATCATCATATCTCGAAAACTATGAAGAGTTCAGCGCGCGGAAATTTGTCTATCTTCAGCGCAAATTACCCTCTATCAAATGGTATCGGTCCGAAACAAAAATAAAATTTGACATTTTTCGCCTATTTTGGCCTATTTTCAGCTCATTTTTCTTATTTTATCTTTTTATTTTTGCTTATAACTCTCGAACTATTGCAAATTTTGGGGCGCGGTTTGAATTTTTTTGAGTCTCTGTCGACCCTCTTTCATTTCATATAGCTGAGCAGGTCAAATGATTCACTTTCAGTTCGTAGTTGTTAAAAAACCCGTGTTTTTCTTATGTTTTTCTTAATTTTTCAATCTATTTTTTGTCATATCTTGGAAAGTATTTCGAATTTTTAAGCGCGGTTGCAATTTTTCCAAGTCTCTTTGTACCCCCTTTCACCTGGCACAATTATAAATCGATCGGTACAGATTTACTTTTTGATCCCATCATCATATCGGATTAAACAGTAAATTGTTAAGAGTGTTCTAACACTGATGAAAGTACACCTTATCGGAAAGAGTGGAATCATTCCTTACTGCGTAGACATCCATGAGTATGCATTGTTTATACTGCAGATTCTACGGTGAATGACGACGTTGTAGATACACCCACCTAAATTGGGTAGGTGTACTCACAGCCTGTTACGTACATACCGGCTACAGTCGAAAATAACAGAAAATAAGCTGTATTCGCGCAGATGCCGTACGTATGCAACGGAGTTGTCTCGAACGAAAATTGTTGGATTTGACGAAACAGCGAGAAATAAAGAAAAATGGGAAAAATGGCGGGATATGGAAACACAGAGACGCTCACCGAAACCGCGCGGCCGTTTTCGGTCTAAACACACCTTGGCCATTCCACCGGCCATTCCGTCGGTGATCGCGTCGGTGATCGCGTTGACCATCCTGCCGTGATAGCCGTGTGACACAAAAAGGTAGTCCTTTGTCGCAGAAAAGCCAGCGGTCACGTTCGATCCAACCCCTTTGGCCGGGGGTGTAAAAAGGGCGGTAGGGCCGGTTGTAGGTGGCCTGCTCGACCGGACGTCAGTTTGAGGAGTGAGTGGCGAGTTCAAACGCGTCAATTAAGCGCCAGAAAGAAGGCCGGCTAATTTGCGGTCGCTTTTAACGAAAATGGGTCGAACGTGCTGGGAGTGCCATGCTTCTTCTGTTCAATAATCGTCATTCGTTAGTTACCTTCGTACCTTCGGATTTTTTCCCTATTTTTCTGCGCCAAAGTAGTGCGCGCGGATCAGGGGATTAAAGGGTTTCTGCTTTAACGCTAAAAGAGACAGGGAAGTTTCTTTGACGATTTAACAAACAAAGCAGATATGCGTAGTCCGAAAATGAAACATGGCGCAAAGAGAGCTTTGTCTAATTAAAACAAACTACACCCAACGATTTCGTGTGTGTTCATAAATTTCAAGCCGCCTTTCCTGAGGATAAAAATAAATAAAAGGCGTAATTACACAAAGCGTTAATTGCGCATGTTCGAGAAATAAAACAGGCGCATTCCTGGCGGTAAAAGCAGACGAATTGAACGGGACACATTACGTTGTTGTTGGGAGGAGAGGTCTAATGGCGAAATTTCAACGGCGACGTACGAAGAGGGAGAGGTCGAGGCTTTAACTGTGCGCAAGGTGGCTTTGAAACCGTAGCCAGAGCTTCAAAATGGTAATTTTACGCTTTCTCGAGCATCCCCGCCCGCGGCCAATTTCATTCCGGACGGATGATCGTCCTTTCTCTTTCTCTTCCCCCTTTTCCCCTTTTCCTCTTTCCACCTTTTATCCCTTTTCGTCTTCTACCAACGCTACAATGTTTTCTCTGTCTTACTTTCATATCAACCTCTTCTACTTCACCGCTACCGTAAATACCTCTCCTGTCTTTTTTTTATCGGAATGTAGTGTTCATCGAAAATTGCAACATTTTAACATCATACGCTTTAACTTATAAATACGTTTGCACGTTAAAATGAACAGTACGCGACCGCAACGACACTATTGTGATATTATTGTAGGATTTTTTAAGGTGAAGATGTTATATTTTTGATAGATGTTAAAACAGTACAGTTGTAATACGGCAAACACGCCTAAAGTACAATCTCTTAACACTGTCGTCTACGTCACTACGCACTATCGTCGCTATTGTCTCTCGGTCACACTAAAAATCGCTCTCTATATCTCCACGTCTCAATTTTAACTGACTGCTTGCGAGACGTCCGTAAGTCATCTCGCCTCTCCCCTTTCGATCGTCTTCTGTCGCGGTCGGCATACTTCAAACAAACATTCAGACAAAACATTTACGCATCACGTATCGGCTCAGGCCCTCGATACAGTCCCATGCACTCATTTCGGCATTCGCACAAAACGCCATTCTCTTTCAAACACGCCGCGACACACACACACACACATCCCACATTATTGGTGAATTTTACTAGCAAACGTTCAATGACAGTTCGCTGAGGCGATTTATTAGTGAGAAAAAAAATGAATTGTCAATTCCCGGAAGCCAAGCAATTTGGCTTGAACTTTATTTCACTTATACCTTTTGTCGTCGCAGAAAATCTCGGCTTACCTTTTGCCTTTGCCCTGGCTACGCCTTTCTGTTCCGATACTACTTCAGGATCATTCCGAAAATCCGGCGAGAGAGGTCGGAGTAAAAAGTGAACCGGCGACAAATCATTCGGGTTTATAAGCGAGCGACTGTTCCGAACGACTGGTAGCCAGTTTCCAGCTCCTTCTTCGCGTGCCACCCCCAGTCCACGATTCAGACTCCCTTTACACCCTCGTGTACACTGCTCGCGATATATCGTGGGAGAAAAATTGCCGCCAGTGGGGGGCCGACATCAAATTTATCGGATTGCTCAATAAAAAAGGGAGACTGCCGGGGACGGCGTGAATATCCGCGAAGTAGCAATAACTAGTCGAGAATTTTCCTTTTACGCACCGAGCTTCCGCTATAACCTGCACGCCAGTTACTCTATCATTATTTTATAATTATACACTTTTATTGGCCGGACGAATACGTCAATTAGTCAATTTCACCTTTTTCTATTTTTCGCTCAACCTCAGGAATTACTTATTTCATTGTGCCAATAGGTCGATGTGCTTGCTCCTCAACGGTATAACTAAAATATATACCCATTTACTTCTTCATACAATAAAATATGTACAAAGGAAGCCAATCGAAACCCGGCTAGTTTCCATTTAATTATCAATCTGTTTCGTTTAAACGAGTTGCGTATTAAACACTGACAACATTTATTGTGTCGGAATATGAATGACCGCGTAACTATTTTAAAAATTTAATCTATTCTTTGCAATATTACACTCTAATAGTATAGTACATTCACATATTATTGTCTTTCGGGACAATGACAATTTGTAAGCGCCCGTCCATAATGTATGCACAGTCGACAATTGGTGAGCAAACAACGACGTCGAGTGTGCACATCGTGCGACACTACAAATGTTTTCGCACGAATTTTCAATTATGTTCATTTTCTATATTACCAACTCTTAATAATGCATTAACATTTCTTTTTCATTATCATCAATCATGAGATAAAGTACTATATGTTTTTGAAAATTAAGAAAAATTCGTTTTATTTTTCAATATCCCTATATTAATTAGATTCAGAATTGTCATAAATGAATAACTGACTGTAATCTACACAGATTCATTGCCTTCCCAATTTATACTATATGCGGGACACAACTTCAGGTATGTTTATAGTTTAAGGAAGATTTAATGTTATCAATTACGGCAGAACATTGATTTGTCTTTCATTTTGACCGTAAACCCGATCCCCGAATATTCTTTATATTACGAAGGAATAGTGAGTACGTCGAGGTTTTTCGAGAAGTTCGAGAAAAGCTTTTGATTTATCCTGCGTGCCGACTGAAATATTGAAGTAGATGCGAACTCGAAAATATGTAATCGCAGTTAGTTAGGAAATTGTGAATTCAGTGTGACCGCTTTCTACCTGAGACCATTTGCCTTCATCCCGTCGAATGAACTGCGGATACGCGAGAGGAAGTGCGATCATAGTCACGTGTCAGGTATCGGCGAAACAATTTGGTGGCGCGTCACGTGACCGAGAGGGTCGAATCCACTTATTACCCTTGCGACTCGATAAATCTCCCCGCAGCTATGCGATTACGCTCACTTCCGCTGCTAGCCCGACATTCAACCTTCTCACTTGCAAACCTGGACGCACTATTTTCCGACAACGCCTCACAGCAACTCGTCCTCTGCTCTTTCTCCAGAAAATTCCAAATTTATCGTTATTCCCATTTCACGCTGCTAGCGTGTGAATTTATGTAAGACAGAACCGCGAATCTTTTCTTGGCTGTCCTACGAATGGGACTAGAGACCACGCGAGTACAAACAATAGGGAAATATCGGAACACGAGGAGAGTAATAATGAAAAGGACCTCTTCAATATTCAAACTAATCGTTACGCACGCCAGTTTTCCGCCAGTACTGAAAAATAATTCCAAATTTGTACGCTTATTTTGGCTTACTTTGGAAAACACGGATTACTCGTCGATCTAGAATCTTTAGGCAACGAATTTGGCAACGAATCGTAGATATATTCCATGGTTGTTTGCAAATTATTTGATGATCTGAACAAAAACTCTGTGGTTGACGACGCAAATAATAAATGCAGCTTCTACAGTTCACTCAATTAGCCTTTGAAAACTGACGGTTCCATTTATTCAACTGTGAGTCTACGAAGTAACGCTCGTCATGAAACGGAAAAAAATTCGAAAAAAGCCTCGGCTGCGCAACGGTTTCGTAAAATGCCTTGCGAAATGAATTCGAACAAACTAGGCAGGAGAAATACAAACAATGATACCGGAAATGTCATGACGTCTTCTGACATTCGTTTGAATGATGTACGTTTTCATTACTATATATCATATTATATAATACTGTCGGAAAATAATCCGTGCCGGCCGGCCGTCCGCGTAAATGATATCGAAACGCCACTTTGCGACCTGCCGACATCAAACGGTGCGCCAGGGAAAATAGACGCAAAAAGGAAGGTCACAGAGGCCATGCGAAAGATCAAACTGTCCCTACAAAGCAACAAAAAGGGGGCGAAAATAGCCGAAAACAAGGACGGAAATGACGTGTATAGAGAGAGAGAAAGGAGAAAGGTGCTCGTAAACTCGGGGGTAACGAGTTCGAACCGGCTCGAAATTGGATGACACTGCGAAACACGTTGGTAAAGCGTGCGTGGAACTACAAAAGCGTACTGTGCGAGAGGGAGAGAAGGATGGCGCTGGAATCTAGCGAAGACCGAGATATAGAGACGGAAGATAGTGCGAGGGAATAAAAAGTAAAATAAAAGGTGAAATAAAACGTAAGAAGGAGCGAAAGATTGCACGATGAAACGTAATGCAATAACAGCGGGGACAGAAGATGGGATGGAAACGGTGTGATAGGTCTATAATTAAGAATATTAACTAGGTGTGCAGCGCAATGCAAGAATGGCGGGCACAGAGGGTGGGATAGAAACGGTATGAAATCAATACGACACGTCCCATCGGCGCGAAGAAAAATAGACCGTGGACCGGTATCACGTCGGGAATACAAACGCGGGAACAAGAAACGCTGACAGCCGATATCGACCAATCCCCAGCAGGCTGTTCCGAAGTTCACCGGAAATAACCTCCCTCTCTAGAATATGCTTCCTCGTATGACGATGATAACCCTTGCCAAGAGCTTTAACTTTCATTACGGAGATATGCGCCACCATTTCTCCGACTTCCACTTTCACTCACACACTCCACACACGCGCGTAGCCTACATTTCCGCTTCTTCCGCAACTTCCTCTATTAAAGATCGAGTCCAAGTTTACCCTTGATAAGAGAAAAAATATAGAAGACGTCCACAATTTTAAACGGCCTTCTTCCGAAATACCTCTCTTATGTTACGCATCTTACTACATATTTTTTACCTTCTATCTTCCCGTTTAACTTCGAATAAATACCGTGTGCAATAAAAAAAGAAAACGCCTGAATGAGAAATTTCAATGATGATATTCGAGAACAAGGGTGTTGAAATGAGAGGGTGGCTCATCAATCGGCGCATAAAGACGTCTCCTTTCAGACGCATAGAAATGGCGGCGGATTGATAATAAAGCCGGCAGAATGGAGGAGCCGTCGGAAGGAATGCGCCGAGATATTTCAAACCTCGGCGTCGAAAGAAAGGGATGAAAAGGGATGAAAGCGGATGAAAACGGTGAAGGGCGGAATATTTGTAAGTGAGAGTAGATATTGTGGCGGCTCATGGATTTTCTCGAGTGATAAATTAGAAACTTTCCATTTTTCCCGTGGAATCTTCTTTGACACGTACGTTTTTTTCTTTCGATAAATTAATTCTTATTCCGATCTTTTATTTGCAAATGTACGAATGAAAATATTTAAAAGATTTCAGATCCGGTGCTTTGCTCATCACCGATTTACATAGCCCGATTGCCATGAATCCCCCTCCGGCAGTATCGAAAAGTCCATGAACTGTCGCGTACAATAATCCAGTAACCCATAACAAATACAAACGCGCAAACATCGTTCCCATTATCCATCCAGCCTCGCTCTGTCCCCCTCTGTCCCCCTCTGTCCACCCTGTCCACCCTGCCCACCCAGACTCACCCTGTTCACCCTTCAAATCACGCGTTTTAATTAATATTCGCCGAACGCCTCGTGCATCGGCCCGAGCGTGTATAAAATCGCCGGCACAGGGGGAAGCGCGAGAAAAAGAAGGTAAAAACAGAAACAGGCGTGCGAAAACGTATGTCCCGTAGAGTGTGGCTCGTGTGCACACATGTAGAGTGGCGTGCCAGGGTGGGGGGTGAAAAATAAAATCGCACAACAACGCCATGTCGCATCTGGCGCCGTGTCTGATATTAAACGACCACGGTATAAATTCTTCCCCTGTCCGGGTCCGTTTTTCACTTCGATTCCGCTCTCGGACGCGTTAAATCATTACTCACTATCTGTCCTTTACTGTTTCCGGCCCTGTCTCCGCTCGCTGTTTGCATTTTGTACATACGCGACGAGTAAATTACGCGTTGCCAGGCGAGAGAGTCGAAAACAGATAAACATCCGCTGTCCTTCTTTCTCTGACGGCTTTTGTCGTTTTTCGATTCTCTTCTCTACTGGGCTTGTGCCCCTCTTGCGTCCTTATAGTTTCTGTTAAATTGCCGTGATAGCGCGGATTCGCGGAGTTCCTACTGAGGTATAGTTACATTCACTTATAATTCTTGATAAAAGCAAGGTTGCGCAACCTTTTTTTAATATGGTAGGGGCACTCATCCATCGCAACATATTGTTTTATGGCGACACTTCTGCAAAGCTACTGATTCCTTTTATGGTGTAAGTAGGGTTGTTTGCGTGGAGTTATATTGAACTGAGTGAAAAACGCATTAGTTGGCGCCGTTAGTCTTGGGTATTCTTCGTGCAGGCGCGAGAATACCTGTAACGAAGTCTCAGTAAGAAGTCTCAAAAAAAAGACTGGTTAGAAAACAAATGTTTTTCATCTTATCCAGATTTACCTGACTGAATGTTGTGTTTTTCGTAATAGAGCCCGGAATGTAGTAGGCTCGGAGGTTCATAGGCGTATATCAGAGATTTTTTTCCAATATCACCTCTTGGCGCTTTACCTTGTTAATACGTTAACTGCCGAGCACATTCCATTGATTTTGCCTCCAGCGCCGGGATTAAATTGTCCATATTATTAGAAGTAACCACATCGAGATGAAATATTACACAATCTTACACAGTATTTCAATTGTTTCCATTGAAATGACTTTTACGGTACATAATTTTACATGACGAAAGAAGAACATTAGCAAGAAGCGTTACTAAAAAGGTTCAACGTTCTGCGGTCAGACCACTCTGTTGCTTGGTATGTTTTAATACAGCACATCCGCGTCTCCACATGTTTAGGCGTGCACTTGTTATTTGAAGCCGTTATTCTACTGTTAATTGCATTGGCAAAGCGATGAACGTTATTATTTGCAAACTGTACGGATTTTTCTTGAGATCGGTTGCGCCGGTAAACCGTTGTAAAGTTCAATGGTGCTCTCTAGCGACCGCGACGATAATAAACGTGTTAGCTTTCGCACACGCTTCTGTTTCTGTTGTTACTCGAACATTCCCTGCTTCTGTCTTTCTTCTTGCGGCGGATTCAGAGTTGGATTCGGAGTCGGATTCGAAGTCCGATTCGCAGTCGTACTCATAGTCGAACTCGTAGTCGAACATTTTAGCGAGCGTTTCTGCGTGAAATTGCGGATGAAAAAACGTGCGGCGCGTTTGGGAATGCTCGGGGATGTTTGAAAATGTCCGGGAAATGTTTGGCGAATGGGTGTCACGGGATTGGCGAGCTCGGATCGTGGAAATAATTCATCGTTCGCATTCGCGACGCGTGTAAACACGCGGTTTACAACCCCGCGGCTTCCATTTTCTCTCCTCCTCGCTCACGTTTGTTACGCCATGTTACGCCATGTTACCCCATGGCCCGCCTTTCCATTTCAATTCCGACCGTGTAATTGCCGGCTCTGTTGCGATATTGCGTTATAATGCAGTAAATTTCACCGCTCTTCGTTTAGTTTGTCAAATGGATCGCGGATTCGCGGAAATTGAAGTTCGCCAGTGGGAAACTTTCGCGGAATGTTCGTGGATTTGACGTCTTAGAAAATTACGCTCGGATACAGTGCGGGGCGAAAGTATTTCTGCACCGATTACTTTTGTAGGATACTTCGCAAAATGATCCTTTGTTCAGGCGTTTTCACTGAACAGCCCATTTCTACCTATTTCCGAAAATCTCGCTAAGAGATGCAGCGGAAAGTAGGCTTCGTTTAAAAATCCTCTACAATCAATGCTTACTCCTGTAGTTCCTACTTTCAAGCGTTTACAGCAGAAGTAACCAGATAACATCGGCGCTTCCTAGTTATGATTGGCATCGTCATTATCTTTCGAAGTGATACCAAATTTTTATACCATATCATTGTATTAACATTATTGTTACAATATTTTTTATTATTTCCATTTATTTTATCAACGAAGAAACTAACATTATGCAAAATATTTTTCCAAATCGGTTAATGTACGAATACTTTCTACCCTAATTGTACGCAATTTGTTAAAAAAAGAACAGCTCAAGAACCTGCAAGTTAAGTTAGCGCACAAATGCGTTTTCATAAAGGATTTTGCCGATCTACATTCAACGTTATTGAACAGTTTTTATATTACATAATAGTTGGTAATGAATATTCTTCAATTCATTTTTAACATCGCAATCGCACACTGTTTTTCATTGAGGATTAAAAATAAGCAGACTCTACATGAATATTGAAATACATTTCGAACTGAACTTGTATCAAATGTATTCCATCGATAACAATAATTGAGAACTCACGTAATATTTAGTTACATTACTGATGCAATCGATTGTAGCTTATGTTTCTGCATAAATCAATTTCAAAAAGTTACTTATAAATGTTGTTGGTAAACCATACCGGCTTTGTAATTATTTTTCACTTGTCTTTTGGCTCTATCTCAAATGTCTCCTATGGAATTTAGTTCTAATAATCTTAAAACTTTGCGAACGTAAGAAGCTAATTTAATTAGCCACGCAGGAAACATCAGCTAAAGCTTGGAGTGTTCTTTTCTTTAAAATAACCCGCCAATGGAAAAGATCTCCTATAGGACTTTGGAGTATCCGCGGTTATGAGAGGTGCCAATTGTAATTGATCTGATATTCCATCCAGCGTTCCGTCATACACGTATGTGTCTTAGAATCGCAAGTTAGAATCATTTTAGTATAACCGTTATGATTTAAAATATATATACATACGTTTATTGTGTTACTCTCGTTGTACGCTGTTACAACGAAGTACCATTATCGGGTTCATTACGGGCTCTCATTTCGTTTAAAGAGATAAGTTAAATTATATACAGTAAATAAAACATAGTATATTTTATATTTACTCGGCAAACATTTTAGTTAACGCCGCTAAATGTAAAGCAGCAATGAATGTAGAGAGGTTGCTCGTTCACGTTGGAAAAGAAAAAAACTTCATTGAAAATATCTGACAGGTCGGCGCGTACGCGAGAAAGTTAAGTTGGATAAGATAGCTGATCCGTAATAGGCAAAGGCTCGTCCCGGGCATGTTTCTTGTTTCGGATAAAACTCTATGTCCCTCTTCGGAAGTGTACAAGGCGAAAAAAGGAAAAGTGGAAAAGCGCGAAGAGTAGTGGGCAGAATGTGTGGGATTTACATTTTTGGCGAGACTGCTATCCGGGTGAAGAGGGATCCTGCGATGATTTTTGCCGCAGCGAGTACGTGAGAATATATATTGGGCTGCGACACCATGCATTATGGTGCGGCAACGGTGCCGTATAATACAGTTGTAACATGGAGACCACATGTGGGACTCACGTGACCAGATGTGGCACTCACGTGACACTGCATCAAATTACACGACATAAATACTGCACCGCGCCACTCGCAACGTAACCATTTCCTTCCAACCCCTTCCAACCCCTTCCAACCCCTTCGAAGCCTTTACACAAGCTTTTCAACCCCTGCATCGTTTCATCATTCCTCTTTCTTTCCTCCGTTTCTTGCCTCGTGCCGCTTTCGAATTTTCCTCTTCATCCGTTTATTGACCATTGCGATATTTATATTGCATTTACTATTTAAAGCCGAATTTAGGTGAAACGAAAAACATGCAAAATACAGTAGTTGGGATGCATTTTTCGAGTACGCCAAATATGCAATGACAAAAAAGGAGAGATATGCGGCAATAAATGCTCAGGCCAGATCCAGTATACATTGGACAGGCGAGTTTTCTTCTCTATGTATTTGAGTTTGAAGTGGCTTTCCACGCAATAATGTCATTTTAAGCTCCGTAAATATTAATGTTGATTTTGTACGTAATAAATGTATGAATTTCGAAAGAACCGTGTAAAAAATATGACGTCCTTTTGTACTAAAGATAACTAAGGACACGATGTGAATCGGTCGAAGTTAGAAATTGAATCCAGATAATTACAGTGTGCGTAATGGCTTATTGGAAGGCTAGTACGTATATAAATAAAATGAATAATAAGACATGTCCGAATTAGTGGCAATTAATAGACATACCGCTGCAAGCTTGAATCACTGCTTATCAGCTGGCAGTCTCTTCGGAATAGTTTCGTAAAACCCTTCGTTTGACGGCCCTCTCGGTATCAGCGTACGAGGCTTTCTCTCTCGAGAAAGGAAAGTAGCCTGTCTATTCGTTGACCGGCTCGTGTTTCCGAGTACCCGCATATTTTCAGGAAAAAAGGGCTCTCGAGCGAGCCATCGATGGAGAAGGTAAAGGCGTGGTTGAAAAAGCAAGAAAAAGAAGAAAAGTGAGAAAAGCGAGAAAAGCGAGAAAAGCGAGAATGGACTGAGTATAGAGATGTGGTGAGGCTGGGAAACGAAGAACGGAAGGAAATAAGGAAGGTTGTGATTGGGTGAAGAAGAGAGCGGTGAAGGGAAGCGCGAGTGTTGGAAGCAAAAATGAGAGAAGCCAGAAAGAGAGGAAAAAGAGGAAAATGGGGAATGAGAAAAAGTAGAAAAAGGAACGAATGGCGCGAAGACAGGAGAATGGTAGGCGAGCGAAGAGACAGCATTAAAGAGGAAAAGAAAATTGCAGAAAGAGGGAGAGAGTGGGTGTCGAAAAAGAAAACGAGAGGCGGAAAAGGATGTGGAAAACGAAACGGATGACTCTACCTTTGAAAGGTGCTCGACGTTTTTCCGATTCTGCGGCGAACCGACGTCCCTCTTGTTTTAAATCCGTAGGGGAAAAAATCGTCGGTGCAAGGAGCGAGTGCAGCAGCAGGAAATTGGGAAGCATTTGAGCTGCATGCCGCGCCTGTCGTCGCTGTCGCGAGGCTTTCTTCACATTCCTTGCAGCGTTGATTCTTTCCCAATTTCTTCGAAATTCTTCGACATCGCCGGCGCCTCCGATTATCGCATTCTACAAATGCCTCACGTTTTCTCCAACATTGCGAGACTCGCTAATTACAGGAGCGTCACCGCTTTTCACGAATATCCAGAAATTTAGTGAAATTACCGTTCCACGGAACTTCTCGAGCGCGCATACCACTTCTAAATCGCTCCTTCATCAGCGCTGACAGGGGAGCATGAAAATCGTCAATGAATCCGGTCAATCGAGCACGTGCCAAGCGCATGGGATAACCATCGACGCACATATTCACTCATCAATTCCCAGCACACGCTTGTAACCTGCGGGGTTACTCACGTTAATATTCGGACGATCTTTAAAAGAGAATAACTTTTCAAAAATTCATAGACGATTCCTGGAAGAAACAATAACGGTATACGGTCAACGACACGTATATATTTTGAATGAGTACTGATTACTCGCAGTAATGTTAACTGATTCAAAGGAAAATTCGGAAAAATCGGAAAATCTATCATTTCATATTCTAGTGGAAGCTCAGATGGAATTTGAAAAAGTTGTGTATGCACGCGTTTGCACGCGCTTGCACGCGCTTGCACGCGCTCGCACGCGGGCGAGAGACTCGAATTAAACAGGCATCGTCGGCCCTTTGTGCTACCCACGTGACGCGGAACTAATTTATTCGCGAGCGTCATAATTGCGACGTTAATTACGATATCCGGTCCGGTTACGAATTAAACCGTATAATTTATACGAAATAAACCGCCCGACGCGCCCCATTATTATTACAAACATCCCTGCGAGCGTCATTGTTATTCTTATCACTTGGTTGATAGTTACCCGCTGCTATAGTGTTTCCGAGGACACGCTCGGATGTTCCTGGGCGTTATCGGCGATGCGTTAATGATCGGCGTTATAGGCGATGCCTTCTGCACTTATATTTCCCTCTTTCATAAATATTTCACTTTCCGTATTCGTTCAAATCCTTCTTTTTCCCTTCCCTTTACCATCTGTCTGTTACTTCACTACTCTTTCAATGACTTCCACATTTTAAGCTGACCGCCATAGTCTCTGGCAGAGTACACTTTCACCTTATCAAACAGATCATTCCGAATACGAGAAATCGAGAAAAGTTAAGGAACTTTAGTTAGTTTCTATATCTTTATTGTTTTGTATTCTTTGTACGTTTAGCAATCGTTCCCTGGATGTTGTGTTCAGCCCTTCAGCATACACTTCGCCCTTTAAGCCTTTTAGCTTCGGAAAGAAAAAAGCACGAAATATATTTTGTATTCAGTCATTTTTAGCACTTTCATTTTGCATACGCTCTGAAGTTATGGATAAATCAATTGTTACTACAAAAAGAGCTAAAACCAGTTTTCCAAAACGTAACATTACAGGCGAAAGTAATTAGTAGAGCAGTTTAACTTTTGCTAAGTGACGGCACACATGAGACTGAAGGAAAAATGACCGGTGAACTTCCAAACTAAACAGAAATATGAAGCTGTGAGAGATACCGACTAAGTGTGAGCGGCAGTCACTTGACACTCAGAGGTGTGATAACCTGAATGTAAATGCACGACACGTCGGCCCGTGACAATTTTCGTATAGGTTCCATAGCCCGATATATCGATCCGCTGGCAGTAAAGAAGTTAAAAGCAATCAGCATAGCCGGTAGTTATTGCAAAATGAAATGGTCTGCCAGTCGTAAAAAATGTCAATTCAACAAGCACCATTTGAGTGCGTTCAATGTGTTAACACGTTGCTACCCAACCTGGCCACCCCTATCTGGGGTTATGAAATTACTTAAATGATCTAAATAACATGAATCTCAAATAGACAATATTATGAAGTAAAAAGTGCCGTATCGAAGAATTAAATACAATAAAACAGTGAAACAATGTTTTACACAAATTTAATTATCCGATGAACTGTGTTAAATTGCATTGTAGCCCCAGGGCGAAAGAGAAAATTTTCGTGCAAAAATACGTAATCTTGCAACGAAGCCAGGAAAGCAGCTAGTGATGAGTGCTTTTCGCCGATAAATCTCTATATGGCCAGCATACATTTCTAAATGCGCTTATAAACGAAGCGCATCTCGCTGAGTAACATCTTAGATTGGCCTTAATTCGTCGTTGAAGCTAAGCTTCGTCGAAGTTTAAGGGGAATAGGCATCAATCTCGTTTAAAGGCACCGACGCAATGACGCGTGGCGCGTCCCTCCTACCGCCATTGGATACTTAATGCATCGCGGGTTAAACGACCGTCAGAAATGCACCGGTGATACGCTAATTTATTCAGGAACGGCATCATTGCGATATTGCATGCATTGCTCTTGCTGAAACCGCGAAATCGTCCACCCGATCCTCTCTATATCCGTATATATCCACATATATGTCCACATATATCCATATACCTTCCCGTATATTCAAGTACATAGCCCTGCACTCCGACACGTCCTGCAAACGTTTATATAGACATAAAATGCGTCTGCATCAACAGGAGGAGTTTTGAAATTAGGCAATATGGAGATTTAAACGTGCACAATTGTCATTCTTTAAATGTTGACCAGGTGTTGACCAGATGATGTGGCTAATTTTATACATAGGCACGATTTCACGGTGGTATGATGAAATCGAGGCATTAAACGGGTTGCGGAAATAACAACAGCTCGCTGCTAGTTAAATTCCTTCGACGTGTTAATCGGTTGAAGTATATTACGAGAAAGTTGTTACAGTCGGAGGTGAATCGCGAAAAATGCAGGAGTTCGGTAGATACAGTCGAAAACTAGGTGAAGTAGGTCAATTTGGTGTTGTCGGTACACTCCAGTTGAGACTGAATAAAACCGAGTAGAAATGATCCGTTTATATGACGTTTCTAGTTCACAACGACCCACTCAAGCCACTCAAGAAGTACCTCGCAGCATATTTCGCAGAACATTCTGCTTGTAATACAATACATATATGCCATGGCGTCTGAACATTTCTTTCGTTTGATAGAAGATCAAGTGCAACAGTGATTTCACGTTATTTTATACCATTGCATCGCTACTTACTCATTCTTTTATCAAATGAATTGCGTTCTACTTTTACTAATCGTTGATGTTCCGTTCGCATTGAGACGCACGTGGCTTCACACGGACAGGACAGTCCGATGTGACGCGTAGCCGCGCATATACAGTGATAAAGCGGACGTATGACGAGTGCTCGGGCGCGAAAATCGCAATAGCCCCGGGGAAATGCTAATCTCACGATTTGTAACCGTGGAAATCGTCGAACTCGGCGTGTGCTGTCGCCCGATAACTCGACGCTTTTATGGAGATCGTTGGCTCGACTCACTTATTGACTCCGCCGCTTTTTATTAGTCGCCGTGGATTTTACGCGTTTTACGCTTCCTACGCTCTTCGCCTTTTTTATGTTTTTCACATGTTTCGGCTCCCTTTTTATCGGGTTGCCAGGCCGATCGACGGATTTTAACGATCCCGCCGGTGCGGCCTTTATTTTATTTTATTTAGGCCGCCGCAATATTTATTTCCTGAATACGCTAGATCAGCGAACGAATGATGTGTTGGCGCGAGACGGAGCAAAGGGCTCTTGACACCGATACTTCACACCGTACAAAAGTTTAACCAAATCAAATGGTAACGTGTGTACGTAACTGGACGAGTAACCGGACTGTCTTGGTATAATTCGAGCGCAACGCGGCGACACAAATTTCATCACCCTCGGAAAATGGAAAGGGCAGTGGGTAGAAGGAGCGGCAGAGAAAATTTAAAGCCAGAGGGCGCGCGGAAAGTCAGTGTTTCCAAGTGACTCAAGGATCATTTCGGAGATTATTGCGGTGCGTCCTGGCGGTTCATAAACCGGACTTGGATGACGTATATGGGTTAAAAAGGCGCGAGAAGGTGAAAGCGGCCAGGAAAGGGACGGAGAAGGCTGGAAAGGCGACGCGATATTAAACCTTCCTTTTCGCGAGACATTAACCTTCGAGCGCCGAAAAGCCCGACGCTTATTAAATTTCCTCGCGGTTGACATTTACGGCGCAATTAAACCGAATGTTTACAGCGCGCTTACTACTTTTGTCATGAAAAAATATTTATATTCTTTCTGAGTCGCGACATTTCCCCCTGCTCAATTTCATCTGCGCTATTTTCTTACAATATCTTTGAAACTATTGCGAGTGTTCAACGAAATTTCTGCGACATTTCCAAGAAATTCTGTCGAAGTAGAGACCACATCCTACAAAATAGTACGAATTTTGAAGTGAGATTTGCGTTCGTCTTGGTCTCTCGTTAGTCTCACTGTCTAACTGGCAGCTCGAAGAGAATATTGTGCATTCGTAGACATATTCAAATGTGTGTTTACCGACGTGTCCAACTTATTTTTCGTCAAATCTCAAGAACGATTGTAAATTTTACAGTGCGGTTCGGATTTTTGTAATTCTTTTAGCACCCTTCTTTATAGTCTTCATTCTAGGAATTGTTTTTCCCATTATTCATACATTTTTGGCCATCTCTTTAGGAGTATTGCAAATTGTTGAGTGAGATTTGCATCTTTCTGTACTTTTTTGCATCCCATCCCTCATGGCTACTAGCTTCTGACAACGAAGAAATTCCTGTTTCCTTTCTTTTCCTCACTTATTATTAGTCATATCATGGAGACTATTTCGAATTTTCAGCGTAATTGTAATTTTTTCTGCGTCTCTTTGTACCCCACTTTATTTCGGGTAATGACGAGCCGGTGGACAGTGTATTCATTTTTGAACCCATTTTCAGGCTCGTTTTTCACGATTTTTCTGCACATTATTAGCTATATCTCCGGAACTATTGCGAATTTCGGGGTGCGCCTTGCATTTTTCCGAGTCATTTTGGACCTCCTTTGATATACTACAAGGGCGAGCAAATCGGTGACCCATCATTTTTTGGCAAAAATGGCAAGGGGTATACCTTAAGATTTTCGCGATTTCTTCAAGGTCTTGTCCCGTCTAAACTAGTGAACGAAACCTATAACTAATACAGGTTATCTTAAAATTTTTTGGACACACTTTCACGTGAGACTAATCGCGACCTGTAACTTTGAAAACAATTGTTTTGCGCTTTCTTAAAATCGTCATATCTCGGAAACTATGAAGAGTTTAGCGCGCGGAAAGTGGCCTATCTTCAGGGCAAATTTCCCTGTATTGAATGTGTGGGGGGAAAAATGAATGAGAGAGATGCTGCTAAACTAAATGTAATAAAAATACAGGAAGGGCAAAAGTGCACACAGATTTCTCGAAACGAAGCTGGACTGATAATTCGTCTGTTCTGCACACTTTGCCTGCGGGACGACGACTGACCCTTAGTCCTCGCTCGTGCAGGCCTACGGTTTCGTCTTTCACGTAAAAACAAATAAGCGGCGCGACCGCCTTTGATGAGAACTATTAAGAAATGTAAATGTACATATTTATTTTGTAATATAATTTCGTCGAACGCGTATTTTGAAGGAATCATGCTGGTCTCGTCGATGAACGTCGTTGAATAAACATGCACATGTTCGAAGGTCCTCTTTGAATGATGCCAATGATGTCTAACCGCAAAATACACGAATCTACATTTGCCGAGTAAAAATATTCCTTTCTCTCTACTGCCGACCCAACTGTATTCCTGTACTTAACTCGTCCAGGACAACGCATTTATATTTATCTCGGCCGTCCCTCGGGAGGCTTTGTATTTCGAAGAACGAGAACAGACAGCGCGCCCCTTTTCTGACAACCACCCACACATACACTCATGCACAGAGGCTTCGCACACATTCCGAGAGATTTAGTCACACGTACGCTCGTGCCAGGGACTCTGCCTGGGACGATAATAATTCTTCTCGCGCTTTTTCATACGTTTCTTCATGCATTTCCACGTCGACGGCCGCTTTTATCATCTTTTCTGTCGTGGCAGGAAGAAAAGGGGAGCAAAGGGGGAAAAGGGGGTAAGAACGGGTGGAAGTGTCGTAAGCCGGAAACGATTCCGTTCAACATTGGGCTGTTTCCCCCTTTCACCGAGTATACATAGACCCATTCGTGTATTGTGTACGTCCATTGCACCTAACTGAAACGTCTTCCAACACAGACGTCTCGTAGAAAGAGACTATTCTTTACAGCAACACCGGGATATATATAATTTTGTTGGAAAATGCCGAATGACGAGTTGCACGAGATCGCCTTTCAATTTGTAAATTCTCCATTGTCTCGCTCCTCTTCGTTCCAGCTGATTCCGCCCCTCGTAGCTTTCTCCGGGTTGCTCTCTGTTCTGCATCTTTGTCTATCTCGCTGTAGCTTTCAAGAGACGAGGCTCAGACGTGTCCCACGCGGTTTAAAGCGACGCTAATGCATTCTGAAAGCGATGCGTGCAACCTCTCGATCCCGAATTCACTCGGCGAAGCTTCTGCTTTCAGTGGGTGGAGGTGCTCGAGGCGGGGTCGCTCGAGGCGGGGGTGGAAGAGCTTGAAACCTTTGGGGATCGTCTCAATCCTGTTGCGTCGGGATTCTCAAGCGTAGGATTCTCTCCACAGGTGCGACACCCCTTCAACAACCACCCCCAGCACTCCCACCGCACCCCTATAATACAACGATGCCGTCGTAACCCTCTGCTACCGAATTCCAGCCTCTCTGTAGACTTTGCCCCGTCGTTCCCCTTCCGTCTTTGTCGCATGGCCTTCGTAGCGCTGCTCTTTTACAGATTTCCATGACGCGT
Source organism: Cryptocheilus praepositus (assembly GCA_033815515.1). Classification (NCBI taxonomy): domain Eukaryota; kingdom Metazoa; phylum Arthropoda; class Insecta; order Hymenoptera; family Pompilidae; genus Cryptocheilus; species Cryptocheilus praepositus. The sequence continues at coordinate 271,704 of JAWWQZ010000112.1, read as the reverse complement.
TCTTCAATTGTCGACGAATATGTATGTATATTAACATTTTCGACGCTTTTGCCCAATCTACAGAAAAACAAACCGGTGGTACGAAAGTAGTGGCTGCAGAAACGGTCATCAATTTACTGCTTTCCCGGATTACGAATGACTCTATGAATTCGCCATTATCGACCGTATTATAAATACAATAATACCTTATATATTAAACGCATAACAATATTAAAATGATAATGCGTAATCATATATATGTATTTATTGGCTTACTAGTGGCTGTATGAATTCATCACTATTTCCAAACCATCAGTTTATTCTGCGAATAAACTTGCCGAGGATCAAGATTCCGAGAAAATAGTCTAAAAAGATGTTAAACGTCTCTCTGCTTTGTCCTCTTCCGCTTGAGATCCTATTAAATGACATGTATCGCGCAAACATTTTCGTTCTTCAGCGAAAAAGTGTGTACGGGTTCGCCATTTTGTTCGGAGTTTCAGAACAGCGCCGAGTTCGCTGTTTCGTATTATTTTCCGGTTGTACATGCGACTCTCGTGCTCTCTGCCGTTGCGCGGACACCTGCACACACACATACGCGGATGACTTGTGCATGCATAGGCACGTTGATGTGCGCGCAAGTACGCGACAGTACGTAGAAACGTATACAAGGGTGAACATACAGATACACGTAGGCAGAAGTCCGCCATATATCGGTTTTGTGTCAGTTCCAGAATGTCGACAGGACTTTCGGCCTACGCCGGGACAAACGATAAATTCTTCCGTTTTGTAGATCCAACCCCGTACCGACCCTCCGTAACCGACCTTTCCAACCCCCTTCGCAGCCCCCTTCGCAGCCCCCTTCGCAGCCCCCCTCGCAACCCCTAACCACGTCCACAAAAGGGAGAGAACTTGGGCCGTGCATCATGTCGAGATAAAAACTTTGCCACTCATTGCCAGGAAATAAAATGAACCGACCCCTTACGGGGTCTGTTTATGCGGGGCGTGTCTAAGCATTTCTTGATAAGCGCCCCCGCGGGAAAAGGCCATGCGGTTCTTTTTATTGTCATTTTATTGTGAAACTTCTGACCGGATCATTTATTTCTTTGATCCTAACACACTGTGGTGCAGATCAGTTGTAGCGTTCGTACTTTCTTCCCTTTTCTCTTTGCGACTCACACTGTATGTGTTGTTTGTCGAAACGTCAAATAGACCGAACGATTTTTTATTTATTCTTATCTTTAGATTTTATTTACATGAAATTATAATTCCGAGTTCGATTTTATATTTAAAATGGACATGCTGCATACAGACTTTCATTAAGGTTCGACCAGGAGTTTTTCAACCTTCGTACGTAAACCTGCACTTTCATCACTCTTAGTCTGTAGACGATCGATGCAACTCGAAGATGTTCCGTATTTCATTTTTTCAAGCGAACGGCCATCTTTCCGTTAACGTTTGCGCATCGTACACAACCTGGTAGTGGCCAAGAATTACTCGTAATAAAAGAAATCTTCTAATCGATTCGTTGTGTAACTTATTTCGTAACGTTAGGCGCGTACCGCAGGATGTAAAAACAAATCGATAGCGGCAATTATACTTTCCCACCCCGGGCGTGATCTGTTTCACGGCTGCCGTTTGAATATACTTACAGAATTCTCGGTTTTACGACGGCGAGCGGCAAGAGATCTCGGCAATAGTTGAGGCGGAGGTTCCAAGTGGTAGAAGGCCATCATGCATAATGCAAGACGAAATGGCCTCGCCCGTGAAATATCCGTGAACGATCGTGTACCGAGATATGATCGACGATCGTTATAATCCGGGATATCTCGGAAAACCAACCCCCAATCCGCCCAGTAACCCACACTGCTTCTTTTCTTAACTACCAAAGCTTTTTCACCGCTTTACCTAACTTTCCTATCTTCCTCCAGTTGACGAGTTTTTTACCAAGAATAAATACATCAGCTAACGCATATTTATATTAACGTTTATATACTTTAAATATATATTACCTTCGTAACCGTCTAAACCTTTTTAACCACCAGAGTTTTTCTAGCACTGTGCCTTCGCGTATCGCTAATTTCTCGGAAATATTACATTTTCCGGTGTTCTTCGAGTTTACGTGCTTTAACTGAAATATATATGTATATATATATAACGTCATGTTGTCTTCACCTCACATATTTTACATACTTTTTAGTAGTTTTCTAATCAATATCTCCTTGTTTTATTTTGACCTCATAGTTAATAGGGTTTTCATTACCCTATTAATTAAGTTAACAGTTTCATTACTCATCTAGCTTAATTATTGCTAAGCAATGCAAATTGGCAATTTATTATCTTGGCAACGGGGGTCATTTTTTCACAATGCTAAGAATGCAAATTTTCCCCAAGAACGGGAGAAGAACTTCAGCCAGCCTTCGCTTCAATCAGGCAGAATAAAAAAAGTAAAGTCTTAAACGGACTAATCTCTAATTGAAGCGGATGCTAGATGGCGGCGAAGCAAACTCTCGCAATATACAAAAAAGCAAGAAAAGAGTGAAAATGTTTGAAATAGTCTATGTACGTAAAGCGTATACACATCGATGGAAAATAATTATTTGAGCAAATCTACACATGACGGGTATAACCTTTATTGAGTACACTTATCAAACAAATGACATACGAGTCAGGAGCTGTTCATTTGATCGTTGTTCGTTTAATGTCGTCGTATATCGTTTTCCCAATAATATAAAACCGACTGTTTGACCGCCATAAAGAAGAGTCAGTGGATTTAAAAAGAATGAGCGACACGTAAATAGAAAAAGTTGAGGTGTCTTCGGAGTATTAGAGTCATTGTAAAGTGGGATTGCGCAGCATTAATTTTTCATTTCATTTACTTCCGTGCGACAGATGGCGTACTGTATGCCCACGGGCCCTGCGATTGGTCCGTCCCCATATTTTTACTTCCTTCTATCTGTAACGTCGTCGACTGCGGACAGTAATGAAAAACATACTCGAAGCCGGAAGAAACAGCGGCAGACGGATGGAAGAAGTCTGAACGCGGATAAGCGGAGCTAATTATATTTCGCAGCGAGAGGAAAGGAATTGAACGAGGGAAATCTCTATTCTGGCGTCGCACGTCAAAACGTAACCCAGCGGAGAAATGAAGCGGCAAGTCCGAGAGAACGTACTTGCGTAAATGAGGATAATGAGACGATTCAACGAAATACATGTACGCGCCGCCGAAAAAGAAGAAAAGCTCGGGTGAATGAAGGTAGCTGAAATAAAAGCACGACAAACAAGGAACACGGACGCGCAGCGGCAAGCGGAAAGGCGGAAAGGTGGAAAGGTGGAAAGACGGAAAGGCGGAAAGGCGGAAAGGCGGAAAAATGGAAAAATGGAAACATTCATAGGAAGACGTCTAAAGAGTGTCAAAAGGAGCGACGCAACGTTGCAACGAGATGAAACTGGGTGATGGGAGGTTGACGGGGTGCTCCCATTGGAGGAAGAGAGAGACCCGAGGAGATCAGGACTGTCTGTCGTCGCGTCGAAAAGACGTGACGACGTAAATGGAGCTTTTCTTCGTTCGCGCACCGGCCACGAAGCTTTTACGAGCTTTCGTACGTGCCCTCCAGTCTCCAGACGCCAGACCTCTTTCCTTCCGCTTTACTCCATTCTGTCCCATTTTACTTCATTCTCCGCGTTCGCTTCCCGCAGCGCTACGGGTCTGTTGCGAGTTCTCTTCTCAAGCGCGCAGCCTAAATGAAGATAGTTGATTTTCCTCGTCAAGGGAAATCATCGGGAGGTACGACGCGACACTGTCACAGAAGGATTTTTCTCTCACTCTTTCCCTCGCAAATTAACCTACGTCTAATGCACCTTTTCTCACGCCGAATTCTGTCTCCGCATTGCTAGAGAAGAACATTGGCTCTCTCTAAAGAAGTAGCGGTGACGTGGCTTCGCCAAAAATGCTAAACTTCTAAGCATCGATACTTTAGTCATTTATATGATTATTGACCAGCCACAGCTAAGTAGATTTTTAGCCGAAATAGCTAAATGACCTCTCACAAAACATGAAAATCACTATGTATTTCTGCAAGAGATAACACGCGGAACTGATAGATATGGAAAAGTGTTAATAAGAGAATGCAATAAGTACAACGATGCACACCTATATATGTGTCTGTCCCATAAACCTGGTATAAACCTAGTATAAATCTAGTATAAATCTAGTATGTGTAACGATGGAGTCAACATTTGATCTCTGTCGACGAAGAGAAAAGGAGAGAGCGGATAGTTTGCGGTGTCACTCACGGGTGTTGTAGGGATCAGTGGGAGGTGGAAAAGTGACGAGGGCGCTCGCCACGATGAATAATACATTTTTTCGGTGGCCCGACGATACATTATGCCGAATACTCGTCTCCGACGGCTGTCGGCCAATGCTAATGTCGCTCTGAAGAGAACCCGGAATTGCACGGGATACCCTATAAACGAGGCGAGAATGAGGTTTGCCGCAGGGGTTTGCAATGGGATGACGAGGGGCGCGACCGACGAAGAACGCTATGAAATAGGAACGGAGGAACGTTCGTTTGTTGTGGAAATTCAACGCGTAATCTTCAATGCGCACTCTTCAATGCGCACCTTCGTCGGCGCATTACGCATCGTAAAATGCCTTTTCTCTTTATTTATGCGGATTTGACATGCGTCACGAGTATTCTAACCCTTTCAACTGGAAATGCTGCCGCATTATTTTAACTGTTTTATTTGAAATCTATGTGGACCGACGGTCGATTGACTAGAGGGAATGTAGAATATTTTCTTACGATTCGAGTATCTTCGAAAAACATATTGCGGAATACAGTATATATTTGAAAGGCCAATCGATAAATATCACGTGTCAGTAGACAGAGCATTCGTGAGTAAAATTGACGATGAGCCATACTCAAAGAAGGAATGGAAATTAAGTGAAATTTAACCAAAGATGTAGACATCACATTTTTCTATATCCAGGCCTATGTATAATATATAATTTGGCCTTACATGTTGTCTCATTCCTATATTTGAAAGAAAAGTACAAGTGATCCTCTTTGTATATCCAGCGACGAGTTTCCCGTGAAAGAATATTTGTTGAATCAATTGAAAGTTTGTCAGCGCGATACATAAATCGTTAAAGTGCGTTCGTCTGGAGAAGATCGTGAAATATCGTTCTCTAACGATGTTTTGTAACACGTAAATAGAAACATAGGTTGCGCAAACATGAACGTCGCGGTATTCATAGATGGCTGTGCAGCGGAATGCATAATTTTAAAGTCGAAAGTCCACAGAAATCGCGGGACAAGTTCCTTGAAGCGTCTCCACTCCGGTTTCCAACCCAATCCGTTATCCCCCGGCTGAAAACTTGGATAAAATCGCGCCGTGCTCCCATTCGAAAGTATCCGCGCGTCCATTGTCGAAGTTTACCGGATAAGCAGATACGGTCCAGCGAATCCTCGATCGCGAAACAGGAGGCGAATCCTTCTTCTTCGTTTTCTTCCTTTTCCGCCTTTACCTTTCTTCTCTCCACTTCTCCGCCACTTCCCATTTACACATGACTTTTCTTTCCGTCTTCCATTCTCTTTACGCCGGTTAGCTACATCTCAAACGGATTCTATGCAAAATCGAAACTTTCCCTTTTATTAGAGATATATACTTGACGCATTGTATTTTCAAATCCCTATCGTTCGAACAGTTTTCCAATTATCTAAAAGCACCGTGAACAAATATCCTCGTTAACAAATATCGATCAGACCAGGTACAAGCAGCAGACCGCGCACTGACTGTTTGTCCCATGAAGTTCTCCATTTTTTCCAATTTCCCCCCCTGTTATTTCCATAACAGTCTTTTGTGCTGTATTCTCATTGGTCGCAACCCCTTTTAGGAACATCACGAAAATCATGTAAAAAGGAAATGAAAAGTCGTTCATATAGGTTAATTGGTTTTTTTCTTTTCAATTGTTTCGTTTGCTATATAACTTTTGTTGCGCCGTCGTTGCACACTTTCTTTCTCGTTCATTGTCGGCCTCCGTTGCCTCGATATCTCTCCTTCCGTAGACCGGCCTCCTCGGCAGCGCGCTCCTCAAATATTGAAAACCACTGATTTGGAAAGAGGAAAATCCGCCGAGGGAAAGCTCGCACGCGGCGAGATGTTTGCTGTGTATACAAGTTCTCCGAGCGGAGTGGACGTTCGATTGAAATATCACGTTTGCGAGTGTTTATTCGAGGCGGCCGCGCGCGACCGTACGGAATTTTGATGCCCGATCGTTCGGATCTACCCTGTAAATAGACGATGCGACTGAACGGGGAAACGCGTTTGTGTCTGATTTATTTGAAAAAGAGCGTCCGCGCCTTTCCCTGTCGGACCCTGTCACTTTTTTCCCTGCTTTACGCCAAGTTAGAGCCTGCGTGTGGACTTTTATACCGAACCGGCGAAAACGGCAAAATCGCCCGACGTCGGCGTGGACAAGCGAGAGACGAAGGGAAAGGAATGCGGAAGGGGTCCTAAGGTTATCGAAACCCTCGTCCGTTGGCACGTATACGAAAGCACCTGCCGGAACCACCTAACGGAACCACCTTTGACATCGTTTCCCTAGTACCAGCTGTCATAATACGTGCGTGCCAGAAGCTTCAAACTCCCGAAAGCTCCGCACTGACTAACGCTTACTGTCGAAACTATTCTACTTTATTAACTGATTTTTCCCAAGCAGCAACTTTCGACTTTCAACATATTAGTCGAATCAATTTCTATGCCGATTCTAGTTTGCTAAGTCATTTTTCTTAAGCAGCCGGTTTGTACATACTTTCTGAAATCTCTATAATAGATGCATTGAAAACGGGATTTAGTCATTTGAACAATTTGCAAAGTCAATGCGAAAAGAGAAAGAATTGGCAGAAATGGAATGGATTTTTATTCCTACGAATTTTCAAGAGAGTTTACGATCTAAGCAGATCACATTACTTCTTCTCAGTTATGACTGACATCCTCAATATGTCATCAGCGTCAGTACGGTACGACACATTCTACTATTAAAGATGATCGTTGAACAATTGACAATGAATTTGCTTGCATACGAATAATTTATACATTAACTGGATTTACGAAAATCGAAATAATGCAGTTTCCCTTCTGCTCACGTACGGCCCTAACGAGAAAATCATCTGCGCAACTTGAAGCCATGCACAGTCGGTACATATCGACAAGCATGTACATAATGAAACTACATTACTTCAACTTTCATTCTGCAGGTTTTCTGCCATTTCACCGCTGATACCATTAACTGGAAATTTTCGAAACGCTTGCGGATAATGATGAATTATTGCCGGCATATCGTATATCCGTTATACCTTCCGAAATACGGAATTCCGAAAAATAATTGATGAAGCAAGCCCATACTTAATTAAACACGTGAATTGTCGGGAAAACGCGAATACGTTGCATTCAGCCACACCCGCTTCTAATGAAATTTCATATAGTATACGAATAGCGAAAGAATAAAAAGTTCGTAAAATAGCTGTGCTAATGAAAAATCGAGAAAAGCTCCCCTCCGAACGGAACGCCAACCAATGTCTCTCTTTTGCCGTCGAAAATTCGGCGTCCGGCATCGGGACAAATGTGCGAGCTGTGATAAGGGTTCGATCGCCTTATCTCGACTCGGAATTTCCTTCGCCGACCGGAAATCGGAAACCGCTTCGGCTTGTGTCTTCTTGCCTGTAGGGAAAGGATGAAAATCGAAGCGGGAGGGTGGATAAAGAGATGTCGGACGAGATAGTGACATTTTTACATAGACACGAGAGGAGCTGCACCTATACCTACGTATACCTCTATTGATGCGGCGCGGCAGATATGGATTCCGATCTATTCGTTCTTCTGCCTTCTGCCAGATATGTATTTTCATAGAGCAGTCTACATTTCTCTTTTCAATGCTTATCGCTTCATCGGATGTGTATAATCGTATATTAACATTCAGATGCGGATTTCCAGAAAAATTTCTGTTGCGCTTCTATGAAAATGTTGCAATACATACAAAACGCTGGTATATCTTCGTTGTGTACTAGAAATTACTCAGGGAACAACGGAAATTTCTACGGAAATGCACATCTGACTCTTCATGTAAAATTAAAACTGCAGCCTGCGTCTATGTAGGCATGAATCCATATCGTTATATATGGAGCATCTATACAGCTATATAGTACATCCCTGTAGGTACTGGTCGACATACCAGTATGGCTAATGTACAGAAGGCAAGATAAAAAGGCGGCCATTTGATTGAAATAATTCAAGTGCCCAGCCAGCGTTTGTTAGATGAACGGAATTTCGTCTCACGTATTCCACCCTATTCCTCGTTCTACTCTGATTCGAGACCACCACTAAGTTACCAGCCCCGACCCGTCATTCGAATAAAAAGCGATTCCTCTCGTTTTCCCGATTTGTCGCCCGTGAAAATTCGCAGATCGTGATCGCTCTCCGTTTCCCGGCGTCTTTTATTATCCCCGCCTCTCGTTATCTCTGTTATCTGTGCCGCTCCTTATCGGTAGTTAAGGGAAATTGCCGTTCGAACTGTGGGAGGGCGCTGAAACGAAAGTTTCGCGAATTTCGACGACGCACGCCGGCTCTAAGCACGTACGGAGCTTGCAGAAACGCTGGCTGGGCGGCTAATGTGATTATTTTTCCGTTATTTTCCTTCCCGGCAAGAGTATCCTCGCATTTCAACGACAGCGAATTTCTAACCATCCGGGAATCAATCGAATTGTAGTTTCCCAATATTATTACTTACAATATCGGATTGACACCAAATTGTATATTTTTTGTAGCCTGCGTTTTCTACAAAGCAAAAGAAATGTCAATTGCTTATAGAATCGCATTAAATCAATTTGTTGATACTGGATCTACCTAGCATTATAAGGTGTACGTAACTTCGCGAATAAATGCGAATAATTCGTTTAATTTTGAAGGCTTTGAAAATGATTAAAAGATAGATTAAATAATGAGCATACAAGTATTTATAGTGTTCATTACAATAAAAACAGTAAACTGACATTTTTCCAACATAAAGACATGAAAACTACAGTCTAAAAAACAAATCGAACTTTTAATTATATATCTTATTTGCAATAGTATAAGACTCGGAAAATGTGCACCGTGAAAGAGAAAGAAAATTGGTTGTACTCTTTAGTATGTATTTTTTTTTTACTCCGTAGGAATTCACAGTTTTGTGCTGCTGTGATTGCGCAGTTTTAAGTATTCGTTAAATTGCCCGGAAATTTCACAAAGGAACTCCCGATCGATAATTATAGGCTCGATAAATTATCGTAACTAATTCCTGTAAATTTATTTGCGCCGCTGCCGTATTCCTGATTCTATTAATGCGATTAACCAGAATTACACTGCATATGGAAGCCCGCCAGTGGGCTACAGTTTCCACCGAATTTGTTGAAAAATATTTGCCCGTCGTAGATTTGGCATTAAAACGCAGGTTTTTCTTTGCCCAAGGCCATTTGCCTCAGCTTTCCTCTACAACGAAGGGTAGATTTAATTAAGAAACTGTCCAGTAGAATGCGGAGAGTCTAACTTCGTATAAAGTTCTATTACGACGTTATGTTTCTTAAAAAGAGCCAAAATTACAATCATTAAAATGTGTGTTTTTTGCCGGCTTATCATTTGTGCGTGTAAGTGACGAAGTAGCATAAGAATGAGGTGCATAAGCTTCGAATTTTGAAACTTGCCGAACGTCGAAATAAAAGGAATGACCGAAAATATTGCGAAATATCATACACAGTTAAATGGCTAATATCTAAGATCGATTCGGTATAGAAGTGTGTAGAAAATTGACGCGTTAGATTCCATGCAGCCGTGCATACGGTTAATTCTTAACACGAAACAAACTCTATCTACAAGCAACCCTGTGAACCCTCAGCCGCTTTAATCCATTCCGGGGTTAACCAGTTGCGGAAAACTGCAGATAATCCGCACGCAAGCGATCTCCATGCTTCAGGGGTTGGATGCGGGGTAGGCAAAGGTTCGCAGAGGTGTAAGGGGCCCAGAGGGACTGAGAGGGACTGAGAGGGGGTGGGATTTATCATGGGGGTGAGGGCACGTATGCCTCCTGACGTTCTGCCGCTGCGCTAAGTGCGATTAACCGCCCGCACGACTCTGCCGCACGACTATACCCCACGACTATGCCCCACGACTATGCCGCACGACTCCTCCGCACTGCGGCTAAGCCTCGACTATGGCCTTCGAACGAGTAGGAAGGAGTTCGAAGAGACTGAGAGGGAAACGCCGACGAAGACGCTCACGCTCGAGGGTGAGAAGGCGCATGTGGAAACGGTTAGAGTTGAATTACTTGCCGTTTTAGAACGATCTGCTGTAACGAGGTTAATCCCACTTGCGTGTCCAATTTCGAAGTAAAATAGACCGCCTAGTAAATTGTATATTTTTTCCAAAATATCAATATATTCACATCTTACCGTCATCATTCGATTTCCGGATACGCTCGCGGGAAATAATGACAAATTTAGAACACTTTCTTATAAATTGAAAACAATTTCCTCGCATATAAGTTTTCCACACAACACGGATAAAGTTGACGGATAACGGTGAATCAGGGAATGTCCTCTTACACGCTCTTTTATTTTTACCTGCAATCGCGACGCAGATGCAGGCAGATGTAGAAACGCAGAGAGATACCAAAGATAGAAGCGCAAAACGTTTAATCAAATTGCCGGAAGCGTAACTCATGCAGCGCCGGCGGAAATGAGAGAAATGGCGGCGGCTAATCTCGTGAGGTCTCGTTAAAAATTCTTACCCGACAGGAGAAACGCGACCCGGCCCGAAATAGGACCGGCAGAGGGTAGAAACAGCCGGCAGGGGTGGGAACGGCTGGGAAGAGGCGAGAACCGGCGGGCGAGTATTAAATTTACCGGCATCCGAAGATGGAAACTTACCTAGCGTTGATGAAACATTGATTCTCGCTCAAGAGACGAGTTTAATTCCGTTAAACCTTGTTACACTGCCATTTTATCCATGTAACCATAGCTACCCATTTTTCAATAGACTGAAAGATAAGTAGAATTTCCTACAAAATCTTTTGCTCTTTCTTTAAAACGTTACATGTCCGAAAATATTTCTAGTTTAACGGGCGGATTACTACGATCCGGAAGAAAACATAATTTTGCTTTATTTTTCGTCATTCTTTCACTTATTTTTGCCTATAACTGAGGAATTATTGGGAATTTTCGGCTGTCTTTGCTCTTTTTCACCCTCTTCCGATCCTCTTTTATTTCATACAGAGGAGCAAATCAAATGGTATAGTTTCAGTTGGTTTTTCTGTTTTCTTATCAAATTTCTCATCTATTTTCAATTATATTTTCGAAACTGTATCGAATTTTTCAGGGTATTTGCCATTTTTTGGAGTCCCTTGTACCTCTTTTCATTTGCTATAATGACAAGACGACCGGAGGAGTTTTAATTTTTTATCCCATTTTCAGGCTCGTTTTTCATGACTTTTCCACACATTTCTGGCCATATCGCTGAAACTATCGCAAATTTTCTACTCCGGCTTGCGCCGTTCTCAATTATTCTCGAGCTTCTTTGGTATACCGAAATGGCGACTGACTCTGAGGTCGATCATTTTTTTTGTAAAAATGGCAACGGGTATACCTTAACATTTTCTTGATTTCTTCAAGGCCCTCTCACGTCCAAACTAACGGTCGAAACCTATAACTAAACAGGTTTTTTTTTAACCTCTCAACCTTCTTTCTCGCGGGACTAATAGCGTTAAGCTATTTTGACAAAAAAAACTCACCCAAAAAGCGACAAATAAGAATTTTTCTACATTCCACATACTTATTTTTAGATAGCGCTTTTATTCTCTGATAACAGAAAAGATCTTAGTAACCACTGGCACATACCACTCTAACTCCGTCCCAGTAGGCATAGAATTCATCGAATGGCGAAAAACCACCAAATTCCATCCACGTTTTGCGAAAAGCAGTGTAAATTGTCGCGTCGTTCGGAAATGGTAAAAATCAAGCGCGCCTTTCAGAGCCACCCCTATCAACCCCGACCTATCATTTCCATCCTTTTCGACCTTTTTTGTCAGCCCCGGATTCCATCGAGATTCGTGTGTCGCGGCGTACGTTTCTCTTTGGAGATCCGGAATCCGCGGAATCCTGCACAGAGACTAGTGGAGAAGGGGTTAACGGGGGTTGGTAGACGTTCGAGGTTGGATGTTGTACAAGGAGGAGCTGGAAAAGGAAACGAAGGAAGGAAGCCTTTGAGAACGGCGAGGCGGAAAGGAAGGAAGACGGGAAGGAAACGAGATAAGGGCGAAGGCGAGAGGGTGGCAAGGGGTGGCGAGGGGTGGCAAGAGGCGCAATTTCCACGGCCAACGAGGGTTGGTCGATACGCAACGAACCGACGGCCGGAAGATACTAATCTCGAACGGATCCTTCTTTTTCCACCTCCACCTTTTCGTTCCATTTCTCGGACTTTTTGTTGGCTTGTTTCTCGTGGAAGTGGGAAATGTGCACGACCTCGCGATGGCTGTGCTAATGTAGTGGCGTCGGAAAGGAGCATTGAGCATTTGTCCCTCGCCTTTCCTAAGGAATATTATTACAGTCGCGTCTTGTAACGCAGCTGCATACGTCGCTACGCAGAAAACTTTCCACGCTCGCCGATGCGGATGCCTAATCGGAAATTTCTGGCTGCCAAAGCGGAAACGCTCGACGGCCAATTAACCGGCGGACAATTAGCTTCCAGCAATTAGCCCCTATTTACTAATTAGCGCCGTGCCGAGGCAAACGCCGGCTCGATTGCCCACAAATTCGTCGCAACCCCTTTTCGTGATTAGAAAGATAACGAACGAATCGCCTCGTGCAGTTTACTCCGGAGTTTTCTGGCGTACTTTCTTCCGCAAACAGTTCCAACTTACTTGCAATCTGAAATTCGCAAAAATACTTGTAAGTTCGTTACTGTTGTCGCCGAGCTCTTAGCAGTGGAGCTCTTAAAAGTGTGTAAACGCCGATGCAGTATGTGCAGCTCCTACAAAATTCGGTTACATGATAACGAAAGTGCATTTGCTTCTTTAAACAATTTTCCTGCACCCATTTATTTATATTATTTACAAAAAATTAGCATCGGTAATTATCTTATTAAAAATGTTCAAATGTCATTCTTTAGAAGAAAGTCGATGACGAGAGGAGAAAGATTCACATAGTTATTATTAAAGATTCTTCTTCTGAGGAGACATTTGTTGATTTACGTAGGCCTTCTCTGAGTCGTGATCGGAAGTCGGTCGATATAGTACGAAGATGTTTCGTGTTAACGTTCGAGTGAACCGCCATGTTTCCACTATTGATTCTGAAACGTGTACCGACGCATGTCAGTGTCAACGTTAGAGAAGTTACGAAACTTCGATATTGTAGGCTACAGACATACTGGCAAACGAACTTGGTATCGACGATTTATCCGAAAAAATCCTTGTAATAACTCTATTGCAACTGGCCCTGGCGTCGTCACCGACGTTGCCAACTATCCCTTTGGCTTGCCGTCTGACAGAAAAAAATACCCTCCGAATTTCATTAGAAAATTCCGAGAACGGCATCAGGTGGTCGCAACCGGCAAATGCATTCCGGTGCCTGACATCGAGCCTAATTAAAATCGACCACTCGCAATTAGCGCGTCGTCGATCTCTGCCGTTCAATTTTCCACCCATCCGCGTCCGGAGTTTGTTAGCAACTATCCTCGATCCCAAGAGATCAGAGGGGCCGAAGGTGGTTGTCAGGAGAGCTGGGACGTGGCTCAGATGAGGGCAGTTGAGGCTGAGTTGAGGGTAGGTTGAGGGTGAGACTAGAGTGTAAGCATTGCAGAACGAGAGTGAACGGGTGGAAAAGGGGTTTACAATCGGTTTCGGCTAGGCGAGTCATAGCGAGCTCGTATATCGCCAGGAGATAAATGGAATTGGACAGTTTTACGGACTGTTTTCTGCGACTTCTGTGTGCCAAGGCGACTCGCGTTTTCTGTCCACAGGCTAACCCATTTAACACTTTGAGTGCAACGTTTCTCAGGAATCGGACCGATCTTATTTATTTCAAAAGGAGTTAGTTTTGCATTTTTTCCTATATACGTCGACTGAACTAATGAAATAGTGCAATATTCCATTTCGTCGCACTTTTACAAGTATATCAAACTTTATATTATCATTATTAACATAACATTTTATAATCCTTTTTACAATGTAACCTGTAAACGTAAAATAACGGAAAAATGCAAGGTGTAAAAAAGTCGGCGCGGGACAACCTCTAACGGCTAGGATGTTGGCAATGTGCCAATTTTATTGCACACTAAAATTTTCGTTTGTCTTTAAATCACCGCCGCATACACTCCGGCCATCCAATCATCCGTCTTTATTAACCACGCTTTCCTACTTATTTTCTCTCTCACTCAAGGCGAACTGAAGTCACAAGTTAGATTGCTTCCAACGAAACCTCTTAGCTGGTCATTCCTGGGGCAGAACGACGTAAATAAACATAAACGACACTGTCTTCTGCTTCCTTACTTCTTTCCGCCCGATTCTCGCCCGATTCTCGCCCGATTCTCCCTAGTTCTGATATCGTTCTGGTCCCATTCTGGTCCCGTTCTGGCCCCGTTCTGGCCACTCACACTCTTTCGTCCTACGTTATCTTTCTTTTGCGTTCCTGAGTGCAGCTTAACGACCTACTGGACTAGCGCTCGTGATCGAGAAGATGCTTTAGCGTAGTAACAAATGATACATATCAACTTCTTTCTAATGTCATTTTGAGGAATGCCCTGAGTACGGTGTGTAGGATACGCTATACAATGTCAATCAATAAATATGCCCTACTACATCGTTCCGGAAATCTATTACTATTTCGACGTTCTGTCTTTAGCACATCAGGAATCTATATAACAATTTTTACGAAAATCAAACTTTTCACCTATTTAATCACTAATACCAATTGCACTTGTAAAGTATACTAGCTTTTCGAATTTGTATGACTTTTGCCTTCCCGTTTTATTTTTATTTCCACGTATCAAGTCGATCCTATTAATTACACTCGTAAAGCATATCAAGCGTTTTCATTCGTATAATTTTTATTTTCATGTTATCGTTGATAACATGGTCGTATAGAGACTTGATAACGAAACCGCAGGCTTCTGAAGCATGTCACGGGCAAAAATAATTTGGTTCAACAATCGATTTCCTGAACGATAAGGAATTCACCGTAACGAACGGCGCGCAATATGCTAGATGCCTTGACGTGTAAAGACGTTACGTAGATTCTGATAGAGGTTCATACGGATAACTGCATATCTCTAGGTCTACGCAGAAGAGCAAACACACGCGTACAAAACATTTGGGGCAGATATGCATTCTAGCGAGTTCTTGCTTCATCAGCGCGATAAGCTCCGACCGATTCAGCGTTTACCCCTTTCACTCCTTTCACCCCCTGTACCCCGCGCACCCCTTTCAACCCTTTCGGGAGAACGAAATTGGACTCACAGTTTATCTAATCGCGCGCAGCCAACGTTCTGAAATATTTTCGATTGGCTCCGCTTTTGGCTTTCACCGAAATACGATTTTTATCATTTAGGTAGGAGTTCAGAAATTTGCAGTCGCCAGCTGCATATAAAATGGGGCTGGGAAGAGAGTAGATTACACTTTGGAAAGTTTTTCAACATTGAGCGAAACGATCTAAATTTTATTGAGACGTCCGAAGAGTGTGTTTACAAGATGACGTATAAAAGTATCTCGAAAAATTGCAATCAATTGGATTTACAAGACAAAACGATAGATGCCATTTTTTTGCAACTCTTTTATTTGAGCCTCTAATGGAAGTTAAGGAGTTTTAGTTAGAACAATAGGTTTCGTAGACATAAATCAATGACACGTATTTCATGCAACTTAACGCTGCTTCCAGCAAAGAAAATATTCGTTAACAATATGCTTTTCTCCCGATAAGAAGACTCTAATAGGCACGAAACATCTCAGTAATTTCGTTAAATAGAATTCCGATTATTCGTTAGCCAATACTTAATAACAGACGAGAGCCGTAAAAGGAGAAATGATGAGATATTTGAGAGAAGAGGGTGGGATGAATTAGCGTGGGACGTAGTCGGAAAATGGTGCGTCCAGGGTTGAAGTTTGCTGAGACACGCTATAGTTTGTAACGATAAGCCAGACTCTTTAAAACCATGTTGTTTCTTTTGACGAGAGTTGTTCTCGACTAACGACGTGGCCTTCGACGTAAATGCACCTTCGATGGGGCTGAATTTCAGAGACGACAGAAGCGAGAAA
Organism: Cryptocheilus praepositus; assembly: GCA_033815515.1. Lineage (NCBI taxonomy): Eukaryota > Metazoa > Arthropoda > Insecta > Hymenoptera > Pompilidae > Cryptocheilus > Cryptocheilus praepositus. Next base: position 255,392 of record JAWWQZ010000112.1, on the reverse strand, counting down.
TGACGGGAGGGGATAGCGAAGTGTCTACGGAGGGTCGAATGTGTTTTCTGTTTTGTAATTCTGAAGGAGTGGGGGTGTCTGGAGTTCGACGATGAGGGTGCCTTCGGTGGCTGGGGGTGTGAAAGAGGATTGCGAGGGGCTTGCGAAACAATGACGTTCGAGTGCGGAGAAACGCGAGGGCGTAAGCGACATTTTACCGTGAGAAGATGCGATGGTATCTCAACATTTTCCGCGCTAAATACTATAAAGACTGTGCTGTTGCGTACCGAAAAGACACCTGTAGATGCCCGTTTAACCCTAGATTACCAAAATCTTGCCAAAATTCTCACCTTAATAGCCCCAATTTCATCGAACTCAATAGTTTCATTTCTTCGTTTATGCAGTTATTTTTTTACTCTACTTCCTCTTAACTAGATTTCTTCGAAAGATTGTTGTAAAGCTTTACCATTTGGAAATGTTTCAACTGAATTAGTTAGTCTTTCGATTATGTTATTAAAGCTCGGCTAATCTAAGATTTCGATAATCGCCCCACACCTTGCAACTTTACAATCTATAAGTAGTTCAATTGGCAACTTTCAAGTTTGCAATTTGAAACAGTAAGCAGACACTATTCAAACATACGGACCGCTTATTGGCGAGAACGTACAGTTTATTATTTTTATCTTATTTTTACCTTGCGAACTTGCAAAAAGATCTCTTTCTGCTCTTTTAATTGAATAAAGTCTACATGCGGTTTGAATTGGATGAAAAATACTCGTCGCTTTATCTTCGGGATAAAAAAAAGATCAATGAAAGCTGTAGGCCAAACGCGTCGCCAAAGAAACACCGCTTAAACAATCCCTGAACGGTTTTTCCCCTGAGCCTGTAATTGTAAAAGTTCACAAAACGCCCGCTCATCGGCTCCTAACATAAAGTTGCTTTTGCACTCCTCTCCGTCTGTGGCCCATTATTACTTTCCTCTCACACAATAGACAGCGCCCGGGGAAAAAACAAGCGCTCGAACTGGTAGGCCAGGAAACCGGCTAGGTGGGTAGCTATAATAAATTAACGAAAACCCGAAGGAAACAGTGCGAGAGGAGGAATAACAGGAAAAAACAGATAGAAACGCGTATAGCCCCGCAGAGGGGCAGTTTATATTTCACGGCATTGTAATCGGCTGCGACGCCATTTTTCATCGCTCGTCGTTATTTATTAGCGTGTCGCCAGATATAAGAGGATCGGTGGGGCTGTAGAAATATCCTCGAATTGAAGGGTGCGCTCCGCGTCTCTCGCACTTTATGATGGGACGAAATCCCTTGGCCAACGCATTGTGCGTGCCCCATTGTGCCTGGCCGGTCTGCACTGGGGAGCCATCCCCACCATTTTCCCTCATCACGCCTGACTCCTGTCATCCACATTATGCGCGTTCATCGATACTACTTCCTCCACGCCTGCTCCCGGTTTCTGCCAATTAATAACCCTTCGCCACGCTCGACTAGCGATCTGCCTTTCTATCTGTCAAAAGCGAAAAGAAAGAAGGGAAATATGCTATGTTTTTTCTCCTCTTCTTTTACGCTCGGCCGCCTTATCATGTAGGCGAGACAAAGGACGCGGGGCGATAACGAGCGAGCGAGAATGGAGATGAGCGATGGAAATGGCCGTTCTGTTCGTTTATTCGTTCTCTCGACGCCTCCGGGAGAGGACGCAAATGTTCGCCGGAAAAATTGAGGAGGTTAGAGGAAACGGGAGGCGAAGCCAAATTCTATCGCGTCTTTAGTTACGAAATGTTCGAATTTTTCCTGAAAATTTCCCTCTACTGAATATTTTCAGAGAACGTAATGTAAGAACTTAAATACGTCTGATGTTAATACTAATATGTGCGGTGCATAATCGTCACATGACTCGCTACAATTGAAATATATTCTTCTTTGTATACATCGTATTTCCGAGCGTTCAGTCGAATAAATTCGAATAATATCAACGTTTTCGCCAAGCTGTATTTCGTTTGAAAACTAATTACACACTATGATTGTAACGATTAACGGACGTGGCGGGTGATAATTGTCGCCGATCTTGAGTGCACCTAATTGTTCGTTGCGAACTGTGAGCAGATCTTCCTGCTGGGAACTGTAATGACTGCGCGAAAGGCTTTTAAGGATCGTTAGATTCTTCATTTTTCCGAGTAATGACGTCTGGGTGTATGATTGCATACTCCGCCAACGATGGTACGGTGACTTACGTCACTTAAGGCTTCACGCTCAAATATCAGACAAAATGTTAAACAATTATTTTAATTTGAACTTCCGCATTGCCAGTTAACTGAATGTCCAAGAGTTTTCAATGGTAACAGAGAATCATGACAGTAAAATATAAGTAGTTTATACTTATAAAAATATGATGTTTCCGAAGCGTGTGTCACATAATGGAATGAAGATAAATCAAATTCAATGAAACATATGTATATAGACGTTTTGCGGCGACGCACGAGAGGTGTTCAATCGGTGCTTGGCATTCATCGTTGCAACCAACAGACGCGCGTTGAGTTACTAAAGGAAAAATCCACGTGTTCACATTGTTCAACAGCCTCGTGCAATAAAACATGAGCTACCGGACCATAGATCCACGTACTTCGTCCGACTGTCAATCCGTCGAATGGTTAAAGTGACTTCAACGCCTGGCTCAAAAGCAACCCACTCGTCCTTTCCCGATTCCCTTTTCTACTCGCGAAGAAGCGGCTCTGCTTAAAAATCGCGACTCAGGCACAAAGGGCAAACGAGCTGCGGCGAAAAGGAAGGAAAGAAAGAATTTCCACAATCGAGTTTCCAATGGAATTAGAAAAACACACTCGGCAATTCGTCGAAAATCCCTTCGCCCACTCTTTCCACTTTCTGCACTCCTACTCTTTCGTCTCGGTCTCGTCCCGAACCTCCTCCTGACCCCCTGAACCTCGTTTCGAATTCTCGTGAAACGCTGAACGAGCACAATTTACGCGCTCAATTTATTATACGCCCTCGTCCGTCGATTGTCTCCAATTCGAACCCCTCGTTATTCGCCCTTTTCTCTTTTCTTTTTCGACCTTTCCCCTTCTCTTCCCTCCTCATCCCACGCAACGTACCCTCTCCACCAACTCAGAATGCACGTCCGTGTACCTCAAATTCTCCTGCTTTCTGTCCTGCGCAGATACTTTCCGTAAGAATGCACTTTTCCGTAGTATTTCTATTGTATCATCATTTTAGATATTATTGAAAGCCCTTTTTTCTTCGCGGTTCTGAACGCTCAGTGCATTGAATAATGTTATTGAGCCTGGTATCGGTTGATGGTTGCGCGCCCTTTATGATAACTTTTTCGAATTAGGCGAAAGGATTTAAATTTTTTTCCGTCGTCAATAATCGTCTTTCTAGGTTTTGTAAAGTCTATCTTTTCCCTTCCTTCTGAAAGCGGGCAGTTTGTTATACAAATACATGCCGCAACCCCAAAAATTCTCCTTGAATGATGCGTGAGGAGAAAGCCCAAGGCTTCCGAAACCTGTCGAGTTTGTTGACATAATTGATTAGTAATAAAGAAATTCAACCAAAAACTTGGCTATTTTCGTTCAATTTTAAAACAAAATATGGAGGTGGTGGAGAATGACAATATTCCGCAAACGGGTGAAAAAACACGAAAAAACCATTAACGCTGCAGGTACGGCGATTCATTGTTTCATAGCGCGCGCGAGCCTCTAGCAAATTAAAAAGAAAAACTTATAGATCCGACTATAGAGTTATCGTCATTAATATTCGAAAAAGCTCTGAAATAAGCAAACTTTGTTAAAACTGATTTTTTTAGGAGCATCTTTGTACATCACTCAGTATATGTCGATTTCGGCCGCAGTAAGAAATGCAAATGATTTCATCGAGTTTGGGAAAGTTGTCCTATTTGACAGATTGCCTGAATATTAATGGCACTAGATGTATGTGTCCCATTAGACGTGAAAAGGTTAACTAATTATCGAATGAGGTAGGGAAGAGGGTTAGAGATGCCGCCGTTTCACGTCTCACTTTTCCGGTGAATTCGCGATCCAGCCCCTCTCTTGACAATTTCCAGGCGCGTCGGTGCGGAAAATGAGTTTCCGCGACCGGAAGTGAGCGTCCGCCAGCATAGAAAGTGAGTTTGGCTGGTGGGGTGGACGGGGTGCCGTAAAGAGGGAAAAGTCGAAAGAACTAGAAAGAAGACTGCCTCGCCGTCTCTACTTTGTATTATCGACGCCAACGCTGCGACACTCGAATTGAACGAGCGCGGGGACGACGTATTAAAAGTTTCGGCGTAAAAAAGTTCCCGAAGAATAACGTATTGTTCGACCCACTACGAGGGGTATTATTGTTATTGGTCCGGATTTGCATGGAAGGCGAAAGCCATGCCGGATTTGCCCAGATTCTATCATTTCTGCCTTTATGCGTCGCTCGGCGCACCCCTCGGTACCTTGTTCGACAATTCCGCTTTCATACGAGCGTAATACCGGGATTACCAACTAGAAAAACTCGAGAAATAGAAAGGTCGCACAGTACCCTCGTGGCACTCCCGTACAATTTTCAAAGTTTCCCGTCCGGCGTATCTTGACGAGTCTGCGCAAAATACCGTTTGACCGAAAAATTCGAGGCGGTACCGACTCTTCCGACACCGACTCTTCCGACACCTGGGGGGTCAAGAAGCACTCGGCAACTATTACCAACTCCATTCGGCGATCCAATTCCTCGGCGAACTGATAACTCCGCCATCTGCACGCCTGGCATCGTAGTTTCGACTCGAAAAATAAATCGCCGCCGCATGTACATTGTACATGGTCGCCGAGGAACCATTAGTCAAATCGAATCTGATCGAGAACCTTACGGTTATGCCCCCAGGCTTTGCAATGGCCGCCTTTACTTCTTCGAGTCTGCACTTCTTTCATCATTCTTCTTCTCTAGCAACGTTTCTTCCCTTTTCTTAATAACTTTTTCTAACTCTCAAATTCTCTATGTCTAAATCTGTTCCTTAATGTTTCCTGATGGATCTGCCAACTGTACATTTTCTTCCTTTTACTATTTCTTTCATGCGATTATTGAATAAAATATGGTAACACTGGAAAAAATGCAATGAGTAATATCTATTTATTACTATTCTACATGTTTCGAAACATTTTAACTGCCTTGTCAGGGGTCTAGAATTATGAATTTTTCTATAAGTATATTGCGTGTGACACAGGTTGCATTCTAATTATAGTCCCATAGTGAGGCAACTCAAGAAGGTCGACACATTTATTAAAAGAAAGACATTGTCTGCAAATATTAACCGCTATTTCTGCGGTAATAAAATGTTTTCGAATGCAGTTCTATATTTAAAATTTCTTCCTCCACCGTTCGCTTTGTTTCCAACTTTGCACTTTTACAAGTTTCCCACTTTGTGACAGATCAATTATTTCACCGTATCAAAAGCAGTCCCAGGCGTATAGAGTTTCTCTCGAATAAACTATTGTAAGTAGAGACAGGCTTCTAAACCGTAGCTACACCGAGACTCGATCGCGTAGCTCAGAAAGATTCGAAGGAGGCTAGGAAAGGATTGAAAACGAAAGCCGCTTGAACTTTTCCACTCTTTCACCACTGCCTCCCTTGTCCGATATTCTTCCCTGAAAGGCGGCATCGCGAAGCAGAGAGGCCGCTCGGCAGCGGGAAGGCAATTTGTATTCCGCGGCAGTCCGAAACTTTGCGATAATTCGATGTCTCGACGACAGCTGCATCATCGCTCGACCAAAACGACCTACGTGACACCAAAATTCTTCCCTTTTTGCTTCCATCGTTAACTGCTTCCATACTTTTTTATTACTTCCTCACTCTTTTTGTTTCAATCAGGCTTAACGTGTTAACTGCCGAACACTTTTTTTTCACCCTTTAGTCAAGCTTTCGATAAGATTACACGTACGTTCCTTTTTGACAACTTTTCGATTTGACCCTCTAACGAACATTTCAATTAATTCTTTTCAGTGCTTCTTCACGTGGCACTGTGCTTGCACCGATTTCTTTGCCGCAATAGAGAGAGAGAGACAGAAAGGAAGGAGAGAAAAATGGCGGATGGGAAAAATGTGCTCCTGAAAATCGCCGGCAAATGTCTGTCAGCGGGGAGGACAATATTTGGGGTGTAGGGGGTGAGTTGCGGGGGAGGCACTGGGACATTCGTTTGCCACTATTGTCCGACTTTTTTTTATGACGATTACGCTGTCGGAAAATTGCTCCGTTTTTGGACAGCAATTCAATCGACAATTTACGGATTTACGGATTTATCGCTCAAAACATGCGACAATTGAAGTTTCCGCTCGATCGTGAAACCAGCGGGAATGTGTGTACTATATTCTAGTAAATGTACATTTATGCCCTTCCTTTTTTTTCCTTTTTTTCCTCTTATGTTAGCTAACTGTCGCTGGCGTCTCTTTATTACCTTCGACATTCCTGCTTACGTTTTCTTCCCCCTCTCTTTTTCCACAGTGCTTACTTTCTGGGCGCTACTTTAATTCGCTCGTTATGCCGCGAATTTGACCTACTTCGCAAATTCACACGGGAAAATTCTGGCTAGAGCCCGGGATGGAATCCGATTCCGCCAACCCCTAGGCAAAAGCCATCCCCTATTCACAATGATAGAACGAAAGCTTCACCTGAGCTGAATTAGCGATGCTGGATCGAAACTTTCGGTACTTTTAGAGATCCCCTTAAATTGCTTCAGGCTTACTTCCGACAGAATTGCTTGAACAAACATCTTTTTACGAAAACCAGTATTTCCTTTTCTTCAGAAATACCTTGATAACAACTTTCTTCGACGGGCTTATAAATTTTCAAATCTTTCTACCAATATTAAACAGTACATTCCACCTATTTATTTGCTACATATCTTCGAAGTAACTGTCAGTTTTACAGTACTCTTCTTTCACTGCAAATTATTCTCTAAGGTCTGGTACCATGGAATTCAGACGATCGTGTCAATACTTTTCTGAAATTTCCTATTCAATTCATCACATCTCCGGAAGTATTGTGAACATTGGAGTGCGGTTTGTGTTCTTTCAAGTGTCTTTCGCTCATCTTTCATTTCACATACGGGAACAACTCGAATCATTGGTTGGCAATTGATGGGCATAGAGAAACGCGTCTTCTTATCCTCCCGTTTTTCCTAACTGTTTCATATATTTTTAGTTATACATATATCGGAAACTATTTTGAACTTCTACGTACGGTTTGCATGATTCTAAGTGTGCTTACACCTTCCTTGTGCATAGCCAAACGGAGAATGTTAATTTTTTTTCTCCAATTTCGGACTTCATTTTTCACTATTTCTTGCCTATTTTAGCCATATCTCCGAAACTATTGCGAATTTCGGGGTATGCCTTGCATTTTCAGACTTATTTTGAACGCCCGCCCCCTTATATATTAAAAGAAAGATAAAATTAGGGATCCTTAATTTTTCAGCAAAAATGGCAAGGCCTACAGCTTAAGATTATCTCGGTTTATTTAAGACCCTCTCACGTCTAAATTAGTGATCGAAACGTAAAAGGAATAAAGACTTTTTCAAAGCTGTTTGGACGTTCTTTAAGACGGGCCCTATCGCGATCACTAATTTTGAAAAAAAAAAATGTACACTTTATTTGAATCTTCATATCTCGGAAACCACGAAGAGCTGAGTGGGCGAAAAGTCGCCTATCTTCAGCGTAAAATACCCTCTGTCGAATAGCATGGATCCGAAAGGAAAAAAAATGTTGATGGTTTTCGGCACATACCCAATTATTTTTGCTTATAAATCGGAAATTATTGGGAATTTTGAGGTGTGATAGGCTGAGATTCTTTCCTTTGCGTAGAGAAAATAAGAACTAATGCGTTCACATATCGTGTAACCTAGAAACTGCATGTTTTTAAATCGTTTGTAAGTTCTAACGGTTACATTCCCTTTCCGTATTAATGCAACTGATTGTCTTAAATGAATTTTATGTGCTTTTGGACTCTGCAGAATTTGGCTTAATAGTGAATACGTAAAGCAACGAACAGAGCCGAATCGCAGACGTGTATGTAAATGATCTCAGAGCGAAAACGTGAATTCCGAGTTGAACAGACTTTAAGTCCTCATACACAGAATATCCCCGGGGGCCATAAAGCCGCAAAGCATTACAAATCATGGGCCATTCGAGTGCTACACGAAAATTCATTTGGAACTCTCAACGAGAGTTAGAGATCTATGAATTCACTCGGCGACACGCGAGCACTGCTTACATCACGACAGAGCGGCGAAGAGCATCCAGCGCGCAAGTTTTCCATTCGCAAGTTTTCCAATATTTCGCCCCGCTCCTTTGCTTTCTCCCTCTTTCCCTTTCCCTTTCCCTTTCATCCTGCTCTCTCTCTCTCTCCCTCTCTCACTCCCTACGTCTACCTCTCCTTACGGTGGACGAGTAATAAGGAACGGTCCACCTGGATATCCTCCTCCCACGACTGAACGACGAAATATCTCCTCTCCTTCCGTCTCGGCGTTATTTAACGCTTGCCTCGCTGGCTCCTTCTATAACGGGTGTTTCGCTACAAATCTATCGGCATTTTTTTCATTCTCAGTTCTATGCACTACGTTGAAATGTGAACAGTTACAGCAGCAGCTCCATCAGCTACCGCCGCTAAATCTTTCCTTAAATATTCATGAGGGCTTACCCCGCTCGACCGTTCCAGATAGGGTGTCTTTTTCAAAACGACCGTTTCCGAGCACATTTCAGAATCCTGACACGAGTGCTACACGTCACTGTTCAGGTCCTGAAAGCTGCGTCGCCGTTAATTTAAAAGTCCCGGAGCCGTCACTTGGGAAATTTGTTAAAGGGGAAAAATCCAAAAAGGGATACGCGGCGGCTGACAGATTTCCAATATATCCAATCAGACTTTCCATGTAAACGTGACTCCGTTTTTCGTTGCCCTTTTAATCTCGCCATTAAATTATCCGCTGTTCATCATCTGTCACATTCGTAAATGAAAAAACTGTTTCCGATTATACAGACTGTCGTAGAAAAGCGTGGTCAGCGTTATTTCTGCTTTCTTTGTTTTACTTCAAGTTAACGTTTAAGTAAACTCTTTTATTTGGCTATTTCTTTCAACTTGAAATGAAATCACAGTTACATTTAAAAATGACGCAGCCGTCACCATTGTCGATCATAACATTCGGCGATTACTCGAAATATAATAGTGTCTAATTAACAGTATATAGGCTTCCGAAAGGATAAAGACAGATATGAAGGATCGATCGTCCAAAACATTGTTTTCTCCTTCATACCTGAAACCTGCTGTTTCGTACTGCGCGACGTAGACTAAGAGTCCTTTTATCGGATGCACTCAGTCCATTCGATCGTAACGATATTTCAATCGAACTTACGCAGGTCACGCTTTCCTTTGTCAGACTATATTTTAACAGAGCATAAGAGAGTATAAGCGGAATACAGAGATCGTCTGCGTTGATAGATTTTTCGATGGTCGTTACACGTTGCTCTCGAGTTCGCCGCTTCTTTCCCATCCATTAACCCTTTGGACTCCTTTGTCGAGTGCGACACGACATGAATTTTTTACGGATATTCCTACGTCGAGGCACACATTGAAATATGCATTATGTTTCACAATATTTTGTTCACTTTGTAACAGAAAGGTCCTTAAAGTGTTCATCGCTTCTCCTTGGCTATGGAAATTTCATACTGTTCGAGTAAATAATCAAGTTGTCAATAAAGTTTCGATATTATTTTCAATGTGATTAGAAAGGAGCACGGTTTAGATTGAATTTAGCAGCGTTTCGAATGAAGCGACTGTCCTCGAAAGTAAATTCAGAAGGAAATGGTTAAAAGAATGAGCCGGGGTGAAAACGGGTTAACAGGCGTCTCAATCACCCTGGCGTCGGGGGTAAAATCTCGAAATCCCAGCGTAAACACGGGACAATTACCGCGCGAACTCCTCGCACCGCCGGTAGGTGGAGAGATTACGCGCGGCGTCTCCCGTTTAACGAGTTCGTTAGCGTTAAAAAAGCACCGTTCCCGTGGGTGCTCGTCAGTGCTCGTCGCTCGTCAGTGCTCGTCGCTCGTCACAGCGCTCTGGTGAGTGAGCGTTAGCTGGGAACGTGAGCTAATCGCACGCGTCCAGAACCGAACGAGCGCTCGAGGCAACGAGAGGAATCTCCCAATGCGCGCTGCCCGAATAATCCGTCAAAAGTGGCAACGTCGCGGCAGACGGCCTCTTTTACGAGAGAAATAAACGAACGCGAGGGAAACATGCGTTCCGGGGTCCAGCCCCGAGGCTGACTCTCCTCGGATCCCACCCACGCCTGGCTCCGCTCGCGAGAATATCTACACCGAATCGAGAGAAGCCTGGCCAGTTCTCTCGTAGACCGGTTTCTACTGCCTTCCGATCGTTCCCTTTTTCATACCTAAATTAAAAGATCACTCATTACTACTCACCGCTAGCGACCGTGATCCTTTATTTTAATCGCTTTCCCGCTACTTTTTATTCAGCCACGCGCGGCACGCAATCTGCAACAAAGATGACAACACCGTAAATCGACGAAAATAGCCAACGCATAATCGTGAACGAGCGACAGAAGATACGACCTACGAAGGGACCTACGAAGATAGACTGTCAAATTCATTAACTCCATCTCCCGCCGCTCGCGAACAATTTCTGTTACGAACACTGGAAACACGAGACTCGCTGCCGTCGACAATTAAAAGCGCATCCTCTCGAAACGACAATAATCACGTCGCCGCAACGGCTCTTCTCGCGAGCAGCATCAAAAATGTCGAAAAAATAGAGTGAACGAATGAAAGACCGGAAAGAACAAAAGGCCATCTCGAGATCCTTCTCTCCTCCCCGAATACGACAAAAGACGCGAGACATTAACATTCGAGGCTTAATTCCCAGCGTCCCCGAGCGAAAAAAATTAAGAAACGCGACGTCTATACAGTTACGTACAGTCGCACACATTAATGTTTCGACACTCTTTCAAACAGAACAACTTCTTAAGATTAGACGAAATGTCTCAATCTTTTTTTTACCCCCGAATACATATGACAAAGTCTTGAAAAGCCTTTTGTCTGAGTCATCTAGATGGTAAAAATTTCATCGAAATCAGTTGCAACTCAGCCTGAAATACTATGATATTCTTACATATATCACTGCTCGTCGTGTTATTCTTCCATTTTCATTACAGAATATTATTTCACGGTAAACGAAGGAATAAAAAAGAAATGAAAGACATACTAAGAATGTACCACTTCCAGCTTTTGTTGTAATTTGCTCAAGATTTTGCTGAAGCCGTTTTGCTCAAGCCGTTTTGTCGAGTTTAGAAAAAGTTATACTGTTCCAGAGTGTCCAAGTATTAATGTGAGTCACTGTACGTGCGGATAAATGCGCGTGGGTGAATGTCGGACGAACGTGGGCAGGAGCGTGTACAAGCGCTGTCGTGCGTAATCTATCTGACGTACCGGGTGGCGCAGACCGCAGAAATCTATTCTTTCGTGGAAATCGTTCAACGAGTCAGACTGAGGAGAAGCGGGCTACCGTACCCGATAGTACTCCAGACGGTTGTTGTACCCGACCTGTCCTATACACGCCTGCTCTAGTATTCTTTCCTGGCATCTCACGGCATCTCACGGCATCTCACGGCACACCGCGTCAATTACTGCGTCACACGTTACACCGTCCTGTAACGGGCTCTGGCATTCGTAATGAGACGGAATCCGATCCTCTTTCTTCGAGGGAATACACTTTTTCCTCCCTTCTCCTTTTTCCCGTATAATTCACTTCTTTACTCTCTATCATTATTCCTCGTCTGATTAAGTGTCTTGACACAATTTACACTTTTTACCCTCGTACCATATTTCACAATCGTTACTTTTTAGAGATTACATAACGATTCTTGCAATTTCTCGCTTTACTTCGGTTACTCGCTTTACTATTACCGACACTGGAACTGTACGTATGTTAGTCCGCTAACGTATCAATTAGACGCTTAGACTTTGCATGAGAATTTGTCGGGGGAATCCTTGCCATATGTGAATACTCTCAAGTTCGAGTACACCACGCGTATACTTTTTATAACGTAACCTACAAAGAAATACCAACTTCAATGGTACGATACCGTGACTAACATGACAAATTTGCTACTTCATAAACAAGGAAGTTATAAAGTATCAATTATTATGCAAAGTTGTAATCTGTCAGTTAAGCCATATTTTGATAAAGGGTATACTGCACGGTAAGAAAATCAGAAGTAAATAAAATCTTCAGCCCTGCATCATATCGACACTCCTGTGTTATTTGCAGAGGGAAAGTAGCGGACAATATTTGAGTCGGAATAAGATACAAGTAGTTATAATAGATCTAGTTTTTGAAAGACGGATACTTTGTATAATCATTTTTTTTACCGGAACCCATCAAATTTTCGACAAGAAAACCTATTTGATATTTTTCATACGTGGCAAATTTGTCCTATCTCTTATTACCGTTTGCTTCTTCCTTATACAATAGTGTAGACCGATTTTAAAATGAATCTGTTCATTAAATACTATTCGTTCTTAAGAAAGTTTTGTCAGAATGAAAATTTAACTGCTATTCTTCAATTTCACTGACGTACAACCGATGACAATTCCATTTTTTATATCTCGCACATTTCTCTTCGCTTCATTATACATTCTTTACGTATCACGTGTCAATTTTAGTATACCTCATCAGATTTGCATCTTTCATTCGGGAAATCTCATCTCTTTCTAACTTGAGCTCTATTCCCTTTATAATTTTCATACCGTTCTGTCTCCTTTTATCAGTGAAACTGATCTGTCTCTTTCCGAGTTGCCACGCGACGCAGTCCATCTTTTTCCCCTTCTCCACTATTACAAGGTATGTATGAGTTAGTCCGTTAGTATATCTTATTCTTATTCCGTCTCTTATTCCGGAGTGCTTCGCTTGCGTTGAGATAACGTGGCGGTAGCGAGGGAGAGAGAGAAGGACAGTGAGAGTAAAGAGTACGTAAAATGTAAGAGAGCATTTCGTCGGACGTTCTGCGAATAACGTTTCGAGGGAGAAAAGGAAGACGGCGATAAGGGAGAATATAGTCACTGTGCCCGGTGTTCTTTTAGTTTTGCTTAAAGCAGACCATGCGTACTTTACGGCTGACGTATTACAAGCCTGCCTTCAGAAATTCTAACCAAGAGTTTGTTAGGTTATTTCGCCTGAAAGCGTCTGCACGAAAGGTACGGTTGCAGAGTAAATAATTCCGTTGAAATAGAAGATCAGATATTACAGACGACCTTACTGTGAAATATTTTGAGAACTCTGACGGCGCAGTGATTCCTACGGATGCACTGCGGCATATGGAAATTTGCCGAAAAGATGTGAAAACTGTCGCCCACCTTTTCGTCCCGTTTTTCAACGTTAATCCTCAATAGTAGTCGTAACGTTTCAATTGGCATATATTATTGTGTAGCTGTGTAGTGCTATTTCTCTCTGGAGCCCTGTTTCAGAACAATTCTGGCGTGAGCTCTTGTCTTGGTAGTTTCGTGTGTAATCCTTGAGCAGGATCGGAGGCGCGCTCCTTGTCACAGGATCCGAACATCCTCCGGCAGGAGCCGCATATCCTGGCGCCGCTTACGCCTGCGGGCGTAAAGGAGCCACTCGAGCGCCGTAAATCCATCCTCGAACCTGATCCCGATACCAAAGACCTTCTAATTCGACCCTTTGTCGTCCTACCGCCGCTGACCCCCACGATCAATAGCCGGCCTCGACACAAAGATATCGTCCTACGCCATCGCCTCGCACGCCTCACCGCGAGATGCATCGCAGAAAGTATTCGTTGTCATACGCTTTTCATTTCCACCTCGCATACTTCCTCTTTATCGCACAATTACTTTCGAACTATCATTCACACTGTCAGTGTGTTTCGAAACGTTATCACAATTAGTAGATTCAACTCAAAACGATACTTGAAGAAATTCGGCAAAATGTCTATTATTTCTTTTCCTCAGTCTATATTATCTGTATCACTTTATTCAGATTACTGTTATAATATATATTTTTCTTTCTATTGAGTGACTACAATTTAATGGAGTACTCTGAGAAATTGATGAATGTACAAATCGATGTAGGGACAAATTTAAAGGGCTTCAACGATTTGACTGTCGAGTATACCATATTTTCCTTGTTTTGCCTTCAGCACCGGACTGAAATTGCCTACATTAGAACTACATCGTAATGAAATATTACACAATATAATTGGATCGTGCAAAATGATCGTACGTAGTGCATCAATTGCGCTGCTGGATATTCATAAACCTATCCATATTCATGAAAAATAGTGTCTTGATTTTCTATAGATTTTATAAAGATCGCCATATGTCTCGGTAACATTCTAAAGCTAAAAAGAAAAATATTGAGACGTGCGCATGTGCAATTAGTGTTGGAAAATTGTAAGCGTTATTCGTTGGCAATTTGAGAAATTTTGATCGAAATCGTTTGCGCTAGTCCGCCATGAGCAGGAGGGCGTCATTGAAAGGTTTAGTGGCGATCTGTAGTGGCGGCAGCGGAAAAGGAGAAAACGCACGACGGAAGAGCAACACGCGACGTCGCTCGTGAAAAAAGACGGTAGCGAAAACACGCACTCTCAGACGAATACAATTTTTCCAATTACACGTTCTTCTCCCACGGTTCTGCCCACCTGCAACCCCTGCGACCTCGCCACCAGCTTCTACGAACCCAAGCCCCGCTCGTGATTGCCTGCAAGGTGAATTACCGATAATGAAACGCAACGGAATTTTCGAACGCAAAAAGTGTCGGGGTGCGGACATTTTTGCGCGCGATATCGGGATGGAAATTGTCAACGCCATCCGATCCCGCCGATCGAATTAACCCTTTGCGATTTTAACTCCCCTTTTCCGCTTTTTTCAACTTTTTCCTTTTTACCGTCTGCCTCTTGATTGTGCTTTATTTCGCCCCTGATATTTTCCTTTTTACCACGAAATGCGGATTAACATTTCCCGCTTCTACATTCGTCAGCAACATAAACTTTCTGAATTCTCACTATACATGCTATATTTTCAACAAATTCATGCTGCACTTCTCTGTTAAACTATCGAACCGCTTTTCTCCCATCCATTTTCTTCACACCTCAATATCACTTGTTAGAAAAACGCTGCTAATACTGGATCCTAGTAACGTGAATATTCCGTCTACATTCCGTAATTTAAAATTGCCGCATAATAATGGACAATATTTAAATGTTCCTCATTTGCCGGTTAAAAATTGACTGGACACCTAAATCTCCTTTGATCGAGTCCTTTTTTTCCATGGCATGCATCCACCGTGTAAAAAGATTCCTGGATACGTACCTCTGATACATAGGCGGGGGTGACTTTCGCAGCTTTTTTTGTCAAAGCCAGACAGCTGTCCGCCGATTTTATGAATTCGGAATGAAAGGGTTGATGGGCGTTTCCGCGACTTCCAATTCAGCTTGGATTTACAAGTATTCCCGCTACAACCAGCACTGGCTGTACGAGTTTTGCACATGCGCATGCGTCTTCTCTGTTTATTCTCTCTGATATTCGAGAGTGTAATTGTAGCGGTGTAATTAAATTACGTTTATTATGCCGTTACGCTTGTTATCGCGCTGGCGCTGTGTTTATCGGAGCGTCTGTCGTTTTTGGTTTGGGGCTTTAGAGGGGTCGCAGTTTCGGGCGGACTGCTAGTTTGTGTAAATTTTAGAGATGCCGCTCTGCATAGGGGGCTGAGAGTGTCGTATCGCGTATATGGCCATAATATTATGTATTAGAGAATTATGGATGGCAATTTAGGTGAGGCACCGTCCTTTAACTCTTTTATACGGCAACGATATGATACTTTTCCGTATTCAATAGCTCGCGTTATTTCAACCTTCGGTAGTTATAACATTTCTGCAAGAACCCATTATGGCGAAGTTTTTATAAC
Organism: Cryptocheilus praepositus; assembly: GCA_033815515.1. Lineage (NCBI taxonomy): Eukaryota > Metazoa > Arthropoda > Insecta > Hymenoptera > Pompilidae > Cryptocheilus > Cryptocheilus praepositus. The sequence continues at coordinate 239,436 of JAWWQZ010000112.1, read as the reverse complement.
GATATTATAATAAACAGACATCGACGGTAGCAAGTTCTCGAAGAATGCTTCATTTGACAATTAATTAACGAAACCTGCTTGTACGTCGTTATGAACAGGTGCGCAATGCCGTGAAGTGAAAGGTGCGTTATTTTGACGACGGATTCGATTGTTTCAACATTAATTCGACAGTTCCGATACCGTCCGATAGTGCGACTAAGGATACGTTTAGGTAAAATGACCAGAACGACCAGCCGATCCATTTGTCAACGGTTTACCCTTTGTCCCCCTCAAACTTTCGCTTCTGCCCACTTCCCACCTTTTCTCCCGCAGTTTATCTTCCGTCCTCTGTCCTCTTACCCATGCGACTTCACTCCATCCGTACGCTTTCTTCTCCTCTTCTGATCCCCACTCCTTTCATTTCCATCTCATTCCGACAGAATCCTGCATCTCTAATAGAATACAGTTAGCAATTCTTCTTCTTCTCTCTTTCTTCCTCTCTCTCTCTCTCTCTCTCAATGCCAAAGCCTTCTACTCCATGGAACCTCGTTCTCTCCAGCCTCGTGTCCAGCTTTGTCGCCTCTTCCACTTACTCCAGAGCTAACCCCGAGCCCTATACACAGTCGAATGCCGAGGACGAGTATACACGTACTCAACGTACGGTACAGCGCGTTTCAACGAGCTCCCTTGAAATATGGGACCTGCCGGACAAAGCGACCCTTCCTCTCTCTTTCTCTCTCTAGTACGCTCGTGCACTTGCATTTCTTGCTCCTCATGAACTCAGCCATTCTCTTTCTTCATCTCATGCGCCAATCTTCATGTTTTCTCCCTCTGCTGTCCCGGGATATTCATTTTTTCCTACTGCTCCCTACTGGTTTTCATGAGCTGCGGTTCAGCTGCACGTCTCCTTTCTCCTTATATGCTGCTCTTCATGTACTTTCTTTCCCATCCGATATTCATTTTTTGCTTCCTTTATTCCACAGAGTGGTCCTCATGAGTTCTTGATCCTCTCGGCCTGGTCTTGTCTTTCGTCTTCTTTTACTTCGGTCAGTCGTTTCTCTCAACTGTCGTTTTTCTGCATATGTTGCTACACGTTCTTCTGCTATGTATGTACATCTATATGTCTGTGTATTAAATATTCCCACCGTATTAGGAACTCACGTAAAAAATATTGTCTTCGAAATAATAGACAGTTCATATGGTCACTAATAAAATGTACAAATCAAAAACAGTTGCTTCCCTCACGCTTTTCACTTCTTCAAAGATAAGCTTCTTCAAACATAATAAATTAATGTTTTTATCAGGCCGAAAATAAAAAAAGGCCAATGTGAAAAAGTTTGTAAAGGAAAGAATCTATAAAATAATAATAATTTATTCATAAAGCAGGTTCATGTAAAAATGCAACATTTTATAATTGATCATTTTTATTAAAGAGATTTGTCATTGAAGGAGTTAATGAAATGATACCACTTATTCGTATAGAATAATCTGCATGAAGCGTGTAAAGTTAAAATAAAAAAATTGTATTTGCGACTCTCAATGTAACAAAAACGTTGCTTTTAAATGTCGTTAGTGACTCTATGAACCCGCTGTTATTTCCAAGACATCGGTTTGTTTTACGTTTGTCCAGCTGCGTCTCCTTTCTCTTCTCCAATTTCTTAAACGTCCCTAGGGTGTAGGAGACAGGCCACGGAAGAGAATATAGTCGAGGACGATTGGGAGAAAACATCCTGTGGAACCTGGGGAACATTCGTAGTCGACTGGATGGGGTATAGATAAATAGATAGATGGACCGCGATAGTTAAACGCGACTATGCTGAGTCGAGGTTGGCTTTTAATAATGGGCCGTGTTTTCGGGCGGCGGTTTTGTTGCGGTCCGAGTTGGAATAATTTCGCGGTTATGCCGGACGCGTGGACGCGTCGATTTATGGGGGTGCGGAGTGTACGGGAGTTTCTATGACTCCATGGAGCACGGCGGACTGGATCCGGAGTCCTTGGAAAATTAAGTCGGCGAGGATGGAGTTTATGGAAATTGCCGCTGGCGCATCCGAAATCGATGGAACTTTAGTAGTATATTTAGAAAGAGAATGTTAGTATATCGGTAAACAGCGAGAGACGAAGCTCAAAAAAATGAGAGTCCGCGTGGAGAGGTGATAATATTATAGATTTGCTGCGAGTAGATTCGCGCAGCTTCAAATTATGGAAAGCCGTAATATATGCAAGTCATTATTCGATTAATCTGAAGTCGAGAGGAGTTACGGTAGAGTCCGTATTTCTATCTATTCATAGATTTCTACTAGGCGGGGGAACAATGCGCGGCATTAGTCGGTTAATTCGACGCGCGCAGTGATAATAGTTGCCATAGGTAAATCCGTAAATAAAAAGAAAATGCCGGAAATTCGGGCTCCCAATGAAAATAGGTGAGTTGATAGAGCCGCCCTCGCGACAACAATGGACGCGGCCTACGCCCGATAAATCTTCAACACGGCAAGCGGGAGCCGCCCGCCCCGACGAATAATCGGCCTCGCGTATAATCAAAGTCCCCCAGGCGCACAAAATCCTGCGGCAGGTATCGATGACGAAGTAATTACGAGCGTAACCGGCGCTAATTAATCGGGGGTGGGGAACTCGATCGCGAAACTTTGCCGCCCATTTCGACGGATGAGGACGGGTTGCGCAGACGAGCTGTGCAGAAGCCAGCCTTCGCGTCAGCCGGAGGGTAGTGGCTGCAACGACCAAGAAGTCGAAGAAAGAGCGGATAGCGAGTGAAACGAAAATGGAACGAAACGTGGCAACGAAAATGGCAACGAAAATCCGAACGAAAATGCAAACGAAAATGGAAACGGCGCGTTACATTCGAGCCGATATCGCGTTTCGTCCAATTAGAGGGTCGCCGCTCACTAATTTACACTTCTGTGTAAGGCCAACACCGATCCACCCTCTATATGTCCCAATGCTGTCTCTGCTTTTGATCTCTGCGTCTCTATGCACCTCGCGATTGTCCTTCTTCTCTCTACCTACCGTTTCGGAATTATGTGTCTTTGTCCGCTGTGTCGCTTCACTCGCCTCTCACTCCCATTTCGACCCCTCATCGCTGCACACCAAATGAACTATCGATTTTGCATAAGTTATAACGAGCGTGAGACCGTTCGGCCGCTTGCCAGTTTTCCCGCAGAATGCCTGTACAAACAGAGATAAACGATGACTCCCTCTCTCTCTCCCTCTCTGTCTTATTTGCTCGAATCGCCCTCCCAGTCTTTTGCGTCTCTACGCGGGATAATATTTATTATATCGTTCAGCCGCACTCCATTGCTGATTACAATCGTTTTATGGGGTTGCGTTGGTATCCGATATTTCGGGTTCATGCTGCGTCAGGAACATTGCTCAGGATGGCTCAGAATCCCGAAAGTTTCTAATCAAGTTTCGTTAAGTATATAAAGTTTCGTCATATAAAATTGTCACTTAAAAACTGGCATTATTTCAAGGTATGTCATTTAAATTTGTTTTCTCAAAATTGGCAATATTTAAGCTCACATCATTTTAAATTGGCATTATTTCAATTTACGTAATTAAAAAGAGCCGTTTCAAAACTGACAACGTATAAATTTACACCATTTCAAATTGTCGCTTCAAAATTGGCTATAATTTCCATTTTCGTCATTGACGACAACCGAAAATGAATAGTATTTAAATCGCTGTCATAGGGATTATGAAACTTGAACATTTACAATATTTAAATTTGCACAGTTTGCTACGAACGTACCGGTACCTGATGTTTTCGGGCAATTCGGGACAGGAATTTTCATCGGAATCGCATAGGTACCACCTATGATGTTTTTTCAATGATATTTTATGTTTTAATTGTCTGGTTCAAATGAAATTGGCGCATTCTTTAATAGAATAAGACGCACAGATCCGTTTTTTGGGTTGCGATTCGCGCCGATCCGACTTTAACTTTGGGCACTCGTACTCAGGTGTATCTGAACCTTCGAAACTTTTGGGATTCCGATCTGACTCACTGTTGGGTACCTGTATTCGCGGGTACCTAAAGGAATTTTTCTTAAAATACGCTGTTCCGCTCCTTGCTTGGAACTGGAGAACGCCCGGGATACAGATGGACATCGGATTCGGGAAGCGTAATTCCCATGGAGTGGGAATTAAGAGCGTTGTTCCTTATTTCTGCTTGTAACTGCGAAGAGCAGCGGAAAATTTCATTCTGCCCTATCACTGCATCGAAAGACACGGAAACGTCGAGAGTAAGCGCGGCAAATACATAAATCAGCGAATACGCACCTTCAGAGACATTCTCGACTGCCTTTCGAATCGTAAATCAAACGGAACGAAGGTCTCTAACGCTTCGCTCGTTGAACGTCAGCGATCTTACACAGTCAGCAAACACGCTCCCCTATTCACAAGGCCCGATGAACTTGTTAATTCGCGGCGGCATTCGAAATTCCTCCACCGTTTTCGGATTCCACGCTCGCAAACTCGTGTTCGCCTCTCCGCAACTCCTCTTCACTCCGCCTCATGCCTACCTTAGAATTCCGCTCACTCGCTCCAGAATTCGCTTGCGAATTCAGTGACGCGTCTTTGAGGTCACTCACATTCCTTGCGATTCAACGTTTTTTCCTCTTCTTCGCAGTCGATTCTCATATCGGCGTGGGTGTCCCACCGGGTACACGACAATCCTACCTAATACGGTATACTGCCATTTCTCTGTAGATTAATTATTCACAGGTAGGAAACGGCCCTTACATACTTGCAGTCAGCTAGTATGCTTTCAAATCGACCAAACCATTTTGAATAGCCATAGAACATTAGAATAGAATAGAAATAATCATAGATATATTTGTGAAAACATAAAAAACCTATTACTTAAACTTCCATGAGAGTTGAAAAAAACGAGCAATACTATTTTGCCGTAACTCCTATAAAGTCGTCTTGTCAAGTTTTCAAGAATCTTTCAGCTTAGTTAGACATTTTTTAATTTCTCTTCGCTTCGTCCGTAGGCGTCGTCATTTGATGCTTCCTTCGCATGCGTCCGTGATCGTGTCCGCGTTGCGTTACACGTGTTTTCGTAATCTGCTTTCTGGACATATCGACGCCCTCGGCTCGCCAGTATAAAATCATTTTTCTATCCCGGTCACGTAGCGGGCGATAAAAAGATTTCGTGAGGCAGGCGTCGGGATTACCCGTCCTCCGATTTCTGGCACATTCTGCACATGCCCCTCCTTCCGACATTACTCCCCATCCTTATTTCTTCGTCCCGTTCGAAGAATACTCGATGTGTGCTAAAGGTCGCGTAAAGAGCCATGGCTAAGGACACCGACCGGTGCTTTCGGCTATCGAGTTACGCTCCGTACGCCAATCTTTTACAATAGAAACTTTCGATGGCATATTCGTTTAATCAACTGGATATGAAGCCAGTGATCTCGATTAAGTGTGAAACGAAGGAAAAAAAGGCAGGTTCGATTATTCTCTTAATAGCCTTGATCTGGTAACGCTGGTATCGGGTTTACGCCGTTCTCGAGCTTCCCTATCGCGCAAGTTTCACGATGCTGCGCCGTCAAACCATTCTGATGTTTTATCGCAAAATTACAATTCCATACGTTCCGTGAGATTTACTGCCGTGCCAATATGTTTGCCACGCATTCGCTGATAAGTGAAACTGGACGCTTTCCTCCAGCGCGTTTCACTTCAAATACGCTTAGAAAGATGACAAAATAATTGACGTAGGGACAAGGAAGCGGTTAAATCATTTCTCTCGCTCAATAACGATTAAATCCTCTTCGGCATTATACCCTCCCCCTTTCAGCACTTTAACCCCCTTACCGTCGCCATATCACAGACATCCCCCGCGTTATTTTGATTCCAACGTAATAACTTCAATCCCCAGCTTAGTAGCCTTTTGTCTCTAGAAAGATATAGACGCATGGGTTGCATAGAGGGTGGAACGACGCTGGAATGGGTTACTTCCGGTGGAATGCCGCCCTTTGTGTCCACCGGAGCAATAACCAATCGTTTCTCCTTTGAAATTCCATTAATCCCGGCTGCGATTTTTCTGATCGTCTCATAGAGGTGCAGACAGAAAAGAGGGTGGAAAGGCCGGCGAGAAAAGTGGCGGGACGGGAACTGCATTCAATTATAATGAACAGTTTAATCAGAGGACTTTTATCGAAGGCTAATGGATTCGAAAGTTCCTGAATAACTCGATGTCTTGTAAATAATGGCCAGTTCACAGGGGCACGAGGAAAATTTGATACCAACGTTACTCGGGTTCATTACCTTTCGTCTCTGACTTCGTACCTTCTTCGAATAAAAAGTATAAAGCATAATGTACAATTGCAGATTCTCTGCGGAAGTCTCGCAAGTAGTATCGAAGTGTAAGGACACCGACGAAGATTGTACTAAACTAAGATTGACATTCCCAGCAAACGGATGCGTGGAAAAATCCTTTCCACTCTTTCGCTTGCGTTCTTTCTCTCCATCACGATTTCGCCTCGTCTACTTTGCATTAGCGCGTCGTCCCGCCGTGCAATTTGAAATATTTCATCGAATAGGGGCCCACCACAGCAAGCGTGCACTCGGAGGGCGCGATCTTTTATGAATACGTACGCGCCTCGTGGGAAATTCGTCGCGCTTTCCTTTCCTTTTCTCTCTCTCTCTGTCTTTCCTTTTTTCTTGCGTTTTCCCTTTCGACGCGATTACTTTGGAATCGCACGGACAAAGAGGACGAAGGCACGAGCTCTTTCCCCCCGTCTGTTGGGGCTGAATGCAGAATTGCCGAGGGAGAACTTCGAGGGATGGTATTTCGGATGCCTGGAAAATTGGAAATTGGTATTTCGAAATTTCCAACTTCCGAGAATCGATCTTGCGTCTGCGATAGCGGAATATTCAATTTCGATACCGGGAACCTAACGATGCCGTAGTATGTAATAAGTGCGCCAAATATTATTGGTACGTATGCATAAGGCTGAACTATAGAGGTTCACATGCGAATTTTTTTACGCGATCGATGCGTTCTGTCTAAAAAAAAAAGGAGTTCTCGGACAATTGATTTCCTGCAAAGTATAGACACGTGTATTTCCGTCTCGAGTCGCTTAACTTTAATCAAAGTGTGATATAAGCATCGATGACGTTAACTGAGCGTTAATCGTTTGGATTTTCCTTTGAATATGTACTTATATTTATATATCATAAAACCGAGCACCGTACGATTTTCAATTTATCAAGGATCGTCGGAAAATTGTCAAGACAGAGAATAACAGCTGTAGAATTTTCAAAGCGTAAGCCAGTCGATCGACAATAAAAGGCTCGCAAATCAATATACAGGGAAGCTAAGCAACCCCGGCATAAAGCATCCACCGCTCATTAATCTCTACCCCAACAAAGAATCGCCCAACGAATCCGAGTTCCCGAAGCATCGATAGACAAAAGAACCGCCGCGGTGGTCGGAAAAAATTTCACGCGCCATCGATATTTTTAAGTCGGCGAGCCGTCCTCGTTGTGGCCTGGAAAGTAAAGAGGCGGAAAAAGTGGGCGGGAGAAGAAAGAGGGAAGGGTTGAAATAGAGAAGGAACGAGAATGGAAATAAAGGACGGAAAGGAATGTGTCTAAGTTTTTGTAGTACTTCGGTATTTGGCAAAGAAAACTTCGGTACGTACCGTATTTATTCGGTAAGTATTAAGAATACACTGAACTTATTACTCATTCGTACTCATCTTTCTGCAACATGACGATAATAGGCTAATAAGACAGGGACACAACACGCATTTCGCGTGATAAATTTTCATAGAAAGGGAAGGGATGGTAACCGAGCAACTCTTTAAAGCCGCTGGCCAAAATGCAAATGGCGTGGGCCATTGTTCCGGCGTTTTGTGGGCTTGAAATATCGAAATATCCGTGGCGTTCTTTCGATTCCGCCTTCCTGGCCGCTGTCCGCTGTCCGCTGTCCACTGTCCACTTCCCACCCACCGCAACCCCATTGTTACGGAGTTACTTCCGGTCACCACTGTTCTTTCCCTTCTCCTCTTTTTTCACCTTTCTATCCTTTGCGATTTTACATTTGTTCTTCTTTATTTCCACTTCTGCGCCCTGTGCTTCGTTAGCCATGCTCTTCTACCCTTTCTCTTGTTTACAGTTAGTGCCGAGCAATTGTTGTTCAAACAATTTTCAAATTTAACCAGAAAAAAGTCAAATTATTTCCAAGTATTTACAGAATGGTTTGCCTCCTAATTATGATTGAGTTAAGGTCTATCTAACGTTATAAGTCTACCATTAGTAGAGTTCGAAACTTTTATTATTGTAATGATCGTGAGAAAAAGATTATTTTCTTTCTACATATGTTCCTGCGAGCGTGAATGGATTAAAAAATCAATCTAAGCGTACTTTGCGCCAAGTAGCAGATCTGGGCGGCATAACGAAAAGCGTAGGAAAATGTTCCTTATCGCAAAAGCTCCTATCTCGATTTGATGCAAGCCTCGCCTTTTACCTCGTGTTACATATATCTCTGCGCCCTTTTATGTCCTATTTTTCATCCATTCACGCTCGCAAGTGCACAGAACTCGGGGGAAAACGAATTGCGCGAGTTATGCGAAAATTTTCCGACTCCGCCGGTACTATTATCGCGGCTAATTCGGCGAAACTCGCGATTTTGGGGCGCGTCCAAGTCGTTTTTGCGGCTGCCACTGAGGAGAGAATGTTGCTGTTTTATCGCTATCATGCCGACGCAATCTATGCTAGTATCTTTTACATGATCGAGCCAATGATAATGCCTTTGATAAAACGAAACTATGATATTAACTAGGAAATCATGGAAAGAAAATGATCAAACAATAGACGCGAGCAATTGTGAAACTGGTGTTAAACGAACGCAAACCGATAGCAGAATGAATTTCAATACTAGGATAGCTTCCTATAAGAATATTTTATTTAAGAAGCCCATTAAAGGGAGGGCTAATGTGTACAGGTAACCTGGCCATTTTCAAGTGATATCTAAATAAGATCTAAATGTTAATATTGCCTAATATTTTAGCGGTGATTCTGAATAGCGTAAATTGAAATTGTGTCCAATTCCAAGCAGCAATTTACAATAACATCAATTTTAATATTGTCATTTCTAAAGCGGGATATTTCAATTACGTATATTTCTTCGAATGTTTTTTGCTTTTTCTCGATTTTTAGTCTGTTAAATAAAGCGCGCAAAAGTGAACCGTGCGAGAAGGTGTACCGTGGAAAAGAGTCCGAGGCATGCGTACTTTGCCACTTCTATAATCAGATTTGCGGTGCGAATTTTCGGTGTGAAATCAAATAGGAAAATGTGGAAGAAAATTTGACGGCATAACCATTTCTGCGCACACACCGACGCATTTCCATGACATATCGTTGGTACACATGTGAACTCCTGTATACGCGGAGGCACGTAAGCTCCAAACCACGGGCAAATAACTTCATACCTCTTGTTGAGCCGAAAGTTTCTGCCACGTATCGCCATCGCCGTCTGTGTAGCTGCGAATGCGTGAATACACGTATACGTGACGACTGCGGACTATACACGGACTTCGCATCGAATACACACGGTGTAGGACACGGAAAAGCGGAAGTTGGGAGTAGTCGCGGCACCGCGGAATTCCCAGACATTCTGTCATTCCGTTACTTCCAAACAGATCGAAGGCTCAGCAGGAGACTTTGTCTTTCCTTCAATTTCACTCAAATTACACCGAACTCTCACTAATATGTCACTAATCAATATGAATTTTTATCCCTTCTAGAATATATAATAGTTTGTCAGCTGGCCCATAGAAACAGTTGATATCGCCTTTTTATTTTCTATATAAGTGTTACTATCGAAAATCAAAGCACTTTCCGTTTGAACAATATCTTTTAGAATATTACATCTTACTCATTTGTCTCCTTATAGATTTTCCCACCTGTCCCGTATGCTGTACATTATAACAAAAACAAACGACCGTTTTTCATTGAAGTATCGTTTTCTGAGGTTGACGGAAAACTATAGTCAAATGAAATATTAGAGGCTAAAAATTCTACTTCGTTAAACACTGTAATCGCAAAGAAAGAAAAGACACCTTACCCTAAACGTAGATTCATACGTCCGATTATTATCAGCGACATTTTAATGATTGAAAATGCACGGACGGCATCAACCGAACAAATTGCGCGCAACCCGTATTTCCGTATCTTACCGTCGGACCTGCGTCAAAATAAATTCTCGCCTTTAGCACCGCCATAATTCAAGCCAGCTAAAATTCCGACCCCTTAATAATCCGCGCTCCCATAATTCCGCGCCCTTAACAATTCGCATCCGTGAAATACCATCCCCTAAAATACACTGTCCATCCCTCTGTCGTGAGCCGCCGAGACGAAGTCATGAAAAATTGCATATACCTTAAAAAATCAAAAATCCTTTCCGCCGGCTGAATTCCAGCTCGTTCCCAGGCATTCCTCGGAATTCCTCGAAATTCCTCGAGATTCCGGGGAATTCCGGGGAATTCTGGGGAAAGCCGAGAAAGAACGTTTTTCTCTTGGCCACGGAAAATTCCAGGCCAATTCGCGTTCTTCGGGATTGAGCCTGGGGTTTGAGCCTGGGGTTTGAGGGTGCGGGCTGCTACGAAAGAGGGCTGCGCAAGAAGGCTGGAAATATGTGGGCTTGGGATTCTGTGCAGAGCTTCTGCCGGTAGTTTCTGCGTCGGGAACGGTGGCGAGCGTGGCAAGCGTGGCGAGGGACGCAAAAGAGTGGAAGCCACTCGACGTGGAATTTCATCCTAGGTGCGCTTCAAATCGCGACACACATCGCCCTCATCACCCCTTCTATCAATCCTTTCTTAGCGGCCATCGAACATTAATCAATTTACAACGCGGCAATGCGACTTCTTCGTTGAAATATCAATGCAGACTGCTGTGTTAGACGGATTTTTTCATATCGTTCATTGTTGCAGAAATATGTTCAAGAACAGACGTTGACTGGTGCGTGGGCATGCATGGAAATCTGAGCTTTCGAAGTTCTAGCGATAGAGAGACACGTAAATATTTGTAGAAGTAAATTCATTTGTACTTTGATACGCGTAATCTTATTCTCGTGGTATCCAAAGTATGCGCAGATACGTAGAAACGTGTATACGTAGAAACGTGTATACGTAGAGGCGCATATAAATGCATGAGGCACAGATGTCCACAGATATCATTCGTGCACACAAATTCCTTCATGTTCCTCGCATATATTCGTACATATATTGCTCGGTGTCGCTACATACACCGACATATGCGCGGAACTGGAGGGTCGCTGACTGCTGTATGCGTGCACCGAGAAGCAGAGAAGCAGAGAGGGAGAAAGACGTGAATAGCGATGTAGCCTACGTATACACGTATATGACGGTGGTGCGCGCATATGCAGATTGGTTGGCGGACAGCGACGTCGTTTCACCAACAGCAGCATCCGGACTACTTCCGCACAGTGTGTTATTGCTTTTGGAAGAGGGATCGAGTCCCAAGTCACGCTTTGCCTAGCCTTCTTCCTCTTCAACCTAGCTATGCCATTCCTCTTTTGCCTTTCCATCGCGCACAAGATCGTACGATTTCTTTTCAACCCAGTGGCTCTTTTAAACGCAACGGCTCCACGCTTTTTACCTTTTGCACGTGACACTGTATCATTACCCGACGACTGTACTGTTTTTCATGAAGAAGCTTTTTAAAACGATACCCACCGAAGATACAATCGATATAGAAAGGAAACCGTCTAAAAAGACTGTTAGATCGATAGAAAAATTGAACCTTCCGGAATGTCGTAAGAAAATCGTTAATCCGCAAGTGGGAAAGGTTCCGCTAACTTGAAAGACTGGCGAGAATACGGGAGGCTATGGAGTTTCGAGGGATTTCGTGCGGAGAATGGCAGAAGGGGTGAGAGTCTGTGTTCACTGTTGGGGGCAGATCGGGAGTAGCTTGCGGAACGGGCTTGCGGAATGGGGTTGCGGAACGGGGCTGCGGAACGGGGCTGCGGAACGGATGGGGTTGAAGGGTGGAAGGACGTAAAAGCGCGGTCCATTAAAAGTTGTATAATTCATCGTTGCTAGCTCGCGAACGAGAATATTTCGTCGGCGATAATTGACGTCGTCGTACTGGCAGGTTTGCAAAATAAAAAGGGATCGCGCGTGTTCCCGAAACGAACCTCGCCCCTTTCGACTCCCAACCTCGCCTTCGATCCCTTCGCCTTTTCTACCAACGCTTCTCTTCTTTCCAAGTCCTATTTTATTCTTACTTGTGATTGTATCTCCTGTCAGTCGCCATAACATCCTTTACTTGCTTTCAAGTTTTTCGGCTTACTTTATAATCCCTATATACGCGCACTAACACTATTGATATATACACGGTCCTAATCAAAAGTAGGGGATTGGATTAAGGACCGCGTTACTTCACGAGACTCCTGGCGATCCTTTAGGATGGAAACGCATCAGGAAATAAGTGCAAGAGGTTTCCTTTGCGTAAAAGGCGGAAAGCGCGACGAGGAAAGCAAGCGAAAAGGGGCGAGAGGGTGGGATATAAGTGCAAGTTCAAAGAAGGACTGAACATCCTTTGAGAAGACGAAAAGATAGGTGAAGATGAGGGCTGGAGAGAAGGAAAGTGAAGAAGGAAAAGATGTAAATAAGAATTCGAAGATAAGGAGAGAGAGAAAGGGAGCGCGTAAGAAGTTACAACAAATATGAAGTTGACACGAGGAAAAAGTAAAAAAAAAATCGAGACTGCAAGATGGCGAGACAAGTAAGAAGAAAGTGTGAGAAAAAAAGGAGAAATGGTTTCGCAGAGGTGCATTAAGAGGAAAAGAGAGGTTGGAAGGCGAAAAAATGAAAGAGACGGGCATTTCCTTTGGTCCAACGCGCATTCCGGAATTACTTCTGTCTTCCCACCCCCGCTCGCAGTCTCCTTCGACCCTCGTTCGACCCTCTGGCGACCCTTTTTGTTCTTTGCCGTCGTCTTGGATCTCCTTTCCATCTTCTGGCGCCTATTTCCAAGACAAACGCGCGCTCTTCCTAAATAAAACCTACCTGCATACTAAATGCATAAGCAGAATGTGATCAGAAAGTCACTGTTAAACGAAAACTTCCGTTTCTTATCAGCGCGTCAGGAAAAAGTATGACCAATATAAATATCGTTAACGCAAAATATTTCGCAGCTTTAGTTATTGCTATAATGTTAATGCATATCACTGATTAATGCAAATATTAAATTTGTTTACTTTCGTCATATGGTTTTTCAAATATTGAACGTAAGCGTATTTTTATTTATGTATTACAAACATTTTCGAATGTTTCACAGTTTCGAACGTTGCAATTTGCAACAAAAAATAGTCTCCAATATCGGAGAATGATTTTGCCCCGAATGTTTCACAAAAATAAACCCTCGCCTTTCTTCCTTCCCATAACTTCCGATTAGAGCTTTCTACGCAGTAATTATGTTTGCCTTGCGAATGAGGTTTCAAGATATGAACTGTTCTGGGTGGCCTATACTTAGTATCAAAAGAATTCGTGCAGTAGTTGATTTCACCGAAAATACCATAGGATTTTGATTATTAACAACATTTTTACCCAAATAAAATACATTAATGTTCCTGGAAGTTCCGAAAATTCACAACGTCAATTTGACTACTGCCAGTTTTCAAACGGCAATTTGAATGACGCAAATTTCAACACTGGCCATTTTCAAGCAGTAATTTAAACTGGCGTCAATTTAAACGTTGTCAATTTTCAGGCGGTCAATTTGATTAACATACATTTCTTCGTGTGTTTGTCAGTTTGCTCGAACTGAAAATGAAAAATAAGGCCAACGTGCAATAATGTCGTACAAAAGGAAGAAAATGATATAGAGAATACCGTGCGAACGTGAAGGAAACGCATAAAAATATTAGGGTATCAAAGTGCGGGGTGTATAAAATGCTAAACGGCTTGACTAATACCAGTCTTTTTACTCGTGCGATCGGGTATTTGTTAACGATTAATACTGGAAGGCGCTAGAGATGCTCCCACGTAAAAGGAAATTTAAACGAGAGCCACTAATTCGAGGGAGGAAATGTCCGAAAGGTCGAAAATGTCCGGAACGCAAAGAAGCCGGAAGACGAGGGTGTATAAGTCCGTCTTCCTTCTCGGCTCTCGTCGCAGGAGTTTATCGAGTGTGAATGAACGAAAAATTCAGCGTCCAGCCTTTTCCGGGGGCGCTGATTTATGGCCGCGCTTAAAATTTCGCCTCGTAAAAGCGCGATTCCCAGCTTTGCCGTTGCACAACCCAGGCAAACGCGTCTCTACGTCTGTGTACCTGAATATTTGCGGCTGTGTGTGCGCGCGTGCGTGCGTGCCCGCGTGTGTGCCCGCGTGCGTGCGACTGTGTGGTTGGGAAGAAAGGCTGGTAAGTGGCGAGCGTGAGGACCGAATTTCAGAAGCTCAAAAGAGTGAAAAGGAGCGAAGAAAGGCGGAACGCGGCAAAAAGTGGCAAAGAGTGGCAAAAAGGATTAACAAAAAAGTAAAAAGTGATATAGCGAGTAAAATCTGCGAAGGACTTTGCAGGATTTCCTTTGCGCATTCGTACGACATGAAAATAACGGTAAATTCTATTATTGCGAATCTTCTCGATCTAATAGTTCTTTTCAACCATTACTACAGCTCGCCAAATATTTCTATCATTTTATAACTCTTTTTCGCGGTAATTCATTTTTGGAAGGAATGTTTCATCAACAGCTTGCCTTAATAACGTCTCTCTGCGATGATAAAAAAATGTTTGATGAAGAATCCGTTGAATAACTCTTTCCCCCTGATCCGTCAATAACGCAAATTATTCAGAAATTTGTCCGAAGCGAATATTCCTGTTCTGCGTGAAATCGAATAAAAGGAACACGACACGTTATCTAACGTTACTGAACGGAGAAAAAGTATTTGAACCTAAATAAGATTATCTGCGACAACAAACTCACTCCACTATCTAATACTTGCGGGCGAAAGGGAAGGGAAAAATTGAACAACGGCACCGAATAAACTCATCCCTGGCAAATGTTTCCCCGCAAATAACGTCCGGAAAAAAGTTCGAGACGAAAAGCGGCCGAATGAAGTCGTAGGTTTCGAAGTGGTGGCTTTAATTGTTAATTCGGTGTGGGAGGCGTGCCAAGGGCTGGAAAGGGCTGCAGAGGGCGGCAGAGGGGTGTGGAGGGCTGGGAAGGGGCGAGTCGGGGTGAACTGGGGAGATTAATTAAATTTGTATCCGACGCCGTCTGTTCCGCGATCCGGCACCCACTTAATGCCATTACGAATTTCGGGCCAATTAGTCCGGATATTTCGGAGTTATGCGGTTGTAACGAAAAGAACGCATTTTCCTGATGCATTATAGCTACGTTGGCTGGCTGCTGCACGTTCGGTACATTTGATTAAAACGTTTTTATTCATGATAAAGCGCGATGTGTTTCGAGTAAAGATATGACCCATTGTTTCATTTGTCACCGCTCGAATTACTCAATGTATATCTGTATCCATTTCCAGGTGACTGAGTCCCCGTTGAACCAGTACTGTCATCCCGCTGCTACGGTATGTACTACTGCTATGGTATGTTTCAAATACACCGCAATCTCATTCGCTTAAAATCCTTTTTTCGTTCATCCGCCGATCCGTCAAAAATTAATCATTCACCGCACTGCTGAATATTTTGTTTAAACATGGCAAAAATACGTTTCTAAATAATGGAAAGTCGAAACAACAGCTCGTGCGTCCATCGACAAAATGTCTGCGCAACTTTCCGAGAGCGACCGACGTTTCATTAACGTTCATTTTTCTTTACTTCAACGGCGGACTTTTAAGTGTACTGGAATCATAGTACAGCGTTCCTTCAGAATACATAAAGACGTGAATGTTTCTGTGTGTCGTAGTGGACATTTTTCGACATTTTCGCAAAAAGCTTTGTCCGACGACGAAAGTGACCGAAACTATCTCACCAGAAGAGTTCTATCAGAAAAGCACCCGATTGTTTTTCAACTTTTCCCAGTGATACTCTGGATATGACTCACGCATCCAGCATGCACCCCACTCTTAAAATGGTCTTCGATTATTTGAAAACCTAAATACAATAAATAGCGTAACCCAAGTTTTACGGTAAGTAACTAATAATACAATAATCGACTTTCTCTATTGAGATTTTTTTTAACAATGTACACTTTTACTGTATAAACATTTAATAAAGGCTAAATGGAAATGTGAGTATTTATTTTTTATTTATATCAACTGACAACCATTAAGAGTACTTTGACATCTGGCGCAACATTTGTTCAGTACGCAGAAAGCATAAAGATTTCTGTGTCGCAGTCAACAATTTTCAACAATATCGGAAAAACATTTATCCGACTGCAAATGCGGCGATTACTGTCTCATAAGAAGAGGACGCGATAATTTTTTCCATTTTCAACCGTGGACCCAGGATATTATTACCCCCCCCCCCCCCCCCCCCGCCAAACCCACCCGTATGGCCAGTAGTTATTGTTAAAGTCAGAAAAAAATAACCCGTGTCCCAACAGCCTGCGAGTATTCGAAAATCTCAATTCGGAATAAAAGGCACAAAGCTCCCTTTGCGCCGTTACCGAACATTTTTGAGAATTTCGTAAAAATCATTATCCCACTACGAAGACGGTGAAAATTATTTCACAAGAAGTTGGCTCAACCTTTTTTCTACGTTTAACAATGAACCACTAGATATGCCCCCCCCCCTCCCGCCTCCGTCCTCGCCCCTCCCCCCGAACAAACCCAAAGCCCTTCAAAATGACCACTACTTATTGCAAAAATCGGATAAAGCCATTTTTTTCCCAATAGTCTTCAAGTATTCGGAAACGTAAATTGAACATGCAGCGTGCTCAGATGGCATGATGAGCAGCTAGTCATGCAAGAATCGTAGATTTGACCACCCAACCCCCACGCCCCGACCCCAAAACCCCCAGAAGGAACCATACTCATTGCAAAAATCGGATAAAAGCATTACCAGCTAGCAGTAGCAGAATCGTCGATTCAACACCACGTCCTCAGGCGAATTATTTATTTTTGGTGACAGTGTATATTTTTAATATATAAAGTATTGATAAGTAGCTGTGTATAGTTGTGTATGTATCGTTATATTAAATACCTTTATTACTGTTCAAACGTGTATTAGAATTTATTGGTAATGGGGTGATTGGATGCCGCAGGAGCGTATCCAACACTCGTATGCGGGTGCCACAACGTTCAACGTATCAGACATTGTTGTGGCTCCGGAGGAAACATACAGGATTTATGCTCCGCTATCAACGTTTCCAGTCTTCCGACGATTAGGATAGAAAACGTTAACATTAAATATTGTTAAAGAATGAAATACGTATAAGGGCCTGTATATAATTGTATATAGGTTGCTACTAATAAAGGCATTTGTTACTGTGCACCGGTTTTGCAAGTTATATCTGAATTTCGGTGGAATCTTGATGATCAGATGAAAAGGCTGTCACCCGTATGTGGATGACGCGGCGTTGAATGTGTTAATGGATGGCATAGGATGAGCGTATAGAGGCTCTAACACATATGGCGCGAGCGATGATAAACGATCGTGTTGTCAAACGAAGACGAGAAACGTCGAACCGCTGAAACGAAGGGCCACATGTGGCCGATAAATAACGCCGCCAATCTCATATATGGAAGGTCGGTCGCCTCTCCAACGTTCCCACGTGGAATCTCGAATTTCCTGGGGATTTGCTTTTTTCAAACGAGCTGCGATACGTACTTTCCAGAATAGAAAGTCATCGAAATTTTCGAAACCTTTGACTTCCCTTTAAGATGGAATTGAAAGTGTGCGTCGTACTTGTTGGCCTGTTACAACAATTATATAGTTGAAGATCTTGAAGAGTGTGTTGCTGGGGCATTTTATTAGATTATCAAAGAGCGGTTAACCTTGAACGCGATAGACTGCGGCCCCATCCACCTACTAATCCTGCCATTAATCCAGCCATTAATCCAGCCATTAATCCTCCTACGTGTCACGATCAGCTGGAGGAGCCGATTTAGCGCCGTTTTCCTGATCAAGTTCTCTCCTCACCCGTAAATTAGGAGTATTGCTGTTTCATACCTAGCATCTGCTCCCGCCGATGTCTAGTAGTGCGCCATCGTGCCTGGCCATTCTGATTTACAGCCAAATACGCCGCGCTACCAATTCTGTGGCTGGAAATTTCCGCTGGGTGGCGAGTTCGATGCCGGCAAGACCGATTGTGTTCACTTTTGTCCACTTAAATGTCAAATCGTCGAACGTTAGAACGGCTTTGGAAATAACAATGCTCGTGGAAGATTCGCTTAGAAAGCACTTTCTAGCCGAACCGAAACCGACAAAGAAACAAATTAGCCTGATGAAATGCCACTTAGCCGATGCCGCGAACTAAACCGCAGACTGCGAGCAATCCGGAAAATCTGTTAACGAGTCTTAAGTCTCAGTCTCCTCCGCTTGACCTGTAAATCTACTCTACCTCAAGCTTTACGAGTGAAACTATTTCCGTTGCTTCGTTCCTGCCGATGTCAATTCACTCTAGCACTTTCGCGCGGTACACGGATGATTATATTAGTTGCTCGAGTCCAGGCCAACACACGACCACACAGGGTTAGGCGTCAGTTGGAACGTGAGCGTAAGTTAAATGTAAGTTAAATGTAAGTTTGTCGCGCCTACTGCGGCGAGGCCTGACGTAACTCGACGATGTCATAATGCTCTCATCTTCTGCACTCTCTTCATTCCGCCGCTGTCGGCTTGTCGTCTATCCTTGCCCGCTTCTCCTCGGTCATCAACCAAGTGGGAGCGGCCTCAAAACTCATATCTTTCACATATATTTCCATTCTCTATTCTCTTTATCTTGATTATGCAATTCGGTGTCAATTTACTGCCTAAAAATTGGCAGTACTTCAATTTCAGAACATTGATAATGTTTAAAAGTTTAAGTTGTAAAACACAACTTTTCTACCTCATTGGAAATCGTCCATTTGAAAGAGAGTCCCAGGCGTATTTCGAACATTCGAGAATCTTTGCAGTACGTTGCACGTCTGTCTCAGCCGCTCTGATATTTTCTCTTTCCATTCTGCTTTCGTTCTGAACCTTTTCGGACTCCCTCTTTCCTTTTCCATCGTCGCATTCCAAGTTACCTTAGCTTCAATGGGAGACTTTGGAGCTTCTGCAGAACGTCTTTGAATGGCCGTCGAAACGTAGGTAGAACGTCGTTAGAATTCGTTAAGACTCTCCCTAAGAATCTTCTAAGAGCTCTTCAGATTCTCCTACGAATCTCTTAAGATAAGCGACGACGAAAGAAAATTAGATTGTGAGACGCCTCGATGGAAATTCATTCGGTGAACGAACGGTCGTTGAACGAACTCATTGCGGTCAAAATCTCTTTCCCAAACACATCTGTTTCTCATTCTGGCGAAGATTCGAAAAATTGCATATGGTCTTTAGTGCGTCGGCCGCGATACCGAGCGAATATGTGAAACGCCGATTGGTTGACGTCATTTTAAGCGCATCACTCCAATAAGAGTGAGGACGAGGAGTCGATGATGAGAAGTGGAAGAGACGCGACCACGAAACGGTGTTTCTCGATCATGTGCGAGTCGCCTTTGCCCTCGTGGCACCGTTTATCAACCTCTCTTTTACTTTGTCGCTCTGTCTTTCTCTCTTTCTCCCTCCCTTTGTCGTCCTCTCAATGTTTTCCATCTTCATTTCGCACCTTGCACGGTTCGCTTTTCTCTTCCTTCAGCCGCTCTTTCTTCCGCCTATATTTTTTTTCTCTCACTCACACTATTTTCATGCTATGTAAAGGACGACAAATAGGCCATTTCAAAAATGCAAACTTTCTCCGGAAACTTGAAACGGAACTTTATTCTTCTACGTACTATTGTTGATGGCTTTTTATCATTCGAATGCGCGTCAATTGTCTTTCCCTCAATTGTTAACGCAAAGTGTGACGTGAGAGAAGAAATGATCAAAATTTCAAGAGAGTTAATGAGAATCGATAGAGAGGGAGAGATTAAATTTATTACGTCAGTTTATCGACATAATGATAATCCGAAGTAAAATATGCCAGTCTATTTTCATTAAACCCCTCAGCCACCCAACATCTGACACACACGTTTCGTCTCTTTTGCCATTAAGAGAGAACAAAAATGACACAACTGAATCCATGTGAAACGATAAAAATTGCAAGGAATTGTAAGAAACGGCGAGAAATAGTGAGAAATGGGAAGAAATCGAGGAGTCGACACAAGGGAATTGGCAGTCAGAGTTTGCAAACAGCGGAGATTGATAGAGCGAGAAGCGAATATACAATACGCAATGAGCAGAAACGAGGTAGGTAAGGGAATAGATGGAGAACAACGTCGAAGATGAATTCCCGAAGAAGGTGTCGAAAAACGGCTTTGTCAAAGTTGCGCGAGACAAAAATGGAAAAGAAAACGGAAAGAAACGAAATTCGCAGCGACATCAAAGCCTCATCAAATAATTAAACTATCAGCTTTCGTTTCGTTGATTAACATGGCAAATGATTGAAACGGTAGCATCGTAATAAGCAATGGATAATTCGTTTGTACGAAGCTATGCGATATTTTTAGTTTCCTTCTTTACGTAGAATTAGTCTATATTCGACGATAACATATCGTATATATACGTGTCGCATGTAATACGTGACGCAGTCATACAGGCACATGTATAGGGTACGCACTTATAACTTACGTATACACATAGTTAGCGCTAATTGCGCTGAAATTACGAAAGCGAATTAATTGGCAGCGATTACACGGGCATCTTCAAAGTTTCCCTAATCACGAATAATCGGCTCGATCGTTAGACCGTGCGATCTTCTTCCCCGTAGTTAAGCGGCAACTAACGGAAAGTAGAAAAACAAAAAGTGAATAGAAAAAAGGCATACGGGGAAAAGTTGATCGACGTTAAGCGTTGTTTGGAAAACTTTCGGACTCTCAAACAAGTTCTAAGATCGTGCGCTCATGTTAAAAAGAAGAGAAATTTTGTCAGAAAAAAGGAATAAGTAAGGAAAAAGGCAGTAGGCACTCACCCTTAGTCTATCGATGGCCTTGAAAATCTTGATAACAGAAGGTATATCACTGTGTTCAATTGGTATTCGATGCACGATCGAAAATGTTTAGAACCGGGAGGGGAGATATTAAGAAAGCGTGCCGTTAGAAAAAACTCGCGCTGACGTTTTAGAGTAGAATGCGGTGGTAATTTGAAGGCGTCGCGAGACGGAAGACGTCTGAATAGTGTATTATTAGTTTGTCGATGTTGAAAGTGCGCGCGGAAGATGAGGCGTTGAAGTTGAATCACGCGCGATCTATGATCGAGAATGGAAGGGAACCGAAGCGAACCGCGCGAGTTCCGGCAGCGGACTGACCGTCTCGCGGCATGGACGTCCTGCCGAAGCTCCACTTCGAGTCGCGGAGTTCGAGTTCGAGTTCGTCGAGTCGGAGTCGGTTCCTGCGCCTCATCTCCCCTCTGTTTGCGCTTGCGCTCCCTTCTCCTCAGGCCCGTATTACTATACTCCATTTACACTCACTCGACAAATTCAATTCTTCCGAAAATTCCCAAAACTCCCAAAATTACCATATACTTCTGCGCCTGCCGCCAGTATTAAACGCATTTACATTCTTTCGAAGAGCATCGTAAAGAACAACTCTGACACTCTATATTTCTTACCTATAAACGTACTTGAGAAAAACTTTCCTCCTTCTCATCTGTCCCTGTCTTTCTTTCATTTACACTCTTTTTACAACTTTTTTCCTCGGAGTCTATGCAACTTTACTCGCGCTCTTTCTCTTCAATATCTCTTTAGTGTCTCGCGCTCCGAATCGAGCCCCTTGGGATGCTGGATCTCTCGTGTCGTTCTACTGTGCGTCACTTCTGCCGCGTGTCACTCCGGAGTAAGCTTTGTCAACTTTACCATGTGCGCTTCGCGATTTTATATGCGAAAACTTTTTCTATCCTAAGCGATCGCAACGTATTCACGATCAGGTTCGTCGCCACAGGCCACTAACCAAAGCCATTTTTAATGAAGACGATTTTTTTTTGCATAATGAGAGTATTCTATCGCAATTTCCGACTGACGACAACGTTAACGCAACATTAAGGTAGTAACAATTATCCATCGCTTGCCTAATCCTAGCCTTGTATCGCTATATCTCTATATCTCTCGATATATCGAGATATATCACGGCACATCCGTTCCAGCGTACGCAGAGCGCATTAACATATGTTAACAGAGCCGGAAAGGGCTGGTGAGGAGAGGTGAGGGGTGGTAAAGGGTGGAACGCCGTGTTACGTCAAGCCCTTCCTCCAACCCCCATTATCCGTTACCATTCTCAGCATCTTCCTTCCATTATTGTCTCTTGGGACAGTTAATATCCAAGGGAGTACGATAATTTATTATGATTTCTATATTAATATTGATAAAGCAAAGGGCTCGCGCGTATCTATATGGAAAGTAACATGGAGGGTAAATTCTTGTAACTTGCCAAACTTCCAGAGTTCGTGCGGCAAACAAGGCCAGCAGCGATGAATTTCGGAAATACCATTTGCGCGCTGCGCAAAAATATGCTGCGCGGAAACATGCCGCACAAACAATCAATTTTTCTCATTAGACGCGAAATCCGACGAAATTCGAAATTATAAGTGCAAAAGAGGAAAAAACGGCGCACCGCTATGAACGTGAAATATTCATTCATAAAACGAAATTGAACAGTCGGCGATATTCCAGCGATAAAGAGGACGATAAAGAGGGCGATAAAGGGATAAAGTGCGAGAGGGCAGGAGGCTACTTTGCACCACTTTATATCCACCCCGCTCATCTGCTCATCTCTACATACGGACGCAGATACAGTCTCGTATTAATACGGTACCATCCCGGCCTCCGAAATCCTTTCTTACGATTACCATTTTGCGCATTAATGAAACGCAAAAGAAGGCCGACAAACAGGCCAACTTAATCTCTGGTAGGTCCTCTCTAGTCTTCTTTTCATCTCCTCCTCTTCCCAGTTTCTACTGCACCTACGCATAGACTTCCTCTTTCTTTTCCAATTTTATCTACGCGCACAGGCCTGCGTGTACAGCTGATTTTCAATACGAACTTTCTATTCCTGATATTATATTCCTGACGTATATTGTATTCCAGTATAATCTATGCAATGTTTATGTGAGAAAGGGTCTTCTAAATTCGTATCAGTGAACGAAGCGAGTGTGTATAATTCATATGATTCTGATAATTTCTGATTGACCTACATTTATAAGAATCGAATGTTTTTCAATCAAGAAAACGTGGATTCTAATCTTGATTGTCTCTAAAAGAGAACACAAAGAAATTGCACTCATTCAGTGACACAAGGTGCAATGAAACGTTAAGTAAACCTCAGTTTTCTTCTTCTTTCTCCCTTCATTTTATTCGTCTGGTAACGTTGGCTATAAGTAACATAGGCTAACTGCAGCTAGTATAGAAAGTATTCGTTCATTGATCAGTTTTAACCAATATTTTACTACACCGCGTGTTTATACATATTCTTGGAAAGCTCTGTGACAGATAGAATCTTTCTTCCCTCTGTCGTAGTTTTCGCCATATTCGCCACACATTGTAAGCCTCATTCGCTACAATAGAAAGTTCCAAGCTTTACTGATTGTAGAATTACATGAAATATAACGTAGCTATAACGTCACCAGATATACTGCCGACGTCAAGCATAATTACGAAATTGGTTCGTATCTATGTCATCTGTTAACGTCATAAACTCTCCCATTAATACATGCAAATAAGAACTGCAAGAATACACATTGTTCTTCTACCTCTGTTAATTTTCCATTCTTCCTGACCTACTTCAGAAATTCTTTGAGCAACGCGCGTTATAACAATTTGAGAAAATATCTGGAAACTCGGTGTTTAGCGAAGAAACGTGAACGAAGTAAATTTGATTGGCCTACGTATCTTCCCCACACCAACTTTATGCTCCCAAAGTACAATAGTAGAATAAAAAGTTGGTATATAAAATGCCTAGGTATAGAAGTTGGAAGTTTTAGTTGGTTGAGGAGGGCGCGTCGAGCGCGTCGTGTGCGTGTACTGCTACATTAAATCCGTGACAGTGCCATCTGGGAGATGAAAAGACAGTTAAATCATAGAAATGGAACTGGTTGGAAGCGTGCTTCGGTGAGAGTACTTCCTCTCGCGCCCGCTGCTCACCCTCTGACTCTCCTAATGAAAAGTTCGTGACAAAAAGTAATGAATTAACGCTCCACTTAATTACTGGCTCGCGTGTCATATGTTTCCCACAGTTGGCACGTATGAACGCGTCGGCGCAGCTCGGCGCGGGATAAAAACAGATATGGGACTGAGAGAAAAAAATGAAATAAGAAATGTTCACCATAGCGTTTGTTCCCTTATATCGGTCTTTTTGTCAACCCGCTACACACGAGCCCTTCTTAAACAACCTGCGCAATGCAAATTCACTGAACCGTTCCATCGTTATGCTGATTTCACGCAGCGTATG
Organism: Cryptocheilus praepositus; assembly: GCA_033815515.1. Taxonomy (NCBI): domain Eukaryota; kingdom Metazoa; phylum Arthropoda; class Insecta; order Hymenoptera; family Pompilidae; genus Cryptocheilus; species Cryptocheilus praepositus. Next base: position 214,894 of record JAWWQZ010000112.1, on the reverse strand, counting down.
TTATTTCAAGCAATAAATAACCTCGGAACGTGGAAGAATCGATCTGAAGCCATTAATCCTTCGGCTCGAAGAAAAATGCAAACTTTCCCCGTGACGCATTCCTGTCTTCGTCTCTCTCTCTCTCTTTCTCTGTTGCCTTCGTATTTCTTCACTTCCGCTTTTCTCTTTTTACTCACACGTACGGAAAGTTTTCGGCATCGTCTGCATTTTGCCCTGCAGCCGCTTCTTCGCAGGTGGCAAAATACAGAACAACCTGGGATGCGAAGACGAGCACAAGAAGGAAGAACGACAGTGTGGTGATGTTCGCCTGAGAAGGAAGCGAGGAGAAAGTTTGCGGACGACTTGGTGAACTCGTAAGAAATTAAAGTTTCCGCGGATGTCCCTTTTAGAGGGAGGGAGGGGAGAGAGGGTAAAGGAATAAATCGGACTCACTGTATACAACGTCTGCTGATAATATCTCGCGGCGGAGAGAGAGTGTACAGGAAAATTAGGTGAAACTTTACCCGAACACCGTGTATTCTCTTGTTGCACGATTTTTCTATCATCATATCTTATCTTCTAGTACGCTACTTCATTTTTCTTATATTCGCAGCGCCTCTCCTTTTATTTTTGCTGCGCAGGTTAATCCAATACAATTGACTTGGAAACATTTTTACAATGTTTATCGTCTAACGGAGCCACCGATGCTGGACGTTGAAATCTTCCGATTCCTCGCAACAATTATTGTGTCCATCAGCATTTTCTTTCTCTGCATCTCATGTTATATCCTTAAGCGGGTTCGGATTTTAAGATCGTCAAAATAGACTCTTTTCGAGGGATTTAATACAAACAAATACCTGATAAGTCAAATTTTCTCGCTAATTTTCACTAATGCTTCAAGACTACGCGACATTTTTTGCAAGTTCATATCCGCTGCCATGTTAACGTTGCCTGCCACTGAAAACACCACGGTGAAAGAAAAAGGGCAACAACATCTCCATTTTTCTTCTTATCAATTTCTCACATATTCTTGGTAGAATCTCCAAAGCTACTGTGAATTTCTTAGCATGATTTTGCTTTCTCTACTCTTTTCGCAAATCCCGCAACTTCCTAAATGAGAAGAATCGTTTAAAACCATTTCATTTTCTAGTATATTTCCGCGGTAACTATCATCACTTTCCGTATATTTTCGCGATATCTCTTATTTTATTTCAAGTATTGGGAATATTGGGATACTCTGCGTTTTTCTGAATATCTTTCGACCGTCTTTCAAACTCTACAAAAAATAAGATCAACGATTAAATAATGTGCTCTGTATACGAAAAAATGCTTGTTTTCCTCATTTCTGTAATTCATTTTTTCTATACTTTGCGTTTTTTTTTATGTCTTCGAGCCCCCTTTCAAATGTCATTAAAAGCAGGTCCATCGGAGAACAGATATTTTTTCACTTAACTTCGGACCTCATTCTTCACTATTTTTCGCAAATTTTGGTCATATATATATATATATATATATATATATATATATATATAAATTGCGGATTTCGGAATGCATCTTGCGTTTTCCTGAGAAATTGTCGATACCCTTCGATATACCGAAAAGGCAGATAAACCCGAGAGCCATCATTCTTTTCACAAAAATTGCAAAGGATATACCTTAAGATCTTCTAGATTTCTTCAAAGTCCTCTCACGCTTACACTAATGCTTGAAACCGATCGGTAAAGAGACTTTTTGAAAGTTCTCTGAACGCTCTTAAACATGCGTCTAATCGCAATAAGCTATTTTGATAAAAAAAATGTTGTGCCCCCTTTTTTAAATCGTCATAGCTGGGAAAGTATATAGAGTTAAGCGCGCGGAAAGCGTGTTATATTCGACGTAAATTGTTCCCTATCGAATGGTATAGATCGGGGGACAACATTTTGTCAAGTTTTCCATATGTTTTCGGGATATGCCAAAATCATTTATACGCGCTGGCAATTCAACATAATGTTAAAGGCAGGAAGGGAAACGAATGAACCAACGTGCCTGAATGAACGAAAGAGTTACAAAGAAGCAAATGGAGGAATAAACGAATCGCTGAAGTGAATAATTCGTCGGCGTCGGACGAGAAAGCGTCGATCGGGAATAAAATTACGCAAACCTGCTGGAATAGAAGCAGAATGGGGAAAAGAGAGAACGAGAAGGTGGATCGACTATTCCCGGATTGGAACTAATCGAGGAGGGATTCTCAATTATCGAGGGTATCGAGGACAATCCGAGTTTTTCTCGCGACGGGAGAAAAAATCAAGAAGAGTTCTTGACTCCCATCGCATTCTAATTGGAAGTTATACTGTCGTTTACAATCCTTCTTTACATCAAGAATCCTTCTTATAGATTCTTAATTTATTTGTTGCAATGTGTCTACGATTCCTCTATTCTGTGAGCGGCGATATCTTAATGCAGGAAACCGATAAATCGTTAGACGTCAGAAGATTTTACGATAACTAATCTATTTATACAAATGTAACATATATATTATTTCACGGTCGCAAGTAATTAACAGGACTCATCAGTATCGGAGGACCTACTTAGACATCCTAATTCACAATCCCATGATTATTCATCTCGTTGTAACGGCGCATGCCTTTTGTCTGCTGTGATTTATCTCGAATCGATTTATTAGTGCGCCGGCGGATGAAAATCGAGGTTGCGGGGGGTCAAATTTGCTAACCAGAGATGGAAACCGCGCAAGGGATGAGTCAGAATGAGAGCGAGAGAAGGAAGGAAGCACAGTGACATAAACGGAGAGCAGGTAGAAAGGGTGGAAACGGTGGAAAGGGATGACATAAAGTGAGAAGGATCGTTAATTATTCGGCGCCTCCGGCAAACCGACAAAACGTTATTAAATTATCGTTCTTGAATAATCGAAATCGCGCGGGAACACGTCGAGTGGTGTGGAGTGGCGTGGAGTGGCGCGGTTTGTGCTATCGAAAAATTACTCTCTAGAGCTGGCCCGGTGCCTCGTCACTCGCATCGGAATGTCAATTTCCATCGTTTCTACCACCGCACCCCTTTATCATTCCATCTCTTTGACTGACAACCGCGTCCACGTTTCCTATCTAATCATATCTCTATTAACCCTTTCATAACTGCTGGCGCTTTACGGCGCATTAAGGCGCTTTAAGACTCTTTAAGTCGCTTCCTTCCTAGCAGATCCTCGACACTCGCAAGATTCGTGCTATATTTTACTTCAACAGGACACTATGTAGCGCTATTTTAACCGCTATTTTAAGAGCCGCAAATACACATTATCCCCACTTACACACGTAGATTGAATTTCAACCCCTAGTCGGTGTCGATGTAAATAAATTCAGTTTAGAAAACATGAACTTTTCAAAAAACTGCAATTTTCCTGACACATAGACGAAATGTATTCAATGTTTAAAAAGTTATTTCCTGAGAATAGTAGCCGAATATTAAAGCGAGCAAGTTAGAAATGCGCAAATCTTATATCTTCGCAATAGTACTATTATGTCGTCCTCACAAAAATGTCACGCGGTGGAAAATTCTTCATTTGCGATTATATTTTACGCTCAAAAAGTGTCTGTAAACAAGGTCGTTCCCCGTCATATTCAGCCGCACCTAGAACACGTAAAAAATACCCACGAAGAGAGGATAAAAATTAACAAACGATTCACGTTCGCCTACTTTCCGATGCATGCGAGTTAGAGACGCACGTACGGCAGAGTCACTTGAATCGATTAGACGTGCGCCGAATGCTTCATTTCCATACATATCGCGCTCAAACACGCATTTCCATTTACATAGGCATTACCCACACGTTGCCTCGTTCTACTCTCAGTGCGCACCTACGCACACACGCATACACTTGGCGAACTGTTTGTTTTTCAAATTAGAACTTAACAACTACGTTAGACTTTCCGGCAAGTTGAAACGGACCATTTTTCGCTGCTATTAAGGCATACACGGTGACACTTATTAATATTCATGCTGATAAAAAGTTATTTACTGACAGCTGACAAATTCATAGAAATCGGCCAAAGTTTTAACTGGTTAATCAAAACATTGTGATTAGCTGGTGCAACGATATATAAGGACACTGATGACGCAGGCTGCAACGCCTGCGAAACGTCGGCAAAATGCTGAAAAAAGACGTGGCAACCATCCGGAAGCCAATAATATGACCAATCATGGCTGCGAAAGCCTCAAATCTGAAATCTTTCAATTTATTACATATACAAGCTGAATACTTTGAAAATCCCAGATTTTCATTCATTTTCCTTTTTTGTATAATACTTCATAGGAACGTGAATCGATTCTGAAACAATTTTGAGCGTCTATACAATTTACCTAAACCTGCAGTATTTTTTTTTTATTTTTTTACATATTCTCTACATTTCATGTTTTTGATAATTATTACATTCATACTTTTTTACTTCTCGTGTAATATCTAAAAAGAAATTTCATTCACTGTGCATCGCATGTTCCATCGGCCAACCGAATATGGTGCTACTTTTCAATAGGAAATCGTAGTCGAAGACATTTAGTCGATTTTACGTCATGCGCGATTTTTCAACATTTTCGTGGTTATGGACATTTCATTTTCATGGATTACGATAGTCCGAGCCATTGATGCCGCGTAATGGAGGCACAGAGGACAGGAAATCCACGGACGATGAGTTCTAACAATGAACTGCGGTGCCTCGAGAGGTAGAACGACCACTCGTGCTACCTGCACATCGAAACGAAAACGGGTGTATACCGAAGTACAATACGTTCCTCCGATGTTATATTGAAAAAAGTTCTATTCGATTTTTCATTCATTTTCATACATTTCCCGTTCCGACCTCAGATTTTTCCAAGATTATCTGATATCGCATAACGTTTCAACACTCTTTCCAACTTCGCAACGCGAATTTTCCATAATTCCCTCTTTTGTTCCGTGATAATGTACGTACGTGTACAGGGTAGGGAATATATAGTACTCCAGCATATATATACATTAATATAATATATACATTAAAGGATATTAAAGGAAACACCCTGTATATGTAGATATACGTTACGCAACAAACTCCGACACCCTTGGATTTACTATCCGCAGGCAGGCACGTGCAAACACACCCACCCACACACACACACACACACACAGTGAGAGCCGGTCTCGTTTTCTCGTTAACCAGCGAGCGGTGTAACTTAAACGTTTTCCGTAGCGAAGTTATCCAGTGGAAAGTTGAGGTCGGACGAAGCGACACGTAGATGCGCTAATATCAAGACTGGGAAGAGTCCGGGGCGACGGAGCTGGTAAAGGGACGGCAAAGGGTTGGTCGGATGTACTTAAGGCATCGTTAATTGCTTCTTTCGAGTTTTGCGATAGTTTGATATTTCGTAACCGCGATCCGCACCGGATTCCGGAACTTTCCTCTCCGGTGATTCTCTTAATTAAGTTTCGGCCAACTCCGATCCCGCCTTACCGGGCCGCGTGAAGAACCGAGAAAAGAGAAATATCGGTAGCCCGATCGTAAAGATTTCTTCCACGGCTCTAACAAAATCAATACCGTCTAATCGTATGCGCCGACTCAAGTCGCTTCGTCTCCTGCGAGATCTCTTAGAAATCGGCGACGCTATCCCGATCGAAGTTATCCCAATCGACGTCACTGCTAAGAAATACGAAGTCTCAAAGTGAACATACGTTCGTACATTTCTTCGATTTGTCGACGCCATTACTGCTCCCCGTAATTTCCCAGCCCCCACCCCCTCCCATTTCCCGCTTCTTTCCATCTCAAAGGAATTTGAGCGCGAGAGTATCCTTAATAGGATCCCGCTTTTTCCTTTTGCCGGGTAGAAATCCTTTTTGCTACGATTTTCGTATACATACCGAACGTTCCTCTTCGTCCCCTCTACAGTCCGCAGGCTCTTGCCTCTCACCCTCTGATTCCCCTCCAGAGACGCGTCATTGGATTACAGCCTCCGGTAAGAAGAGAGAAATGCCGAGGAGGAAAGAGCAGTCGGAAGCTTTAAAGTTCGCCGGCGTAAAAGGCGGAATCGCTTTTTCCCCGTACGTTTTTCCCTTCTCTCCTCTCTGCGCGGATTTTTTCAACGTCAAAGACGGCGATGGGGTTAATTCACAGGCGTTTGCCAGAACCTAAGCAAGTAAAGGACAAAGCGCAATCGTGGCTTGTCTAGGCTAGTGCCGATAAGTGATTCATCAAGAAATTTCGATGTTGCCTTCTTAAAAGCATATGTCAACACTGCTTCGCATGTTAATGCGAAAGTAATTACTGAAAAAGGAAAATGCGCAGTGCGAAACCGTAAAAACAGGTTAAGGCCATTTCAAAATTGGCAATTACCGGCTTTCATCTTAAACTTCGCTTTTATACATTCGCCCTTTGTCATCACCGATTCCTCCACTCTCAAACATTATTCATCCGGTATTATAAAGTAGAAACAACAGAAAAATGTATGATGTTGTACAGATGCTCAAAATTTCATACAAGTAAGTGAGTTAGCAAATATATATCTATGATAATTGGAATGAAACGTTAATATAAATAAAATCATTTAATGCAAAGTTTCGTACAATTTGAAATTTTTCAAAATATTTTCTGTACGCATCTAGAAAAGCACATCCCTTTATAGTTTCAAAAAGTTCAAGATGTTCTGCCGAATTTGAAGAAAGTTATTCTGTTTGAAATAATGTTGGAACGTCAATACGTTCACGCATACAATTGTATGCATGAACAAATTTGTATGTAACAACGCGATCTACACAATATTGCACGAAGATTTAGGAGAGTATAAAAGTACATACGGTGTACGGCGATGGGATTATGTTTAACAAAATATCATCTTTGCGTTGTACACAGATTTGATCGATCTATATAGTTCAGTCGTATGTCACGCGGTACTTAATATCCACGCAACACAGACATTCTATTTCTAGGTAGAAAGCAGCGCATCAGATCGATTTTCCATCGAAAACATCCATTTGGCGCGTTCTGGCAAAAATATCGCTTTTTATTTCCCTCTAAATTCTCACTCGTCAGTTTTCCGTCTCTTTCAACGGGACCGGCGGCAAAGTCCCGCGATAATATTTTTTCAGCTTTTTCCCTAGTGACGTCGATTAATCTGGCCTCGTTACGCGCTTTAAAATTGTTCATGCAGGGCGTTTAAACTTCCTCTCTTCTCCGTCTATCGCATTTCCTTTCTCTCGCGCGCTCTTGCTTACCACTGGTTTAAAACAATTTTTTCTCGTTACTCATCGCGTGCGCCTTCGCCCGCGACCGGAAGTGGAAAGAAATTGGATTAACGAGTCACTCGGATGTTGCCTACCGAAAAAGAGAACATTGCGAAGGAATGAAGAGCAAAGAGAGGGAAAAGAATAAACAGACAGTTTAATTAATAGGGCGCACGTCGGAACACTTTCAACGTTTAACTATGAAGCGATGCGGCTCATATTTACATTGCAAACGTTTCGGCGATCATTTTTATTCGCTCGTCGCCGCTGATAATTCTGCGCGCCGCGAACGTCGAAACGTTCACGCGTTATTTAATGACCAACCGAGAAGCGGTTTAACGGTGAACAGCGAACGCTGCCCGATTTTGCCTATTATTTTCGCGCTTTAGTCGGCCGAATCGTTTAACGTTGTGGATTTTCGGCCAGGCGACTTTGATATAGAAATAGGTGGGAAATTTAGCCGGAAATTTAGTGAGAAATTAGATAACCGAAGAAGACGTCGCATTCTTTTTAAACCTGTCGACGCTGAATAATTCTGACAGATGAACATAACGAACGAAGACTGTAATTGCAGGGTAATAATATATTCCGCAGCAATGATTTACCCAAAGTCTATATACCTCTGCGCGTAATAAATGATGGTTTGTGAAACTACTCCGAGCGTTAGATGATCGTCATAAACGCCTTTAAAGATAAATATTCCCACTGACCTTATATTTTTTTACGTCAAGGCCGCAGACAACACTAAGGCTTAACAACTAAATCTCACCGTGTCACTTCTTTCTTTACGAACATTAGGAAAGAAAATGTTGCGGTCGTTGCATAATGATGTTAGAACACTTCGAGAACGCATGCCGAAGAGTGCGTCGGAACGTTAAACGAGTGTCCCAAAGGAACACATACCGACCTGCTCCTGGTATTAAACATTTATCGCGGCTCCGACAAAAACACGGGAATTCCGACAATTTACCTTCGCGCTCATTAGCTAATGCTCGGACAGAAATTTTTCCCTGCTTGCATTTCGTTTTAAGCGCGTGTCTGCGATCACGTAAATGAATGCGTCTGGTTTTCAGAGTTAAATGATTGTCGTCCTACAATGAAAATGTTTTTCAGGCATGTTTTGTGAAATTTGTACGGTGTGGTAACATTTAAAAATAAGTTTATAATTACGACAACTGCTACCGCACTTGTGCTCTCAATTTAAAACAAACGTCAGAAGTTGAAATCAGAAATGAGAGTTACCCGATCTACTTTTATTCCCTCTCTCTGGCCCTAGACGTGAACAGGGTAACTTTAGCCAACCTTCTATACGGAGGAACTCGCTATTTTTCACCGGCAAATTCCAGCGTCAAAGTTTCGCATATTTGATAGGTTGGCTATCGGATTCCTTCTCGCGGCCGTATTCCAGTAGTCTCGCATATTTTCTTTTCTCATCTTTTCCTGTGTTTTCTCAAGAAAGACAGAAAATGTCTCAATTACGTCATTGTAGGTAATCTTGGAACAGATCCATGCCGTGCATAGCTGAAAAGACTCATTAAATTTCTCATGAAAAACATTATCCGCAGCCGTAGAATAGAAGAAACCATAAGGACAGACTCGCCAGGTCGTTGTCTAGTTTGATCGGACGAGAAAAATCCCAATGGGCAAACGCCGCAGGCTGACGAAAGACCTAAGTAAACGGCGACAAATGAAAATACGCATAGTCGCGGCAGTGTAGATACATATAGACTTCGGTGGATGCAAACACGCTACTCTGTCAAACGGTACCATTCCGTCGACATCCTTCAGAGTCGGCGTGTGATTCGTACCGTAAATATGCCGCGAACCTCTCAAAGGTCTAAGGAGCTTTAGACGCTTCGGGACTGTTATCCCTCGTTTCATATCGTAAACGTAGCTTAGACACGCTGCAACTTGTTTTAGCGCTGCGAGACTATGAACGCTGTTCATGCTCTCGAGATGTCGCCAGCGATGCCAGCTGCTGCGATCGCATGTGCTCGCGTCTTGTGCTTGCGCCTTGTGCTTGCACCTTGTCCTAGAAAAGACTTCTTCCGACACCCACATTGTCCTTGCCCCATTGTTGCACCACAATGACGCGTCACCCTTGCCTTCTCAGCCCTAACCCCTTTCAAGTCCTTCGGATCGTCCAGTACAATTAACTTCCAAACGGTTAGCGTTAAGTATTTCTGATATTCCGAAAAAACATGAATTCGTATTTACCCTTTGTAACGCATCTCCATCGTGCATGCTGTTGCAATGAATAACGACGAATTTCTTGGTTAAACGATTTACGAAATTAACAGGGAAAAAAAGAAGATCAAAATATTTCGAAACTTTCTACTATTGAAAAAGGCTCTTGAAGAATGATGTGAGAATGTGCGAAAACTGTGACAGACGAAAAAACACATTATTACAAATTTCCATCCGACCTTTTTTACTAACATATCTATTATAAACATCTGAAAAATACGTACCAACGTGTTGTTGAAAAAACTGCTTTCACAAATTACACTTCTACGAAATACATATTGTGCGGAATCAATCGGTATATGAGTACCTTTTACCCTAATTGCAACTTTCGCAACGTCTGACGCGATGATGTTCTAAAAGTAACACTGTGGCGTACGCCACTGAAATAGTTGACGTAAATTTAGCTGGCGCCAAGGAACAAGTGACAAAATGCTAGGAGGAAAGTGTGCCAAATCGTTCAACGGATCCTGCTGCATCTTCCTGGCAATGACGTCATTCCCAGTGCATATGCCATCACCTATCTGCCTGCCATCTGGAGAATCGCACTTTCGCCACTTCTCTCTCTTTCACTACCCAACTATCTTTTTCCCTCCGTTTTCACTGTCCTTACACGAATGCACATACCATTTATACCCATCACGTAATTACATTTCCGCGCCATGCTCTCTCTTGTTCAAATATTCTTCCAAAGCGTCAAGAGTCCATAAGCATGTTAACGTTCGCCTCTCCGTATTCATCCTAATGCTTTTTTTCATTTCTAACATTTTACGCGCAGTGTTCAACGACAATGCTAATATTACGTGTAGTAGGAGAGTGTCATTTTAATCATTTAACGGTGCGGTCATTTACAAAATTCAAACAATCAAATCTTATTTCCTACAAAATTGGTGCTGCTTTTTTTTCATGTTCGCCAAGTCGATTTAAATTGTACACGCACGTGATTTACTGGAATAACGTGTGTAGTTAACTACAGATTTGAAAATATGTTGTCAGTACGTAAAAAATGCGCAAGCCGTGGCTTTGATGGGACGTGTTTATATTTAAAAAATTACTGTTTTCTATTACGGGCTGAAGTGATAAAGCAGCTGAATCTCAGTTATCAGTAAAACTGTTGATGAAAAATGAGCGGACCCCAGTATGCACTTCTTCTCTTTTCAACGTCTTTGCAACGTCTTCACCGTTGATAATGACAAATTTATAAAGCACGCGAACGGAAAAAAAACATACTTAGGAGAAGCACTAAGGAATTAAGAGTAGTAAATACATGAACCAATCATGCATATCTCAAATCCGCCATATTGCTCCTTTGGCGCGAAATACTACCATTAACACATGTCCAAGCTTCTTAATGTAAGGGTTTTTGTTCTCAGGTACGTGTCAACCGTTATTACTATTTTTAATTTAATCAATATTTAGTAACATTATTTTATATCCACATTTAAGTTTCTTTTTGGAACTTCCATAATATCTGCTCAATGTCATGAAGGCAAAAAAAACTTGAGTTTCTTAGCAATACATATCTGTTGCTATCTCCCAAATTCTCCACTGAACTTTTAACCAATGACTCCAAATGTACTTCTTTACTGTATGAAAGTTCAATTTTCTGCTACTACATTTCCATGTAACCGTTTCTATTTCGTGATCAGCATTTAAGTTGTAGTAACAAATAAGATGATGGTAATTGACAGATGATTTTGCAGACTGATAATATTACCACTGCAGATGATCTATGATGTAGGATTGAAACATTTGGTTTCTTACACGGTAACAGTCATGCGACGAAATATATCGCCAATAACACAATTCAACGACATTACTCACAAAGAATTAATTTCTTGTAGGTCTTTTCTCTGAAATGATTGCAACCTCATTTACGACACTCAAGCGCGATGGTAAGAGAGTAATCCGACGTATTAATGAAATTTTATTTATGATGGCGAATTAACAGAGAGACCGAAGGAGCAATAACGAACGTGTCCGCATATAAAGCCAATAGAAAGTCACAAAAGACATTGCGAAATTCCCGCAGGGAAAGAGTTAAATGCAAAGACATCGGCTGGATGAGGAGTGTAGAGGACGAGGAGCGTGAAAATTATGCAAGGAAACTGCGACCGGCACTGGTTTCGATGTACTTTGGCACTTAGCAGTCACGAATAAACCACGAGCGACGCGCGAGTAACGACCGACGCAGATGCTAAAACGACGTATATACCTGGCTAACTACACGTACACAAACTTATCCGCGCCTAGCGTATGTAACTCGCTATATAGGTACACCTGTGCTCTACCTGTTTTCTATATATGTGTTTTAGATGCACGGAGGGCGGTATTACGGTACATAGAATATACAAAGTTAGGCTTAAGAGTTTGACGAGAGTGAATAGGATAAGTGGAAATACATTATAAAAATGGAAAAGAGGTCTAGTGCGAACTATTTGCCGTCTTTTAGAATAAGCTTTGATCGTGCTTTGACCGATGCGAAAATTTGGCTGCTATATTCAAAAAGTTGATATTGCCAGATTCGTAAGGATGAGTGGGAAAATTCAAAACCTTCCCTTACAATCTGCTAAAGAGAATAAACAACTGTATTAAATTGACGAAATTGATTGGGCGGTGGCTTGATAAAATAAATATCCGTTCGCCTCTTTGCCACCTCATATAACTGCCTTTGGTCACCCTTGGCCAGCAGTAGGAAAAATAATTCTTGGCGATAAACACCGTCGCGTTTCCGGCACTCGGGCCACAAACTCGCGGCGTAATGCATTTCTCGCATGACCACCAAAGAACTCCTTCCAGTCCCGTCCCAAACCCGCTTCCGTCTTTCTTTTCCCTTCCATCGGAATGAGCGGCTTTGATAAACTAGACGAGACGTCGTGTGGACATTCCTTCCTTCCTCCTTCTCGCCGCTAAAAATACTCTTCGAAAGAAATAAGATTTGCAACGAGGGACAGCGATAAATGTTTCTTAACCCTGGGCTTACGAGACCCATCGATTTCATGGGTGTTTAGAGAAATAGCTATGACACATAGAGTATTTGAAGATGAATGCAATTTTACTCGTAAAATCGGAATATAGTCATAAATCTAGTGTTAAATACCGAATTCCTTTCATCCGAGCCATTTTATATTTCCACTCGCACTTTTTTGCTCTTCTCCGTCTCCCTCGTTACCGATCTGATTCCGACGATAGCCAGCGGAGCGATAAAATGGAATTATTTCCCTCGAATGGCTCGAACCGCGGAGAAATGCCAGCTGGAAACGGAATATCAGCGTCGATAGACTCTCGCGACCGCCAGAGGAAAGATAGAAATTGAGTATGGTGGGAGGGAAAATGTCGAGGGGCGTAATTCATTAGACGCGCGTCAATACGCAGGAATAACGAGCTGCTTTCTACTCTTTAGAAATAATTTTTTTACCCGCCTTTGCGCCTTTTTTCGACTCAACGAGCGACGTACGAACGGGTGAGGCCGCAGATCGTGCTGCAGCTCCCATCACGTGCGAACCGAGCTACCCGATAATCCATGCCTCGCTCCGCGGAAAATTCCACGGTAAGCCCACTCCCGAAAAGCTCTGATTCCGTTTGAAGAAAAACTAATCATCAACTACAGCGTTAGAACTGTAATTAGTCTCAACCGTGCGCTCACCCTGTCATTGCGATTACGCACTCGAAAGCTGATAGAGATTCTTACGGACATTTGAGATTTCGCATCTCAGACATCTCTCTCCTTCTTCAACTCCTCGTCTTCTACGTCTCCGTGCCTTCGGCCGCACCATGGCGAGTTTTCACAATCGTTGTCCTGGCAATAACGCGATAAAACGTCACCGTCAGTCCCGAAACACTCTAGCATCTGTACGTGAGTGAAAATTCGTCCGAAACGACACACCGTGTCTACATCCGCGCATTTCACGTTCCCGCCGGAACAAACGAAAGCCGAATTTAGTTGCACGCATCGGACTAGACGCAATCTGGCGCGTTGTACGCGTGTTCGTTAATTAAATCGTTGGCAACTTTTCGCTTTGACCAACCCCGTGACAGCTTCTCTCTTTCTCTCTTACTCGCCCGCACTCGGCCTCTTCCGTGCGACGCACATACGGGTGGCCGCCGGGGTGCCATCGAACGGAATTTCCATTTTATTAATTGCAAGCGAATGAATCTGTCCCCGGACTTCTGTATTTCGCGCCGTCGGGCGTAAATTAAATTCCATCACCCTGGATATTCTCACCGCCACGTCCGTACTCCGCAACCCCTTGAAAGCCATCAGCCTCCACACGCCGGTTGCATCGTTCCTCCTGCAGACCGTCGATGCTGCGGACTTACTCCTGACTCCCTCATTTCTTTGCCCTTTCAAATATCAGTAACAACCTTTGAAAGTTTGACAATTTCAAGGAAACCCCCTGGCTTGCCCGTCAGGAGTCTATATATTAATAAATCCTTGTCTTATACCATTGACAAACATTGGAAGATGTGAACATCTTTAAAGTCATTACATTTATAGTTATAAAAATCGCTTCGATCTTGCAGGAAAGTCGACTCATTTTTATGAAATTCTTAGTAATTGACCCAAGTTTCTAAAACCTATAAGTTGAATTTTTATTAAAGACTCTGATTAAACCGTTGTAAAACGCGATTACAACTCATTTTTGCTACTATTATTCTACTACTATTATCCTGCAAATTATTCAAAGACTCGTTTATGTGTCATCCGGTAAACGGCACTCGTCTAGTACTCAAAATTCAAGTCGTGTCGTCGAATTTTAGAAAAGTTACTCTCCTTTAAAGAGTGTCCGAATATCAATGTGTATAACTGTAGACGTTGAGCAGCCACCTGGTGTAATTCGAGAAGAAAAAATCCATGAATAAGTTAATCTAGCCACGGTGCCCGTCGGAATTTTCTCCCTCCTTAATCGACCGCGGCAGGCTGTAAAAGATGAAGACGAGAGCAGTTAAATGAATTTAGCAAAGAAATCCGCGCCGACGAATTAATTAATCCCCAAACAAGCCCCAACCACCTTCCCGCCGCGATTTCTTCGTCGCCGACGTCGAGTGTGAAAAATCACGGGAAACTTTTCGCATTTACATCGGTCGATCGGCGGTTTTTTCCAAGCAGGTGGGGATTCGATGGTGCGGCGGTGGGGGCGGGGCACGTGCGGAACCATGCAGGCCCGATTCTTCATCCCTTTCAACTTTCTTCCTCACTCTGGTCGCCGACGACTCACCGGCGAATCACCGGCGAACCACCGGCGAACCACCGGCGAATCACCGGCGAATCACCGGCCAACTTTAAATATGGCACAAGTTCACCGTTTGCCGGCGAAATTACCCCTTCATCCCCTTTCTAGTGAGGGCAGTTTCCGTATCCACCTTACCCCTAGCACACCCTTAGACCTCCTCGCAGAGCCTGCGAGACGACGAAACTTTTCGCGTTCGTCGTAACAGGTGTCGAGTTTCCTTCATTTCGACGGCAAAGATTCGTAACTCGTAGAGGGCATTTTTCATGGTTTCCTGACCCTCCGTACCCATTCATGGCGCTTGGTCTCCATCATGATATAGGGAATAGTTGTTTGAGGCGTTTATAGTAGGACAGAGATGACGTTATTCGTAAGATGACGTTATTCGATAGAAAATCTGATAAGCAGTAATATAGAATATTATGCTAAAGCATCCTATATACTTACTGGAGAAAGTATTCGTACATCGATCAATTTCGAGCAATACCTCGAGAAATGATAGCTTATTCATTTCATTAGTACTTCGTGAACGGAACGGTGCGAAATTGAATGCATGGTTTTCGCGACTAGCTACGATGACAGTCACTTGAAATAGTCACGAAACGTATATACGGATATACGCATATATTAATGTTTTTATTTCTATTCACTCTCACAACCAAGAAATTGAAACCTGCTTTATACCCAATATAACTTTATAAGTGAAACTTAGTTATCTCTTTCATCGGTACAGGAAACGACAGCATGCTTATTTAATCATAGTGCACACTGTTTCATACATTTTTTGTTGTATCGTCTAAACTCTTACAAATTTCGCACTTTCCCTTGCGCCGTTCTCAATTTTTTTTTTCGATTCCCTTCGACGCACTAAAAGGGCGATTAAATCTCAGAACCTTAATGTTTCAACAAAAATGGCGAGGTCTCTTTAATAATTTTTCATTTTCTTCGCTGCCCTTTTACGTCTAAACTATTAATGGGACAGTATCGGTTATACAAGATATTTGGAAGCGTTTCAACGCTCTTGCAGATAGAATTGGTAAATGTAAGTTAGTTAGAAAAATGTTTCTTTGCACTTTCTTTAAATTGTCATATCTCCGAAACTACCCTGTATCCACTGGTTCAGGTGTGAAGGAAAAGACGTAATATTTTTCGTTCATGTCTGACGAGATATCGCGACATCGTGTAAGCTCCTTTTCGATAATTTCATCTATTCTCAAGTTTTTCGGATAACTATGGGGAGAGATGTATTCATCACGTAACATAATGGCGGTGTACTCAATAAGAATATAAAGATATAAGCATATAGTTTCGTCTTGCAGTGCAGTCTAAGAAGACGTAAAGTACACTGGCACAAAGAAAGGCATGTATCGTCTACGATGTATACGATCTTGGTTGTGTCAATGGTTCTCGCTGGTCGCCTATGAGTGTATCTACTACGCTGACGGGTGTTGTTGGGCACATACATGCGTGAATCGCCTGCAAAGGTTGAAGCCGCTACACCCCAATATTTTCCACGACCCAAAAATCCCACAATATCGAACAAAGGTATCGCATTAAACTCTCGTGCACATTCCCTTCTGGACTCTTTCGTTTCACAACCATTTCGGATCCATCGATCACCGCTATCCCGCCGATAAACAGCCGTCCCGAAATCTCCCATTCACCTATCATCCATCCAGACGCACACACTGGCCACCGGCACACACATGACAGTGACGCACATCCGCGTAACCTCTATACACTCACAGGAGCTATATTGACCAGTCGTTAGACGAGATTTGTTTGCGATGCTAGACTGCTAGTTTGTGTATTAGTTGAAACTCGCGTCACTCTTCCCAAGGGAGCAGGAACAGGCACAGTACTAGTGTGACGCAGACGCACAGATAGAGAGAGAAAGTGTATCAATATTGGTCGAGACTGCCTAAATATTGGCGGCTGCTATCAGCGACATAGGATACATTATTCATGCACGATAAAGTATTCGCCAGCATTCCGGGATGCTGCCTCTTTCTACCACGGTGCCGTTCGATGCACAGTTACACGTTGTCGCCAAAACAGCGGACGCGACGGTTAAATACGAGCGGAAACGGAGAAACGACGGCGACCGCTTCTCTTCGAACGGCCGCCAACTGTGTTTGCGTGCTGGAAAATTGAAAGCAGAAAGGCGAGACCACTTGCTGCTTTTTCCCCGTTCCCTGCTTCTCCACCAACGGGCACTTTTTTCATACGCTCCTTGGCCAGCTGCTGATCGCCACTTTTTCATCGATGACATCGGCAACCTTTCAAAGATTGTACTTTACTTTTCAATCTTTTTCCTTCGCTCGAGAACACTTTTATTTCGGAGCAATAATAAACAAATATCTTCATTTAAATATTTTCCCTACTTTTTCCATTGCCTTTCTATCGTCTTTCTGCTAAGAGATGGATATTCACGTATCATAATTGACGGAGCAACGTCATCCTAAGTTTCTATCAAAATTCTGTCACCTTCAACCGACTGCTTCCTCCTTGTAAAAGAGGCAAAAGTTGCGGTTTCAAGATTATGTACACACTACAATTACTGATTTCATTAGTAAATTACGAAATATCATTGATTAATATTGAGGCATTAAGAAAGAATATTTGTGATTAACCGATATAACCGTCAAAACTAAATGAGACCCCTAATAGTATACTAATGCTACAGCCTATTTCCCTTTTGACGAAAATAACAAACAAAAGATTGCACATTTCTTTCTTTCCGTAGTAGCACTCGCTTGCAGTTGAACATAGCCTTTATGATCGCTGGATTTTCTAAAAGACGCCGTTAAGCAGGATTAGACGTTAGAGGCGGAAGTTTTTAAGAAACAGGAAGAAAACACGAGAGAGGAGACGGTAGATGAGACGAAAGATCGCGTGACAAAAGACGACTTTTCTTCTTCCTTCGCGTGCCATTCCCACGCCCCCCTCCCCCACCCCACCCCCGCCACGCCACGCCACTATTTGTCCTCTCGGTTTTACCTTCCTGCTAATAGACATTTCACAATGTCGATCATACTCTCCCGTTCGGATTTACGAGTAAGCGACGTCGAAACTTCTACCTTTTCCGGGTTTTCTCTTCTTTTGCACGACTGTCAGACTCATGATCTCCGTCCTTCTCTGACGTCAGTCGAGGGAATTGAGTGGAAACTATGTTAAGCGCTACCCCATGCATAGTGCGCGTCAGTGCGCGTTGAATAGCAGTAATGGAGAAACAACCGACCACCGTACGATAGAGCTTTTTATTTCAATAACATTGATAAAAAAAATGGGAAATCTAGAATCCGAAGGCAGTAGAATCATTTCGGAAGGAAGGGTCGTTCTTATTTGTTTCCCGCGAAAATGGCGTGAACGTAGGTGAAAACGTTGACACATGCGATATTTTCTGGTGCTCTGTCAGAGATCACGAACAAATCATTTTTTATTCCTTTAATGCCTTCTTTTATTGTCCTCACAAGTAGCTTTTTAGAAAGATTCGTTGCGAATGGAAAAAATGTCGAATGACATACAATAGCTCGCATTAATATTTGAACCCTTTAAAACAGAATAACCTTCTTGAAATCGGGCAAAACGACTTAGTCTATTTTAATTGGACTTTTATATTTTTATTATATACATTTCTATGCTATTTTGATATACTTTGTATATCCTTTTTTTCAATTTTCTAGTTTTAGGCGTAACTCATAGGAATGTTAAGTGGCTTCGATGAAATCTTCACTGTATAGAAAATTAAGCTAAATCTACCAAAGCCACTACTAAAACTTTCAGTAAAGACCATGTTTGAACTTTTTCATGATTTTGCGTTCGACTTTAAAGAAGTCATTCTGCCTTAAGGACTGTCCGAATATTATATTGATGCAAACGATTCTTTCGATCCGCGATCCCTTACGTAACGCGACAGTCGATGCGTCAAACGTTCGATTTCCTCGTTAAATTCCGTTATACCGCATCATGTCACCAGTCCCCAATGCAGTCCTCAATCTCTTCCTAATTGGGTAACATACTGGCGAGCTCGTACTGCAAGATCCTCGGTATATCGAGCATGAACGCCTGTTTGCTGTTCTTCAATCGCCTCTTGATGGCACGAAAGCAGAGCTCTTGCAACGTGTAAATCGGCAGCGTTATGCAGACGACCGTTCGCTCGACCCTTTGAGGCAGTTGACTGCGACGCAACCTGCGAAGCTGAGCGAACCAGGGCAGGGGGAAAAAGACATCCCGGTGGTTCACTGTGTACCTAAATAGACGTATCTTTATGCGAGTGAGAGCTTCGACAAGGAAAATAACGAACTTGGCCGGTCCGTTTACTCAACTATTTCAAACGTCACGCTGATCGACGCGCACCAACGACACTTCGACTATCAGATAACGCATTTTTCCCAAACAACTGCTTTCTATATATTACCCGAATTCTTTCTAATGGACACACTACCCAAGAAAATCTCTCGCAAATTATTCATTTCGCTTTTCTGTCAGGTAGTGCCGCCAATAAGACAAACTTACATTCCTGAGATTTCAAATTTTCCAACATTTTATTTCGCGATATAGAATTTCTAAATACCACATTTTTTATGGTATAACGTAGGTATAATGTTTCCAAATATACTTACGCCATCAATCATGAATAAGATTCGTTTTAATTGAAATTAATATTTTCTTCTCTCTAGCATCGCAAATCGTTTAAATGTTTGTCGAATGTTTAACAACTTTTTCGCACTTACGTTTATTTTCATAATAATAATTATAAGTATAATAATTAAAATATAAATGGCTTGAACGAAGAGTCGAACGTCGAATACATTATAGTGGATTGACCAATGACCATGGATTGACAATCCTTGAGATATCTATGAGTCGAAAAGATTATTATCACCGCAATGGAATAGGATAAATCTGTTAAATCGAAGTTGGAAACTGAAAGTGTACTTACTAGCAATAATGAACGTCTCTTTGCTCCCAATGAATGATAGAACGATTTGGAAAAATACATTGAAACTCGTTGTTTAGGAAAAATCCGTTAATAAATGATAACTCGGCGAATCATCCCTAACTTCTGGTGTGCGCAAACCTTGCGGAAAATGCTTTTACCTGTCCATCGTTTCTTCGTCGACGAATATCCAGGGATGCGTGACGAACGTGTCGATATCGATGTAATCATCCTTCGACAACATGCCGTATCTCACTGCCTGCCCCTGATAATCGATCCAATAAAGAACGACATTGTGCGGCGTCTTGTTCACGAAACGAACGAACGATTTGTGATCATTGTTGATCGAGCGCAATATTTCACCATTCTCACCCATCCTTCGTCTAGCAACTTTTCTACACCTTCCGCGTCTACTTTTCCGTCCTCGCCGACGCTTTGTCCCTGATATATCTCTCTCCCGGACACTTTTGCGTTACTCGTCGTCTGTCTTCGATATGCTCCGCCGTGCGTACGCTTTTCCGCATATCGCCTTACGACATTCTTTCTTTGCCCATGATGCCACGGAATTATTCCTAATTCGCCACAGCCTTCTCTCTCGCGTTGTCGTTGCACAACTGAAAGCAAAAAGTTATGTCAACTTATTTAACAGCTTCGCAATGCGACGCTGAGAATTTCAAGACGGTCGCATTTGCACGTTAACTCTTTCCTAATATGCACATCGGAATTTCCGTAATGTACTGCTGTACGGACAAGAAAAACCCTAAGTTTCGACTCTTCTACATGTAAGGAGAAAGTTAAAGGAAAGTAATCAAATGAACTGTCTCAACTGCAGGGCCCTCTAGTTTAGGCTAAGATGACAGTTTGATTGTCAGAGGAAGAGAGAGATATTGCAGTATCGTAGGTGAAGAATTTCTTTGATAATTGTGTTGTGCGAGTGTGTGGTTGCGTGGATGCAAGTTTTAAGACGACCACGGAAGACACGAGACGTAACAGGACAGAACGGATGAATCTGAAGAATAGTGTCATTGTCTAGTGCTTATTACCTTTTCAATAAAGCCGATTTTATCAATCAATCAATCACAAAACGCCTTCAATCCCACAGTATTATTCAATATCAAAACATTTTCATGTATTATTTTTTATTATTCTACATTGTATTATATTAAAAAGAAAAGAGCGTATGGTCGATTATATGAATGATTTCGATCTGCAGTAATAGAAGAAATAACAAAATCGTCAAATAAGAAACAAAGAGAAAAAAAGGAATAAAGAATATTTTAAACGCTCTGTCAAAGTAAAAATAAATGAAGCGAACAAAACTCAAAGGAATTTCGCCCTCAACAATGACGGACCAACGTCAATCGACGTTCAAAACCTATCGAAATTGAGAGTCCCATCGACGTCCGTCGAGAAGAGAAGGCTCGCGGCATTTTTTTTTCAAATTCGCTTTACCATCAGTAAATACCGTTGCGCTGTCAAATTGACTTAAACGGTAGAATCAAAAGTTGCACTCTTCCTTTATTCGTTCCGGAATGCTGTGTTATCGCTGATATTATCACGTACACCACGACATATGAAACACAGTTAAATGGGAATTTGGGACTTTCGAAAAATATCGACACAACTTACGGTATATAAATCGCGAGACACGCGAAGGAGTGAAAACAAAGTAACGTAAGAAGAAGGAGTGGACAAAGAAACGTCGTTTTCTTAAAATGTAGATTTGAAGGGCCAATTCCTCAATACTTTTTACTCGACATCCGTAATAAGTCACGAAATCAACTTACTTCACGAACCAAAATCCTTTCAAAATAATCCTCCTCTGAAAATATTTAGGATATTTAAGAAAAAAATGTGGCCCCCAAAATGTAAGATCAGTAACACAATGCAATGACTAATTTTTGCGGGCAAACGTTGGAGCGCTTACGAAAATGGGACAAAGCAGAAATCGACGGTCATCGGAACTTTCAGCCCAACAGCATACACTTGAAACGCGTCTTTTGCTGTGATTGATGAAAACGACATGAACAACGCTGATATGGATGCTAAGGTTAACCCTGGTATCAACGTAGCGGTAGAAAAATATTTGGGCGAAAAAAAAATGTAAATGTTTCTGCACCACGGAGTATGTCATGTTTCGGTAGAAGAATGCATAAAAAGAGGGGAGAAGTATGGGCGTGCATGGGCGGGAGAGAAAGAGGGAAAAGCCGTTGGCCATTTGCAACCTCAGAGACGTCGTCTCGTCGCCCTTTATCTGCGGATTAAACGAGCCGGCAGTGCCCGTTACCCAAGGGAAATGGAAAGCTATTTGACTACTTCTCCCTCCCACTATGTTTAAATCATCCTCTCTAGCTGTGCACCACCCTGCGCTCCCTGACACTCACACGTCTCTACTTCTTGCCTCTGACTACTAGCGCCATCAGAATGACTGGACCTTCTGTCCTCCTCCTTTCCACTCGCATCTCACCTCCGACATTATTAGACTGTTATACGCATATTTTATGTAATTCACTCTTGCTTTATTCCAGTTCGAATATATTTCTTCTTTTTTTTCTTTATCTCTTCCGAGTAGCGCGTGTAGCACAGTTTCCTTAGGCAACTTGTGTGTCACATGTATTAGTGCTCGCCATTCCGCCATCATGTCGTACTGGGTTAGATATGTATATTATCTAGCAGCGTGTTGACTTCAACCGATTACTTCGAAAATTAACGTACTGCGATTATCAGCTATATGTGCGAATCGCCAGTCTCACAGGAATCGTTCCTTATTTTATTCTTCCTGCTCTGCTCATTTTGACAGATTGTTCTTTCACACCCTATTCATGGAAAAATCCGCGACCGAACACAAATCTGAGAAAGCCTCCTAAGACGAAGCAATTGCACTTAAAACCTAACCTCTTATGGCTTACCGACTTCCAAGTCGTTAACAGTGGACGGTAAACACTGAATGAAAACGGCTGGAAACTGTGACAAAATTTAAAAAATTATTACTTCGGAGAACATGTCCAAAGTGGTTACTTAGCAAACATGTATTAACGCATTCATTTCCGAATGTGTTTTGCTAATCTGTCGCCACAACTGGCGTGAAATTGTTGATGATAGAACTACATCGTGAGAAAATATTATAGAATGGGATTGAATTGCATAAAATTAACAATCTCTCAAGGACTTTACTGTATCGCATTACATATGGTGATTTTAATCAAATGTTTCATCGAAAGTGCCCAATGGTTAAATGAGGAAAGGTTATAAACAAATGATAAAATACACGGTAAAATAGTGTACTAACGAGTTTTAATAATCATGCAAAACATTGAGACGTTTGCGTATATTATTGTTTGGAAATTTGACATTTTTCCAACGAGTTCGGTCGCGCCGATCACTTATGGCCAGCAGAGCGTCATTAGAAAATTCAGTGGCGATCTCTAGCGGCCCCGCGGCAGATAATGGCAGTTAACTTTTTCAATGAAGCTTTTATTCATATGCGAAGACGGTTATTTTCCTCTTTCTTGGAAATTTGACGAAATGCGCAGTAACAAATTTGCCAACGCGTCGAGCCGCAAGGCTCTGTAAATCGTCCTCTCACCGATATCCAGCCATCGGCTTATAAAAGGACGCTACAACAACGAGCGGTTGGAGTACGGAGGCGGAATGGTGGGAGCTCGGAACGTCGAAAGTCCATTACGCCACGTTGCTTGTCCGCGAAAAGGTATACACGCGGTGAATTTCCGCGGAATAATATAAACTCAGCCCTTCCTCTCCTCTTTTCACTTCGACGCCATCTACCGCCGTTGCGCGCAATTTCTTTTTACTCTTTTCCCTCTTTGCCCGCGCCTCTCCGCCTATTCTACCTTCTACATCTACCTTCTTCTTAAACTCAGAACAACGGGTGCGGCATGGGTGCGGCAGGGGTGCGGTTAGGGGCGGCATGAAAAATGAATGGAAAAAGGGAGTAGAGTGGCGTGAAAAGGGAAACAAGTGTCACCTCCTTACAACTATTTCTTTCCACTTTCACTTTTTACTACTTATCCCTGGATTTTGGTATGCACAGTACCAGTCTGCACAGTCTTATCGTTTTGCATTTTTATTTTGTCGCTGTAACAGCTCACACTTCCATATCCTGACGAGCGGACAGGTTATCATACGCTAGACTACAACACTGTCACTGTCATTCATTTCAATAGCTTTGAATTATTTCGAAAGTCTAGAGTAGCGTAACTCAGTGAAATACGTCCGACAAACGATAATC
Organism: Cryptocheilus praepositus; assembly: GCA_033815515.1. Classification (NCBI taxonomy): domain Eukaryota; kingdom Metazoa; phylum Arthropoda; class Insecta; order Hymenoptera; family Pompilidae; genus Cryptocheilus; species Cryptocheilus praepositus. Next base: position 191,012 of record JAWWQZ010000112.1, on the reverse strand, counting down.
TTATGACACACGCCCGACGATCTCTGAATTTTCGGATAAAACTTGAGGTGAAAAGTTTGCGGCAAACCCCTTACCGACCTTCTTCGCCCACCTTGCTCACCCATTTCTGCCCTTTCCATTCGTTCACCTAGCGAAACGGACTCGTCGCGATAAATCTCGAAAGATATACGGAATAACTTTTTATTGCCCGTCTTCGAGAGGCATAAATCTTGCTTACCTTGTCATCGCTAATTCTGCCTAGGAGCGCCAAAAGGAAAACGACAAGAGCAAAAGGAAAAATGAATGAATAACAAAAGTTTTGAATGTTAGCTCAATTATTACCATTTTCCCTAAGAGTAGAAGAGGATTTTTCTCTTTCGAAATCTACGAAGTGTTTTAAATCGCGTGACGTTGCGCAAAAATGCACGTTACAAGGTCGAGGGAATTATGGGAGAATGCGATAGTAGTGGACGATAGTGCCATAGATAGTAAACTAATCGTATCGTGACACACGATGTAGAAACCGGAGTCGACCTGACGTTTATGAGAATTATGAAGACTACGAGAATCAAATGTGCTTCGATAGAGAAGTTTGGATGGCATTTTCATTTAGTGACATAATTGTATCAATCAACTATTTGACCGACATTACAAATTGACCTCTATTTCAACGCGGTACATACTTCAAATGAACGTTTCGCAATAATTAACGGAAACCTCGCGAAAAAAAGGCTTAAACTAACATCATACTAAGCCCTTCTTATGTATTATATTACAAACGATGAAAAGAAAATCACTTTTCGAAAGTGACCATAAAAACGTTTTTTTGATCACGAAGACACGTTTTCTAAACCGCGAAGCATCATCCGATCGTTCAAGGTGAGGATTCGAATCCGAATAATCCGCGTAATAAGAGATCCAACCACTATCTACCAATTGGATTGCCATTTTCGGTCTCCCGTCTCCGCAATTTGCGCAGCAATTTAGTCAGCAATCGACTCTCCCATTATCGGCGAACGGATGATAATGGACGAATCTTTATCGTTTATCCATGGTTGACACCCATTAGTGTCCTCAATCTTTTTCCGCCAATTTTTTTTCCCCTCTATATTCCATTAAACGGGAATCGCACAGATAACCTTTAGCCGGATCAGGCTCGAGGTTGATATCAAAAGATGATCAAAAACTCGCGGTCATTTCTCGCACGTTTATGGGGCAGCGGTGGATTCACCTGACTTGAACTTGACACTTGTATTACAACTTCAAGTTTCACGATACTTTTTATAATACTATGTCGCGATAATTCTCAACGTACGAAGTTTAACTTGAAAACTAATAAATCCTCCTGATTGAAGTCGTACGAGTTCGTTGTTAACGTGTGGATTGCCGAGCGTCAATAAACTCTATTAAAGATTACCGTAACAAACTTTTTCAAATGATTTGTAGAGTTCTATTAACTGGATGAAAAAAAATGATTGCCCAAAATTGATGATGGATCCCACGGATAACTACTCGCGACGCATATGTGGGCGACGAGATATTCTACGCGTTAAACAGGCATCGACCTTCAACGAAACTGTACAATTTTATAACAGTGGCTTATATCATTCCAAGTTTAATGCTTTTTTATGACTCCCGGGCAGCAACGTTCGAGCGATGTATTTTGATTTAGTAGTCGGTTTAGAACCGTTCGCTTATAACGAACGCGACACAATGCAACGCAACGATCAATTAATCGCTGGGACGAGCGCGCCGGTGATAACTTCGTTATTCCTTGAAGGATAAGTCAATGAAACTCTGGCGTGAGTCGAATACTTCATCTTCTCCGGTTAACTTGTCAAATCTGTCTACACAGTGCACCAACGCGAAAAGACTACTCTAATCAACCGTCAACAGCAAACGGAATGACTCTACACCTGGGAGACGTTTTACGCGGTAGACGTATACTGTGTAAAAAGAACTCGTGAAACAATTGATTTGGAACAAAGGGTAAGATGTGTTAAACGAAAGCAACGGTATTAGAAGCAATTTACAGTATAGAACTGCATTCGATAAAATTTTATTCCATGAACACATGAAAGAAAAGATAATATTGGGAAAGTATATTTTTTCAATACTCCCGCGACCGCAACCAAATGGTGTTAAATGAACCGTCTGAAAGTCAATAGCGCGTGTAATAAAAAATCAACATGTAAGGGAAGATCCGTGTAAAATAATCCCCGGCTTGTACTCAACCTCTCATCATAACAACTCAATAATGATAATAAGGGAATCGAATATTCTTTGTTTTCCCAATAGTTTCGTTGCATCGATTACGCCGTGTGCAGATCTGATAATTAAATGATCACGGCACCAAAGAAATCCACCGTCTGTATGTATCAAAATGCGCTTCACGTGAAAGACGTTTACGCATATGAACAGTTTCGAGTCACCCTATATGTAACGAAAGCAACCGCCCGCTATCCATCAACGTGGATGCTCTCTATATAAGTGGGCGTATAAATTTATATCCGGCAGCGTGATTGAAGAACGACCGACTGAATTTGATGAATCTCGACGCTGCTGCTTTACACGATTGATCTCTCGTAAGGTAGTACCGTTCTCTAAGTTGATCGTAAAATTCATCAAAGATTATTAATTAGCGTCGTTTTTAATGAAGGCAAGACAGATTATTCATAGCTTGAGAAAGTTTACTTGGCAAGTGGCAGGTGGCAGACAATAATATATGAGTAGTAAATGAAGGTAAAAGTAAGGACGTCGGTACTTTTGACGGACATAAAGGCAGCGTTAGCAGCGGAAAGTAAAGAAGATCAGATGCACATAAGCATATGTGGAAAAATGCATCCCACTGTGCGGCGGAGCGATCGAATGTAAAGGACCGCCGCCGCCGCCGCCGCCGCCGCCACCACCGCACGGATCGTTAACCCCGACGCAAGAGCCACCTAGCGTCGTCCGTTTTCCTGTCAGCCGACAAAGCCGACGAGATAATGAGAAATGACGGTCGTATCGCGATCGGCTTCTCCCTTTCCACTCTCGCTGACGTTTCCTCGCGAGACGTAATGGCGATTAAATCGATCGGCCGGTTCGCGATTAAATCGATCGAACCGGCCACTGTTTCTCACCCCATTCATCTCGAGCACTGTTCTTCTTCCAGCCTCATCCTCCGTCTGCGCTCCCGTGGGGAGACGCTATGGAGTTAGCTGTCGCTAAATCGGCGTAAATTTGTGCGAGTCAGCGAGTCCGTTGTCGGTGACACCGATTTACAACGGGTAGGGGGCCGACCTTAGCCAGTTTGAGTGGGGCGCGCTGGAAAAGGGGTGAGTTGGGATGGAAAAGGGCGGAATGGACGCGCCAGAAGCAAATTGGAGCACAAACTGAATTGTGGAATTTCGAGTGACGCGTCACGGATGCTGGACAACGGGTCCGTCGGTTTCCCGCTCGCCAGAGGCGGGCGGATTGATTAACTCCGTTGTTTTTGTGGTCTGGCTCCTCTCTCAGAGAGATCGGGGGAGACTGAGGCTTTTTCACATGACACTAACGATCTTACAAGCGTGTTTCAGACACTTACGCGGACTTACGCTATGCGTCGACTCTTCGCTCTTTCGGAATTTTCTAAAAGAGCGAAATTTCGAATGTTATCCACGGTGTTGCTGCTGCTACTGCTGCTACTGCTGCTGTCTGTCTAACGTACACCGCGAGTAGTCTGGGCAATATATCCTCGCCCGCGCAGTTTGCAGCCTCGTCAAGTATTTACTTAGGCCGAGTAGGACTTAGGCAAGAGTGAGAAATGGCGGGCCAGCCCCTTCTTCAACTCGAAGCTCCTTCCATCCCCACCGTTCCACCTCGAGACGGATACTTTATTACGCTCATCACGAGGACGACTATCTCCTTCAGCCTTTGTTTGTCTCTAACTCGTCTCTTCGTCTAACCCGCTGCCTCATATTGTCGACAAGAAACGCCGTTTCTCCTCACAGTTCCCTGCGCGCCAACCCCTATTCAACGATGTCAGAACAGCAGAGAGATTATCCGCTTGAGAAACGTGATTGAAATCGCTTCTCAGTTATTTCGCGATCAACTGTTTACGATTTCATGACAAAGAAGGTTTGTCGAGTGTTTGCTCTGAGGGGGGACGTCGCGGCTTGCAGCTTTATTTCTCTGCAATTTTCCTTCTGACTAAAAGGACAATATTCATTCTCCTTTAATTGTCATTCCCAAATCTTATTTTACTCCCTTACGAGTCTGACTCGCGTCATAAATAAAAAAAATAGGAAAAGGCATACGCAATCGGGCATCATTATTGAAGGGAAACAGTTGACAGGAAAATGTACATAGAAGAAAATTGAAGAGTTAGCAATAGGAAGACTCTTTTCTAACCAAATGTTTAACAACATTCCACGATGTATCGACTAGATAGAGAAAACATGGGAACACGTTAAACGAAACTGCGCAATGGCATCATTTCAGATGCTGAGGGTATATGAAAGACGGTTCTAAAAACAACGATTTTTGCATAGATAATGAAATTTCGTCACGTCGTAAAAGTCGAGCAGAAAATCGAACATTCCCACCCGCCGACCGTTCGAAGGTAACGGAGTCAATTACAACCCCTTTAACAAACGGCGCGAGAAGAGGGTGGGCGCGGAAAACTAGGAAAGGGGAGGGAGCGAATAGTCGCTCTTCCTCGAGAACTCGAATTTCGGCCATTGTAATTCGCACGCTCAATTATTCCCTTTGTCCTGGCGCGATCTGGCGCGATCGAGTGCGATTTGGCGCCGGAGAACACAATCGATTTGCTCAACGAGTCGAACCGTTCCTGAAGGGTGGTTCGGGCCTGGTTAGAGGGTGGTCAGAGGGTGGTCGCAGGCTGGTCAGAGGGGCAGTGCGTGATTTAAGCGTGCTCGTGCGCGTAACTCCTTTGTTGCGCGCGCTACGGAAAAATGTTTCAGATAAAAGTGCCCTACTGCATAGCGAGCCAGTGCATGCAACTGCCTAATCAGACCTGCCGGATCGATCTCACCATTCTCCTGCTATCGAGCCTGACATTTATTTTGCCGTCGGTATGCAAATTTTTATTCTTGATTACCGAGAAAAAGAAGTAAGTGGACATTGACCTGAACGGTTTTTCATCAGGCTTGCTGTTTTTGACGCATACGAAATCTCAAATGACAAGAGCCGGCCTACTTATGTTAATGAAGATCATTATCAAAGCATGCCCTTCTTTCAAGCGATTTCAAAAACGGTCGAAGATCGACCGCGGATTAAACTTCCGCTTTCCCTGTTGAGGGTAAAACGACGCGAACAGCTATTTCTTTCCTTTTCCACACTTTACCACTGCTGCTTTTCAAACACCACGACATTAGCACTTTTCATATATTCCCATTTTTTTTTTTTTTTGTTTTGTTTTAAGCAGAACCATTCAAAATGTTTCAAAATACACCGGAGTTTATTTTTTCGGGCAACATATTTGACTGATGTAAATTTAAATATTCTCAATTCTCACGCGCCAAATTTCAGTGACGTAAATTTTCTTCAAATCCATGTCGGTTTTCTCAATTTTAAGTTACAAACGGGTAAATCTTGAAAAGATATCGTCTCAGAGTAAGTAGTTAACAGAAAAGAACGACACACAGAAAGGCCCACGCGTATTCTAACGTCTGACAGAATCCGAAATTTTCACTGTGACCAACGCAAAGTGATGGACAATTGTATCAATAAATTGATAGTCGCGACAGTAAAACTAGCATAAAAACCCATTTATATCGCCGAATTACGCATTTGTAAATTTCCTCACCAATAGAGTGCATTTTTCGAACTCTCCTACTCTACTGCCGACTATTTGTCCCCTCGTTCTCGATAAATCCGCGACCGCGCTGGCCGTTAAGCGAATATTTGCAGAGCGAGCGTGCTCGCGGGAATAATGATCAAAGCCTGAATTTTCCGAATCGGAAGAATCAACGCGGTTGATCGTAATTTGTCGACTCGCTCATTAGAAAAATGACTTGCCGAATGGTGCACAGATTATCCGTCCCCATCTTAAATTATTTCGCAACTTCCGATTTCATAGGAAAAGGCAAAATAAGCAGGCAGTGAAAAAGGGGCAGAGGCAAATTGCGGCACGGGCAGCGTGAACAGAAAGTGACTGATAGTGATCGTAATTGAAATTAGGAGGTCAGCGGTTGCCGGTAGTGCGTTTCGTGGATCGTTTCACAAACCGTTTCCCCTTGCCTCCGGCATTTGCATAAGAGACGAACACACTCTTCAACTCTTTCTCATATCTTTACGCGTCCTTGTCTTGAACTTTCTTCCTGTCATTTCTTTATGTTTTTTTTTTTTTAGAAAAAATGTCTTTTTTTATCTCCAACGTCCATTTTTTCCCTCCACTTGTTCATGTTTCCCTAAAGTCAAATTTCCATGGGCATATATACGATGTAAAAGTATTTTTCTATGGAGTACATCACACATAGTACACAAATATTTTGCGCGGAGTCACTACTGTTGTCAAATGGTACATGACAAATACACGGGAAAACCATACATTTTTCTACACTTTTCAAATTATAGAGTGAAACGTATATGTCCCATTTGACATGTATAAATTGAATATAAATAAAACATGTGTATGCGTACATACTATTCTTCGGCCATTATCCATCGACACAGTCGTATTTAATATTGAATTATACTAAACCAAAGGTTAAATCTTTCAACTGTCGGGCTAAGTAAATTGCACGCGCTGAATTCCATTAAATCGATATGGTCAATAAAAATGTAAGAATTTCGATGAAATTCTTTTCAATCGCTCTTTCGAGTCAGGTGAAACTAGTTGTAAAATGCGGCTTCAGTTAAGATACAACGACAACGATAGGCTCTGGCAGAATCTTCTAACTACTCTTGGCACGCGATACTAAAATGAAACGGGGCGTGATCCCTGTTAAACGTAGACAAATCTAGACGCAAAAGGGAGAACGTGTGTGTGTGCATGTGAGAGAGTGTAGAAGAACTGGAAGGATGGGTATGATCTCGTTTGGCCAGGAAACGCTATTGAACCGAGCAATTTTGCACCCGGTTGAATATCGTGGAATTGTGTCAGACGTGGCCAAGATATGACCATTTTTTCGTCTGACGCGACGTTAGAAAACACCGATAGCAAAGCCATTCTGATTAGCATTTTTATTTCTGGACATCCGAAGTTGTCGATGTCTAACACGTTAGGCATCTTTGTTAGATTCGTGTGACTTCAGTGTAGAGCTCAGACTGATAGTCGGAACTACTAAGAGAAACTTGTTTTTTTCTGATGCAACTGATAAACGACAAACGTTAGACTTAATGATATTACGCTATATATTGTAGTGTACACAGGCGAACTCCAACGTCGCATACCCTTTTGATCTATAATCCAATCGCCCTGAAACTTCGAAACGACTTGACGATAGGAAACGGTAGCCGCGATACACCAAAAACAGCTTCAATCTCATTGAGACCACAGTAATCGCCCTTTCAGTGGTGAGAACTAATAACTCGTCGAGATGCAAGTTTAGAACGCGGGAGATGACTTGTGGGTAGTGGTGGTGAGTGTGAGCACGACGTGCGAGGGGTGGTACCCTGACCACCCCCTAGGGAATCTCCTCCCAGTCCGAGCGCGTCCATAATTCATGCACTCGACGAACCCGGAGAATCTCTACGTAAATAATACCTTTCAGCGTGCTTCGCCAACAATCCCTACCTTCGCCTAAGACCCCAAAACACTAACAGCCAGTGTAGAAAGTACGTCTGCAGGGTTGGGCACAGTGTCTGTGCTAACAATTCTTTGTTCTTCTTTGCACAAACCTTTTCAAGCGGCAATTTTCAATAATGTCAATCCGAATGAATTCAATTGTGCGCCCTTAACGCTTATACTACATACTATGTAGACACAATCGTCAAAATGGTCGCTATTGTTCATTTGGACATTGACCATGTTTACGGATAACATGAAATTACGTAACTTGGAATATTGTCAATTTCCAAGTGGTACTCTTTAATTTCATCAATTTAAGTACTTTCAGTTCAATTTGTATAACCTCAATTTCAATATTGACCATTTCCTGCAAACATCTCGGAATATTAATCGTCTTTTACATGAAACTTCAGTACTCAGACACGCATCGAAAATTCTTGTTTTAAATTGGGCAGTGCATGAATACTTTTCATCCCGACTGTATAATGCTCGCGAAACTGGTGGGCTCCTGTTAATTTCGTACAGTTTGTTTAGATCACTCTACCCAAACCGAAATCGTTTATTTCCACCTTGACATTTGGAGCGTGCGATGACCATTTTACCGTCATTTCGAAAGGGGATTGTCGTCAAAATATTTGACACCTTGTGCCACGCGGGTTAGAAGATAAATGAAGCTTCCGCACAAAACTGCATTGAGCAAAGTATTATCAATTCAATCGAACCCAATCCGTCGCACAATCTATCAGTCAGCCTGACAATAATTTAGAACCTGTATATGTGCCCTATCTATCCGTGCAACTCGAAAATTCGTCGATCCTTGTTTCAGACTCGTGCGTCAGCATGCACTCACTTCCGTTGCATGGCAAGCACACTTTCATCAGCCTGACGTCCGTTTTCTTTTTTTCAAACCCTTCGGTCGCTCGCTACTCACTCTAATAAGCGCTACTTATACTTATGCTCGATAAATTAGTCAGACAGATGTTTGGTGGAAAAGGAATTGGCCAGAAGAGGGGTAGAAAATAAATATGTGTCGAGCTGTGAGGTCACGTCGCATTCCTGAAATTTCTTTTCCTGCTAAAATTCGATTAATTTAAGTTATTGAATAATTTATAACGGTGTGGTCTCATTTGCCTGTCATTAATTGGATGAGTTCGACTCTATCGATGATATTTCGTTTAATAATGCTACATATACCTTAATTATTATTAAGTGGCACGAGTCGTTAGTTAATTCACATATTTTAACGCCATAAGAGAAACAATAAAAATATTTTATAGATGACATTTATCGTAGCGCATGAAAGGATTGTATCTATCACTTTCGACTGAATCAATTTTCAACCGACAATATTGTATGACATAAAGGTAAACATTTTCTCATCTTCAGATGTTCATTCTGAATGAAGTACATGTACCTTTGCTGGCTACTTTTGAAACTTGAAAAAAATGACACAAAAGATAAAAAATACTCTTCTCCTTCGAGCCGGATTTGAACCAGCGACCTATGGATGTCCCCCAAAGTCACACTCTCACTCCCCGAACTTCACCGACTACAGTCCACCGCTCTACCAACTGAGCTATCGAAGGATCCCTGCCACCAGATGCATCAGAGCAATACATAACTCGCAACATCAAACTGCATATCAAATTGAATCATGTACAACCTATTATTAAATATGATCGATAGCATTACTAAAACCGGTTTGCACGTAATATTGACTGTGAATGGAGGAGGAGGGGGCGTGCAACCTTGATTACATGCGATAGATTCCTTCAAATGATTACTAACCGTGTTGCTTTCATCGCAATAACCTGCGACAACTCTTCGAAGTATATGGACAAGTCAGTTTGCGATTGGAACAGTCTAATGCAATACAACAATTTAAAAATACTTAAATATAAAACTTCACTTCGAAGAACATAGTACATGTAGCGATGCTTTGTTTACTTGAAGCAACAATCGACGGAAAGAATCGGTGCTGCGTGAAATACATGAATATCAGCGCACTAGCAATAAAGGATTCGTCCACAGTTTCTTAATGGCGATGGGTGATTGACCCTAATAGTAGAGAAATTCTTTGAACCCAGTACAGTCGGATTACGAGAACTCGCGATAAGAAACGATAAGCATTCAGTCTGATAACCTCCTACTCACCGGAAAGAGCGTATTTTTGCGCCAGCTCGGATAGAATTGCTTCGAAAACCTCGTCGTGAAAACCTCGTCTAGAAATTAGTCAAAAAGAGAATTTTTTCTAATTGTCTTTCACGTGAATCAGCGAAAGATTTTCGTTTACGCGACGAAAAATGTTGCTGCGTTTTACACGGTCACGGAAGTTGATTAGAGATTGACAGGCAACTGGAAGCTGTTTTCTGGCGGCATCTCGCGGATATAGTTGTAACCAACCAAACGTTCAACTTCTCTCGTAAACTTTATCAAGCAATCTCCGAACACATCCTTCCGAGATACATCAAAATGCAAACTACTAGAAAATCTATTTTATTCTATGCGTTACAATTCTGTCCGAGGTCTAATTTCGCCAAGTTCACTTTACGATTTCTCACATTTACACAACAACTTCAGACTCGCGTATTTACACGTAAAGAAGTGTTACCATGGATTTAAATCCTTTTCTATACAGATTACTATTTTTCTGATGCTGGCCAAATTTGTAGATGATACTCCATGGTGCTCCACGTTCTTTTGTTTTTTTTTTTGTTTTTCTATCCTTTCCGAAAGCGGCCAAGTCGCAACACTTCCGTTGATTCCATTCATTCAACCTGTTTTATCATGCTAGATTGTGGAGTATTCGCCCCACGAATTCATGATTTTACTTTGAATTATTAATATATTTCAACGGACATTGGAGTCGCATGTATTTATTTACGTCTGATTACTTACAATTCTTTATTCTTAGTTGAACATCGTAACCTCATCTAACGGCTGAAAAGCGAACTTTCTGGCTCATTCGCTTAACCTTTCACCTTCCACCGTCCACCATTTTGTATGAGTCGCGTCACTATCACGGTTCTCTAACGCCAATTGCACATTTTTACGAGTCTGATCCGCGTAACAACGAGATACACCACTTTCAACGACGAACTTCTACGTTTAAAATGACCTGGGGTTTACGTAATGTTCTTTGGAACTGTTTCAATGTCGCTTTCACCGACATCAATTGTTAGAGTCCCTGACAAATTCTTCGTGAGCAGCAGCCAACTGACGTTGGTTTGTTTTCTTTCCGTGGCGTTCCGTTCATCCCAAGGCTCCGAGGTGCTGACATCTTATCGAAACATCCACAAATTCGTGGAGAAACTGACATACCGACTTCGCATAAAATCGAACTCACCGTATCAAGCATGCACTCGATTGACACTCTTATTACCCCACCAAATAAATATACCATAATTAATACTATTACACAGAAATCATGACGTTTCTTTACAGTAGTTTCAACACCTGCCACTTCAATCCTTTCTTTACCAAATTTACAAGTTCATTAGGCGTACTACCACTTGGGAGCAACAACGAGGTGCTGTATAAAAAAAAATTGCTTACCCTTTCTTTGAACCATCAGAATAGTACCAGTCCAAAACAAACAAAATTTACATTTTTCGCCTATTTTCAGCTTATTTTCCGTCATTTTTCTGCTCAATTTTGTTCCTAACTTGGAAACTATTTCGAATTTTTCGGTGCAGTTGCAATTTTTCCAAGTTTCTTTGTACCCCCTTTCATCTGGCACAATCACAAGTCGATCGGTAGAGTTTTCATTTTTGATCCCATTTCAGACCCGTTTTTCGCAATTTTTCCACACATTTTTAACGATATCTCCGGAACTATTGCGAATATCGGGGTGCGCCTTGCATTTTTCCGAGTTATTTTCGACCCCCTTTGATATGTTAAAAGGGCAATCAAATCGGTGACCTAATCGGTGTAAACTAATGATCGAAACCTATAAGTAATACAGGTTTTCTTAAAGCTCTTTGGATGTACTTTCACGTGGGACTAATCGCGATCAGCAATTTTGAAAAAAAATTTTTTTCGCTTTCTTTAATTCGGTGTATCTCGGAAACTATGAAGAGTTCCGCGCGCGGAAAGTAGTCTATCTTCAGGGCAAATTACCCTCTATCGAATGGTATCGGTCCGAAACAAAAAAAAAATTTAACATTTTTCGCCTATTTTCGCGGATTTTTATCTAATTTTCCGTCATTTTCTGCTCAATTTTGTTTCTAGCTCGGAAACTATTACGAATTTCAGAGTGTGGTTTGCGTTTTTTGGGGCCTCTTTTGACTCTCTTTCATTTCGTGTAATTTAGCAAGTCGAATGCTTTACTTCCCGTTGGTGGTTGTCAAAAAGACGCATTTATTACTCGTATTTTTCTCGATTTTTCAATGTATTTTTTGTCATATCTTAGAAACTATTCCGAATTTTTCAGTGCAGCGACGATTTTTCTCATCTCGCTCTTTCTCGCATCTCGCTCTTTCTCAAAAAGTAGTGTTTCTTAAACGCAAATACCCCTCTATCATGTGCTTTTGGTTCGGAAGACATTTTTCGCTTATTTTCGCAAATTTTCCGTTTATAGTTTGCCATTTTTCATTTATTTTTAATCATAACTCCTGAATTATACCAATTTGGTGTTGCCGTTTTTTGTTTTTTTGAGTCTCTTTCGAGGCGATAACTTTCAAATTGGTGGACTTAAGAAAACGCATATTTTTCTCATGTTTTTGCCTTCGGCGTTTTTCTTCAGCGTTATTCGCCATGTTCAGTCAGCCCCTGCTCCAAATAATATATTAAAAAGGTGCCTTATTTCATCATGCATCGGCAATGGGCGGTTTCTAAAGGTGGCATTGTGCACTCTTTTGCACGCGTAATGTCAATCTATCCGGTAGAATTTTGAATGACAGTTTCTGCATACATGCATTTCAAAGTATATTCGACATTTTTGAAGTTTCATTTTTTGCCTCTAAACTGAATCTGTTTGAAATTAAGCGTCAGGATATAGCAGGCTATAAAAGAATGAACTGGGTTTGCCGCGTAATAAGACAGATAAATAAAATGCGTGCACGCTCATTATTACACTTTTATGAAGAAAGTTACCACTAATGATATTGGCATAATTTCACCTTGGGTGTGATAAGGAAATATCAGGTGGACTTCTACATCCTGTTCTTGCTACAACAGTTCGTTGTATCAACACTGACGATCATTGCATCCAAAATGCTTAAATTCAAAATTAAATTGGTGGCAGGGGGGGGGGGGATGGTAGTCGGAGGAAATTGTTTTTTTTTCCAACGTTACTTCAATAGTTGTACCTCGTTCCATTCTCAAAATATAAATGAAGAAGCCGCCAACATTTATTACATAATGTTTAATCGAGCTTATAGACACACTCACAAAATATGTTACCACATGCCCCGTTTATTCGTCTGAAAACACATTCTCTCTTTTTTCCAGATATCACATTTACACCCAATACGTACACGTCCCTCCCGCTCTCTCTCTCTCTCTCTCTCTCCCTTTCTTACCTCATATAATATATAATTTATATTCGTATATATAATATATCTGTATCTGTTTGTTATTTATAGCGTTATTTATATATGTATATTTAGGTGTAGATTCAAATTGTGTGTTGTTTCTCGTTAGTAACTATCGCTGTACTTATTAATTATTTGCGGTTAGTCATGCGTTCAAGAATTTTTCCATCCTACCGCATTTACTCTCACGATCATTCTTATTCGTACAATTTTATTTGTAATGCTTGAGAATTAACAAATAAATTTTCTTATTCCTGACATATTGAAATGAAAATTTTTAATTTTAAATATTATATCTGGGACGTGTGCTAAAATGTAATGGCAATGTCGACGCTTTATCTTCTTCTCCTTTTTCTTCGCGCTCTCATTTTACTCCGTTTTTCTCCATTCATCACTTCTTACACTGTGAATAATCTATGAGTCTTTTAATCTGTCGCTAACCAATTCACAATTGTCCTCCTTATCATCAAATCATTTTTAAGTTAACGAGGAAGGATAGAAAGGTGAACTTTATAGCGAAAAGGAATGTTGTTATATTAGAGTGGATGCTTAAAGAGATATTTGTCATTTGGTTATTTCAATTCGTTGTTAATCGTCAACACAATGAATTGATTAATCAGTGATATTCAGTAATATTTAACTAAGTTGGAATATACAGTTGATCACATTAATATTTAGATACTCTTTCAAACAAACCAACTTTTTTTAAATTGTACGAAACGACTTGAATGTTGACTTGCGTTTATTAGATAACACGTAAAAAACGTTGATAATGTTCACATTTACAGGAATACCGAAAAAATAATAAGGATCGTTCTGTATAGGTATTTATCTGTTCCTTGACTAAATATTTGAGAAACAGGTTTTGTAGATTTTAGTCTATTATATACAGCCTGAACGTTTCATCAGATTTTCGGAACACTTTCGTCCCGTAAAGGTAGTAAATCTCAAAATATTTACATAATTTACTGTCTGTCACTTGTTTCCCCATTAACCGATTTCCACGAAGTCTTTAGAATCTGTATAACACATTTACATCTACAAAACGTGTTCTTTAAATTTTCATTAGAGGGTCAGATAATAGAATTTGTAAAATCGACTTTTACTTTTCTATTCGACATAAATTGCAATTTTTCAAGAGTTTCTTTACGTGTTATTTTGCAAATGCACTCTTTTATAATCTCAACAAATTCGAGACGTTTCATCCAACTTTAGGAAAAGTTATATCCTTTTAAACAGTGTCCGAGTATTAATATAACTGTATCGGTTGGATGAACCTCTTTCCTTTAGAACGATGAAAAATTCTAGTTACCATTGCCTTTCTCCGTTTATCCTTAAGTTCGCGCAAGTATTCTATCATAAAACCTTCCTACACACATGTACGATCATCTATTAGCTAACCAGCCGGATTTCCAATAAAATTATAGTAATCGTCCAAGAGACACTCATTAGGAGGTTCTGAACCATAATTTCCCCAGTCACTTAACATCCACACTAATCGTCCATCCGCTTCTGTTGATTAACCGTCAGCCATTGGTACAAATGATCTATATTCGTGTTGTGCCGGAACAGATGTAAGAACGTATAGGTAGCCGTTCGCACGTAAATGTGCGTTTTTATACATCACAACCTCAGACAGGCTCCGATAAAAATTAATTTATGCACGCGGTGCGGTTTCCATTATTTTTCCTTTTACGTGTACGCTGTATACGTATTAATTAATTATACGAAAGTTACCTTATTACAAACATATATATTATGAGCAATGAAAGTTGAGTCGGCTAAACGTTAGCTTCCGCTGTTACACCCATGCTTTCCCGTCATATCGTCTACTGCTTTCAACCACTACATCTGCGACCTTTCTTTCTCTTTTAGGCCCAACCCGGAATAATATATAATTATATATATATGTATATATATATATATATATTTAGAATTTCATTTATACGTTAATGAGAGACATGCTTTTTTCACTTTTTCTTATTACCGATTTCGACTTTTCCTTACGATCATTTTCGATCTCTTCCATATCTAGCTTCATAAGTAGCGTTACAAGTTGTAGTCAATAAAAATTTCGCTTCCAAATGATTATTATATCGATCCGAGAGCAATGATTTGTTAAACTGTTTCCCGAAATGTATTGATAAGAAAATATGCATTCTTTCGTTGACGTAATTTTGTGATGCCACGGTCATTGTTATTTTAAAATTCCACATAGAACATTTGGAAAAGTCTGGATTTTCAGTGAAACTCCGCTGGTCTCTCATTTACTCATCGAAATCTCGTCTTCCCGCGTACTCTTCCAGCGTCTTTTATCCTTAAATCTCTACCCATTCCCCAGATTCGATGTACAAATTGCGTCTCCTTATTACTTGACTCCCTCTCTTGCCACTTCTTCGTCCGCAAATGTGCGCCTCCGAAAACTTATCTCATCGCGTTACAAAAGGCATCCGATTGTAACAATTGCAACAATGTACAGTAATGTCTTTGTAGCGGTCGCACGCTTCGTGCATGCACACTTATTTTTTCTCTTATTTTTCTTTCCTGTGTAAAATATAAGTGTTTCGGTCCCATTTTTGTCTCGCCGCCTTGTGCCTTCGCGCAACACCGTCTTACCTACGCGTCACATGGCAACGCACCTCCAACTTTCAGATGCTGTGGGAGAGGCCGTCTTATGTTTTTACAAGTATACCAAATGCCTGTCACCGCCGGGGCCTACAATTGTGTTTTTACTCAGTAATCCCGTATTTCGCAGGTTACAGGTACATCATTTTTGCGCTTTTTTCTTTCACGCATGGCCATTTCAGTCGATTATTGTTTCATTGCAATTCCTCTTTCCATTAATGATAATATTTCATGAAAGCTAATAAAATATTTTCTGAAGACGACAGAGCTCATGGCAAACACTTTTCCGTATGTCTGTCTCAATTCTAAATATTAGAATTAAATACATTCACACGTTTCCGAATGCACTTAGTATTTTTAACCACTATTCTAATGTTAATTGCACTGACTCATTTGCGTGATTGACTTGCATTGTTTATATTGAGATCAGTTGTGCCAGTCAGCTATGAGGACCTCGCTATCATTGGAAAGTTCTCATGCATTTTCCAGTTCCTTACTACGAAATAGTCTTATAACTTCAATGAAATAGATCGGTTAGTGCATAAGCAATTAAAGAACACCAGAGCGTTTCTGTAACATTCCTGTTGAGTGAATAAAGAAAGTTTCAGAAAGTTCTAATATAACCAGGAAATTCAATACGATTTAATTGGCCATTGACGTGACGCAAGGATTTAAATGTAGGTACTTCCTTGTTACAAAAAGACGTTTCTCCCAGAGCTTCCTTTGGGCCTTCACAAACACAAAGAATTGAAACTCCGTCATGGACATTTCGAGGTATGTCCACAGGTTACTCTCTCACCTTTCCACAACTCTTTCTCAATCCTCTTGCCTTGGCCACGATGAAGGGAAAGATTCGAAAGGGAACTTGCAATGTCCGTTCCTTTAGAAATTCTCTCTTCCGACCGTCGCCACATTTGCCGTTTTCGAAATACGCTCCAGTTACTCAGCCTCAGTCTTTCAGTCCTGAGTGTTTCCTCATTCGCATTTTTTAGTATGAGCATTCGCATCTATATACGTAGCTACGTGAGTATCTGTATGTGTGCGTGTTATATACGCCTGTGGAGAGGGACATTTTTGCAAAAGTCGTCGATAATATGGCTTCCTCAAGACTGGCATGCCGCGAGACAATAGAAAAATAAAGAATAAATTGAAAGGCAAATAAATTGCAATTTTCATTCAGAGATGAACTTCCATCTCCACCCACGTTATAATCTTCAACGTGCGTATACTCGCACCGTATTTCAGTGTATATCTAACAGATTGACTGCCATGCGAAACTCAGTAATACTTTTCCGGTGATTGCAGTGAGAAAAAAAAATCACTTTTCGTAGCTGCAACGTCTTTTATTGTCTTGACAAATTTCACTTCGGTATTCTACATTTCGTACACAAGTTTCCGCCGATGCAGTGTTAGATTTACAAGCAGAAAAATTGGAAAAGATGCGAACCGCGATGCGCAGGACAGAGATCTTCGAAGAGTCGATAAAGGAGTTAACCGTCAGGTAACCGTCAGTTAACCGTATTTCTGAGTGTCGCGGCAGTGAATATGTCAAAGTTGTTTACTATCGAAACTGAAGAGCGTGGTAACATGGGAAAAGCGTAGGAGAAGACTAAAGTCATATATAGCCTCAGAGGCTTGTGACGATGTGTGGCTTGGCAGTGGTTGTGGCGATTTCGGAAAGTCTTACGTCGATTGGTATGCGATCGTCGTATAAAGTCGGTGCCTGCAGAATGATGCCCGCTGTTCCGACGACCACGGCCAAAGTGAAGATCCACAGGAAGAGCCTGTCGAGTACCATGGCGACATACTTCCAGTCTTCCTTCACCTAAAAGCATTTTCAAAATCTTCGCAAAGGCCCCAGTGAAATGACGCTGGTGAACAGTAAAGCGTTAACGTTCAAACTTTTACACGAATAACTAATCAAATATAGAAATATGCCATTCTATTACCTATTAAATAGCCTTCGATGATAGTAAGTATTAACTACCGAATGCTATATATAGCCTACCGCAAGGTTTCCAAAGGCGTCGAGTGCATTAATCATTTCGGCAAATAATCAAAGGAAAGGGACGTTTCGACGGACCTTCCCATTTAGAGATAGAAAAATATAGAGTGAAGGGCTCCTTTCCGAAAACACACGTACTCTGGTCGAGTCCTCCTCCCGCTTTGTATGATCAGCGATAAAGCGTATGCCCTCAATCGCCTTGTAGAGTTCCGGACAGTGATGCCAGTGATTGAGAGTGTTACACAGAGCGTCGACACTCTCCTCAGTTGGCAATTGTGGGGGTGGAGCGGCGGTTGCACTTGCAGCCGGTGATCCATGAATTCTACACGTGCTTCCTAAGTTCACTGCTTCCAATTCTCTGCGCAAATTATATGAGAAAACGTCAAAGGAAGTCGGCTTATCTGACTTCATTTTTTTTTCCACCTTCGACGAGGGACTTTCACTAAATGACATACGATTTTACTCTACGAGTTAAATATTACTACGAAAAACATATTGAAGGTTCTTCTTTAGGTCTCTCTTAACCGAGCCCCTAATAAACTTTCGTATATCCGAATGCCCTTAGCTACTTCTGCATTAATCGATTTCAATCGCATTTTTCGCACATTCCTAACTGACCAACTAAGTCTAGAAACCTTGTTATTTAAGTTCTCCTTAGGCGCTCAATTACATAAGTTAACAAACAGCCGCCTTTACCATTTTCTTCGAGATTCCCAGAAATTCTATTTTTTCCATTCCTTATCTACATGTCATTTAGTACGCGCACTCCTCTGTAATTCGATGATTCGAACGAAGGAACGTGTACCTAGGATGCAAATCCTCCCGAGAATCCAAGCTGGGGAACAGAACAGACGATTCCACTAATTCCGAAGCAGAACTTTCAACGAACAACGACGGATCCCTCAATTCCAGTCCGTTACAGGTCCTCACCATAACACGATGCCCATGGTGCCCGCTCATGCTTCTTTTGTCAATATACTGCGGCCTGCGAAGCGAAAGAACATTTTCTTCTTACGTTAACGGGACGGTCTTCTCTGTCCACCGCATGCATTGAAAAAAAGTATATGCCTTGCCTGGAACTGTAATCCGTGCGCTTCGAAGACGTATTATATCTGCGCATCACCAACAATCGCGGCAGGACGTGAATAAACACACGGCGAACCCACGGTGCCATGACGTGCGTTTGCGGCGACCGGAAGTGAACGTTCAGCACTACCACAGTCACGCAAATACTGCAAATACGTCCAAAATTATGATTCTCCATGTGTAAGGCATGAAATCAGTTGACGCTTTACCTGAAAGTATCGAGGATCATCGTGAAGAGGACGAATTTACCAAGTAGGGGCACCACCAATGAAGTCGGTGGAATAATCTCAGCCAGCAACAGGAAGAACACAGTCAGCGACAATAGAATTGAAATTGATAGGCTGACCTGTCGGCACAACGATACATTAATCAGCAAGAACGCATTGCAGACAACTATATCCGCAAATATTTTATTCAAAATGACGTCGCTCAAAATAGCCTTTAGAAATTTGATAATATTTCAATTTGCGTCATTCGAATTTGCCACTTGAAAATTTACGCTATGCCTGAAATTCCTTATATACTGTACTTTTTCTCCAAGACTTTTAAAGTA
The DNA here is from genome assembly GCA_033815515.1 of Cryptocheilus praepositus. Taxonomy (NCBI): domain Eukaryota; kingdom Metazoa; phylum Arthropoda; class Insecta; order Hymenoptera; family Pompilidae; genus Cryptocheilus; species Cryptocheilus praepositus. The sequence goes on along the minus strand of JAWWQZ010000112.1, from coordinate 171,513 downwards.
TTTCTTACTTTTATCTTCGAAACCGACGAAACCCGTAAATGTTTTGAGAACTGGTACCGCGCGTCATAAAGATTCAATGAAATGGAAGATCAAAACATATACCGTCGCAATTGACACAAAGCATCGATTTGTCAAACATTCCTTAATTTCATTTTTCTTTGCTTTCGGGGGCTCATCGAATGAAATGTCGTTATCGAATGTAGTACCATATTTGAAAATGTTTCTTCTATCGCTTACTTTGATATAAGATAAGCTTTACACTAGGTTGCAAATTAATTATTTCTCAACTTTCTTTACATATTATGCATCGATCGCATAAAGTGAGTCCTAGGTGTTTTTCGATCTTTCTGTTCGCTAAACCTTCAGCCTTAGTCAAATATATGTATATCAATAGATATCCGCTGAAAAATGATTATTAGTATGTATTGTCCGGTTCCACGGACACGTGGAATAAACTGACAGTTACGTTCGGCTCGGGCGTTTTCCTGAAGAAGCCTTGGGAATCTAAGGAGAATACTTGAGCGACGAACAGGGAACAGCTGGCAGTCGCGGGGGGTTTGCTCTAAATATCTAATATCGATCGGCTCAGACTCTCTGAGGCAGACTGCCAAGCTTTAAACTTTTTCGAAGCTACGAAACTGACGAAGAATAGAAAATGGAAAGGTAACTCAGAATTTGACTTGTATCAACGATCTCGACGAATTCATTGAATGGAACTTATAACCGTCGAGTGTTTTGGCGGACGTTAATAGAGTTGACGCATTTATTATCGAAGATAAGTTATTATTATACTGTAATATAGGATAATGAATGGCTCCATCTTAGGATGGAGCAAGCAGTGCCGCCATATCATTTGCTGCACAAAGAAGTTGCACAGCATTCACTATTAAGCGCCAACGAGACGATGACGGTTACCTTCTCGCCACTGTCGCTTGGTAGGTAGAAAACCAACACCGTGAGAAATGATATTCCCATACACGGTATTATGAGATTGACGGTGTAGAACAGCGTCTTCCGTCGCATGGTTATGTTGAATGTGATGTCGAGGTAAGGCTCGTCGCAGCAAGTGTAAAATTTCTCATTCCTGATTGAAGCAGAAACATGTAGAGCGATTTGAACACACCAACAGGTGTTCGCAGTAACATTCGTACACTATTTCAAACTATTTCAAATGAAGCTTTCTATTGGACGAAACGACATGCAATTATCCGAAACTTTTTTATACGTCATCTAATAAACGTACTCTTCTAACGTCTCGAACACTTTTGGAGGGTGTCAAGGATCAATATGACTAACGATAAATGCTTACGAAGCGAGAGCCTGTCTTTTCATATTTACCTGACGGCCGGAACTTCAAGTATGTCCCACTCGACGGAAGTATAAAATTCCGACAGATCGACCCCGATATCAACGACGTTGCTGCCACGTATTTCGTCGATGTGTCTCAAGTCGACCTAAAGAAATTTCAAAGTAATGAAAAGTAGTCAATATTATCAGCGCATCGAAAGGCTCTTTTAATATTTCCTTCCGTTAATTTGGTAATTCTAGAAGAACCTGGAAACCGTCGTAGGTCCACGATCCAAATTTCATGACGCAAGTTTGTTCATCGAACGGGAAATACTCGACGTCGATTTCGCAGGAAGACTTGTAAATCGCCGGTGGCTTCCATTCGACTCTTCCCGTGTAATTCAAAGTCGCCTTCGTCGCGAGCGTTACCTCGAAATTACCGTCGGCACTGAGAGATGAAAGATAGTCAGACTATTGCGAGCAGAATTTTCATTCATCTAGTTGTCACGGGATAAAGGCATTTTACTTGTTATACAAAACTATATCTGGTCTCCATATATGATCGGATGGCACATGCAGCATCTCGACGCCACCGTACTCCTTTGGATCCCATTTTAACTTGTAATCGTACCACGACTAAAATTCAAACAAGAAACGGAAATAGTTCACCTTTTGACAAATTTGTTCGATCTAATCGAAGTTAGTTAATCCGATTCAACTATGGGAAGTGTACCTGCTCGACCCAGAGGTTCGTTGTCATGATCTGATTTTTCAGGTTCTACAATAAGAAAGAATATTATGTGTATTGAAGAGATATATATAATAAAATAGCTGGGTAATAATGGGAAAACACTTGAGAACTCACCACATCGATTAATTGCGACAATTTGAGCTTGATCTTAACAGTGAGAGCGTCTGTGACGTTGACCACTGGCCGAACCAGCTTGTTATAGTTCGACAGAAGATCGTCGTAAAGTCGCTTTGCGTCGGGATTTCCTGAGCATCCTACAAAACAGCCGACAATATTTGTTTGTTCTCCATTGTTCCCCATCACACTTTTATCACAAATATTCTTATAACGTTTTCGTTCCGCCATCCTCCCGCACTCAACTCGTCAATAGATCAAAGTGGCGCCCTCCCGTTACAATAACTCCTCTCACTGTTCGGCATAGAATCGGCATACACCAATGGATAGATAGATAACTGCTAATGCAGTCTTCTTCGCCTTTCAGACGAAAGAAAAACTATGAGCAAACACTTGAATGCATCCGAAAAGTGGATTGTACAAATAATCAGATCTCTGCCTGTTCGTCTTTAAAATGTACGCCTTGCACGTTTCTTCACTTACTCCGTAGCATGTTTCGAACGGATACACTTTTGTCCCGAAATAAGCAACATGCTCGGGACCGGTCCATTGCTCATTAAGGTCTAGCTCTTCTATTCGGCCTGACTTTGACCTTGAACGAGGTGACACCTGCAATGACTATTCATTCGGCCGTAAGAACTTGCAGTTTCGCAGTTTAACGGACCACTCAATCATTCTCCGATATCTCAGTTTCCGAGCAATTTCAAATGAGGGAGGGGCTACTGCTATTTTCGGACCCGAAGGCAGCTGCTTATTTCGGACCGTCCCTCTATTAGCATTTGTCGATATTTACCTGATATGAGCACCAAAACTATCCACATGATCCCCACCAGGCTCTTCATCATGTCATTATGTCACGTCCACCTCATTTCTTCCGGCCCTCGAAACCCCAGACCCTTCGATTTCTGCGCTAGAACATAAATGGCTGACTTCGTAATGTCACTTATAAATTACTGATAGAAGCCGCCTTCTATCGGGCGAAGCTTACCGACTAAAATAATGTTGGTAAACTGGAAGACTGTACAGAATCAGAGAGCAATAATGACGGAATCAGCAAGAATACGGAAAAGCGGGAGTGCGAGGAAGATGGACGGAGAGAGAAGGAGCAAGAGAGAAAAGTGATAACGTTGTAGAAGAGGTCGCGTTGCAAGTAGGTCGCACCTCACGGCTCAATATCGCCGAATACACTTTTGTGTCCTCTTCTAAATTGGGTTACCGAGGATCGTCGAACGCCGCTGTACCTGCATCCTGTTCATTTTGTGAATTCCTTGTTTCTCTGTTTATCTACCTCTGTTTCCTCTATCTCCGCTTACATTACACATAAGTAGATTAGATCAATAAGTTTGCGTTACCGAGAATTTTCTGACGAATTATTTTCATCGGCAGACATCGACAAATAGTTACACACTCTCAAGAACAGTGATAGGCGCCTCTTTTTTCACTTTTGCACGCTACATCTTTTCGAAATATTCGCGTAGCTTACCTTATTTTTTTCTCCAGATCGTTTCATTCATTTTAACCTCCAATGATGTTTTCTAATCAAAACGTCTTATTATGGTTGAAAGTTTACATATATTATACTGTGCTAAAGCGGTCACGCGCATCACAGAATACTTTCATCACTTATCCGTATAAGTTATAAAACCGTATATACAATATATTTCGAATATCGTTGGAACGGGTGTCTCGAACCACGTAAGGATTTTCAGATATTATGACAGATTTTAAGATAAATGAACAGAGCCGACCGTAACAAGGCATCAAATTGAAAATTATTTTTAGTAAAATAGGCTGACGGTAAGAAATGATGATCGACTCGAAATATGCGAAATGTCACTGAACTTTGCTGCCCCCTTTACTTTCCGAGTAATTTTATAAAACCATTACTACATTTGATCCTGATGATCTCAGGACTTCTGTCCACGGAATAAACGGAAGCGGGGATATAAATAAGAGACAATGTGAAAATACGGTTTAAAAACGCCGAACAGAGCAGTCCACTCGTCAGCTTCTTGTCCAACCCATTTCCAGCCAGTGGCACCTCCCCTCATCTCTAGCCATCTCTTTTCACCTCCTTCCAAGGCTTCTTCACACTCTGAAGGACCCTCAAAATGTCCTCGCGTAGGAGTCTATAAAAAAGCGAAAATTCTTGGCCGGAGGCGTGGGCGTGTCAGCAGAAAAGTGAGCACTTTTTGAGCCTTTCGGTCCGAACTCCTTCTTTTCGACTACTTTTCGAATCCGTTCTCTCTCTATTCAACTAACTCTCCACTAGGTGTCAGGGAATGGCAAGAGCTAAGCCACTGAGACAAGGTGTCAGTTCACCCGGCATTTTTCTTCGTTTTAGGAAAAAATCAAAGACAGCACAAAATACTTGACAAACTTTCATTTATTGATGAAATTTTAGTTTTATATACTGCCGGGATGTGTGAGCGTCGAACTCTACTGTTACCGAGTTCAGCAACGCTATACAGTCAGTCGCATTGATATTCGGACACTGTTTAAGAGAGTGTCACTTTTTACAATTGTTTTCTAGAGTTTCTTATATGCCTTCCAACGTCTTGAAGAACGTCAATTCGTTTTATCCCAATGGCACAAACGTACCGTATTTTAAAGAGTGTCTGAATGCTTTTACATGCATCTTTCTCCAAGTGTACTTCACTATTTACATTCTCAATATTCCACGCCATTTACAACTGCGAGAATGTCCGTTGTTGTACATCGATGTTCTCGACGAAACTGCATACTTTTGAACCGCTGCATAGTTCGTATTGATCGTGTACGAAAGGATCAATTATCATCTCGGCGAAGGCAATCCGGGGACTTATCGATTATTAAACGGCCACGCGGGAAATTGCCCTGTGGAATTTCGACCAATCGCTAAACAGACACATTGCTGTCGATTAGCGACTTGCGTACGGCCAATTACGCCTTGTTTCGATAGCTGTTATCGATGTGTGTACGTCGGACGTCCGATGAATCAACATCCGAAATTGACGATAAACTCTTCTTCGCTGTATCCACATTTCGGGAACCTTCTTACGCACTATGTCACATCGATTGCGTGATCACTGCCGTATCAGAAGACTCATTCTTGATGCTCGTATTATAATAAGGCGTGGTGCTTTTTTTTATCTCTTCGTGCGAATTCAAGAGTACAAACAGTAAATCATTGATCCTACGAGAAGTATGTTTGTACGTTTGCGCCTATCTTAATACGAAGTAACACCTTCTTCTACTTTCAACAAAGATTTCTCGTAACTTCATGTTTGAACGCTTACGGTTCTATGGGCGCGTATGACATCCGCTGTATTTTTAATCATGAGCATTTTGCAATTAGTTCTTTACCGATTATTTCTGCGAGAGGTACATATTTTTCAGCAAGCATAGTTTTATTCGATTGATCATTCGAGCCTCAAGCCCGGCCCATAAACCTCGGTAAAATCATTTTATGAAATAGATCACCACTAGGTACACTCGTCTTTAAATGTCTTCTCTTTTATTATTTCCGCAAGTGCATTTTCAATAAATCGTTGATGTATTAGTACACTACGGCCGCACTGTTCTCGGTATATTAATGTGATTTTTATTCGAACCTCTCTCTGTGCAACCTTCTGTCGATTTTCTCGTAATACCATTACGTCCATCCTTCGAGCGGTCTAACGTCTAACGCGAAACATGTAACCCGTCTAATTTAATACGTCAATCGGCCCGTCAATTCCAATTTTGCAGGAAACACGTTCGGCTGATCGCAAGGCAGAAACTTGCCAGGCGATAAGTTGCTGTTCTTACAACGAGAGGGCCCGACTATTTTTTTTCTACTTTTACAATCGGACCCTTTGATGTGCTTGTAAACAACGACAGCGAAACTGACCACAAATATAAAATAACAAATAATAACTGCGACCCGACGGTCTCCCAGTAGACAATAATGTGTATACAACAAACAGTGGAGTTCGAGCGATTAGCCAAATTGTCTACATAAATGACAATATCTATGTAAATTACAAATTTGATTTAATGTTATTATTGCAATTCCGTTGAGGTTCATTCGCCTCACAAAAAACTATTCGTTCGATGTATATTTATTGACCTTCAATCTTACAACTAAATTGACACTATGTAATAGTGTAATATCTAACGGATGAAAAATACATCCTCTCAGAAATCAATCAGAAAAAGCATCTCCGTAATTAACACTTTTTTGACAAATGAATAACCCGAAACAATGCATAGACAATTCACCTTACTTCTTGGGCTACGCTGCTTGTAAAAGATACATTTTTGAACACTGCAAGATCATTGGGACACAAACTGTTTCAGCGATTTTTCCAATGACTATAACAACATCCGGAAGTCCACTGGTAAAGGGGAGAAGAAATGGTTGACTCTTCTCTTTGTTAGTCTATCGCAGACTGGTGAGATTGAGGGTGTGGTTGACGTGTTCAGGCTGAGCAAGATGCTCGACGGTGGAATACGAGGGTTGAAGATGAGCTTGAGACGCTAATTAAGAAATACTTCCGCTAATGTCGACGACTAGCGAATAAAAACGAAAGGCTAACGAACAAAAGCGCTAAACCATTGAAAAGATTCCTTTCAACCGTTGTTAATCTTTCCGCCGCCATATATAACTACCGAGAGATAATGAAACTTGTGAAAATCGGTTCTTCATCTATCTACTTTGAGGCGATCAATTGTTACACCCACGCTCCCAGCCATTTCGTTTCCTTCTCCCCGAGTGGCAAGAAATGAAAAATTACATTTCGCCGCTAACGTTCTGTCTTTCTTCTACTCAATTCCTTTTCAACGATCAAACATCGACATCCCTGAGAGCCGAAATTAAATAAGTTTCACGAAGTTACGCGATCTTTCCCATTTTTTCTCATTGTGCCACTTTCGCCCTCCTTCTTCTTCATTGCCCGTCTCTATTGAAACGGAGACGCAAGGTGAACAATCAATTTTATACCGAAGTTGTCTATATCCAAGATATAGAAACAGAAAGGAAAATGAACTTGTATATATGTAAGTTAATGAGAAAGCTTGGAAGGAACTATGCACGTACCTTTAAAGGACGTACATAATGGGCCACTCAATGGTCAATGTAGAACAATCAATAATGAAATGTCATTATTAAAATGTTTTACAGAACAATTTGACGAAAATTTGATTGAAATGAGAAATGGGGTTTTACGGGAATCTAACGGATTTAAGAAGAAATCGTTGAAAAGCCTCCGTGGCGCAATCGGCTAGCGCGTTCGGCTGTTAACCGAAAGGTTGGTGGTTCGAGCCCACCCGGGGGCGATTTTTTTTCTCTTCCTTCCTCTTCAATCGGTACCTTCTTTTTGTCTTCTTTTCTTTTTGCCCTTAACTTTAATCAAAGTCGCGAATCTACTGCGTTCAACTACCGGCCTGCAAAATATTGCAGTTAAAGAATGATGATATGTCTTTCAGCCGCTCACCTGAAATAGCAGTTCAAAAGACATGCATTTCTAATCATCTTTACACTAGTTTCGGTACTCTTAAGCCACACTCTAAATAAATGTGAACATTTATGTTAAAGTCAACGTCCTATTTTTAATGCGTCACGTTTATCTACTGCTTTTTCAAACTATCATCGTTTTATCCGTACCTCTTTATTCTACATCTGCGTTTATTCCGTGTTCTTTTACATATCCTTCTATATATATTTCCGTTTATACGGAATACATAAACCATTTCCCCTTTCTATGCTCCAAGAGGGCAGAGACAAACGTACAAGATTTCGCCGCCAGATGGCCGCGGCACTATTTTTCCTTTGCTTCTTTCTCATACGAAAAAACTTAACGCGGCGTAATGATAAAACGGACGTTATACTCTGGAAATACGTTATCAGTAGGGGTATTAACTTACCCTAATGTGCAGATGATGATTATGGGATATGATCATGTAAATGATTAATTCTCGCTCCAAACAAGCTTACAAATATTACTATCGCATAAGCTGTTATGGATCAATCTGATGCCACTGATAATCATTTTGTGTCTAATAAGATAAACTACTTTCTTCTTTTATTATTCTAATACGGTCTATGTAGTAATTAGCTATTCCTTTATTTTTGTAATTAGTTATTCTTTTATTATGCAATAGAGTACTACAGACAGAGAAAACAAAATCATCCCCCCCCCCCCCCCCCCCCCCCCCCCCCCCCCTCATCCTGGTATGTACGAAAAAAGAAGGGAAAGCCAAAAAAACATAAAATTGCCAAGAAAAGTAGTTAAAACAAAAAAGAAGCTTATAAAAACGGGCATCACCATGCACGATCCTTCTTACAATTCGCCCTTTCTCTTCTAAGAAGGGATTTTAAGGCGTGACTCGCTCCGAGAAATAGAGTTCTCATCCTCTTCCAGCCCCTCGGCACTTTCGATGGATTTTCGCATGGGTCAATAAAGGCAACTTTTTTCGGCAAGAATTGACGATGACCGGTATTCGACTATGAAATATAAAGCAGATAGATAAACAAGAGGTTGTTATGATGTCTCTAATAAGGCTGATCGGCGCAAGTTGGCCTCTTAACCTAATGTTGAACGAATGGATTTTTAACTTGCGCCGTTTTTACGCGGACCTATACAATATTTCTTCTATTAGGAAATTTGGAAAAGGACTATTAGGAAAAGTTTGAAATACATGGATCGACAGTCGTCTCTTTCCACAACTCCGATTTTTCTCCTTCAAGTTGATTCCTGTGTCAATCCCTCCGTCAAACTGCCCACCGCCTTTTCTCCGTCCATCTTCTTCGTCCTTTCAATAATTGCATCTCTGTCTCTCCTTCTCTCTTATTCTCTACCGACAGCAGAGTTAGTTCGATAGCGAGGGGGACTTTACGTGGCTCCACCTTCCGATTGGGCGTAACGGCGGCGATCGTTACCCGCCACCGCCACCACCACCGAAGGAAAAGGACTGCTTTTCCACCCTCTGCTACCCTTACACGAGCAACGAAAGGGGCTGAGTCGCGTGCCACGAGAGCGTTGCGAACTGTGAACCTGCAAACCTTTCGTGGGATTCACGTCGAGTAGAAACTAGCAAAATTCTGGCAACGAATTCTCACGATTATCCCCGACCTGTTCATTTTAGTCAATTGGATCCTTCGCTTATCATCATATATTTCTCGAATTCAAGAACCTACAGGCGAGATCAATTGCCATTCGTTATCATTTTAATGAGGACCCCAGTTTACTTTCTTAAATGATCACGAGTTAAAGAATATTGTTAGCCCTCAGTGCCTCAGGGTTCTCTCTAGAAAAATATATTACGCATCCATTAATATCATTATAGAATCATTGAGAATGTTGAACTTGCATTCCACCAATTTTTTACTGCATCTCCAAAACTATTGCCGATTACGAAATGTGCTTACAAATTTCTCAATCTCTATAGACTTTCTCCGAATTGCCCAAAAGGCGAACCGGTCCGAAAATATTTACCTTTTGACCTCATTTCAGGGTTCATTTTTCAGCGTTTCTTCACAGATTTTCGGCCGTATCTCAAGAACTATTTGGAATTTTCTGTCATAATTTGCATCGTTCTGATTCTGTTTTCACTCTCTCGCGTCATGCATGAAGACAATCCGATCAGTAAAATTACATTCTTTTACCTCATTTTAAAGATCGTTCTTTTGGCACTTTTCACATAATTTTGGCTACATCTCCACCTCCTAGCGCAGGCTTCTTCACTTCTGTCTGGCTGATTATTAATTATTTTCAATCCCCTTTCATATGCTAAAAGGGCAATAAAATCGGGAAGCTTTTATTTTTGACAAATATGGCAATATATATCCTAAGATTCTCCCGATTTCTTTGGGGCCCTCTCACGTCGGATCTAGTGGTCGAAACCTACAAAGTGCTACAGCTTGTTCCAAAGCCCCTTCGACGCTTTTTCGCATAAAACTTATAGCGATGAGGAATTTTGAAAAATAAAAATGTGTAAAAAGCAGTTTATCTAGAGAACAAGTTGCCCACTATGGAATCGAATCGTTCCGAAAGAAGAAAACATTTGACTATTTTCAGTATTTTCGCAAATTTTCTGCTGATTTTTCCTCATATGTGAATTCATTTTTTCTCCTAACTCGAGAACTATTCGCATTTCTTCTTGTGCCGTTTATGATGAATGCATCAATAGAGCACATTTTGAAGAAGTAAAGTTCGAAATGAATTCGTATACAAATACTATCTACATTAACTGCAGGCTCATAACAATTTTCCGTTATATCCAGGCTATTCGTCAACTCAACACTCAACTATTCATACTCCCAGTCGAGACGAAAACGAGGATGTTGACGGATGACAGCTTTTCAACGGGGCTGCCAAGAGCATTGATACGCGCCAGAGAAGGCAATCGGCAAGGCGCACTTCAATTTTTCACGTTGATTATACACGAAAAGAACACTTGATCACTTTCAATTTTTCCAAATGTGCACGTACACGACGGCAATATTTTATCCTGTTGAAAATTAGATTTTCGTCAAAGGCGTTGCACCACTGTTAATTATTATAAACACTCATGATAAACAGTATGCCGAAATACAGTTAGTGTGGAAAGTGTCCGCAAATCGAACAATTTCGAATGATGCTTCATCAAATTGTCAATTCTTAACCCATGGCTGCTGAACAACGAGTTCGTATAAATCCTCGACAATCCCTATTATAGATACAATGCCTAAACGAAATAGTTGTAAATGATTAATCATCGCTTTCAATGGTATAATGTTCCGAACTCTACTAATGATAGAATTTCATTCGTTATAAAGAATAAATGTTTCATCGTCGAAATTTCCAAATAATTTGATGAAGTGCCGTTCGACATTGATCGGTGTACGAGTAGTTTCTGCACTAACTGTAAATTGTGGCAGAGAAGTAAATTAATCGAAAGCGAAGGATTTCGATGCAAGCCGCCTAAGAGCAGGCAAACTGTGGTACGAGGGGTTGAAGGGGGTTGGAGGGAGTTGGAGGGGTTCAGCGGGAGGGGAGGGGTTTGGGGTGTAAAAGCAACGACCTGTGCTGACCTGAATCCGCCATTGCGGGACGATGAAAAGGGAGCAACAAAAGGTGGTACGGGGACGAGAGTGAAAATATGGAAAATAGTCCGTTGTCGACCAACCCACCTATTTCCTTGAAATATTTCCTCTGCCACCTTAAACAGGCGTTCTCGTGACATCTACGAACATGTTTCAAACAATCTTAACTTATTATTTCTCCAATCGTTATTCAAATTTCAAACCAGTGCAAGTCGCTTTTCTTAGATTTCAACCCTAGCGGCGAGACCCTTTCCCGGAATTAATAAATTTATCTTTTCCTGACATCGGAAATAGTATTCTAATTGTATAATCAAGTTATTTACTAAGTAGTACCATTGTCTTTTAACTGGACATTCTTCGCACGAATCTTGCACTTTCTTGCAGCTCATATAGTAAATAGAAGACTCTTTTCTTATTTTCCGTTAAAAAAGGACATAGGGTCGATTTGTAGTTTACCCTTTTCACCTTTTTTTCATCGTCACACAGTACTTCGAGATTTTCTGTGCGCATATCTAGGTAATTTCCAATTATACACATGACATCTTATGAGCACATGCGTCTGACGTCTCCCAAAAATTTAACTCTTTCCACAAGGTTTTGCTCAATGATAAACAAATCATCTTCTTACAAAATAATTGAGTACAAATGACATAAATCGACAAGAGCCATTATTTAAATTTTAACTGGATTCAGATACCAAAAAGATTTGTGGAAAGTTGTGTGAGTAGAAATTGCAATTTTTCAAACGGTTGTGCGGCATCGTTTCCTAGATTTATCCCTTCTTTCCGTTCCAACTCTATTTTCACTTTCTCTCGTCCTCTGTTTCAATTACTAGGTCCTTTCACAGAATGAAAATCGCTTGCGAAAATTGCCGGAAACGCGCTACTTCGCTTGGAATAATTGCCATCGAAGAGTCGAATGGGCTAAAAGAGGGAGTTGCTACGGGATGGAAGAGGTTTCGATGAAGGAGATCGATTTGTCGTTTAGACGGACGAACATCTGCCTTTCAATTGGAGAAGGATGGGAAATGCATTAAAGGGGTCCTTTCCAAATTCTAATCTACGATCTATCGAGAACAGTCAACGATCATTTACAAACCGGGGCCAAGTTTTATTTCTTTTTAATCATTATGAAATATTTTCCGGTTATTTCTCCATGTTGGGGGAGCTTCATTTCCATTCATTGAACTATCAAGTACTCACATTGAATGTTACACGATGTATCTAGTCTTTTATGCGGCATTCATAAAGGATCATTCCAGCCTGACACCTTCCGATGGCTCCTAACGTGTCGTTGTCAAAATTATAAATCATAAATCGACCGTAAAGTATTAGACCAGTAAAATATTACTAAGCGAAATCTTTCGATGTCTAATATTCCATTATATCCTCTTCCTGCTTATTATTTATAAGCATAACAAACTATGACCGCCCAAAATTCAATCGCATTCAATTTATTGCATTAAATTGGCAAAAACGACCAACTAAAGATGCCAACAAAAGAGCCGCAAGTTCGTTTCTACTGAATATACGTATCAACTCCAATATATCCCGCACTTATGTGCACGAATTAATTAACATGGACGCCCAATCAATTAAATTCGAGCATCCGTTCTGGTCGAAATTGTTAGCGTCCATTATCATAGCTCCGTCGTCATTATTCAACGCCGTTAGGAATCCTGACGGGCACTTTCGCCACATCCAACATATTCTTCGTGCAAACCGTCAGACGATAGTAATATTCGGCCGTTGTTATTGTTAATTGTGGCTGGCGGTTTATCAGAGTCGGCCATCTAAATTGGATTCTCGCCGAGGGTGGTTCAAGCGGGTGGATACGTGGATATGTGGATAACGTAACGGTGCGCAGCACGATCGCGAAATAAGTAGGCGCTGCCACTTTCTTCAATATAACCTCATTTTCTTATCTAAACGCAACACTTACGATCAAATATACATAACAAATTCAATAATCGTATAGCTGGTTAACACGTTGATTGCCAATCGTATTTTCCTGCTTTTGCCTCCAGTGTCGGACCGAAATTCTCTCTATTAAAGCCAAATCCTGATAAAGCATTGCATAATATGATTGATCTATACAAAATTATCATGCATAGTGCATTCATTTCGCTGCCGGTCCACAACATTTCTGCACTGCTTTCTTCCGATTCTTCTATTTCACTTTCTAATACTAAAACTAAAAATGTTGACACGTTCGCGAGTACCCTTATTCATTTAAACCGCTCTTCCACTATTAGTGCCATTTACATAATGAATATTTATTGCTTGCAAAATGTACAGATTTTTATCGGAATTGGTTGCACAGTGATTTGGTCAGTTTTGCGCACCACGGCATCAGTGGAAAAATCGCTGGCAGTCTTTGATGGCATTTTTTTCAGTATTATCATATTTCCTTTTGCAATACTTATGTAACCGTAAGTCCAATATAAACCCTCTCGATCAAAACTCTCCAAAAATATGTTTTTGCCCTACAGCTTCGAGTTTTAGTTAGTGTTTTCCTTGTAATGAAAAGTGCAAATACTTGCATTGTTCTTATTCTGTTACCGAAACAATATTCTCTTCAATAATTCTCAAATTTTTTCGTTCAGATAAATGTCCGTATTTGTACGCAAATTCGCATATACTCCGTAATATTGGATATATTTCATAGAACAGATCTCAATTATTGATATTCGAACCTTGGGATAATCAATACTTTTGTTTCCGCGGAAGGAGATGCAAATCAGAAAAAACATACCATTTTGCCTCGGCCGTTTATTTTAAATTATATTATTAACGAAATTAATCTTTCTCGTGTGACAAGGTACCGAATAATGGTCAAGCATAAAAATAACAATTAATATTTTACCAAATCTTTCATTCGTTCCTTTATACACTTCACTCTTCTACGTGTCTCACGTTCCCCAAATTATTTTTACATTTGAACGTGTATCTGTTTATGTAAACAAATGACGTTGCACATAAAGAAGTTTTGTTTAATAAAGTTACGTATAAAAGAAGACTGTTGTGTACCGCCATATGAAGGAATCTACAACAGCTAGGTCTCTTTTCATGCGGATCTTTTTTTTATTGAAAGTTTTTGAAAGTTATGCTGTGCAGGTCCTTCGCAAATTCTGGACTTCCCCTTTGGCTATACCTACGTATTGCACAATGCATATACGTACAACTAGTGAAAGTGTACGTAACGAACAAAGTTGAATTGCCGATTACATTATTAGAAAAAGGAAGCAACGCAGAATCAGAATAAAGTCATTCTAATTTTGTTTGTGAAAAACCAGTGCGTTGGCCGTACACTGACGAAAGTGATTTGACACCAGCTTCCAAAGGGTGTCGAACAATGTTAGATAGCGACAATGTTTGTGATGAAAGAATGAAAAAATCATATTTACCTTCTGATCAAATCAAACGGAAAAAGTTTGAAAACATGTTTGCAAATTCCTTTTTTACCCAATTTCAGGTTAAATTTAACGCATTGCTTTTATGTTATGTGGGTCTATAGAATTATCAGATGTACGTCTAATTTTTCAACATAAGCTTATTATGCGACTTTTTTCGTATGTTCTTTCTTGATGTATCTACCTGTACAAGTAGAGACTCGACCGTACTCACCTGGAACTTCTACTACACCTTGGCTGGCAGCAGACCGTTTTTTACCACGATTAGACGACAACCTGCGGCAAAAGTCATACTATTAGCTCCTACTTTCTTCACCTCGAGCAAAACGTTCATACATTCTAAATGTTCAAATTCCTTACAACTTCCTTGCGCTTAAGTATATATAATCTGGGTAAAAGACAAACTAAAAAGAAGAACAAATGAACATAAGTTAAATACGTTAAATCCATCCGCACAATCCCAGGCATCGGTTAAACGTTGCTGACGCAAGACACGTTTTCCATTTGAACAACGCACACATTTTTTGACAAGAGAATTCGTTGGACAAAAGGAATTATCCTTTTCTTTAAATTATAATATGTCGACATACTCGGAATTTATCTTAGAGTTCGCCACATCTCGGCTCTTACTCTAGAGAATTGGTGGCCGAAAGTGTTGTTCGCAAAGCCAAAGGGAACTATAAAGCCCGTTGTTCAACCCTTATAATCGCTATCAGTTTTTTTTTTTTTTTTTTATATAAATGAGACAGCCCTTCTTCCTGGATAAATTATTATCTTCTTAAAGTCCGTTTTTCCAGTTCACGTGTTTTGAGGTTATTTCTGCAAAGCTGCATGAACAATTCCGATGAATTTGTTTTATAAAATTCAAGTAAAATACTATATCCTACAAAATCCTCCAAAGATTCCTAATGAAAGAGCCACAAGATTCCGAAACACGTTGAGTGAATAAACAAAGTGTATGAAAATAATAATTGAACGACGAAAAAGGACTGTCTGAATTTATATGTATATTATAGATACAGATGACATTTTATATTGTTTCATTTGATATTTTTCTCCTGACCATCGCAATTTACCATATTCTGTCACTCCGATAGTATACTTTACAATAACATTTGGAATGTCCAAAAAATATGAAAGTATGTTAAAATACTGATAAAACTTTGATTCAGTCAATCGCTGTTTTCTCCGTAATTTTTCATTGTAGTTTCTCTATATTTAAAATATTACTTTTTATCGGTGCCTCGCCTAATAAAAATCGCGAGCAGGATCCTCGTTGTGTGTTTAAACTGCTAGTCGGTCAAATTTTATTTCAATGGTCTCGCATAGAGACGAGCATTCGTGAATATTCATAGCTCGGAAGAGAGATGAGAGGCTGAAGGAGAAGCGCGAGAATTGGAGCTTCGTTTTAATCCGAATCGCGGCCATTGTTCCAACGTTTCTACCCTGACAAATCTACCTTCAGAGGTTATCCTCATATACAACTAAAACCATATTTCCTCCTCAACCAATGCTAATTCTATGTATGACAGGACACTATTCGCCACACACTCGACGTATTATCATTTTTTGCCGAAATAATCGACGGAATAGGAAAACAAAAGGTGAAAAGTTGGTATGAAATTTTGAAAGGCAAATACCAGAATAATGATTTTAGAAAAACCTCGTAGAAGGCTGGCGAAACGTTACGAAAATTTCGAGAAAATCCTTGTCACCGGGAAAATTGAGAGTGACGATGTCGCTAGTAATATAATACATTCGACGCGAAATTTATAGGCAGCTCGTGCCAATTCTATGTCTTCTTTTTCTTTCCTCCGCCCCTTCACATTTACACATTTAAGAAGCTAAGTGAAAAGACCTCTCATTTTCTTCTTCAAAACGTCTCACGACCCTTTCTTTTCGTTGTCGACCACAATTTACAGATGCCGAATCTTTTAGAAGATTTAATATTCAATCGATTGCTACATTAATATTTCAAACACGCGAATGTTCAAAGGATAAGTACGCTGCTAAATAATACATACCGCGGAACGAAAATACAAATAGATTATATAGGTGAGATTTTGACTGAATCTTCTAGGTTACTGACCCCTTATTTCTCTGCAACCGTTTGGAAAAATGTTGCCTAACCGAAACAATTGCTACCCTTTCATTATCCTACTGCGGCATATATTTTTATTGAAAAGCATTTCAAATAAACTCACAACTTAGCGAAACTTTAGCGTATCATTTTGTTCCCTTGACAAGGACACGTAGTAGTGTCGAAGCATATAGTTTTAATGTTAAATAAATTTTAAAAAAATACACACATGTAGGTTTATTATTAATATTAAATATGGATAGTTATTTTCAATCGCCGATCATTACCTTTTATTGATAATTTCATGATGAAAATGTTAATGTCTTTTATTTGCTTTTAATTTCATCGCTGTAAGATAGACGGCCAGAGTCTTTCGTATAGTCAAATAAATTAGATGCAGAATACGCAGGAAAAGCGTACGGTCAATTTCTTCGGCGTAAACTAAAACAGCGGTCCTCGGATTTCAGAGTAGGACATTTGATAAAAAATATTAAAAGATATGAATATCGAAACGGAATCTTGATGAAATCGCAATAAAACAATCAAACTGAGACGGCGCGACTGTGAATGATTATTATCGTATGCCAATATTGTCGAAATACGTTCTTCTTCTCTTTTTCAAAGTGGCGAAACATTCTTAGTACGTATGTTTGAATGTTTGTTCATACATTAATTTGGACAAATTACAGATTCCTGACCTCTCTTTTCATCCAAAGACGCTGCTCGAAAAAAATCTGCAGAAAATTGTTCCTCGCTAAATTAGAAATAAGCATGTTTTCCAGCAGATTAGACAAATCTCGACGAAAACATTAAGTAACTATATTAAAGAAGAAGACTCCACAATCCACTAGTTTGAAATTCCACTAGGAACCGTAAAACACTTCACATGCAAATACACCTCTTTTCTGTATATTTTATAAAGCGTCAGATCATTTAACGTAAAGAAAAACGGGAAAACGATTTTCACGAAATGTTCAGGACACTCGCGTAAAGGAAATCGAATATCAAAATTTCACTCACCGTCATCGTATCGAAGTTATACACAACTTGAAGAACACTGTAAGTCAGCGGCGCGCCATCTTCTTACAATTTCCTTAAAACCGGTGGAAATTCTATACTTCTCTTCTCTCACTTTCTATCACTCTTCTCCAATCACAGAACTAGCGTGAGAAGAAGAAAGAGAGAAGGAACAAGAGATAATCGTGTCCGGGAGGCACCAATTCGTGACTAAACAGGATCTATGCCCTGATGGAGTTCAGATGCTGGGGTTGTTATTGCTTTGACAGCGGGGAAAAGAGTACTATGGCATAATTGGGAGGAGAACTGAAATATATTCACGAGCAAAGTGATAGAAACTGTACCTATTATTCTTGAGCAATTTGTACAAACTGTTCTTTATAGTATGATGCTTATATTTTAAAAATCTCTATGCCGTATACATATTTCTCCGAACTCCAGTCAAATTAGCAACTCCTGTAAATCTAGTGTTGAGTGATGGCGGCGAAAGTTGAAGTTATGAAAGTATGCAAAACCGCAGAGCATCCCTTAAATGAACATGGCTTGCATTGTGCTTTAAACATGACAAATTGTCGATAAGCTGATAACGGGCTGTCAGAAAATATAACAATTGTTTTACCCGGCTTATTGGCCAGCCTCTTTCGAAGGTTTAATCATATCTAGCAAATTGTAAAGCCATCGAAATTCTATTACACCTATGCCATCATTACGCTACGTAGCAGAGCCAATTATTTTCTGGACATTACGCAATACCAAACTCGAAAGTATCGAACTGTTTTTTTTTACTTAACAACGCGTGAGACAGTCTTAGATACGACGGATTCAAGGAATAATGGTCCTACCAATCGGGTTCAACCTTAAACGTTGGCGAATCTACCGACACATAGCGATAAAAAAACACTCTGTGACGAAAGGAAAAATGCGTGTATATCGCGTCAGAATCGCGAGCACCTCTAGATTCGATCGCACAAACCGCAGAACAGAGAAAAAGTAGCGGCTACACGTCGCACACGAGCAGGACAATACGCGCTTCTCTATTGAAAAGGTGCCTCTCCGCCCGGAAATTCTAGAAAAGTCCTCCAAGAACCTTCATGAAAAATCTCAAAAAATCTCCGAAAATGATTGATAATGTTGGAAAAGCCTAAAAGCCGTTTTTCCAGATCCGATTTTCCAGATCCAATTTTCCAGATGCGTGGTATCGATTGCGGGAGATCAGTCGGGGTCGTGGATGATCACTGAAGATCACTGCCGATCACTGATAAACACTTGCCCGTGACGCGAATGCAGCGAAACAAGTCAACGGACTATGACAACGACGGCGATGACGAACTAGCACGACGGCGACGATGACGACGACGACGACGACGACGACGGCGACGACGACGACGACGACGACGACGGCGGCGACGGCGACGACGACGACGTCGACGGCAACGACGAGGACGACGGCGAGGACGACGGCGACGGCGACGGCGACGGCGACGACGACGACGACGCGACACCGCCCTCGCGCCTCGCCACTGCTCTCGCCACACCGATCCGAATGCGCATGTACTGATTGAAGCCACCCGAATTCAACCCTACTGCGCACGCCCACGCCATCCACGGGATAACACAAATACCCCGACACTGACGCTCCCGTTACCGGGAACTTCGAAACGAACTAGCCTTAACGTCTTCAGAAAATCTGCCCGCGAGAGCCACAAGTATTCTGCTTATGGAAAAAAATCTTTCGAAAATATTCTCTTTTCCAGCCCCGACACACTTAACTTATTCCTTCGCTATCAAGGAAATTCGTTATTTTTTATTTATCGCACCCTCCCATCAATTTATTCTTCCGCCCCTGAGTTTCGACGAGGAACGGGAAGCTAATTGATCTCTCATGCCATTCTGCGCTCCTGATATCCCTGCTTCCTGAATAGCCGTCAAAGAAGTCCTAATTTCTTTGTTACCATGCAACTAATTGACTCTTTCGTCATATGCAAATAATGGAGAAACAATAAGTAAACTATTCCCGCTCTCCCAAAACAAGCGCGTCCTTCAGCTTCGACCGATAGATCAATCGAAAGAGAAATGATTCGTTCGACTCAATAAAAGGCGCAAACAGTATGATTTATTTCTCCTTTTTTTAAACGAGCAACGATACGAATGATTATACAACACAGATATAATGAATTGTATTTACGAGGCTTTCGTTGTGAACGTTGAACGCTGAATTGTTCGATGAGTGGGAAAATGCAATCAGTTAAAAATTCGTAAAACTGCACTCCTTCGCCCTAACGTATAATCAAATAGTTAGAATAACCGTTTCATCGTTAACGTTCGATTCACTTCTATGATTTCGACATTAACTCGAAAAAGTGATGAAATAGCAAACGTGTGAAGACTGACCATGACATGGACTGGAGCGTATTAAGGTACAAGACACCATTCCCATTTTCCTGTTCCCTCGATCGTTCTCTATCTTACAGTGACGACGCCGACGACAACGACGACCGAATGATACGCTTATTTATACACTCGCAGTACAGAGATTTACTTGAAAGAAACTGAAATTGGGACCGATACGTATGTATATACCTTATAATAACAGAGAAGGTCGTTGCGGGCGCTATCGAACTGCTGCGTTCGACTCTCATACAAAGGCATTCAATTCGAGCGCACCAAATTCGAATGCATCAAGGAGGACATCGAGGACAAGTTCGAGCGCATCAAGTTCGAGCGCATCAAGTTTGAGCGCGACGAGTTCGAGCATGCTCCGCGAATTAACAGCAGTGCAACTGCCCGCGCGTTGCAATAAAAAATGACATATGTACAGTCTTATCAAAAAATGAATTCATCGAGAACGTTCCCCGCGTCTATTCGATTTACGCAGATATCTGTTTGAGGTATCCTCTCTCTTTCAACAGATCGTCAAGACCTTCTTGCGTATAGTAGACGATCAGGTCTTTTGGGGCTACTCCTTCGAAGACGGAGTAGACGGACGGCTTCAGGTTGTAGAAGAACAAGGGTTGTCCTCTGCTGGCAAAGTCCTTCGTCAAGCTTTCGATTACAGTGGCCGCCGTGAAGTCGGCACCGTAGATGTGAGAACAGTCTACTACTACGGGTGTAATCGCGCTGCCGGCTCTCTTACTGTACTTTGTCACGAGGTTTCGAACGTAATCGACGGACGGAAAGATGAGGCAACGATCCGGTGTCAGCATCAAATACTCGATCCCGTGGCGCGTCTGGAAACAATTTTGTTTTCGGTTACTTCCCTTCTCAGTCGCCTCACGATATATTCCGAAACTCACAATCAATTTCTCGACGGTTATCTTCGGCCTGGCAGCGTGGTAAAGGATGAACAGGACGTTTATGCCGACGCCGCATAATATTCCGATTTCGAGTTGCAGCACGAGGCAGGCGACGAACGTGCCCAATCCGGGAATCAGGTCCGATTCTGAAATAAGCCACACAAGCGTATATTCAAATGGATCGGCCATGTCTATTAGGGGTATGCGGGTACTCGACGATTACAAGTACTCGATTATACGCTCAAACTAGGAGATCTGCTTGAAAATCTCCTTGAAAGTCGTGAGAAAACATTAGAGCCAAACTATCGGATACCAGCGCGCACCCCTAATCACTATAAATCCAGCTTTTCACTTTTAGTTACTCTTTGCTCTCCACATTGGCTTGACGACTTTCACTTCCACCATGAAAATGACGGCGGCGATGATGATCGCCGCCAGCGTTGCCTTCGGAATATAACTGAAGTACGGCGTCAGGAAGAGAAGCGCTAAAATGACAAGCACGCCCGTATAGAGTCCTCCCAGCGGTGTTCTCACTCCGGAGGCGTTATTCACTGCACTCCTGCTCAAAGATCCCGTCCCGGGAAACGCTTGCACAAACGAGTTCCCGATGTTGCTCATTCCGATCGCAATTAATTCCTGCGTCGCATCCACGGATTTGCCGTTCGCTGTATAGATGACGTAATGATCATCAAAAGATAACAGACTCTGGGTCATCGTGCTTCTTACCGAACGCCTTGCAGATAGCAACGTCCTCCATCAGGGAAATTAACGGTAGCACGAGAATTCCGCTTCCCAAGTTCGTACACATCTCGATGAAGGAGACTGACATGGCGGTGCCAGCATTATTGCCGCTGCCGTTGCTACTACCGCTCCCACTACTGCTGCTGCTATTATTGCTATTGCCGCTACCAGCGACTACCCGTGTGTAGCCGAAGGGGGGCAGTTGGAAAGTAGGCATGCCACCCGGAATGTACCCTACGTAACACGGTCGAGACAAAGTCTCACTTTTAGAAGAGTAAGGGGCTAGAACGACAGGAATGAGCTGTTGTTACGATTGCATCAGCTACCGATTAACTTAAACGGAGATTCGCCCTTAAAGCTGTATCCTAAGAGGCCGCAGAGTACGACGAGAAGAGCATTTCGAGAGGTGCCCGTCAGCCAAATGAATTTGTTCACAATTTTATGCTTCGTCGTGCGAAGTTCGGGCTCGTCCGGACCAACGGAACACGACGCTAGCATCTAAATTATGCGTAATCACAAGTCATTTTACTGACAACAATGTGAGGCGGCAGCGCATGTGTGGCTTACCCTTAGAATTAGCAGAAGACCGATGCACGATGCGCCCAACGTCGTGTCCCAAGCAGACGTGTTGTGAACTTTCTCTGCTATACTCGTCCACATTTGAAGGAAAGTTGATCCCGTCGCGGGGATACCTAAGATGTCCTTCACCTGCGACGTTACGATGACCAAAGCTACCGCTGACGTAAATCCGGAGCTCACCGGCCCAGACACAAAATCTATCAGAAATCCTGTAAGAAAATAGAGCAATGATTTTTCCGCCCGCCACGCCGTTACTTCGAATTCCACACGTTTCCTCCCATACCCAGCCCGAAGATACCCATCATCAGCTCTATCAATCCGGCCAAGAAGCACAAAAGTATCGCGTGCAGCTCCGGGCGTTCCAGTTGAGAGACGGTTTGGTACGTTAACAAGGAGATTATCGCAGTCGGTCCCATAGGAATATCTTTACAGGAGCCGAAAATGATATAGATGAAGCATCCTAAGAAACTTCCGTAGAGTCCGTACTATGGAAAAAGCGAATATTAGCGTATTCGACGATGTTCACACCTCGGATGACGAACGAATAAAGAAAGAGACAGCGAATGCTAGAGATACCTGTGGAGGTAGACCGGCTACGTTCGAGTAAGCTAGACTCTGGGGAATAACCGTTAAGCCAACCGTGATTCCTGCCACAAGATCGCCCAGGGCATCTTGACAACTATAACGCGGAAGCCATTGAAGAATCGGAAGTCGCCTGTGTAAAGTTTTCTTCGTGCAGGCTGCTCTCGCTCTTCTGCGAGCATAGACGAACGCCGAGCGAACAAGGCCCCTTGAATGCCTGGTGTCATCATCTCCCGGCTCCTCCACCACTATTCATTCATTTCTTTATTTCCATTCTCCCTCTGTTCGCCCTTTCCTTTCTTTCCTTTACTTTTCGCTTACGGTTAAATACTTTTCGGTTAAATAGGAGGTTGCCCACGTGCGATCAATTCGATTAAACACAAGCGGCCATCAACCATCAAAAATCAGAAGACTCGCAAAGAGTAAAGAAGAATACCCTCCACTGAGAAAAGTGATGGCGCTGACGGCAAAGTTGCACGTCATGCAAATATAATAAACGAACGAGTTTTAAGGAAATCAGCTTATCGCGACATTAGCGTCGTCGTATCATCGTCAGCGCGTGCAGATTGCGAGTCAAATCAAGCGGTATCTTCTGTTAACACTGCGTTTCTCTCATTTTAATCTTACCATTCGAACCGGCCAAACTGACGAATAAACGACGGTATATACTGCAGCATACAGAATTGTCAAACTGGAAGCATGTGCAGACAAATATATATCTGCTATCGATAAACTCAACAAAAACAACTAGAAATATTATAGTCTTCTAATAGTTTTTATTAATAGTTTCTGTCATTTTGCTCATCAAATTCAAAACCCCTCCGATTGATCGTCGATATCCTCCTCTGAGTGATGTCGAGAAGATTTAATTATCGTTAGATTCGCAGGCATCTTTGCTAGTCCCGAGACAAATTGATAAGCCTCGTCGAGCGAAAGCAGAAACGGAAAAGGGAACAGACGGAAAGAATGTATGAAACACGTGCCATTGCGCCAAGCACAAATAAGTGGTCATCAACGAAGGTGAACTTCCTTTAACCGAATTGCTTCGGCTCGACCCATCTCAACTCGGCTCAACTCGGCCCAACTCGACCTCTCACCAATGCTCAACATTTATCGGCCCTCTTTCTCTTTTCTTCCGCATATTTCTACACTCATCTCGCTTTGCACGGCCATAAATTGCAAATTTCAACTATCATACTGTTTCTTCGGTGTCAACCACAAGAATTTTTAATTGAAGGAAAACAGTCTAGGCTCCGGCTGACTCTCCTTATTACTAATCAATTCTTTCAATTCTCTCGATGTCTTTCGAACCTTCTTCAGGATTCTTCATTGAACACTTGGCAATTAGGAGACGATAATAATACTGCAATACTGTCATTATATTGGGGTGTCACGTTCAACTTAGACAATTGACCCGTTGGTCTTTCTGATATCTCACAAATGACCATCAGCAGTTAGTTTTATGCACACATACCACAACTTCAAGAACAGTGAGTTGAGGTCAAACGACGTCTTCCTCTTCGCAAATGGCAATATGGTATGTTTGCGAAAAATGAGAAAATCTCGTGGATGACTTTTGTGAATTGAAATTAATACTGTATCGCAAGAAAAAGTAATATAGCATTATTACGAAATATTCACTACGAAATGTCGAATGCAGACTCCTTGCGGAATCCACCAAGGACCCTAAAACATGTCGAGATTATTGACATAATTGATTGGTGATTAAGAAAGTCAATCGGAAGCGAGGCTATTCCGCTTCTTTTCTGTTTCCTGCCCCCCGGCTGATACTCACTTTTGCGGCATCCTCGCGGCATAAAGAAGGAAAATAAATTTATGTGTTTGCGTCTGTTCAAAAAACACGCTCATCCAGCAGGAAAAGAAAGACGCCCCTTCTGCGTGGAGCCTAACACCCTGACGGTTGTTAGCTAACAATACGCAAATGATCGTGCACAACATAGACAGACATTAAATCATCTTGAGACCATTGGCAGAAACTTACAGATGAAGTCCGAGGAACCCTGGATCTCGCGATGCGACGTTCCATGCGAAGTTCCGTGCGACGTTCCATGCGAACCGTGAAGAATCTGTGAATCGCCGCCGTGATGATCGAAATGCTCCAAGTTCCCCGTCGAGCCACTTAACGCATGATTCACGTATCCTCTTCCACCGCCACCTTCTCTCGGTACACCTTTGTCCCTTTCCTTGTCGCCTATCCCCCCGTTATTCTTCATCCTTTCGGAACAGCAAATACATACCGTACATAACGCGTTTATTCATCATTGCCCCTACCATTCTCTTCTTATCGCCAGCATTAATCATTTAGCGTGCATCTACCGACGGAAAGTATTAACCAATCGATCAATCGTTCGTCGCTGTGCCTTTGAAAACCGAATGTCAGTGGATGCGTTGCTGGAGAAGCAAACAGTTAACACGTCAAACACAATGTCTCGATGAACCGTTCCGTACAATTTCGTAATACAGATAATAATTAACACAGCCATATCTAGTATCTAGTATCCTTCCCGCCACACACTAAGAAAATTTGTCAGAAAGGCTAGCCACTGCTACGGTATTGTACATGATGCTCGGAATGCCACAAAATATGCAACCGGCAGAAGTAATATTAAAAAAGGGTATAATATTGAAAAGTGAGTTTATTCACTTATTGGACACATTAATGGATTTTACTGAAGCGTTCCAAACAAAAGCTGAACTCTGTGCTCGTTACATTGTCTTTCCACACACGCATTTTCTCTGGGTACACGCCGCCGCCAACGCGAAAAATTAAGCAAAACTGGCTAGGCGATCAATGAACCACAGAAAATAGCAGGAAAAAAATCTTTATACGATTACATATATTTGAACGTTTAAAATATATATGAGCACCTATACATAGTTGCGCGTGTTCGTACTATTAAATATCTCTGTTGCTATTGGAAGCTCGGAAAGTATAAAACTTGGGAACAATCGACCCTGATACAAGTCCTGATAGTTCGGTGAAAAAACTGTCAGCCACATTCGAGTGACGGACCCTGTCGAATACTTATCCGTCACCGACACGCGGGTGGCACGGCGTTGAACGTGTTATAGAAGCAGAAAACGTGACGACGCTACACGTGACGCGTGTCACGAGTGTTCCAACGCCCGGGACACACATCCCCGAAGGACCACGAAAGAGACAGAAAGATTGACGATGCGTAGAAGACAGACCTTGGCCGTTTATATGGAAAAAAGTCGAAAAATCACGAGAATACAAAGAGTGGCATACCGAATAAATTCGCTGTCGATTCCAGTCAACGTTGAAAACTAACCCTTTCGACACGGCGGGCAGTTACACAAAGCGGCGAGGAGGGAAAATGTGGAAGAGAGGAGAAAGAAGACGAAGCAGGTTACGTAAGTACCTGTTATACGAACGAACGTGTGCATTCCGATTTTATGTAAGACGAACGCGTCGGTTTCGTAACTTTTCGAAAAGTGTGCGCGCACCCTTCGCACTTTGCCCGAGACTGACCGCCAAATCAATAGATACCTAGCCGAAACCCTTTAGTGCAAGGGTACAAGGTGCGGAAAAAATTGACACTTCCATTATGTGGCCGGATTAGCGTGATGCCAAGATTGCAGAAAACATCTCGACGGCGTACATTTCGTTATCAACGAAGAAACCGATAGATTGGCAAATTTTGCGACATTATCGCGTTTCAACGGCGAACACGCAGATCGGAATCTGAAACGTTCGCACGACGCTCACGTTGAAGCATACGCGCGTATCAATGATGAATCAATGAACAATCGACACGCGCGGGCAATCGTGTCCACTTGCGTCCGTAATTGTGACTTCCATGCCAAATCGCGTGGTGAACCGACGGCGAAGAAACTTGCGCACGACTCCTACTTCTTTCGCCGCGTTTTGCCGCGTTTCGCCGCGTTTCGCGCGCTGACCAACGCAGCATTTTTCAAAAGGTCTTCAAATTTGTTGCATCATCTCTTGACCCACTTCCGTCCGCTAAGGACACGCCGCGCGTCTCGATGTGCATTCAAACATATTTTCCGCTCCCAACTATTCTTACTGTAAACGAAGTCACTCTGCAACCTGTACCCTCGTCAACTCACCTAATAAACTATGCGCGAACCCGTCGCACGACTCCCTCGTTCTCAGCTGCGCCGTAAAAATGGCGTCCCAGAATCTTAATCCAAATTTGTCTCAGTGAAATTCCGTCGTCAAGCGAGACGTCACACGCTCGGCATCCTTCTAATCGCGAACCCAGTACTTGAATCACCTCTAAACGCTCGGCCCTAGGCACTATGTGTATCCTCAACACGCACTTTCAGCTATTCCAGTCTTTCAGGAGACAGCTACGTTTCTACACACGTATCACCGATCCATCCTTTCGCCTCGTGAAAATATCAACGAAAGCTTCCAACGATACACCGAATTAGCTAAGATTTTGGCTGACTCCGTACAGATGAAACATTCTTCTGAATTGTTTAATAATTACGCAACACCGTAGTTCCCTTGGTACCCCCGATATTTGCACTGACTCTCACTAGGGCCGGTATTGTTTCTTACTCCTTCCACCCCCTCCCCCTCCCCCTCTATCTCTCTATCCTTCACTTCGGGGGCTCAATCCCTTATGTAGAAGAAAATTGTTTGCCGTGCCGCAACAACTCTAAGTAAGCGACAACGAGAGTAAGCGAGGATATTAAGGTGAAGAGACGTGCAAACGACAGAGTTTCCGCGACGAAAGGATGAAACTGAGTCCGCGACGACGCGCGTGCCGCCGTTTAAATGGCGGCTCAGAGAATCCGCGACTTTCGGTCGCGTAATCCTCCCCCTCCTCAACCCTTGATAGGCCGCAAGTGCCGACTTAAGCTTAGAAGATTCGTTTATCCGCTCGCTCGTCGCCATAAAACGCAACGTCATCGGCGATCGAATGAAATCTACTAAACTGCCAATTTGCCAGAAGGATTTTACGCGTACGTTTGTTTGCCCACCGCTTGGCTGTGTACTTGCGAACGTATCCCTGTTTAGAGGTATGTCGTCTGTCGTCGGCTTATTGATAAGCGAGTCAGCTAAATGAAATCTCTGAATAAATGTCGCCCCGTGGAAAGGTTCGCTGCGATTTTTCCGTCTTTCGCAACGTCAACAACCCAACTTGGATAAGTGACAGACAGGCATAGTGAGTAATCATTCTTTTTCCGGCCGATTTTCGCAAAACGGAAAATGTCCCCTGTAGCATGTGTCTCGAACGGTGGTTGTGCGGATAACGGGGAAGTACTGACGTACGACACGGATCAAAAGGTATCAAAAATATGCCGCGCGTACGTCAATGCGTACCTTGAATATTCACTCTCTCTCTCTCTCTCTACCGCGGGCAATCGAGGAAAACCGCAAAACTCTGTATTTTACGCAAAGCTGCAAATTTAAAAATAATCCCGCCGTATGAACGAGTAGGCGCGTGCAAACGAGTGCAAACGAGATAGAGATTCCGCTTGGCTATGCCTGATCTTTACATCTACCTTCATCTGTTAAGCTAAACGTGACAATATTGTCATTTCTGGCAAATATTTACTCGCTCATTAAAGTGGGCCCACCTACCTGCTTTGGACGAAAACAGACATACACAGATGCGCAGAGACGCACACGGACGTACACCGACGCACACATGAGCTCCTGGCCACAGACTCGGTGAAACATGCGACAAGGATAGAGCGATATTTGATACAACACTCAGGGTACTCCACTCGTAGGAGTCACGAGACAATAATTAATGGGAGCTTATCGATAGTGCGCGACAGAATAGGCACGTGCTCGTTGATCAGCAGACAACAGCGAACTCATCTAATTCCCTCCCCGCTCGACGCCTGATTCTGCTCCTTCTTGTCGCCGTCGGACATTGAAACGCACGCATTAACACATCTAAGCGAGTTTCGTTTTCACAAGCGATACCGATTCCTTACCTACTTCTAGCCGCCCCTTCCGAGCAATAGCATTTTTCACCCATTTTTTGCAGTTGCATTTCGAACCGGTATTGTATTTACAAACTGCTCCGGTCAAGCAGCAGAAGTCCTTATCGCAATATCTCGATATGCTGGCTTTGCCAAGGCAACACCGAATTTCCCCTGACAGCTAACGAGACATTAAGAAGCGAATTGACAATTACGATAATGTTGTATGTGAATCCGTTTAACTGCTCGAATAGTCGGTCGATTAATCGCTCTCACTCAGATAAATTATCGTCACCGATAACGGGCGAATCGATGAGTTTGTTCATTAATCATCATTAAGCGCATGTGTGTAACGCCTACCCACTCGAATTTATCTTATTATTCTTCCTTTCGTTAATCGTCATGACTGTCGGCAACAATCCACTCTTTCCTTTTCTTCCTCGTTTTCTGTTTTCACGTGTTCTCGTCGCATCGTCACGTTCCTCTTTCCGTTGAAGAACGTCAAGGCTAATTTCTAATCCTTCGTAATCTATTCGCTGCCACAGCGTCAATGCTTCTTCCACGGGGGACGCAGTAAAATTGACAGCCTCAACCAGTTCTAAGTCCCTTGTTTTTCATGCATCTCTCCTCGTTTCGTTGATCTAGCGAATTCTTAATCACCGCGATTAAATAAGAGTTTGTATATTGATATGAACGAGCGCCCTTTTTATTGCTTCAGATCTTTTATTATTAACCAAACTACTGTGCACAGTCAACGTATGTGTTCGGAACCGTGTGCCTCCCGAAGTACATATAATGAAGACAAATTCTTTCTCAAAACGTGATCAACTGAATACCAATTTAAATAACATACATTGATACCGAAATTGAGTAAATTTGTTACATAGTTAAATCAACTTGTTGCATTATTGCAACTATTTTGCAATTTCAATAACTTGGACACGTTCATGGCGTATAATATTTCTTTCATTCCGTTCTCAACGTATCTTATTCAAATTTATATTCGTCTTATGATTTTGTAAGAACATTGCAATCTTCATTATGTAAACTCCTGAGGAGGGAACCTACCAAGGTGCCGAAACATGCATTGAGAATGTAAATAAATTCAGATAATAATAAATGATCTGAGCCAATAAGAAGGGTACTCATTCATACCACTGTGACAGCTATCGTTTATTTAATTACTTAACGAGCAACTTTACTGTAATAAGAGTTTGTCGAACATCATGACGCTCGCGCAATGACTGTCGTGTCAAATCTTCGATTGTTTAATCGCCAACCGATAACGATCGTTCACTTTATCGGTGAATAGTACCGCGTGCCGACGTAAATTTTATCGAAAAGAGCGAGCATCCAGGATGCACCTAGTACCCGTTGCTACTTATCTATACCTTTCTGCTTATCAGGGAACAACTCAGGAACCATGCCGAGGTGAATACAGCCAATACGTAGCCAAGCGTCTGTGCTGCAACAGCAGCAACAGCAAGCGACATAGTCTAATATATCTATCCAAACATCTGCCCAAGACCTACAAGCATACATAGCTAGGTATATATAGCAAACACGTTCTATAGCGTATGTACTCCTTTCCCAAAGCAAGTCACAGCTGTGCTTAGCGTTCACATTTTGCGGATAGCTCGATTGGTTGACAAGACCGATATTACACACATCCTCCCCGATGCAGATAATTGGCAGAAACAATAAACATGAGAGGAAAGGTAACCAGTGTTACCTAATAATACTCTATTCAAATTAGCATGCTCGATATTTTCACGACGCTACTTTTCATGCATTGTTTCCTTCCAAAAACCCTTCAGAACCACCACCTACCTTGCCGGTTATGCAGGCAGCAACGTAGAAAGTAGAATTTAAAAAATCGAAATAACCCGACAACTGTACAATGCTCAACACCTTTACTTTTCGCCCGGTAGCGCACAATTCTTCTCTGTTTACATCCTTCCGTAGGAATTGTGCGCGC
This sequence comes from Cryptocheilus praepositus, assembly GCA_033815515.1. NCBI lineage: Eukaryota > Metazoa > Arthropoda > Insecta > Hymenoptera > Pompilidae > Cryptocheilus > Cryptocheilus praepositus. The sequence goes on along the minus strand of JAWWQZ010000112.1, from coordinate 140,684 downwards.
ACTAAGATTACCTTGAAGCAATAACAGAAACGGTAGTGATCGTAGGTGGCGAATATGTGCCACTATTATACCAGTGCGTAGATTTTCGAATACTCGAAACGCCCATTGGAACAGAAACGTTGAGTCGTTTAATTCATTTCACTCACGTTTTCGGCAAGGTTAGTCCTTATCCCGTATACATATCTTGACCATTGCAAGTTCACTAGTCGACCTCGCGTTAATATTTTCTTATATCCAGCCAGGAATATTTTTCTTCTCCTCCCGCTGTCTCTACGTGCCAGCATCATATTGCATCCTCTCATTATCTTCTCTCTTAGTATCTGTCTCTGTTCGTGACCCTCTCTCTCACTCGTTTCCTTATTCGTAGCAGTAGACGCCCGATACAAGTTACGATTCCACTCGGAGTATTTGATCTTGCCGACCCAAATTTCGTCACACATCGACATTCATCCATATTCAATGCTACGGTTTACAATACGTATAGATTGCCCTGAATGTTAAGAAACTTGAGATATTCGCGAGTGATCGTTAGACAGAAAACGCTGCACTGTTTCTCAAGCGAAGAGGACAATTCCCTAACGCAACCGACTGTTCGCCAGAGCATGCCCGAGCACGATTGTTTAAATGGTCTTCCCATGAGGCTTTCTACACAATCGCATACCTCTCACGCAAACCTGGCTAATTTCTGTGAATAAATCTTGTTTCGCGATCGTCCTCGCGTTGTGCTGACCGTTCTGTCGCGCTTTCCGCCGCTCGGTCTGCAACCTTGCGTTCCTCCTCACAGTTGCCCTCACTCTCCACCCCGTTATCCTCCCGAGAAGAAGCCTCGGAAGCCTCCAGGCCTTCAGGACTGACTGCCATATAGCAGAGTATGCCCTTATTCGGTATTTTTCGAAATGCAATGTACGCGCAACCGTCAGGACTTTGCCGTGACACGACAGGCTCCATGGGGCCGGCTTTTGGAAGATGAGGACACTTTTCGCACAGCCTGTCAGCCATTGCTTCGGACAAAGGTGGAATTTCGTTATCCGGAGGTTTCTTCAGGAAGGGCCCATGTAGTCTGCCCCCACGCGTCATTATCTTCAACAGTTGGACGTATTCGTTTCGCTTGCGGACCTCATCGAATTTGTCCTCCGAAAGGTCGGCCAGGCGACGACACCATTCGACGATACGAACACGATCTACGATATCGAAGAAAGCAATAACCCTGACGAGGGTCGTGGAAAATTCCTTCCTGGTTATCTTTATTAGCCTACCGGTCTATTGAAAATGGCGCAGCCACCCGGATTAGGCATGCCTCAATAGACGGCTTTGATAATTTACCGACCAGCATTTTCATTTACCTTACCGCAAGAATTTACATAAACCGAAGACGGATGAGGATGTGATGAATTACCGTAGGGCGAGTTGAAATGCGGTACCCTGCGAGCAATTTCCCGCAGCGCCTCTTTTAATTCGGTATAGTGAATTTTTGACATTTTACACGTCCAAGGAAATTTACATACTGCCGCAATCAGACAACAGCAGTCAGAAGTGTCACGACATTACTTTAAATAATAGAAGGAAAATTTCCCACTTCTTCCACCCTGAACGTAGGCAACGTCGAAACAGCTCCCGCAATCATCAATTTCGCTCCTATTCACTTTCGTACAACGTCCCAAATTACGATATAAAACAATAAACTTCCGTGACAAAATACTACCAACAAAGGAACAAACACGTATACATTCGATACAATTGCTCTGTCGTTTCGAGTCCAGTGGAAATCGTATTATTATTATTATTCTCAATACTTCCGATATACAATAATAATAATCGTTATTAATTAATTAGGTACAGGAACACTTTATCGTTCGTGATAATAATTAATGATAAACAATCGTGTGTATGACAAATTGAAAAATAATTAGGCGTTCGCGACACGAAATAAACGTTCTTCTTATTTTCCTAATTTTTCAAAGTAAGGTGAATGTTATTTTCGCTTGCTTGCTCGCTTCTTCGCTCGCTCGCTCGCTCGTTCGTTCGTTCGTTCGTTCGTCTATCATATTTGTGCTTCATTTTTCTGGGGAAAATATTCAACGCTTGCATTACCTCCGATTTAATGAATGAAATTCCAGCGACACGCACGGTCCTTCGAGAAGTCATACGTTCCATTCAGATTATTTATCACACTCTCCGGCATACACACTGTACACTCGTGAAATTATTAGGCAGAATTACAGAAACGCTGCACGACAGAGAAAAAGAAGAATAGAAAGAAAGGAGAAAATCAACTCCGTTAATGAAGATAAGACAAAATACGATGGAATATTAATGAACGTTGCCTATTTTCATGTTCTGCCAGCACTCCATTTCCAACTATGTACACAATTTCATTTAATGTAAATTGTTACACGTAAAAATGTCCCATTTTACAATTCGGACTCATATCGTTGTCTTGTCTTCGTATGCTTTCTCTTCGGCCCAGGCCCCCAATTTTCATTATATAAGTAATCTCTTTAACCCTCGCTTAGGCTTATTTCGATTCTTACACCACTAGAAAGGCACAATTTTCCGCACCTGATAAACGTTATTACAGTCTAAAAAACAGCTACTCGATTTTTCGCGTCCAATTTATCATCCGCATGTGTTAATCAATTGGTCAATCAATTAACACTGCCACTACGCTTACGTGTCATGTAATGCGTGATAATTATCTTACAATGTCGTCAAATGAATGATAATTGCGTACTTTTTCCTTAAATGTCCCTTAATCTTACTTTACACTTCTTCGAGAAGGACGTTACGGATAACATACACATGTATGTATAACAATACATATACGCTATACGTAACGTAACGTTCTCTCTTAAACACTAATTTGTGATACTTCGTGTCTCTCCCGTCGTCACTCTCCTCATCACTCTCCCCATCACTCTCCCCGTCGCAGTTGCTATCTTCCGATTTCCCACACACTCTTTGCGGCGTTCGTGTATGCGAATCCCATTGGCGTGTATGTGTGTGGTGTGTCCTGTGTCAATGTTCTCTCCTGTTACCATACTACCTTAATAAGGCGATGAAAGCTACAAACACGGATTTTTGTACAGTCAATTGGAAAACTATGGGAAGTCTTCGGAAGGAAGAAACTTTTTTTTCTTCAATATACAACGTTCCTTAACATTGGATGGAACATATCGTCCTCCCATTTCTTGTTAACCCTATATTCTTACATACACCGCGCTTCTCTTTCTCACGATTCTTCGTATTTCGTAACTTTGACAAATTCCCTTCTCTAACGGTCAACGCTCCTTATTGAAAAAATTGCTATTACGATTATGTACAGTTCGAATATAACTATGTATCTGGCAAAATAAATACTGTGTGTGTGTGTGTGTGTGTTTTTTGCGTTTGTGTATGCGTGGGTGTACGATTTGTGCTTCTCACTCGTTGCTTTTACGATGCGAAATACGAAATTTTACATTCGTTATCGGGCGGCACATTCGATTCCGTCATCACCATGTTTTTTTAGGCCGCGCGAATATAGAAACTCTTCCATTCGGCTGCAAGGTTTTAGCAAACTTTGAATATGTCTGACTAAACAAAGAAAAGAGAGAACCAGTGATGATCCCTCGAAATTTTGTCCTCGAGATTCTTCATTTGGCGTGATCATTGGGTGGATGTGTAGAAAGGCAGATTCGAATTATCGAACATTCATATTCGATCGCTGATCCTCCGGCCTTGTCGATCGATTGGTGGTCCTCGTAAAAATGCAATGAGTGCTGCAGCGCGATTTCTTTTTCTCGTCTATGTAAGTCGTCGTCGACCGTTTGTCAATGATCTGTCGATGATTTGTCCGTAATTTGTCGGTGATTTGTCGGGGATTTGTCGATGATTTGTCCAATAATTTGTCGCGATTTGTCAATGATTCGTCGATCGTTGGCGAATCACGCGCCAGCTGGGTATATACTTTCCATTTCAGTCTATTTACTCGAGAGCCTTCACCTGAGCCATTACCTTGCCCTCCCACAACGGCAGAACTTCGGAGTCATCCATTATTTCTTCCTGAATCACCTTCATGTCTAAATCCTCACATTCGGTCTTGAAGAAATATCTATATAAAAGAAAACAAGAAAAGGACGAAGACGTCGCCTAAATACGCATTAGAAAAACACATCATGATAAAAGCTGCTGTCCAAGTCAGAGAGAGAGAGAGAGAGAGAGAGAGACGAATAAAAAGGGCTTATTTTACCTATAGCTGCCTTTCTTAGGTAGATACTCCTTAAACTGCTTCAGCGTGATATTGTGACCAGGAATTTTCGTTCTGTACGGAAACTGCTCGTCACAGAAACTGAACACAACGGTGGTGAAATATCCGGCGGCATCTTGCCTATTCTTCCAGAGTGTTGATTGACTGGACTGAACGATGCTGCTCAACTGACTCTGAGCGGATAGTTCGTGCATCTGCTGCTGCTGTTGCTGCTGTTGTTGTTGTTGTTGTTGTTGTTGTTGCTGCTGCTGCTTCATGTTGCTCGGATATCGTTGCTTGCATCCACCGCCACTGCCACCACCGCCGTTACCCCGAACACGATCCTCCTCCATTAGTCTTCTACGTGCTTCTTCTAATTGGGTGGCCTAGAAATGCGCGATAATACAATATTCTCCTGAAACCCTTCAGTCAGCATAAAATAGAATCGAAAAAATTGGATTGTACCGTGCATACCGTATGAGGTTGTGGCAATGGTGGCATGCCTGGATCAGCAACAAAAGGCTGGGCTGGCACTCCCCACGGTTCTCTGCTCGTCCGTTCCAAGGATCCGCTTCTCGAGCCATACTTTTTGCCGTGTCTATGCTTCGTCTCTTTTTTGTCAGTGTCTTTCAGCCAGGACAAGAGACGCATGTCTTTGCTCATTGCCAACGGAGGTACGTCGCTCACTACACTAACTCCGCTATCAGTCAGTTCCGTCATAGATTTCTTCGTCGCCGACCGCCTCGTTATATCCGACCTACGAAATCTCTCTCGATCGTGACCTGCAAAAAAATGCTTGCTTTCAACGGTAACGTTAAATTTCATCGCGTGAACGTGACAAAGAGAAAGAGAGAGAGAGAGAGAGAGAGAGAGAGAGAGAGAGAGAGAGAGAGAGAGAGAGAGAGAGAGAGAGAGAGAGAGAGAGAGAAATAATGCTTGTAAACGGAAAATGACTTACCCTGAAGATAAAGATCCTGCTTGTGTAGAGAGTCAGCGTAATCCGATGGCACAGACTTCGATTTCGGCAGATGTGAACCCAAAGAGCTAACGGAACCAGCCCCGAGGTGATCGCTACCCTCGGGAAAATCATGAATGTTGCCGCTATCCGCGGAGAACGTGGAAAATACGTCTTTCTCTTTTCGTTGCTTATATAGTCTCGGGTAATTATGCACCAATCTTCTTCTATCCGGCGAATGAGGCCTAGGCGATGATAAACCGCCCGGTGATCTGGATGGCGTCAAATCAGACCAGACTCTCGAGACATGCTGATCGAGGATTGCCTGGTCACTATCTTCCTCGATCATAAGCTTTTCCCTTAAAGCGTCGGCCAACGCTTTCGGCGGCCCAGATAACGTCTCCATCCTTGAGTCTATTTGTTGATCTAAACCGGCCTCACTTTCTTGCAAATGCCTGTCCAGCTTCTCCTGCGTTTCCCGCTCTCGACGAACATTTTCCAACTTTTCAATCAATACCTGAGCAAACTCCTCCGGCTTTAAAGGCTGCGTTAGATCGCGAGGAACCCTTTGCGTGCGAGGAATCACTATGTGATGAGCCATTGGATCACGATTAAGGCTAGCGGATTCCTTTATCGCACGGCATTGCTTTGCATATTGCTTTTTACTCCGTTGCCTACTCGTAGAAAGGCCCTCACTGTGAAAAATAATTACAAATGATTTGAACCTTTCACATCCGATTAAGCAGGTAAACCATTCGTATATACGATAATAGGAGAAATCACAAACGTAAGCCAATAAAAACGCACTTGCGAGCATAATAATGCAATCCTCGCTAGTAACAAAGAAGCCTTACGCCTTACTGTTATCGTAAAATATGAAGTTAAACGACAGCAAACAAAATATGTAAAAACGAAATACATGTTAGCGCAATAACGAAGACAGTAATAATAACAATGGTAATGAGCGGCGAGAAAGATGATGATGATGATGATGATGATGATGATGATAACAATGCCGACGACGACAACGACGACGACGATGATGATGATCATGATGGCGATGATGATGATGATGCTGACGATGATGATAATGGTGGTGATGATGATAAAAAGAATATGGAAAAGAAAGGAAAACTTACGCCAACGAATCGGTGAGGGAAATATTGTCCGACTCAGTTCGTGCATCACTGCTCAAGCTTTGTAGCTCAGAGTCCTGTCTAGACACCGGGTTGTACGAGGAATATTGTGCGTGCAGTTTGGTTATGAGCATGTGATACGGACTAGCTCCACGTTGCAAGTAAACGCTACACGAACGGTCATCACGCAAAACAGCAAACGCAAGGGAAAAGAAAAAAAAATGGAAAATTAAAAGTAAGTTCGATATACATGTGTTGGAGAAGGAAGGATTGGGCGTTAAGTCTGGCGTTAGATCGTGACAGTTGCAATGCCGATAGATGAATAATAATAATTAAAAAAGTCAAGTTCAAATTCAAACACGCAAAGCTTAAAAACGGCTGAAAAAAAATGAAAGAACCACTTCCTCAAGGTAATTACCCAGCATAAGCCTCTGGCTTCGGTCGTAGGTCCATTGCTCTGGTTTGCTGAGTCGCTATGAGTACATCCTTCGTGAGACGCAATTCTCCTATGCTTCTCTGTTCGCTTCTCAACTCGCCGGGGGTTTCGCTGGCTGAATGTGACGAGTAAATTGAACTACCGACGAATTCACTGTCCTCGTGAACCGTCGGCAATAAACTAGGCCCGCACGAGATGGACATTTCTCTACTGGACCCGGATGAAGGGCAGCCGCCGGAGTCGGGATTCTGACAAGCCTGAACATACTGCAGGTACATGTCGGAGCGTAGGAAGTTTGGATAGCTGGTCTCGTTAATAAACTTCTCCACCTCAAGTTGCACCGCATCGAACACCTTCTTATCCGTTCTACCATCTTTGACCCTCCTATTTGCTTCTTTCCAAACATCCTCGGGCACAGCATGTTGTGACTTGAGAAAGAATTTCCTATAGATGAGCTTGACCAACTGATGAATCCTTTCCTGATCACACTGCTCCTTGAGACCTTCGCACGCGAACCAGAAGTTAAGCGGATTGGCATGTGGCTTAAGCTCCTGGTCGAGATACTTGGTGAACAGTTGCAGACCAATCGGGTCCTGTAGGAGGGAATGAAGATTTCTCGCCCAGCGAAGGCAGCGTGGCGGTGAATCCGACAACTCCATTGTAGGCGTCGGCTCGCAACAACCTTCCGGTTCGAAACCCAAGGGCGCCGCAGCATCGCAGGTGGTGTCTTGGGGATGGTACGAAGTCGTCAAGCTTGAAGGATTGGCCAAAGAGGACCGTCTTGGCGTCAGGGCAGGACTCTGTGGACGGAACCTGCTGCTACTGTTACCGCTGCTGCTGCTATGGTTGTTGTTACTGCTGTTGCTGTTACCGTTGCCGTTGCTACTGCTGATATAGTTCCCGGTTTCCTCTCCTAAAAAGAAGTCCGCGTCTAATAATGGCTGCTATGCACGACCGTGCGCTATTAGTATTTTTATTAAACCATTTTCATTACCGGGCACCGGCGGCCTCGGAGAGTTTTCATTGAAGCAACGTGCTTCGTTTTGCCGGGATCCACTCATCCTATCTATTGTCTCCCACACGAACTATTTTCTTGTCTGCGTTCAACTTCGGTCCACGGCGCCTCTTAGTGGACATTGTGAGTCCAAACCTGCAGAAATTAATTTTTCATTGCTAACAGCAGAAGAGCCAATTTATTATTCAAATAAATAGTATCCTGTCACGTAAAATGCTAACATTCATTTGGGGCATCGTAACCAGTGCACTGTTCGCAGTCAAACAAAAGAGTGTGGGAGCGAATCGATGAAGCCCCATGGTGAATCATGCACCAATTAAGGTACCAACAGGGTGTTTTCTCTCCTCTGACATGCAGTGCTAGCTCAGACTAGAATGGCAGAGTATTGGTGGTGGGAGGAGGGACGGGGGCTGGAAAGAGAACAAAAGGATATGTTAGTGAATATATGTGGCAGGGCGAAAGAGAGAGATAAAGGTAAGGGCGGAGTCTCAGAGCAAGAGATTCTATCCTGGGCCAAAATCTGGTCAGGTTCTGCGCATCGAGTGATGCCTCCTCTATTCCTATTCCACTGCGCATAAAGTCTTTGTGTGGTATTGATCGGTACAAGTTAGATTGAACCCGCCATGTTAGGACTGTAGTGAGAATAGGAAATCATTGTTCGACAGACAGGAATGGGGGGGTCAGACAAATTTTAAGACTGCCAGGTAGAATGGTTGAAGAAACGAAAGAACCTAAGGGTTCCTTTTGTTCAGGTGATATAGAAAAATAATTTCATAAAGACAGAAATAGGAACCCATGCGTTGACACTCAATGGAAAGAGAGAACCTCCTTAATAGAAGGCACTTTCATCAATATTTCATTTTCCAATTGAAATCAATCGGATAAATAGTCAGAAATAAGAAAACTAGGCAAAGCAGTACTGTAATGTAATGAACCGTTCCAGTACTAGTATCCTATACACACAAAAAAAATACCCTACAGCCCCACTGATCTCACCCCTGCAATAGAGATCTTCCTCCCCATTATGAAATGAAAAGCTGTCATAATGAATCATCTCACTCCACTGCACATATTTACCTGAGACCTTTTTTTCATTTTTCACTGAATAGAATCTACGTACCATTTTGGAGAATAAATCCTCGGAACAATGAAACTACTTTACTTGCCAAGAAACTATTATTAGCTACGACAACTCTCAATTTCAAAACTCTATGTCTATTATTCGACAGGAGGAAACAGAACAGAGAATGAAATACGATACTGTCGATGGCACGTCTCGGGGCAAACTGACTGTCTGCCAGGACTGGCCAGGACTGGCGGAGAGAGAGAGCGTCGATAGTAGGGGGTTGCATAGAATGGATCCTGGCGCATTATGCCCTGCGCGAGGGAAATCGATTGTCCTGAAGTATTAAAAGCCCGCAGCTAATGGTTGAATGTTCTGTTTTGACTTTCACATACAGCGACTAATTTATCATCTTCTTACAGGCATCTTTTCCTACAATTATAATTCCCTAGAAAGTACAATTCCTTTCATCGTCATCTCGTAAAAATTTATGTCACATCAACGATGGGTGTACATCTTTGTCACGGTGATATTATTTCATAATTAAAAATGTATAAAAGCAATTTAACGTCAAGACATTTACTATACACATATTTGCCCAAAAATCTGCTGCAGGTATATATGACAAGTTCATTAAAACTGTAAGATTGAAACGTCATAGTACCTTATAGGTTAACAGGAAAAGACAAACAAGTATTCAAGAAAAAGAAGGAAAAAATATGGAGAACAAATATGTCAAGATAAATATAAAATTATAACGGGCAGCCATTTCTTCCCTTCTGTTAATGACAATAAATAAGTATAACTAGAAAATGAAGAAGCTGTCATTATACCAGATAGCACTGCCATCTTTATTCCAATCGCTTTAATAAATTTTGAATGAAGTCAAGTTTACTTCTTACTATGACAAAATACAATTGATAGTCAATAAATGAAATCTCTAAAATATGTATATGAAATGAAAAAAAAAAGTCTGTTTGGAATGTGTTCGAACCTCAAGGGAAACTTCGTAATCACTCGCAGAACTGACATCTCATTGTCAAGAGTTGTAGGACAAAGGAAAAAAAAAATCTCCGAAGATCATTGATACTGAAAAAAGATTCTTACGCGTTGAGACGATAAAAGGTGGAAAATACTTGAGTCCTCCAGCGTCGCGCTTACTAGTGAAATATCTATGAAATTTGTATGAAGGGTAGTAAAATGATACCGTGCGAAATGTCTCCTGGAAATGACTTTTTCCAAGTTTAATGGAGTTAATGTTTTAGTTCGAAAAGAGTGGATTAGATTGGAATAGGGCGCAGGAACATAATCGTTCACAGACTTTTCATAAGCGGATTTTGTCAAGTTGCGATAATTAAATTTGAAAACATCGTTACGACACGCAGCCCGCTGAGGCGTAACGCGTAAAAATAATAATTTTAATTTGCACCTTACTGCGCTATCCGCTCGTCACGCTTAACGACGTTCGTTGGTATAATTATTCGAACGACGTGAGCTGTAAGGCATAATTAAACGACGAAAGATCCGTCCTAAAGCACAGTCAGAATTGTCAGGGACGTGACGACGGTATGAGGTTCGGAAGAGTTTATTCGCATTCGTATCGCATGTTTTTTTTGTTCGACACATCTTCTTCCGTCTCCTTTTTTTCGTTTTGTCGCGATGTCTCAATGATGAAGATCGGTTAGGCATAACTGTCTATCTATACATCGCTGTAAAAGCAATGCACGGTGAAATGAAACATAGAGACGGCAGCAACACCGTGCGACGATGACGCGCACTTGGCCACAGACCCGTGATAAATTGAACAAAAGATGAAAGTGCACACAATAGGATGGAGCAACGAGCGAAACGCACTCTACCGGCACGAGTCGGCGACGACGTTATCCCCTTGAAATCCCATTCTCACGGAATCCTAGAAAACTCCATAAGAAAATTTTTAGTAGAGAAAGGGGAAGCGAATATCGCGAGATTTCGAAGAATCTCGTGATTGTATCAAGCACCGTATCGCACAGCCGGCAGGAATTTGCGCTCGAATGCCTTTGGATCCATTCACGCGAAAACTATTTTCTCATATTAAAATCTCTGATACTGCGAATGTTCAAAAGTGAAATGCTTGCAGACAGATTTGCGGCGAAGAATGCCGTTTGACCGCAATATATCAGACCTGGTCGCGACGCGTTCTCTCGTGTCATGCTCCCATTCGCTTCGATATCTTCCGGTATTTCGACTATTTTGTCGTACATAGCGGTCGATAAACGACCGTCTCCACGAGGAAGAGAACGAGAAGGAGAACGACGCCAACGACGACGACGACGACGACGACGACGACGACGACAAGGGCGGCGACGATGACGAGTCGATAAACAGTTTGTTGTTTACAGCGACCGCGCCACCATCCTTCGGAATTTGCAAACCACTAGAACGGACGCCCTCGATAACGGATTACCGACGACAAATCTTCGAACGCTCACGTTATATGCGATCGATCGATACGAAAATCAGCATGTCCGTTTCTTTTTCTTTTCTTCTTATCTTCAACGGAATGAAATAGGGCATCGTTCACAGTCTGCTCGAACTGACTGCTACTTCCGATGTAAACCGACACGAATGGAAAAAAGCGCAAAGGGCGCAATGGGCACATTCTTACGTGACGGATACAACTATTAATTTTTCACAGTAATGCTCATTGTTTTCTCATTTCACTCCTTCCTTTTGCAATTTCGAATCTTTTTTCAGGTATATCAAAAATTCTGCTTGCCATTCATTTATCTTTACGTCATATATTTTCTGGTACTAACGTAACGGTACAATATGATTGAACAATGATAAACTCTCGAAAGGACCTAATCCACCCTTGTCGTGGATTTTTGCTGTGGCAAGTATCAGGCAGATATGGCCAATATAGATTTCGCTCTACGCTAGGTGGGTTTGTACTCTGAACCTACTCTCGAAACATTCCGAATAGAGCAAAAAACAAATGGACGGACGCTTCAAAGATACCTCAAAGTTTGACCAAGGTAGAAAGAAGCAAGACCGCTTCGCGGTGGTTACGGCGGTAGGGCTTTGATTTTTGAAAGGAATCCCAATCGTTCGTGATAACAAAATGAGAAATCTTGTCGAAAAGTCGATAATACTGACAATTCGCATTTTTAAACATGCTCCTATTTTTTTAATCAATCTCTATCTCACGCTTACTTTGCGATATAAAACATTTCGACCTTGCATTTCACACGTTCCAGTTATCCCCCGTGTGCGGAAATTACATGGCAAGGAGGAAGCGCAGATGCGAAAGAGAATCTGCATCGGTTTGCGCAGCAATATTTGTGGCATTCGCAAAATTGTTTGGAAGGAAGCAAAACAACTAAAGATGAATATGTCTCGCAATTCGGCGTTTCTTGCCATTTGCTAGCGCAGAAAAACTTTGAAGTTATCTCGCAGAAACGGAAAGTGTGGAAATTGTAAAAAGCAGAGGCACGGACGGAATCGGAAACGGGACAGAATCCGCATTGGTTTGCGCAGCAACATTTGTCGCATCCGCAAAATCGTCTAGCAGCATGCGCAACGAGCGAAGATGGAAACGTTTTGGAGTGTAAATTCAAGACACCTGATAGATGGAGGGACGGGCCCTGGCGGCTCTCTTCTTCGAGAGCGTGGCTCGGCCTCGCAAGCCGAGCCAAGCCGAGGCGTTCCGAAAACCTGTAATTACGGACCCGGCGCACATCAAGCGATGCCGCCGCTGCCGCCGCTGCCGCCGCCGCCGCCGTTGCCGCCATTGCTGCCGCCGCCACCGCCGCTGAGGCCTCCACACATTCGTCCCTCTCACTCTGACTTTACACCACTCAGTCAGTCCAGTCCAGCTGTATCACTCCTACCGATGCTTCCTCTCCTTCGCTCTCATTCAGGGGCGGCTCCCCTCTTGCCTCACATTTCTCAGTTCCTCGCGCACACTGTCTCCTTCCTTTTCAAACGTATGCTTTTCCTTCGTGCACTGCGCTCTTTCCCTTGCTGCTCCTTTCCTTACTCACTCCTTCCCTTTGGCGCGAGAACACACACACGCACACACACACTCTTTCCCAATGTGTTCCTCCCGCTAGTTTGCTTTCTCTCACTCCTTCACCGTCACTCGTCGGTCCGTCTTCTTTACATTATTGTAGTTACTACACGCCGCTATTTGCTTTTCTCATCGTTCCCCGTCGCTGTTCCGTTTTAACCCTCGTGTCTCTGAGAAAGTGTGTTTGCAAATCTCCATTCAAACTGCGCGAGATGCACGGAGGCTATGACGAATAGAGAGACATGTAGAGGGCTGATCGGCGGGAATGTACACACACGTTTCACATACATATAATAATTAGATATCTATGGAAGGTAATATGTGTATACATATCCATAAGCACATAATCCGTACTTAGAAAAACAAAGCTATTGAATACGTCGGCTATGTCCGAGCTGTCGCTTTCTAAGGATGAATTTTTCTTGGAAGGACAGCCAACCTCACAGGTAAGGAGCCTTTCAGAGCTTTTCAGAGAACTTGTTAGAAACAGCTCTTTAGAAATTTCGTAGCAGAAGAATACCCACCCTAGGCGGCATTCAAATGTGAGCGAGGATAGGCTTGCGACTACTTCCAATCGAGGAAAATTTAATTTAACCAGCAGGAAACAAATGTATACCTTTTTCGATAAATGCAGGCTCAAAAAATAATTCATACGGTACTGGGCAATCCAGAGCGCCTTCTCAAACGAGGAAAGCATACACATCGTTCCCATTCAACTAACCCTTTCAACCCCCCCGCCCGCCATCCCTTCTTCTTCTCCACTATATTACCTTTACTCCCTTCCGCCTTTAACCCGCAGGCCTGTCTCTAGCGGCAAGTGCCCGCGAAATCTCTGTAACAGATGACTTCTATTGGCCCATACGTTGCCACAATTCTCTCCCAAACATTATGTTGTACTAGAAAATCAGAAATATTCACTTCTGAATTAATCAGCCCATTTGCCATTTCATCGATTTATCGAAATCTGTATACTACAGTAGGCTGGATACGATGGGAAGAAAGGCAAGACAATCGTCAAGACAAAGGCATGTGTCTTAAATAAGAAATCTACGGACCTGTGACGAGGGGAAAAAAAAGTAAGAATCAAGGGATTCTGTTACTTTTCATACGGCCGATGGCACATGCTGCCGCACCTTCGAACGGAAGTTTCTTCAAATGCAGGAACAAAGTCAAAAGCCAAGAGTTTCGAATGACAAGATGCGAGGAGAGAAAACAGAAAGGCAGGAAGCGGAATAAGAGAGAAGGGGGCAAGGGCACGGCATACACTCTTTATACGGCCCTGACCATTGCCCCCACTTTTCGTTTTCCAGCCAGCTCATGGGGAGGGGGGCTTCATATATAGGGTGACTTACTATTCACCTAGACTAGTAATTTTCTTGCTAATATGTATTGTGTTTTGAGAATAACAACCGTCCGTCCCAAGACTATCAAGTTTGAGCCTTTTTTTAACCACTTCTAGAAAATGATTGGGAACAGAATTTGGAAAACAGTTTATGAGCACAATGAATGCGATGAAGACAGAGATAGAGGAGTTGTGCAAAAATTTTGTTGGGATATGCGCAGTTCGCGAAACATTGTATCCAACACTAGAATATCCTGCGAAACCGTTGGCACCGAACTACCTTAAATATGCATGTTTGCTTTTACGGAAAATATGCCCAGGTGTCTCTGGTGTACGCGATTAAGAAAAGTTTCGCACGCCTTGTGAAACGTAGTAAAGACTAAGAGGAAAATGTAAAGTATTTTCTGTTTCACTCAAACTATTGAGGAAACTTTAAAATTCATGCCAATGAACCGTTCAAGTTACCTTTCGCAAGATTCGGTGTCTTCGGATGTAAAACCGTTGTTTACTTTTTAATCGTAGTTTTACATGCCTCCTGGCGTGGTAACACCGAATATTTACGCGCAGCCGTTTAAATCCTTTAACTGCGAATTGTTAAGCCACATTCGATCTCAGCACATTACGCTGCATATTCCGTACAATCGACGTTTTCAAATTGAATACAACACTGACAGAAGCTTCAATTTTGTAATATTTTGCTCAGTAGAATGACAAAATAATCTGCAATAGATACGTCAGATCCGGCTAATTTTCATTGATTCATCAAAGTGAAATGAGAAAACAAAGTGATGGATGAGGACACGCGAGGGTGAGGTAAAATACAAGTTTCGTCCATCCGGGACAACATTCGCGGCAAGACTGAAACGAACTGGCTACGGTGACCGTACAGCCACCATAGCGGGGACCTGTATCATCGTTCTCTGTCGACGTTACTGCGGCTAGCGCACTGTCTCTCCTTTTTTCATTCTTACTGGCGTTTACTTCTTCGTCTGTCACACTTCTTTGCGTGCACACGCTATCCCTGTCTCTATTTCTCTCATTCTCATTTGCTCCGAGCAGACGCTGTCGGTGCCGCTGCCGCTGCTGCCGCCGCCGCCGCCGCCACCGCCGCCGCCACCGCCACCACCACCACCATCATCACCGCCACCACCGCCGCACCTCCTTTCTTCATGCCGACCACCGATCAGTACACGTTGGACACAAAAAAGAAGACGGGAAAAGAAAAGGAAAAGAGAAGGATAAAAAAAAAGGAAATTGTTCGTCTCAGGTATATGGACAACTTCTTCGAAGAACTTTTACATAGGCCTCCAGACCATTTAACAGTTCGTACTTGTTATTTAAAGATTCAATTCGACGTAGGGATAAACTTTCACATAAACACCGACGCGATTTGTGTCGCATATCGTATAATTAGGAGCAAAATTATACGCGCCCGCCTATGGGAGAAACACGTAATTGAATTCGAAGACGGCGAACAGAAAGAGTTGGACGTTGATTCAAACGACGCTGTCCTCGGCAGAAGCGAATCGCGAATTCTCTTATTTTCTCAGACAGGCCTTTCGTTTTACTGATCGATCCTCGATTCCATCTAAATTGAATTGAAGAAAACAGAATTGACGATTGTAATGAAAAGGATAGTTTAATTCGCAACAACGAAATAAGTTGTACAAACTGCTGGACAAAGTGGGAAAGAGAGAGAGAGAAAACGCGAAAAGGTGAGAGGTGAAGGGGGGAAAGGTCGCGAAGGGTTTTTTAATCGTTGCCTGTATTAGTGCGTTCGTGCGAAACGTGCGTGTGTAGAATCGCGTGCGGCGGCAAGATCAAACAATTTCTCTCCGTCTCTCTTTCTTCCCCTCTCTCTCCTTCTTCCTTTCACACACACATCGCATGCTCTCAACGCGCCAACAGTTTCTTCTCACTTTACCGGTGCTCGCTCTCTTTTCCGCGATGGTACTCACTAACGACTCAATAACTTCATGCGCTCCTTTCCTTCTTCCCTTCTGGTATACCCCCGTGCCACCACTGACGGCCAACGTCTCATGACGCTTTTCCCTTCGTCATTATCCGATAGTTTAATTTTTACTTATTAGTTGACACGTTTAACGCAATCCCTCGGTTATTTGTTCAACCGTAATTCAACTGTAATTCAACCGCAATTCAACCACACGCGTTTATCGCATTTCTTTCTCTTCTATTCACCGAACACAATTACATATGGTTTTGAACAGAAAATTGTGCGTATTTCACATTCTCTCCAATAAACGATTTCATGCACTGCACATCAGCAATTTATCTGAAGATTCGTACTGCAAAACTAGATGCACGGATTATTAACATTCTATGGCCGATCTAATAGTAGTTTCTTTCATAATGCGATATTCTTTATCGTAGACGAATAGATGTAGAAGTATAGGTGCAATAGATATGTACGAGTTGACAAGGATACGCGTACTGTTTCTACTGTATTTAAGAAATGCGACATATTTAATTACACCACGTTTCTCGCAGGACGTACGAAACGGGGGAAAGGATCTTACGGGACGAAAACAGGTTTGGCCATACAATATGACGCCGCACGGGATGGTATACTGTCGACATATAATGCGGGCTTATCGAGATATCTTGCAATGGCAGCGCCAGCGGAAACCATCAAAGAGTCCTTTGAAGTTCTGTTGATGTACCCTGCTCGATTCCACCTTCTTTCTCCTTCCTTTCTCCATCACACCGTCGCGTCGCGTCGCGTCGCATCGCATCGCGTTGCGTTGTGTTGCGTTTCGTTTTCTCCTTCTCTTTGCAGCTACTTTTTTTGACACGCGCGAACCCTCTCACTCTTTCACTCAGCCTAGCAAAGCTATGTTCAGAGAAGATTCTTTACCGGCCATGTATCTGTATATCCAATACGATTGCCACTCGCAGAAAAGTAATCGTTTGAACAAGATACGTTTAACGTATAATAAACAAACTGCCTGATAAACAATAAGTGTATTCGCAAAATAAAAGAAGCTGGACTCGATTTTCAGATAAACTAGTGCTGCTACCTATCACGATTAAAGTACATTTAAAAAAAAAAAAAAAAAAAAAAAAATGGGGAAAAGAAAAACTGCAGATGAATGGAAGGGTGGAAGAGGGAACTATTTAAAATACATGTTCGTATGAATAATTGAGCAGACATGAATGAGGCAGAAAGTGTCTAAACAATTGATTGTTGTTATCAGTGTCTCGAGAAGAGGACTTTGTTTTGGGCTTATGGGAAACCGAAAGACAAACTTTTTATTAAGAAAATAAAGATTGCCAGGTTGAACACGAGGTAAAGGAGCCCCTACTTTGACTCTCATTGTTCGCACTCCTTCTGTCTCTCCTCTCTGCTCGCGAATTTTATACAGTGAATTTATTTCTTGATATTATTAATGTTTGCCCAAGTATGAAATTATTGTCCAAACAACCTACTTCGTCCTACAAGACGTACCAAACGATAATCTTCCTTTCATGAAACTTTTCTTATTATTAACCATTGATTTGTAATGCTCGAAGTTGTCTTATTCATAAGCACTTTCGCGTTAGGAAATTTATGAGGATTGATGGATCGTTGAAGATTCACTTGCAATGGAAATGGAGAACAATTGCCTGAATTGTCGGTACCACATCCGCTGCATCTTTCAGCAATGGTAAAAGGAAAATCTCGTGATCCTGGCAGGTGGTTTGCGAGACCCGACGTTTGTCTCTTGGGAGACGAGAAAAATCTTGAAGCGAGCTTAAGCTAAAACCCGGCAAAACATTTCGTTTCCTGTTACCTTTTTAATGTCTGGCAAATAATCGAAAAACTAATAATGCCGCTTTTAAACAGCTACAAATGAATTGCGGGCACAACATTACCTAAGAATTTGGTAACTAGCATAGAACAGTTGTATGCTCAATTTGTTTTTCATTTTCTATTCTTTCGCTAGGTCTCCTAAACGATCGCAGTAGAGACAACTGACTTATAACTTTTTCGGCGTTTTTTGACTCATCTTTCGTTTCTGAAAAGAGCAACTCGATAGGCAGTATTATCGAACCTCGCGCCATTTCTGATTATCCTTCCGAAAGAAGGGAAGTTAGGGAAGAAGTTAGAAGCGAAATATGGGAGAGAGTCAGACAGATAGTGAAAAACGTCGAACAGGGGAGAATAGGAAGAGAGACGCGGGGGCACTCGGCGCGTTTGCGAGCACTTGACCTGTGCACTTGAAATTCACCGTCGGGATCAGACCAGCCGGCGCGGTTGGGCTTTGCGCTTTGCCGCTCTACGCGCGATAGTTTCATCCATACACGTATACGCATCCGTATACATGTGTTTCCAAACACGCGACGTCGATGTGTATGAATCAAAGCGAGCGGGTCCGGTGACACCGAGAAACTGTCGAAAGAAACAAGGGAGTATAAGAGGACAGAACAGAGAACGAGAACGGCGGACAATAGAGACAATTACTATATGCAGACGGGATGATAGATCAAACGCGAGGTCATTTTATCCTCCCCTCGAGAACTAAATGAGTGCACGTGTGACCAGTTGCTTTGGCGCCTTCTTCACGTTGCCGTTTGTCTTTTCAGCAAATTCATCGAACGTATCTCCGATCGTTTCCATGCTAGCTAAATGAACGGTGTGTCGAAAAAAGATCTCCATCTTGAATCCCTTACTATGCCAGAAGCACGATGGAAGAAAAGGAAAAGAGCGAGGAGAGTATTAATGAAAGTAAGGAGAGCAAAACAACGGATACATACGTAGCCAGAAATTTAACATCTTCAAGTGTTGAGTTTAGGTGCAGAAGGGGATCTTGGTTGATTTCAGAGAGACCTAGGAGGGGGTAGAGAAAGGATGGAAGAAGCTTGCTAAAGTCAAAGAGCAGCTTTAGCGAAAGTCTTTGATATCAAAATGAAAGGACGCTTTAAGCGAGCACGTGGTATCAAACGGGGCAAGAATCCCCTCGATTTGCATCCCTCTCAGGATGGGGACGAGGGATGGAATGAGAAACTGTGATAGAGACGGAGAAAAGTGCGCAGGATCGTGCGTGCTCCCGGACACTGTGAAGAATACGAAGCCACGCGACAATTCCCCGTCCCCCTTCCTATTTTTTCTCCCATTTCCATCCTTTTACCCTTGAGCAATAGGCCGTGTGAACGTTGTGTGATTAGCTATCGCTTTCTCGTCAAACTCTCAACGACGATCTTTTTATTTAAATGCCTAGCCGTTTCGCTACTTTTCGTAAAAAGTTTCTTGAGATTTTATTCGATAAACACCTTCGCAGAAAACTCTCTTGCTCGTTCTTCTGTTGTTCTTTAAATGCCGAAATTCCGGAACAGATGTTAGGCGGACAAGCATGAGTAAGAGTGATTTTTCGATAACAATGACGGTCTCGAGGAATGAAGCTTTCGCAAAACGGTGACAAAGCGTCATTGCCCATAGGGCATAAGGCAAGGATAATGACATTACGGCTTAAAGAGACCTTAACCTAACCGTTAGTTTATTGGCGTGAAGGAGTTGCGGAGCGTGTCTACATCAAAGGAACCGCTTCCGTGCTGCCCCAATCCCTCCTACTCACTCTCTCACCCTCTCTTCCTTTCTCTCTCCCGGCCCCTAAATCGCTGACATACTCTTCCCTGCCCCATACTTTGTCTCCTCTTCCTCCTACTATTACCCCCGGCAGTTTTTCATTTCTTTCCCAATCAAGCTCTTCAACTTCTATACTGTTGCAATACGCTTCGAAATCAAACGGTTTATTTCGAATTTATCAGAGAATACTAGTTTAACGAGTGATCGGATATTAACGTAGAACTGCTGAGGAAATGCGATACCGCGTCTTATGTCGAAGTCGTTCTCTACGAAGTAACAGGAACGAGGAGAAGAGAGACGTAGAAGGTTAGTAACTCTTGTTAAGAGACGTTCCAGGAATTGAGACGGGATAAAACGAACCTGCATGATTCCTGGAAGAGGGCATTATTCGAGTAGAATTCTTGTTCGACGAACGTTTTGACAATTTTCTTTTCCTTAAAATGCAGGAACACCTATGAGTGTGGGTGCAGGCAGACATGTACATGCCCAGAAATGATTAGATGCGCGCAGCTCTACAGACAAACATTTCCAATAGAGTTTTACGCCAATCTTAGGTTATCTCAAGGCATTCTCGTCTACTCTACCATTTTCTACTCATCTTGTCATACAGTGGTATTCCTGTCTTTATTTTCTTCAAACGTCTAAGAAATTGATGTTTACGGTAAAGGGCAAAATAATTGAAACCGTAAGGTAGGAAGAAAAATTACTTCCAGACATAATTACCATTCTAACCTCATTTAGTTATCACTTTTGTACAAACGCACATTGTCTTCTTCCAGCAACTATGATTGTTAACTGAGCTATTGGTATTCCTCGAGCAAGTTTGTGTCATAAGAGTAGGGAAGCAAAAATTCGATTTCGTACACGCGTCTCCAGACAGTTGCAAAAACGACATTGAAAGGGAGAGAGGGGTTCAGAGAGACACAGAATGAGAGATGTGGAGGGGAAGGCCGGCTTTACCGACAAAGAGGGCCAAAAGAGGAGTGGGGGAACGTTTGAGACGCGTAAACATCGAGAAAGCTATCTCTCTCTTACACCGCATAAAATCGTAAAGAAGGCTCAGAAGAGGGAGTGGTGTGCATATGAGAGCAAAAGTAAGAGCTAAAGGAAAAGAGAGACAGGGAAAGAATGAGAGAAAAGGAGATGAAAAATCGAGAGGGGGAGTGAGAGGTATACAGAGAGGGAGAGAGAGCGCGAGAGAGAGAGAACGCAAAGAAATGAAGCAAGAGGATACACGCGTATAGTAACGGAGCATTATAAGAGGTGAGTAAAAAGAGTCGTCGAGTCACTCACTCGTACATCCGTGGCAGTTAACCGAACAGTCGGGGAACAAGTTCAGGCCATGCTGCGGAAAGTGTCAACCGTCGTGGAGTCATAGTCCCTCGAGCCCCGCAGATCGAGCATCGCACGTTCCTCCTTTGGCTCCAATTTGCGAAACACTTCACGCGCGCATTTACCAAATTCGAGGAAATTGGTAGACGATTGCGAACGACAAGTACCGGACGTAAAACACGATATTCGAGTAAGAGAATGGAAAGCGCGACGCTCGGACCTCGGGACGTTTTGTGATTTCTTTCGGCTTCTCTGGGCGCACGTCTTCGTCGCCATCGGGTCCTCGCACGAGTGCGCCGCATGCGCGCTCTGTCGGCGATTTCCCGAACGAGGGGAGGGGGCTTCAAAGAACGCGGCCAATCAACGTGCCGCGTGGCCCAGCAGCGTGCCCTTGCCGCCGGCGCCATTTCCCGATTCACATCTAGCGCGACTTCGCCAAGGCACATACATATACGCTCTCTCGCTTTCTTTCGTCTAATGCTCTTCGATATCGCTGTCTCCTCGCCTTTTCCCCTCACCTTTTCCCCTCACCTTTTCCCCGTCACTCGCGACTGACTACAATCAGACGATCTTCACACTCTATCATCGGCAGCGATGTCGACGACATTTCTTTTTTCTTATCGCGCCTCCGACACAACGTACAGAAAATAAATCATATTTTTAACAATCAGAAAGGAACGTGTTCAGACATGCATCTCTTTTCTACATTTTACCAAAAGACTTCTTCCACGTGATAGAAAATAATAGAGAAAAGCGCGAAAAAACGTACGAGACAACCTGAACCTACTCAGTTTAAGGAACAATGTTCGTACAGTTGAAACGCAACGAAGGAGTGGAAAGGAAGGCGATCGGAGTAAGAATGTTTGCATCTTATCGAGGACTCTTCTGATTATTGCAGGCAAAAGCATTCAAACATCGCGGCAGGTTATACCACTTGTAGCAAATACCCACCCCTTTGATCCTCTGTGTCCCTTTGATCTCTTGACACCTCTTGCGCCCTCACCCCACCGATCGACAACCGACAACCGACAACCGGCGAACCGACCCGGACCGCGCCACCTACCCTCAGAGAACCAGCCTCTCACCCTCCGTCATTCTCCTGCCTTGTCGGCAGCACGACACGAGTCACTCCTTCTCTACCTCTTCTTCCGTTTCTTTCCCCCTTCCCGTCATATACCTCCTCAACCGTCCACACTGTCCGCTAGCGAGGAAAATAGTGTCATCTAACAAAATAACTTTCGAACTTGCCAAACTTAGCGTTGCATCTTACTGCACTCGGTTATTGTTACACGACCGACAAAACGATCTTTTCTTAACTTTTACAATAACAACTTTTACCAATAAATCGTTTGAAAAGTTATTAACGTGCAGCAGCAAATGCATAACTGACGAGAAATCGAAGTCGACCTACAATTCAAATAACAAACTGTTTACACAAGACTCTCTATATAAAGGACTTTCTGAGCATTTTTCTTTTTTTATATCCATTCACATAAGATAGAACCTCGGAGTAACAAATAAAGAAGTACACCAAATCATTTAATTATCATCATATTGCATTAAGGATGATTGCGGCAAGAATCTGCTTCATTTTTAACTTTGAAATTACGTTTACCGTAACTTTGACGACTACGAACTCAATAAGTTCGGTATCATTGATTCAAATCTGTAGATTTCTGCTTATACGATATTGAAGTCACAAACAAGGTACACGGAGAGATATACTACCTTATGGGAATTTCTGTCCTACAAACTGAAATACCGACCTCTCTTAAAGTAACGTGTACTCCAGCGCACTCTATATTTAGAAACGTTGCATGTTAAAATTGCATTCGAAGCATTGGACTTAGTCCAGCCATGCCGCCAAATGTATATGACAAATACATGATTCCCATTTTCCACTTTCGGGCAAACATATATACATCTGACAGCTATTTTTCCAAGATTAATTGAATGTTAACGGTCAGGTCCTAAAATGCTTTTCCAAACATTTTTAAATAAAATAAGAGTTGCTGTTTCCTTGATAATATTTTCACTGGACCTGGTGTACATTTTATTCTTAATAGTTTTCGAAGATCGTATACACTTGCAAATTCGACCTTACTGTTCGTAATCAAAAATACTTCAGATCTCAATCTCAATCTCATTATAAGATTTTAACGATAACAGAACTTGCTACCTAATAATAAAGGAAATAAAAGCATTCATTGTACTAACGCTGTTTCAATATCAATGTATCATAATAATGCGTTCTTTCAAATATGTCAAATATAAAACTGCACTCAACATTAGCAAAAAAACTACACAGCTTGAACAGGATGTTCTAAGATACTGCAGTTGTACTTGCGCAAAGCAAATATTATTATTTCAAATATTTCATACGTTCTTCTATACATGTAAGTTTAATAATGCATCTTGTTCCTGATAATCAGCTTAGATATAAGCCACTATTTTATACGTATCCTTCTGGTATAAACAACACAACAGCAAAACAAACGCCACAAAAGTGTAACGTGCCCCTTTATGAAATCAATTCACTTATATTTATGAGCTATGATCATAACTAATCGGAGAAAGGAAAGTGACTGTATTAATGGAATGAATCATTTGGCAGCAGAAAAGAAGATTTTTGCTGTCCCAAAGTATAATCAGTATTTTTGGAAATATGTACAAATCATTCTGCGAATTAGGCTTAGAAACGTAGGAAAACCTTGTCTGTTATTCAAATACTCGTTCTTGGAAGAAAATGCTGAAACTAATCAAATAGCAACAAGTTATTATTAGTACAGTGCGTGAAACAAATTTACTATAAAAGACAATACCCTATTTAACCAGAAGCTTATCAAAAGAAAGTACAACTTGCTTATTACACAGTGTTAGGACACTTAACGAGTATACAAATTCCTGAGAATACCAGCAAATTTATTTTGGCAAATCCATCTTTTTTTGTAAAAACCAAAATCGTTTGCTCTGTATCTTTGTGGATGTTTGCTTAAGATACAAATTAATACATAATATTATTTTTATTATTACATTGTTACAATAAATAAGTTTGTATTATAACACTATTAATACAAATGCTAACACAATAGTATAATTCACCATCATGTACAGGAACACCATTCTGTTAATTCCAATAATAATTAATATTTTAAAAACATTTTCCCGGCTAACTGTAACATAAGACGCAACAGTTTGGTTATAATCTGTAGTCAAAATTGGTACATGACGCGCCATCATCCGATAGTGGATGAAATCAATCAAGGGTAAATCCCAACTAAGTTACGGGCGCCATTATTCACTTACACTGTTTGGTCCATTTTGTCCCATTATAAAGCGCCATTAATGTCACATTTTATTTTTATCGTATTTGTATAACTTTTTCGTAGTATTACGAATTATATACCGACGTATTCCCAAAATTCACAGTATTGATGACACCAAACGTGATGAATGCCTGACAAATATTTCGACACTTTAACCATAAACGAAGCAAAGATAGACACCTCAACTTATGTAACTTTCTGTCTAAGCAGAAGCTGTAGTACCGACACTTAGTTTGTTTCAGAAACATACTATACTTACGCATACTGCAAATTCAAATTATAATGAAACTACATACTGAATAACACCGACGATGCTGCTAAATATAGGCAGTAGATCCATGATTATCGTGTCACCACTTACAATACAAAGTAAATGAAAGAATTATAAGTAATTAAGTTAACTTAAGTTAAAATCACTTGAATCGTATATCTAGTTATTTAAGTTAATGATAAATATACGTTTTATAACAATAAATTTGATTACGACAAATGTCTCTTGATAATTATTACATTTTTATCAAATTATTAAGTAAATATTATCCTCTGAATAACAATCAATCGCAGGTCAGCGGCCCAATATCCGCAACCTTCTACTTCTACCGCAAATATTTACAATTGTTCGCTTACTTTTTGTTATATGTTGAACATTTAAAAGAATCGTTTTCGATAACTGATTATTTTTTAATATCTTACAAATCCGTTAAGGATACACATTCATTCTGCAGATCGTCGCAGTACAATAAGAAAAGTGGTTTGAAGTTTTCTTTCATGTGATTTTCCAATTATACCATGCAAATAAGTGTCACAAAATGCATACCTTCTTCTTATTTTCAATTGTTAAAAACAAATTACCATTGATAAATTTAATCTTAACCCTGACCAAAAGCAGCGTTGTGACGTTGCATCAAATGCGGCCGATATATAAAATAGTATCAATCCGGCACGGTATATAAAAATAGTAAGGATGCCTAGTTCCCCAAATGATGTATAAAATGATGCGTTGAATAATCGATTCAGCCTGATGTCGCAAGTGGTGTAATAATATTTCAAACCGACCACTATACGGTGGCAATAGCTTTGTCAATAGATATTGTTTCAGTTCACCAAGTGACCATGATACATCTGTGACGTAATACCATAATACCGCGTGTGATACCTGTCAAATTAAGAAACAGAAATTGGCAGAAAAATACATTTTTTACATTTTATCTGTGGTTCGTACAGGTATCCACATTTGTTCGCGAAAGTTCATCCAAAAAGACTCTCGTAACTGAAATTAATCACTCAAATAAGAAACATAACAAAAAACATAACCTCTGCTTGTTCAGATTACGCGTTTATTATTCAATATAGAGCACAATGATGTCCGAATCATATAAAGGGGCAGAGCTTGTATATACACTTTATTATTTTTAATAACACACTAGTTGTCATTGGACCGTAAGGTGATAATGTACATGCTCAATTGCAGAGTACGTACACTTACGAGTGACTCGGTACGGAACATATGACTATTGCGCAAATGCATCATGTGTTTGTCGTATATTTATTTGTAAATAGTGAGAAGGAGGAAACCGATACACTTTGATATGCCTATATCTATATATACAAGCGAAATAGAAAAAACTAACATTAACCCTGCTGCGGTATGCCGTTCGTATTTTACGCGAATTTCCCAGTACAAGGTTTACTTATTGAAAAAGCTTCTTACTTTCATTTCAGTGACCTAAAGATGAATGGAATGGGTCTCCTTCTGAGTAAAGTTCATTTGGCAAGAGAAAAATTATTTTCAGCCAAAAATCTTCTTTATACAAACATAGGAATATCAATAACTCTCTCAGCGTTGGGTGACACTTTGGAACAGCACTATGAAATAATTAAGGTTCATACTTTTTTTCTCAATTTTCGCTTGCGTTGCATCGTTACTTATGTCGTCGCTATATTCAGATAGAGATCGTACAGCATTGACGACTGAAGTAAAACAAATGATCGTTTTCATGTAGGGTGAACTAGCCGCTTGGAATCCAAGGAGATCGCGGAACATGGCAATTTCCGGTGCCTCAATAGGGTTTATCTGCCACCATTGGTACGCCTTCTTGGATACTCGAATGCCCGGCCGAAGTTTAGATATTGTCCTGAAGAAAGTGGTGATCGATCAATTAGTTTGTTCGCCGCTCTGCATTCTTGCCCTTTTTCTGACTGTCGGTGCGTTGGAAGGTACAAATTGGTCACAGCTAAAGAGAGAAATAGCACAGAAGTGGAAGAAGCTCTATGTGGCCGAATGGGTTGTTTGGCCGCCAGCACAAATATTTAACTTCTACTTTTTACCTACACGGTACAGAGTTCTCTACGACAATACCATTTCGTTAGGCTATGATGTGTACACCAGCCATGTGAAGCACACCGACGATGCGGATTAGTATTAACTTTCCTTCGTCTACTTCCCTCTATATCTCATAATAACTGGAGTAGTCAAATGGGATGCAATCACATTCACATCATCAACAGTCACTTCGCAATTCCCTCTGGACTGACCTGTTTAAAATCGGGAAACATGGGCAATGCTTTATCGGTCCTCAATCATCTTCCTGCTCCATTCTTCATCGGTATGTCGTTCTCGCCACAATTCTTCGTTGGAAAAAAGGTGAGCCTCCTTAGAACATGCCGTCGTGGATACCAATCGGCACCAATATCGCCACGAATAAAAGGAGATTACGAGCAACCAGTCGCCAATCGTTTGGAACAGCGTACGGCGCCAGTACGTGTGTTAACCTGTGAATCTATTTTTTAAAAATGAACATGCGAGCACGCTCTGTCATGACACTGGATAGTGCGATAACAATACAAAGGTATCCGCAAGTTGTGACATGCATCCCCTGCTGCCCCTTACCTCATGGCTTGCACAGACGAATATGAATGATGTAACTAGTAAATTGAGGACCGGGAATCTCGGCAGGAGTACTAACACTCCGTGTGAGTCCGCTGCCAGCCAAATATGACCTTGACCAACCAGAGTTTCCAGACTAATTCTTCCGAGACCGGCCAGTAAGACCGAATGTTTGCCGCGTAATGCCAAAGAAGCGTTTCTCAGCGCTATATAGCCAATAATCTGTCAAATATAGAGGAAACGATTGTCATCAGGTTTTTTGTTTTTATTCCTTTGGTGCGTGTCAATACCGAAATGTAGCGAAAGGAGTAATCCTCGAAATTACCGGTATAAACGCCACGTAAGAGTGGATCTCTTCGCATTCGGAAACAGAGTGGCAGAGAATGGTGAAAGTTGTGTAGGCGGTGAGAGAAATCAGGGCCAATACGGAGGAAAGAGCCGTACCGGGTACTTGGTGATGATCCAGCCTTTGTTGCAGTGCGACGAGACCAGCGCCGAAACCGACGCCCCAAGCAACGCTGTACCTGTCGACGCGCCAACGGGACCACCATTCTCTGATATCGTCGTCCGTTGTCACGAAGAGAGCTTTCCATGGACGCGTTACGAAAATCTTTTCGAAGAACACTTCGGACATGTACAGAATGGTGATAATCGAGATCAGCCCGAGTAACTTAAGGACAAGATACAAGAGAGCCCTCGGTCCGTACTCAGCTAAACTCGCTGAATGTATCCGTGGTGGTAGCCATATTAGAATATAAATAACTAGAAACCAAAACGACACGAGTGGCACAAAGTGGTAAAACTGATAAGGTCTGTTCATGCATAGGCACAACGATACCGTTAGTAGATTCAGTCGAAACATCACCTGCAAATCGAGAGTCAGCCTTTTAGCTATGTTACTTGAATGGCAAGACAAAAAGCACAGTGAGATCTACCGATATGGGTCAAGATTCAAAAGCGCACCCTTGCAAATCTGACGAGAGACACATCGCCCGTCTGCCAGAAGTAACAAAAGTGTCCGTAGCCCGACAGGAACAAATAGGCCGAATTAATTAGTCTCAGATACATGTATATAGGCAGAACCGTTCTTGCGCCCGTCACGTGATAAATGAGAACAACAGCCTGCATAAGACCGCGCCACTCATCCGTTTGTTCTCTATTCAGCGCACTCGGTCCACGTTCTCTGTCTTCCGTGAAGAACAAGCCCAATGCCAAGATATAGCCCAACGGTAGCCAGAAACTGAATTCACTGTAGTACTTGTTTTCTTTCATGAAGAAGTTTGTTCTATGTGGACGAAGTGAAAAGAAACGATAGAGTATTGTGTACTGAGAACGATATTAAACATTCCTATCTAACGCAACTAATAATATGCTAGATCGAACTGTTGAGACAAAAATATTCTCGATTACCTGTCACACAGATAGAAATAAGCCAATATAGCTGCAAATAACGCTAGCGTTGTAATTAGCGTGTAAAAGTCCTGTTCGTGCTGACAACTTTCTGCCATATCAACGGGAGTGATTGTAGGTGGTGTCTCGTCTGTATCTTCCCCCTCCTCCATTGTTATGCGGAAATACAGGTTGTCCGAACGATGATGACACAATTTCTTATACAGATAAGCACCACCACCCATCATGACGCTACAAGAGGGTGAAACAGAGAAACAGACAAACGCGAAGATGTCGAAGAGGAAAAGAGAGAGAGAGAGAGAGAGAGATAGAAAGGTAGACAGAGGAAAAAGAAAAGAAAAGAAACATTGATATCTTTCGATCACTTTCCTTTCATGACAGTAACAATGATGGAATAATGAAAAAAGTTGACGTATGTCTCACCAAAGTGCGAGCGCAGACAGCGATAACAATTGCAAGGTCGTCGCCGGTTCTGGATAACTGCAGCACCCACCATCGTCGAAATTCATGTGATCGTTACAGTATGCGTTTAATAAAATTTGAATTTTATGACGCAAGGATAAAGGACTCGCTAAATAACCATCCGGACTTTGCTCCAAAACTCCGGCTCCTACCAATCTGCTACTTTCCCATAATCGAGCTTCACTGTGCGCAAGAATCTGAGAAGCATATTTATATTGACCGCCACATGGAATTGACAGAAACTCTACCAATATATTGTTGAATAAATTATAAAGGTACTTTGGTCGCTGCTTCATTGTAAATATTAATTAACTTATTGTCGACACTGGCCAGCTGCATTGGCAGTCGTTCCTTTGAAACAGGATCCTGCATAGCCCACAGAAACCTGGTACCCTTCTTAGCAAGGGCATCAGCCGGCTGAACGAGTCTGACTAGTCCCATGCTATAGCGAGATTGCAGCTGATGCACATCGCTTGAATTACTTGCCAAGATATCGGCTGCTGCGCAACCGGCCACTATTAACGTCGGTTTCTCAGCAGACTGCAAAATGTTATAAAAGTATTGATTCAAGACAACGAGCCACTGTGCCGCTGCCACATTTTGGCCAACGGGAATGCACAAAATTGTGATCTGTTTATATAAGGGCAAACTCCGTACATACAACGCTCCAACCTCTAAAATCGTTAATCATTTGATCATTCAAACGTGGCCTCCATAGAAATTTAGCTACTAATCCGAGCTGTGCATCCTCAAAGTTCAGATCAGCATTCTCAGGTAACTCATCGAAATCAGAATTTCTTCCTTCGACCGCAAATTGGGATACAAAGTGTTTATACATTTGTCTGATTCTGGAATCCCCAATGAAGACAAAATGATTCTGATGACCCATGAAGGCCAAATATCGAAGACAGCGTCTACTATCCGTTTGTGTGTAGCGATGCATAGTGCAGCCATAAGGTTGCCACTCCTTGTCGCCTTTATATCTACCTTCTGACAAGAGCCATCCACAAGAGTCATTACCTGTTGAAAAAGATCAGAACCAAGAAAAACGAGAGTAAATAGAAGGAAATCGAGGTTCTCCTGTTTCAGCAGGAGCAAGGAGAAAATAAGAAGCGAGGGTAAACGAAAAAGTGCAAAGATCGGACGTATTTAGAATACTAACCGTATATTAAACGCATTAATCCGTGATAGAGTATAAACGCTAAAACTAAAGCAGCAGCCAGTTTTTTAGCACTTGCCACCGTGATCAAGCTGATAAAGTGTTCGGCCGAGGTAGGTGTCATACTTTTTAAAATACACGTGCACAGTTATTCTATTAATTTGTAGAAACACTTATAACAACGAAAAGTACGACAGACTTTTATGAATGTAACCTCAAACGCGTGCATTCTCCGCTTTTCAATATTTTCATGAGTCCTGCCGTGCGATCATCGATAGCGACTCCGATTATCGACGAATCTGACAACATAACGGCACCAGAGTATCGATTCAGTGGTGTAAACGACTGTCAACCCTCTTCTCAGTGTCGGTAAGTCGAAAAATCGTAATCTCTAGTGTGTATAATCGATAATCGCTATTCTTCACCACCGACGGTCTACAACGGCGTACATGAAGTGATATTTTTGGCGGGCATCCTTCCCAAGTGATTAGGACAACTAACCTGAAAGCAGCCAATCGGAGGAGCAGGTGACAAGCAGAAAATTGATAGAGTAATCACTTAGGCGCTACTATTAACAGATCTACGCAGAGAAAGAATTATTTTAGCTTATACGACGCACCTAAACATATACAGTTTAGGTATTTTTTATTCCGTTTGACCTAGACCCGTTACTCCGTCAAAGTCCGATTTGCCCGTTCTGCAACTCTATATGAAGGATTTATGTAAGCCATTCTACTGTACTCATTGTATCTTCCCGAACTTAGATTGCCGAAAAGACTCAATAATAATCATTCATTAATAGAAAAAGACGAAACAGTAGAGGAAAAACATCGTCATGCAGAGATCCGTCACAGCTTACTTTAATACGCGTAAGCGGCAAGCTACTGATGATTTACGCGGCAAAGCAAAGATTCTCATGTTGGAGCGTGAGCAATCAGGTCCTGTTTCAAAGAACTTACAACAAGTTGCTCCTTCACTGGTGCCTACCGCAGCAAAGATGACACCAACAGTTGTCAAAAGCACTCAGTTAGATGTGGCAAAGTCCGAACATCGTAGAATGACTCCTAGAATCAACAGAAAACTCTTTGTTCAGGAGGATCAAAGAGATATCCGTGATAGTTTTGCCAGATTGAAGAATGAGTGCGAAATGAAAAATGTGAGTTTTGAGAAAAAGGGTAATCTTAGCCCACGGAAGAAGGGTCAAACTATTAAGAGTGAACGCAACAACAGTACGGTACAAGCTTCTCAGTGTGGCAAGAGCAGTTTGGACCTTAAAATACCAGATTTGAGTCTGAACGAGATCCAAAGCAGAATATCAAATTCGTCTAGGTTGGCGGAATTAAAAGCCTCTATCGCGCGTATAAAGGCACAGGATCAACGGCTTGCCGAACTGAAGGTTAAGAGCGAAAATAATGACAAGATCGAGAATGTACCGAGAATCAAAAAGTTTGACAAAATACAACTGGAAATACCAGTAAGGTAATGCATTCTATTTCTCATTCACAGACGATATCACACGGTCATGATCATCATACATATCTCATATTTTTCTCACATTGCATTTCAGTCCGCAAAAGGGTCATCGCTCACCGGTAAAGACACCTTCAAAATCCATGAAGATTCCAGACAAGGCCAGTCCGCAGCGTAGACTCCTGTTCGAGCCGAAGCAAACGACACCGAGTCCTGTGAAAGGAAGCCCCAGTAAAGCTCCAGCTTATCAACGATACCTTTCGCTAACTGAAAGCGCTGCCACACCCGCTCTCCCACTGCCGTACAAATACAGATTTTTGGCAGAAGCTTTTCGCTGTATGGATACGGTACGTCGCAGTTTTGTAACAGTATTGCAGCATGTTTATTGACGCATTCTGTCTCTTCAAAAAGGTCTCTGCGATGTTGTATAATCGCGGCGAAGCGATCACTTTTAGAAAACTGAAGCCTGCTATCCAAGAGCTTCTGAGACGAGATTTTACTCTGGAACATTTAGCTTGCATAAAAACAATTTATCCGGAGGCTTACTCATTTTGCCAAGAAAAGATGCACTCCTTTGGTTCACTCTTGAAACAGGATAAGTATGAATTGGTGTTGACGCCCACAGTCTCAACAGGAAATGATTGTGGAATTGGGAACGAGAAGGACGGCGGCGACGTACCCAATGTTAAGATCAACATGGGGCCCGGACTCTTGCTCGAGAGAAGAAGAAAGTTTTTTAGTGTTCTCTTAGGTAGGTAATTGACCCATTCGCATTTCTTTCATTTTTTTTTTCTTCGATTCCCGTTATTAATTTTAAACCTTTTTACCGTAGGCAGAGTTCACGATGCCCACGAACAGTTTCTCCTTGGGTTAGAAACACCAATGAAGATTACACGGGAGAAGATAATGCGCTGGCATCCAGATTTCGATGTCGAAGCACGTTGTCTGGATATCGAGATGGCCGAATTGCCGAAAACACCATTAGTACAGAGGGTGTCTTCAGCTAAAGATGTTCTAGGTAAGGTCAATGATACGTAATACTATACTACTAATACGTTTTCTTCCAAATGACGCTTATTTAAACACCGGCCCCACTTACTTTATGAGCTGTATTCAGTGACTTTTTATTCACAGTATATACGCTTGTTTTTCTGTTGACAGAGAGAGCCCGATCGTTGTATAATCCCAACATGAAAGTGGTGGATAGAAAGGGTATTTCGCATAAGGAAGATAATAACATTACTGACGATTCAAGTGGATGCAAGGCCGAATTAAATACCGCCGAAAGACTTGACAACAACGAAAGAGATGCTCCAAATGATGAAGAAAATTTGACAAGCCTTGTTACCCCTCCTACAACTCCAACTACGGCTTTGTCGAACATGACGACCAAAAATGATTATTTAGCAACAGCATTTAAGGGAATTCCGAAGGCTCTTCTTGATAAGGTGGCGATAAGTTACTTTGTACGTGTCATATTCGAAATATTTTCGGTTAAATGCATGAAAATATTTCAGGTGAGAGCGAGACAGTCAGCGAGGGCTCTTGAATCTATAACACGAAGTCCGATGGCTGATAGAGAGGCTTCTCTTTATTCAAGACTACCTGAGTTAGCAAAAATCTTGCGAAACATTTTTGTTGCTGAAAAGAAGGGTGTTCTTACGCTAGAATTTGTACTGAGCCGATTGGATAACTCATTCCGAACTAAACTAACTGCGAACGAGCTCGATGAAATGATAAGACTGCTGTGTCGTCTATTGCCTGTTTGGACTTGCATCAAGAATGTGAGAAAGGTCGACTACCTGAAGCTGGATAGAGACGTCGACTTGGGTAAAATTCTAAAGAGACTAGAAATGTTGGCAAACAATAAGATATTTCCAAATTCACGATGATGTGTCATTTCTATTTGCATATTTTAATCACTCGCAATTATTTCGCCATGCTCGTTATGCTACGATCCAACCTTTCATTTTTTATATTTGATGTATTGACATAAAGGATAAAGGATATAAATGTAAAATGGGACAGAATCTGCAAGTGGTATTATTATATTGCCAGTTTTTATTTAACCCCTTCAATTGTTACTACCATAAACCTGATCGTTAATGTAAGTATGCAGATAGGATATTAGTTACTTTATTCCATGTAACTTCTTCGATTCTCGATATATAACATGTGCTCGGACTGGAAGCAAAGAAAAACATATAAAAAAATTGGATCGTTCTGAACATGAAAAGGCAACACTGTAGGGTATGGGATATACATGATGGACCATTACTACCTAGGGGATCATATCTGATCGTATCCATTTTTTCAGTTGATCTCAGTCTCACACAATTGATAGTATGACCGCTCACTGCACTTTGCATCGTTACTAACAGGTATCTGCGACAATAATCATTATCCAATATTTGAAAAGTGATAAAAGGTGAGTAGCATACTAACACGTTACTCACTTGCTCTTAGCTTTCTTCAGTAACACATTTGTCAGGAACATATTTATTAAATTCTATACCAGCCTTTAGCAGTGTGCTATCCAGATTCTCTTCTTCTGTTAATCTTTTTCTAGCCAATGGACATAAACAACCCGTATTTTCTTCGTGCACTGAGCAAATGGGATGTACGTGCCAATTGTCAAACGGCAGATGTCATTGAGTCTTTATTGGAGTCTACAATTTTGTAAGGAATCGTATTTTCTTTGCATTTATAATGGTTCCGTATGCATTATTGCACGTTGCACGAAATCTTTGCGACCATGTACGACATAACCTTTTTGAGACCATTTCTTCACTGAATACAAATCGATTTATATCCCTCGAGATGGATCGACCCTACTAGTCGACACTCGATTCAAGCGATCAATCAAAATGTATAGTAATTCATTATACGAAAGTGATTTGAATAGTACTTTGATTAATTCAAATATTCAAACATATTAAGAAAAATTCGACTTATTCAGAATATCCGAATAGTATGAAGTATTGAAAAAAATTTTTAATAGGTTCTTGTGAGAATCGTGAGCCAACGTTTTATACTTACTGATTGTAGTGGTTTTTACGGAAAATTCTCTTTATCTGTAGGATTTGTCCCGTTTCGAATTAATGAATTAAATAATTAACATAGTTTTGTATTTAATAAAACAAGAGTAATTTACATGATAAAGTTAAATGCGAAGCAAAAACGGTAACCGCACAAAATACGAGCAAGGGAATAGAAAATAGGAGAGGGTACGTTGACTTTTTATCGTTTTAATTGCCATAAAAATGTGTAATAATTATATATTCTACTAAGAATAAAGTTCTCTGAATTGGATATATCAAAGCTCTTGATAAATTTCGCATAATTTGATATTCTACGAATAGCTTGATAAATTAGAGATCATTATTACGATGCAAGTAAATCGAATGTAAGTAATGTACTCGAAGCATTATAATATTCAACTTAGTCCGAATAGTTCAGTCCAATTTTAATCGGCTCATTACTTGCAAATACATGAACGGTTCTGATCATGTATGTATCTATTGTGTTGCGCATTTCAACTTAGTGGAACGTTTCTTCGTTAATAGATCAGCTTATACATTGAAATCGGTTTTCTTCGATGTTTGTAATTTGGATACCGAGTGTCGCTAACGTAATGTTGTTGCTTTTCTGTTTTCTCTCTACTTAGGAAGAAGCCAATTTAGGCAATACATAGTAATTGGGATACTATGAAAGGATCGAATAAGAGAGTAATCCATTAAATGTCAACTATGAACATTATGTCTATTGCCATTGTATTACATTTTAAATACGTAACAGCATGATACTATCGATAAATACGCGAATATTCGTTAATCGATAACAAAGTAGAAATATCAATTTTGCTGTGATGACTTTTCTACGTGGATAACAATTGTCCCACGATAAAATCCTTCATCTTGTTTTAATGTAGGTTCTCTCTCTCTCTTTCTCTCTCTCGCTCTCTCTCTCTCTCTCTCTCTCCCTCTCTCTCTCTCTCTCTCTTTCTCTCCTCTTTTTCATTCACACATACATTTAGCCACTCGCTCAAACCCACACGTGTGAAAAAATTGCGCGCAGGCGGGTGGAATTTCTTGTAAATTCATTCATTTGCCGAGCAGAATTTTTCTTGTGGCACCGATGCTTTGACCAGACTGTGTCGCGCCTTTGTTGGAGCCTGCTTGAAGGCCGATTAAGCCCTCGCCAGCACGAAGTTGTTCCTCGGTGAACTCACGTTTGCATTCCTCTGCAGGCTTCGGTCCGAGATAGGGACCTTTCCACTCCGGATGCTTGTAAGTCTGTGTAAAAAAGCATAAACGCATATGATACGATAGTTAGTGAAGACGATAGTGACAATTTTACCGACTTCTCTATTTCCCGCTCACACTTACCGTTCTACCGAGCGCAAAGAGAGTCGTAATGACCTGTGCTATATCTTTTTTCTCCCATAAATCAACCGTTTGAAAGACATCCACATCATCTACGCCGTAATCCTTTAATGCTTTTTGAAACCTACGAATGGACGGCATATATAGTAAATGTGTTATTATACTGTCAAAGAGAGAAGGGTTTCAATGGTTTCGAATGAATAGATAAATTTACGAAACTCACATATTGATGTTTTCCATCATTTTGAACTGTCCACCGCTTGTATTGATTTTAGGTACAGATCCAGGCGCAATTTTATTCATTAGGTGACAGAGAACCTGCCCATCCTTCAGAACATCTTCAAAGGCTTCGCCGGGCGGGAACTTTTTGCCAATAACGGATTCTATCCATTCCTGCGCCTCCCGCTCTTGCTCCGGATTACGCTTAGCGGCGATCTGTACGCATAATAATACAATAAGATGCAATAAAATAGATATTTCATGTCGTCAAGACAGAAATACGAGTAAGTAAGAGAGAGAGAGAGAGAGAGAGAGAGAGAGTCAGAGAGAAAACAGAAGTAGGGAAGTGAAAAAGTTTTTTACCGGCATACCTTAGCGCGGACTTGACGTTCGAGTGCCATCCTTCCGTGATAATTCTCAGCGAAATACTGAAATTTCGTGGCGGATCGAGATTCCTCTTATACGCTCTTTCTTGCATTCTTTCTCTCTCTCTCCTTCGCCAACGCTAGAACAAAAATACGAAACTGTGTATTCCAACCAACGCCTACACAACGTCGTTTCCACGATTTTCATCGCAAGAAACTAATATTAGATCCGTACAGAACTTCTCTCTCTCTCTCTCTCTCTCTATCTATCTATCTCTCCCTTTCCCCTGATTTCTCTCTATGTCCATTGCATTCTACTCGTTTCTCGAATTCCGTAGAAAAAGTTTCATTGAACGACTTTTTCTATACGATCTTTAGCGGATTGCAACAATAAATGTTTGCTGCTTTGTTCAATCGTCTGATTAATAGTCTCGTCCAAAGCAATCGTCAAACTATAAACGTAAACGTAAAAAACGCCATCGATCGGTCTCAATTTCAAGATGTTACCAGCATGGCCACCGGATATTTCGAGCGATATGCCCTTGCGCTATTTTTCTTCTATGCATCTCGTAACAAACTCGTTTTTCCAATTCCGTCAGGAGAACAACGACTACAAAAGGAAAGGAAATGAGAACGTGCATGTCCCTGTCTAATGTGGAGGTGAAGTGTCAAATATATAAAGAGAGAACGATAAAAAGAAGAAAATTGGGAGAGTATTTGGAAATCCATTGAGTGTGAATCACGTTTAAATATAGTTACGTCTTCGCTCTGTCAGATGTGACACAACGTATGCTACTAAACGCTTTCCATTTTGAGCAACCCGACGACATACGCGGAAGAAACAAGATGTAAAGGTAAGAATTTGGAATAAGGCTTTCACCTATTAATTTATTAAAATGGTTGCATGATGATTGGGCACAGACAGATCGTTCAGTTTCCTCGCTTAAATAACTGAATTACGACGAAAAAGCTGCG
Organism: Cryptocheilus praepositus; assembly: GCA_033815515.1. Lineage (NCBI taxonomy): Eukaryota > Metazoa > Arthropoda > Insecta > Hymenoptera > Pompilidae > Cryptocheilus > Cryptocheilus praepositus. The sequence goes on along the minus strand of JAWWQZ010000112.1, from coordinate 102,887 downwards.
TCCCTCAAAAAAGATGCCCGTGGCCTTATTAATACGAATGAAACATCGTACTCCGCCCCCCGCCCGTACTCTTCTCTCTCGCGCTCTTTCTCTTTACCTAACTCTCCTCTCTGATTCCAAAATAAACGCGCTTTGGAATTTGTCCAGATGGTCAATTTTGTCGGCCCTATTATATCCTCCCGCTCTTATTAATCGCTGCATATGACAAGCGCAAACGTAATTTCGTTTGTGAAGCAATGAGACATGCGGGATCCACACGCTAGCAGGTGTCTTCAGTGCCAAGAAATAAGAAATTAGAAACTGTACGCGTATACAATTTTGATATTTCGCAAAAAGCTTCGCTACGTATGATTATTCGGTCCGATTAGGAGGCAAAATGCCAGAAGTATCGCACGGAAAAAGTCTTGGAGCGTCGCCGATTTTTCTCGTAACATCATTTCTAAACGATTATTTGTCGATAGTGGTATAATTTGTCCATGCTTACGATGAATTATTTGAAAAAATCGCGGTGGACTGAAGTATCTGACAGACGACGGAATAGAAGAGACACCTGCCGGTAAAATATAAAACAAATGCGCCGCCACCTATGATAAGCCCCCGAAATAAAGGACAAGCGCGATTTCTTCGAGTATAGTTGCCGCTCTTTCTTTTGGCAATGGCGCGACCTCTTTCGGGCAAGTTCGTGCCGTTCCAATCACGAAAACCGCCCCTGTCCCTTCGGTTCGTTCCTTCTCACGGATTTTCGAGCCAGCGAACATGTCTTCAGGTAAATCGTTCTCTCTCGATTCTCCGTTTCTTCCACGAGAACATTTTTTCTACCAATTCCCACCGGATGTACGAAATAAGCGGGTATCGAAACATGAACTGTACATTTGGATTAAATGTAATTTTGGTCGGGAGGTTTCGATGAATGCAAGACGAACTTGCTTCAGAAAGCTCGAACATAACCTTCAATTCTGCGGAAATCTGCCCATGCTTTCAACGTGTGTAACGCGTATATTAATGCGCACGTATAGGTACAAAAGCAGGCGTACATCCGCATTCGTCCATACGCGAACTTTTCTTCTATTGATGACTCATTTTTGTCCAAAATTCTTTTCGAATGCGTACCACCATTTCGTTTCATCGCCACCAGTTTTTCGTTAAGCGTTCATTACGATGACGTTCAAAGGCGTAACGTCGTTCATTACAACCATCTGGTTTCGCAAACCTCAATCATCTTTGACGTCTTTCACTTGAAAATGAACGATAATAAAATAGGTTGATAAGCGGAACTCTGCGATCATTTTTAGAATATTTTTCGTCCAATTTGATTAGATCAATACTATTTGGGATCGCAATACTAAAAAAAAATATGCACCCCATCTTATTATGTGTTAGATTTAACACTTAAAATATCCACATTAGACCTTTTTTACATTCCATACTTTCTTTCAGGCAAGAAGGGTAAAAAGAAGAAGTGTAGGACAGTGGATCTTATGTCCTTTCTGGCTGACGGCGGAGGAACAGCGAGTGTACCATTAAAACCAACTAGCTGGGCAGATGATGTGGAAGACGAAGGGTTTTCACTGAGGAGCAACAAGGAACCTGTGATATTGCCCACCGCTCCTAGGGCTGCACGTGGTCCAGGTATAGATGAAGAGAATATACCAGCTAATCCTCCGTTTGTCGCCTACATCTCAAATTTACCTTACGACGTGGACGAGGATGACCTGGCAGAGTTCTTTGCTGACATGAAGGTATATATTGACCATGTACATCATTGAATCCCACTTAGCGAGTGTATTCTAAATCACTGCGACATTTCCAGATTTCTAACATGCGTTTACCGAAGGATTCCAACAAACTTCGAGGGTACGGTTATGTGGAGTTCGAAGATCGTCAGAGTCTCATCGACGCACTCTCTATGACTAATACGGTAAAACGAGCGTCCAACGTTATTGATTGCAGCGGCAACGAGTTGTCAACTCGAAGACGTTTTAACGCTTGTTTCCTTACAGACGATAAAGACGAGACGAGTAAGAATTGAAGTCTCTACTAGTAGCGACGATCGACGTGGTGGCAGTCGCATGGGACGGGATAATCGTCGCGACATGTACGACGATCCAGAAAGAACTTCAGGAGACTGGAGGAGCGGCCCACGAGATGATGCTGGTACTGGCTCTACCGATGACTCCTACCGTAGTCGATATGATAACAGGGATCGAAGAAACGAGAGAGAGAGTAGGTACTCTGGCTTTTTTGGCCTATCTTCGTTTATAATGATTTATAATTTCAATTGTATTCCGATGTGCATTCACAGCTTCGGATTATGACAATAAGCCTGGTGCGTGGCGCGACAGAGACTCAAATGATAGAGGTCGATCTGTATTTGGAGACCGAAGTGGCAGTGGCGGCGCTGGGGCTGGAAGCGGTGGATTCCGCGATGATGAACGGACTGACAGGGAATGGTCCCGTTACGACAGAGGAAGCAGTCGCGACAGAGATGGAGATAGAAGTCGATCCGGAGCATTCGGTCCAAGAAGAAATTACGGTGGCGACTCCGATTGGGAGCGCAGACCAGGAAAAGGCAGCAGCCTGGAGTCGAAGCGTAATTAAAATTCTACGCGGCTTTGACATGCTAACTTTCACGAATAGCTAGAGTGTTTTTAAATCGCTTCTCACTGCGTTCGAATTCACAGCTTCGGAACAGAGAACTAGACCCAAACTGCAACTGCAACCGCGGACGAAACCAGTCGAGCCGATAACTGTGAGAGAAGATCCTTCCTCTGATACTTCTGCTAGCGTTGGTGGTGGCAACAGTGGAAGCGGCAGCGGTAATGGTAGTGCTACTGCTGCTGGTCCTCCTCCACCACCTCCATCCGGTGCTGTTCCATCAGTTCCATCTGCTAATATTTTCGGTGCTGCACGACCTGTTGATACAGCATCCAAGGAAAGAGAAATCGAGGAACGTTTGGCGAGATCTTATGCCGAATCTAGATCCAAGGAAGACGGGTAAGTGCGAGGTGTTCGGTCTACTTCGACTAGTACTGCATTTCACGCTAACAACATGCATTGCATATGGTCGTTTCAGAGATTCAGAGAGGCGAGCTACAAAGGACGGTCAATGGGGGCGACGTAACGGAGTAAGCTCGTCGCTTTTACCCCTTCCACGTTTCGATATTTCAAACACGCACTTATAACATGTATTTTTCTTCGAAGGAAGGGGAAAAAGACAAGGAGAGGCAAACGTGGCGTTCCGAGGAGGACAGCAGTAGCGGTAGAATGCGACGACCAATCGAGAGAGCTGCACCGCGAAGTCAACCATCTTCAAATACCTCGGCACGCACTTTTTCTGGTATTAAATAGATTGCTGTCGATAATGTCGTCTTTGGCAACACCGTACTACCGTGTCACCGCCTTGAATCTATTTCTTTTTAACTACAATAACACGTTAATAACGCTAATAATAACATTGTATTGTTAGAGCAACAAGGTGGAGGGAACAGCGTGGGAGAGTCTCGTGGAGGACCCTCTGCATCCCGCGCCGGTGCCGCTGTTGTTTCACAAGGCGCGAAAGGTGCCTCAAAGACAAATGATATGCGTCGAACTCTATCGGATAGGTAATTATTATCTTACAATTAAATTACTATTTTCGCTTATGCGTCAGTCAATGAACCGATGCAAATCACTCTCTTTAGGGAACGAAAGGAGAAGGAGAAAGATAGGGACGACATTAGTCGAATGCCAAAGGCAAGGGTCGAGCAAGCGCCACCGGTAAGTACCAATCACAATTTTTCACCCTGTCTCAATAAGTGTTATCTGTGATGAGACGACGATGACACTCGGCAAATATACTTAAATACCATTCCTTTCCAGAATTTTGTCGCTTCCAATAAGTATTCTATGCTCCCCGATGATGAAGACCCCGACAATATCAGCGATGATTAATGACAGAAGACGAAGATTGTTCTCTATCTTTCTCGTGACATCAGTCTGGATTATCACACGCAATTCATGTCCTATATACATACATGTGCGCAAATGTATATACATATGTATGTATATATGTGCACATACGCGTACGCATGTACATAGGACGAAACGAATTTTCAGGAATAAGGAAATCGTCCAAATGTAGCGATGTTTCGAACGAAGGTTGTACCATTTCCGGAGAAATACGACGAACATTTTTACTAAATTGCGTAACGCTTTTTTTGATTACCGAAAATCAGAGGTTGCGTCTTTGGAATGTTTGTCACACTCTCTCTCCTGTCTATCTCTCTCTCCGATTGTGTCAAATTTCCGTTTGAAGTATTCCCATCAACGTCCGACTGCGTCTTCGGGACAATCATCCAATATCTTTTTTTTTTTTTTTTTATAATTCAGAACGAGCAAATATTTGTATCCTACTGTACGAGGTCAAATGTGCATAAGTAGACCGGATGACAATCCCAAGGAGAAAGAACGGGGAAAAAGTACGCCTTACGATTTAACGGTTAATATTATCAAATCTTAATTTTTTAATGAAATAACTCTAATTACCTCACTCCTTCAGTTCATAATATAAACATGTACCACTGATTTCTATTTAACTTTATTTTTATAGTCTAATACAATTAACTATTTTGATCAATATAATATAGAAGTACACACTCACTGGCATAATGAATACGTATATACATAGGAAAACGGAGGAGGGATTATGAATATTGGCTGCAATCAAATCGCGGTATCGCGTGCATATATATATATATATATATATATATACATGTGTATATATATAAACGTATGCATATATTCTACCCAGTTTGTGTGTGTACATAACTGTTCCGCAAATGAGGAAATAGACAAATTATTTCACGTGACATGGTAGATGCGATGTGCGATGTTGTTTGAATCCGTTACTGTTGTGTGGTTGCCTGTGCTAATTGACGTAGTTGTTTCAGAACAGTTTCTAGAAGCTTCTTCTTATCCCTTTCGCTTTTTTTCAAAACTGAGAAGACTGTCTTTTTATCAGATTCCTTTAACCTACAAATGAAGGTGTTTAAGAGCAGAACGCGTACAAATGATTGAAGATAGAAGGAACAATGAATGTTTTTCATTCAAAACATATACTAACTTTTCTAACAGCAGGACTGCCATATTAGGTGTAACAAGGTCATACTTGCTAGATTCATGACCGTAATCATGAAAATATGTTGGCCAGTCCCAGCTCATGAATAAGTCTAACAGTTGCCTAAGTCGGCCAAAGTACTGCAGTAGTGTGCCTTCTGGTAAACCGGGTACTGGTTCTGAGGCAGCAAATTCTACACGACAATAAAAAAAATAGCATATTTATCAATTTTATTAATATTTGTCAGTTATCGCATAGCACGGTATTTTAATGAAATTTAATCAAACAGTGTGTGTGTGTGCCTTACGCTCGCATTGTATCGTGTCAAGATTAACTTGTTGTAGCGCACCCATTGATATTTGTTTTACGTCTTCGCTTATCAGTATATCAAGGATAGCTTTTGCTATGTGAGAACAAGCTGCTTTACAAGCTACTTGAGCAACTTCATCCTGAAAAATTGTTAAACGGTCTGAGAGTAGTAAATTCATTAGTTTTCATTGTTTACGTTACATATACTACGTTACTATTGGTTTTTACCATTCGCTTAGAAACTAGATCACGCGCATGGTGTTATTACCGGTAAATCCGTGAAGCACGTAAATGTACTCTGAAGAAAAGCGATGAGATCGGTTATGAACCCAGATGCGTGCCCTTGAGGTTCAGCCAATGACCAGTCGTAATTTTCTAATTCGAGAAACTCGTCGAGCTTGTTTATCAATTTCTCGCATATCTGCTTTTCGGCATCATCCCTAGCGACGCGAAACATGGCAGACTCTACACCCACCGTGTTATTACTGAGTTGACCCTCGTGAGGAGTCCTAAACATGTACAATTAACTTTACGTTGTAAGGACGACATAAAGGTCAATAATCAATTAAATGGCACAGTGTAAGGTAACATAGTGTGTAACGGTAGGAAGTCTACAGTAATCAACTTACCCAGTAATATTAGTTACAAATTCTTCCAAATACTTTGTTGATTTTTCAAGGTAACCCGTATCGATAATTATCTGAACGACTTGCAGCAACGCGAGCGACGGCTTGCGAAAAAGTGACGACAAGCATCCACTAAAAGTTCTTGTGAGGAGCAGGTTGGTCGAACGACAAATCATTTCGTCTATCTCGTTCTGAGTATAGTCCAAATCCTCGGCGAATTTGAGACAAGCATAAATAAATTCTTTGACCTCTCGATAGACTCGCGGTACTATTGCCGAGAACGGAAATTTCCGTGGAAAATCAGACGATTCTAGGTCCTCGTCCCGGTAGGGAAAAGAACCGATCACTTGGTCATACTCTGTCTGTGATGAAACTTGAATAGGTAAGAAGCTGTCTTCATCGAGGATGTCCCTAAATATTTGAACCCAGTGTTGCATCAGAACCTCGTTGTAGTGAACTCTAATTTCTTGCAGTAAGCCCCACAATTGGCCAACAGAGTAACCGTAATTCTTGAAACAATGAATAGAATAAAAACTTTATCGTCGCATTCTTATCGTTATTATCCTTACAAGGAAGTGACTCATGACCAGATTTTGAAGAATCTCGGCTCAGTTGACTCACCCGTAGTGTAGTGTTAAAGACCATGATCAAATTCTTAATTTTTAAGATGAGAGTAGCATCAGTACAATAGGCCTGTAAAGAAGAACGGGGCTGAGTGTAACAAGAAGAATGTTAATGTTAAACAACACAGAGCAACGAATCTATGCACCATCAGTCACACACTAACCGAATGCGTGCGAAGAGAATTGACAATATTGGATAAAGCCGATGACCATAGCTCGTCGAGATAGGACCTTGTAGTCAATCCATTGCCGGTATTTAAAATATGATCCTCGACGACAAAGAAACCAACGATACCGTAAAGGTAGATTTGATATCCTGCAATGCTCTCGTGCTGGAAGTATAAGTGACCACTTTAAAAGTTACATAATTTGCTTTTTCTTGTATTGCAGTAAACGGAAACTCAGACCAACCATGTTGATGGGAGACTGTAATACTAATCGAGCTTGTTGCTTTCTTTGCTGCCTATAATATGCCTTAAACGTTTCACCCTCGCGTAAAACGGTGTAGATGTGCATGCAGCGATAAACAGGGCTAAAATCCATAGAGTCCTGTGCACTCAGTTCCTCTTCAGTATCAGAAATGGAAGACGATTCTTCTATCTTTTCAGATCCAGTGCTGTCAGCAGGCGTGTTGTCAGTCAAAATACTACTATTACCATTAGCAGTCGACAAACCCTTCTTCCGGCGTCTCCTACGGCCAGTTATCTCCGCTTCATTACTTAACTGTTCAGCGGTCTAATGAGAAAGATTAATAAAACAAAGACACATCTTAAAACATATTGCAATTGTAAAACACAACTTCAGATTAAAGAAGTTGAGAAAACAATACGTAACATGTCGCATAGCCACTTCACCAATTCTAGGTGAATACTTTCTAATATTCTCGAGGAAATCTCTCAAATCAGACATGGATGCATCCTTTATATTCTCTCGTAACCTGAAAAATGTTATCTGTGCATTTCAATGAACCATCAAATAATATGCATAGTCTAAGTTGACAGTTCTCACCTTGGTATTTGCTTTGTTATTTGAGCAGAAAATCTGTAATTATTTACTTTGGGTAAGTCTTTATTTTCTAACTGCTCAAGAGTTTTTAGAGCTGGATAATAACGCTTGTCCTTCAACTGTTTCTGTAGCTTAGCGTATGCAGCCAATACAGGGAGACAAACTGTCAGACTATCCACTGCAGCTGCCATATTGTTTTCTACATTACGAGCTCTCACCAACTCCTCACCTTTCTCAATGACTCTGGCTGATGTAGAGCTGATACGTCTATCTAGTTCTAATATTTCAGCCTTCAAGAAGACAAGTTAGCTGAGGGAAAGATTAAAACGGAAAAAAAAATATAACAACAGTATCTGTGTGCATCACCAACATTGAGCTGTTGTGCCTGAGAGCGAACTTGAAGGAGTTCCCGTACAGAATCAATGAAACCTTGGTAGTGGTGATTACACATTCTCTCTATGTCCCTGTCATGTGCTTTGATTCTTTCATCCAGTCTTTCCATGAATTTCTGATGCTCTTGACTGTCGTATATCGCTCTGTAAGGGTACATGGAAGCATTTCAAAATCGGAAATGCTACAGTTCACATGTACGTGTGCCGCGTGAATATCTTGTCTCTGACACGAATGCACAGGGATAGTACGTCGAATGAATAACTTGAAATGAAAGTAGAAGAAGGATGCGCGATACCTTATGACAAGACCCAGATAATCGGTATCGGTTGATTCGATTTCCGACAAGAAATACTCGTGTCTGGGAAGCATGTCAGCGATGACGCTCGACGACATGTCATTTGTTTTGTACTGTTTACAGCGGTCAAATTCAAAACGTGAACCTTCTCTTCTGTATGCTTCAGAATAGTGTACCCGTATTCGCTAGCTCATTTACACGCTCCCGCGCTACACTACTTTTTAACAGTGCGGACGTTCACCGCGCGGTTTAACGCTCAGGCAGCTTCGTGTAGGTTATGTTGTGCATTGAAGCGCCCCTTTCCACGAACAGAACTGTTACCAATCTACAAAAATATCGAGCCGAAGAAATCGCCAATCTGGGTTGCACGGTGATCTTATTAAAATTTCCAAGCTGGCTAAAGGCTAAAGCTCGAAATTGCATTTCTCTCTGAAAAAAGGGATTTACATTAGAGCAAATATTTAGAAATGGGAATAAATTATATTAAACCCTGAAAACGTCGCCTTCTTCTAGATTTCTAGAACTATTTAAATCTTTTGATATCAAGGCAGTTTCTAATTCTTTGTTTTTTTAAGTTCGATAGTGTAGAACAGATATTTAAAAATGGGAATAAATGAAATGAAACCAGAAAACGTCGTCTTCCTCTAGATTTCAAGGACTACGACTTGGTAGTTACTTCGACACCAGGTTGCCCCACGGAAATTAATCCAGACAGACCAAGATCGTCGGGATATTGTTCAAATAACTCTTACCACGGAACCAGCAGTAATTGCAGTGTGTCAGGGGACCAGAATAATTACGAAATCGAGGACAAAGTCCCGGAAAATGTAGGGAACACTTCTCTGGACCAACGCGATGAATCTGGGATCGTTGCATCTCCGCAAACACGTCTGGAAGAAAACGCTACGTCTGTTCAAAATGGAACATCTGAAGTGGATTCTGTTATTTCGAATACTCCAGTACTCGCAGAAGCGGATCCCACGAGTTATTTCAGTTCGACGACTGGCATAGAGTCTGGATATATGTCTGGATATATGTCTGGATTGGATTCAACAAAGTCGCGGATAACAAGGTAAGATTATTTAGTTATTTGGTATGCATTTACACATTTTCAGCTTTTGTGTTAGATATTTTAAATACTGCAGTATTACAAAATAATAGAAATAGCAAAGCATTCAATGTCAATGTAAAATTATTGAGTTATTTGGTATGCGTTTACACGTTTTTAGTATTTGTGTTAAATATTCTAAATACTGCAGTATTATAAAATAATAGAAATAGCAAAGCATTCAATGTCGTTTAGACTGTAGTTCAATTTGCTAAATTATAATGGCACTTTGCAACGTTCATTCTTCAAACACTTTAGATGTGATACAAATAAAAATGTTCTATGCATATGCTGATATGCAATATATCACATGTATATATATATCATGTATATACATATCATATATATATAATATAATATATAATATATATGATATGTATATAATATATCATATGTAATATACACTGTACCAATATTTCAAAATAGTGTTCCACTGCTTGAAACGTATTATAGTTTCGATTTGAATTAAGCAGCTCGCTATTGTGAAAGATTTATCCATGAAAAGTTTTATTTATAATATTATGATACAATAATAAATCGCATCTAAAATGGGATTCAATGGATATGTAGTGGTATAATATGAATGAATATTTAACGTTAGGGGGTCGACATAATTTTCAAATGTTTCTTTGCCGCAGATGTGATGAACAAAGAAGAGCAGCAAATCGTCGAAACAAAAATCCATGGGAACCTATTCCTTTTACAGAAGGCACTAAGGATATTCCAAACAGCAAGAAGAAAATGTTCAGACTTCCGACACACATTCAATCGTCTGAATGTTCCCCAGCAGTACGTAATAAATTCAGACTTTCATTGGAACATATTAATAATGCAGTGTTAATTTCTTTAAGATCGTTTGGTCAATGCCGAATTTTCCTTTTACAGAAGAAACGCAAGTATTTGTGTAGCGATAGAAAAAGCGTTGCTCTATTTAGGTTTTTACTAAACGAGTCTGACATTTATGAAAAGGAGCCTGTTAATAAACCTTCAAAGAAGACAGCGTTTAGTACTTTAAAAACTGGTAAGCAATTGAAATTCGCTTAAAAGATAATTGACGATAATTAAATGTTCGTGAAACGTGAAAATTGCATTTTACTGTAGACTATGTTTTTTGAAATGCTGCATTGTTACTACACTGTGCAATACGTGTATATTAAACATATTCAACTAACAAAAATTCAATCACTAAAATAATTAACACTTTGACTGCCACGGTGGTCACCGATGACCGGCGTAAAGTATTCTACTATAAATGCAAAAAAATTCGACATGAAGCCTATTTGTAATCTAGTGAAAGCAATTGATATTGGAATGGTGCTTCAATAATTTGGCTTCTAACAACACTTGCCTTACCTTCATTTTACACAATTTAATCATACTCTGTAGTATTTTATCGCATCGCGGTTCTAACATAGCAAAATACGCTTGGCAGTCAACGTGTTAATTGCTTTTGCATAATATGTGTATGTTTAATACCGGTAAACCTTTTATTACAGTGGATCTAGAGGATTTTCAAAAATCTTTCTACGACATCATAAATGCCCCTGGCAAGCCAGACTTTCATTACTTTGCCACGAAGACCCTAACTAAACACACCCAACCGGAACCCACCCCCATAGAGTCCCAGGACCCAACAAATTCGAATGACGTCGAAATGGGTGATGACATTGGATCGCCATGCAGGTCCCCAACCCCTTTTGAAGACCCCATAAGCCACGAGTCTCAAGATTCCCCAGCTTTCGACGATCAGACAGAATTGCAGACCTCGACGCCTGAATGTCCGCTGGTGCAGAATGATTATCAGCGACTCATCAGCAAGAAAGTGGAGCAGATATTCAAGGATAACGAAGAAAAGACGGAGATTGAGAAGGCGGTTGCCAAGTGGCACGATATGTTGCAGCCGAAATTGGCGGAGGCGGAAAGCAGGAGCACTTTTAGGATCAAGGAATACGCCACGAAGATCATTGATGTCCTGAGGAAAGCTGACGACGAGCAATTGGAGTTTGAGAAAGTTGTTGAAGGCCAGACGGCGCCAGAAGTTGCAAGATATTTTTTGGCTACGTTGCAGTTGGTGAGAATTTCTTATTTATTTATTTATTTTAATTGCTCTTGAGTGGTAATGGTCTTGGTACCATAATCTGTGATATCGGTGGATCTTATGTAATTATAAGCATATTCTAGCATGGATCGATGCATACGTATCAATTCAAAATATAATAATGTCAAATAATCAGTACGCGCCTGGATCGTATAAGTAATTAATGATAAATATCAATGAATTGTAAATTCTAAGCATGTGGCTTTGCCTGTACAATAATTCTAAGCATGTAGCGATGCCTGTACAATAATTCTAAGCATGTAATGCCTGTAAAATAATTCTACACCTGTTAAGGACATTATTTATCTCTGCGATAACCAAAATACATTTATTATACGATAGACATGTATATTTGTTGTTTCAGGCCAATATGTACAACGTGGACATAAAACCTGGTGCTGACGTGAGAGACGGAGTAAAACTTCAACTGCTGGACAATGGAAGCAACACCTTCCAAGACTTTTAAGAACATAGCTTTAACTTTAAACCAAACAACACATTAGTTGCTCATAAGACTGACAAAGTAATACTTAGACACATACGTTCTTGGTATAACGTATAACTTTCTATTTTTTATATCATTCCGTAGATTGCTAATCTACATACATTTATCAAATGTTAACTAAACTAAGTTCACGCTGTGCGTTGTGTACTTGTTTCTAAGCGAAGGAAATCTAGATCAAAGAGGTGCGATGCATGTTTTTGATATGCTCTGTTTTCAAGAAATAAATTATTGAGAAAGTGCGATGTGTCCAAGTGTGTTTTTGTGTTGCGTAAACATTTTATTAGATGAATATATTCATCGTTTGTTTACAAAACTAATTGACGCAATTTCAGATTGCTTTTACAGCCACAAATATGGTACGTCTACTTGATAAACAATTTATTATAAAGCGTTCACTTATAAAATCACATATTTTTTAATTATAGAATGCACGTTTAGTCTCCGCAATTAGTAGTTTTGAATACGTATAATATTTTACGGTTCCTTAACTCAGTGCGTCAAAATCAAGTGGCGAACACTGATTATTGCTTTTTAATATACCATACGTCTTCTCCGCAATATTTTTAATGGACCGAAACATGATTTTTATTGGATATAGATACCCTACTTTATACAAAACTCAATTTTCATACTTATCTGATTGAATTTCTTTTCTTTTTTATTAATTGCATGTTTCCGTAACTTATTTCTTTCTATTACTGTTCTGCGACACATCTATTATTTTCTTTTTATCGTATACTCTATATTATTATACAAGTTATGATATTTTACACGTAATAATAAATTTTTCTTCTTTATTACAGGCGCCAGGACATCGCACCATCATTTTAACTTGAGCAGCTTCGCATTCATAAGATCGCAGCAACAAATCATCAAATACGCATCGTTTGACACTCCAGATTGGAACGCAACTGACTTACGAACAATTAGTTACAAATTATTGAGATACTAGACTATATTCTAATGCAATTTTACATTACGCTAAGTATGGAAGCGTTAGAATAAATTTTTTTAAACAATTTTTTGTACAGTATTTTATGAGAAAATAAATGAGTTAAATGTAATTCTGCGTTCTCTAATCAATTAGTTATAAGATTCCATTTATCCACTATCCCTCGCTGCTATTAATTCTTTGTCGTAAAACATTCAAAAATTAATCCAACGCTACTGAGGAACTGTCAAAAAGCAAGGCGATGTTTGAAGAAGGCAAGAATTTTAATGTCGCAGACTTCTAAACAAATACCATAGAAGGATCCTTAAAAGTGGTAAGTATTGCTAAATCAGTGGTAAAAAGCATAAAAAGTTGGTGAAAGTTCAAAATCAGCTTCGGTTTAAACAATAAACTCAACCCTAAATTTGTAAAAATTTGAGTTGAGTTATGCCACCTCTTAAGTCTTCATATTATCCTAATACGATATCTGAAAATTTTCCGAAAAATTTTGGAGCAACTTGTGCCACCTCTTAGGTCCTCATATTTATCCTAATACGATATCTGAAAATTTTCCGAAAAATTTTGGAGCAACTTGTGCCACCTCTTAAGTATTCATATTCTCCTAATACGATATTTCAAATTTTTCGGAAAAATTTTCCACTTTTGCCACCTCTTCGGTATTCATATTCTCCTGATACAATATCTCAGAATTTTCGGAATTTTCGGAATTTTCGAAATTTCACTGGATGAATTTAACGTGAATTTCGAGACTTTGTAACAGGAGAATATAAGTATGCAGGAGGTGGCAGAAGGTATCGAAAATTTCTTCGGTGGAAAATTTACTTCAGCATTCTGTTTGAATACAACTTTTACAATTTCCTGAATTATTCCGGATAATTTCCAGGATTTTTTAACAGGAGAATATGAGAATTCGGGAATATGAATTTTTATCAGAAAATTCAGGGATTTTGTAACAGAAGAATGAAAATATTTTAGAGGTGGCAGGAATATGATGGTAGTTTAATTATTTAAATTTTAGCGGCTTTTTATCGAAAATTACGTGTGGCGCCATCTTACCATATTCCCGTAAACTACTAGCCAATCAAGTGAAAGAAACAATTAAGTTTATATTAAATTCTTTCTACTCCTTTTATTACTTCTCCACAATATCAGGATTGTTGTTAAATTGTTTTATACATTTAGCAACGCTATTATTATATTTATTTATAATTAATAAATATTTAATACAAACACGCACTTGACTCTGGTGATTGAGAAGTTTCTGAGATCTGCGAATAGATGGCGCCACATATACTGATTGCCAATAAGTTGTTTACGAAAACTTCTAAGAGATGGCGCCACATATACCGTTTGCCGATGAGTAATTTGCGAAAACTTCAAAGAGACGGCGCCACAAATAAAGATGGCCGACGAGTAGTTTGCGGGAATTTCGGAGAGATGGCGCCACTAATACCAAAGTCAAATGCCTGTTTGTATTAAACACGTATTATTTAAAAATTAATATTATGATACTGTTACGTGTACCAAACCAATTGTTATTAATTATAGTACTGTGGAGTCTTAATAGAATGAAGGGAGAGATTTATTATAAAATTAATAAGATGTCGATGCTTAAAAATTTCTTAAAAAAGCGCGGAAATTTAAATGAATATAATACGTTTTGTTAATTACTAATCTAAATTGTTTTTATTGTACATTTTGCTTTGTATTCTAGACCCTGGGGCATTGTACAGTTATTTGATCCTATTTATTATTAAAATAAAGTGTAATAGCAGCAAAGGTCTGCAGTAATTTGCAATGAGCTTGTTTTTAAACAATTATTCAGTTAATACATGTATATATATAATTAATATATAAAAATTATCCATATTATAATATTATTAATAATTAATTGAATCATTATTATTAATTAATTATTAATTAATTCATTATTATTTATTGTTTATTAAGTAATAATGAATTAATTATTAATAAATCATTATTAATAATTGATACGTAATTAATTTTATAATATGAATAATTAGTATATATTAATTATCCATATTATAATTTTATTAGCAATTAATTAATAAATTATTTATTATGTATTAAATAATAATGAATTAATTATTAATAAATCATTATTAATAATTGATACATAATTAATATTATAATATGGATAATTAATATATATTAACAATATATATATATTTATTTATTTATTTATTAATTGTGTATGTATATATTAATTTAATAATTGTTTAAAAACAAGCTGACTGAAAATTAGTGCAGACCTTTGCTGCTGTTACACTTTATTGTAATAATAAATAGGATAAAATAACTATACAGTGCCCCAGAGTCTAGAATACAAAGCACAATGTACAATAAAAACAAATAGTAATAAATCGTTATTAATAAATGATACGTAATTAATATTATAATATGGATAATTCATATTTATTTATAATATATATATTTATTTATTTATTTATTATATATATACATATATTAATTGAGTAATTGTTTAAAAACAAGCTGGCTGCAAATTACTAAACATATTAATTATTATGTATATATATAGAATATTAAACAATTGCATTTTATCTACAGAATACAGAAGAAGAAGAAAACACAGTTACCTGTTAGAATTAATATATTATATATACTTATTAGAATTGAATAAATATATTTAATTTATTTTATATTGCCTACATTAAAGGAAAATGTATTTTTAATTTCTAAAATTATTGCACTTAATCTGCCAAGACAAATTGTTAATTATTTTTATTCATTTTTTAATAATTATTATATACTATAAGTCCTTTCGTACAATATGGTATTTGTTTTATTGAAGATAGAAACCGTTCTGGTTTGCACCGAACTGAACTCAAATCATGTAAAGTTTTAATAGTCGAACAGACTAATTATTTAAGTTTCTACACTTAATAATAACTTTAATTCAACATCGAGGTCGCAAACATTAAGGTAAATGTGAACTCTATATTAATATTACGCTGTTATCCCTAAGGTAATTTGTTCTTTTAATAATTTATAATTTAAATCCTATCATTTATTCATTTATTTATGTTTATTTTTTTTTAGAGTTTATTAAATCTATGTATTTCCCCAATAAAATAATATAATTACATTTATAAGTTATATAAATTATTATATTATAAATTATATTTTATAAATATTATTATATTATAAAATTCTATAGGGTCTTATCGTCTAACAATTTTATTTCAGCATTTTGACTGAAATTTAAGTTTCAATATTTTAATCTGAGACAGTTAATTTTTCATTTTTTCTTTCATTCTAAACTTTAATTAAAAGCCAATTTATTATGCTACTTTAGTACAGTTAAATTACTGCAGCTCTTTAAAATTTCTTTTCAGTGAGCAGAACCTACTTCAAATTTTTTTCTAGAAGCAATGTTTTTGTTAAACATTTGAAAATTATTTATTTTGCCTAATTCCTTAAATTAATATTTTTTATTTTTTTATTATTTTTTAAATATTTTTTTTACTTGTATTTACATTATATTATAATTTTATTAGTTTAAATTATTTTTTTAATTAAATTATTAAAGTTTAAAATTTTAATTTTATTTTTTATCTTTGATGAATCGTTACATTTTCTTTAATGGTGAATAATAAAAATTCTACATTTTTGTTTTATTTTATTTCTTTTAATATTAAATATATAGTTTATCCCATATATTCTTTTCTAATTAATTATTTATAAAATTTTATATTTTTATAAATTTAAATAATTAGCTTAAATTGAATTTATTTATTAAAAAACTAGATATTGTTAAATTTGAATAACTTTTCATTTCTATATGTATATTTAAAATAATATTGTTATATTAATTTTATTATAATAATAGCTCATTTAATTTCGAGAAAACATTTATTTTATATTTTTATTTGTAAATCCATGATGCAAAAGGTACGATAAATTAAATTTTCTTTTATTTTTTGATTTTTGTTTTCCCCTACTTGTAATTTTATTTTGATATCATTTCTTTATTATACTTTGATTAATTATTTTTATTTATTTTATTTTTATTATTATATTATTTTTTATATAATTTTTATTAGTAATTTAAATTATAAAGTTCCACACGTATTTTCATACTAATTATGGTTTTTTCACTGTAATTGAAGCGTTTTCTTACATTTTTCAAACTAGAACTTTTATATTATCTAAGTACACCTTCCGGTACACTTACTTTGTTACGACTTTTTCTAAATTGGGTTTTAGAAATAACG
Source organism: Cryptocheilus praepositus (assembly GCA_033815515.1). Lineage (NCBI taxonomy): Eukaryota > Metazoa > Arthropoda > Insecta > Hymenoptera > Pompilidae > Cryptocheilus > Cryptocheilus praepositus. Next base: position 85,622 of record JAWWQZ010000112.1, on the reverse strand, counting down.
GGCGATTTGTACTTAATTAAGGGCTAGGAATTCAATTTAATTAATTTAATAAATTTACTTTTAAATTCTTTTTAATTATTATTTTAAAAAAATAATTAAATAATTTTATTATGATGTAACCCATAATAACTTATATATTCTACACTTTTACCTGAATTGTTACTTTATATATTGAGTTTATAATTAACTATTCAATTAAATAATCTTTTAAACGGCAGTACATAAGTATTTAAATAAGTATTTCTTACCGTGGACTATCGAATTAATATACAGGTTCCTCTAATTTGATTAATTACAGCCAAATTATTTAATTTTAATGTTATTTCATTTACTTTTTTAGATTCATATTTTTTAATTTAATAACAGTGTATCTAATCCTGGTCTTTTTAGGTCTTTATTAGCTTAGTTCTAAATTATTCATTTAAATATTTGTTTTTAATATTCCACTAAAGTTTAATTATTTTTATTAGTTTAATTATTTATGAGTTAGCTTTAATCTAGTATTAATTAAATTTCATATAAAGTTTAACCGCGATTGCTGGCACCTTATTTATCAATAATTTCTATTCTATATATAATTCTAACTTGAATTAATAATTTTAACTATAAATGATACTTTTGATCTCTATTTAAGTTATTATTTTAATAATTATTTACTATTATTTAGAATTTATTTAATTAAATATCTATAATCAAAAAAATTTTATCTAATTTTAATTTTTATTATTTTAATTAATTTGAAAAATTTCTTATTACATTTATATTTATGTTTATTAAATTTTATATACAGATAAACTAATTTTAAGTTATTAGGTTCATACCCTGACCATAGAATATATAATTATTCTGTATATTAACAATATGCCTGATTAAAAGGGTTATCTTGATAGGATAAATCATATATTATTTATAATATTATTGTTATATTTAATAGTTTGTAACTATTTCTTAAAATATCAAAGTTTTTTGTGCTCTAACACTGAAATATAATAAATTTTTTAATTTTTAATTAATCTATAAAATATTATATAATTGTTATAATTATTTGTTATTTTTTTATATTATTAATTATTTTATTATTTATAATAAGTCCAAGATTTATTTTTTGTTGGATGTTAATAGAATGTTCAACTTTAATTTTTTTAAGTTTAATTTGTTTAAATAATGTAAATCAAAGGTTTATATCAATTAGTTCATATTTTTTAATTCAAGTATTTAGATCTTCTTTATTTTTACTTTCTTTAACTTTTTTATTTAATAATATATATATTAATATTATAGGAATGTTTTTATATAATTTATCTTTATCAATAAAGATTGGTTTATTTCCTTTTTATAATTGAGTTATTAATTTAGTTTATAATATAAATTGATTTAGAATTGGTTTAATATCTACTTATCAGAAATTTATACCTATAATAATATTAAGTATAAATATATGATATGTATATATTTATTTTGTTTCTTTTTTAGGAATAATTATTAGTATATATTATAGATTAGGTTTAGTAAGTGTTAAATTAATTTTTTCTTACTCTATTTTGTCTCATAGAGGTTGAATATCTCTTATATTGGGCAATATAAGGTGATGACTGTTATATTATTTGTTATATAGAGTTATATTTATAATGATTTGTTTATTTAATTATTATTTTTCTATTGAGGATATAATGGATTATTTAGTTCTAATAAATGTTCCTTTTTATTATTTATTAATGTATTTATTGAATATTATTTCTTTAAGAGGTATACCTCCTTTTTCAGGATTTTTAATTAAATTAATAATAATTGATTATTTTTATGAATTTTTAGTTTATATATATTTATTTATTTTAGTAATATCTTCTGTAATTCATTTTTATGTGTATATTCGAGTATTATTATTTAGTATTTTTATATATTTAGGTAAATCTAAACATATGGTTGTTTTTTTTTTAATTATAAGTTTGATTTTTTTTTATATTTTTTTCTATATCTTTTTTATTTAATTTATTTTTATTGTTTTTAGGTTTTAATTTTTTGTATTAATATTTATAAAATTTTAGGTTAAATTAAACCTTTAACCTTCAAAGTTAACAATTAGATTATTTATTCTAAAATTTTATTAGTATTAAAGATATATAATCTTATGAGTAAATTTACAGTTTACTACTTTTTTTCAGACATAATACTTTTTTAAATCTTAACATTTTTAATGTATTTTTAAATTTGCAATTTAATATTTTATTTTAAATTATAAGATTTTTATTTTATGATAAAATTAAATAAGTGATTATATTCTACTAATCATAAAGATATTGGTACTTTATATTTTATTTTTGCTTTATGATCAGGCGCGTTAGGTACTTCTTTAAGAATAATAATTCGTATTGAACTCGGTAGATGTGGTCAGGTTTTAGGTAATGATCAAGTTTATAATTCTATTGTTACTGCTCATGCTTTTGTAATGATTTTTTTTTTGTTATACCTTTTATAATCGGCGGTTTTGGTAATTGATTAATTCCAATTATATCAGGAAGTCCTGATATAGCATTTCCTCGTATAAATAATATAAGTTTTTGGTTACTTCCCCCTTCTATTTTTTTTCTTTCTTTAGGTATATTTTTAGGTGATGGTGCAGGAACCGGTTGAACAGTTTATCCTCCTTTATCTAATAGTATTAATGGGAAATATATACACATATATTTCCGATTAATATTTTTTCGTAGTGTAGAAGGCAAAATTCCGTCTTTGCTTTCGAGAGTGCACGCGTCGACACAAACGCTGATACCTGCCTTTTCGGACACTATGTTTGTACGGCATATGAACATTCGAGTGAAAATTTCGCGAGCAAGGGCTGACACGCAGGCACTGCCGAAATTAACTCTTTAATTTTGTCATATAAAGTGCTACCGCGGAAGTAATACTTTATACTGTCGAATTAGAGAGTGAATTTTCGGCGGCTCGTACACGTGAACATTTAACCGAACTTCCCGAACAGTTCGAAATACGTACTCCACTTGTGCAATGAAATGCATCTCGGTAGTGCAATGAGGAACGTAACTTCATACGCATAGCACGATACTATGTGCTTTCGTACGAAATTACATTCGCTCGTTTGTGCAATGAGATGTACTTCGTGTGTGCAATGTATACGTATTTCTGCTTAAAATTAAAGTAATTGCTATCTTATAACTAAGACTTAACTCGCGCGACCAATTATTAAGAAACACGTACTGAGATCGGTAAATATTCACGAACGAAAAAGTAAGACTGCACTGAGCACAACTGCAGTGTGTTCAACAGTAATTGATATAACGCGATTTCGCAGGAAAAATACATATGGTCGCACGAGTTAAGTAAACCCAAGTCTAGGCGAATCACTTTGAAATTTCCTTAATTATGAATGATTAGAATCTGAGTGATAGCCTATCTTGGCCCTACCTACTTATGTCTAGTTCGTCATTCACACCGAGAAAGTATGCTACCTGCCTACCTAACGCTATATTTAAAAAGAGCAAAACATTCACACCAACACAATCACTCCACGGTTCTCACACAACCGCCCGGGTGCAAAAGAGCCTAACCCTAGAGAGTACGTCCCGGGACGTCTCCGACACCCGAGCTCAAAACTGACTCATACCCTTATCAACTAGTACGTACCGATGCTGAAATCGATTGTAAAGTATAATGACCGAGCAAACTAACGCGTGACTCGACTTATTAAATATTCTGTACGACCAAGTGCCGCACAGAACTCTTTATTGGATAATTAAAAAAAGACGATATGTAGACCGTACGGGCAACATATCGGCGTATTGAAGTACGCAATGAGATAATGTTTAATAATTGACGGAAAACGAAAAGTAATGGTCATTTTGTGCTCTACCCGACGTACACGCCACACACCACTACGCATTCATACAGTGGCATGTCCGTCGGCAGTCATTATCACAATACAATCGCCAATCTACGCCTTAAAACTAAACCATACTCACCGGTCTAAACCATGCATGTTGCACCTGGGCACATGCATGATTGCAGACCTTAGTGACATGAGTACGGCCAAAAAAAGTGTACAAACCGTGCTTGCTGAAAGAATCCTGAGCTAAGATTAGTAGTATTCTAATTGTGTACGTTTCTAAGCGGACTAATGTCGTAACTTCATTGTTTCATTCATTTCTCTTGTTCAAAATGACTCGACTTTAATTTGATTTTGTAATAAAAGCAAGATTTTCATGCAATAGTGACTCGACTTTAATTTAATTTCATATTGAAAGCAAAAATTAGCATGCATTACTGACTCGACTGTGTGTTTTCATGTTTCTAACATGGAAAAACAAACTCCCTCAAGCGATCCCACCATAGAAGCGACTTTTCTATGTCACAAAAATATAACAAACGATGTCACTCTATGATGGGATCTACTTGTCGCGAAATGCCATCTTGCTCATTAAACTAATTATAACCGAATGGAAACGGTACGTTCTTACATACGAACGTATTGACTCTACTTTAACGCGACTTTAACTTTGTACTAAAAGCCGTAATTAAACAATTTGTAGTGCAAATTTTGACTCTACTTTATCAAAGCACTTTCAATTTGCGAAACTTTTTTAAGTAAAACATGCAAACGCGACCGCGTACGCGAGCAAATATATTCAATTGAAATTGAGCAAGGGAGGCCTATCCTGAGCTAATACACAGACATGAAAAATGTGCCTAACAAATGCCACTCGCGAGTAGAGTTCTCGCAGTGCGAAAAGTCTATTCGCGGTCACTATGCTCGCCATTGAAAACCATTTCAAAGAATAATTACAACCAATCACTCGTGCCGCTTCGGACCATTCGCCCTACGGCATGGTTGAGTGACTGGAGGGACTTAAAAATTCACTCACCGCCTGGTCAGCATACTACTGGAACACGCTCCATCGACGGATCCTTGATCCTCAGTTCCTAGACCCTCAACTGGATTCTGCATTCTGAACTGTGGGATGAGGGCAGTCGACTTTGGACTCTCATGGACCTCAGTTCCTAGACCCTCAAGTTTTGGATTCTGCATTCTGAACTGTGGGATGAGGGCAGTCGACTTTGGACTCTCAAAAACCATCAGATGGACAGGCCCAGGCATCATAGACCCTCAGATTGAACGGTTTTCGAACTCCTAGCCTCCAGTCATCCATCCTCTCAGACAGGATCAGACATCTTCTTGAAGCACTGACTCTACTACGCGTTACGCCCGAAATCATTTACGGATTTCGCGACCGAATGTAATATTATCGGCGAACATGACTCTAATCTCGCGGACGAAATAATAATTGTGAAATTCGCGACCGGAAGATTTTAATCGGCGTAACAACACTGACTCTACTATTGTAATTCCCGGTCGCGGTATATGCGTTTCGGTATACGTGTCGCGACCGAGGTGTTTTAATGAAAAAACAAAAAAAAAGTAACAAATATATATTGCGGCGAGCAAACACTGACTGTAACGCGCGCGAAAAATATACTCCGACCGAGGGGGACTTGTAACGGCGAGCAAACACTGACTCTACTTCGCGTGATTCTACGTTCTAATGCAAAGGGTTGAAGCTAAAGAGTCTGTGCGACTCCGGGGAAATAACTTACTCGAGAGCAAATTTGACTCTAAGATCGCATTGCGCGCGATCACAACAATTTGAAGAATTTTCTATTACACATCCCATGCTTTACAATGCAGCAATGCAAGTACAATGAACAGAAGACGTGTAAAAAGTATCGAAAGCAAATTGTCTTACGTGGAAAACGAATCATGAAACTCGAGAAATAAAGAGTTCAAAGCAAACGAAATAATTGTCGAATAAGCCGGATGTGTGATAGAATATTCTTATGCACTGACTCTAATTCGCGAGCTTCAACACACGCGGGTGGAAGCTATCGAAATCGCGACGCGCGGACTTCGACACACGCGGGTGGAAGTGAAACGATTTCGCGGATGGGGATGACCGAACCGCGCGCGTGCCTCGACATTCGCGGATGGAGGCAATTACGTTCGAAATCGAGTATTCTAATTTCATTGAGCAACACTGAATCTAAAGACCGACGAGGGGTCTCAAAGTTGCTGAAAGAAAGGGGAAGGGTAGCAAGAATAAAAATGTACGTAGTTTTTTCAACGGAATTCTTTTTTAGTTACTGCGAATGCTGACGTGATGACGAGGAATGCATTCATTGTTACGGAAGGCTAAGTGAAGTTACGTTTAACGAAAGTTAATTGACATCTAGTAGAACCATCTCATTGGGTGATCAAAACAAAACGCGAGTCGCAGCGGTTAGTCACTGTGATCCTTGATTCAGATGAAAGCATCCGATTCAAGCATAACAGTGTCCGGGTCACACCGCGTGGAGGTCGCTGCGAGTTGTGACCTATATGATTTTTAACGATCGGAATAAGTACCATGTAATGGACAACGCAATAATGTTAGGAATTTTAAAGCGAATGATTCTGTGTAAAACGTATAAATATACGCATGGTATATGAAAAGCGAGTATACATATGAATTGAAGATGTGTGCGACCAAACCATTCTGTGCAATATGAAAAATGTTGTGGAACATCAACACCAAAATGTGTAAAACAATGTAGTAATAAATTGTACATATGCTTGTGGAATAAGAATAGTTGAGACTCACCACGGTAGTATAAGCATACACTAGAAGCAAAACCATAGTACGGGTTAGTAGAAGTAGGCACTTGTTGTTGCATCCCATGTGAGAAAGTATTGCTGTTGCTGCTGTCTGTTTGCACTGTAAGCATAGGCACAATATTACGTCACTATTAATATTTATCATTCACATTAAATATAAATATACACTATGTAGGAACAGTGTGTATGCGCCGTCAGTATTCACAAGTAACAGCACCATTAAAATAAAGATGTAAATTACATTGTTTATAATCACTGTGAAAATTTATTACTGACACGTTACTGATATTCGAATTTAATAGCACTGTTAATATTGGGCATCCGTGTTAGTTGAAAATAATCACTGTTAAAAGTCACTACCAGTATTGACAGTCAAAGTTAATTGTCAATGTCCACCAAAAATGTTCACATGGCAACTACACTTCACTTTCGCACAGTAATAATCCACATACCGAATATATATAGGCACAATATTACGATCACTATTGATATTTATCATTCACATTAAATATAAATATACACTATGTAGGAACAGTGTGTATGCGCTGTCAGTATTCACAAGTAACAGCACCATTAAAATAAAGATGTAAAGTACATTGTTCATAATCACTGTGAAAATTTATTATTGACACGTAACTAATATTTGAATTTAATAGCACTGTTAATATTGGGTATCCGTATTAGTTGCAAATAATCACTGTTAAAAGTCACTACCAGTATTGACAGTCAAAGTTAATTGTCAATGTCCACCAAAAATGTTCACGTGGCAACTACTCTTCACTCAGCACAGTAATAATCCACATACCTAATGATATATTAGTTTGAGAAGCTATTAGATTGATGATTAAAGCACGATTGCGTTTGTCGGGCAACTATCTGTCACTTTCGACCACTTTCCGAACTCCCGATCCGACCTTTACGGATGTCAACACGAGACTGAGGCCTCTGTACGATTGCGCATCACTTTCGGGCAGGTCATTTCGCGGAATTGTTTACACTCATACTTTTTTCGTATTATTATGATCCGTATCGTGTCAAGTGCTAGAAATTCCATATCCGACGGCAATCTACACCCTCTAATTCTATCGGACTCTGTAATAATTATTTTAATTCAGATTTTCTTTTGGATAATAATCTTCATGCCCATTTTTATCACTTTAATAATATTGTTAACGATATCGTGTACCATGCACTCAAATTTCATGTATTTTTATATTATCTTGGTAACGATTAACTTAGCTAACATTTATTACATATTTCAAAGCTGGGCACAGTTGTGACTGATAGGCAAATAAATATTATCTTTTATATGTTGTAATTATTTGTTTTGTACAATGTTTGTGAAGCGTTTTAAATTTTCGAATGCCGTCGAAGTTTGTTTAATAAATTATCAAAAAACCTGTCGACCTGATGTTTGTTCATATTTTTATTGCTATTCCGCTAGTCGCATTTTTTTTTTTTTTTTTTTTTTTTTTTTTTTTTTTTTTTTTTTTTTTTTTTATTTTTTTTTTTTTTTTTTTTTTTTTTTTTTTTTTTTTTTTTTTTTTTTTTTTTTTTTTTTTGGGCCAGTTCTGCCCCCTTTTTGGGTTAGTTCTGCCCCCTTTTTGGGTTGGTTCTGCCCACTTTTTGGGGCCAGTTCTGCCCCCCCTTTTTGGGTTAGTTCTGCCCCCTTTGTGGGTTAGTTCTGCCCCCTTTTTTTTTGGGTTAGGTCTGAGTTAGGGGTCCGGGTTAGGTCTGAGTTAGGGGTCCGGGTTAGGTCTGAGTTAGGGGGTCCCCACTTTTTAGGGGTTAGTTCTGCCCCCTTTTTGGGGCCAGTTCTGCCCCCCCTTTTGGGCCAGTTCTGCCCCCCTTTTTTTTTTTTTTTTTTTTTTTACGGGTTAGTTCTGCCCCCTTTGTGGGTTAGTTCTGCCCCCTTTTTTGGGGTCTGAGTTAGGGGTCTGGGTTAGGTCTGAGTTAGGGGTCTGGGTTAGGTCTGAGTTAGGGGTCCGGGTTAGGTCTGAGTTAGGGGTCTGGGTTAGGTCTGAGTTAGGTCTGGGTTAGGTCTGGGTTAGGTCTGGGTTAGGTCCCCCCCAGGGGCCGTAGAATGTCTCTGCGGTACGGGCCTGGCGAACCCGGGGGACTCGAGCTGGGGGTGGATGAACGCCATCCACCTCCTAATTCCGTAAGTACCTTGGCGGCTTCAACGACCATCACAGGGCGTAGTGGTGGAACGTTGTCGTCACGGGACCCGGAGGACTTGCCTTAACCGGCTGGTCTGCGAAGAAGAAAACCTCTATAAAAAATTACCCCTCCCTGAACGGTATGGTGCTCGCCTAGTAGGGGCGCATGCGGAGGATCGTAAGTGACGCATGCGGGGCCATGGGTTAGTTGGCCGCCTAGAGACCAACCCCCGAGGAACGGCCGAACCTCGGGGTGTATCAGGATTACCCGGGGTGGGGCTGTGACCCCGGGCGGACTTCCCGTTTCCCCAAGTCAATCGGTGGCGGGGCGAGGCGTCAGCCGGACCCTGCCGGATATGAAATATGGCCACACCTAAAATTGGAAAATTAAAGGATCTCACCATCACCAGGGTTGGTGCGTCCTCAACGGAAAGCCTGGACAAGGACTCGACAAGCAGCGACGTGTACGACCTCAATCTGGTACCTGTGCTAAAGCGCAAGCCCATGCCTAAGGGTATGCGAAAAGCAAAAGGTAGGTGTGCTACGCGCCCAGCCCCATTGGACATAATCGACGTCGACGATGACAATGTCGGAACTCCCACGGAAACCTTTAGCACGCCCCAAGGGAAAGGGTTTAGTCCCCGACGTGGTGAGTACAGTACAAGCGGCGTTGGAGCAGATTGAAAAATTCTCCTAACGGAAGCCATGTCCATGTTGGATATGGTTAACTCCGATTGCGAGGGTGTTTCAGCCGCCTTGAGAAAGAACGACAGTGTCGATCCGGGGGTTATGAGGAGAGTTGACTTCGGCGGTCATGTGTGCCAGGGAAGCTCGCGACCTCATAAAGGATATGCGCCGGGCATTCACGCTCTTTAGGAATGACGGGGCCAATGGTGATACCCCAGCGAAAGCACGCAAAAGTGCGAGTACGCAAACCACCCCAGTCTTGGAGCCTATGATAGCAATGAGAGCTGATGTAGGTGTAAATACCTGCGTTGTGGCGGATGAACCCGAGCCGACGAACAAAGACCAGAGGCCGAAAAGAAAGATTACGTCCCCGGCAGAACCTCAGAACGTGAGGAAGCTGAAGCGACGTATCCAGAAGACAGCGACACCTGAAAAGACCCCGGAGGAAGCCCTAACCCAACGGAAGGAGCCCCTGTGAATGCAGGAGAAATTAATCTCCCTTGGAGCGTAGTGGCGGCACGAAGACCAAAAAAGCCCCCGCCGCTGAGGCCGCCTAGGATCAAGCAGGACGCCATATCTGTTAGGGTGCCAGAGGGCAAATCCTACGTGGATGTCCTACGCTCCATTAGGGAAAGCTCTGCCCTTGAGGACGTGCGGATCACCGGACTCAGGAAGACAGCTGCAGGACACCTTCTCCTGGAAGTTGACCCTGAAAACGGGGGTGTAAAAGGCGATGGACCTGCTGACGTCGACTTTTGGCGACAAGCAGGACATTCGTCTCATGGAGCAGCTGTTGGACGTCGAGATACGTGACCTCGACGAGCTTGTTAGTGAGGAAGAAGTTCGCGAGGCCATCTTGAAAGTCCTACCACAGGAGGCACGGGTCGTAGTGAGATCCATACGTGTAGGCTTTGGCTGTACACGTATAGCCCACCTATTAGTGCCTGTCAAATTTAAAAACCGGAGATCGAAGCACTAAATAGGGTTAGGATCGGTCTTGTTTACTGCAGAGTAAAGACGGTCCCACGCATAATTAGATGCTTTAGGTGCCACCATTTTGGTCACCTAGCTAGCAGATGCCCTAGGAACATAAAGGGGAAAGAGTTGTGCCGCAAATGCGGTATCGACGGGCATAATATGCGGGAATGCACATCCGCATATCGTTGCATAATCTGCAAGGAGGCAGGGCTACCGGAAAACAAGCTCGGTCACTTAGCTGGGTCGGCACGATGCCCGCAATATAATTCGTTGCTGAGTGCGTGGGCGTCAAATAAGGCGCAGTGACCCCTCGGTAATTTGGAGGTATTCCAATAAGGGCCTGTCGGGTCACCTATAATGACCGACACGTGAGGGAGTTTGCATCCAGGGCCCTGGAACCTTAATGCTGAACAGGCGGTCGTGGGTCCCTGGAATATATGCAACACAGGAGGAGGAGGGGTTTTAGCCGGTAAGAGTCCGGCACTACCCGACCTATTGCACACCCCGGGTCGGGTGTCCATGATGGATTTCCCCTCCTCCTCGGTAAAAAAAAAAAAAAAAAAAAAAAAAAAAAAAAAAAAAAAAAAAAAGTCTGGGTTAGGTCTGGGTTAGGTCTGGGTTAGGTCTCCCACGGACCTGTCTGGTTGTCCAGATGGGAGGGGAGGTGAACCCCTACGTGGCGCGTCCCCAGGTGGCGGATAGGGGAATGCGCGCTGCTCGTACTTGGGCCTTCGGGCCCAAGGGGAGCAGAGGGTAGGAGTGAAATAAAATAGCTCCCGCGGACCAAACACTATTTTCTTCCTCAGGGGCCGCGGACCTTCGGGTCCTTGCACGCGGTACGGGCTTAGCGAACCCGAGGTCCCCGAGCTGTGTTTTCCTGTGTGAGTGTGTGTGTGAATGTGTGTGTGAATGTGTTTTTCCCTTCCTATCCCCAGGGACCGCGGACCTTGATCGGTCCATTGCACGCGGTACGGGCCTAGCGAACCCGGGGTTACCCGAGCAACCTTTTCCCACCTCCTTTCCCACCCCCAAACGATTCTTGGGGCCGTGGGGCCATAGGAATATGTCCCCACGGTACGGGTTTAGCGAACCCGGGGTTACCCGAGCTGTCGGTGTGTGTGTGTGTGTGTGAGTATGTGAGTGAGTGTGTTTTTCCCTTCCTATCCCCAGGGACCGCGGACCTTGATCGGTCCATTGCACGCGGTACGGGCCTAGCGAACCCGGGGTTACCCGAGCAACCTTTTCCCACTTCCTTTCCCACCCCCAGGGGCCGTTGGGCCATAGGGATATGGCTCCGCGGTACGGGTTTTGCGAACCCGGGGTACCCGTGCTGTCTCTCCCTTCCCTTCTTCCTCCCCCCCAGGGACCGTGGACCTCCTTGGTCTTTGCACGCGGTACGGGCATTGCGAACCCGGGGTTACCCGAGCTACCTCCCCAGGGGCCGTGGACCTTATGTTTCCCTGCACGCGGCACGGGCATAGCGAACCCGGGGGTCCCGAGCTGTCTGTCCCTTTTTCCTCCCCAGGGGCCGCGGGGCCATAGGATATGGCCCCGCGGTACGGGTTTAGCGAACCCGGGGTACCCGAGCTTGTGTGTGTGTGTGTGTGCGTGTGTTTTTTCCCCTCCTATCCCCAGGGACCGCGGACCGAGATCGGTCCGTTGCACGCGGTACGGGCCTAGCGAACCCGGGGTTACCCGAGCAACCTTTTCCCCACCTCCTTTCCCACCCCAGGGGCCGTGGGGCCATAGGAATATGTCCCCACGGTACGGGTTTAGCAACCCGGGGTTACCCGAGCTGTGTGTGTGTGTGTGTGAGTGTGTGTTTGGGGGGATACGCATGTGTCCCCACCCCAGGGGCCGTGGGGCATAGTTTTGTGCCTCCACGGTACGGGTTTAGCGAACCCGGGGTACCCGAGCTTGTGTGTGTGTGTGTGTGTGCGTGTGTTTTTTCCCCTCCTATCCCCAGGGACCGCGGACCTTGATCGGTCCATTGCACGCGGTACGGGCCTAGCGAACCCGGGGTTACCCGAGCAACCTTTTCCCACCTCCTTTCCCACCCCCAGGGGCCGTGGGGCCATAGGAATGTGTCCCCACGGTACGGGTTTGGCGAACCCGGGGTTACCCGAGCTGTCGGTGTGAATGTGTGTGTGCGTGGGCTGTGTGAATGGGGGTGCGGCCAGGCCTCGGTGGATATTCCCCGTAGACTAGCCAAGGGGGGAGTAGTAGCCCCCCGACCGTGTGTCCGAGATATGTCTGTACCGGGCCTCTGTGGCTGAAGGTGTACGGGACCACTGGAAGCCACACGCAAACTGTGGGAACACCGCTACTCGGACATGAACGGAGCCAATGCGGGGGTTGAAACCGAGTGTTCTGGGCGCACGTATGGAACAATTAAGGATTACCTGGCCAGTATTTCCTCATACCCGGAGCCGCGTAGGGTAAATCGCGGCACCGTCTAGCCTGAGGTGTGGGTCAGGCATCCGGTCGGATCGGGTGTCGCCCACACGATAGGGGTGACGTAAAACCTTTAGCTTCACACCGCGTGGACGGCCCTCCGGGGTATTGGTGTAAAACGTCCTAACCCTTTTCAGTAGAGTCTCATTAGTCGGATAGGGCTGGCCACCCGATAATACCGCTTCTCGGTTTTTCCGACTACTTAATTAGGGTCCTGTTACCGGTGGGAATTTAAACTATTTAAACATTTTATTTAATTTATGCCTAGCTGCGGCTAGGCTGGCATGATGCCCGAACCATCGTTACTAAAAATAGTTTACATCATGGCAAATAAAAATGATAAAACCAAAGTTACGGAGGTGGTCGACCTAGTGGGGACTAATGATCCAACTTTGAATGAAGATGAGAGGGAACGATGCACCAAACCGAAGGGCGGTAGGCACGTTTCTGTCTCCGAAGAAGCCAGGCTGGTGAGACTTAGGAGAGAGCTAATCTCGGTGACGGCGGAAGAGACGACGGCAGTGCACACCTTGGAGAATTTCATTGAAATTCTACAGAAAAAGGCCGCCGAAGTGGCTAGTGGTGTCCCGCGTCCAATGGTAAGCGCGGCCGAGTTTGGTAGCCTGGTGACCAGATTGGTTGAAAGATACAGGAAGGCCACCGACGTGAGGGCAGCTAGGTTTGTGCGAAGGAATGCGCCATTGAGAGGGGGGAAAAAGCTCATGCGGCAGTTCTGAACTCCCAGGGTCCCTCCCACAAGACTGAGACATGTGAGGTGGGCACACAAAAACGGAGTGCCCAGACCGCACAAATGACCACGACACCCAAGAAAACAGGAGGCCGCCTATGGATAACCATGGTCGTGACGTCGCCCCAAAAGACTCGGGGGACTCACAATCCAAGCGGAAGGAGATCTCCCCTGGTGCAAATCAGCATATTAGGAAAAAGGCGCGAAGGAGGGCCCGTGCGCAAGGTGAGTCGCCGCAATTAACGATATTTGTAATCCGAAAAACCTGAAAGGAAATAGAATTAATGGCATCCCATGCACCAAGTAAACCGGTGGAGCCTAAACCACTTTTTCTACCTGGAGCCAGGTAGTATCCCGGAAGACCAGGATGAAGGACAAACAAATGGCAACACAACAGGCGAATCAGCGGATTGGCTTCGACACCTAGGCGTAGGCAAGATGCTCTTGCGCTGAAAATCCCTGAAGGGCGGACTTACGTTGACGTTGTCAGGTCCATAAGGGAGAAGGCGCAACTGGGAGATGTCGCGCATAACTGGTCATAGGCGCACTGCCGCAGGGGACTTGCTCCAATGCTGAAGTTGACCGCAAGGATGGGGGCGCGCGCGAACAAAAGCCAGAGACGAGCTGAGGCGTGCACTGGGCGAACAGCAAGAAATCCGAATGCTCGAGAATAGTCCCCTAGTAGACGTGGAGGTACGCGGCCTTGACGAGGTCACGTCCAAGGAGGAAGTCAGGGAAGCCTTTATCAGAGCTCTCCCCAGTGAAACTAGAGTAGAGGTCAGGTCTATAAGGCCTGCCTATGGGGGCACCAGAACCGCCCACCTACTTGTTTCGGCTAATAGAAGCAGAGAGCTTCAGGACATGAAAACCGTCATCTTGGGATTCGTACACTGCAGGGTTAAGATTCTCCCTCGCGTCATACGATGCTATAGGTGCCACAGGTTTGGGCATATAGCTGCACGATGTACCGTCAACACGACTGATAAAGAAATCTGTCGGAGGTGCGGGCAGGTGGGGCACAGCTTTAAGGGAGTGTGCAGGCACCCTATAAATGCCTCCTTTGTCGGGATGCTGGCGTGGCGGAGGAAGGACAGAAGCACCTTATGGGATCTTCGATATGTCCCCAATACTTGGCAATTGTCAACGGACAACAAAACAGATATGGGCCTAAAAGTATTACAAAATAATGTAAACCATTGTTATATGGCAGTAGACCTGCTTGAGCAAATTGCCGCCAGCAGGTCTGCCGACGTCATATTAATATCTGAGTTCATCGGCAGTAAGCCCGATTGGGTTACTACTGTTGGACATAAACCGTTTAGCGGCGCCGCCATATGGGTCAGGCAACGGCCTGGTGTGCATGTAGACGATGTGCTGTTTGTAGGGCGCTATATCTGTGGCGTAGCTATAAATAACATCAATTTTATAAGCGGCTATATATCTCCAAACACCTCCCTCTCTGAGTATGAGGCTGCATTAGCTGAAATAGACACAGCTATATCCCGAAGACCTGGGTACATATTTGTGGCTGGCGATTTTAATGCGAAGGCCAAAGTATGGGGATCTGCACAGGACGACAACCGTGGGAACATGCTTGCGGACCTATTTGCGCGATGGGACCTTCAACCTACCTTGTGTGACGGGACCCCTACATTCGTGAAAGGGGCTAGCTCATCCGTGATAGATATTGCGGCGGCTGATCCAGGTGTTTTCCGGCTGGGAGTGAGCTCGAGGGTCACCGACACGTATAATGGGTCTGACCATAAATGCCTTTGGCATGTTATTGGTGCCCCGAGTAGGATAGTTGCCCCCAAGGTGAAACCGCGCTGGAACCCAAATCATCTTAATGAAACAGTGTTCCTAGCTCATATGTGGCCTGCCCTTGACGACCTTGGCAGATGCAATTTCGCAACATCCGAACAGCGGGCAAATGCCCTGACCAATGTAATTAGAGCAGCCTGCGATGCAGCAATGCCACTAAAGCGAGGTGCTAAGCGGCAATATGCAAAGCACTGGTGGACACCAGAAATTGCCATCAAGTGCCAGGAAACGAGAAAGGCAAAAAGGAGGTCACAGAGATCCCCCAACAATGAGGCAAATCTATTACATTATAGGCAGTGCCGTAAGGACCTTAAACGCCTCATTTCAACTAGTAAGGCGAAATCGTGGGCAGCCCTCCTAGACACAATTAACCAAAATATCTGGGGTAAACCATATAAAATCGTAATGCGAAACCTAAGTCAGCACCCCATACAGACGGAATTATCACTGAGCAAAATGATTAGTATAGCTCGTGAACTCTTCGTTGTGGATCCACCTAACCCAAGTAATTTATATAGCGATGACAGATATGGCGATGATGTGCCCATACAAACGTTTGACACAGGCGAGGTTACGAGAGCGATCGGAAGCCTAAAATGTGGCAAGGCGCCGGGGGTAGATGCTATCCCAGAGCCTAGAGCTCTTGTGCATCCATAGTTTTCACCAGAAGATCTTGCCCAGCTATTCAATCTCTGCTTCGTGGATGGGGTATTTCCTAACCTGTGGAAGGTACAAGACCTAGTGCTTGTGCCTAAACCTAAGAAGACCAAGAATCTGGAAGAACTGAAGTATAGGCCTATATGCCTCATCAATAACTTGGCTAAAGCATATGAGCGCCTTATACTCACCCGTCTCGAGAAGGCTATAGAAGATAGTGGTGTGTGTGTGGCGTCTGTGTGTGTGTGTGTGTGAGTGTGTGAATGCTTCCGCAAAGGCTGCACGACAATGGATGCCATTAATCGCGTGATGCACCTGGCGAACAGAGCTGTCCGGTTATCCCCCCCCCAGTAGGCTTTCAAAATACGCGGTCCTGCTGGCATTAGACGTTAAAAATGCCTTTAACACGTGTGCGATGTGTGTGTGTGTGTGTGTGTGTGTGTGCTCAAACATAGGAAGGTACCTGAACAACTGGTCAAGGTCGTCAGCTCTTACTTAAGTGAACGCTGGATCAGAATATGGAGTGCTGGGAAAGAAGTGAAGTTGGCAGTGCACGCCGGCGTACCCCAAGGTTCTATACTGGGTCCCTTCTTGTGGAACCTGGTGTATGATGACCTTATCGCGGAAGGGTCTAGCGAACCCGGGGTTACCCGAGCTGTCACCTTCCCATACTCCGCCCTCAGGGACCGCGGACCTTTTGGTCCTTGCACGCGGTACACAAACTAGCGTGGCCCTTTCATACTACGCAGATGACCTAGCGGTGTTTGTGTGCGCTTATGACAAGGATCGTCTTAAAAAACGAGTTCATGACAGCCTGCTAGAAATAGATGAATGGATGTCGGGTCATGGACTCTCATTGGCGAATGAGAAAACTGAATTGATACAGTGCTCGCTGGCCTACGGAAAGGGAAAATTAATAAAATAAAATTCAAGGGTATCGATCAGACCTGTCAAATGCATAAAGTACCTTGGGGTCCACGGGCTGACGAACGAAGGACTTTTGATATCCACGTCACGAAGGCTTGAAATGACAAAAATTGGCTCAATCACCAGGTGGCGGCAAAAAGCCTGGACAAGGACTACAAGCAGCGACGTTATGCCAAATATCGGAGGTCCACTGAAGGGTATGCGAAAAGCAAAAGGCTTCTGGCGACGGTAGATGACAATGTCGATTGCGGAAACTCTATGCACGCCCAGTCTGGTGTGGCGCGGCGTAACGAAAGCTAAAACCAGCAATTATATGGTTACCTCACTACAACGGAACTAACGCGATCAGGGTATCCTCAGCGGTATGTGTGCCAGAAGTATATCCACACGCCGGCACTTCTTGTGACGGGGCCAATGGTATACCCCAGCGAAAGCCGCAAAAGAAACCTGACTATCCAGGCAAGGACTGAGAGATATCTGAAAAACGAAAAAGATTAGTGTAGAATACGAACATTGTGAATGTGTCTACCAGTGAAAATGTACTTACCAGGAAAATGTGAATACATGTGAGAAATGTGCCTACCTGTGGAGAAGATATAATTACGAATCAAGCAGGACGCCATTAAAAAGCAAATGGCAATGTACCTGGGACGCTGGAAAAGGACGGCGGATAGATGGAAGTATCAGCTGATACACCTTCTCCTGACATCAACAAATGGGGGTGACACGATGGAGCTGACGTAAATACTGGGACAAGCAGGACATTACGTCTCATGGAGCACTGTTGGACGTCGAGATACTCAAGTTTTAAAGTCCGGACACGGATGTTTTAGTAACATATCTACATAGAATACACAAGGAAAGGAATAGCAACTGTTGGTATTGCGAAAATTAGCCTTGTGTCATGACGTGGAGCACACCCTGTTCGATTGCGAGCAATGGATCGCCATAATATGCGGGAACACGTTATAATGAAGAAGTACGGCAAGTCGAACTAAATAAAATATAATTCGTTGCTGAGTGGGCGTCAAACGCAGTGACCCCTCGTAATGGAGGTATTCCAATAAGGGCCTGTCGGGTCACCTATAATGACCGACACGTGAGGGAATGCTATCCAGGGCCCTGGAACCTATAACAGGCGGTCGTGGGTCCCTGGAATATATGCAACACAATCCTGAAAACGACAGGAGGCAACTGAGAGGTAGAGAGAAAAAAAAAAAAAAAAAAAAAAAAAAAAGCGGCGTCCGTTACTAATACTGGTTGGTCCAGCTGAAACATAAAAGAGCACCGGTTTAAATAACACGGTAGACATTTACGAAAGAGAGCGCGCGCGCGGTCCTGGGCATATGCTGAATCCAGAGGCAGCCCAAGACCGTGCACCAGACGCGCAACAAGGACGGCGAAAGGCGGAAGAAGGGGACAAAGGTATGCACCTTCAGTGAAGGCATTGAACGTGCACTGAGGCAGAGGAGGAGGAGTCCTCTCCACACTACTTGGCGACACCGACCACTATGCCAAGTGCGAGGCGTAAATGTCACAGTTTCCCCTCCCCACCGGCGTTAAAAAAAAAAAAAAAAAAAAAAAAATCGATGTTCAAAAGGTCTGGGTTAGGTCTGGGTTAGGTCTGGGTTAGGTCTGGGTTAGGTCTCGGCGAGGTCTGGGTTAGGTCTGGGTTAGGTCTGGAGTTAGGTCTAGGGTTACGCGAGCGTCTCTGTTAAGACGTTGAGGTCTGGGTTAGGTCTGGGTTAGGTCTGCAGGTTAGGTCTGGGTTAGGTCTGGGTTAGGTCTGGGTTCAGGTCTGGGTTAGGTCTGAAAGACGGTTAGTGTCTTGAAGGCCATAAAATGCCGGAGGTCTGGGTTAGGTCTGGGTTAGGTCTGGGTTAGGTCTGGGTTAGGTCTGGGTTAGGTCTGGGAGCTAATTGGTGTTAGTAGACTGTTCCCCAGGTCTGGGTTAGGTCTGGGTTAGGTCTGGGCGTTTAGGTCTGGGTTAGGTCTGGGTTAGGTCTGGGTTAGGTCTGGGTTAGGTCTGGGTTAGGTCTGGGTTAGGTCTGGGTTAGGTCTGGGTTAGGTCTGGGTTAGGTCTCTCGGTCCGCAGTGCCGAGCAGGGGTGTCTGAACACGCCTGGTCAGGTGGAGGAAAGTCCTCTGCTTTATTCAGGAGCGATGGCTGCTCTGCTTTC
Source organism: Cryptocheilus praepositus (assembly GCA_033815515.1). NCBI lineage: Eukaryota > Metazoa > Arthropoda > Insecta > Hymenoptera > Pompilidae > Cryptocheilus > Cryptocheilus praepositus. The sequence continues at coordinate 66,351 of JAWWQZ010000112.1, read as the reverse complement.
TGGTGGATGTCGCAGTACCTGCGAAAAGAAGTGAGGAAAGCCACCCCCTCGTATCGGTCTTACCCACCGATCGAGTCCGGGTGCGCCGTACTTACCTTTCTTTTTGTATGGGAAGTGTGACATTCTCCGGGCAGCAACGTAGTTCCTCCTTCTGATGGGTCCTTGAGTACCTGCTGGGAAATGTAAGGAACCCCACTCCCCTCGTAACGGTCCCCGGGTGGCTGGGCTTGCCCAGCGACCCGGTACGCCGTTCGAGTCCGAGTGGGTGTACTTGCCTTTTCCGGTGTGGGAAGCGAGGATCCATCGGCGGGATGGAGCGGACATCGTTCCTGAAAAAGCATGAATTATACCTACCTGATCTGGCGTGGGAGGACATCTCTGCTGGGCATTCTTTATCCTGCGGAGGCCTTGCGTGGGCCACCGAGCGCGTCCCCGGGTTGCGGATAGGGGAACGCCCTTCATTGTCATGGTTCTTTGAAGGGTAGCTGCGATATAAGCGGGGGTAAGCCCGTCGAATAAGCAGCCGCGGACAGCACGCCGGTTTGGACGGAACCGTAAGCCTGGTGTCAGGTGCCGTCTCCGGGGAGGTTCCACCCCGGTCACCAAAAAGGACACAACCCCAGGGGCCGTGGATCCGTCGTGGTCCGCGGTACGGGTTTGGCGAACCCGGGGTGCCCAAGCTGGGGGTGGATGAACGCCATCCACCTCCTAATTCCGTAAGTTCCTTGGCGGCTTCAACGACCATCACAGGGCGTAGTGGTGGAACGTTGCCGTCAAGGGACCCGGAGGGCTTGCCTTCACCGGCTGGCCTACGAGGAAGAAAACCTCTATAAAAAATTACCCCTCCCTGAACGGTATGGTGCTCGCCTAGTAGGGGCGCATGCGGATGATCGTAAGTGACGCATGCGGGGCCATGGGTTAGTTGGCCGCCTAGAGACCACCCCCTGGGGAAGTGCCGACCCCCAGGGTGTAATAGGCTTGCCCGGGGTGGGGCTGTGACCCCGGGTGGACTTCCCTTTTCCCCAGAAACATAGGAGGCGGGGCGAGGCTTCGGCCGGACCCTGCCGTACGAACCAGATGTCTCAATTAACAAAGCCTTCGGACGTTACGGACCCCATCACTACCCGAAGTGGTGAGGCCTCTCCAGACAGTCGGGACTCGGATTACGAGTGGACAAATCTTTTCGACAACTGTGACGAAGTCATGGTACGAAAACCAATGCCAGGAGCGAGGAGGAAGAAGGGGAAACCCGGCCTCCGAAAGCAAGTGGCGAAAAGAGGGAAAGGGAGAGGGCTAGTATACAGCCCTCCATCCCCATCATTGTGTGTTGGAGGATCTTCCCCGGTGGATGTTTTCTCCACACCCAAGGGAGACTTAATATCAGAGTCCCAAACAACTGAGGATCCACCCTCTCCTGAGAGGATCAATGTTCTACTTGGGGCCGTGGCAGACTTCCTGGCCAGAATGGAGGTAACCTGGAAGGAGGTCTCTAAGGCGCTGAGGGAGAACGAGTCAATTGACCCAGGAGTTATGCGCAAAGCGGCCAGGGCTGCACGCGATGCGCAGGAGACGCAGGAGCTGGTCCAGGAGACGATCCTGGCTCAGAGGAAGTCCTGCCGAAAATGGGAGGTGGGGGAAGATCGCCAATGGCGACTGTCCCCAAAAACCCCAGCACTGCCTGGGCCGTCGAGGGTATCAATGGATACACCGAGCGATAGCCAAAAAGTCTCCATGAGGCAGGAGGACCCCGCCAACATAAAACAAGGGTTAACGTGCGGAACACAGACAAGCCCCACCAGGCCAGCTCCGCCGCTAACAAAGACTATGGGGACTCAAACCGACGTCGAAGCTATCAACGTACCGGTTACAGACCTTGGTACTAGTGCGGCATCGTTCTTCTCAACGGCACTAAAGAGGAAAGAGGTGTCTCCTCTGAGAAGGAGAACCTACGAAGAAGACTAAACGTGCTTCGTACGCGGCCGCTGCGGCCCATAAACCTCGGGGAGAAGGGACCTCGGCAGGTACGAGCGGCGGGGTAACCCCCGAAAATAGTAAGGCTTTGGGGAAGTCGGCCTCGACACCCCAAGGGAAAAAAGATCCTCCTCCACCAGGAGAAAAAGGAAAGGCCAAATCACGGCCAAAACGTCGGAATCGACCAGGTGCCCTCCTTATCCGGGTAAAGGAAGGGTCCAGCTTCCTCGACACCTACAAAGAGGTGGCCGAGAGGGGCTGGAACGTCCTTACAGGGACCAGGAAGGTGCGAAAGACGATGAGTGGCCACGTCCTCATCGAATGTGGCAAAAATTGTGACATCACCGAAATGGCAAGTGAACTGAGCGAGGCCCTAGAAGACGACGCAGCCGTAATTGCCCTCCAAGAGCGATGCGCCGTCGAATTACGGAACGTAGATCCCCTTGAGTCCAAGGAGGATCTAACGCGGGACTTTGCCAAAGCAATTGGCAAAGAACCGGAGGCGGTTACCGTCAAGGTGTTGCGGCGAACGCAGGGGGGCAGCCAGTTCGCAGTGGTCGAAATGGCTGCTAACCAGTGCCCACCCAATATTGAAAACCTAAAAATCCTTACGGGTTTTACGGTTGCCCAGGCTAAGGTACTGCCTAGGGCAATAAGGTGTTACCGTTGCCACGGTATTGGGCACGTTGCCCGGTCTTGCCCTGCCATGAAGCAAGGGGAAGAAAAGTGTCGGAGGTGCGGTGGTGACTCGCACAAAATTGGCGAATGCAAGGAGACGCCGAGATGCACTCTATGCGAGAGTATGGGGGTCACAGGGAGGAAAGCTCAGCATGTGGCAGCATCCCTTAGGTGCCCAACATACAGGAGCAAAAAGTAAATGCTTGGCTATCTGTAGCCTATGATAGTTGAGGGACGCGGTAGGAGCTGACGCCCCATGAAGATATGCAAGCGCGGTTCCGTGGGGCTTGGCCAGCGTCCACCAAAAAGGTGGTGCGAGGAGGGGTTTTAGTGGGTATGGGGCGAAATTATCGCCCGAGTCCCACACTCCCCGGTACACTCGTGTGCCGGGGGTACGTAAACGTATTTCCCCTCCTCGGAAAAAAAAAAAAAAAAAAAAAAAAAAAAGGTCTGGGTTAGGTCTGGGTTAGGTCTGGGTTAGGTCTGGGTTAGGTCTGGGTTAGGTCTCTCGGTCCGCTTCGGCGGAGGCCTTGCGTGGGCAACCGAGCGCGTCCCCAGGTTGCGGATAGGGGAACGCCCTTCATTGTCATGGTTCTTTGAAGGGTAGCTGCGAAATAAGCGGGGGTAACCCCGACGAATAAGCAGCCGCGGACAGCACGCCGGTTTGGACGGAACCGTAAGCCTGGTGTCAGGTGCCGTCCCCGGGGAGGTTCCACCCCGGTCACCAAAAAGGACACAACCCCAGGGGCCGTGGATCCGTCGTGGTCCGCGGTACGGGTTTGGCGAACCCGGGGTGCCCTAGCTGGGGGTGGATGAGCGCCATCCACCTCCTAATACCGTAAGCCTCTTGGCGGCTTCAACGACCTCCACAGGGCGTGGTGGGGGAACGTTGTCGTCAAGGGGCCCGGGGGTCTTGCCTTCACCGGCTGGACTGCGAGGAAGAAAACCTCTATAAAAAATTACCCATCCCCGAAAGGTATGGTGCTCGCCTAGTAGGGGCACACGCGGATGATCGTAAGTGACGCGTGTGTGGCCATGGGTTAGTTGGCCGACTAGAGACCAACCCCTGGGGCACCTGCCGAACCCCAGGGTGTATCAGGCTTACCCCGGTATGGCGGCTCTGCCGGGGTGGACTTCTTTTCCGACCACTCTCGTGGGATCCTATTATGAAATCCAGTAACAAAACCAAAGGAGTGACGGAGAAGGAGAGCCTAGCGGCAAAGTCATCTGCTGCCGGGGAGGAGCAAACTAGCGTTGCCGGACCATCGGGCGCTGGTGAGGCTCTTAAGGACGCATCAGGAGTATTCCTGATGCCGACGAACAAGAAGGGTGGAGTGAAGGTCGATCGTCGCCCAGGCGAAACGATCAAGGCCTATCGCTCCAGAAAGAGTAAGGTGGGCCTTGCCATGAAGGCACTTCGGGGCCTGAGTTATTCTCCGGAGAGGTCCGAGGAGACCGTTTCAGGAACGGACGCCTCAGAGGTCGACATGGACCTGGACCAGTCGTCGTCGTCGGGTGGGGCATCTTTTTACGACTTCAATAAGAGTCGTGAAAATAAGATGCTTAAGGCGGAGTTGGCCACGCTCAAGATTGAGCTTGCAGCGTGCCAGCAACAGTTGCTGTGTCTTACACAGCAACTGAAATCGGGGAAGGTGACTCCCGCGTCGGCTGCATCAGCCCCGCCTGCTCTCAGTGGTGAGGGTCTTAGGACCCTCATCACTGAGATTGTAAAGGAGGTTCTGGCTTCGCCAGAGATGGCAGGGCTTCGGCCTGCCACTTTTAATAGAGGGCCTACGGTCAACATGGAGAGGGCTGCCTCTAAAAGGACGCAACGTCCTGGCACCCCTCGCGATGGCAGCACTTGTACTTGTACAAGTGCTGCCACCGATGAGGAGATGGCACCACCACCGCCACCAGCGTCGCGTGCAAAGCCCCCCCATGAGGCTTGGCAGGAGGTGACACCGCGGAGGGCCAGGCGCTTGCTTAAGCCGGCTGGCACCGCGGAACCATCTGTGGCTGCGCCACGTAGCGCACCTGAGAAGCCTGCTGCTCCTAAGAAGCAGCAGAAGAAGAAGGTTCCTAGGGCGCCCAGGAGGAAGCCTGACGCCGTGCTTGTGAAGGTCACGGCGGAGAGGTCGTACGTAGACGTCCTTAGGGATATACGTAGCAAAGGGAAATTTGGGGAAGTCCGGGTGTTTGGTCACCGGAAGACCAGAGCGGGTGACCTCCTCTTAGAAGTGGAAGGGAGAGAGGGGCAAGCTGAGAAAGCCCAGGGGGTACTTCGTCAAGTTCTTGGCGACTCGAGCGAGACGAAGGTGCTCAAGGAGATGCGCGATTTTGAGCTGAAAGGTCTCGATGTCCTCAGCGACAAGGAAGAGGTGCGAGCCGCGGTCTCGGCGGCAATGTTGGGTCAGGCCCAGGTCGACATCAAAACGATGCGCCTGGGCTTTGGCGGTAGCCAAATCGCACATGGCGTTGTGTCGGCAGAACATGCCGACCTTCTTGAGAGGATAGGGCGCGTTCGCGTCGGTTTCGTGTATGGGAGGATCGTTATGGTTCCTCCCATACTTAGGTGTTTTAAATGCCACCATTTTGGGCATCAGGCAGCTAGGTGCACCGCAGCAGAGGACATGTGCCGCCGCTGCGGAGACGCGGGCCACAAGATGGCTACCTGTACGGCTAAGTACAAGTGCACCATATGTGCCAAAAATGGCAAGGCGTGTGACCATCTCGCGGGGTCGGCCAGGTGTCCGGCCTACAAAGAGATCCTCGAGAGATGGCGGCCCTCTTAGGTCGCCATAGCGTTTGCTAAAGGCAGCCCCTCCCCTGAAGTAATGCTTTTCAGGGCGATCCCGGGGGGGTGGGCAGAGTCCTAAGAGGGCCGCAGAGGGGGGTTTTAGTGGGTATGGGGCGTTCGCGCCCGAGTCCCACACTACCCGGCGCATGGCCGCACTCGGTTTCGGGTGCGGACGTGCGCCGGGTGTGCGTAAATGCATTTCCCCTCCTCAGTCACAAAAAAAAAAAAAAAAAAAAAAAGGTCTGGGTTAGGTCTGGGTTAGGTCTGGGTTAGGTCTGGGTTGACCTCCTACGCGGAGGTCATGAGGAAGGCGGTGGCCAATGTCGACCTCAACGAGGTCGGCATTCAGGAGGTCAGGTACCGGAAGGGCCAATCGGGATCCTCCATCATAGAGATCCCGGGCCCTTCCGGTACCGAGAAGGCGGACGCCCTGGCGCAACGCCTCGCCGAACTCTTCGGCGGGGACGGCGTCAGGGTGGCCCGCCCCGTGAAGACCGCTGAGGCTCGCCTCAGCGGTCTTGACGAAGCCACCACCACCCAACAGGTGGTGGAGGCGGTGGCCAGGGTGGGGGGGTGTCCGGCGGGCCAGGTCACTACTGGCCCAATCCGGACCTCCCCCAATGGACTTGGCACCATTTGGGTAAGGTGCCCGCTCGCGGCCGTGCGCAAACTGGCCGCGGCGAGCCGCCTCCGCCTGGGGTGGTGCTCACCCCGGGTGGAGGTCCTGGCGGCACGCCCTCCCAGGTGCCATCGGTGCCTGGAGGTGGGACACCTCCAGTCCCGATGCCCTGGGGGGGCAGATAGGGGTGGCCGGTGCTACCGATGCGGTGGCACCGGTCACGTGTCGCGAGCATGCCGGGCACCCCCGAGGTGCCCGGTCTGCGTCGACCTGGGTCGCCCAGCCAACCATGTGCTGGGCGCCCCGGGTTGTGCTCCTCCCCCCTCCAAAAGGAAGAGGAGGGGTGGGAAGAAGAAGCAGGCGGGGCCTGCCGGGGGTGCGACGGCGTCGGCCGGGAGTGCCGAGCCGCAGCGCCCCCCCGTACCATCCCCCGCCCCTCCGGCGGCGACGCTGGTGATGGACGTGGACGAGGTGGAGCCGGTTGCTCCACCGCAGAAGTCCACGTCCATCCCCCCTCCTCCGGTAGCGGGCCCATCCAGGCCCGTGGAAAGAGGAGGAGCATCGACCCTCCCCCGCCCCAAGTCCCAGAAGAAGGGCGGGGGAGCAGTCTCCGAGGGAGAGGGCCCGGCCCTCCCCCGAGAAGGGACCACCCTCGGCCACCCCGAGGAGGGTCTGCGTCCGCGGGCGTCGTCCGTCTCCGCCGCCGATCCCCCCTTGAGAGGGGAGGACTATTGGCGGCGGTTGGCGGACCCTAAGGTGTCGCTCGCGGACATCCTCGGGGGTAGACAACCGAGGGTGGTGCTGACAAGGGCGGGCAATACCCGCCCTGTCAGCACAGAGACGGAGGCCGAACCGGCCGCCAACCTGGAGGAGGAGGGGAAGGCTCACCGATAATGCCCCCTCCTCCTCCAGTTAGGGTGCTGCAGGCCAATCTCAACCACTCGGCTGGGGCACAGGACTTGTTTGTCCAAACCCTGGCCGAGTGGGGGATTGGCCTGGCGGTCGCGGCGGAGCCGTACAGAGTTCCCGATCGCCCTGACTGGGCGGCGGATCTGTGCGGCTCCGTCGCGATCGCGGCGAACTCGGCACCCCTCCGGGTGATCGGAAGGGGTGCCGGGTTCGTGGTGGTGGAGTCCAGGTGCGTCACGCTGGCCGGGGTGTATGCCTCGCCCAGCCTGACCCTCGTGGAGTTCGAGTCGCTGCTGGATGGGCTGGGGAGGGTACTGAACCCTCTCCTGTCCCGTCCAGTGTTGGTCCTAGGGGACTTTAATGCCAAATCCCCAACTTGGGGATCCCCTAGGGCCGACCCACGGGGGGATGTGCTGGTAGACTGGGCCTCCGGTCTGGATCTCCGGATCCTCAACCGGGGATCTGCCAGCACGTGCGTGCGGCCGCAGGGGGAGTCCATTGTGGACTTGTCCTGGGCTTCTCCGGCGGCCGCACGACGTGTTGAAGCGTGGAGGGTCGCAGATGACCTCGCGACCCTCAGCGACCACCTCTACATCATGTTTGATGTAGGGCGGGTGGCCCCAATTGGGGGCCCACCCCCCCGTAGGAGGTGGGCGCTTACGCACCTGGACGAGGACGCGCTGATGGCGGCCTCCTATACCGCGGCCTGGCCCTCGTACGGGCCAGAGCCGGTCGCGGACATAGACGAGGAGGCCTCCTGGCTCCGGGCGCAAATGGCGGCAATTTGTGACGCCGCCATGCCCCGGGTCAGGAGGGTGCAGCGGCGGGCGGTCTACTGGTGGTCGGGCCAGATAGCCACACTCAGAGAAGAGAGTGTGGCGGCCCGACGCCGGTGGACAAGGGCCCGCCGCCGAGCAGTCCGCGACCATGCGGTGGAGGCCACACTCCGCGCGAGGCATATCGAGACGCATCGAATGCCTTGCGGAGAGCCATCAGGGAGGCCAAGGCATCGGCCTGGGAGGAACTCCTGGGCTCTCTGGACGCAGACCCGTGGGGACGCCCGTACCGGTTGGTACTGGGCCGCCTACGCCCCGCGGGTCCTTCCGTCACAGAGAGCCTAGAACCCGCCGTGCTCCGGTCGGTGGTAAATAAACTGTTTCCCCTCGATGAGGGGGGCAGACCACCACCGGAGCCGCTCGAGGCGGCGCTGCCCGCGCGGCCACCATGCGCGGTCAGCGACGAGGAGTTCCGTGACGCCGTCGCCAAGTTAAGGGGGCGGAACACCGCCCCCGGTCCAGACGGCGTCCCTGGCAAGGCGTTAGCCTTGGCCTTACGCGTCCTCGGGCCCCGCCTGAGGTGGCTGTTCGACAGCTGCCTTCAGGCGGGGCGGGTCCCCCTCTTGTGGAAGCAGGCCACGATGGTCCTGCTTCCCAAGGGGGGTGGCAACCCGGCAGCCTCTCCCAAGGCGTACCGACCCATATGCCTCCTTGATGAGGCGGGAAAGCTCTTTGAGAGAATCATAGCTTCCCGCCTCTGGGGGCATATGTCCCGGGTAGGTCCGAACTTGGCACCGTGCCAGTTCGGCTTCCGCGAGGGCCGATCGACCATAGACGCGGTCGATCATGTCAAGGCCCTCGTGGATGAGTCTGTCTCCCGGGGTGGGATGGCGTTGGCGGTGTCTCTTGACATCGCCAACGCCTTCAACTCCCTGCCCTGGGACAGGATTGCGGGGGCACTGGTCGACCATCAGGTGCCCCCGTACCTGAGGAGAGTCCTGGCAGACTACCTCCGGGACAGACGGGTAATATACCCGGGTCGGTACGGGGTGGTAACGCGGGAGGTGAACCGCGGTGTACCCCAGGGGTCCGTGTTAGGACCGTTGTTGTGGAACCTGGGGTACAACCGGGTTCTCCTCACCGCGCTCCCTCGCGGCGTCACAGTCGTCTGCTATGCAGACGACACTCTGGTGATAGCCGTGGGGGAGGAATGGGAGAGGCTGCTGGGCCTTGCCGAGGCGGGGGTGGCCTCGGTAGTGGCCTCCGTCCGTCGGCTGGGGCTGCAAGTGTCTCCGGAGAAAACGGAGGCAGCCTGGTTTCATGGGCTGCCTCTGACCCGGAGACCGCCCCAGTCGGTCGTCCGAGTAGGGCCGGTCTTTGTCCGGGTCGAGGAACGAATTAAGTACCTCGGCCTGGACATTGACAGCCGCTGGCGCTTCGAGGGTCACTTTGACCGACTCGTCCCCCGAGTAGAGGGGGTAGCCGCCCTGTTGGGTCGGCTACTGCCCAATATCGGGGGACCAAAGGAGAGGGTCCGCCGCCTCTACACGGGGGTGGTGCGGACCATGTGCCTTTACGGGTGCCCAGTCTGGGCCCCGTCCCTGGCGGCCGGGCGGCGCAGCCGACAAATGCTGCGCCGCGTATATCGGCGAATGGCCGTCAGGGTGGCACGTGGTTACCGCACTATCTCCCATGAGGCGGCGGCAGTCCTGTCGGGGGTAATCCCCTTCGACCTGCAGGCGGAGGCCGAGGCCCGCGTTTTTCGACGGGTCCGGTCACTCCGCCGGGGCGAAGGGGATCCGGCAGGACTGTCGGTCGGTGACCTGAGGCGTCAGGCCCGGCAGCTCGCCCTTAGAAAATGGCGGGCGGAGCTCGAAAATTATCGAGCCGCCCGCCAGCGAGCTGTCGGCGCGATCCTCCCACATTTGGAGGAGTGGGTGGATCGTCGGCACGGTAGGCTTACCTACCGGACGACGCAGGTGCTCTCCGGACATGGTTGTTTCGGGGAGTACCTGCATAAAATCGGAGCGGAGGCCACACCAGAGTGCCTATCGTGTGGCGTGGGGGTGGTCGACACCCCCAGCCACACGATAGAGGAGTGCCCAGCCTTTGGCTGGGCACGAGAAGACGTGCGGGCGATTATTGGCCCGGACCTCTCGCCGCCAGCACTTGTTGCGGCTATGCTGGCGAGCGAGAGGTCTTGGAGAGCGGTGGCCTCCTTCTGCGAAACCGTTATTTCGCAGAAGGAGGCCGCCGAGCGGGATCGGGAGTTTTCCGAACCCGCTCGACAGGAGAGAAGGCGGGCCAGGAGGGGGCTCCGCTTTAGGCGACCCCCTCCTAGAGGCCCGCCACCGTAATAGAGGCGGGCGGACCCGGCACCAGCGATTCATTTGGTGCCGGGCTCCGCCCGAGTGAGAAAGTAGGTGCCGCTCCGGCGTCGTGTGCCGGGACTTCGGTCCTGGCCGGTCGGGAGCGGCACCGAGGGCTTGGGGAGGACCGCGGTTGGGGCCGCGCCCTCCCCTTGTTATAGCCCACGTTGGCCGCATGGAAGTGTGACCCTTCCATGCGGCGGAGTCAGGAGCGCCGACTAGGTCGGCGCTCTGTGGGGGAGCAGTCGTTTGACTGCTCCCCCGCGAGCACGGATTCCTCTTCCCACTACTGGGAGGAGGTCCACTCTTCCCAGTCGGGGAAGAGGACCTCCCCGAGGCGGCGGTCCGGTAGTGTGACCTAGTTTGGTCGTTCCCGGACCGCCGCCGAAGTCGGGCGAGATGGTGGTCACCGTGGGGGTTTTAGCCGGTAAAAACCCGGCACTACCCGTCGCCGCCCCAACGGCGGCGGGTGTCTTTTGAAGATTTCCCCCACGTAAAAAAAAAAAAAAAAAAAAAAAAAAAAAATGGGTTAGGTCTGGGTTCCTCCCCCCTCCAAAAGGAAGAGGAGGGGGGGGAAGAAGAGGCAGGCCGGGCCTGCCGGGGGTGCGACGGCGTCGGCCGGGAGTGCCGACCCGCGGCGCCTCCCCGTACCATCCCCCGCCTCTCCGGAGGCGACGGTGGTGATGGACGTGGACGAGGTGGAGCCGGTTGCTCCACCAAAAAAGTCCACGTCCATCGCCCCTCCTCCGGTGGAAGGAGGAGGATCGTCGACCCTCCCCCGCCCCAAGTCCAAGAAGAAGGGCGGGGGAGCAGTCTCCGAGGGAGAGGGCCCAGCTCTCCCCCGAGAAGGGACCACCCTCGGCCACCCCGAGGAACGTCTGCGTCCGCGGGCGTCGTCGGTGTCGCTCGCGGACATCCTCGGGGGTAGGCAACCGAGGGTGGTGCTGACAAGGGCGGGCAATACCCGCCCTGTCAGCGCAGAGAGGGAGGCCGAACCGGCCGCCAACCTGGAGGAGGAGGGGAAGGCCAACCGATAATGGCTCCTCCTCCTCCAGTTAGGGTGCTGCAGGCCAATCTGAACCACTCGGCTGGGGCCCAGGACTTGTTTGTCCAAGCCCTGGCCGAGTTGCAGATTGGCCTGGCGGTCGCGGCGGAGCCGTACAGAGTTCCCGACCGCCCTGACTGGGCGGCGGATCTGTGCGGCTCCGTCGCGATCGCAACGAACTCGGCACACCTCCGGGTGATCGGTAGGGGTGCCGGGTTCGTGGTGGTGGAGTCCAGGTGCGTCACGCTGGCCGGAGTGTATGCCTCCCCCAGCCTGACCCTCGTGGAGTTTGAGTCGCTGCTGGATGGGCTGGGGAGGGTTCTGAACCCTCTCCTGTCCCGTCCAGTGTTGGTCCTAGGGGACTTTAACGCCAAATCCCCAACTTGGGGATCCCCTAGGGCCGACCCACGGGGGGATGTGCTGGTGGATTGGTCCTCCGGTCTGGATCTCCGGATCCTCAACCGGGGATCTGCCAGCACGTGCGTGCGGCCACAGGGGGAGTCCATAGTGGACTTGTCCTGGGCTTCTCCGTCGGCCGCACGACGTGTTGGAGCGTGGAGGGTCGCAGATGACCTCGCGACCCTCAGCGACCACCTCTACATCATGTTTGATGTAGGCGGGGTGGCCCCAATTGGGGGCCCACCCCCCGTAGGAGGTGGGCGCTTACGCACCTGGACGAGGACGCGCTGATGGCGGCCTCCTATGCCGCGGCCTGGCCCTCGTACGGGCCAGAGCCAGTCGCGGACGTAGACGAGGAGGCCTCCGGGCTCCGGGGGCAAATGGCGGCAATTTGTGATGCCGCCATGCCCCGGGTCAGGAGGGTGCAGCGGCGGGCGGTCTACTGGTGGTCGGGCCAGATAGCCACACTCAGACAAGAGAGTGTGGCGGCCCGACGCCGGTGGACAAGGGCCCGCCGCCGAGTAGTCCGCGACGATGCGGTGGAGGCCACACTCCGCGAGGCATATCGAGACGCATCGAATGCCTTGCGGAGAGCCATCAGGGAGGCCAAGGCATCTGCCTGGGAGGAACTCCTGGGCTCTCTGGACGCTGACCCGTGGGGTCGCCCGTACCGTTTGGTACTGGGCCGCCTACGCCCCGCGGGTCCTTCCGTCACGGAGAGCCTGGAACCCGCCGTGCTCCGGTCGGTGGTGAATAAACTGTTCCCCCTCGATGAGGGGGGCAGACCACCACCGGAGCCGCTCGAGGCGGCGCTGGCCGCGCTGCCACCATGCGCGGTCAGCGACGAGGAGTTCCGGGACGCCGTCGCCAAGCTAAGGGGGCGGAATACCGCCCCCGGCCCAGACGGCGTCCCAGGCAGGGCACTAGCCTTGGCCTTACGCGTCCTCGGGCCCCGCCTGAGGTGGCTGTTCGACAGCTGCCTTCAGGCGGGGCGGGTCCCCCTCTTGTGGAAGCAGGCCACGATGGTCCTGCTTCCCAAGGGGGTGGCAGGCCGGCAGCCTCTCCCAAGGCGTACCGACCCATATGCCTCCTTGACGAGGCGGGAAAGCTCTTCGAGAGAATCGTAGCTTCCCGCCTCTGGGGGCATCTGTCCCGTGTAGGTCCGAACTTGGCACCGTGCCAGTTCGGCTTCCGCGAGGGCCGATCGACCGTAGATGCGGTCGATCACGTCAAGGCCCTCGTGGATGAGTCTGTCTCCCGGGGTGGGATGGCGTTGGCGGTGTCTCTTGACATCGCCAACGCCTTCAACTCCCTGCCCTGGGACAGGATTGCGGGGGCACTGGTCGACCATCAGGTGCCCCCGTACCTGAGGAGACTCCTGGCAGACTACCTCCGGGACAGACGGGTAATGTACCCGGGTCGGTACGGGGTGGAAACGCGTGAGGTGAACCGCGGTGTACCCCAGGGGTCCGTGTTAGGACCGTTGTTATGGAACCTGGGGTACAACCGGGTTCTCCTCACCGCGCTCCCTCACGGCGTCACAGTCGTCTGCTACGCAGACGACACTCTCGTGATAGCCGTGGGGGAGGAATGGGAGAGGCTGCTGGGCCTTGCCGAGTTAGGGGTGGCCTCTGTAGTGGCCTCCGTCCGTCGGCTGGGGCTGCAAGTGTCTCCGGAGAAAACGGAGGCAGCCTGGTTTCATGGGCTGCCTCTGACCCGGAGACCGCCCCAGTCGGTCGTCCGAGTAGGGCCGGTCTTTGTCCAGGTCGAGGAACGGATTAAGTACCTCGGCCTGGACATTGACAGCCGCTGGCGCTTCGAGGGTCACTTTGACCGACTCGTCCCCCGAGTAGAGGGGGTAGCCGCCCTCTTGGGTCGGCTACTGCCCAATATCGGGGGACCTGAAGAGAGGGTCCGCCGCCTCTACACGGGGGTGGTGCGGGCCATGTGCCTTTACGGGTGCCCAGTCTGGGCCCCGTCCCTGGTGGCCGGGCGGCGCAGCCGAGAAATGCTGCGCCGCGTATACCGGCGAATGGCCATCAGGGTGGCACGTGGTTACCGCACTATCTCCCATGAGGCGGCGGCAGTCCTGTCGGGGGTAATCCCCTTCGACCTGCAGGCGGAGGCCGAGGCCCGCGTCTATCGACGGGTCCGGTCACTCCGCCGGGGCGAGGGGGATCCGGCAGGACTGTCGGTCGGTGACCTGAGGCGTCAGGCCCGGCAGCTCGCACTTAGGAAATGGCGGGCGGAGCTCGTGAATTATCGAGCCGCCCGCCAGCGAGCTGTCGGCGCGATCCTCCCACATTTGGAGGAGTGGGTGGATCGTCGGCACGGTAGGCTCACCTACCGGACGACGCAGGTGCTCTCCGGACATGGTTGTTTCGGAGAGTACCTGCACAAAATCGGAGCGGAGGCCACTCCAGAGTGCCTGTCGTGTGGCGTGGGGGTGGTTGACACCCCCAGCCACACGGTAGAGGAGTGCCCAGCCTTTGGTTGGGCACGAGAAGGTCTGCGGGCCGTTATTGGCCAGGACCTCTCGCCGCCAGCACTTGTTACGGCAATGCTGGCGAGCGAGAGGTCCTGGAGAGCGGTGGCCTCCTTCTGCGAAACCGTTATTTCGCAGAAGGAGGCCGCCGAGCGGGATCGGGAGTTTTCCGAGCCGGCTCGGCAGGAGAGAAGGCGGGCCAGGAGGGGGCTCCGTTTTAGGCGGCCCCCTCCAAGAGGCCCGCCACCGTGATGTAAGCGGGCGGACCCGGCACCAATTTTTTGGTGCCGGGCTCCGCCCGAGTGAGGAGGTAGGTGCCGCCCCGGCGTCGTGTGCCGGGACTTCGGTCCTGGCCGGTCGGGAGCGGCACCGAGGGCTTGGGGAGGACCGCGGTTGGGGCCGCGCCCTCCCCTTGTTATAGCCCACGTTTGCCGCATGGAAGTGTGACCCTTCCATGCGGCGGAGTCAGGAGCGCCGACTAGGTCGGCGCTCTGTGGGGGAGCAGTCGTTTGACTGCTCTCCCGCGAGCACGGATTCCTCTTCCCACTACTGGGAGGAGGTCCACTCTTCCCAGTCGGGGAAGAGGACCTCCCCGAGGCGGCGGTCCGGTAGTGTGACCTAGTTTGGTCGTTCCCGGACCGCCGCCGAAGTCGGGCGAGATGGTGGTCACCGTGGGGGTTTTAGCCGGTAAAAATCCGGCACTACCCGTCGCCGCCCCAACGGCGGCGGGTGTCTTTTGAAGATTTCCCCCACGTTAAAAAAAAAAAAAAAAAAAAAAAAAATGGGTTAGGTCTGGGTTGGGCCCCGCCTGAGGTGGCTGTTCGACAGCTGCCTTCAGGCGGGGCGGGTCCCCCTCTTGTGGAAGCGGGCCACGATGGTCCTGCTTCCCAAGGGGGGTGGCAGGCCGGCAGCCTCTCCCAAGGCGTACCGACCCATATGCCTCCTTGACGAGGCGGGAAAGCTCTTCGAGAGAATCGTAGCTTCCCGCCTCTGGGGGCATCTGTCCCGTGTAGGTCCGAACTTGGCACCGTGCCAGTTCGGCTTCCGCGAGGGCCGATCGACCGTAGATGCGGTCGATCACGTCAAGGCCCTCGTGGATGAGTCTGTCTCCCGGGGTGGGATGGCGTTGGCGGTGTCTCTTGACATCGCCAACGCCTTCAACTCCCTGCCCTGGGACAGGATTGCGGGGGCACTGGTCGACCATCAGGTGCCCCCGTACCTGAGGAGAGTCCTGGCAGACTACCTCCGGGACAGACGGGTAATATACCCGGGTCGGTACGGGGTTGTAACGCGGGAGGTGAACCGCGGTGTACCCCAGGGGTCCGTGTTAGGACCGTTGTTGTGGAACCTGGGGTACAACCGGGTTCTCCTCACCGCGCTCCCTCGCGGCGTCACAGTCGTCTGCTATGCAGACGACACTCTGGTGATAGCCGTGGGGGAGGAATGGGAGAGGCTGCTGGGCCTTGCCGAGGCGGGGGTGGCCTCGGTAGTGGCCTCCGTCCGTCGGCTGGGGCTGCAAGTGTCTCCGGAGAAAACGGAGGCAGCCTGGTTTCATGGGCTGCCTCTGACCCGGAGACCGCCCCAGTCGGTCGTCCGAGTAGGGCCGGTCTTTGTCCGGGTCGAGGAACGGATCAAGTACCTCGGCCTGGACATTGACAGCCGCTGGCGCTTCGAGGGTCACTTTGACCGACTCGTCCCCCGAGTAGAGGGGGTAGCCGCCCTGTTGGGTCGGCTACTGCCCAATATCGGGGGACCTGAAGAGAGGGTCCGCCGCCTCTACACGGGGGTGGTGCGGGCCATGTGCCTCTACGGGTGCCCAGTCTGGGCCCCGTCCCTGGCGGCCGGGCGGCGCAGCCGTGAAATGCTGCGCCGCGTATACCGGCGTATGGCCGTCAGGGTGGCACGTGGTTACCGCACTATCTCCCATGAGGCGGCGGCAGTCCTGTCGGGGGTAATCCCCTTCGACCTGCAGGCGGAGGCCGAGGCCCGTGTGTTTCGGTCACTCCGCCGGGTCGAGGGGGATCCGGCAGGACTGTCGGTCGGTGACCTGAGGCGTCAGGCCCGGCAGCTCGCACTTAGAAAATGGCGGGCGGAGCTCGAAAATTATCGAGCCGCCCGCCAGCGAGCTGTCGGCGCGATCCTCCCACATTTGGAGGAGTGGGTGGATCGTCGGCATGGTAGGCTTACCTACCGGACGACGCAGGTGCTCTCCGGACATGGGTGTTTCGGAGAGTACCTGCACAAAATCGGAGCGGAGGCCACACCAGAGTGCCAATCGTGTGGCGTGGGGGTGGTCGACACCCCCACCCACACGATAGAGGAGTGCCCAGCCTTTGGCTGGGCAAGAGAGGGCTTGCGGGCCGTTGTTGGCCAGGACCTCTCGCCGCCAGCACTTGTTACGGCAATGCTGGCGAGCGAGAGGTCCTGGAGAGCGGTGGCCTCCATCTGCGAAACCGTTATTTCGCAGAAGGAGGCCGCCGAGCGGGATCGGGAGTCTCTCGATCCCGCTCGGCAGGAGAGAAGGCGGGCCAGGAGGGGGCTCCGTTTTAGGCGGCCCCCTCCAAGTGGCCCGCCACCATAGTATAGGCGGGCGGACCCGGCACCAGTTATTCGGTGCCGGGCTCCGCCCGATTGAGGAGGTAGGTGCCGCCCCGGCGTCGTGTGCCGGGACTTCGGTCCTGGCCGGTCGGGAGCGGCACCGAGGGCTGGGGGAGGACCGCGGTTGGGGCCGCGCCCTCCCCCTGTTATAGCCCACGTTGGCCGCATGGAAGTGTGACCCTTCCATGCGGCGGAGTCAGGAGCGCCGGCTTTAGTCGGCGCTCTGTGGGGGAGCAGTCATTTCTGACTGCTCCCCCGCGAGCACGGATTCCTCTTCCCACGACTGGGGAGAGGTCCACTCTTCCCAGTCGGGGAAGAGGACCTCCCCGAGGCGGCGGTCCGGTAGTGTGACCTAGTGTGGTCGTTCCCGGACCGCCGCCGAAGTCGGGCGAGATGGTGGTCACCGTGGGGGTTTTAGCCGGTAAAAATCCGGCACTACCCGCCGCCGCCCCAACGGCGGCGGGTGTCTTTTGAAGATTTCCCCCACGTTAAAAAAAAAAAAAAAAAAAAAAAATGGGTTAGGTCTGGGTTAGGTCTGGGTTAGGTCTGGGTTAGGTCTGGGTTAGGTCTAACGGCAGTCTCCAGAAAAACCAGCCAGGCCACAGCTGGTTTGCTGAGATTACTGCCAAATATTAGAGGAGCTACACAGCGAAAAAGGAAACTTTACCTTAATGTAATGTGTTCCATGCTGTTGTATGCTTCCCCAATTTGGGCTGAGGCTCTCACCCAAAAAGGGCTTAGAGGACAGTTGCGCACGATACAGAGACTTGGTATTATTCGTTTAATCAGGGGTATCGAACAATTTCTGACATCGCGGCATTCGTAATTTCCGGGGCAATGCCTATCGATTATTTAGCAAAACTTAGACATAAGGAATATGAAATTAAGTGGAAGGCCAAGTATGGGCCGTGGAAAGATTTGAAGCGTTTAGTTGACCTAGTGTTCAAAAGTGACTACCTATATAAACAAATAGAGTCAGATATCTGGGAGGAGTGGCAAAGGGAATGGGTCATGGACAAACGGGCGCGTTGGACACGATGTTTAATACCGGACGTTCGTGAGTGGGGGCAGTTAGTGGATAGAGGACAGAGGGTCACTACCTTCGAGGCAACTCAGTTGCTAACGGGACACGGGACCTTCCAGTCCTATCTTTTCCAATACAACAAAGCGAGCAGCCCGGAGTGCCATTACTGCGGTGATTCAGTGGATGATGTCTCCCATACAATATTTTACTGTATCGAATGGGAGCATTATCGAGATAAACTAATAAGTGAGTGCCAGTTGAGTGAATTTAACAAACCAGAACACCTGAGCGAGCTAATTCACGGATCATCCGAAAACTGGACAGCCTTCCTGCGCTTCGCCGATAACGTAATTAAACATAAGGCAACGGACGAGAACCGCAGGCAGGGCCGATGGCAGTAACTCCACGAAATCCGGTGTTAAGTGAGTAATGTTACACGAATTTTAACTCCTAAACAGCTAATTAGTCACAAAACCAATGTCCGTTAATTACAAGGTGACTGCGAACGAAACAATAGGTTGTTTATAAGTCAACATTTAGGTCACACGTAACGGTTTTCGACAATATAACGCAGGTGTAACCAGGCAATTTGACCGCCGGTAATAGGAAAGCTTATATACGATATGGAACCTAGCTGAAATATTCATCAAATTAAATAACCCAATTAATTCAACATACTTTAATTAAAATTAAATAAAATAAATTAAATAAATAAATAAATAAACTAAAATAGCATACATAGTAACAACACTTAAATAATCCCAAACATACTTACTGAAATAATAAGGACAACCTAAAGCTTAATATCATATCGCACTTTAAGCTTTCCTATCGCCAAGACACACGGAACTTCTTGACATACAATCTAATTTAATTTAATTATTTTAAATTTAAATTTATGAACTTACTGTACGTGTTGTCCATCGGTCTTAAATCTTTATATTTATTTTTACTTATTTATTTATTTATTTATTTATTATCATTTATTTATTAATAATTTACTATGACTGGCTCTTTACACCTGCATCTATTTTCATCTATTTTTATTTATTTATTTCATTTATTTACCTACACTTCTTATTTATATTTCTTTATTTTCGACTATTTTATTTATTTATTTATTTATTAAACTAACATTAATTCTAAAAAACACGACGAAAACCCTTGTTTGCGTAAAAATCTAAACGGGGAACAAAATTCCGAATAGAACCGTACTGCTGTAGTACATCATGGGCAGTATACTTGGGAAAATTTGAAAAGATCACTCGTGCACGAGCACGAATATTGATCACAAAATGGATGCCGAGCTCGATGTGCATCAAATTATGACACAACAGACATTGCAACTAGGGTTGGGGGGCATTTTTGCACTAAAAATCGCGTTTAAATAACCTTCTTGGGGTGCCCGGGTATCAGGATAATAGGAATACGAGTAGGTGGCACGAGCGCCCAGCCTACCCGTAGGCAACCCGCCATACGCCGCGGCTGGAATACTGCGCTCCCCTCATTACCGACGCTAGTGTAAACTCCACGTGCCACACGTGCAATTGTTCATGGAAAATCAAAAAGTGTGATGTATGACACCTTCATGAGTGAGTGTGTGTATGTATGTATGTATGTATGTACCACGTGTAGTATGCATGATATAGTATGGCAAGTATGTTTGTTAAGACTTCGGTCAATGTATGCATGTGGTTAAATAAGTCAGTTTTGAATTCGGCTTCGGTAACAATTAACAATGTTCCCCCCCCCCTCCCCCTTTTCCTAACCCAGACCCACGACCAAATTCCCTAATGGTCATTCGATTTAACTCCCCCGAAAGACCATTTCCTTCCATAATGTTAACTTGCTGCCGAAGTCGAACCAAATACGGACTGTCGCTGTTATTCCGCACCACGGCGTCCGCGGCTCGATTGTGGCAGCTTTCGCATGTACAATCGTCCCGCGGCGCTCGTGGTGTAGAATGCAGCACAAATTTAGGGAATACCTGCAAAGCAGGGCCACCCCAAGGTGAACACTGAAATAAGGATGCATGTATGTGGATAAATGAATATTTGAAAAAGAACAAGCCAAAATAACGCCAATTTTTGACGGGATTTTGGCTTGACGCATCAATGTTTCCATACTGCGATGACTTTAAAGCACATATTCTTGTGTTTTAAAGCATCAAAGTTTGTGGCAAATGCGGTATGAGTCACATTCTTGTACATAAACGAATATGTACAAGAAATGTGACCTTTTCAGGGGAAATTGGTGCGAGTGTGCTGCAAGTTCAAACCAAAACCATGCCAAATTACTTGGCGTAGCTTTGGTTTGACACATGATGTATCCACGCCGCGATGATCTCAGATTGTGGAATTGTAAAATTTTTCGCAATTTGAGACATCAAAAGCGTGTGGCACATGGTAATTGCGTATACTCGTGCCAAATACACGGGAAATTTGTAGTCCTGAAAAGAAGAAAAATTAGGGAATTAATCAGATCAAAATTGCGACAACTTAACATTGTCGTAATTTTGATCTGACACACATTAATTCCGTACCACGATGACCTTAAACCATGATCTTTTTCATGGTTTAAGGCATCTGACGTACGAAGAAAAGTGTAGCATGCAAGTGAATGTGAGCGAAAATGAGAATCGAGCCAGAATTAAGGCAACTAAGTGTACCTTAATTTTGGCTCGACACACGGTTATGCCATGCAGGCGAAGACCATAAACCATGGTCTTTTCCATGGTTTATGGCTTCAAAAGCATGAGTAAGTGTGGTATGAACGGTATTTCAGTGGCTGCGTGCTCCTCTGGCCGCCACAATGTCACGCCCCGGCATCGGATACGACTAAGCCATGACGCGTCCCTACGGGAAGATCCAAAGCTTTTGGGCTTTCCTGGGACCGCTGAATGGCCTCTGGTCGTACCGATGACCGGCAAGCGACGCGAGCGAAGCGAGGGGGGGGCGCCGCGCCGAGCTTGCGAGGCGCGAAAATTTTTTCAAGGTCATCTTGAAAAATAGGCCAAAAATCGACCGAATTTTAGCACCTGCGGCCAAAAATAGTCATCCTTTTGGCTGTTTTTGGTCGTAGGGACTAAGTTCTGGCTGCGCTCCCCCCGCCCTCTCGCGCCCCTCTTGCGCCCCTCTTGCATCCCTGTTTTGCAGGTATAACAACCTCCCATAGAGAAAACCTGCAAGAATCCCAAAAAATTCCATGGTTTTGGCAAAATATTGGAGATTTTGACAAAATCATGGTTTTCGAGGGTTTTATATGCTCGTAAGTACCTGTGGGAGGTTGTGTACAGCATGCCGAAAGAGATCCGTGACTTACATGAAGAGAAATCGTACCCAAAAATTCTCCAAAAATTTTTCGTGCACTGAGTCTACATGTAAGGCATGGAACTTTTGGTATGTCTGTATAGAGGGTAAAGGGTAGTATACGGTGGCGTTTCGGAAATTTCGAAAAATCCCATATTTCCATGGTGAAAGTACATTTCCCATGAAACTATGGGGTTTTTCGAAATTTTGATTACCCCCGTATACCCCCGTGTGTGTACTACGTGACCTCTAGTTGTTTTCGGCGTCATCAGAATAGTGTGAAAACACCATGGTTTTCCCATGGAACTTAGTTCCTGGGTTTGTCATGGGTTTTTCACACTGGATATGCACCGAAACCATCTGGAGTGTCACAAACATCACTGTGTGTAATCGTATGACGAGGTTGTGTATAACGTGTACAGTATGCATGGGAATATGTGTCTATGGGGTATGAGTGTGACCGCACACCATTCAACAAGGGTTGGTTTTCACCCAGGAGGAAAACGGAGGCGGCCTATATGTAATTTGCGAAACGAGAACGCACTGGTTATGTTCGGAGATAAACGTAGATCCCTACGTTTATCGACTGAAATAACCTACAATATATCATTAAAATCATTTTTGAAACATTATCGAGTCATGTACTCATGCAAGGGTTAAAATAGATCATCAGGGTAACCGTTCACGACGCATAGTCATCATCTTTCAGCCATTTTTTATCATTTTTATATCACTTTTGTCATACATTCATGCTTCATTATGACTTTCATACACGTTCTCGCGGCTGCAAATATACGTAGGCACGGGTCGAGTTCTCATATGATTGCGGCATATGAGTACTCGACCCACTCGGCGCGTTAGACATATACCCTTCAGTTATGACCTTCCGTTATAACTGAGGCGGTCGCGAAGCTGGTGGAGGCACAGCTCTGTTCCCCGGTTGTAATGCGTAAGCGGGTCCATGGGGAACAGGTGAGCGGTGGATCGGAGGGCTTTTATATAAAAAAAAAAAAAAAAAAAAAAAAAAAGGGTGGGTTGGTCCTAGGGCCAAGGGCCCGCGCTGACCGCGCTGCCACCATGCGCGGTCAGCGATGAGGAGTTCCGGGACGCCGTCGCCAAGTTAAGGGGGCGAAATACCGCCCCCGGTCCAGACGGCGTCCCAGGCAAGGCATTAGCCTTGGCCTTACGCGTCCTCGGGCCCCGCTTGAGGTGGCTGTTCGACAGCTGCCTTCAGGCGGGGCGGGTCCCCCTCTTGTGGAAGCAGGCCACGATGGTCCTGCTTCCAAAGGGGGGTGGCAGGTCGGCAGCCTCTCCCAAGGCGTACCGACCCATATGCCTCCTTGATGAGGCGGGAAAGCTCTTTGAGCGAATCATAGCTTCCCGCCTCTGGGGGCATATGTCCCGGGTAGGTCCGAACTTGGCACCGTGCCAGTTCGGCTTCCGCGAGGGCCGATCGACCATAGATGCTGTCGATCACGTCAAGGCCCTCGTGGATGAGTCTGTCTCCCGGGGTGGGATGGCGTTGGCGGTGTCTCTTGACATCGCCAACGCCTTCAACTCCCTGCCCTGGGACAGGATTGCGGGGGCACTAGTCGACCATCAGGTGCCCCCGTACCTGAGGAGAGTCCTGGCAGACTACCTCCGGGACCGACGGGTGATATACCCGGGTCGGTACGGGGTGGTAACCCGGGAGGTGAACCGCGGTGTACCCCAGGGGTCCGTGTTAGGACCGTTGTTGTGGAACCTGGGGTACAACCGGGTTCTCCTCACCGCGCTCCCTCACGGCGTCACAGTCGTCTGCTACGCAGACGACACACTTGTGATAGCCGTGGGGGAGGAGTGGGAGAGGCTGCTGGGCCTTGCCGAGGCCGGGGTGGCCTCGGTAGTGGCCTCCGTCCGTCGGCTGGGGCTGCAAGTGTCTCCAGAGAAAACGGAGGCAGCCTGGTTCCATGGGCTGCCTCTGACCCGGAGACCGCCCCAGTCGGTCGTCCGAGTAGGGCCGGTCTTTGTCCGGGTCGAGGAACGAATTAAGTACCTCGGCCTGGACATTGACAGCCGCTGGCGCTTCGAGGGTCACTTTGACCGACTCGTCCCCCGAGTAGAGGGGGTAGCCGCCCTGTTGGGTCGGCTACTGCCCAATATCGGGGGACCAGAGAGAGGGTCCGCCGCCTCTACACGGGGGTGGTGCGGGCCATGTGCCTCTACGGGTGCCCAGTCTGGGCCCCGTCCCTGGCGGCCAGGCGGCGCAGCCGTCTATTGCTGCGCCGCGTATATCGGCGAATGGCCGTCAGGGTGGCACGTGGTTACCGCACTATCTCCCATGAGGCGGCGGCAGTCTGTCGGGGTAATCCCCTTCGACCTGCAGGCGGAGGCCGAGGCCCGCGTCTTTCGACGGGTCCGGTCACTCCGCCGGGGCGAAGGGGATCCGGCAGGACTGTCGGTCGGTGACCTGAGGCGTCAGGCCCGGCAGCTCGCACTTAGAAAATGGCGGGCGGAGCTCGAGAATTATCGAGCCGCCCGCCAGCGAGCTGTCGGCGCGATCCTCCCACATTTGGAGGAGTGGGTGGATCGTCGGCACGGTAGGCTTACCTACCGGACGACGCAGGTGCTCTCCGGACATGGATGTTTCGGAGAGTACCTGCATAAAATCGGAGCGGAGGCCACACCAGAGTGCCTATCGTGTGGCGTGGGGGTGGATGACACCCCCAGCCACACGATAGAGGAGTGCCCAGCCTTCGGCTGGGCACGTGACGATATACGGGCCGTTATTGGCCCGGACCTCTCGCCGCCAGCACTTGTTACGGCAATGCTGGCGAGCGAGAGGTCTTGGAGAGCGGTGGCCTCCTTCAGCGAAACCGTTATTTCGCAGAAGGAGGCCGCCGAGCGGGATCGGGAATCTTCCGATCCCGCTCGGCAGGAGAGAAGGCGGGCCAGGAGGGGCTCCGCTTTAGGCGACCCCCTCCAAGAGGCCCGCCACCGTAATAGGCGGGCGGACCCGGCACCAGTCATTCATTTGGTGCCGGGCTCCGCCCGAGTGAGGAGGTAGGTGCCGCTCCGGCGTCGTGTGCCGGGACTTCGGTCCTGGCCGGTCGGGAGCGGCACCGAGGGCTTGGGGAG
Organism: Cryptocheilus praepositus; assembly: GCA_033815515.1. Classification (NCBI taxonomy): domain Eukaryota; kingdom Metazoa; phylum Arthropoda; class Insecta; order Hymenoptera; family Pompilidae; genus Cryptocheilus; species Cryptocheilus praepositus. Next base: position 42,256 of record JAWWQZ010000112.1, on the reverse strand, counting down.
GACCGCGGTTGGGGCCGCGCCCTCCCCTTGTTATAGCCCACGTTGGCCGCATGGAAGTGTGACCCTTCCATGCGGCGGAGTCAGGAGCGCCGACTTAGTCGGCGCTCCGTGGGGGAGCAGTCACTTGCTCCCCCGCGAGCACGGATTCCTCTTCCCACTGGGAAGAGGACCTCCCCGAGGCGGCGGTCCGGTAGTGTGACCTAGCTTGGTCGTTCCCGGACCGCCGCCGAAGTCGGGCGAGATGGTGGTCACCGTGGGGGTTTTAGTCGGTAAAAATCCGGCACTACCCGCAGTCGCCCCAACGGCGGCGGGTGTCTTTGGAAGATTTCCCCCACGTTAAAAAAAAAAAAAAAAAAAAAAAAAAAAAAGGGTTAGGTCTGGGTTAGGTCTGGGTTAGGTCTGGGTTAGGTCTGGGTTAGGTCTGGGTTAGGTCTCTCGGTCCGCAGTGCCGAGCAGGGGTGTCTGAACACGCCTGGTCAGGTGGAGGAAAGTCCTCTGCTTTATTCGGGAGCGATGGCTGCTCTGCTTTCTGGTGGATGTCGCAGTACCTGCAAAAGGAAGTGAGGAAAGCCACCCCCCTCGTATCGGTCTTACCCGCCGATCGAGTCCGGGTGTGCCGTACTTACCGTTCTTTTTGTATGGGAAGTGTGACATTCTCCGGGCAGCAACGTAGTTCTTCCTTCTGATGGGTCCTTGAGTACCTGCTGGGAAATGTAAGGAACCCCACTCCCCTCGTAACGGTCCCCGGGTGGCTGGGCTTGCCCAGCGACCCGGTACGCCGTTCGAGTCCGAGTGGGTGTACTTACCTTTTCCGGTGTGGGAAGCGAGGATCCATCGGCGGGATGGAGCGGACATCGTTCCTGAAAAAGCATGAATTATACCTACCTGATCGGGCGTGGGAGGACATCTCTGCTGGGCATTCTTTATCCTGCGGAGGCCTTGCGTGGGCCACCGAGCGCGTCCCCGGGTTGCGGATAGGGGAACGCCCTTCATTGTCATGGTTCTTTGAAGGGTAGCTGCGATATAAGCGGGGGTAAGCCCGTCGAATAAGCAGCCGCGGACAGCACGCCGGTTTGGACGGAACCGTAAGCCTGGTGTCAGGTGCCGTCTCCGGGGAGGTTCCACCCCGGTCACCAAAAAGGACACAACCCCAGGGGCCGTGGATCCGTCGTGATCCGCGGTACGGGTTTGGCGAACCCGGGGTGCCCTAGCTGGGGGTGGATGAACGCCATCCATTTCCTAATTCCGTAAGTTCCTTGGCGGCTTCAACGACCATCACAGGGCGTAGTGGTGGAACGTTGCTGTCAAGGGACCCGGAGGGCTTGCCTTCACCGGCCGGCCTACGAGGAAGAAAACCTCTATAAAAAATTACCCCTCCCCGAACGGTATGGTGCTCGCCTAGTAGGGGCGCAGGTGGATGATAGTAATTGACACCTGCGGGGCCATGGGTTAGTTGACCAATTAGAGACCAACCCCCGAGGAACGGCCGAACCTCGGGGTGTACTAGGCTTGCTGAGGGTGGGGCTGTGACCCTCAGTTGACTTCCGTTTTACCCCAATTAAATCGGTGGCGGGGCGAGGCTTCGGCCAGACCCTGCCGATTATGAACATGATGGACACAAACAAAGAAAATTTACAAAACGAGCACACCACGACCCGGTCCGATGAGGATTCCTCGGATTACAGTCAGTCAAATCTGGTAATTGACTTAACGGATATGAGGCCCTTTGATTTTAAGGAGGTTATGACTCGAAAACCTATGCCCTATAAGCAGAGGAGAGGGAAGAAAGGCGGCTCGAAGATCGTCCCAAAAGATGACGACGACGATAGCGCCCACACCAGTCTTATTACCCTGAAATCATCAACTCGGAGTATCCACAGAGCATCCCCTATGGATCAATTCATGACCCCAAAGGGCAATATATTACCACCGAGAGAGCAAATGACACCACCGACAGATTCCGTGCAAAGACGTCTAGGATCGTCATTAAAAATAATATCCAGACTGGCCTCCATGTGCGAGGAATTAGCGTCCGCCCTCAAGCACAATGAAACTCTGGATCCGAGGACCATGCGGCTGAGTACGAGAGCTGCTCGAGATGCTTATGAGGTACAAGAACTCCTACAAGAGGTCGTTCAGGAGCACCGGGCGGATAGACCGGATAATATAGAAGCCCCGATAGTGACAAGGGAACAAAGGTCGGTAAACACCCAGGTTACCCCTCCTACACCAATCATCCCTAGACCTCCACCGCTCCCCAAGGCGATGAAGAGTGTAAAAAGCCAGACGGAACCGCGTAGAGCAACTCGGAGTACAAAAGATGGCGTGCGTACGGTCTCAATCCCTACTCCAGCCGGGAAAATTAGTAAAAGGAAATTCGTTTCCCCCCTCGGGAACGAAGAACAGAAGAAGTCGAGGCAAATGTCCTATGCTGCAGTTACGGCACAGGATACCCCAAGTGCGGTGGAGAGTGAAGCCACCGAGGAAGGCTTCACCGCGGTGGCGTACAGACGTCGGTCCCCTAGGAAGGCGCCAGAGTCGAGAGCACCAAAGAGGACAGACCCGAAAGAGCAGGAGCAAAGCGCAAAAGTAGGGGTGGCGCGGAGAACCCGGATTAGGCCAGAGGCAATACTTATCACGGTCACTGAAGCGTCCAACTACTTGGAGTCCTATAAGAAGCTCAGCGAAAAAGGACGGGCTATCCTGAAAGACATTAGACGCGTCAGGAGAACCAGAGCTGGACATATATTAATAGAGTGCCCCAGAAATGTAGACACGGGTCAAATGGCGACGGATCTTCGAGTGGCGTTAGGGGATGATGAAGTAGTTTCGGTACTACAGGAAAAGTGTAGTATCGAAATCCGTAATGTCGACCCCCTGACCTCTAAAGAAGAGCTTGCCTCAGATATTGCAAAGGCATTAGGCCGAGAAGACGTAGCTGACATAAAAGTTAGGGTGCTAAGGGCAACCCCAGCAGGAGTTCAACAAGCTATTGCCGAGATACCTGCAAATATGTTCCCAAGGAAGACCGATCTTCTGAAAATTAAAACAGGTCTAACAATGGCAAGCGCCAAAGTACTTCCCAAAGTGATCAGGTGCTTCCGTTGTCATTCCCTGGGGCATATTGGAAATATGTGTACAGTCCTTGGGCCTGATAAGGAGTTATGCCGCAAATGCGGAGCAGAGGACCATATTATTGGGAATTGTGTGAATACACCTCGATGTATCCTATGCGTAGCCCGGGGGATACAAGAGAGTAGGGCCCGACATGTTGCGGCGTCACTAAACTGCCCCACGTATCGGATGGAAATTGGTGGACAGAACACCAAAGATTTATGAGGATAGCCCAAATTAACCTGAATAGGTGTAAGCTGGCGGAAAGCCTGATGCCCCAATATGCAGCGACTGGCAACTTTGACGTGGTTGTTATAGCAGAACCTTACAGCCAAGGTCCCGGATGGATAAATGATCCGGCAAATCTGGCCTCTGTTTGGGTAACGGGCTACAACGGACATTTCTCCCTACACGGATCGATAGAAGTCCACCCTGGTCTCGTGGTCGTGGAAGTGAATCACATCGTGGTCATTGCGGGCTATTGTCCCCCGAGTGTCACTAAGACAGATTTTCTCGCGTATCTGGCTACCCTGGAATCGATTATTACCCAGCGACACAAGACCGGTAAAGCGATTGTAATCGTCGGGGATTATAATGCAAAGTCCCCAATGTGGGGAGGCGTAGCCACTAACTACAGGGGGTCATGCATGCTAAGTCTTTTCGCAAAATTAGACATCGTTCCGGCGACAATTAATGAACCGTATACCTATGACCACCCCGGAAGTTTAGGTAGAAGAAATCGGTCATTTATTGATATCTTGTCCATGGAGAGGGGCTTAGTGAATTCCTACAGGGGTGGGAGGGTGGCGCATGAAATTTTCTCCGCATCTGACCACCTGTACGTAATTCACACCTTTGATCCAAACACACAAATGATGATCTACCCGTGTTATGGGCGCCATACTCAACTAAAACAATGAACACCGAAGAAATTGTTCGCTGTTTCGATGATCTGCTGGCCAGAGAAGACTATATTAGGCAGCGTGCAGAAGTCGGCGAAGCGGGAATTATCCAGCGAGCGATAGAAGAGACCTGTACGATGACCCTAAAAAAGAAATTTATTCCATCAGGACGGCGTCGAATCAATTATTGGTGGACGGACGAAATCAACGAGTTACGGAAGACAACTATAAAGGCTAGGAGACGGTACCAAAGAGCGAGAAAGAAGATGAAGCCAGATTTGGAGCATTTCAAGGAGTCTTTTAGGTTAGCTCGGAAGGGCCTCCAAACAGCTATTTTCAGAAGCAAGGAACGGGCCTGGAGGGAATTTTGCTCTACCATCGACAAAGACCCATGGGGCCGCCCTTACCAAGTTGTTATGGCCAAGTTGAAGAAAGACTCGATTACAACACAACTTTCACAAGAACAAGTGAAACAAATTATTGACGTTCTTTTTGTAACCAACCCAACTTCGAGTTCAATGCATCCCACCGACGAGAACCCACTGCGGGAAGTACACCCCGAGATTACCGAAAATATATTGAACCTGGAGATGATCCAGTCTGCCGTGGCCAAATTAAAACCTGGTAAAGCCCCTGGAGTTGATGCTGTACCCGTAGAAGTTATGGCGGCTATCGCGAAATATAGACCATCGGTCATAAAGGATATGGCCGTAGATATATTAAATCGAGGAAGGATCCCTACGATCTGGAAAACAGCCCGGGTGATTTTAATCCCTAAACCCGGAAAAAGCGGTGCGGATCCGAGGGGCTACCGACCAATTAGTGTGCTTCCAGCACTTTCGAAATGTTGGGAATATATTTTTAAAGGGATCATTGAATCCCAGATCGGACAAGACCCTTTTCACCGGTCGCAATACGGTTTCCGACGTGGAATGGGTACGGTGGAAGCGATTTCCCGGGTGAACAGCTTTGCGGACAAGTGCCGGGAGAAAGGTAAAATTTGCACCCTTATTAGTATCGATGTTCGCAATGCGTTCAATACGCTGGACGGATCACTCGTGCTCAACGAATTAGCCAAGAGAGGGGTGTCACAACGGATCCTCACATTGATTAGGGATTACTTTAATGAACGGACTGCGTATATATATACAAAACTTGGCCTGGTAGAAAGGCAGATTTATGCAGGTGTGCCGCAAGGGGCAGTGTTGAGTCCTCTCCTTTGGAATATTATGTACGACGGGGTCCTAAGAATGATCGAGCCGATTCCTAACTGCGAGGCAATCGCATACGCCGACGATCTGGCGATTGTCGTACAATCGGATAATATAGCCCAGATACAGACAAGGATAAACCGAGTTATGTCTGTGGTTCAGTCGTGGTTTGAGGACAACAAACTTACGATTGCCGTTGAAAAAACAGGAATAATATTACTGACAGCTAAGCGTGTGCCAAAGATCATTGAAATTAATATAAGTGACAACATCATTTGGAGCCGGGATACTCTAAAATACTTAGGGGTGGACTTCGATAACTTCCGAAGGTATAGGGCCCATCTGGAGAGAGTGACGGCAGCAGCAGAGAAAATGGTGGGGGCCTTAACGAGACTCCTCCCGAACGCACGAGGACCATCTAGAATGGCACGAAATTTGTACTATAACGTATGGGAGTCCGTCGTCCTGTACGCCTCACCAGCTTGGTCTACAGTGTTGCAGCTCTCTACGAATAGAGATTTGATCAGGAAGGCGCAACGATCTGCGTTAGTCAGGACGACAACCGCATACCGTACAACTGCATACGAAGCTTTATGCGTTCTCACCGGAAGACTGCCGTTAGCTCTTAAGATCGTACAGAGAACGGAATTATATAACCTGAGGATAGCGTGGAAAGATAAAATACGGGATAAAGGTAATAAAGAATATAACAACGCGAAAGCAGCTATATACAAGAAAACCATACAATCATGGCAAGTACAATGGGACCGGTTCGATAGTGATAATTGGACACACCGGCTAATTGCAAGGGTTGAAACGTTTCAGTGTAAAAGCAACAATGATTATACCCAAGACTATTGGACCATGCAAACGTTGACGGGACACGGTATTTTTAATAAATATAGGCGCCGTATAAACAAATCGGTCACGGAAGCATGCTGGGATTGCGGGTATTTCAAAGATGACCCCGAACACCTTATTTTCCACTGCCCAAAATGGGAACAGGAGAGGCGCAACTTGTGTGCAGAACTTGGAGGACAAATATCCGTTAGCAATTTGGTTGATAAAATTACGAACACACCACAAACATGGAAAGCCTACCAACAATTTGCATATATTGTAATGAAGGAAAGAGAAAGGCACGAACGGATCCTAGAGCGGCGAAATAGATAAGATTTTAGACCTAGCGAATGGTAGGAAGACATACCCGAAAATGGCGTTGGGGCATATAAGAATATATCCTAGCTCCCGCGATGCAATACGATAGTAGTTCCGAGGGGAGCTGGGGTGATGCCTGTACCCTGGAAGGAAAAGAGGGGGGGTTTTTAGACGGTAGTCCCGGCAACGGGGAGTCCGTCATCACCAGGATCCTCGGATCCTGGTATGCGTAAAAGCATTTTCCCCCCCTTCATAAAAAAAAAAAAAAAAAAAAAAAAAAAGGTCTGGGTTAGGTCTGGGTTAGGTCTGGGTTAGGTCTGGGTTAGGTCTGGGTTAGGTCTCTACGGACCTGTCTGGTTGTCCAGATGGGAGGGGAGGTGAACCCCTACGTGGCGCGTCCCCAGGTGGCGGATAGGGGAATGCTCGCTGCTCGTACTTGGGCCTTCGGGCCCAAGGGGAGCAGAGGGTAGGAGTGAAATAAAATAGCTCCCGCGGACCAAACACTATTTTCTTCCTCAGGGGCCGCGGACCTTCGGGTCCTTGCACGCGGTACGGGCTTAGCGAACCCGAGGTCCCCGAGCTGTGTTTTCTTGTGTGTGTGTGTGTGAATGTGTGTGTGAATGTGTTTTTTCCTTCCTATCCCCAGGGACCGTGGACCTGATCGGTCCATTGCACGTGGTGTAGCGAACCCGGGGTTACCCGAGCAACCTTTTCCCACCTCCTTTCCCACCCCCAGGGGCCGTGGGGCCATAGGAATATGTCCCCACGGTACGGGTTTAGCGAACCCGGGGTTACCCGAGCTGTGTGTGTGTGTGTGTGTGTGTGTGAGTATGTGAGTGAGTGTGTTTTTCCCTTCCTATCCCCAGGGACCGCGGACCTTGATCGGTCCATTGCACGCGGTACGGGCCTAGCGAACCCGGGGTTACCCGAGCAACCTTTTCCCACTTCCTTTCCCACCCCCAGGGGCCGTTGGGCCATAGGGATATGGCTCCGCGGTACGGGTTTGGCGAACCCGGGGTACCCGAGCTGTCTCTCCCTTCCCTTCTTCCTCCCCCCCTGGGCGCGGGGCCCTCCTTGGTCTTTGCACGCGGTACGGGCCCAGCGAACCCGGGGTTACCCGAGCTACCTCCCCAGGGGCCGTGGACCTTATGGTCCCTGCACGCGGCACGGGCATAGCGAACCCGGGGTCCCGAGCTGTCTGTCCCTTTTTCCTCCCCCAGGGGCCGCGGGGCCATAGGAATATGGCCCCGCGGTACGGGTTTAGCGAACCCGGGGTACCCGCGCTTGTGTGTGTGTGTGTGTGTGCGTGTGTTTTTCCCCTCCTATCCCCAGGGACCGCGGACCTTGATCGGTCCATTGCACGCGGTACGGGCCTAGCGAACCCGGGGTTACCCGAGCAACCTTTTCCCACCTCCTTTCCCACCCCCAGGGGCCGTGGGGCCATAGGAATATGTCCCCACGGTACGGGTTTAGCGAACCCGGGGTTACCCGAGCTGTGTGTGTGTGCGTGCGTGTGTGTGTGAGTGTGTGTTTGGGGGGATACGCATGTGTCCCCACCCCAGGGGCCGTGGGGCATAGTTTTGTGCCTCCACGGTACGGGTTTAGCGAACCCGGGGTACCCGAGCTACCTCCCCAGGGGCCGTGGAATGCCTTCCGCGGTACGGGCCTGGCGAACCCGGGGGACCCGAGCTGGGGGTGGATGAACGCCACCCACCTCCTAATTCCGTAAGTTCCTTGGCGGCTTCAACGACCATCACAGGGCGTAGTGGTGGAACGTTGTCGTCACGGGACCCGGAGGACTTGCCTTAAACAGCCGGTCTGCGAGGAAGAAAACCTCTATAAAAAATTACCCCTCCCTGAACGGTACGGTGCTGGCCTAGTAAGGGCGCATGGGGATGAGAGTAATTGACCCATGCGGGGTCCTGGGAAAGTGGACCGATTACAGGCCAACCCCCGAGGACCGGCCGAACCTCGGGGCGTATAAGGCTTCCCCGGGTCGGGGCTGAGGGCCCGGGGTGACTTTCTAATTCCCCTTTAAATCGGAGGCGGGGCTACGCTACGGCGGAACTCTGCCGTTTATGAAAATGATTACAACCTACAAAAGAAAAACACGCAGCCGGATAGATATACGGAATCGACCATGGCAACTCATAGACGTTCAGAGGACAGTTTGGAATATGTAGATAGTGGCGAGAGTGTGCAAGAGGAGGAGACGTCACACAAATATAATAAAAGAGGTGGAATCCGCGTGGAAAGACTGCCAGGCGAGACGGACTCCGCTTATAGGTCCCGTAGAGCAAAAATCGGGATTGCCGCTAAGAAAGCTGGCTCTAGAGCGGAGGTAGCGGGCAAGGAGCGTAATATGCCACCTGGCAGAACCACGCGAGGCGCCACACAACATAAAGACGAGCGGATCAACAGTGCTCCGGAAGAAGAGGACTCCGAAAACACTGCTGAAAGCACCAAGCGTACTAGAGCACGATCGGACACTCCCCCAAGCGCTCAACAATACAAGAGGGCCGCTAAAGAACGCGAAAATGATACGTCGTCTGACGACGATGGTGTCGGGGAGATGTATGGGACCCCAAGAGGAGGCGATGGCTCTAGTGGGGTTGGCTTCATCGGCACAACCAGCGGGACAGTGGCATCAAATGTCATCTTAGACGCGCAGATGGGCCTCAGAAATGAAGTTTTAAAACGACAGCTTCTGGAAGAACGCAAAATTAACGTCCAACTACTAGGAGAACTAGAGGATGCTAAGGCGGAGAGAATGAAGCTGCAGTCCCTCATTTCTGAGCTCGGGAACGAAATCGCTGGTCTTAAGAGACAACTTGAGAACATGCCCAGGGGAGAAAAGGATGAGACTTTTGTCACCCAAAGGGATTTGGAGAGGACTGTTGCCTCCATAGTGAGTAATGTGCTGAAAACACAGGCAGCAGAACTCATAACGCCAAGAAACCGCAGCGCTGAACTAATCCGCCCTAGAAATGTGTGTGACACACCGAAAAAACAGGGAAAGGATATGTCTCCCATATCATCGGAGATACAAAATATGAGAGGGGTCCTCGAAGGAAACTACAGGAGTGCGGTAAAGGCCATTGCAGCCGAAGAAACACCAAACGTAGACCCGATCCAGAGGGGTATAACCAGACGGCTGAGAGCAACCTCTGACCCTACGCCACTCTCCATGGACGGCAAAGGGCTCAAGAACACGGAAGAGTGGACCATGGTTGTTAGGAGGAAGAAGAAACCGAGTAATGCTGTGAGGATTGAAGCACCCACCACAGAGAGAGCCGGACCTATCAAAAAGCAGCTAGCCCCTCCTAGAAAACGGACACAAGGGGACGCCATTGCGATAAAGGTAACCGAAAAAGCAACATTTGCTGAGGCTCTGAAAAGGGTGAAAGGCAAATTGGGCCCTACCGTGGAAGGTGTGAAATCAGTCAGGAAGACAGCTACTGGGAATCTCCTTCTCGAATTCTATCCAAAAGCTGACGCGGGTGACTACCTGACCCAAATCAAGGCTGCTCTAGGAGACGATGCCACTGTAAGGCGCCTCCAACCGCGCGCCATAATCGAGATCAGGGACATTGAACCCTTAACGGAACAGGACGAGATTGTGGAAGCAGTGGCGAAAATAAATAACCAAGGACAGAACAGCGACGAGATCCGTTGTAGATTTCTGCGAGAGGGTCCGCGTGCTACAAAAGTCGCCGTGGTGGAAGTCCCCAGACAAGCTGCGGAAACCATCCAAAAAACGGGAAGAATCCGAATTGGCTGGGTATCTTGCAGGGCAAGGGAAATACCCGATATTACAAGGTGTTTTAAGTGTCACGACATAGGGCACTTTGCACGGAACTGTACAAAGGTTCCAAATGACACGTACGTGTGCCGCAAGTGTGGGGAACACGGACATAAAATTGAGACTTGTGGACAACCTGCAAAATGCCTCCTATGTACAGCCCGGGGATTTTCAGCAGCGCAGACAATGCACATTGCAGCGTCAACTCGCTGCCATGTATATAAAGAATATGTTGATCCCAAGAATAGGGCAGGGGAAATATCGAAATAGAAATGGGAGGAATCAGATTTCTTCAAGTAAATCTCAACAGATGCTGGGAAGCTGACACGCTGTTAGAGCACACCCTCATGGAAAAAGACATTGACATCGCTGCCATCAGTGAGCCTATTAATTTTAAAAGGACGGACGGGTGGTTTCACGACACCGACAAAAAGGCATCCATATGGATTAATACGCGGACGATGGGCGCTAGGCAACCTCCCCGAATACAACGACAGGGAAACGGATATATTGCTATTGAGGTGGACGAAATGACCGTGGCCAGCGTCTATCTCTCTCCAAATGCCACCTGGGATATGTTTGAATATAGCCTGGAGGAATTAGAGTCCATAGTGGCAGCAAACTGCGGTAGGGACCTGGCACTAGCGGGGGATTTTAACGCAAGCTCACCACTATGGGGCTCAAAGAGACGCGACCGACGTGGGGATGAAGTTGCCTGTTTTTGCGCCAAACATGGGCTCATACCTGCCCGCAGCACAGGTACCGCGACCTTTGAAAGACAAGGGAAAACTTCTCTAATAGATATTATCCTCTGTAGCCCTAGGCTATATAGGTGCCTGAAAACTAGTGATATCTTACCTGACTACAACGGATCCGATCATAGGTACGTGTTGCACATTTTTGACCTCCCGGGAACCCGTGGACCTGACAGCAAAAGCAGACCCCCTGTAATTGAAGGCTCCTTCTCCTTAAAAACATTTGTTAAAAAGTATGAAAGAGGATACAGGCCCTGGCATATACAGCTACCTCCCACCACGGAAACTGCGATGGAGTATGTCAACTTTGTCAATATCTGTGCGAGACTCGCAAGAGGCCCCTCCCATCCGGCACTGAGAGGCAAAAAAGCAGCTTGGTGGTGGAACAATGACATTGCTCAGCTCCGCAACAAAGCCCTACAGCTGCGGAGAAAGCTACAATGAGCGTACAAACGACGGATGCCAGACCGTGAACTCGACATCCTCCGTGAACGCGCTAAGGAAGCAAGAAGGACGCTTAAAAAAGAAATTAAAATCGCAAAAACCGAAGGGTGGAAGCACTTCCTCGGTGCCCTGGATAGTGATCCCTGGGGCCGCCCGTACAAAACTGTAATAAACTCCCTGCGAGGTAAGGTTAGCCCCCCTTGCCTAGATAAGAGCTCAGCGCTGGGTATAATCAAAGAATTATTTGTAACTAGTAACTCAGGAAACCCAACCTGCGACATCCCAGTGCTGCCTATAGAAAGGGACGCACGAATAGAGGTTTCGAAAGACGACGTTCGAGCAGCGCTTGCCAAAATGAAAGAAAAAGCCCCTGGGCTCGATAAAACACCTGTTGCAGCGCTCAAATGGATATATGAAAAGACACCAGGAAACATAGTTCAAACTTTCGATACCCTACTCGATAACGGCGTGTTCCCAAATGAATGGAAGGTGGGCAGGCTAGTACTTATACCTAAAAAAAAGACACCAGGTAAGGCGCAGGGCTGGCGCCCACTGTGTATATTATCAAACTGGGCTAAGTTATTCGAACATATAATAAAATTAAATATAATGAAAGTAGTTCACCTCGCTGAAAATCAGTACGGTTTCTGCAAGGGCAAGAGCACGGTAGGAGCGATCCTTGACATGATGGACAGATGGAATGGCGCCAAGAGAGCTGGGAAACACTGCCTCCTGGCAGCCATCGATGTCAGGAACGCTTTTAACACGGTCACTTGGCGTAGCATCCTAAATGAAGCCCGCAGACGACAGCTTCCTGGAAAAATAGAAAGGATATTAAGAGCGTACCTATATAATCGAAGAATAGCTTACCGGTCGGCGGATGATACCATGGAAGTCCAGGTACATGCAGGCGTTCCCCAGGGATCTGTGTTGGGACCTACATTATGGAATATTGTGTATGATTCGCTCCTACAAATGCCAACACCGCAAGGAGTTCACCTAATCGGATATGCGGATGATGTCCTGATTGTGTGCGTGGGCGCAGACTTAGAAAAGTTAAAATCTAAACTAAAGACCACCCTAGACCAAACCAGTAAATGGTTTAAAGAACAAAATATGACAATAGCTTCGGAAAAAACCGAAGTCTTGCTTTTAACCGGACGAAAAATAAAGGAGCCGCTGAAAATTAGACATGACGAAGCCGACATCATGGCGAGAAAAGGAATCCGATACCTCGGTATGGTCATCGAAGGAAACCAAAGGTTCAAAACACACATCCACGACATATGTAAGAAGGCACTGAACGTAGCAGGTGCATTGGCCCGGATAGCGCCAAACCTTGCTGGGGGTGGTTTCCAAAGTAGGCTCCTGCACTATAGAACGGTTGAGGCCGTGATCCTATACGCTGCACCAGTATGGGCTATAGACACCTGCCTAACAGCGAACATCAACGAGCTTACCAGCGTACAAAGAACGGCTTTGACCAGAGTCATTAGGTCTTACCGGACGGTCTCAATATCCGCAGCCTGCGTACTGGCAGGGTGTATGCCAATCGACATTTTGGCTTCAGAACGGAGGAGAATTTACTTAAAGCTAGCAAATATGTATATAGACAAAACGACGAGAAGCAAAATATATAAAGACGAAAGACTGGAGTCCCTAAACAGATGGCAAAACAGATGGGATAATTCGGCCCATGGGGGATGGACTAGAAAACTCATCCCTAACATCCGGGAGTGGCTTACATGGGGCCCTAAAACCCTAAATTACCATCTTACCCAGGTATTTACCGGCCACGGCTGCTTTGCAGCATACCTACATAAAATAGGTAAACGGGAGACTCCACTATGTTGGTACGGCTGCGGAAAAATTGACGACCCCGCACACACTCTGTTTGAATGCGGCAAATGGGAACCTGAAAGAAAAGAGATGATGAATAGCACCGGATATATAGACGTAGCAAACTTTCTACTAGATTATAAAAGCGAAAAAAGGAAATGTATTACCAGCTTCGTTGAGATTGTAATGAGGAATAAAGAAGAATACGAGAGGCAATGGGAACGCGATAACACCTAAAACAGTATGGGTTAGAATAATTGTTTCACTAAACGGAACCCAAAGGACGGCGAAATAATAAAAAGCCATACTTACCTGAAGATTTAAAAAGGAATGTCTCTGAAGTACTGGTCCACGGACTATCCCGGAGACAATTTCCCCTGATCCCAAAATAGAATGCAGAGGCGGGGTTTTTAGTTGGTAAACCTATTTAGGGAGTCCAACACTACCCGGCGCACAACAACTAAGCCGGGTGTGCGTAACGCATTTTCCCCCCTCTTAAAAAAAAAAAAAAAAAAAAAAAAAAAAAGGTTTGGGTTAGGTCTGGGTTAGGTCTGGGTTTGAGTCTGTCTCCCGGGGTGGGATGGCGTTGGCGGTGTCTCTTGACATCGCCAACGCCTTCAACTCCCTGCCCTGGGACAGGATTGCGGGGGCACTAGTCGACCATCGGGTGCCCCCGTACCTGAGGAGAGTCCTGGCAGACTACCTCCGGGACAGACGGGTGATATACCCGGGTCGGTACGGGTTGGTAACGCGGGAGGTGAACCGCGGTGTACCCCAGGGGTCCGTGTTAGGACCGTTGTTGTGGAACCTGGGGTACAACCGGGTTCTCCTCACCACGCTCCCTCACGGCGTCACAGTCGTCTGCTATGCAGACGACACACTTGTGATAGCCGTGGGGGAGGAGTGGGAGAGGCTGCTGGGCCTTGCCGAGGCCGGGGTGGCCACGGTAGTGGCCTCCGTCCGTCGGCTGGGGCTGCAAGTGTCTCCGGAGAAAACGGAGGCAGCCTGGTTCCATGGGCTGCCTCTGACCCGGAGACCGCCCCAGTCGGTCGTCCGAGTAGGGCCGGTCTTTGTCCGGGTCGAGGAACGAATTAAGTACCTCGGCCTGGACATTGACAGCCGCTGGCGCTTCGAGGGTCACTTTGACCGACTCGTCCCCCGAGTAGAGGGGGTAGCCGCCCTGTTGGGTCGGCTACTGCCCAATATCGGGGGACCTGAAGAGAGGGTCCGCCGCCTCTACACGGGGGTGGTGCGGGCCATGTGCCTCTACGGGTGCCCAGTCTGGGCCCCGTCCCTGGCGGCCAGGCGGCGCAGCCGTCTATTGCTGCGCCGCGTATATCGGCGAATGGCCGTCAGGGTGGCACGTGGTTACCGCACTATCTCCCATGAGGCGGCGGCAGTCCTGTCGGGGTAATCCCCTTCGACCTGCAGGCGGAGGCCGAGGCCCGCGTCTTTCGACGGGTCCGGTCACTCCGCCGGGGCGAAGGGGATCCGGCAGGACTGTCGGTCGGTGACCTGAGGCGTCAGGCCCGGCAGCTCGCACTTAGAAAATGGCGGGCGGAGCTCGAGAATTACCGAGCCGCCCGCCAGCGAGCTGTCGGCGCGATCCTCCCACATTTGGAGGAGTGGGTGGATCGTCGGCACGGTAGGCTTACCTACCGGACGACTCAGGTGCTCTCCGGACATGGATGTTTCGGAGAGTACCTGCATAAAATCGGAGCGGAGGCCACACCAGAGTGCCTATCGTGTGGCGTGGGGGTGGTTGACACCCCCAGCCACACGATCGAGGAGTGCCCAGCTTTTGGCTGGGCAAGGGAAGATGTGCGGGCCATTATTGGCCCGGACCTCTCGCCGCCAGCACTTGTCACGGCAATGCTGGCGAGCGAGAGGTCTTGGAGAGCGGTGGCCTCCTTCTGCGAAACCGTTATTTAGCAGAAGGAGGCCGCCGAGCGGGATCGGGAGTCTTCCGATCCCGCTCGGCAGGAGAGAAGGCGGGCCAGGAGGGGGCTCCGCTTCAGGCGACCCCCTCCAAGAGGCCCGCCACCGTGATGTAGGCGGGCGGACCCGGCACCAGTCATTCTTTTGGTGCCGGGCTCCGCCCGAGTGAGGAGGTAGGTGCCGCTCCGGCGTCGTGTGCCGGGACTTCGGTCCTGGCCGGTCGGGAGCGGCACCGAGGGCTTGGGGAGGACCGCGGTTGGGGCCGCGCCCTCCCCTTGTTATAGCCCACGTTGGCCGCATGGAAGTGTGACCCTTCCATGCGGCGGAGTCAGGAGCGCCGACTTAGTCGGCGCTCCGTGGGGGAGCAGCCGCTCCCCCGCGAGCACGGATTCCTCTTCCCACAACTGGGAAGAGGACCTCCCCGAGGCGACGGTCCGGTAGTGTGACCTAGCTTGGTCGTTCCCGGACCGCCGCCGAAGTCGGGCGAGATGGTGGTCACCGTGGGGGTTTTAGTCGGTAAAAATCCGACACTACCCGCCGTCGCCCCAACGGCGGCGGGTGTCTTTGGAAGATTTCCCCCACGTAAAAAAAAAAAAAAAAAAAAAATGGGTTAGGTCTGGGTTAGGTCTGGGTTAGGTCTGGGTTAGGTCTGGGTTAGGTCTGGGTTAGGTCTGGGTTAGGTCTGGGTTAGGTCTGGGTTAGGTCTGGGTTAGGTCTGGGTTAGGTCTGGGTTAGGTCTGGGTTAGGTCTGGGTTAGGTCTGGGTTAGGTCTGGGTTAGGTCTGGGTTAGGTCTAGCAACCTTTTCCCACTTCCTTTCCCACCCCCAGGGGCCGTTGGGCCATAGGGATATGGCTCCGCGGTACGGGTTTGGCGAACCCGGGGTACCCGAGCTGTCTCTCCCTTCCCTTCTTCCTCCCCCCCAGGGACCGTGGACCTCCTTGGTCTTTGCACGCGGTACGGGCCCAGCGAACCCGGGGTTACCCGAGCTACCTCCCCAGGGGCCGTGGACCTTATGGTCCCTGCACGCGGCACGGGCATAGCGAACCCGGGGGTCCCGAGCTGTCTGTCCCTTTTTCCTCCCCCAGGGGCCGCGGGGCCATAAGAAAATGTCCCCGCGGTACGGGTTTAGCGAACCCGGGGTACCCGAGCTTGTGTGTGTGTGTGTGTGTGCGTGTGTTTTTTCCCCTCCTATCCCCAGGGACCGCGGACCTTGATCGGTCCATTGCACGCGGTACGGGCCTAGCGAACCCGGGGTTACCCGAGCAACCTTTTCCCACCTCCTTTCCCACCCCCAGGGGCCGTGGGGCCATAGGAATATGTCCCCACGGTACGGGTTTAGCGAACCCGGGGTTACCCGAGCTGTGTGTGTGTGCGTGCGTGTGTGTGAGTGTGTGTTTGGGGGGATACGCATGTGTCCCCACCCCAGGGGCCGTGGGGCATAGTTTTGTGCCTCCACGGTACGGGTTTAGCGAACCCGGGGTACCCGAGCTACCTCCCCAGGGGCCGTGGAATGCCTTCCGCGGTACGGGCCTGGCGAACCCGGGGGACCCGAGCTGGGGGTGGATGAACGCCACCCACCTCCTAATTCCGTAAGTTCCTTGGCGGCTTCAACGACCATCACAGGGCGTAGTGGTGGAACGTTGTCGTCACGGGACCCGGAGGACTTGCCTTAAACAGCCGGTCTGCGAGGAAGAAAACCTCTATAAAAAATTACCCCTCCCTGAACGGTACGGTGCTGGCCTAGTAAGGGCGCATGGGGATGAGAGTAATTGACCCATGCGGGGTCCTGGGAAAGTGGACCGATTACAGGCCAACCCCCGAGGACCGGCCGAACCTCGGGGTGTATAAGGCTTCCCCGGGTCGGGGCTGAGGGCCCGGGGTGACTCTCCGTTTCCCCCTTTTATTCGGAGGCGGGGCTACGCTTCGGCGGAACCCTGCCGTATATGAAAATGGACACAACTTACAAAAAGACAAATACTGAAAAGGACGGACACACGGATTTGACCATGGCAACGCGTACACGGACCGGAAACCGATTGGACAACGTGGACAGCGGCGAGAGCGTGTTCGAGGACGAGGCGACCCAAAAGTATAACAAAAGGGGAGGAATCCGCGTCGAAAGACTCCCAGGGAAACCGACTCCGCCTATAGGTCGCGTAGAGCGAAAGTTGGGATCGCTGCGAAGAAAGCCAGCTCGAGAGCCGAGGCCACGAATAAACGGCGCAACCTATCAGCAGGCAGCACAGCACGAGACACCACAAAACACATAGAAGAGCGGACCAGCAGCGCCCCAGAGGAAGAGGATTCCGAAGCCGCCCCGAGAGCACCAAACGCCTTAGAGCAAGCTCGGACACTCCTCCTAATCTGAAACAAAACAAGAGGGCTGCGAAAGAAAGAGAAAATTATACCTCGTCAGAAGATGAGATCGTTGGTGAGCTGTACGGGACGCCCATAGGAGATGAAGGCTCCACAGCTAGCAGCACTTTCGGGACCTCCGGTGGGATCCTGCCCCCAAATGTCACCATCGAAGCACAAGAGGGACTCAGAAATGAAACCCTGAAACGGCAGCTCCTGGAAGAAAGAAAAGTTAACACGAAGTTATTAGCGGAACTGGAGGAGGCCAAGACGGAAAGGAGGAAGCTCCAATCCCTCATTTCCGAGCTTGGAAAGGAAATCTCGGGGCTTAAGAGGCAACTCGAATCCATGGCCAAAGGTGATAAAGATAACACTTTTGTCACCAAGGGGGATCTGGAGAAGACTGTTGCCTCCATAGTCAGCTCTGTACTGAGGGCGCAAGCAGCTGAAATAATGCGCCCCAGAAAGGAGGATGACACCGCACAAACACAGGGAAAGGATTTGTCCCCCGTATCAGCGGAAAAACTGAATATGACAGCGGTCGTCCATATATTAGAAAAATGTGTGGATATGGCTGCAGCCGCTGAGGACTTACCACACGAAGTGATGAACTCTGGCAACACTGCGAAGCGGCTGAGCGCAGCACCGGGCAGTACTTCACGCCCCGTCGACGGCGAAGGACATAGAGACCCTGAAGAATGGATCACCGTGGAGAGAAGGAAGAAAAAATCCAGTACCGAGGGTAAGGGGACTCCTACGACAGAGAGAGCTGGACCTCCCATAAAGCAGACCGCCCCCCCTAGAAGACGGCCTCAAGGTGACGCTATTGCAATTCAGGTCACAGAAAAGGCAACGTTCGCGGAGGCCCTGAAACGGGTAAAAGGAAAATTAGGCCCTACAGTGGAGGGGGTAAAGGCTGTCAGGAAAACGGCCACTGGTAATCTTTTACTAGAATTTTACCCGAAAACAGACTCGAGCGATTTTCTAGCCCAAATCAAAGGGGCGCTTGGTGACGATGCCACTGTTAGGCGACTCCAGCCGCGCTCCGTTATTGAAATTAGAGATATCGAACCATTAACGGAACGGGACGAGATCTGTGGAGCTGTGGCTAAGACTTGCAGCCAAGAACAAAATATCGACGAGATCCGCTGTAGGTCACTACGAGAGGGACCACGAGCCACCAAGGTTGCCGTAGTGGAAGCTCCGCGCCAGGTGGCTGAAATGATACACAAAACGGGAAGAATCCGAATCGGGTGGGTTTCTTGTAGAGCTAGGGAGATACCCGACATCACTAGATGTTTCAAGTGTCACGACCTAGGACATTTCGCAAGAAACTGCTCTAGCATCCCAAATGACAAGTTCGTGTGCCGCAGGTGTGGGGAATATGGCCACAAAATTGAAAATTGTAGCCATACAGCAAAATGCCGACTATGTGTTGCCCGTGGCATTCCCGAAACGGAGGCAGCACACATCGCGGCCTCTACGAGATGCCACGTTTACAAAGAATATGCTGCTGCCAAAATAAGGGCAGGGAGCATATATAAATAAAAATGGAGGGGGTTAAAATACTACAAGTGAACTTGAATAGATGCTGGGAGGCTGACTCACTTTTAGAACAGTCCTTAATAGAAAAAGAAATTGACATCGCTATCATCAGCGAACCTATTAATTTTAAAAGAAATGACGGGTGGTACCACGACATCAATAAGAAGACATCCCTATGGGTAAATTTGCGGACTATGGGCGCTAAGCAACCCCCCCAACTACAGCGAAGGGGAGACGGGTTCATCGCCATAGAGGTAGATGGCATGACCTTGGTTAGCGTTTATCTATCCCCTAATGCTACATGGGACGTGTTTATGCATAGCCTAGAAGAACTGGAAGCTATTGTGGCCTCATATGGCGGTGGATACCTAGCCTTAGCAGGAGATTTTAACGCTAGCTCCCCTCTGTGGGGGTCTAAACGGTGCGACCGGCGCGGGGATGAGGTCGCCGGGTTATGTGCCAAGTTTGGACTAATACCTGCCCGTAGCTCAGGCACGGCTACTTTCGAAAGGCAGGGTAAAACCTCGCTTATCGATATAATTTTATGTAGCCCTAGGTTATTCAGGAATTTACTATCTAGCGAAATACTACCCGATTACAATGGGTCTGATCATAGGTACCTTTTACATATATTTGACCATCCAGGAAATCGCTGCCCTGGTCGCAGAAGTAGCCCCTCAGTTGGTGATGGGACCTTTTTCCTAAGCACTTTTGTTAAAAGGTATGAAAGTGACTACAGCTCCTTACATCACTTTTCATCCCCCACCACAAAGTCGGTGATGGATTATGTAAAGTTCGTCAACCAATGCGCTAAACTCGCTAGAAGACCCCCTCACCCGGCACTCCGAGGCAAAAAAGCCGCCTGGTGGTGGTCTAAGGACATCGCCAAATTACGCTACAAGGCGCTCCAGTCGCGTAGGAAGCTGCAGCGGGCATATAAACGACGGGTGCCTGATGACGAGCTCAATACACTACGTGAAAAGGCAAAGGAAGATAGAAGGAAGCTTAAAAAAGAAATTAAAACCGCAAAAACTGAAGGTTGGAAACATTTCCTTGGAACTCTTGACAGCGACCCTTGGGGCCGTCCTTATAAAACTGTGCTAAAAACCCTGCGGGGAAAGGCTAGCCCACCATTGTTAGACAAGGACGCGGCGTTCGCTATAATTAAGGACTTATTTGTAACTAGAAGAGTAGAAAATGCGAACTGTGACACCCCTGGGCTGTATACTTATAGGGACACTGAAATTATAGTATCGAAAGAGGACGTCGTAACAGCGATTTCTAAAATGAAAGAGAAAGCCCCTGGATTTGACAAAGCACCTGTGGCGGCTTTTAAATGGATTAACGAGAAAACTCCTGACTATTTACTAAACGTTTTTAATACTTTACTTGACAAGGGCTTGTTCCCGAAACAATGGAAGGTGGGTAGATTAGTCCTCATCCCAAAGAAAAAGTCTCCTGACAAGGCACAGGGGTGGCGCCCTTTATGTATATTATCTAACTGGGCAAAGCTGTTTGAACATATTATTAAAGCAAAAATCATGAAAGTAGTACAGTTCGCAGAAAACCAATACGGATTTTGCAAGGGCAAGAGCACAGTTGGAGCGATTTTAGATATGATAAGTAGATGGAATGGAGCAAAGAGGGCAGGAAAACACTGCCTCCTTGCCGCCATTGATGTTAGAAATGCCTTTAACACGGTCACATGGCCAAGCATAATTAACGAAGTCCACAGACGGAAGATACCTGAAAAAATTCAAAAAATATTAAGATCATACTTACATGAACGGAAGATAGGCTACCAATCGACGGGTGATATCCTTGAAGTCCAGGTGTTCGCAGGAGTTCCCCAGGGTTCGGTCTTGGGCCCCACTTTGTGGAATATTGTGTACGATTCTCTTCTGAAAATGGCAACGCCGGAAGGAGTACACTTAATCGGTTACGCGGACGATGTTCTCATCGTTTGTGTGGGCTCTGATCTTGAAAAGCTGAAAGAGAAATTGAAAGTAACTTTAGAACAAACAAGCAACTGGTTCAAGGAACAGAACATGAAAATAGCGTCTGAAAAAACCGAAGTATTACTACTAACAGGGCGGAAAATAAAGGAACCAGTAAGGGTCTTACATGAGGGATGCCATATTATTGCAAAAAAGGCTATCCGTTATCTAGGCGTGGCCATAGAAGGAAACCAAATGTTCAAAGCACACATAGATAGCACCTGTAGGAAGGCCATAAACGTGGTCGGTGCCCTGGCCCGGATCTCGCCTAATCTTGGGGGTGGAGGATATCAAAGCAGGCTCCTTCACTACAGAACTGCAGAAGCCGTGGTTCTATACGCGGCACCTGCGTGGGCTACCGACACCTGCCTTGCAGTAAATAATAATATTAAAAACTTATTCAGTATGCAAAGAGCAGCCTTGTCCAGAGTTGTACGGGCCTACCGTACTGTGTCCATTTCCGCAGTCTGCGTACTCGCAGGATGTTTGCCCATTGACATTATGGCTTCTGAACGACGCCGAATATACCTGAAATTAGAAAAAAAGGATATGAATATGGTTACAAAGAGTAAAATCTTTAAAGAAGAGAGATATGTGTCGTTAACCAAATGGCAATCAAGATGGGAAACTGCAGCCCACGGAATATGGACGAAAAAACTTATACCGGAGATACGAGAGTGGCTCACTTGGGGCCCCAAAACCCTGAATTATCACCTTACTCAGGTGTTTACCGGACACGGATGTTTTGCGGCTTACCTGCACAAAATTGGCAAACGAGAAACACCTTTTTGCTGGTTCGGATGTGAAAAAATAGACGACGCGGAACATACCTTGTTTGAGTGCATAAAATGGGACCCTGAAAGGAATGAGATGAACAACAGCATCGGACACCTGGGTACAGCCAACTTCCTGAAAGAATATAAAAATGAGGAAAAAAGGAAACATATCATAATTTTTGTGGAAAAAGTAATGAGAGAAAAAGAAGAACATGAGCGGCAATGGGAGCGGGAGAACCTGCAAAACAGAGCGGAGTGAAAATATAAACTGAAAAGAAACGAAATATATATAAATAAATTAAATTAATAGCACAAGGAAAATAACGTATATACTTACCTATACTTACCTGGAGATCCAGCGGGAAGTCTCTGAAGAAATGGTCCACGGATTGTCCCGGAGACTACATCCCCGATCCCCCTTTTTGAGCTCAGAGGTGGGGTTTTTAGTTGGTAGACCTAGTATTATAGGGAGTCCAACACTACCCGGCACATAACAACTTAGCCGGGTGTGCGTAATGCATTTTCAACCCTCTTAAAAAAAAAAAAAAAAAAAAAAAAAAAAAAAAAAAAAAAAAAAGGTCTGGGTTAGGTCTGGGTTAGGTCTGGGTTAGGTCTGGGTTAGGTCTGGACAGAACACACGTGTGTGGTGTGTCCAGTATGTATGAGTTGCATGGGAGTGTCTGGAGTGCATGAGATGCGCTCGGCCCCATGGTGGATATTCCCAACAGACTAACCAAGGGTGAGAGTAGTAGCTCCCCGACCGGGTGCCAGGTGCATGTCTGTACCGAACCTCTACCTCGCCGCTCCTCCACTGGATTTGCCACTAAAGACGGACATACGGACGTATGACATAAACTAGACAGTACAAAGACAAATAACGAACGCACAAAGATTACTATGACAGGACGTTTTAACAGAATGAATATGTAAAAAGGGGATACGAATACCCTAATTTTCAAGTAAAAGCAGACTATTTAGGAGACAACCCAGTAGGAGGAGGGGAAGGCACGTTAAATTCTGGGAAAACCGCTGCCCTGGCACGACTGGAGCCTATGTTGGGGTTGAAGCCGTGGTGTGCTGGGCGCATGCGTGAGAAGGACGAAAAGGCCGGTCGTCCTTCTATACCCTTCTACTGTTGTCAGGGATTGGTATGGGCAGCAGTCGTCTAGCCTGAAGTGCGGGTGATCCCACTCTCGGATTAGGTGGGCAACTCCCGCACAATAGGGGTGACGATAAACCTTTGTTCACGTCGATGCGGGGGATTCCCGTATGGGAGTATTACCGACGTTAAACCCCCTAACAGTTTTTTGTAGAGTTAACTGGTGCAGAATAGGGCAGGGCCACCTGACAAACCGCTTCTCGGCTTTCTGCACCCATAAATAGTAGGGTTTTTTCGGTACGGATAGCACCCCACCCGTGCTCTGGGGTCCCATGACGGGCGAAGTATCGTTAAACATCAAAATCAAGTAACATGGAGAACCAAAATTCAAACAAAAGTACAAATAGCACCCTTTTGGGAAATTTTTTCTCAGGTAATCTGAGAACTAGTGATAGGGAACAAGACCTAACATTAGCGTCAACTAGTTTAAATCTTGTCCCTGGGGGAAATAGCACCCCTTTCAAGTCTGGTGGCCCCGTAGTTAGGAGCCCTCCAACATCAGGGACAGCTGGCAACCAGTCAGTGTATCTGACACCAGCGCGGGCCCCCTACAATTTTGAAGGGGTAACGAGCATAAGTGGAATTCCACAAAGATCCATTGTAGTGCAGGGAGAGCATGGTGAGAACATCAAGAGTTTGAATGTCACCATGGCAGCTCACCTGCTCAAAGAAGCCGACTTGTACCAAACACTTAACAAAAAATTCACGGAGATGACAGCACAAATTGATGCGACTGGTAACATCGCAAAACCGGTCAAGAAACTATTTGCCGAAGCGAAAGTTATCCTCCGAAAAATGGAGGAGAACTTCAAGAACCGTTCTACAGTTTCACAGGAAATAGTTAGAACGGTACAAGAATTCACCGCTTCCCCGGTCAAACGCACTGCAGAAACTACGGAGCGAGGCACACAATGCACTCCGCCGGCGGCACAAACTGCAACCTCCACCGTCCCAACACGAGTCTCTAAAAAAAGGAAAATTATTTCCCCAACACTGGAAACTCCACAGAGGACGGTAATAACAGAAGAAAGACCAGCAGCAAGTGAGAAGCCAACGACTAAGCCAGAGGAAACCTGGGCAACGGTGGCAGCTAAAAAGAAGAAAGGAAAGCCTAAGCCAACAGTAGAACAGGCAACCATGGAGCCTGCAACCAGCAAGACCAAGGTACAGTCTAAAAAACCTGCACGGCCACGAACCCAAGCCATCATTATAAAAGGGGAAAGGGACGAGCAGACATATGAAGCCACCCTAAATTTACTCCAGGAGAAGGTCGACCCAGCAGACTTAGGCGCGCCGGTAAAAAAAGTACGCACTACCCGAGCTGGCGACATTCTGATGGAGTTTGCAGCAGACTGCAACCCAGAGAATGTTGCTAAAGTCAGAAGTGCGATACAGGGAATCGTGGGCACGGATACCCCTGTATATGGGGTAAAACGTATGGTTCAAATCACGCTTACGGGGTTAGATGGTACAGCGACTGTAGAGAAAATACGTTTAGCTATCGCCGCGGAGATTAATGTAAATAGTTCTGACGAAAGAATTAAAATTCTCGCGTTAAGAAATAGTTTCGCCAGAACTAAAACCGCTCTGGTAGAATTGCCTTCGGACGACGGCGAGAAACTGTCATCCAAAGGTAAGCTGCGGGTAGGATGGGCCGAGTGCAAAATTAGCCTGCGCCCGAAGGTAATGAAATGTTACAAGTGCCTAGGTGTGGGACACATCGCCAAAAATTGCAAAAGTGTCGCAAACCGTAATGGTCTGTGCAGACGCTGCCTACAAGAGGGTCATAGAGCCTCAGAATGCAGTAACCCCCGGTATGTCCATTATGCACAGAAAGGGGAATTAAAGATAACAAGCATATCGCAGGGAACGCCAGGTGTTACGAATATAAAAAGTATATAGAACAATGGAAGCAATAATTCAGATAAACTTAAACCACTGTCGTGCTGCACATGACCTGTTGCAGCAATATGCCAGGGAAACTGGGGCAACAATCGGAATAGTTTCCGAACCATATGGGAGACCAGATGGGTGGCATATTGACCCTACAGGACATGCTGCCATCTGCATCTGGGGCTCACATAACAAATTGAGGAAAACAGATTGTAGTAATAACGGATTCGTAGCAATTTCAATGCCAGAATACACTCTGCTTAGTTGCTACTTTCCCCCAAATGATACTTGGGAAATATTTAGCAACCAACTAGATAGTCTTGAGACATATATTAAAAATGTTAACGGTCAGGTCCTCGTTGCGGGCGATTTTAACTGCTCAAGCCCGGACTGGGGGAGCGCGGTAATAAACGCCAGGGGCCTTGCTCTAGCTGATACAATCGCTAGGCTGGGCTTAATAGTTATCAACAAAGGAGATAGTTATACGTTTAGGCGCGGCAATTCTGGGTCAGTCGTAGATATCACGCTTGCCAGTCCGGGTTTAGTTAAATATGTGCATGGATGGTCCGTACAGAATGAGTACACTGCCAGTGACCACCAATACATTAAATTCAACACGGGGAAAGCGGCAACTAAGCAGAGAAACACGAATAGCGGTTGGATAACTAACACCTTAGATGTAAACATGTTACTGTCCACTTTCGCAACTAGCCTCGATGCAATCATCAGTGACATGGATGACAACGGCATCGAGGCTGGGATTAACCACCTCACGCAAGCGATAACACTTGCGTGTAATTACTCAATGAGGAAACGCAATACCAAGAACAAGAAGCCACAGGCAGTCTACTGGTGGTCCGACGAGATTGCTGAACTCCGAAGGGCATGCCATAAGGCAAGAAGGAGAGCCCAGAGACGCCACAAAGCCGGTAACGCAGAAGAACGCGACAAAGAATACAAAGAAGCCAGGAGAATACTCAGGAATGCCATCCAGGAAGCAAAAAGAGCAGCGTGGGAGAAACTTTGTACGGAGGTTGAAGAGGACCCCTGGGGGAAGCCGTACAAAATCGTCATGGCAAAACTGTCCCCCAGGGTAAATCCTATGGAACTCTTAAGCCCCCAACAAATCACAGCTGCAGTCAATACGCTCTTCCCTGCAGCAGAGAGAAGACCGCCCGAAGTAACAAAACGTGAAGAAGAGGAAACTGAGGATGTTACTTTTCTTCCAACGGACCTTGAAGTTGCTGTCGGCAAAATTAAAGAAAAAAAAGCCCCGGGTCCGGATAAGATACCGGAATTGGTATTAAAAACTCTGATTAATGCCTTCCCCGGGGCCTTTCTGCATATATTTAACCGATGTATAAGACATGGCGTATTTCCCAGAAGTTGGAAAGTCCAAAGGCTTGTCCTAATTCCCAAGCCTAATAAACCTATGGACGACCCAACATCCTTGAGACCTCTCTGCCTCATTAACGGCATAGCCAAGGTTTTTGAGCGACTAATTGCCGATAAACTTGCAATATTCACAGAAGGAAGATGCGGACTAAACGAAAGGCAATATGGTTTTCGGCCTGGCCGCTCCACAGTGGATGCAATACACTTTATGTGCTCCACTGTGGAGAGATACTGGGACACAAACTGGAATAGGACCAAATTCGGGATCTTCGTCACCATAGACGTCCGAAACGCGTTCAATTCGGCGTGCTGGACACAAATTAATAAAGTGATAGCCGAAAAAGAAGAGATACCGGTAGCAATAAAGAAAATCATAAACAGCTATCTCTCGGACCGGAAGATCATCTATGAAGACACCGAGGGACGAAAAATAGTGGAAATTACGCGAGGGGTACCACAAGGGTCCGTTTTGGGCCCAATATTGTGGAATCTCCTGTACGACGATATTTTGAACATTGAGACGCCTAAGGACACATACGTCATCGCATATGCTGACGACTTAGCAGTTTTAATGTTTAATGACGACTTAGAGACTTTAGTGAACAATTGTGAATGTACCCTATGTGTTATTGACGCCTGGTTAACAGAAAGAGGACTTGCCATCGCCCCAGAGAAGCTGGAAATCGTACCAATATCTAGAAAAAAACAACTACCTGTTATATCAATTAAGTTTAAAAACAAAACCATATGTGCAAAACCATATTTAAAATACCTGGGGGTTCTTATCGACAAGAGACTGACCTTTCGGCAACATATTACGGCAGTAGCCAAGAAAACCAGCCAAGCCACAGCTGGTTTACTGAGACTGCTGCCGAACATCAGAGGAGCAACACAGCACAAAAGGAGGCTTTACTTACATGTAATGCATTCCATGATGCTGTACGCTTCTCCAATTTGGGTAGAGGCACTCTCCCAAAAAGGCCTGAAAGGTCGGTTTCGGTCGATACAGAGACTCGGAGCTATTAGATTAATTAGAGGGTACAGGACAATTTCAGACATCGCGGCACTCGCTATCTCTGGGGTGATGCCAATAGATTATATAGCGAAAATTAGAACGAGCGAATATTTTATCAACTGGAAAGCTAAGTACGGACCGTGGAAAGACTGTAGACCGTTACTTGAATTAGTATATAAGCATGATTACCTCTATAAAGAAATAGAGGACAAGACTTGGGGGGAGTGGCAAAGGGAGTGGAGTTCAGACAAGCGCGCGCACTGGACACGCAAACTCATACCAAATGTGCAAAAGTGGGGGCATCTGGTGGACAGGGGGCTGAGGGTCGTCACTTACGAAGCGACTCAGTTCCTTACCGGCCACGGAACCTTTCAGACCTATCTGCACCAACACAACAGAGCAAGCAGCCCCGAGTGTCATTACTGTAGTGATCAGTCTGACGATGTGGCTCATACAATTTTTCACTGCATTGAGTGGGATTATTTTAGAAGCAAGTTTAAAAGTGAGTGCCAGTGCAGCGAGTTTGATACCCCAGAACAACTGAGTGAGCTCATACATGGACCATCGAAGAATTGGGAAGCCTTCCTTCGTTTCGCCAACGCGGTCATACGACAGAAGGCAGAGGACGAGAATCGAAGGCAAGGCCGATGGAAATAGCGCACTGAAATACAGCGAAACGTGAGTCACTTTGCTTTAAAATATTACTGTCTAAACACCTATCTGTACTCGAATATTAACCGTTAGACTAAAGGGTTAACGCGGACACAATAGGATGTTTAGAAGCAAACAACTTGTATAAACAAAGTTAAGTAACGGTCTCGACAAGGGTATCTCGCAGGTTGCCAGTAATTTGACCGTCAGTAAAAGGAAACCTTACATACGATATGAAACATGAACTTATTTTACACAATTAGTATTTAACTTAACACACATTTTGTACACGTATGCCTCCTAGATTAAAAGGAGCATAACAATTTTAGTAATATATATAATAGAATAATTAATTACAGATATTAACGTCAGGACTTTGATATATTCAAACATTATATCGTATCTCAGCTTTCCTTTTGCTGACTACACGGAACTTACCTGACATAAAATACCTAGATATTTACTAAATTTTATTATATTATTACATTTAACTGTGTTCCGTTGGTCTATTTATTTATTTATTTATTTATTTAACTCAATTTAGCTAACCTAATTTATTTATTTATTCAAATTTTATTTATTTTTCTTGTAACTTATTTAATTGTATATATCTGACTGGCTTTATACACCTGCAATTTTACAAAATTATTTATTATTTATTCTCTATTTTATTTAATACTTACTAACGTAATTTATTTACTTATTTATCTATTTATTTCTGTTAAAATTTTATTTAATAATAACACTGACGAAGACCGTTATTCGTGTTCACAAGTCACGATCGCTTAATCGAGCTACAACGTACATTCATACTGCTGCCACAGGCCATGGGCCTATCGTAGAAAATCAGTATAAGTATTCTCTCGTGTAACATCGGGATCTGGTTCACAAAATGGCTTCCGTGGCCAATTCACGTGCACCAATAACCCTGCAATGCATAACACTGCAGTATAATAGGCACTTTTGCAATAAAAATTGCATTTAGTTAGCTACTACGGGTCGCCGGATACCAGGCTAGTAGGAACATAAGTAGGTGGCACGGCCGCCCAGCCTACCCGTAGGCAACCTGCCGTACGCGGTCGCTGGGAACCACGCGCTCCCCTACTTACCGACGTCGAAAAACTCCACGTGCCTCATGTACCATCACCCATGGATTATTGAAAAACGTGATTTTTCATGTCATGAGTGAATGTGTGTACGTATGTGCTTGTGTATGTCCGTATGCATGGTACGCATGATAAGTATGTATGTATAAGTGAAAATGACTTCGGTCATTGTATGGCTGAGTTGTATAAATAATCCTATATGTATTCGGTTTCGGGGTTAACAAACAAATTACCTCCCCCCCTTCCCCTTTTTCCTAACCCTAAACCATAACCAATTCCTTTTCCGGTCACTTCATCTAACTCCTTAAAGTGGCCGTATCCTTCCAAACTGTTTGCTTGGCACCGAAATCGAAGCAAATACGGAGTTGCGCTAGTTATTCCGCACTACGACGTCCGTGGGCTGATTCGTGGCATCACGGTATGTTCGATCAGCACGCGGCGCTCGTGGTGTGGAATACTGCGTAAAACATAGGGAATACCTGCAAAACAGGGTTTTTTCGGTGAACACTGAAATACGTATGTATGTATGTGTGCGTGTAAGTGAATATTTAGAAGAACAAGCCAAAATAACGCCAATATTGACGGGATTTTGGCTTGTCGCATTAATGTTTCCATACGGCGATGACTTTATGGCACATATTCTTGTGTCTTAAAGCATCAAACGTTTGCGGCAAGTGCGAAATAAGTCGCGGTTTTGTGCATATACACAAATATGTACAAAATTCGCGACTTTCTCAGGGAAAATTGGCGTAAATATACCGTAAGGTCAGACCAAAGCGACGTCGATTTACTTGGCGTAATTTTGGCCTGACACATGATGTATCCATGCCGCGATGATCTCAAAGTGCGGAAAAGTAAAACTTTCGGCATTTTGGGGCATCAAAAGCGTGTGGCACATGAAACTTGCGGATATTTGCGCCAATTGCATGGGAATATGCAGCAATCTTGGGAGAGCGAACGTGAGAGAGGACGCAGACCAAAATAACGGCAACTAGCTTGTCGTGATTTTGGTCTGATACATGATAAATTCCGTATGGCGATGACCATAAACCATGATCCTTTTCATGGTTTATGGCATCAAACGTATGTGATAAATGTAGAACGCATGCGTTTTATGCAAAAATGAGCATCGAGCCAAATTTACGACAACTTAGTGTGTCGTAACTTTGGCTCGACACACAGTAATACCATGCAGGCGAAGACCATAAACCACGGTCTTTTCCATGGTTTATGGCTTCAAAAGCATGAGTAAGTGTGGTATGAACGGTATTTCAGTGGCTGCGTGCTCCTCTGGCCGCCACAATGTCACGCCCCGGCATCGGATACGACTAAGCCATGACGCGTCCCTACGGGAAGATCCAAAGCTTTTGGGCTTTCCTGGGACCGCTGAATGGCCTCTGGTCGTACCGATGACCGGCAAGCGACGCGAGCGAAGCGAGTCGTCGCGGAGGCGGTCATCGTGACGACCAGCGGCCACGTAGCGGTCCCAGGGTAGCCCAAAAGTTTTTTTGGATCTTCCCGTAGGGGCGCGTTATGGCTTAATTCGCACGCATACCAATGCTAGGAGGAAGAAATAACGCGTCCCCTGGGACCTTCGCCAAGGGGGGGGGGCGCGCGCGAAGCGCGTGCGTGTGGGGTGGGGCGGGGGGGCGCGCGCGAAGCGCGTGCGTGGGGGGGGCGTGGGGGGCGCCGCGCCGAGCTTGCGAGGCGCGAAAATTTTTTCAAGGTCATCTTGAAAAATAGGCCAAAAATCGACCGAATTTTAGCACCTGCGGCCAAAAATAGTCATCCTTTTGGCTGTTTTTGGTCGTAGGGACTAAGTTCTGGCTGCGCTCCCCCGCCCTCTTGCACCCCTCTTGCACCCCTCCTGCATCCCTGTTTTGCAGGTATAACAACCTCTCATAGAGAAAACCTGCAAGAATCCCAAAAATTCCATGGTTTTGGCAAAATATTGGAGATTTTGACAAAATCATGGTTTTTAAGGGTTTTATATGCTTGTAAGTACCTGTGGGAGGTTGTGTACAGCATGCCGAAAGAGATCCGTGACTTACATGAAGAGAAATCGTACCCAAAAAATTCTCCAAAAATTTTTCGGGCACTGAGTCTACATGTAAGGCATGGAACTTTTGGTATGTCTGTATAGAGGGTAAAGGGTAGTATACGGTGGCGTTTCGGAAATTTCGAAAAACCCATATTTCCATGGTGAAAGTCAATTTCCCATGAAACTATGGGGTTTTTCGAAATTTTGACTACCCCCGTGAACCCCCCCGAGTATGTGTGTTGTGGCCTCTAGTAGGAATTGGCAGTATGGGGAATGCTTAAAACACCATGGTTTCCCCATAAACCATGGTTTTTGGGTAAAACATGGATTTTCTGCACTCCAAGTACGCCAAAATCCTACTAGAGGTGCACTCTTGGTACTGTGATGTATGCCTGGGCTTACTATAACAAGTGTGAATGTGTATGGTGTGCCATGAAGTGTGAATGTGCCCGCACACCATCATACAGGGGTTAGTTTTCACCCGAGTGGAAAACGGAGGCGGCCTACATGCAATTTGCGAAGCGAAAACGCACGGGTTATGCTCCGAAGATAAACGTAGTTCCCTACGTTTATCGACAGGGCTAACCTTAAATCACACATATAAATCATTTTTATTCATCCAAGGAATAAGAATCCTATAAGGGTCAAGGGAACTCATTACAAATAGACAAAACTGAACACACAGAGTCCATTTTCACCCATTTTATCATTTTTCTTATCATTTTTGATCATAATCACTCAACACGAATAATCATTCACTGCGTTTTCGTAGCTGCAAATATACGTAGGCACGGGCCGGGTACTCATATGATTGCGGCATATGAGTATCCGACCCACTCGGCGCGGTAGATACATACCCTTCAGTTATGACCTTCTGTTATAACTGAGGTGGTCGCGAAGCTGGTGGAGGCACAGCTCTGTTCCCCGGTTGTAATGCGTAAGCGGGTCCATGGGGAACAGGTGAGCGGTGGATCGGAGGGCTTTTAAAAAAAAAAAAAAAAAGGTCTGGGTTAGGTCTGGGTTAGGTCTGGGTTAGGTCTGGGTTAGGTCTGGGTTAGGTCTGGGTTAGGTCTGGGTTAGGTCTGGGTTAGGTCTGGGTTAGGTCTGGGTCGAGTAGGGCCGGTCTTTGTCCGGGTCGAGGAACGTATTAAGTACCTCGGCCTGGACATTGACAGCCGCTGGCGCTTCGAGGGTCACTTTGACCGACTCGTCCCCCGAGTAGAGGGGGTAGCCGCCCTGTTGGGTCGGCTACTGCCCAATATCGGGGGACCAGACGAGAGGGTCCGCCGCCTCTACACGGGGGTGGTGCGGGCCATGTGCCTCTACGGGTGCCCAGTCTGGGCCCCGTCCCTGGCGGCCGGGCGGCGCAGCCGAATAATGCTGCGCCGCGTATACCGGCGTATGGCCGTCAGGGTGGCACGTGGTTACCGCACTATCTCCCATGAGGCGGCGGCAGTCCTGTCGGGGTAATCCCCTTCGACCTGCAGGCGGAGGCCGAGGCCCGCGTCTATCGACGGGTCCGGTCACTCCGCCGGGGCGAAGGGGATCCGGCAGGACTGTCGGTCGGTGACCTGAGGCGTCAGGCCCGGCAGCTCGCACTTAGAAAATGGCGGGCGGAGCACGAAAATTATCGAGCCGCCCGCCAGCGAGCTGTCGGCGCGATCCTCCCACATTTGGAGGAGTGGGTGGATCGTCGGCACGGTAGGCTTACCTACCGGACGACGCAGGTGCTCTCCGGACATGGTTGTTTCGGAGAGTACCTGCACAAAATCGGAGCGGAGGCCACACCAGAGTGCCTGTCGTGTGGCGTGGGGGTGGTCGACACCCCCAGCCACGCGATAGAGGAGTGCCCAGCCTTCGGCTGGGCACGACATGACGTGCGGGCCATTATTGGCCCGGACCTCTCGCCGCCAGCACTTGTTACGGCAATGCTGGCGAGCGAGAGGTCCTGGAGAACGGTGGCCTCCTTCTGCGAAACCGTTATTTCGCAGAAGGCGGCCGCCGAGCGGGATCGGGAATCGTCTGATCCCGCTCGGCAGGAGAGAAGGCGGGCCAGGAGGGGGCTCCGCTTTAGGCGACCCCCTCCAAGAGGCCCGCCACCGTAATAGAGGCGGGCGGACCCGGCACCAGTCATTCACTTGGTGCCGGGCTCCGCCCGAGTGAGGAGGTAGGTGCCGCTCCGGCGTCGTGTGCCGGGACTTCGGTCCTGGCCGGTCGGGAGCGGCACCGAGGGCTGGGGGAGGACCGCGGTTGGGGCCGCGCCCTCCCCTTGTTATAGCCCACGTTGGCCGCATGGAAGTGTGACCCTTCCATGCGGCGGAGTCAGGAGCGCCGACTTAGTCGGCGCTCTGTGGGGGAGCAGTCATTTTTTGACTGCTCCCCCGCGAGCACGGATTCCTCTTCCCACTACTGGGAGGAGGTCCACTCTTCCCAGTCGGGGAAGAGGACCTCCCCGAGGCGGCGGTCCGGTAGTGTGACCTAGTTTGGTCGTTCCCGGACCGCCGCCGAAGTCGGGCGAGATGGTGTCACCGTGGGGGTTTTAGCCGGTAAAAATCCGGCACTACCCGTCGCCGCCCCAACGGCGGCGGGTGTCTTTTGATTATTTCCCCCACGTTAAAAAAAAAAAAAAAAAAAAAATGGGTTAGGTCTGGGTTAGGTCTGGGTTAGGTCTGGGTTAGGTCTGGGTTAGGTCTGGGTTAGGTCTGGGTTAGGTCTGGGTTAGGTCTCTCGGCCGCTTCGGCGGGGCCTTGCGTGGGCAACCGAGCGCGTCCCCGGGTTGCGGATAGGGGAACGCCCTTCATTGTCATGGTTCTTTGAAGGGTAGCTGCGAAATAAGCGGGGGAAACCCCGACGAATAAGCAGCCGCGGACAGCACGCCGGTTTGGACGGAACCGTAAGCCTGGAGTCAGGTGCCGTCCCCGGGGAGGTTCCACCCCGGTCACCAAAAAGGACACAACCCCAGGGGCCGTGGATCCGTCGTGGTCCGCGGTACGGGTTTGGCGAACCCGGGGTGCCTGAGCTGGGGGTGGATGAGCGCCATCCACCTCCTAATACCGTAAGCCTCTTGGCGGCTTCAACGACCTCCACAGGGCGTGGTGGGGGAACGTTGCCGTCAAGGGGCCCGGGGGTCTTGCCTTCACCGGCTGGACTGCGAGGAAGAAAACCTCTATAAAAAATTACCCATCCCCGAAAGGTATGGTGCTCGCCTAGTAGGGGCACACGCGGATGATCGTAAGTGACGCGTGTGTGGCCATGGGTTAGTTGGCCGACTAGAGACCAACCCCTGGGGCACCTGCCGAACCCCAGGGTGTATCAGGCTTACCCCGGTATGGCGGCTCTGCCGGGGTGGACTCCCCTTCCGACCACATTCGTGGGATCCAAACATGAGAAATAGTAAAAACAAAAACAACAGAAAAGGAAATAAGAAGGAGGAGGAGGAGAAGAAAGCAGCAGCAACTCCATCTGCTGGTGCTGGAGATGAGCCGACATCGGTCGCCGGACCATCTGGCACCAGTGAGGCCACTGACATGCCACCACCAACGGAGATTTTTCGGATGCCGCTGAACACCAGAGGGGGTGTTCGGGTTGAGCGCCTCCCCGGCGAGTCCGATAAGGACTACCGGTCCAGGCGGAGTAAAGTGGGGCTGGCGGCGAAACGTTTTAGGAGCTCCAGCAGGGGCTCGGACGTGTCGGGGTCTGACATGGACACGTCCGACTTCGACTTGGAGTTGGGTGAATCTTCAGGGGGAGCCTCATTTTATTCTTACGATAAATATCGTGAGAATAAGGCGCTAAAAGCAGAGCTCGCAGCTATGAAGACCGAGCTGAGCACCTGCCGACAACAGCTGCTCTGTTTAACAGAGCAATTAGAGGCCTTAACGGCGAGACCTCTTACGCAAAGAGAGGCGGCCGCCCCATCGGAACCAGTGGCAGCGGGCTTCAGTAAGGAGGAGCTGAAGGCCCTTATTGTTAAAGTGGTGAGGGAGGTGTTGGAGGCTCCAGAGATGGCGGTGTTCCAATCCGCTGCCTCCACGTTAGCGGCGCAACAAGGACGGCGAAAGGCGAACCGAAGAAGGGGACAAAGGTATGCACCTTCACATGAAGGCAGCACCAGAACGTGCACTGAGGCAGAGGAGGAGGTGTCCTCTCCACCAGCGCCCCCTCCCGCGATGTCGTCGACACCGAGGGATGACCAGACGTGGCAGGACGTCCCCTTTAGGAGGGCGAGGCGTCTTCTGTCGACAGTAGTGGCTGCCCCTGCCGCTAAATCACCGGCGCAGGACAAGGGTAAGAAGGCCAAGGAGGCAACCCCGCGGACTCGCCCCAAGAGGACATCAAGGAAGCGCCCTGACGCGGTCCTTGTAAAAATCGATGTTCAAAAGAAGAGCTACGTGGACGTGCTCCAGGACATCCGTAGCAAGGGTGATTTTGGGGTGGTTCAGGTAACTGGCCACCGCAAAACTAGGGGTGGGGACCTCCTCATAGAGGTTGGCAAAGGGGACGGCAACGTTCAGGCGGCTGCCAAGGAACTAAAGCGTGTTCTCGGCGAGGGCACGGAGGCAAGGATTCTGCAGGCCCACCTAGATTTCGAGGTCAGAGACCTCGACGAGCTGACTGAGAAAGCGGAGGTAGAAGTTGCTGTCCGGGCGCTTCTTCCGCCTGACGCGAGCGTCTCTGTTAAGACGTTGAGGACCGGTTTCGGGGGGAGCAGGATCGCCCACGGGCTGGTGTCCGCGGCGCATGCAGACGTACTGGAGGTGGCGACCAGGGTGCGCGTCGGTTTCGTTTACGGGCGGATCCGACTGCTCCCCCCGATCATAAGGTGTTTCCGGTGTCATCACTTCGGTCACATGGCGGCCAGGTGTCAAAAGGCAACGAAAGACGTGTGCCGTAAGTGTGGCCTTGAAGGCCATAAAATGCCGGAGTGTAAGGCAGATTACAAGTGCACTATCTGCACAGAGAAGGGCGAGGATAGCGGACATCTTGCGGGTTCCGCGAGGTGCCCCGCTTACATGGCACTTCTTCGGAAGTGGCGGCCTCCTTAGGGAGCTAATTGGTGTTAGTAGACTGTTCCCCATGAAGTAATGCCTAATGGGTGATTCCGTGGGGAACAAGGCGTCCTAAGGGGGCCGCAAGGGAGGGTTTTAGTGGGTAGGGGACGCGTTTAGCGTCCGAGTCCCACACTACCCGGCGCATGGCCGCACTCGGTTTCGGGTGCGGACGTGCGCCGGGTGTGCGTAAATGCATTTCCCTTCCTTCCAAAAAAAAAAAAAAAAAAAAGGTCTGGGTTAGGTCTGGGTTAGGTCTGGGTTAGGTCTCTCGGTCCGCAGTGCCGAGCAGGGGTGTCTGAACACGCCTAGTGAGGTGGAGGAAAGTCCTCTGCTTTCTTCAGGAGCGATGGCTGCTCTGCTTTCTGGTGGATGTCGCAGTACCTGCAAAAAGAAGTGAGGAAAGCCACCCCCCTCGTATCGGTCTTACCCGCCGATCGAGTCCGGGTGTGCCGTACTTACCTTTCTTTTTGTATGGGAAGTGTGACATTCTCCGGGCAGCAACGTAGTTCTTCCTTCTGATGGGTCCTTGAGTACCTGCTGGGAAATGTAAGGGACCCCACTCCCCTCGTAACGGTCCCCGGGTGGCTGGGCTTGCCCAGCGACCCGGTACGCCGTTCGAGTCCGAGTGGGTGTACTTACCTTTTCCGGTGTGGGAAGCGAGGATCCATCGGCGGGATGGAGCGGACATCGTTCCTGAAAAAGCATGAATTATACCTACCTGATCGGGCGTGGGAGGACATCTCTGCTGGGCATTCTTTATCCTGCGGAGGCCTTGCGTGGGCCACCGAGCGCGTCCCCGGGTTGCGGATAGGGGAACGCCCTTCATTGTCATGGTTCTTTGAAGGGTAGCTGCGATATAAGCGGGGGTAAGCCCGTCGAATAAGCAGCCGCGGACAGCACGCCGGTTTGGACGGAACCGTAAGCCTGGTGTCAGGTGCCGTCTCCGGGGAGGTTCCACCCCGGTCACCAAAAAGGACACAACCCCAGGGGCCGTGGATCCGTCGTGGTCCGCGGTACGGGTTTGGCGAACCCGGGGTGCCCTAGCTGGGGATGGATGAACGCCATCCATCTCCTAATTCCGTAAGTTCCTTGGCGGCTTCAACGACCATCACAGGGCGTAGTGGTGGAACGTTGCCGTCAAGGGACCCGGAGGGCTTGCCTTCACCGGCTGGCCTACGAGGAAGAAAACCTCTATAAAAAATCACCCCTCCCTGAACGGTATGGTGCTCGCCTAGTAGGGGCGCATGCGGATGATCGTAAGTGACGCATGCGGGGCCATGGGTTAGTTGGCCGCCTAGAGACCAACCCCTGGGGAAATGCCGACCCCCAGGGTGTAATAGGCTTGCCCGGGGTGGGGCTGTGACCCCGGGTGGACTTCCCTTTTCCCCAGAAACATAGGAGGCGGGGCGAGGCTTCGGCCGGACCCTGCCGTACGAACCAGATGTCTCAATTAACAAAGCCTTCGGACGTTACGGACCCCATCACTACCCGAAGTGGTGAGGCCTCTCCAGACAGTCGGGACTCGGATTACGAGTGGACAAATCTTTTCGACAACTGTGACGAAGTCATGGTACGAAAACCAATGCCAGGAGCGAGGAGGAAGAAGGGGAAACCCGGCCTCCGAAAGCAAGTGGCGAAAAGAGGGAAAGGGAGAGGGCTAGTATACAGCCCTCCATCCCCATCATTGTGTGTTGGAGGATCTTCCCCGGTGGATGTTTTCTCCACACCTAAGGGAGACTTAATATCAGAGTCCCAAACAACTGAGGATCCACCCTCTCCTGAGAGGATCAATGTTCTACTTGGGGCCGTGGCAGACTTCCTGGCCAGAATGGAGGTAACCTGGAAGGAGGTCTCTAAGGCGCTGAGGGAGAACGAGTCAATTGACCCAGGAGTTATGCGCAAAGCGGCCAGGGCTGCACGCGATGCGCAGGAGACGCAGGAGCTGGTCCAGGAGACGATCCTGGCTCAGAGGAAGTCCTGCCGTAAATGGGAGGTGGGGGAAGA
This sequence comes from Cryptocheilus praepositus, assembly GCA_033815515.1. Taxonomy (NCBI): domain Eukaryota; kingdom Metazoa; phylum Arthropoda; class Insecta; order Hymenoptera; family Pompilidae; genus Cryptocheilus; species Cryptocheilus praepositus. The sequence continues at coordinate 4,104 of JAWWQZ010000112.1, read as the reverse complement.
TCGCCAATGGCGACTGTCCCCAAAAACCCCAGCACTGCCTGGGCCGTCGAGGGTATCAATGGATACACCGAGCGATAGCCAAAAAGTCTCCGTGAGGCAGGAGGACCCCGCCAACATAAAACAAGGGTTAACGTGCGGAACACAAACAAGCCCCACCAGGCCAGCTCCGCCGCTAACAAAGACTATGGGGACTCAAACCGACGTCGCCGCTATCAACGTACCGGTTACAGACCTTGGTACTAGTGCGACATCGTTCTTCTCAACGGCACTAAAGAGGAAAGAGGTGTCTCCTCTTGAGAAGGAGAACCTAAAGAAGAAGACTAAACGTGCTTCGTACGCGGCCGCTGCGGCCCATAAACCTCGGGGAGAAGGGACCTCGGCAGGTACGAGCGGCGGGGTAACCCCCGAAAATAGTAAGGCTTTGGGGAAGTCGGCCTCGACACCCCAAGGGAAAAAAGATCCTCCTCCACCAGGAGAAAAGGGAAAGGGAAAATCACGGCCAAAACGTCGGAATCGACCAGGTGCCCTCCTTATCCGGGTAAAGGAAGGGTCCAGCTTCCTCGACACCTACAAAGAGGTGGCCGAGAGGGGCTGGAACGTCCTTACAGGGACCAGGAAGGTGCGAAAGACGATGAGTGGCCACGTCCTCATCGAATGTGGCAAAAATTGTGACATCACCGAAATGGCAAGTGAACTGAGCGAGGCCCTAGAAGACGACGCAGCCGTAATTGCCCTCCAAGAGCGATGCGCCGTCGAATTACGGAACGTAGATCCCCTTGAGTCCAAGGAGGATCTAACGCGGGACTTTGCCAAAGCAATTGGCAAAGAACCGGAGGCGGTTACCGTCAAGGTGTTGCGGCGAACGCAGGGGGGCAGCCAGTTCGCAGTGGTCGAAATGGCTGCTAACCAGTGCCCACCCAATATTGAAAACCTAAAAATCCTTACGGGTTTTACGGTTGCCCAGGCTAAGGTACTGCCTAGGGCAATAAGGTGTTACCGTTGCCACGGTATTGGGCACGTCGCCCGGTCTTGCCCTGCCATGAAGCAAGGGGAAGAAAAGTGTCGGAGGTGCGGTGGTGACTCGCACAAAATTGGCGAATGCAAGGAGACGCCGAGATGCACTCTATGCGAGAGTATGGGGGTCACAGGGAAAAAAGCTCAGCATGTGGCAGCATCCCTTAGGTGCCCAACATACAGGAGCAAAAAGTAAATGCTTGGCTATCTGTAGCCTATGATAGTTGAGGGACGCGGTAGGAGCTGACGCCCCATGAAGATATGCAAGCGCGGTTCCGTGGGGCTTGGCCAGCGTCCACCAAAAAGGTGGTGCGAGGAGGGGTTTTAGTGGGTATGGGGCGAAATTATCGCCCGAGTCCCACACTCCCCGGTACACTCGTGTGCCGGGGGTACGTAAACGTATTTCCCCTCCTCGGAAAAAAAAAAAAAAAAAAAAAAAAAAATGGTCTGGGTTAGGTCTGGGTTAGGTCTAAAAATGAGCCGGAACACGGTGCTGATGGAGTACTCCGGAAGTGACCATTATTACTTGTTACACGAACTACACACTAAGCAAATTTGCAAACCTGACCTGACTTACCGCAATGCTGGAACCTGGGCCTGTAAGAAGCTGGAAAGAGAAAACCTGGAAAGAGAAGCAGTTAGATTAGAAAATGAATTTAAGACTAAGAACGTTGAACTTACCTTACTGGACGCCACCGCAGCCGCTGAATACTGCATGGAGAACCTCAAGAAAGCGTGTGATGCCGGAATGCCGAGAGTGAAAACCTGGAACAAAACAAACCATAAGCCAGTGCATTGGTGGAATTTAGAAATAGAAACACAGAGAAGGCTATGCCTGAAAGCACGAAGGACAGCGCAACGGTCCCTGAGGAAAGGTCTTCCCAATGCTGCAGTGCTGCAACAAAAATATAAAAATGAAAAACGGACTCTGAACAGGCTCATTAAGACAGCCAAAGGTAAGGCCTGGGAAGCAATTTGCAATGCCGTAGATGCCGACCCCTGGGGAAACAGTTATAAGATAGCCACTGCAAAATTGAAAGGCAAGACAGCGACTCCCAATCTGCCTATGGGAAAAGTCGAGGTCATCATTAAAGAGCTTTTCCCAAACAGACCGACACAGGAATGGATCGGCACCGCCCTTGACCAACGCCCCGAAGACATCCCATTGTTTAACCACGAGGAGCTATCTGAGGCGGCACGGAAATTAAAACCGGGTAAGGCCCCTGGGCCGGACGGGGTCCCTAATATAGCTACGACCATCTTCGCTAGTGCAGCCCCTAACATAATGCTCCATACATACAACATGAGCCTTAGGACTGGGACATTCTACGACGGATGGAAGACACAACGACTAGTTTTAATCCCCAAAAAAGATAAGGACCCAAACCAGGCGTCATCCTATAGGCCGCTATGCCTCCTTGATGGGGCCGGAAAAATATTAGAATCGCTCCTCGTGGATAGACTCGAGAAGGCGCTCCAGAGGAGTGGAGGATTATCCGAAAATCAATATGGATTTAGGAAAGGTCGGTCTACCACCGATGCACTATTCGCGGCTACAGAATTTGTGAATGCCGCCCATAAAAAGGGACACATCTGCAGTTTTGTGGCTGTCGATATTAAGAACGCATTTAATAGCATTAATTGGCGTGAAATTAACGTCGCGCTCTTAGAACGGGACATACCCAAATACCTACTCCGGCTCTTGTCTAATTATTTCAAGGACAGGATAATTAGATATGAAGGTGCCAATGGGCATTACAGCACACATGTTACTAGTGGGGTTCCTCAAGGCTCCAAACTGGGTCCCCTGATTTGGAATATTGTTTATGATGGCGTCCTTTCACTCCCTCTACCGACGGGATGTAAAAGTATAGCATACGCGGATGATCTTGCGTTATTGGCCTCAAGCAAAGATATGGATTCCCTAGTTGACAAAACATCTATAGCCCTGAACCTGATAACCCAGTGGCTGGAAAACAAAGGTTTACAAGTTGCGCCGCAAAAGACGGAGGCTGCAATCCTCTCCAACCGTAAGAAAAGACCGGAGCTCCCAACCATGAAATACATGGATATCCACATTAAATTTAAAGACTCGATTAAATACCTTGGAGTCACGTTGGACATGAAAAGGTCCTTCCTGGAACACATAAAAAAGGCGTGCGAACGAACCCTCAACATGGCAGGCGCCCTTGCACGTATCCAGCCTAACATTGGAGGACCACGGGATACCACCCGGAAGCTATACATCAACGTGCTTTCCTCTATTATGCTGTACGGCGCACCTATATGGGCCCATGTCACAGAGTATGACAGCACAAGCCGCTTACTACAATCTGCAATGAAGATATGCGGGCAAAGAGTCATTAGAGCCTACCGTACAGTTTCGGTCTCAGCAGCGTGTCTCCTAGCCGGTATCCCCCCGGTGGAAATTATGGCGAATGAAAGGAAAAGGAAGTACCTAGAGAGCCGCCAAGCGCGAGGCACCGAATATGGTACTTGCCTGGATGCGGGCGAAGACCGACGAAGAACTGGAAGAAACAAAAACAGCTACAGCAAGACAGCCCTAGAAAAATGGCAGCGGTGGTGGGATAGACAAGGGTCCCGTAATTGGACGCACACCTTGGTCCCCAATGTTGAGACCTGGATTACTGGATATAGGGGGTCCTAACATACAGACTGACCCAAATTCTGACAGGCCACGGTTGTTTCGCGGCGTACCTGTATAAAATAGGGAAGGAATCCAGACCGAATTGTTGGTTCTGTGACGCGACCGAAGACACTGTAGACCACACTGTATTCCACTGCGACAGGTGGTCACCTTTCAGACTGGAGCTTGAGGCAGAATTGGAAATCGACGGGGAGATTACCGTGGATAATCTTGTAAGTAGGATGCAGATGGACGCATCGAAATGGACAGCGGTCACCAACTTTGCAGAAAAAGTCCTGAAACTGAAAGAAGAAGCCGAAAGGCAAAGAGAAAGAGGCGGCCTAAGAGGGTGGAAAAAATACTAATAACAGTGAATTAATACATACCTGTAGTTGATGGCGTTGGGCGTACGAAGCAATGCTTGCCAGCGGTACCATACGTCT